>OY856411.1:969186810-970591810 GCA_963693085.1 Alisma plantago-aquatica | reverse complement strand
ACCACCATACCTACTGGAGGTAGAAGGAAAGGAGACACTACTATAGAAATGGCTTATAACGTCACTTTTAAAGGCATTAGTTGTATAAATACACCGACATCTAAACCCTAAAGCCTCAGTTTAATAAAAAAACCGACATCTATCTGTGAAGGGCGACCAGACACGAGTATCACTTTTATTCAGTGTCAGTTCCCTAATAATAAACTGACGCCTAAAATTAACTGCCAAATCTAAAATTTCCAGTGAAAAAATTACCTCCAAAATTTAACATATGGCGTCGGTTATTAACTACTAAACCGACGACGAAAGGTTATTCACGAAACAGAAATTGGGCACATTTTGGTCGTCAATTTTGCTACAATGACCAACATTTATGGGTTTTCTCGCGTTGTTCCTGGGAAATTTTTCACACTCTTTGAGCGTCGGTTTTTGAAAGAAACTGACGACGATGGTCATTAATCAAGAACAATTTTTTTAATCGGCATATGTAGATAGACGTCGGTTTTTTTCTAGTAAAAACCGACGACTATCATTGAGAATAGGTGTCGGTGTGTTTGTAGAACCGACACCTTTAGTTTTATGTGTCAGTTTTATTTAAGAACCGACACCTATTATTTACTTAACAACACCCACGTGAGCCTGACTCTTCCCCTTTCTCTGTTTCATTCGTTCTCGCGCTACTCCAGGGTTTGGTCTGGTGATTTCTCCTCTGCCGCTGCTTGCTGCCACTACCTCCACGCCTGCCGCTGTCACCGCTCAGGCTGCCACCTCCCTTGCTACCACGCCACTGCCTCTGTTGGATGCCGTCACTGTGCGATACCCACCGTCACTTCTCACCACCGATCAACACCTATAGCTCGCTGCCGCCACCGCTCGACAGAGGAGGTACCCTCTTCGCTTTCTCCCTCTCTTTTGCTTGCTCAACACCTGCTCGCCCTGTCGTTCTGCTACTCGATCCTCTGCCTGGAAGCAACATGAGGAGGTCACGACCGTGTGGGCCTCCACCTCTTCTTCTTCCTCCACCTCTTCTTCTTCCTACTCCCTCTCCTTATCAAATGGATTAAAGCAAGGCCACGACCATGTGGGATGGCCACGGCTGTGGCTGTGTTGGCCGACCACAGCTGTGCTGGCCAGCACGGTCGTGGTGGGCCAACACAGCCACGGCCGTGGCCAGCCCACACAGTCGTGGCCTTGCTTTTATCCATTTGGTAAGGAGGGAGCAGGAAGAAGAAGATACATTTGCTATTGAATACTAATGCTTGACCTAATTCTATAAATTTTGATGCATGTTGAATTAAGATATTAAAACCCTAATACACATTTCACCATAATCTTTAATTAAGTATATTGTTGAAATCTTGTGATCAATCTATGTAAGATATTAAAACCCTATTGTTAAATATCTAATTTTGTAGTGATGTGTCACCCTAACATCTACATGAATCCCTATTGTATGATGTAGATTGATGATAATGCATGAGCTAGTTTGAAATTTTGAAATCAATTATGAATCTATCCATCCCTAGGTCATACTAATTTATGTGTAATCATTATCTTGATGATGAATATGCATGGACACTCAAAATGTTGAAATCAACGTTATAGAATGACAACACATGTATTTGTTGGCCTAGAAACCCGTCCAAGATTTACTCATTAGGAGTAAATCTTGGATAGTCCCCAGTTTGGGACTGTTCTTGAACACGTAATCTCACTTAGGATGTAAGTGTATAATGTGTATTTGGTTTTCAAGAAAATTCCAGTAGCATTTCCCTATTTGTTCTTTAAGTACATTTGTACTTGGAGAACAGCGGGGAAATGCTGCCAAAATTTTCTTGAAAACCCAATACACATTATACACTTACTAGTGAGATTAGGTGTTAAAGAATGGGATAGGTGGTACACATTTATTATATATAAGAATGATAACACATGTATTTGTTGGCCTAGAAACCCGTCCAAGATTTACTCATTAGGAGTAAATCTTGGATAGTCCCCAGTTTGGGACTGTTCTTGAACACCTAATCTCACTTATGATGTAAGTGTATAATGTGTATTGGGTTTTCAAGAAAATTTCATCAGCATTTCCCTATTTGTTCTCTAAGTACATA
The DNA here is from genome assembly GCA_963693085.1 of Alisma plantago-aquatica. Classification (NCBI taxonomy): domain Eukaryota; kingdom Viridiplantae; phylum Streptophyta; class Magnoliopsida; order Alismatales; family Alismataceae; genus Alisma; species Alisma plantago-aquatica. The sequence goes on along the minus strand of OY856411.1, from coordinate 970,589,699 downwards.
TGTACTTGGAGAACAACGGGGAAATGCTGCCAAAATTTTCTTGAAAACCCAATACACATTATACACTTAATAGTGAGATTAGGTGTTCAAGAATGGGATAGGTGGTACACATTTATTATATATAAGAATGACGAAACATGTATTTGTTGGCCTAAAGTTTTAACCATGCAAAAACTCTAATCTGTTAACCCTAGGCCCTAATCTTGTAGTAATATATACTTGTTTTCTCTTTGATCATAGAATGGATAGATCATGGATGTCCATTTGCAATCGCTGCACCCCAGAGTTTATATCTGGTCTTGACCAGTTTATTAGATTTGCCGAGGAACATAGGAAACAACCTGGAGATAGGTTCTACTGTCCATGTAGGCATTGCGGTAACAACTTGAAAGTCAACACTGGTGATGAAATCAAAAGTCATGTCATGTGCAATGGGATTATACAAGGCTATACAGAATGGCACTGGCATGGAGAGATTTCAAACTCAAAACCAGTGGATGTCGATAGCAGTGCTTGTGTGGAAGAAGAAATTGCCTCCGATGACGTAGATGTGAATGAACCAGTTCCAGTAGACATTGTTGATGCGATGCAGGATAGTTGTGGGGTAGAGAACACCGATCCACCTCCCATTTTTAGAAACATTGTGCATGATGATGAAATATCATTATACACAGGTTGTACTAAGTTTACGAAGCTTAGAACCGTGTTGAGATTGTATAAGCTGAAAGTTAACAATAGATGGAGCGACAAAAGCTTCATGTCATTGTTGTCTTTGTTGAAAGAAATGCTTCCTGAAGGAAACGAGCTGCCAATCTCAACATACCAGGTAAAGAAATTGTTGTGCCCAATGGGAATGGATGCCAAGAAGATACACGCATGCCCAAATGATTGTGTATTATTTCAAAAGGACTATGTGGATTTGAAAGATTGTCCAAAATGTGGTGCGCCACGGTGTAAATTGATGACTTCAGGGGAGTTCAAAACTGGTTCTCCTACCAAGGTGATGTGGTATCTACTTATAATATCACAGTTTCAACACTTGTTTTCCAATCTGATAGATGTGAAGAATTTGAGGTGGCAAGCAGATGTTAAGAAAAATAATGATGGAATCCTACGACATGCGTCTGATTCCCCACAATGGAAGAAGATTGATCTATTGTACCCTGAATTTGGTGAAGAAGTTAGGAATCTAAGACTTGGGCTTTATACAGATGGGATGAATCCATAAGGGACATTGAGCAGACAACATAGCACTTGGCCAGTCATGCTTGTTATATACAATCTTCCTCCCTGGCTGTGTATGCAAAATAAGTACGTAATGCTGTCATTGTTGATATCGGGCCCTAAAGAACCTGGAAATGATATCAATGTTTACCTTGAACATCTGATTGATGACTTAAATAAACTCTGGGGTGAAGGTGTGATGACCTATGATGCTTCACGAAGAGAGACATTTTGTTTGCATGCTATGTTGTTTTGCACTATTAATGACTTTCCAGCATACGGGAATTTGTCTGGATATAGTGTCAAAGGAGCTAAAGTGTGTCCTATATATGAAGAGAACACTGATTCAACAAGACTAAAACATGGCGGTAAGACTGTATATCTCGGTCATCGAACGTTTCTTACAAAATTCTATCCGTATCGTAGGAAGCGCAAAGAATTCAATGGATTGAATGAGGAACGGAGTGCACCTAAACCTATACCAAGGGAGGTTGCTTATGAAAGAGTAAAAGACTTTGTCAATGAATTTGGTAAGAGATCACAATGTACTATGGCCACATGGAGTGAAAAATCTTTATTCAAGAAGAAGTCAATATTTTGGGATCTTCCTTATTGGAGTTCTTTGACAGTCAGACATTGTATCGATGTCATGCACGTTGAGAAAAATGTCTATGATAGTGTCATTGGTACTTTGTTGAATTTACCAGGTAAGAATAAAGATGGGATAAAATCCAGACTGGACCTACGTGAAATGGGAATAAGGTCAGAATTAATAGAATTTTGTGAAATGGGAAATCGGAGAACATACTTACCTCCCACTTGTTACACATTGTCTAGAAAGGAGAAGAAAGCTTTTTGTGAATGTTTGGTAAATGTTAAGGTGCCACAGGGTTACTCATACAACATCCGTAGATTGGTATCAATGAAAGATCTGAAGTTGATAGGTCTTAAATCTCATGATTGTCACACTCTAATGCAACAAATATTTCCTGTGGCAATTAGATCTATATTGCCGAAGCATGTAAGGTTTGCAATCACCAGACTTTGTTTCTTTTTCAACAGTCTATGCAACAAAGTTATTGACCTTGATACTCTCCATAATTTGCAAAGAGAAGTGGTTGTTATCCTATGTCAGCTTGAGATGTATTTTCCTCCGTCGTTCTTTGATATCATGGTACATCTTGTTGTCCACTTGACTAGGGAAGTGAAAATGTTGGGACCAATTTTCTTACATTGGATGTATCCCTTTGAACGGTACATGAGCATTTTTAAAAGTGATGTTCGAAACCGTTATCGGCCTGAAGGGAGTATTATTGAGGGTTATGTGATGAGAGAGGTTATGGATTTTTGCAATGACTTTCTCAGTGGTAATGACACTCCTGGTAATGACCAGAATATTGAGGAGCAATTTGGCAAAGGAATTTTGGGATCACGGGTGAAAGTAATCAGCCGTGAGCAGTTGGAACAAGGTCACTTGTATATTTTACACAACATGGACGAAGTGATTGTTTATATCGAGGAACATACCGATTTCACCAAGAGACAATATCCTCGAGCCAATGCAATGTGGCTTGCTAGAGAGCATAACAAGACATTTAGTAAGTGGTTCGAAGATAAAGTCTTACATCAACTATCTCAAATAGCATATGATATTACTAAAACTATCAAATGCCTCGCCTTTAAACCAAAATTGAATGTTATGTCTTATGAAGGGTATGACATTAATGGACTCACATATTAGACAAAGTGCCAATATGATAAGAGTGTCGTCCAAAATAGTGGGGTCACCCTTCAAGCGTCGACTATGTTTTTTGCAAGTACAAAGGATAAGAGTCAACATGAAGCTAAATGTCATATTATGGTGTCATTGAAGACATATGGGAGTTTGACTACATAGATTTTAGAATTCCGCTCTTTAAATGTAATTGGGTTGATAACACCAAAGGAGTTATAGTTGATGAATTGGGTTTCACTTTAGTGAACTTTGAAAAGATTGGCGAGAAGGGTGAACCATTCATATTGGCATCACAGGCAAAACAAGTATTTTATATCGATGATCCTGCAAATGATAAATGGTCAGTTGTTCTTCATGGTAAAAGATAGTTCATTGAAGATCCTATAGATGAAGAAGAGTACTATGATAAGTATGATGACTCCAGTTCATTCTCAGTTGGGTTGCCAACACCAGCAAATATTGAAGCTAATGACGACTTGTATGTGTGCGGAGATCACAATGAAGGATTGTTAATTGATAAAAAATCACAATATGAGAGGCATGCTTATATTTTTTTATATGTTTTATTTTTCTGAATGTGAACTTTACAATGTGAATTACTTTACAATGTGAATGTGAACTTTACAATGTGAATTTTACAATGTGAATTACTTTACAATGTGAATGTGAACTTTACAATGTGAGCTTTATAATGTGAATTATTTTACAATGTGAACTTTACAATGTGAATGTGAACTTTACAATGTGAATTTTATAATGTGAATTACTTTACAATGTGAATGTGAGCTTTACAATATGAATTACTTTACAATGTGAACTTTACAATGTGAATGTGAACTTTCAGATGGCTGCGCATTCTCCTGATGACCGTACTGATGATTACCGTGAGGGTGAGGACATCAATGCGCCGCCTCGCAATGTAAGTTTTAAAAATATATATCAGATATTTATATCTATATGTCCATTTCTAGTTATATCCTATAAGTGTGTTTATTTTGTCAAATTTTAGGTTGATGATGCAAATGTACCCTCTGAAGCACTTGAGGCACTTGATGAGAAGCACCAAAAAGTTGAAAAGAGAAGGGGCATCACTATGATGAAGAAGTTAATAGCACAAAGGGGCAATGGACCCAAACTTGTTGTGGATTTTGATAATGCAGGAAATGCAATTGGAGTGAATCGAAATTCGTTTATTTCATATCTTGGGTATGTTACTCGTAGCCATTGCGGTTGTAAGATAGATTCTTGGCATAAAGTTCCTAAGGGAAAGAAAGACGTAATATGGAAGGATTTATGCATGAGTCATTATTAATTTGCAATTCTATTTGTTAGATTACTAATTTTTTGGATACTAGTTAATAGCAATTCTATTTTGCAGAGTATATTTGAATTGGATGAAAAGTTGCATCGTAAATGTGTGATGCAACACTGTGGGAGAGTCCTAAGGAACTATAGGACAAATCTCACTCGAGAATACATAAAAGAAGGTGACAAGAGGAAGAAGACAACCATAGAACAGTGGAACTTCCTGGACCAAGAAGAATGGGATGCATTTGTTGCTTCAAGACAAACTGATGAATTCAAGGTATTAGGCGTCACCCCCAATTTAATTAATATACGTTGTATTCACCTATTCAAGATTAACATTTAGTGTTACTAACCAAATCATTAATGTGCATACTAACTAGGCCCTCAGTGAGGTGCAAAAAGCAAGGCGTGCACTGAATGTGCATGACCACACAATGAGTCCAAAGGGGTATGCAGGCATTCGCCAAAGACTACAGTCTGAGGCTACTACTAAGTTTGTTGCTACTTAGGAGTCCTCTACTATAGGTAGCACACCTCTACCTTACCATGATGTCTGGATAGATGGGAGGCAAAATAAGAAGGGAGAAATAAGGAAGCCCACAATTGCTGAGGCGGCTGCAAAAATGGTAAAATACAACTCTTACAGCAATCGTTCGAATATTGATTATTTGTGGTGTTTACTTAATTACAAACTTTTGTTTTGGCAATTAGCGGGAGATGCATGAGCTGAGGAAACAAGGAAAGTTCATCCCTGAGGGCACAAGGGTCGAATTGACAATTGCTCTGGGTAACCCAGAGCATCCTGGACGTGTTACGGCTGCAAGCGCTGGTGTGGGCATCAAAGCGTTCTTTGGGTCATCCCATCGCAAACATGTCCAAAAAGTGGGACTTTCACAAGAAGAGGTAACCTATTCTTTCTTTATAATGTTACTATAAATGAGAATTCAATAATTAGAAGCCAACATTTCTTTTATCCATGTATAGGTAGATAAGCTAGTTGATAGGAAACTTGAAGAAGCACTGAGCAAGTGGCAGGCATCTCAGACTGCCACTCAGCAGACAGTACCTATGGCGTCCCGCTCTACTCCTACTACAGAGGTTGGGAGTAATCCTGTAGACCCACCACCTAGCACATCCAATGTAAGTATTTTTATGACATAATAACTAGTCTTTTCAAGATGATATGTTTTCAAGATGATATGTATATATGTATATAATATTCTTTACACAAAAATTTGTAGGGGTTGAAGCCATGCCGTCTAAAAAGTAAAGAATTTGTCATTGCAGAGGTGTCGAGTTACCCATCCCTACCAGGGGAAATGTTTCATGGGTCTCCATTACCAGCTGGTTGGGTTTTTGTGAGCTCGCTATGTATATTACCCAACTGGATGGATCTTCCATTGCCATATGCCCACCCAGATTGTGAAACACTTGGTGAGGCAGAAGGCAGAGTGATATTGTGGCCAAAAGTGGCTGTCCTCTATACTGAAACTGTATGGTAAATTTACATTACGTTAAATTATTAGTGTGTGTATATGATGTCAGTTGATCTAAAATTATATATATATACAGGTTAAAAAGAAGACACCCACAACATCTAGGCCTCCACCTCCACCTCCTACATTACCAAGTTAGGTTCCACATGACCTACCTGTCCCGTTAGGTCCTGATTGTAGGGGTATGGCAATATGGTTAGGCGAACATGATATAAATTGCCTGATAACTATTTCTATAGATGCGGATGCTACTGGTCAATCATACGCAAGCAACCTATTTATACAAGATATTTTGTAGTTGTTTCGATATGATTGGCTGAATACATCTATGATGGAGATATGGATAAGGTGAGATCTTCTTTATACATCCATATACCTTGTGTAGGATCTGGTGATTTGGTTTCTTATTTATTAATGCATACTTAATACATGTTTTGTAGCTACTTAGACAAGATATGTGTAGATTTTTCATTCGAACATGTAGGATTTTTGATTCCATCTTTGATTAGTCTAGTAACTAAAGACCCTCCGCCAGTTCAACAATACTGCTGTGATGCTTTTACAAGTTTTTCTCAAAATAAGAAGATGTTGATAATAGCTCCATTCAATGTGCAGTAAGTTTACTTTGCTTATAATTTGGACTTAAGAAAATTACATTTTTATTGTGGATTTTGAGTTATTAATTTTTAACTTTTTTACCTCTAGTGGTATGCATTGGGAGTTACTAGTTATTGTCCCTGAGACGTTCACTATCTATTATCTAGATCCTAAGGGGACTAAATTGAATTCAAAATATGGACACAAAATGAAAATGGCATTATTCCGGTGAGAAATATTTCATTTTCATATCCGTTAAAATATGTTATTACATTACTATTTAATTATGAAATGTACTATGTTACATTAACATGTAGGGGTTTAGATGAGTTCAAAAAGGCTGGAGCAAAAGGTCCCCAGGAAAAAGAACCAGCAAATAATTTGGACAAATGTGGAAGTAAGTTCCCGACTACAATGTATATATTATTTATGTGAACAGTGCTTAATTAGTTGTATTTTTTAATATTTTGTATGTTTCAATTTATAGTGTGCTACACAAGACAACGGATGGGCATGTGCATACTATGTGATGTGATTTATGCACATGATTATCAAATATGCCGCAGTGGACATCGATACCATTCCTAAGGTATTATATATAGTCTCATTAGATAATATGAAATATATCACTCTTATTTATATATTATTAATTATATATATACATGATTCTCTTTGCAGGTGTTTAAAACTGACCACAATACAGGAAAGGACTTACCAAATGTACATACTCCCTATACGACGGAAGAATTAAATGATGTAAGAGAAGAATGGGCAACATCCATACAAGTAGTGGGGGTTTTAACATATAATTGGGATGTTGATAGTGAATAATGACTAAAGAATGATATTTTGTAAATGAATTTATGAATTATAATATGTGTGAATGTTTCTACATGTCTGAATGTTTCTACATGTGTCTGAGTGAAAATGAATGAAACTGTTGGTTGCTATATGAATGTTTCTACATGTGTGAATGTGAAAATGAATGGAACTACAGATTGCTACATGAATGTTTCTACATGTGTGAAAATCAAATGGAACTGCAGGTTGCTAAATGTGTGAACATTTATGTTGTAAATTTTGCAAGTTTGTGGCCTATTGTTGGCTGATATTAATGGATGTCGTAAAACCTACAGTTCATAACTGAACTGTAGGTTTCTCATCCTACGACCAACCATAGTAGGTCTACAGACTGACATAAAAAAATATAAAATAGGCATCGGTTATTTGTATAAAACTGACGACAAATGGTTACAGTGTTGGTTGCCCTACTAGTAACCGACGTCGATTTCCCTAATGAGGCCAGACACCACGGCTGTGCTGGCCAGCACGGTCGTGGCAGTGGGCCAGACACCACGGTCGTGTTGGCCAACACGGCCATGGAAACGGGTGAGATGGCATCGATTATCACTAATAAATCGATGCCAATAGTGCTCCAGATGGCGCCCTTTCTATGGCGCAAAGGTATATGGCGTCAGTTTCAAAGCTAATAACTGACGCCTATACCCCCTGCTGGCGCGTTTTCGGTGGCGCGCGAAGGGTTGTGGTGTCGGTTTGAGAACCGACGCGTAACAGTTGGGCTTTTAACGGAGCCCACATAGGTGTCGCTTAAAAACCGACACTAAATTCCTTAAATAACTGACACTAAAGGCTGTTTATGTACAAGTGAGAAAAAGGGGTGATCTGGAGCATAAAAAAGAGTATAAAAAGAGGGGAAAAGATAATAGCAAAGAAAGAAGGAGGTTTGGCTATTCAATTGCACCTAAAGGAGCTGAGAATGGCGCCTATTGGATGGACAAAAAGAACACTGCTATATTGTGTATGGCCATGGAGGAAGACAACCAAGGACCATCAAATCATCTTATATCTGTGATCTAATGATAAAAAAAATGAAGCATTAGGGGTCTGTAGCTTAGGTGGCGGCTGAGTTGCGCCCACTTTGGTGGGTCGCCGTTAGAGTTGGGCCCATTTTCACTCAAAATCATGTAAAACAAAATAAACCATATAAAATTCAAGCCAAATTTAAAAGAGGATAACTTAGGTTACAAACCTCTGATCGAGACAATTTTTATGCTGTTAGATTCATGATTACATCCTCTACATCATGATATGCATTATAGAGCATGGAGATCACATATAAGAGGTTTAATTTAACTTGCAAAATGGTGATATGATAGCTCATGATACTTGGTACAATTCCCCAAATTAGAGCGGCATAAGGTGAAATTAGTCATTGAGGTGATCAAATTGGGTTATCGACACACTGATTCAATGTGATTGGAATTAAATTGAGTGAGATAGGACTCTTGAAGAAATAAAAATATTATAATAGATGTATTAGAAATCTAGGTTGTCACAACATTCATTCATCCATTCACAAACTAGTACAAAGATTGAGGACATTACAACTCCACCCATGCGTTACTAATTCCCACCACCTCAAGATACTTATACAGAAGAATTCTTTATTAATTGCTACCCACACCTTCTAACATGATCATGCATACATGACAAGATGAAAGATCCAAGAAGCCATTAATCAAGCCACACAACGCCTTTATTCGATAATAACTCTTCTCCCTTATCCTAGACAATTTTATTCCTTCTTCAAGTCGCTTTATCTTTATAATATATTCCTATACAAATGAGATAAAATCTACCGAGGCTCGAGTAGAAGATAAGAAATTTGAACAGAGGGTCAAGGAATCAACAGCATTGTGAAATGATGTGGATTCACAGAGATCCAAGCAAAGACTGAACCTGAAGACACTCGTACAAAGGTGCATGATAGAGGCAAGTGGTGTGGAGTTCATCAACCCACCTGCATACAAAAGACAAAACAAATAGACAAAAAATAAATTGGAATTTCTCTGATTCAACATACCATTAAGTGCTAAAAATAACATGTTAGTTGAAAATAGAACAACCAAGAAGTTTTTAAACATAATTGTCATTTCTTATTAGTCTGGGTAGTCTCAGCTTTATGCACCTTGCCACAATAGCAATGTTGGATACTTCTTCCACTCCTATTGAATGGAGTTGAACAAATAGAATCAAGATTTTTTTTCACTTTAATTGAATGAAATCGTCGATTGAATGAGTAGACAAAATAGAAAATTCGGGGAAGAAGGAAGAAATTAGTCTGGTTCAAGAAAGGTAGAAAAAGAGGGAAGAAGACACGACCAACATGTGACCCGATTGCCATGGCCCACCTGCACAACTAAGGGTGAAAGGCCCAAAGGTGGAGATCTCTCATCTGTGAACCCTAGAGAGCCTGAAATCCCTGTGAGGGGGAGAAACCCAGAAAGGGAAAGGGGAATATATATAGAGAGAAAGGGAAATACGATGAGTGGGAGATAGGTGATCCTACTAGTAAATATGACTGGTTTGTTGATCCTTGCTATTCCTTCATGCATATTGCTTTGACACTGAGAGGGGAAGCTATGAGAGTGAGAAGTGGTGAGGAGAAGAGAATCACATAATAGAGAGAGATGGGTTGGTATCAAGGAAAACATAGAGTGAGGTGTCACACAAGAGAGTGTGTGATATCATGGGTAAAGAGATAGATAAAGAGTGGAGTGGGATGGGGTATGCTACATATTAGTTGTTCAATGGGGATGTTTATTCTCAATACCTCATCTAAATCAGCATTTGATCCAACTTCCAAAAGTTGATTGTATTTGGAACTAAATACACTTAATAATTCTAGAGTAACTCTCTCTCTCTCTCTCTCTCTCTCTCTCTATATATATATATATATATATATATATATATATATATATATATATATATATATATATATATATATATATATATATATAGAGTCAGGCTAGTGTACACTCGAGTGTACCGGAGGCACCGTACACCTCAGTCATTTTTGAAGATGTAGTAAATTTTTGAAAAATCTAAACCATTGATCTTATTAATTATCATAAAAACATACTATATAATAAATTTTATCTCATTTGGACATTTATAGGTCGTGCATCTAAAGGAGGCAAAAATCATGTATTTCAAATTAGTTTTGTGCGTCGATTTTGTTGTCCTTGCATGAGTGACTTACACTCATCCAAATGAGTTCAAATTTTGTATGTGACCTATTATTATTGTAACCATGAAGATCAATGGATTAGATTTAAAAAAAACATGGTCTAGATAGGCAAACATCATTGGGGTGTACGGTATGATCTATACACTCGAGTGTATTCTAGCCCGTCTCTCTCTCTCTCTCTCTCTCTCTCTCTCTCTATATATATATATATATATATATATATATATATATATATATATATATATATATATATAGGCATATATATGTATGTGTGTGTACTCAAGTGTGTACAACATATGTGCTCAATGATGGAAGTAATAATACTATGTTAAGATGTCATAAACTATACTTATATAATTAATGTAGTTCACTATATCCAAGTGATGGTATGGTTCAAGTTTGATTAATTATTAAATCAATATTTTTTCTATTACACTTTTAAATATGAAAACTACCACTTAATGAGAAACAAAAAGTAATATATTTATATCTAATATAAATGTTGATTTCATGTGTGAAAATATAATTATTGTTATGTTTTGGAATTTTGTGGCATCTTGTGCTATTCATACTATTAATCACATAAAACAAAGCACCATAAAATTCTAGAAATAAAACTATTTTGTATAAAAAACTAAATATAAGGCCTCAAAATTGAAAAAAAGGTGAGGTTAGATATCATGATATTATATTTTAATGAAGTTTTCACTCATTATAATGGTCCTTGGAATTGAGTATGTAATGTTCAAATTAAACCTTCAAAAGAAATAAAGAAAACATGAAAATATTGGTTTTATTAGTCGAGCCGACTGTGTTGACGATTGATACTATGTTTTGGGTAGTAGGAGATGGATAATTGATCCGGGTGAAATAAGATGTCTGATATCCCTGAGTGTTTGAGTTGTAGTTATTGTAAACAAACAAGGACTAACATGACAAATCTAAAGGATGACAAGTTGTGTCACATGACATAATGTTGAAATTTGATTTGAAACGCTTGGGGATTGCATAGTGATGTAATTTTTTTGAGGAAGGTTGATGTAATATCTTCACAGAGTTAGGGAAATATAAAGAAGGTGAAATTGAATATAAAACAAGAAGGGTTTGACAATAAGGTGGATCTACAAATGTCATTAAATCTGAGGAGCCTGGTGGAGGTGCTAGAAGGTTGGGAATTCATTTTTAAGTGAAGATCTAACTTGTTAGAGTTCACACAAATATTTGGGCATGTATTGGACATTCCGAGGAGGTGTATACTAGTTTATATGATTTCTCATTAGAGTTGTCAACCTGGAGAAGAGAGTGTTTGATCTGAAGGATAATCTGCTCATGTTTGTGTCCCTTAAAATTATTGGAAGGATAGGTAACTTTAATATAAGTCAATGTGTCTCTTCTAATACTTGGATATAATAGGGATATAAGATTTGATTGATTAAAACACATGGTTTTAATTATATGTGTATCTTGTGACCAAAAATGGAGTATTTTATAGAATCCTCACATCCATCTTAGATATAACCTCTCACTGATAGGATTCCACCTAAGTAATTTGGAAATGACACTTAGTACCCTAGCTACTTTTCTATCTATTAAAGAGCCTCTTCATCACCATTATCATAGTGATCACATTCACCTGTTGATACTCCTATCCACACTAGTCATCCATCTTTTACCCATGACTGAGTGACATGCCACTTACACCTCATCCAAATTCCACATCAAATCCTTCCACTTCCATCCCAACTGACATGATTTCAAATTATTTTCTAGATTTGAAGGCTAAGATAGTGGAGTAAATCTATATGAAGATCATGTAGAAGAAAAGATGAAAAGATTTGCTTCCTTTGTCAATTACTCCTTCTTTGTCCCATTCTAATATGTATTGAGGATGGATTTGAACTCCACTCTTGAGTTATGTAGCATCATCTCAGTCATGAGCATATAAATACCTATCTAGATATTAGCATAATTGATCATGATCGTGCTATCAATACACTATAGTTAGAGTACTATATAGAATTCGATTGTTTTCACATGCTCCTTGTCTTTACATAGTAAGTATGTATAAATGGCCACAAGAATGGAAATTTCGAGCTAAACCAAAGTAGAGAGGAGTATACACCTAAATTTTAGAGAAGCATATCATATTTGGTTTTATGGTCTCCGGACCACAATTCATGTGTATTGTAAATTGACTTTAGGAGAGGTGTTAAATTTCAAATCTACAAGTTCTAGTTGAATGGGGTAGTAGGAGGGTAGAGGTGTATTCAGAAGTTGTTGGGTTAATTGATAATATATATGCTAGTTGTAGTTAGGTTGGTGGAATGACTAAGGTGACCAAATTTGTAATTTAGACATTTTATCTCTAACTTACATACTTCTCATTCAATTCTTACTTTATATTTCTTATGTTCTTCATTTAATATATTTTAATGTTTGTTATAATTATCCAATCATCTAATTGAACTATTTTGTGATATCAAGTTGCTCTAGTGGTTCTTATCTCCTCCCAAAGAATAAACCCAATCTCTATATTCAACCACATACACTTGCAAGTCAGAAGTTGAAAATATGACCTTATAAATTCAAAGGACAAGGTTGTGACTGGTCATAATTTCTACTCGAGTATTGATATAGCCTTACAAGATCTTGAAAACCACCAATAATAAAAACCTAAATTACACTCAGAAGGGATCGCAATAGGGTGGGTCAACATGTTACAATTTAAGGACGTCCTCACAAAAAGTCCATGCAAAACAATCCCAATCAAAGATACAATTCAAACAAGAAAAGTTGATTGGTTTGATTCAATTATAAATTAAATTAAGGTTACCATGAATTACCTTTCAAATGGTTAATTGAAACAACTAAATTTGGTTTCTAATCACCTATCAATCATGTGATAAAGAATTATACAAAACTGATCTAGTTTCCTTTTGTCAACATCTTACACTACATTATATAGAGTAATTTTCACCAACCAACTATCCAAATGAATATATTACTTGTCTTTTAACTCATAATTTTAACATAAGTTATGGAGCTCTCTTAGATCACTCAAAAATCCAAAGACTACACCTTCATTACTTGCACAAGGAGACTTAGCATGTCTGAATCCCTATTAAATTTCATGTAATAGGAATTAGAGATCGAATTATCCTCCACTATGTCTATATCTCTCTCAAGATATCTCCATATATCTCTCAAGATAGGAATTTGGGGACACATAACATATAACCATTTTATTCTCATAAACAACTAAAAAAGACAAAGATATAAGAGAGAAATTTGTAATATTAACAATCATTTGTTCATCACAAACAAGGTTGTATATCACAATATTAACAGGTTCTTTGTAGTAAAGAGAACAAAATAGATTGAAAGAGAACGAGAAATGAGATACAATACTTACAAAGGAGACATCATCTAGAATGGAGCTATACTTGAAGCTTCTCCCAAGCTTAGAGGGAGAGATATTCAGTTCTAGATACTTGTTCTTCTTCTTCATTTTAGTGTATTCTAGATTTTATTTACCTCTCCTCCTTTTCCCCAAAGTTGGAAAGAATCTAGTGAAAGATATCTATCTAGAACTTCCCTCCCACTCTTTAGATATTTAACACTTATACGAGGTTGCACATCATGTACTAGATAGTTCTTTTGTACACCTAGGTAGTTGTCTAAGTATCCAACTCAGAACCGACCAACATGACATGTAAGTGAATTGTGTGGAGTTCACATTGTGATGGGTGATCATGGTTAGTGGTTTCTAATTAGATCGCATGGCATATCATTGACCAGACACATAGTGCATATTGATGATTGAAAGGATGCAACTAATGATATGGTGCATGTCATGCTCAGATGTAGCATGTTGTTCTTATTGAGGTCAAGCTTTCGAACATCTTCTAGGATTAGGCACATTGTGCATGTGATGTGTCACATCATGCATTAATATGGAGGAATTGAAGTGTGTATCTTGATGTGTTCACATTGTGCACATGTGAGTACACAACATAGAAATGCCTTCTCTTGATTTTTGGAATTCATTTATCTATGTCAAAGAAGGAAATAGTTCTAGTTTCACCAATATTCTTAATATTATCACTAAAATAACTATAGTTAATCTAAATGATAGAAAGAGATACTCAAATTATGCAATTAGGCCTAAAATTTTGGAAAACATCAAATTTGGATCATTAGCTGCATTGAAATAGGGCACAAAACATGGTTTGAACTGCATTCATAAAATCAAACCTAGCTCAAACCATTTTGTTTCCTTTAACAATATATTCCAAATAAGATTCAAATCATATAGTAAGCATTCAAAATATGAAATTGTATATCAAACATATTTTTGTTTTCCTTAGATTGCTAATATTAAAATGAATTTTATTATATGGTTGCTTTCAAAAAATAAAAACATCCAAGTTCTCCCCCTTATCCTCAATAATCCCACATCCTATAAGATTTACCCCTAAATAGAAACCTCAAAGACTCACCCCACCTAGGTACTTCTCATATAATCATAACTATACCTCATTGTTTCCATATGAAATAATTCTATTATACCATAGTGGTATATTAATGACCTTTTCCAATTCAAGTCCAAGTACCAAACCATTGACCATATTAATATTCTAAACTAGTTTGGGATAACAAGTGGGTTATCATTTCCTATTTTGTGAGTTTAAAAGATTTACGTTTCAGTTAAGATTTTGAAAAAGCACCTGACCATCATGACCAAACTGATATTTTAAAAGCTAGGTTAACATACTAAGTGGGAAATTTGTATTCATCCGTTTAATAGAAAAGGACAAGGGTTAGTTTGAAATATGGGTATGTCTAAGGCGTATAGTCACTAAGTCCTATAATGAAGTACTTTAGATTGTTAGAGTCAATATAGTAATGGGGAGGTGTGACTCTGTAACATCCCAAAATTTAACTGAAGTAAGGTTGTGGTTTAATAAAAAAAATCCCACTAATAAAATTTAAATCATGGATCTAGATGTAGCTTAAATATGAATACATCATATGAAGTAAGATATAAAAAGATACAATGAAATATATTTCTCCTTTTCTTTTTATGAATAAATGAATTCAAAGTGTATAAAGAAAGAACTTTCAATATTTATCTCTCCTCTATACTATACAATCCTCACATAATGCATAAAACCCTAAATAACAAAACCTTATTTTGAAATAGGCTTAAATATGAACTCTTTTTGGTCACTAATTGAGTAGAAAACCTATTTCCCTAAATTAATGTATTTTGAATCAATCAATATGTACATTAAGGTAACTATTCATAATTGACTCTGAAAAGTTGAAAGTAATTAGTTAGAAATTTCAATACCTTAAAATACGTTGATGATCAAAATTTGAGATCAAATTGACCTCATTTTCCATCTAAAAAATTTAGGAAAGTTTCCTATAGAGTGTGATTTTGATTTTGATTGAATATTCAATGAATAAGTTTGATGAATCTATTGTCCATTTTAATTTATTTGTCATGTTGAGTTTGAGCCTAGATTGGAATTCTGGGCATAGAGATGTTTGCAATCATTGTATTCTTCCCCTTTACCCATATTCCAGAGTTTGTGAAACTTCACCAAGAGTTGAGCTATGTTTGCCTCTTATCCCCCTCTCTGATCAAATCCACCAGAAGCAAACTGTGTTTTCATAATCCACACATCACCCCATTTTTCCTGGTCCCAAACTCGATATGGCTGTGTGCCCTAGAGTTCCCAATCAAGTAGAACCCATATCCCTCCCTTGTTACAACTTCCTCCTTGAATTATAGCCACCACATAACCCTCCTCTATAAATCCAACACCTCAAAAATGAACCTCACCACCAAAAGTGTTTCCCTTGCCCGCTATCTCCTTGTTTCCCTTCCTTAAGAGAACCTGAAATGCACCACTTGCTCTAGAGGTCAGCGATGAGAAGAGAATTTCCCAAAGGACTGCCAATGCCCCTAAATTGATCGAGGAACCTTGACATTGATTTCTTGCCTACAAATTTCTACCATGGATCGATATACCTACTTTTACTCCTTTTCCCTAGTTTATCTATTTTCCTCTTAGTGCGTAACATTGACTTTTTGTGCTATTTTTCTCACATTTGTAACCAAGGTGGTCATTGTTGGTTTCTAGCATTTGAGTTGTGCCTTCAAGTTTGATTCCATCATCTATGGTTGGAGTTGCCAGGTTGCAGTTCTTGACTTGCTAATGACAGAGGCACAACTAACCACCCTAAGGCCCAAGTCACAGGTATTTAAGACTTTTTTTGTGTGAGGAACTCAACGTTTAAAGTTTCATGTCCTCACTTTCTATGAGTTTATAGTTTGAGTCTTGAGTTTTTCTTAGTGTTTTCCCATTCGTGAAGATGAGGTAGACAAATAATACATTACCTTCTTTGTTTTGTTGCTAGATCCCAATGTATTTGATACATCCCAGTTTTACGACTTCATCTTGTGCCTTCATGCACTTTAATCACATATATATGTCTAGAATTCAAGGAGATCTTACCAACTCCCACCTACACCCACCTCATTTCCAAAGAAAGAAATTAAGACTAAGGAAGGCAAAGCAATTAGGTACACTACACTAACTAGAAAATTAGGCAACTACATCAATTAAGGAACTAGACTAGCACTAACCAACTATGATTAACACAAGAATACACTAAGTGGTACTAGCTACACTAGAAAGACTTAGCTATCAAGAGATAAGTGATTAGCTAAGAACACAATTAGAGCAACTTACTAAGAAATCATGAACTAACAAAGAATCAAATTGGAGCTTTAAGCAATTGATGGAGATGTGGGTTGTTTGGGGGGGGATGTTACTAGAATCCAAGTTGGATGGTCATAACATGCAAATTCTAGATTTCTAAATAAAACAACAAGGTACATGCTATATAATTACCCTAAGCTACTAGTTGGCCATGGGTGGAGTAAGGTGTGGAGAGGGGAACTACACCCTTGAACACCCTATCCAACCTTATGAGGCTCAATTGGACTGGGCTTAGGTGACATTCTATACGATCTAGCAAGTCTAGGTTTCTACAATGAGTGTATTTAGGGCAATTGGGATCCCAGGGTAGGAATGAAAAGTGGAGATGAGGGTGTTTCACCTCATATCACTCACCATCTAGCCTTTAGGAAACTCCTAGGAAATTGCAATAAGAACTTATAAATTAGCTACTTAGATCTACCTCTTAGAATTAAACAAGGGGATATGTATGTGGGAAGATAGGGTGGTAGCTAGAGATCTACTAGTTCAACCTAGGAGCAATCCCTAAGATAACCTCATACAAGCCATTCTCTCCAAGAGTCTAAGTGTTTTCAAGCATAAATCAAGAAGAAATCCATAATTTTAAATACAACCCCCAAGAAGAAGTATGGGAAATAAGATAAAAGCATAAGACAATCATCATAAAATGAAATTATAGTGTATACAAGTTTTTTCTCTCGACATGGTATCAACGTAACATTTTTATCCCCAAACAGCCCACCTAAGGGGTTTGGCAATGCATAACAAAACAAAACAAAAACAAAGAATGAGTAAAGGAGTGGATAGCCATAGAATCTTGATGAGACTCCTCCTTCTTCACCTCCTAGCAGTTGGAGCATGACCTTCTTAGATTCTTTTCTTACTAATTAGAATTAACTTGTCTAGGATTAACTTAGGTTTTGATTGATTGTCCCCTTTTAATTGCTTGCTTTTCCAACTATAGTATAATCAAACAAAACCCTAACCAAACCCTTCAACCCTACACTCTACTTTAGGAACTTAACCAAAACTAACCATCTCTACTACCCCATCTCTCCTTGTGGATTAACCCCTAACTTGCCTCTATCCTATACTATAACATAACCTCGTGCATTTGTGGGTAAGTGTTCTTGTCTATGTGAGTGTGTCCAAATCATATGATCTTATTAATTCAAAAGACCTAATAAACTTAGGGAACATCAAATCAAGATTCAGTTAATTTGTGTGAAGATTAGGTGAAAATGCACCAGTATTCACATCATGATGTTATGTTTGATTAGGCAATTATCATCCTTGAAAATAGTTTTTTAGTGAATGTGTTTCACCAAGACGAGGCCTGGCCAGCTACCGATGTGGATGTTGGTCACAGGGCCAAATCACCAGGTGGCGCCATCCGTGTTTTTTGGTTTTCTCTTTTGAAATAGGATTGAAGTCAATTTTATTTCAATTCTGATTGGTCTGACACTCATAAAATCATTTTAAATTATCTAGCGGTCACAAAATTATGCAAAAATACTTGTTGGAAATATTTTCAAATAAGGAACTCGAATATATAAGTTTAGCAGGCTCAATTCCCCTTAAATAACCCATATTTTTTAACAATTAATAGTTGGATTTAAGGTGATGAATAAACTACAAAATGATATAAAAAAGTTATTTACAGGGTATTAAGGGTTCAACCTACCCAAGAATGTGATTAGGGTTTCTTTGATCTAAGAAGAGAAATTAAGTTTTCTTCAAGAAAAGATATGTGGTTCGTGCACTTTGAACGTAAGTATTTGTTGATTTTGAAATGTATATATAATGAATGCTAAGAATGTATTATATATTGTTGTAATTGTTAAGAGTCAATGGACTTATAATGAATTGAATGTCTTGTTTTTGTCAATATTATTATATCATCTTTCATACATATTAAGGACAAAGTTACAAGTAAGATCTAAGAGTAAATTAAGATCTCTCAAGAGAAAGATAGTAATACAAGATAACTTATATAAGATCCTCAAAGAAAAAACTAAGAGGTACTTCGATGCATAAGAGAAGAGACACTTTGGTGCAACCCAAGAGGCATTTAGATTCATAAGAGAAGAGCCTATTATCTGCAAGCTTGAGGATTCTTATATATGTTAAGATAAAAGAAATGATCTAAAAGTAAATGTGTCTTTTCTTTCATGTTTAATGTTGTAAGTTTATTTTCAGTTTACATGTTCTCTCTAAGATATAATATGTTCAATTCCATTTAAAATTGTTTGATGCATTGGTCAGGGATGTGATCTCCGTAGGTAAGGAGCAACGACAACTCTAAAGCCATCTACTGACTAACTTAGGGATCCATGATGACCTAAATAGGCGGGGCACTATCTCATGATCTAAGAGCTTATGACAGATGTGTATTCTTTTATATCATGTGTTTAGAGCTTCTTATGAATCTTGGTGTACCAAAGTTCATTTTATCTAAATTTATGAGAGTACACCTTATACACTAGTTTGTTGGTTTCTTTCGATTGTTATTGTGATGAGTATCATGTTTGCAGCACTACCAATAAAGAAAATAAAATGAATGATTCTTTATTCTTCCACTATAAAAGTTGGGGTGTTACAGACTCCTTGTCTCAAGAGAAAAGATTTATATTTTAAATTCATTTCAATAATTTAAGTAGTCATTTACATTATTCATGTCCTTAAACCAATTGCAACACTACAAAAGTTTCAAGTTGATCAGTTCCATTTTGGCATATTTAATAGTGCATCATCCTTATATTTTCATTATAGTGGCAATAGAGGACATGTATATCTATTCCTAATATAGGAAATAGAGGGCCTAGATCTCTATGTAATACTTGAACAACCTCACTGATTACTATAGGAGGCTTTTTTTAATGTGTACATATATTTTCATTTGTGAGTGGAATAGTTATACACCCTCTCAGTCCCAATGGAAGGCAGTGTTGGTATATCCAATGGTGCTAAATAGGGGAAAACACCATCTGCACCTTGTTGTTGCTATCATGGCTTCCACTTGAGGTTCCTTGGGTGAGACAAGGTGACATAGTGTGAATGGAATGGATTAGGAGACCTCAAGATGCCCATTTATGTCAACACAATACTTGTGGTTCCATGTATGGAACCTCAGAATAGTGGACACCATCAGAAGATGGGAGTCAATTAGATCATTTCTCTCAAAGAGTGGCAGTTTGGGACCCACCTTTAGCTTCTCATCTAGCTTGGAGATCAAGCCTCCAATGATAATTCCCCCATAATATTTCTTGCAATTGACCACCCTTAACAACTTATACAATAAGAAATTTTCGGCATTAATCCTCTTCTTATCACCATGCACCATATAAAATACAATTTGTAATCAGGAAACCACAACCCAAGTCTCCTTACTCCAAAAGGTAATGTTAGAGAAAACACGATGAAGAATGAAAAGATAACATTGTGGATTTGTTTTGTCCTAGACTTCCTGAGCTCATATGACTCAAAGTCGATAATCTCATAACAAAAAGTTTGATAGTTAAATTCTTGACAAATCTCAATTAGACCTTCATCATTATAGCCCATTTTATGGAAAATTTAGTCTCTTCTAATAAAATTCCTTATCATGTAGTCAGAAATCAATGACCTAAACCCCATGGCAATCTTGCTCTTACAAAGTCATAGGAAACTCAAGAATGAGAACATGATAAGTCTTGGTGTTACTCTTAGAGACACCTTCAGGATGGATATGTATTTTAGAAGAGGCTTCAACCTTGTTGGTGAAGTTAAGATCCTCCTACATCTCTCTGCATAAGAGACATGTCAAGTGAATTCTATGAGAAATGAGCTTCTAGAACAACTTGAGCTCGTCCTTGGACAAAATGTCAAGGGAATAGCTGCACAGGACCTTCCTCCTACTCCTATTCACTTTCTTCCTCCTCCTCAACCTCCAACTCATGATTAGGCTCTTGTGTGTGGTATGGTTGTGTCTATGGTGTCTGGCCTCCTCCTTGACTCCTAACCATGATGGTGATGGAGATGCATAGTCATAACATCTTAGATTGGTGAAGATATTGCATGTCTTGGGGTGGTGCATGGTGTGCACTTTGGATCATGTGTCTTGAATGAACTAAGGGGATGTCATCTTCTTGGTAGAGTGCACGTGATGCTCTTGGATTTTACACATAGTGTTCCACATGGTCAAGGTCATGGGAAGTGATGATTGCACTTAGTGGAAAGGGTAAATGTTGTGTGAGTTTGCAATGACAAGGGATGTTGGTGAAGGATCTTCATGTATCCATTGATAGTATAGCTGCACATGTAAGGAGTTTCAATTGAGAACCTCCACTCTTATGCAAGTAGAAATAAATGGTGGCTAGAGTGGGGGAGGGGGTAAATCATGTTTCTCCCTTAACATAGGCTTGGAGGCAGTCGACGATGTTGAATGGAACTATGCCACTTTGATTCACGGTGGTCAATTCTTACAAGAGGTGTTTCACCACCAACAACTACTAGTGGCAAGGGTTGGCTGAGTTGACCTAGCACATGATGCACTGCCCTCACCCCTTAAGGATTTTGAAATCTTGTCATGGTGAATGCCATGTTGTATTATACGCACAAGGTGCACTGGTCCATGCCATTTCCAAAATTTTAAACTTCTTAGCACGCCTTGCTAAATTTTTGAACATCATGTATGAATTCATTATTATTTGGCCTAAAATCCACCACTATGCATGAGGTGCAATGGACTACCAAGCCACAAGATACTTAGTATAAAACAAGTAGTCATAGAATGGAATGACATGGTGTTCAAAGTGGCATTCTTGGTGATTGTAAAAATCATCTTCCTCCTAAATATGTGTATGTCATTACTACTGATGTACACAACATGCATTGAGGAGTTTGAACTTTACATTTTTACGTTACTTGCATTAAATTGATATCATAAAATCTCAAACAATAGGCATAACAAACAAAAATATGGATGGAGTCCTCACATACAAACATTTACATGCACAAATATAGTATCTCAACTAAAAGTGGTTTACAAAAAAAAATAATGGGCAATATGGGTTGCCTCCTTCTAGAGGTTTGATATAATGTCCCTTGACTAGATTGAATTCTTCTCCTCAATTTGGTTAAGACAAGATGTCTTTCATAATGAGGTTTTCATGGAGATCAAAATCTTCTCTTTCTACTTCCATCTCAAGTGTTGAGCCACCTAGGTCCTTAGGCTTAAAAGAGAAAATAACATCCTTCTCAAAAATATTCATGATCAGTTCATCTCTATCTATATCAATCACTGCCTCAAGTATATCCAAGAATTGACACCCTATTATAATATCCCATGGAGTTCCACCATTGTTCTAATGGCTACAACACCCAGTGACACATAACAACCTCCAACCTTCATCAAAAAATCTTCCACCAAGGCTATAAAACTTTCTCTAGAATAATATGTCATCTACAAATTAAATTTCACTTATTTGGGTGAATAGCTTGATGTGGTCTAGAGGGGGGGAGCTAAAAAAAAGTTGGTGTAATATCAAACACTAATGAGGTTAGGTTGCAACTTGCTTAAAAGACAATGTAGCAATAATGTAAAGTAAGTAATTGGACAATGAAAGCAAACCACGAAAACCACTTGATGTAGACTGGTTCCGCAAGAAAAGATAGTCCACTACCTGGTTGTTCCCAACTAGGATTTTCAACCTACATTTTATTCTTTTTGTTCAATCGATACAAAATACGTAATATGAACAGTGTCTTTTGTGGCTCAAGATAACCGTCCTTTTCTAGCACAAGGAGAACTTGCTCAAGAGAGTAGATTGCAATCAGCCTCCCACTTTGAAAGTAGCCTAATCACAAGAATTAGATTCAATAGGCTTCCCAATAGCCTTCTCATAAGAAGTAGTTATAAGCAACACAATGACGTACATCACAATGATCCTCCCACCTTAGACTCAACCTTCTCACAAGAAGTAGCTTCATCAAACTTCCCAATAGTCTTCTCACAAGAAGTAGTTGGAAGCAACACAACAGAGTAGGTTGTAATTAGCTTCCCACTTTAGACACAACCTTCTTACACATAGTAGCATCAAGAGGGTTATTCACAACCTTGTCACAATAAGTGGTAAGAAGCACCAAGCCCGATAAAGTAAATAAGAGAGAAAGAAAAAAATATAACTCTTTAGAAAATTTACAATATATATTTGTTTATGAATAAGGGGTGATCCACTCTGCACAAGTATAGGCAAGGATATATTTGCTATAGTATGGCACTATTTTTGAGATATGGCTTAGATCATAAAATAGAAATGTAGAATTCTAAGCGTAGAGAAAGATAACATGTAATACATTTTCTCATCTGTGTACTCTAAGTGTTCATAGGCACTCCTATATATGGAAACCACTTTGGAATGGTTAATATAGCTGTTGGGAGTGTTTCAACCAAGTTAAATGCTACATTTGTCTTTGGTATGTCAAAAGTTGAGTTTACAATGAATCAAAAATTAATGTTGATTTTGACTGTGGAATGATTCTCGGTCAAAAAACCTTTTTGACAAAGATCCATATTGGTCGAATTGTAGTTCAAATGAGAGCCAGTGTCCTATCAAATTTTACAATAGCTATTTTCTACAATATCTCTTTTTCTACAATGACTCTTTCTCAGTCGAAGTGTAGTTTGACAAAAATATGTCTGTAAAATCATTTATAAACCTTTGGAAAGCATACTAAATGATTTTCCCAGAAATATCTAAGTATGCTAATGACTTTATATAAGTGTGAAAAGGGTTTACGAGAGGAAATGATTGATCATCACTCTTTCTTACATCATTCCTATAAATTTTCACAAAATGCACTTGTACAAAGCATATACATGGTACAACTTGTCTTACAAGCATCCAAACACATATAATATTGCATATTTTTTTATTGTTTGATCTTTTCTAAGCTCCTTGATTTCCTGAAACCTTAAAGCACATTTTAGTAACAAAAAAAATATGTGCATCACCAAAATTAGAGTGTGGCATATCTAAAAATCCAACAATCTCCCCGATTTGATGATGACAAATATCCCCATATGATAAAATTGAAAGTAGACAATTCAGATCATCATATCTTTAAATTGCTGCAATTTAGATCATCACACCTTTAACTTGTTGGAGATAGTCAAAATTATCTTCATGGATACTTCTCCCGCTTTCAAGAATACTTACCAATGCTCCTCCTCAATGAGACATTCCTCTTCAACAAGATAGTCCTTTTGATAAGGAATATAGATAACTATGGAAAAATAAGAATGTACCAATTCAAAACAAGATACATTTAGTAGAAAAAAAGCCATATTTAATCAATGAACATTCAAAAGCTTTTATACCAATGTAAGGAATGCTAAGTCCTTCATGATAAAAAGATCCCATTAAGCATAAAATATCAAAAAGATACTCTAAGTAAATGGTAAGGAATGCTAAGTCCACCATGATATAGAGATTCCATGAATAACACCAACTTTCTAAATAATATGGCAATATATATGCATGGAATGTTAGGTCATCCATGATATAGAGATGCCTTCACTAACACCAATTTTCAAAAGAATTACTAAATATCTATGCAAGGAATGTGAAGTCGTCCATGATATAGAGATTGCCACAAAAACCAAAGACAAAACCAAAAATAGTTTCTCAATCATTTTCAAGGGATGTTCAACCCATAAATGATATGGAGAATCTACTATGCACAAAACAAGGCCAACACAGAATCTTTTGACCTAGTAGATGTGGGGGGGAGATAGAGATAATAAAATCTTTATGCAACATCAAACACTAAGGAGGTTAGACTACAACTTACTTAAAAGATAATTGAGTAGAAATGTAAAGAAAGTAATTAGACAATGAAAGAAACCACAAGTGACACTCGATGTAGAGTGATTCCATTAAAGGATGCCATTCAACTACTTGATTGTTCCCAACCAATATTTTCAACATATATTTTATTCCTTTTGTTTAATTGATAAAAAATACATAAAATCAACTAGTATATTTTGTGGATCAAGACAACCCTCCTTTTCTAGCCCAAGAAGAACCTGCTCAAGGAAGTAGATCACAATTATCCTCCCACCTTGGACATATCCTACTCGTAAGAAGTAGCTGCAATAGGCTTCCCAACAACCTTCTCGTAAGAAGTAGTTGGAAGAAACACAATGGAGTATATGACAACCAACATCCCATCTTGGATGCAACCTTCTTCCAAGAATTAGTTTGAAGAAACACAATGGAGAAGATTGCAATCAACCTCCCTCCTTGGACACATCCTTCTTGCAAGTAGTAGATCCAAGAGGCTTCTTCACTACCTTCTCATAAGAAGTATTAAGAAGTACCAAGACCAATAAAGTGAATAAGAGAGGATGGAGAAATTACAACTATTTAGAAGTTTGAAAATATAAATCTATTTATGAATAAGTGATGATTAACTCTCCACAAGGATAGGCGAGGCAATATTTGGTGGAGTATGACATTATTTTTGATCTATGTCCTAGATCTAAAAATAGCATTGTAGAATTCTATGTTTAAAGAAAGATAGCATGTAATAGATTTTCTCAAGTGTGCATTCTTAGTGTTCATAGATACTCCAATGTATTGGAAATACTTAAAAATGGTAAATAAAGTTGTTGGGAGTAATCTAACCAAGTTATATGCTAAACTAATCATTGGGATGTCAAAAGTTGAGTTTAAAATAGATAGAAAATTAATGTTGATCTTGATTGTAGAGTGATTCCCAATCATAAACTATACTTTGAATGAGATCCATCTTGTTTGACCTATAGTTTGACTGAGACTCAATCTCCTAGGAATGGATATTTTCTACAATGGCTCTTTCTCGGTCAAAGTGTAGTTTGACTGAAAATTTGTTATAAAAACATTTCTAAAATTTTCCAAAAAATATATTAAACAATCTTTCTAATGACTAGATACAAGTGTTAGGATAGGGATGATCATCACTCCTTCTTACATCATTCCTTGCCAGTTGCACAAAATGCACTTGTACAAAGTACGTACATGGTAGAACTTGTCCTAGACGCATCAAAACACATATAATATTGCATTTTTTATAATTGGATATTTTCTAAGTTCCTTGATCACCAGAATCACTAAATGTACAATTTAGTAACACAAAAGGGAAATATTAGTACCATCAACATTAGATAATGGCATATCCAAAAGCCAACATAACCCACTTGAGTAGATATAGTTAAAGAAATAACATTTTGGTCATGCCTTGATCACACTACATAGTAGAAAACAAATATTACCTATGTCACTCGAGATGTAGAAATCACATAGATCCTTCTACTTGGGAGGAAGATAGCTAATGAACCAACACTTACATCAAGTACAAGCACCATACATTATAGTTTAGCCTTCCATCCTTCCTCAAACATACTCGCTTGAGTATGAAATTCTAAAGTATGCTTGTCTTTCATTTCCACTCCATAGAGTTGGATGAAACTTCTTATTCCTCAAATGGGGTTGGTACATATTTGGCTGCAGTCTTATCTTCGAACTGAACCTTTTCGGCTTTACTCATATTGTTGAGTTGGGTATCAATGTGCTTATGAAATAGCATGGTAAAAACCTTTGGTGGTATCACTTGCATGGACCTTTTCTTTCATTCACCCATTGTCAACTTGGTTTGAGATGTCAATTTTCATTTACTTTATATACTCCCTAGGGTTCACATATGTATTTATTATTATTTATCTATTATTTCTATTGAGTCAACCAATGGTCAAATCTAAATGCCCCATTTGATCCTCACGCCCCTTGATTGAGGTTGAATTATTTTTGCAGAAGTGCAAATGCCTTACTCATGAACTTAGAAAGAATACCTTCAAGCCAGTCACTCTTTTTTGGGTTGCCTCTGGTGGTTTTCGTGGAATTTGTGGTGTTGAAAATCATTCTCCCAGCTAATACTTGTGTAACTTCTCCATCCTAGATGGTAGGAGTTTGAGGATGGATTATATTTTAGGTTTTACCAAACAAAGTCCGCACGTGCTTCTCTATATCTTTCTAAAGAAGCATTAAAAGCTACAATATGGTGTGGAAAATTATAGGAAGCACACACCATCACATTATGAACATGTTTGACATTAATGGCATTGCTTAGTAAGTTTGTCCAATTTTTATTTGAGAGGCATCCCTAACATTTTTACTTTCAAGGTCCATGCCCCTATAAGATTGGTTCACCTACACAATTTCTATAAATTTCTTTCCTCCACTTGCATTATTACTAAAAAAATCCTTAGAGGGATGTGCATCAATGGTTGAGGTCATATCATGGGATAAACCTCAGACGCACCTAGCCCAAAAAGGGATATGGTGAAACTCATATCCTCTTGGTAGTGAAACTTCATTTAGATGTCACATGGAAAGTAAAAGATAAGTATTCAGATTCACTGTGTTTTATATGGAAAATGAGGAAGAAATAATAAATAGTTGAAGCCATAGTGTAAAACTAAGTTGTCATCCAAGTCAGATAGATAAGAATATGAAATAAATAAAAAACCTTGAGAAATTAGGTTCAATTGTCTTATTATGAGTTAGGAAGGTTTCGTACCCCCATCTCACCTGGTAAACATGTATCGAGTCACTTTAAGGTTGTTGCAAAGAAAAAATAATGATTTAGGTAGTGAAAAAAAAAATCAAAAGAAACATGGTAAAAGACAACCTTTTGTTTGTGGGAGGGATTTTGGGACTAAAGATATGCACATCCTTCCCATCATAAAGTCCTATTTCTTAGATAAATTGGGGTCCTAATCACCTTTGGACCTCCCATGATAGAGTTTCCTCACAGATGGTTAGGATTGATATGCAATATTAGAGGGTTATTAGAAAATATGGGCTATAATAAGATCTAATTTTTAGACAAATAGAATAATAACACAATCAAATAGGGAAGTAGAACAAAGAAGTAGATCATAGTAGTTATAGTTGAACATTTATATATAATAGTTATAGTAGATTAGATTACCATTTTAATATTCTATAGATGCTCATCGAGAAGGAGGTATCAGAGGAAGATCCTATAATCATGAGTAATGTGGAAATAAAAGAGAGATGTAGTTTGATCCTCTAGCTTTAGACAGTTTGAAATGGGCCCAAAATAGTGGATATGGGGGTATATATAGGTAGATATTAATGTTTGGGGTTCTTGATAGAAGCTTCTAGAATAGGTGGTTGATCACCATGATGCACCACGTCTATGGGGTGTGACGATCAAGGTCATCTGCCGCATGGAACATCACAATTGACTTGGATCTATCGGGTGTCACAGTTGGTTGACAACTAGTTTCTAAAATTTCTAGTAATTTTTAGGAATATTTTGGAGAAAAATGAAGAAAATTGTGAACAAAGATAAGTCGGGATTATCTCTCACATTTATCACAAAAACAATTGAATGTCTATGGGAAAAAAGAATACTTTTATTTTGGATAATTACTCTGAGAAATATATAAAAAGGAACCTGTAGAAAGATAAATTGAAGAACAAATTGCACCTTTGGTCTGAAAAGAAGGTTTCTTTACAGAAAGCTGGGAACTGGGTAAAAATGGGTGAAAATAGGTGAATTGATATGAAGAAAAATATGAAAAAATGAATAATGTGGAAAATGGGTGGAATATTGAACCAAATTAATCATTTGTCAAAAAATGCTTTAATTGTAAATTTCTACAAAGTGAGAAAAAATGGGGTGTCCACAACCTCTACAAAAGGTTTTTAATAAGGAATTCAATTCTTGGTTAACCCTTTCTCCATTCCTAGAATCCATTTCTTGGATCCACCTCAAATTGTGAATGGGGAGAGGTAGGGATGCAAATCATCATCCATCATTCCATAAATTTTCACAATGTCACAAAGCTCAAGGAATTTCTCCACCTGAAGATTAGGTTTCCATTGGTCATGCATGAAATTGGTTATGATTTGTCAGGCCAATTAGACCCTGGTCTAACTTAAAGAAAACAACATCTATAACTGGTCTCACTATTTGTTAAAATAGAGACCTCAAAGGTGGTTAATAATTCCTCTTCGACTTCCATGGTTGTTAGATAAAAAGAAGCTACTTTGGATTTATTTTTCCTTTTATTTCTTGTTCAACTGGTTAACACAACCTTGGGCTTATCTAGGATCTCTATGAAGAATCCCAACTTAACTGAGTGTCAAAAATGCATAATTCCTACTAAACAAAAAGAAAATATTTAGTCCTTCAAAGAGTGGTATGAAACACAAGAACTAAAAGGTTGTAGGTGTTTAATCTTACAGAATCATCTAAAACATGTTGAGGTTGAATTAGAAAATTAAATTGTCTCTAGGACAACGTATCAAAAAATTTATGTTTTCTCATGAGAGTGTGCATGTTATCAATTAAGAAAACCTAAATTACACTCTAAACTCAAATGACCCATAATAGGAGTCAACATGTAATATGTATTGATATTGTTCCCAAAGGAAGACAATACAATTCATCACAAAGTAGTCCTAATTAATCCTGCAGTTCAAACAAGAAAGGTTGATTGGTTTTATTAAGTCTAAATTTAAAATCTAGTTGGAATAATTATATTTCATATGTTCAATTAAAAAATGCATCCGGTGGCTAAAGACATAGAAATCAAGTGATAAATAATTATATAGAATCAATCTTATTTCCTCTTATTCACATTTCACCCTAGATTACAGTAGTGATTTTCACTTATTAGTTGCCTAGATGGATAGATCATTTGTCTCTCAACTCATAATTCAAACACAAGCTATTAATCTCTCTTATATATCTCCAAAGAGAGTACAAACCAACCTTCATTACTTTTACAAGGAGACTTAACAAGCATGAATGGTTGTTTACTTCTATTTAATAAATGGTCATTAACTAAATTTGTATTTCTCTCAAGATACGAATTTGGAGATATATAAACCTCTGACTTTGATACTCATAAATAATAAAATATAGCTAGAGAAACAATATAGAAATTGGTATTGCTCAAAATCATCTTCTCATGGCTGACTAACATGTGATGTTTAATCCTGAAAACAATGAAACTATTACATGTGAGTAGGGGATAAACAAACAATGTTTGATATTTAGAAATTAACAAGTTCCGTGGAGTAATGAGAAGAAAATAGAGCATAAGAGAAGGATAAATGCCATATAATACTCGTAGATGAGATATCCTCTATGGTGGAGTTGCACATGAAGCTCTCCAAGATTGAAGGGAGATAAAATCATATCCAGAGCCTTCTTCTTCTTCCTTTCAGTCTCATGTAGAGTTGAGTCACCTCTCCTCATGTTCCCCAAATTGGAAACAACCAAATGGAAGATATCCATCTATATTCTCACCACATACACAAGGCTATACATAGTGCACTAGATAGTCCATGCCATGTACCTTGACGATCACTGCCATTTCAGACTCAAAATCGTTGGGCATGGCATATCACTTTGGGAACACATTGTGTCAATGATCATGTGTAGTGGTAACTGGTGAGACTGCATGGTGTTTCATTGACCAGACACATCGTGTATGTTGATTATAGAAAAGGTTGTAGCTATGGACATGGTACATGTCATGCTTGAATGTAGCATTTATGAACATTGAGGTCAAGATTTCCAACAACTTCTGGAATCAGAGACAACATGCACATGTATGTGGCACATTATGCTTGAATGGAAAGGATTTGGAGTGTGTGTTTGTACTTGCACACAACATGTGTAAGTTAGTGCATGACATGCTCCTTCGTAAAATTGTCTTCTCTTATTTTTTTAGAGTTCCTCGATTGGTTTTGAAGGTGGTTTTAGTTCTAGATGAATAATTCTTCAAAATGTTCTCATGATAATACTTTTAATTACCAAATCACAATAAAAAGACTAATTACTCTAGAATGAAATTAGAGACCTAAAATGTAGCCAAAGAATGAAATATGGACCTTTAACTGCACTAAATTAGGGATTTAAAAGTAGTACAAACTACATTCTCAAGTACAATGTGGTAGTCAACCACGCATTCAGGTTGAATCTCCTAGTACTAGGTATGGAGGCTCTGAATCTCTATGTCTTGGTGGTCTAACCTCACATATGACTATTGGAAGTATGATGATTTGGACGTGTACATCTATTTCCTATCAGGTGAGTGTAGACTGAGTATACTCTATCTATGTCCCAATGGGAGGTGGTGTTGGTAGATCCACTAGTGATGAAGAGGGACCAACACCGTTTCCACCATATTGTTGTTGTTGTGTTTATTGAAGATTTCTCAAGTTACACAAGCAAAAACAGTCAGAAAAAAAGGGAGAAGGAGGCTTCATGTAATGACCTCACTTTTTAGCATCCCCCAATTAAGAAACAACCTTAATGTTGAGAGTCATTACCTAAAATTTCCATGATCCAAATTTGATAAATAACAAATAATTTCCATTAGTTCACGAATATGGTTTACATGATATATAATAATGCACCTCTAAGGATTTATATGAATTTCCAACTTGGGATCTACAACATATGAGAATAAGTATCTAACTAATCCTCCTTTACTTAGATTTAATGTCTTAATTCAATTTCATCTGATTCATCATGTCTTTATATCTTCATATATTGCAATCACCTAAATGACTGACAAACAAAATGTGGATCAGTATATTTGTATACTATGTACGTGGCATGTAGACAAAAGTGTGCAAGTAATAGAATAACATAAAATATTTAACTAGGACTTTGACCTCACACATCTTGGCATCTAAGGGTTGGAAAAAAATGTGGGTGTCTCTTATGGGTGTCGTCAAACATGATGGTGGTCTCATCTTCGACCGGGGAGGGTGGGAACAAGGAGAAAGAGGTTGGGTTCATCGATGGAGAATAAGGGATCATTACAATGATAGACATGGATAGCAGGGGTGATTTTGACTGCTCTTCATCTGTTGGGACTTCACTCACCTCAAGGAGCATGTTCTGGTTTCAAGACCAAATACCTAGGTCCTTATATAATTAGGTATGGAAAGGGGGGTGTCCCCTGATATTAATGGAATTCTGTCTCCAAAGAGAATAGGGGAAAGTCCCAACACCTTACAAAACTAGGGAAAATTAGGGATGCTTTAGCTATGATTTATCCCCCCCAGGGGGCAAGGGATGGTCACACTAAAGTGACAAGTATCACAATTAAATGGCTAATCTCTCACTTTATTGAAATCTATAAAATCCATAACTCTCTTGTCTTTTCTCTAATTGGTCCCAAATTTGTTATATTCCTTAAAATACCATAATCTTGTATTGGGTCAATTTTTTTATCTACAAGTTGTTTCTAGATACTCTTTTCTCTCTCTTCAAATAAGGGAACATAATGTAGTCATTACAAGTAGGTCCTTCTACCTTTTCAATTTTCTATAAGGTTCTATGAGCATCCTGATGCTATGAAACTTGGAGGGTAACACACTAATATCTTTCCCAACTTATATATAAATTTTTAGATTTATTGAGATAACTTTCATGACTGAAACTTTCCCTTTAAATATATTATTAAATTAATAACCATATAATATAGAAATTCATTTTTATCTCAAATCTTAGAATTATTTTAGTTTTATTATTATCTTCAAGTATACCAAAAACCAGAATGAGATATTCTTATTTTATGCCTCTAACTTGTGCCATTCATGGTTAGATAATTACTCCCTTAATTGTCTAAATTACACATTATCTTATAATCTCTTAGAAACTTGCCCATTTTATCATATTTCAGTTATCTAATAATCCAAAAAGTCCTTACCCTTCCTTTATGCACGAATTCCATTTATTTCTTAAACTTGTTCCACAAGGACCTATTTTACAAAGAAAATAGTCTCATGGGCCTTATTTGGGCTATGGGTCAAACCCATACCACAAAGAGGATCACTTTATTATTCTATCTATTATAATTAGGGGATTTGCTTATCAAATCAAGCCTTATATTCATAACAGTAAAATTACTAAAATTTAAGGATATTACATACACCCCTTCTTTAAAGGAACTTTGTTTCATAAATTCAAACCTAGTAAGTTTAAGGTGGATGATAACTCAATTTGGATTCAAACCTTAGGGTTAGAAACCCTTCTTGGGTATCCTAAACATCTTTTATTGACATGCAAATTTCTCTCATTACTAAGGTCGAAACCCAAATTCAATTCTAGATTATTTTCACATCCTCATTTCATTACATGATAATGCCACTTGGTGATTTCACTTGATGATTATCCTTTCACCTAGGTTTTTGAACTACTATATTTCATTTCTTTTCATATAAGGGTGAGCTAACACCTCAAAGCCCTAGATTATATGATTGAACCGACTTAGGATATTCACTCTCATATGCCAACTTTTAAGCATAACATGTGTCTACCCAATCTCTCTCACTCATAATAGGATGGAATAAGCATTTGGCTGCAACCCAAATACAAAGTTCATCCCATTCTAAGACTAGAGATGGTGTATCCATACATTACCTTAAAACTTCAAATTTTTAGGTTGAATCACTCTCAATAGTGACTCCAAACCATAATAACTATTTAATCGCATAATTTTTCATAAATTCATGCACTCATAGGGAAGTGACTCTTTCATACTCCTTGAGTTTATGCACTACTCCCTTCAAGATTTTATCAACATTATTACATGACCTCTTGTATTCATTTTTATCTAAATCTCATGTATCATCTAGCCTTAGTCACTTCCTTAAGATCTCTATGGCTACATGTACCTTTGGAGTGATCCCCTATTGACCTCATGGGCCTTATGCACTTATGGAATGCCTATCCCATTTACCCCTTGGGCCTCATTAACTCATTAAGGTGGCTAATGTCCTGACCCATGGGCCCTAGGAAAACATGGATAACCATCTCTTGACCCCATGGTCTTCCGCACTTAGGGCATGATCAACTCCTAATATCATAGGTATTATGTACTTTCAATCCTCCCTACTTGACCTTAGGATTGACTTACGGCTCTAACCTACCTAGGGTTTATTGAGATATCACAAATTTTACCATTTTTGAGCACATTATATTCTTATTTAATTCTCTAACCAAGATTTCCTTCATCTCTTAGGGTACACATTATTTACTTTGTGTCCCTACATTGTAATCATAGCGATGTTCCCTTCCAAGCTTGGTCATCATGGAAGTCTTCCTTTCTTGGCTTGACCTATTGCTGACCTTCCTTTCCCGTCTTGATCACCAATCATCATAATGACTTCCTTTTATATCAGCATTCCTTTCTCAGCTTAGCCTATTAGTGACCTTCCTTTCCCAGTTTGATCACCACTCATCGCAATGAATTCCTTTTATATCAGCCTTCCTTTCTTGGCTTGGCCTATTAGTGACCTTCCTTTCCTAGCTTGATCATCCGTCATTGCAATGACTTCCTATTATATCAACCTTCCTTTCTTGTCTTGGGCTATTAGTGATCTTCCTTTCGCTACTTGATCACATACTTTTAGCCACTTCTTCATTGAATTTTCCTTGTATCCCTTAGAGATGGTATACCTGGATTCAAAGAATGTATGTTCTTTAATATTTTTTACACTTCATCCTTTATACTTTAGGTGACATTCAAGGTTACCTCAATTCTTAAACGGATTGGTTAACTTTCCCTTCTAGGGAAGGTCCTAACCTTGGGTGCCTTCTTGGCTCAAAGAAGTAGGTTAGGCTCTTTATCCACAACTTGGCCCCACTAGTTTAGGGTGTTGCCTCCCCCTTAGGTTTTTTTTCCATTCATGGTTGGACCCACCCTAGGTTGGGACACCAAAATTAAAAGTTAAATTGAGGGTCTTCACTCATATTTTCATTTTCATGTAACCATTGATTGTCTATGTTGTATATTGAAAACCCTTCATATGCATCACACATGAATTTCTCCATGTACATGTTGATGCATGTTGTTTGCACACCAAATCATAAGGAAAATTCCTAGAGTTTAACCTTCTAAAGAGGCAGTAAACTCATTACAAGAAACAAATCAACTTTCTAGTAGTAAGGTATCTATCTAAGGGATGGTGAAAACATGGTTGAAATCCAAAACCAATCGCAAGAATAAGAAGAAAAATATGGCTTGTTGAGAGTTTGATTATGCTAAGAACATAAAGTAGAAGTGCAGAAATAATCTTATTAAGATAAATTTATAAAAGGAATGGGGGGTCTGAGGGATCACCACCAAT
The DNA here is from genome assembly GCA_963693085.1 of Alisma plantago-aquatica. Taxonomy (NCBI): domain Eukaryota; kingdom Viridiplantae; phylum Streptophyta; class Magnoliopsida; order Alismatales; family Alismataceae; genus Alisma; species Alisma plantago-aquatica. The sequence goes on along the minus strand of OY856411.1, from coordinate 970,554,306 downwards.
AGCCATGCCTTAATAAATCAACTCCTAGTTTCAATAATCAAATCAGGACCATGCAAATTCATGTCCTTTTGGACGAATCTCACAACGACCATACTTCTTTCAAATCCATTGGTCCTAGTATTTGAGGATCCTCGTCCAACCTTTCAACATGTTACATTTTGAGATCTCATCCAGAGACGTGATTCACATCCAACGCCCAAACCCATGGATCAAGTGATCATGTCACCATGGGATATAAAAAACAAGTTAAATGGGTAGAAGGATCATAATTTAAATCAGGTGATCATGTAAAAAGATCATGGGTTTGTTCTTGTAGGAATCCAAGATCTCACCACCCACACAAAAATATAATCATTGTACCAAAAAAATAAGTATAAGATCAGTTGGATAAATAGATGTCAACCACACTTAAGGGAGTATGGATTCATTGTTGTGGAGATCTGCGATCACACAACTCCACAAGCGTATATCAATCAACCAACGATCAAGGAACAAATGTAAGAAGAAATATTCTTTTACTAAAACAATGGAGTTGAGTACATCGATCAAGAACAAGCAATAAGGCTAGTCCTGATGCCCTGGAAGGGGACTACTCAAACATAATGTAAAGGAAATTCAATAGAAATTCCAGAGGAAGAGATAGAAAAAAAATGATGGAATAGGTGATTGGAGTCCCCCTCCTTTTATAGAGAGAAAGGAGGAGGAAAACCCAAGAGGAATTTCTTGTTATATCTTGAAGTCACATTGGACAAACTTTGACTGCATTGATGATGTTTTCATTTTGTCATTTCACTGAGTCTTTATTTTCATTCTTTCTTCCACACAAAAGTATATGGGATTGGCCTGGAGTAAAATTTTACAGTAGTAAATGCTTGCCATAAATGGAAAGATTTACCGAGTTACCTTCTTTTAACATTTACCATTTGATTATGTTTGTTGTATATTTCCACAATAGGGATTTTGAGTGGATTTCATTCCCATCAAGGTTAGTCCATAAAACAAGATTTTCTTAATAGGAAATTAAATTTCCTTTCCAACACATATTTTCATATTTAATTGGAGTTAGTACGTAAAAGATATGCTACTTTTGGTGTGGGGTATATATGTATTTTAGCATTGCGGGAAGTTGTGCAAACATCTTCCATGAGTAATTTTGTGAATTTTTATGCTTTGAAATAAATTATCTATTTTAATACAAAAGGCATAAAAAAGCAAGTAAAAACTCCAATTTACTAGGAAAAACAAAATTAATATAATTAACTTAAATTATTAAATAGCCAAAAAAATGTTGTCAAATAGAGTTTAAAATAAGAAAATAAAGATGATGAGTTTGCACCCATCAAACCACCCCGAACATAAAACTTTGCTCTTTCTCGAGCAACATTAAATTTAAAATATTGGCACATAATACTTTTGTTCAATTATCCTCACTTGCATAACACCACTTGATTCCTTCCACCTTATATGGCGACACAACCTAAACTTTCTAGTTTCACAAAGAAAAACAATTTTCATATCCCCTACATCAAGATTATTTCACAACTTGGTTCCATTTTAAAACCCATAATAAAATAGATTTCAGGTTTACTTTGCATTGGGTACTCCCATCTATTCTTATGAATCATTGCAAAAGAATAGATTTCAGTAACATTGATCACATGTTTTGGTGTGCTCTTCTGGCATATTTTTTTGATGTACGCTCCTATTATATTTATGAGGGGTATAGAATAAGTCAAAGAGGGAGGAAAAGGGGTGTGCCATCTTGATCTTGCAGTTAAGAAGGTGATGGAGGAAGTATAGAAAATGACCATGCTTTGTGCAACTCATTTTTGAAATTAAGCATTGGGGGTATCATACATTGGTATGTTTAATTCTAAATTATGAAAAACCAAGAATTTTTCAAGTTAATCTACAACTCTGGATAAGGACACATTGTTTTTGAATCCTATTAGTGCTCTACAACTTGCCATCTTTCTAAGGAATAGTGTTGATTCAGATCCTAGGTGACATGATAATTCCTATCAATGAAAAACTTATATGAATTATGTTACAAAAGAAGTTGCATCATTCAAGGGGGTATATTGATAAACATGCATATCATCATGGCCAATTGGATAAAGGCATGGCTGACTAGATAAAGGTCAAAACTAAATGATTTTTTTAAAAGGGAAAATAAATAAGTCTAGACTATATAACATAATGGAAATTGCATGAATTTAAGATAGAGTGGATGGAATGAGTACGTACCAACCACCTACACCTTGAGTTTAAATTTTGCTCGTCCTGATCAAAATTGAAATTTGGAATGGAGGGAAGAAAATGCAAAAATCACAAAGGGGCCCTGGTAGCTCAATGAACGTCCAACAAAATGGAATTTGTATGAGGGATGGAACATTGATTAGTGGAGCTTCACAGTGCACCTAATGGTTGGGTGGTTGTAGAAGCTCAAAGGGGCCTTCATATTGCCTTTCGCCTTGTAGTCTCTTAAATAGGATCCATAGATCTTCCTTCAGTGGTGAATGGTGTTGGTGATGAAAATGGATAGGAGGAGATTGGCAGGTGTTGGGCTGGTAGCACATGTAGTGTTGACTATGCTAGATCATGTGGAGGATCTAGCTCTGGTTTCTCCCCCATCATATGATCTACGTATAGGAGAAGTGGTGTTGATATGAAAGGAATAATTGAATTTAAATTAGCATCATCAATTTTTTTCTCTCCTTAGCAATCTTGCAATCAACATTGTTGTTAATGGGATTACTCGGTTTCCTTGTTGATATAGAATGTGGCTCAGGTTCCTCTACGCAAGATGCTTCCAAGCATTCAGGAGGAAGTCAAATGGGAATATCATCTTTACAATCAATGAGTGGGGGCATGCAACTCTCTTCAAGTGGTGGTGGATCCCCTTCTAGATCAGTCGTATGTGAAAGAGAAACTGATTGTGGTGGAGTGTAAGGCTCTTAATGAGGAAGCATCCCTCCAAAAATATCTATAGATTTATCGTGGAGGGGTGGAAGTTAATTATCCATAGGTTCAACCCAAGTGGATTTGTCAATGATAACATATGGATTTATGTGTATGATAGGAGGTGTTGTTGGAGCATCAGGGTAAGGACGACTCTCCTGCTACAACTTTTTATACTCAAGCAATAAAGCCTCTAGAAGAAGTACCAGAATACCAAGTTACTCATTTTATGAAGGATACAACTCATTTCTGTGTGCTAATCTGGTAGGATCTGACATAAATCACATAAACTTGGGATCATCATTGTCATCTTCAGGAAAAATCATCTTAGGATATTGTAACTTCTATGGGGGCTCTTTGATTGGCCCTCTAGTAAAGTAGCTAACAAGGCTTGTTGGGTTTCTAGTACTTCCTATTGCTCCGATTCTGTTGTCTCTAGGGACTTAGTTTGTTCCTCCTGTTGAGATGTATATTGGATACAATAAGGTACTTACCCCCCAAAAGTTTTTTGGTTATCCTCATCGTACCCCCATAACATTCTTGGTCAAAGCATCCATCATATTGATATGTGTAGCATTGTTCCTCATAATAGTCTATGGAACTTTTTGGATTGTAATTTTTATTATATCCACCTTGGTAGGAAGACTTGATATCATATAGTTCCACCATAAAATGAGGGGACACATTTGGGCAATCTAGTGATGTATGGTTATAATAACCACAAAATTGACATTGTGAACCATAATGTGTTGACCACTCCATTTGAAAAGATTTGTTTTGAGATAAATTAAAAAAAAGGAATCCATGAAATAAATAAAGGAAAAAGATATAAAATATAAGAGATTAAAAATTAAAATTATGAAAATAAGTTAAATTTACAAAACAAGTTACAGAGTTAACTAAAAATTACAAAAGAACTAAAAATTGCAAAGATAAGTAAATAAATTATAAACAAGACTAAAAATTACAAAACAAACCAGAAACTAGTACTACATGAATAGAAATTCAATAGAAGGAGGAGATACACTACCGAAATCAGTCTCGGTAGGTAAAATATATTACCAAAATCTAAGAAGGAAATTATGAAATAAGACTAACAAAATATGAAAGTAAATTAAAGAAGAGATTTTAGCATAACTAAATATTGTGGAACAACTTAAGTTACAAAAAGAAATAGTAAGAAGGAACAAAATTATAGGACAAGTCTAAAAATCATAAGCAAGCTAAGAAATTATGAAACAGGATTAAAATTATGGAACAAGCTAAAAATTATGAAACCAAACTAAAATTATGAAAAGAAGAAGAATCATAACCACACAAGCAATCAATTTCAAAAATAATATGTGTCATCCCTATCAATGGAGACAAATTTTATGCATGTCATTTGCACACCAAATAACTAGGAAAAGTCCTAGACTTTAACCTTCTAAAGAGGTCGTCAATTCATTACAAGCAACAAATCAACTTTCCAGTAGTAAGGTATCGATCCAAGGGATAGTGAAAAGATACTTGAAATCCAAAACTAATCGCAAGAACAAGAAGGAAAAATTGATTTATTGTGAGTTTAATTATGCTAAATGCAGAAAGTAAGAGTGAAAAAATCATCTAATTAATATCAAATGATAAAAGGAACTGGGGGTCTGGGGGATCACCATCAACAACCATTCTTTATTCAATGAATCAACTCCTAGTTTAAATAAATCTCAGAAGGGTTAGATTTCCCATAAAGCCATTGATTGTAGCATTTTCTGATCCTTTTCCAACCTTCCAACATGTTACTTCCTAAGATCTCATCTAGAGACAAGTGGTTCTCATCCAATGTTCAAACCCATGGATCAGGGGATAAAATCACCATGGGCTGTAACAAACAAGTCAAACAGGTAGAAGGATCATAATCTAAATCTAGTAATCGTGTAAAAATATTAGAGGTTTTTGTTCTTGTGGAATTTGTGATCCCAGAAACCCCACAAAATATAATCATTCTATCAAAAAAACAAGTATGAGACTAGTTGGATAAAAAGATGACAATCAAAATTAAGGGATTATGGATTTATTTTTATTGAGATCCATGATCACATCACACCATAAGAGTATATCAATCAAGAAACGATCAAGGCATAAATAGAAGAAAAATCATTCTTTTACCAAAACAATGGAGTTGAGTACATCGAACAAGAACAAGCTATGGGGCTAGTCCCCATGCCTGAGAAGTGGAATAATCCAACATAATAGATAAACATTACAATAGAAATCCAAGAGGAAGAGGTATAAAAAGTGATGGAAAAAGTGACTGGAGTCCCACCTCATTTTATAGGGAGAAAGGAGGGGAAAAACTCAAGAGGAATCACTTCCTTCAACCCAAAGTCACAATGGTCAAACTTTGACTGCATTGATGACTTTTTCATTTTGACATTTGACTAAGTCTTTATTTGCAAACTTTATTCCACATAGAAGCATACATAATTGATCAGGAGTAAACTTTTGTAACATTAATCGCTTGTCACAAATGGAGAGATTTATCGAGTTGCCTTCTTTTAACATTTTAACCATTTGATTATCTTTGTTGCAGATTTCTACAATAGGGATTTTGAGCGGATTCACTCTCATCTTAGTCCAAAAAATATGATTTTATTGTAGGAAATTAGATTTACTTTCCAAAACAAATTTGCACGTTCAATTTGGAGCTCATACGCAAAAGATATGCACATTGGTGCGGGGTATATATGTATTTCAGCACTGTGGGAATTGTGCAAACATCTTCCAAGAGTAATTTTGGGACTTTTCACATTTTGTAATGATTTGTCTATTTTCATACTAGACGAACAATAAATCAAGTAAAAACTCCAGTTGATCAGAAAAAAAACAAAATTAAGACAATTAATTAAAATTATTTAATAGCAAAAAAATTGTTGTCAAATAAAGATTAAATTATGCAAATAAAGGTGATGAGCTTGAATTCATCATATGCATGCATGGGAAACTGGGTAACCTAAATTCATTTGATATTTCTTATTCCTTTTTTACTAATTAGGGTCCATATGGGTAGGGTTAATATGTCACCCACACTACTCCCATTTCCCAATATAATGGTTGAGGGTTCAGGTTAAGGACTAACCCTACATCCTAGGATTTTATAATTCCCTTGACCCACTAAGGTATTTCCTAAACCAATCCTAACTCCATTTAGGGTTTACCATTGCAAGGAAAACCCAAAAAACATTTTTCTTTACTTTATCATTATTTTCATATTACTTATACATTAATCGACGGAGGATGTCTTAGCCCTACTTCTTCTCAAAAACTTGAACTTGAGATGAGGAGGAAAATATATTTTAGGGTTTATTAAGAAAATAGATGAGATGAATATGAAGTTGAAACTTAGAGGAAGCATTACTTCATGCAAGCCCTAGATTCTAGACAAGCAGGCATCACATTGGCTAAGGGAGTCCTCATATACCATCTTAATGGTGCAAAGGAAAATATTGCCAGTCCCAAAATGATGATCCTTTCTAGACGCCATTATTGCTAGGTCATGGCTTAGTAATTCTCCTTATATTTTTATGGATTACTTAAGTTTTCAAATATTAAATATTATTTGAAAAACCAGGGGCTTTGATACCACATGTAACAACCACTTTTCAGCGTCCCCTAGTTAAGAAAGGACCTTAAAGTGAGAGTCATTACCTTAAATTCCCAAGATCCAAATTTAAAAAATAGCAAACAATATCAAATAATTTCCATTATTTTAGAAATTTGGTTTACAATATATATTAATGATGCTCTTCTAAGGAATACATGAATTTCCAACATGGAACCTACAACATTTGAGAAGACATATCTAAATAATCCTCCTTTACTTGCCTTTAATGTATTTAATTGATTTCATCTGATTCATCATGTCTTGGTGTCGTCATATATTGGAATTACCTAAACCATTGACAAATAAAATGTGGATTGATATATTGCTATATTGTGTAGGTGGTGTGCAAACAAAAGTGTGCAAGTAATATAAAAACATATAATCAATCAATTACATGCAAATAAGAACTGACATTATCACTACATATTCTAACTCATACGTGATATGCTCTCTTGGATAGAATCATTGTCCCTTCTACGAATCATGTGCATCACCCCTTGATACATGTCATCCTAGGGTTATGAAAATATTATATCTTACTTTATGTGATACTCATAGTGGCATTATGATAATTCTTGAGAAATCCTCGACAAACACTGATAGTTGATAATGTGAGTAGTCATAATTGTAACCATGTACCTCACTGTAGAACCATGCAGACAATGTAGTCATATTTCAAGCCCTTTAATCTTATCATCCAATCCAGGAAGCAAAGATGAATTCTAAGCAATAAAAAACTAATTTATATGTATGTATATCCTGAAGTGTCACCATCATATTATTCAGATTGAACCCTACTTGCATCCTAAACTAGGATTTGGGGTTGTCTCGAGTTTGGATAATGATTAAGGGTACAAACCCTGATTTCATCACTCAATTAATAGTAGATGAAACCCTAATTATCAGATTTACTAGATACCTACATTATGAATACTTAGATCAAATGATGTTAATTAAGATTATCACAAGTTATGATCTTTAGATTCAAAATCATAATGACCCATGTTGATGATTATTGATCTAGAAACCCTAATTATTCATCATGATGATCATTCCCATCATATTGAACAACATCAGTCTATATGAAAAAATAAATGTTTTTAACATATTCAGTATTTAGTTATCAAATGTAGGGCTTCCTTTGCATTAATTACTCCAAATTCATGCATTAATCACTTATTAAACCATGTAGCCAAGGAAATTTTGGAACTATAATGAGAATTAGGCATTCAATCCATTTTAGTCATGTTTCTCTCATTTCTCTGATCAAATTTCATGTATGGTTTGTCATGATCAGAGATACCAGTAATTAGTTATGATTAGTTCAAGATTATTAGATCTCAGGCAATCAGGAAAGGCCAAATCAATGGTCAACTCATCATCCAACTATGCTACGTGGCCAGACTAGAGCCAGAAGGCTTGTGACAACCTAGCATCTGTGCTCACATGGATAGGTAAATGAAGGAACAAAAGGGCACAATTATCACTTACCTTTGAACATCTGACCTAGGGTAGAAATGTAATTCACGCCGCCCTCATCTTCTACCTATGCTCTTCTCTTCCTCACGGCCAGGCTTCTGAGTGAGTCAATTAGGATGTTGGCCTCATGCATATGGGCATCCGAGGGATGGGAAAAGGTGTCTTCGAACATGAAGCTGATCTCATCTTTGATTGAGGAGGGCATGAATCGGGAGAAAGAGGTCAAGTTCATTAGCAGAGAATAAGGGATCAGGATGATTGTAGGCATGGAGGAGTTTTTGACTGCTCTTGATCTATTGAGAGTTCAACTCGACACAAGGAGGATGTTCTAGCTTCAAGACCAACAAGTCCTTATATAGGGAGGTGTGGCAGGGAGGGGTGTCCCCCGAAACTTATGGAGTTCTATCTCCATTGAGAATTGGGGAAAGTCCCAATCCCTTATGAAACTAGGGATATGTCGGGAAGATTCAACTCAAATTTACCCCCTGAATATAATGGGGAAGGGTTCAATTCTGATTGTGGATCAGATGGAGAGATAGACCAAAAAGGGTGGGAGTTACCGTAACCCAAGTTTTCCTATTTGGGCAAGAGGTAGAAGATGATATGGATGTCATTTGATCCTTGATCAGACGTTCCTAAGGACACACAACATAAAAGGGGTCAGGGTAAGGCTCTTGTCACATTAAATGTGACAAATGTCATAATTAAATGGTTAACCTTTCACTTTATGGAAATCTATAAAATCCATAACTCTCTTGTCTTTTCTCATATTGGTTCCAAATTTCGGTGTATTCCTTACAATACCACAATATCGTATTGGGAAAATTTTGGTATCCAAGTAGATACTCTTTTCTGTCTATTCAAATAAGGGAACATAATTTAATTATTACAAGTAGGTCCATATTCCTTCCAGATTTTCTATAAGTTTATAGGAGCATCCCTTTGCTATGAAACTTGGAGGACAACTCATTAATATCTTTACCAACTTATATCTATTTTGGATTTATTGGGATAACTCTGATAGTCAAAACTTGACCTCTAAGTATATTATTAAATTAATTACTCACATAATATGGAAAGTCCTTTTTCTCTCAAATTCTAGAATTCTCTTAGTTTTTCTATTATCTTCAAGTATCTAAAAATTTAGAGTGGGATATTCTTATTTTATGCCTCAAAACTTGTGTTGGCATTCATGGTTAGATAATTACGCCCTTAATGATATAAACTACACATTATCTTAGTATCTCTTAGAAACATGCCTATTATCTCATATTTCAGTTATCTAACAATTCACATAGTCCTTATCCTACCTTTATGCACAATTTTTTTTTATTTCTTAACCTTATCCCACAATGACCTATTTGCAAAGAAAATAGTCTCATGGGCCTCACTTGGGCCATGTGTTGAACCCATGTCATGAAGTGGATAGCTTTATTGTTCTAAAAATAATTTTAGGGATTTTCTTATCAAATCATACCTTACATTTGTAGCATTTAAATTTATGAAAATTTGAGGATATTACACCTCAAGTCCCCCATGTTTTATAACATAGTACTTGCAGTTTCCTGCATTGAACCTGAGAATAGTGAGTGCTACCAGATGATGGTTGCTAACTAGATCAGTGCCCTCAAGGACAGGAGGTTTGGGGTCCACCTTAGCTTCTCCACTAGATTGGAGATCAAGACTCCAATGAGAATGTCTCCATAAGTTTGTTACAATCTACCACCCCCGATGACTCATCCAACAAAAAATAAACCACAATTGATCCTCTTCTTGTGCACCACACACCATAGTAAATGTAGTTCATCATGGAAACCACACCATTAATCTCCTTTGTCCCAAAGATGATGTTCGATAAAGAATAGTGAAGTATGTTAAGAATAATACTGTGAATGTGGTTTCCCTAACCTTCTAGGCTCATAGGACTCATCATTGCTCATCTCAGACCAAAAAGTTAGATAAATATTTTTTTGAGAAATTGTAGTCAAAACTTCATCATTAAAATGCATATTTCAAGATTCCTATCTACCATAGCAAGGATTCTTTATAATCTACTCATAAATCAATCACTGAACTACTTAGTTTTCCTGCCATTGGAAATTCATTATAAAACTCGTCAATAAGAGCATGATAAATTTTGGTGTTACCCCTGGTGAGCACATTCAAGATGGATATGTTGTTGAAAAGGGGCTTCACCTTGTTGGCCATGTCAAAATCCTCTAGTTTCTCTTCACAGAGGAAGCAAGTTGAGTGAATACAATGAACAACAAGATTTTGGAAGTGCTTGATCATATCTTGAGACCAAACGGTATAGGGAATAACTACATAAAAGTCTCCCCCCCTCACTTATTTCCTCCTCCTCCACCTAGGGCTCAATAATTGGGCCCCGGGCATGTGATGGTTTTTCTCTTGGTGTCATGTTTTCTTGTTCCTAACCATGATCACAATGGAGATGTAAAAATATATGAGCTTAGATTGGTAAAAATGTTTATGTCTTGGGGTGGTACATCGTGTGCACTCTATAATACAAATTGTGCATGAACTAATGGGAGGTCATATCCATATGGTGGAGGTGAGGGAGGTCAGGAAACACTCTCTTGTCTTTTTTGGTATTTGAGATGCACCTACAAGGAATTTTGATGAAGAACCCCATAATTTAGGAAGTTGGAAGAAATGAAGGCTAGTGGGGAGGTATTTCCTTTCTTTTATCCCTAAGAAGGGATTAGATGTAGTTGATGATGTCGAATAAAGCTTCGATATTCCAATTTGTAGTGGCCACTACTTGTTGGATGTGGTTGGGCACCAACAACTGCTAGTGGAAAGGGATGGCTATCAACCTAGGGTAGAATGTGCTTCCCTAGGTTGAAAATGGCCCCTTAACGTATGCCCCTACTACCAAAAATAAGTTATCATCCTCAACACAGTTGTTAGGTCTAGTAGTTGGAACCATGGCTTTAGGGTCACATAAAATGTGGTCTAATTGTGAAGATTTGATCTTTATAGTCAAATTATTACAAAGTTAATATCAATATACATATAAATATTTTGTTATATTCATGCTTTAGATAGATTGCACTGAAGCCTATACATAGGATTACAAAATTAAAAACATATATCCTGTCAATTCTTCACTCTGTAGAGGACATTTCCTATATGTTGCTTCTATGTCTTCTTTGTATAACTTGCCCTTGAATTTCCACATGGAGTATTCCACACATGGACCAAAAGAAAGGTTTGGGTTAGCGAAGGTGGTACTAGATCTTTGTATTGAGCTATTTGAACGAAATGTAACAAGGGGATATATAGTGCATTTACAAACCGGGTAAGGACCATTCTATGGATGAAGGTCAACAAGTTTTGGATTTCAAGAATGCATGTTTGTAAGATAGAGTTCAAAATAGTATTCAAAATACCAAAATTACAATATGTTCACAAAAATGGTGTACTCAATAGTATCAATAATTCAAAATATCAAGATGTCAAAGTATTCAAAGTTTAAAGATTTATCCATTGGCAAATGCTATCTAATATTTTGTAATTGATGGGGCTAGGTACCTAGTGTTTTCCCGTCTATGAGAGAATGATACTTTCACATGTTGGAGTAACCAATACAAGGGGAAGCCTATGGTGATTATCCATTGGTCAAGGTTAGGGGATATGATCCACCAAATCAAGGGGTCATATCTCTAACTAGTATTCCAAATTTTGTGCCAATGTAAAATACACATTTATTCAACATTAAACAATATTCAAGATTCAAAACAACTGTGATGGCCTTCAAATTGGATAAGGCTAATAAATAAGTTCTATACACCACTTGACAAGACTCTACGAACACAATTCAAGATGAATAAGATAGCATAGTAATTGAAATATAGAATTCAATAACTCAAGACTCAAAATTTTGCACAAGACATAATTCTTGATTCACAAAGAATTGATAAAAATGGAATCTCCAAGTGGGATCACAATTGAATTTATCTAGGTCCATCCCATGTAGTATAAGGGTGGTAGTAGACTGACAACCTTACTGCCATCACTACTGAATTTTAGGATTCTAGTCTTCAATTGCATACATGCATATGCATATTACTATAGGTCCCTATATTCCTTTGTTCATGAGGCCGAAGAAACATTTAGTGTTCACTCCCTTTGAACTTGGACGAAGATGAATCATTGCCAAGGTGTGTAGAAGAAGTTATCACCACATATGATACACAAGTTTCCACACTCTAGAGATGCAACTGTGACAAGAACATAGATGGGTTTTCCTTGTACTCTACTCCTTTATCTCTTAAATTCGTGGCAGGGGCCAAAGAGTCATTTGCATGATCTGGTAGATGATGAATCAGATGATAGGAAGATGTCTTTGACCTCTGGCGATATCTCAATGGTGAGGAAGGAGTATGGTGGAGGATGAAAACTAGTTTGTGATAAAGTTGGTTTGTGTATCATCTTCTTTGGGTTAGAACACTAGGCTTTGGGTTATGGTAGGGTTTTAAGGAGGGTGAGAATGTTGTGATCGAACTCCATGAAAAATTTGCTTTGCTATAGATCTCAAAAATCATGTTGATTGTTGGTTTGGAAACTGATAAATTGTAGGTTTTTGGATGGTGTTAGATCTTGGTTGAGATTATGACACTTATATAGGATTTTGGCATGGATATTGTAGGATTTTGATTAGAAACAAAAAGATAGGAGGAGTGAGGAGAAGTTATAGGTTGATGGTCAGGTGATGGACAACAAAGGTAACATTTGTGATTGTTGATTTTGTCAAGTGGAGGAGTGAATGTGTAACACCCCTAGAATTTCAATCCAGCCCTAGATATAAAATTTGCCTATCTAGAGTTAAATAGAAATTTACCCCACATATGTGAACAATATTTCCCCTTAATTAGCATTTGGATATATAATGTATTTTAATTTCCTTCAATTTTTGGTGGAATAATTCCTCTCCAATGATTATTACCGCACTTAATTCCCTAAGAACTTAATAATGTAAATCACATAATGTCCTAGCCCAAAACTAAAATCAAACTGTATAATTGGATTCCTCATGTTCGAATTAGGTAGTATACCTAATTTCATGATGTTTTAATAAGCCTTGATATGCCAAATAATACAAGAAAGGAGAATGACTATATTAACTCATGGTAAAGTACAAACAAATTTCGTGTAAACATGTCAAATTGCTTAAGTCTTCAAGTAATCATGTTAATCATGTTAAGCACTCATGTTACAAGTTATTTTCATGTCATTCCACATATAAGTTATTTTCACGTATAACTACTCAGTGCCACTCACAAGTTTTTACATTGCTTTGCATGGTTGGGGATGAGATGCTCGTAGGTGATGAGCAGAGGAGGACTAAGACAACATGCTAACAATAAGGATGATACAATGAAATAGTAGAGTTCCTTGGTGTAGTGCTACTATCCACCTCATTTTAGTTCAAGGATTTAAGATATAGTTGCTTTATGTTTAGATCTTTGAAACATGTCATAAATTCTATTAAGTTCCTTCTTATGTAAACTATTTGAGAATGAGAAATGAAATGTGTTCCTATGTTTGTTATGTTTCAATTGTTCTTTATGCATGATATTCAATGTATGTGATGCTCAATCAATATTACGAGTTAAGAATTGAAGCTTCTGCTCATGTGCGTGTGTGAAAAATTTGGGGTGTTACAAAGTGGTATCAGAGAAAATCCTAGGATGGACACTTAGTAGGATCCTATCTTTTAAGATGCATGCTTTTGAAAATCTCTCTTTTCTTTCAGATGGCCCTAAGGCTTGTCATGACAAGGGCAATGCCCATGTGGATTATGGTGAGGAAAGTTTATCTTCCAGAAAGGATGAACATGTTGAGAGTCCTCCTAGGGTTAACCCATTGGTTTCATATGATGTGTTGTTCTGGGCGTTGACTGATGCTATTGGAGGTAGGGGTGATGTCCACCCAAGGAGAAATAAAGTAACTCTCATTGACTTCCTCAAGATCAAGCTAGAATCCTTTATAGGAGATGAGGATATCGATGTTGTGGGGGAAGGTTGAGGCCTGGCTATGCAACATGGAATACTACTTCCATGACCTGGACTACTCTGAGGGCTCCAGTGTCTGATTTTGGACACACACGATATGAGGAATTTCACATTATTAGTAGGAGAATTTTCGTGATGCCAGAGCCCCACGTGTTGAGCCCCTCATTTGGGATAAGTTCATGACTTCTTTCAAGAACTGTTATAATTCTGAGGCCATGATCGGCAAGAAGGGGGAGGAGTGGCTCAATGTCTGCCAAAATGGAGACATGTCTGTCACATAGTATGCCATGTGTTTCCTATCCTTTAGAAATATGGGCATGGTATTGATGGGGCAACACCTCACCAAGAAGTTAATCATGGTCTCAAGGATGATCTTAGCTATGCCCTCACTGTACGAGGCCATAGGGTAGTACAACATGCCCTTGATGCTGCTCTGAATCTCGAGCACCATCCAGGGAGACATGAGAAGAAGGAAACTCATGGTGAGAAGCATCACCACCACCAATGTGACCACCACCATCAGGGACACCATGATGGCCACAACAACCAGGACCACCACCACAACAACCACGGGAAGTGTAAGGCTCAGAGGATCCTCCAGCAAGAGCTGCATTGCCTAAGTGCGGAAAGACCCATGCAATCCCGTGCAGACTAGGATTAGGCATTTGATTTGATTGTGGGGGTGAAGGGCGTTTTAGAGACAACTGCCGCAAGTTAGCTTCTAAGAGGGTGCATGTCAGAACCCTAATCCAACTCCCCCAAAGAAAAGGCAAGCTACACTTTTTTCCATGGTGGAGTATGAAGGTATGGCTTAGTTTCAAGTCAGATTGGTAACCCACACAATTCTATTGGTTTTTCATGTTAGATTTAATGCATTTAATACCATATCATGAATATGTTAGTGAAACCTACCGAGTTATGACAAGAGTCATGTGTTAGTGTACATATATTTCAAACACTAAGGTGGGTAATTTCCTAATCAAATGTGAATAATTTCTAGGATGAAATTTCTCTAAGGTGGGTAGAATTGTAACACCCCTAGAATTTCAATCCAACCCTAAATATAAAATTTGACTAGCTAGGGTTAAATATAAATTTACCCCACATATGTGAACAAAATGTCCCCTTAATTATCATTTGTATATATAATGCATTTTTAGGGTTTCCTTAAAATTTTGGTGGAATAATTCCTCTCCAATGATTATTAATACACGTAATTCCCTAAGCACTTAATAATGTAGATCACATAATTTCATATCCCAAAACGAAAATAAAATTGCATAATTGTATTCCTCATGGTCGAATTAGGTAGCGTACCTAATTTCATTATGTTTTAAAAAGCCTAGATATGCCAAACAATACAAGAAAGGAGAGTGACTATATTAACTCATTATAAAGTATACAAAATTCTCATGTAATCATGTCAATTTTCTGAAGTATTCAAGTAATCATGTTAATCATGTTAAACACTCATGTTATAAGTTATTTTCATGTCATTTCAAGTATAAGTTATTTTCATGTGTAACTACTCAGTGACACTCACAAGTTTTTACGTTGCTTTGCATGGCTAGGGACGAGATGTCCACAGGTGATGAGTAGAGGAGGACTAAGACATCAGGCTAAGAATAAGGATGATACAATGAAAGACTAGAGTGCCTTGGTGGAGTGCAATTATCCACCTCAGTTTAGTTCATGTTTTAAGATATAGTTGTTTTACTTTTAAATCTTTGAAACATGTCATAAATTGTATTAAGTTCCTTCTTATGTAAACTATTTGAGAATGATAAATGAAATATGTTCCTGTGTTGGTTATATTTCAATTTTTCTTTATGCATGATATTCAATGTATGTGACACCCATCAATATTATGAGTTAGGAATTGACGCTTTTGCTCATGTGCATGTGTGAAAAATTTGGGGTGTTACAGAACGTGATGGAGGTGAGAAGAAGGCTCGAAGCCTCTTAGAATCTCATTGGCCTTTAAAGGGTTAGAAGACAAAGTTGAGGAATCTTAAATCAGTGTAAACAATGGAAAGGGGGGAGAGAGGATCCACTCAGTTTTTTCATTTGAAGCCCACCAATCGTGGTGAAGATTATACGGAAACATGGGAGAAGAGTAAGCAATATAAATGAAAAAATATGTATTTGTATTTTCCTTAACCAGTAGATCTCATCAGTCTTAGTGTATTAGGAAAGAGGGTGCATGACATACATTGTCTTGGAGCAAGTCTAATGACTATTCTTGTAGAGAGATGTGATTTCTTCATAAGCAGCACACGGAGGCAACCGTAGGCATCCTTCATGCGTAGTACACATGGACATTGGTTAACATCGTCTTCCTAGTTTGGCAACAAAAGCTTCACTACTACAGAAACAACCTTTGGCGTCGGTTTCTGAGCGACGCCTATGTGGGCGCCGCTAAAGGTCGAACACTTCGGCGTCGTTTTTTTAACCG
Organism: Alisma plantago-aquatica; assembly: GCA_963693085.1. Lineage (NCBI taxonomy): Eukaryota > Viridiplantae > Streptophyta > Magnoliopsida > Alismatales > Alismataceae > Alisma > Alisma plantago-aquatica. The sequence goes on along the minus strand of OY856411.1, from coordinate 970,537,733 downwards.
ACGCCTATTTAACATATAGGCGTCGGTCTTTTAGTAGATAACCGACGCCAAAAGGGTTCGCGCCACAGAAAACGGCGTCATCTAGGACACATTCTGCGTCGGTTATCTACTAAAAGACCGACGCCTATATGGACTATAGCGTCGGTGTTTACTTGGTAACCGACGCAGAAAGTGTCCTAGATGACGCTGTTTTCTGTGGCACGAACCAGTTTGGCGTCGGTTATCTACTAAAAGACCGACGCCTATATGTTAAATAAGCGTCGGTTTGACACAAACAGCCGACGCCATTTCCAGTACGGCTGTTGCCACATTAGGCGTCGGTTTTGGTCAGAAACCCGACGCTGTAGGTCTTTGCTGACGGTTTTCTGTAAATAACTGATGCCTATATCTATTTTTTTTTTCATATCAGTTTGCAGGCCTGCTGTGGCTGGTCAGCAGGATGAGAACCTGCAGTTCAGTTTTCTGAACTGTAGGTTTACGACATCCATTGATATCAGCCTACAAACAGGCCACAAACCTGCAAAAGTCCCAAGGAAAATTTCACACAAGTAGATACATTCAGACATCAATTCAATTCTCACATTCACACATATAGAAACATTCAAATACATGTATTAACATTCAGAAATATTCATTTACAAAGTATCATTCATTATCTCTATCAACATCCCAATTATATCTTACAGTTGCCACTGCTTGTATGACTTTTGCCCATTCTTCTCTTATTTCATTTAATGCTTCCATCGTATATGGAGCATGTATATTTTTTAAGCGTTTACCTATAGTGTTGTCAGTTTTAAACACCTACAAAGAGAATGATGTATATATATAAGTAATAATATAAAAATAAGATTGATATATTTCATACTAACTAATGAGACTATATAGAATACCTCTTGTATGGTATCGATTTCCAATGCGGCATGTTTGATAATCATCTGCATAAATCGCATCACATAGTATGCGCATGCCCATCCATTGTCTTGTGTAGCGCACTATAAATTGAAACATACAAAATAATACAACTAAGCACAATTCACATCAATAATATATACATTGGAGTCGGGAACTTACTTGTACGTTCTGCCAATTTATTGGCTGGTTCTTTTTCCTTGGGACCGTTCCTCCAGCCTTTTTGAATGCATCTAAACCCCTACATATTAATATAACACAGTAAATTGCATAAGTAAATAGTAATGTAATAACAGATGTTAACAGATACAAAAATGAAATATTTCTCACCAGAATAATGGCATTCTCATTACGTGTCCAATTTTAGTGTTTAATGTACTTCCCGCGGGATCTAGATAATAAACAGTGAACGTCCCGGGGACAATAACTAGTAACTCCCAATGTTTACCGCTAGAGGTAAAAAGTTAACAATTAATAACTCAAAATGCACAATAAAAATGGAATTTTCTTAAGTCCAAATTTTAAATAAAGTAAACTTACTTGACATTGAATGGAGCTATTATTATCGTCTTCTTTTGCTGACCAAAAATTGTAAAAGCATCTATACAATATTGTTGAACATTATCAGGGTCTTTAGCTACCATACTAATCAATGATGGAATAAAAAATCCCACATGATCAAATGCAAATTGTTTGCAATGATCTTCGACTAAGTAGCTGCAAAACATGTATTACGTATGCATTAATATATAAGAAATCGGATCACCAGATCTTACACAAGGTATATGGATGTATAAATAAGATCTCACCTTATCCATGTCTCTATCATGGATGTATTCAGCCAATCATACATAAACAACTCAATACTATCTTGTATAAATAAAGAGCTATCGTATGATTGACCTGCATAATCTGCATCTAAAGAAATAATTATTGGGCAATGTATATTATGTGCCCGTAGCCAACATGCCATTCCCCTACAAGCAGGACCTAACGGGTATGTTAGGTCAGTTGGAACCCAAGTTGGTATTGCGAGAAGTGTAGGTGGAGGCCTAGGTGCTCCTGGTGTCTTCTTTTTAACCTGTATATATAATTTCAGATCAGTTGACATATATACACATTAACAGTCTAAATCAATGTAAATTTATCTTACAATTTCAGTAGTGTAGACGACATCTGCTTTGGGCCACAATATGACACCGCCTTCTGCCTCAGCAAGTGTATCAATATCCGGGTGGGGATATGGCAATGTAGCTTCCCTCCAATCGGGTAACACACGTAATGGGCCCACACGAACGTAGCCCTGTGGCATTGGAGTCCCGTGAAACCTTTCCCCAGGAAGGGACGGGTAAGCATGCGCCTCTGCAACAACATAGTCTTGTATTCTTAAGCGGCATGGCTTCAATGCCTACAAATTTACGTAAAGAATGTTATACATATATACATATCATCTTGAAAACATATCATCTGGAAAAGACTAGCTACAATGTCATAAACAATACTTACAACAGACGTGTTAGGCGATGGGTCTCCAGGATTACTCGCAGTCTGTGCATCAGGAGAAGAGTGGGTCGCTATAGGCTGATTGGAATCCTGAGATGCCTGCCACCGCAGCAATTCTTCCTTGACCTTCTCAGCAACTACATCGTTGACCATCTTAGCAACTATATCCTCGACTCTCTTATTCTCCTATATATGGATAAAAGAAACATTAGCTTCTTATTATTGAATTTCCTTTTGCAGTAACATTCTAAAAAAAGAATAGGTTACCTCTTCTTGAGAAAGTCCCGCTCTGGGTTTGCGCTGGGATGGCCCAAAGAATGCTTTGATGCCCACACCAGCGCCTGCACCCCTAACACGTCCAGGATGCTCTGGGTTACCCAGAGCAACTGTCAATTCATCCCTTGTGCCCTGAGGGATGAACGTGCCTTGTTTCCTCTGCTCGTGCAGCTCCCGCTAATCACCATCAACAGAAATTGGTAAGTTAACACCACAAATAATCAATATTCAAACGATTGCTCTAAGAGTTATATTTTACCATTTTCGCAGCCGCCTCAGCAGTTACGGGCTTCTTTATTTCACCCTTCTTGTTTTGCCTCCCAGCTATCCAGATATCATGGCGAGGCATGGGTGTGGCAGACTCTTGAGTAGGAGCAGACTACTGAGTAGGAGCAGACTCCTGAGTAGCCGCAGACTCCGCATGTAGTCTTTGGCGAACGCTTGCATAGCCTTTTGGACCCATAGTGTGGTCATGCACATTCAGTGCACACCTTGCTTTTTGTGCGTCATTGAGGGCCTAGTTAGTATGCACATTAATGATTTGGTTAGTATCACTAAATGTTAATCTTGAATAGGTGAATACAATGTATATTAATTAAATTGGGAGTGACACCTAATACCTTGAATTCTTCAGATTTTCTTGAAGCAACAAAATTGTCCCAATCTTCTTTGTCCAAGAAGTTCCATTGTTCAAGGGCTGACTTCTTTTTCTTATCACCCTCTTTTATGTATTCTCTGTTCAGATTTGTCCTATAATTCCTAAGCATCTTTCCAGCGCGTTGCATCACACTTTTACGATGCAACTTCTCATCCAATGCAAACAGATTCTGTAAAATAGAAATGTTATTAACTAGTATCCAAAATAGAATTGCAAATAATAGAATTTGTAATCTACAAAATAGAATTGCAAATAATAATAACTCACGCATAAATCCTTCCATATCAAGTCTTTTTTCCCCTGAGGAACTTTATGCCAATTATCATACTTAACACCACAATGGCTCCGAGTGGTACACCCAAGATAGTTTACAAAATTATTGCGGTTCACTCCAATTGCATTTCCTCCATTATCAAACTCCACAACCAATTTGGATCCACTGCCACTAAGCGCTATTAACTTCTTCAACAGAGTGATGCCCCTTTTCTTGTTAAGTGTTTGGTGCTGCGCATCAAGTTGCTCCAGTGCTTCAGTGGGTACATGTGCATCATCAACCTAAAATTTGACAAAAATAAACACACTGAATTAGCCCAATATAGAAATATAAGATATATGACATAACTAGAAGATAATGAATTTTATAGAAATACAGGATATGTTTTTAGAACTTACATTGGTATCCTCGCCATGCTCGTCATGGACAACATGCTCATCATGGACTTCATGCTCATCATGGACATCATGCTCATCATGGTCAGCCATCTGAAAATGTCATTAAAAAGGCAAACATTTAGCATTTGTATTAACTAGAAAAAGGAAAACATTTAGCATTTGTATTAACTAGAAAAAGGCAAACATTTAGCATTTGTATAAACATACATGTCTCTAAAATTGTGATCTTTTATCAATTAACAATCCTTCATTGTGATCTCCGCGCACATATAAGTCATCATTAGCTTCAATATTTTGTGGAGTTGGCAACCCAACTGAGAATGGACCAGATATAATAAACTGATCAAGACCAGATATAAACTCTGGGGTGCAACGATTACGAATAGACATCCATGACCTGTCCATTCTATGATCAGAGAAAACAAGTATATATTAGGAAACAAGTATATATTAGGAAAAGATTAGGGTATACACTTACATCCTAAGTGTATAATGTGATGTCATTCTTATATATAATAAATGTGTACCACCTATCCCATCCTTGAACACCTAATCTCACTAGTAAGTGTATAATGTGTATTGGGTTTTCAAGAAAATTTCGGCAGCATTTCCCCGCTGTTCTCTAAGTACATATGTACTTAGAGAACAAATGGGGAAATGCTACCAAAATTTTCTCGAAAACCCAATACACATTATACACTTACATCCTAAGTGAGATTAGGTGTTCAAGAACAGTCCCAAACCGGGGACTATCCAAGATTTTCTCCTAATGAGTCAATCTTGGACGGGTTTCTAGGCCAACAAACACATGTGATGTCATTCTTATATATAATAAATGTGTACCACCTATCCCATCCTTGAACACCTAATCTCACTAGTAAGTGTATAATGTGTATTGGGTTTTCAAGAAAATTTCGGCAGCATTTCCCCGCTGTTCTCTAAGTACATATGTACTTAGAGAACAAACGGGGAAATGTTGCCGAAATTTTCTCGAAAACGCAATACACATTATACACTTACATCCTAAGTGAGATTAGGTGTTCAAGAATAGTCCCAAACCAGGGACTATCCAAGATTTACTCCTAATGAGTCAATCTTGGACGGGTTTCTAGGCCAACAAACACATTTCATGTCATTCTTATATATAATAAATGTGTACCACCTATCCCATCCTTGAACACCTAATCTCACTAGTAAGTGTATAATGTGTATTAGGTTTTCAAGAAAATTTCGGCAGCATTTCCCCACTGTTCTCTAAGTACATATGTACTTAGAGAACAAACGGGGAAGTGCTACCGAAATTTTCTCGAAAACCCAATACACATTATACACTTACATCCTAAGTGAGATTAGGTGTTCAAGAACAGTCCCAAACCGGGGACTATCCAAGATTTACTCCTAATGAGTCAATCTTGGATGGGTTTCTAGGCCAACAAACACAATAATAGATTTGTACATGTTAGGGTTTCATCACGATTAATGTTAGGGTTTCATCACAATTGATGTTAGGGTTTAATCAAATCAAATTAGGATGCTACAATTGACAAGTTTAAATCTTATTTCAACATGCATCAAAATTTACTGAATTAGGCCAAACATTACGATTAGAAGCACAAATATATGAAAAATATATGCAAGAAACAAACCATTATATGGAACGAATCCTACATTATACACATACTTTTCCTGAGTAAGATAATGTGCACTTCATGGAATTATTGATATCTGAATATATATAAGTTGTTTCTACCTACTTTGATGGGATTTTATAACATTCGAGTCTTCCATTTAAGGCATTAGATGCATATATTGCAGTCCATTGTGTTGAGATAAGAATCCCATGTGATACACTTGATTGAAAATCTTTCACCAACTCTGGGGTCCAACATGTGGATTATATGGGACATACACATCAAGGTGGTCATAAGGGAGGATATTTCCTTATTTATGAGTAAGCGATATAAGATTAAGATCCATATAAAAATTAGGGCAGAAGGAAGAAATAAATCTTCTTTAGGATACAATAGACCCTTATGGGTGTATTTAGGGTCATAGGTACCATCATAGAACAAAAGGGGTACACTCTAGGATTTAAGATCACACTACATCATGTATTTTATACAAAATTACATGTATGTGTATATAAAAAATATATTTATAAGGAACTTCTATACATATCTAATCAACAAATCAGTAATTAACTAAGTATTCATCAATACTTACTATTAATCAATATCTCTAATCATTAAAATCGGCAAGCAGATCAGTAATTGTAAATAACAAACTACGAATTGTTGAATTAAAGTAATCACTAAAGTAATACTAACCAGTAGTACCAATCATTAATCACTGAAAGCAGCAAGGAAATCAGTAAAACTAATCATGCATTACTAGTATAATAGAGCAATAGGATATTTACTTCGATGCATTACAGCAGTACCCAATTATTTCATCTTACATACCTTTCGTTAGCGGCGGCGGACAAGTAGGCGAGCTCCCAGTAGTGGTGGCGGTGACCGGCGAGCTCCAGGCGGCAGGGCAGACAGGTGCAGTGGTGGCCGGCGAGCTCCAGGCGGCAGCGTCATCGGTGGGTGGCGGCGAGCAAGGATGAAGGAGCGGGCGGCGCCGAGCGTGAGCAGGGAGGAAGGAGCTAGGGCGGCGGGCGACGCTGGATGAAGCAGGAAGAAGCTAGGGCGGCGACGCACAACAGCAACACCGGCAACGTCGGTGAGGCGAGGAGCACAGGCAGCGTCGGCGACGGTGAGAACCAGCAGGCGATCGAGCAGCAGCGGCGCGGCGGGCGACGGAGACAATGAAACAGGTGCGGGCGATGAAGACAATGAAACAGGTGTGGGTGAAGAGTCGGGCGATCGCGGGATATTAAGTTCCCAAATAGCGTCGGTTGTTTCCAACAACCGACGCCTAAACATCTTTCGCGTCGGTTGTTGGAAACAACCGACGTCCAATTGAACGATATTTTCACGAAATTATTTGGCGGGAACCACTTTCAGCGTCAGTTATAAAAGGATAACCGATGCTGAAAGTGACACTTTTCGCGCAAATTTCCATCGCACATAGGCGTCGGTTTCTATCTACATAACCGACGCTGAAAGTGACACTATTTTTTTTGCTCGAAAATTGGATTTCAAGGGCGACTTTAAGCGTCGGTTTGTTATTAACAACCGATGCTGTATTCAAAGCAGTACCCGTGTCTGGCTGGTCTTCAAATATAGACGTCAGTTTGCCTAAATAACTGACATCTAATATTGTAGGCGTCTGTTTTCCTAAAGAACTGACGCCCAGAAAAGCGACACTGAATGTTGTTTCTGTAGTAGTGCTTCCACACCTCTACATAATTGATGCCGACCATCTAGAACTACATGTCACACTTTCAAAGTTGATGGAAAGGAGTTTCCCTTGCATTTGTCAATGTGCTAGTGTGGACTTCCTTTCCCCTTACTATCTCTTCCTTTCGATTAAGAATGCTAGGCTCTCTTACAAATTACTAGAACTGTGAGATGAGGTGTCTTGAGACAATCTCTTGACTTCCTCTCTAGACTTTTGTCTTTGTTGAGCCTTCCTCCCCTCCTTATATAGGAGTGGATGGGCTAGAATTTCCAAATCTAGGGGATATGAAAGGTTAGATCTCATGTTTTGACAACTATTGTGTGTGAACAGTCATCGACTGGACTGTCCAGTCAGTTGATGGCACACCAATCAATTCATTAGACTATCCAGTCAGTTGATTAGGTTGTGGTCAGTTGCACAATAACATTATCTTTTAATGTGATGATTAATACACACCATTACACATATCATTAATTGTTTGACCCAGTAAAATTGGTCATTCCACATCTTTGTTTGACCTAGTCAAACTGGTCATCCAATCGATTGGTTGCACATTCCAACTGGTCAACTAGCCGATTTCATCCTCCAACATTCATGTCGGTCAACTAGACATTCTAGTTGATTGATTGGCATGCCATTCAGCCAACTGGACATTCTAGTTGATTGGCTAACAACCATTGTTGTATAAGTCGATTACCTTATCTCTTTTGGTAACCAAATTAAATTTTATCCATGATTAAACTCCCACTCCAAGTGCATCTTATGTGTATGACCATATAGGTCCCATATTACATTGGCAGTGAAGCCCATAACCAGTATGACTACACATGAAATGAGTGATATCTAGAAACATATCATTGCTACCTAAGTAATTAAAAAGTTGGAGAACAATTTCACCGTAAAATCCGTGATCAGTGTCCATAGGATCATATAGTTCTTTTGTCTCTAATATACAAATTGATTCCAAGGCATGGAGTCGTCATTCTCTTAATACTCAATGTATATTTCTTGAAATAGAGAAGACTATTGAGATACAGTGAGTTCACAAATCATATATTGACTCACACAAGCATGACCATTCGTTTCTCAATATCAGTTATCAATAGGAGGGTAAAAGTCCATCTAAATCACTCAGTTCAATCCCCATGTGTCACAACGTACCAATTCACGACCTTTATGACAACCCTTATTCAAGATCAAGTTGGATGTTGTCAAAGTTCATCAAACGACATATGATGAGTGTAGTGACTTTAGGTCTAAGAACCACCATCACCACTATTACTTTGAGAGTTGATTCTGACTATCATTTCATGGTTTTCAAGTATCAATCTCTAGGTGTATATGTCTGGTACAATGTTCTCTAACAGATACCTATGTGTTTGACTTGACATCAAATATCATAACTAATGAGACTCTATGATCAGTGAACATACACTCTAATCTTATGTATCATTTTTTCCATTTTTCTTCAACAATATTATCCAATCAAGGACATATGATCCCATTCTTCAGGTCCTCAACCTAAATACATGTGTTATAGATTAACATCATTCATTAGACATCTATTAGCTTGTGTCATTATCTCAAAATTGAGACAAGTAGAACATGTGCAATTACCTTAATTCAAATTACCAAATAAAGTACATGATGTCCCATACAATCATCAAATGATTTAGTCTATGGGAACATATACCAATAGACTCCCACTTGCACTTAGAGTCAATCACCCAAAAATCCAATTGCAAGTGATTTATCATGACCATCATGTTTCTGCTGCATAAGTGCCTTTATCAATGGGTCAACAACATTTACTTCTAGTTGGTGCAAATCTTCACATCTCCTCATTGTATATCTTTCGTATGAGATGGAAGTGTTGTAGTATGTGATCTAGGTTCCTTAGAATATACAATAGTTCCATTGTTTCAGCAACATATCTACTATGTCTTTAATGGTTAGAACCACCCCAAGTTCACCAATGAACTTCTTGATGCATACTATACCATTGATGTTTCCAAAATGGTAATGTAGTTGGCTTCTATTATAAACAACAACAATTGTCTCTTGGTCAGAACCTTTCCATCTTATAGTTTTGTTGTCAAGGAAAAACATAAATTGTGATTGACATCTTTTTCAACTCAAAAGCTTGCATTAGTGTAACTTTTTACACCCAACTCTTCCTTATCACCATAATCAAGGACCTAGTCATTAGTTCTATGTAAGGATGTTATTTATAGTAGTCCAATGACCTTCACCGGGATTCTTCCTAATATCTTCTCATCATGCCCAAGCATATGAGACATTGGAATGAGGGCATAACATTGCATACAAGATAGATCCATTTACACATATAGAATCTTACTCATGTGCTCTCACTCTTCATAAGAACAGGCACACTAGGCTAAAGAGAGACTAATTCCATGAGACATGGGAAAATTTCTTCTCCCTGAGTCCTACATGATGAACCCCTTCAACACTTTGTTAATGAATGTACAATTACTTAGGTTAAGAAGCCTTCTAGATCTATCTTTATAGATTTGGAATCCTATCCCATAGGATGTTTTTCCTAAATCCTTCATACAAAAGGTACTTCCCAATCAATTCTTTACATTTGTAGGGTAGGTATGTTATTCCCCACCAATATGAAAAATACAATTATGCCCCCACTAACTAAACACATGTTTCATCTTCATTTGAATTAAATTTGAACTCTTTGATTGTCTTGTCAAATCAAAGATCCCAACTCCAAGATGCTCACCTCAATCCAAAGATTGACCTTTGTAGCTAAGCTACATTATCAAGGATGATCCTAATAGATGTCATCCATGTCAATCTTCTTGTTGAATCCCACTTGAACCCTATGGATTTCACCCCTTCACATGGATCCACAAGGTCTATACCTTGTTGATGAACACATAATCCATCTTATATCTCATGTCCTCAAGCCATTTCTCAAACTCTGGTCCCTCAATAGCATCAAGTTAGGTTGTTGGGTCACCATCTATGACCAACTCACCATGTTCTTGAGTCACAAGATATCCAAATTTCAGGATGAAGACATGTCCTACTAGATCTACGAGACTCATGTTACATGAGGAACTTGAGATTCCACAACAGTTTGTGATTCTCCTTGTTCCTACTATATTTCTACGGGTTCAATGTTTTCTTATTGGTCTCGAACTTCTTTGAGTGCTACTTGTCTCCCACTATTACCTTTGAAATCAAATTCCTTTAGAGAAACACAGTAGTCTTGAAAACAAACGCTTTGTTATCATATGAAGTGCAAAATTTGTATCCCTTAGGATATCCAAAAAATAACATTTATTTGATTGGGGACCAAACTTTTCAAGAAACTATTTTCTCTTATAATATTCACATCCTCAAATCTTCATAAATATATATCATGGTGTTTCCCATGTTGTATTTCACATGGTGTCTTTTGAACCAATTCAAATGGTACATGGTTTAGTGTAAACACTATGGTTTCTAAACCATATCCCCTAGAAGGAAGTTGGAAGATTAGATAGACGCATCATTAATCACACAATGTTCAACATGGTAAGATAGTTTCTTTTGGGAGTCCATTGTTGTACAATACCATGGTCTCGCAGAAGGTCCTCAAACCTTTTGGTTCATGTATTCTCCACATAGATCATATAACAGTGCTTTAATACTAGTAACCATATATAGAATTTGTTATAAAAGGTCCACATATAACAATATGTATGAGTCCCAATAGATTTCTTTCTCTCTCACTATTCCTAATGGAAGGAGCATTTGTCATCTTGCCCAATAAATACGACTCACATGTCTCTATTGATTCAAAAGCATAAGAGTACATATTACCATCTTTATGGAATCTAGAAATATGTTTGTCATTTATGTGTCATACACGACAATGGCAAGGTATGTTTCATTTGAGTTATCAAGTTTACCCTTTTGGTATTTATGTTATATAGGCTTTTCTCCAGAACTAATCAATATAAATCATGAGACAATTGGGAATTGCCATAAAAGAAAACATCCACCATTCATTATGTGAAATTTGACTCCACTCTTATCCACTAAGATATAGAAATGATGTTTCTATATAATGATGGATATGTAATAGAAATTCTCTAATTCTATTTCAATACCTTTGGGCAGAGATAAATGATGGGTTCTAACTAAAGTGGTAGCTACTTTTGCTCCACGTAGTTTGACCTCATCCTTTCTTCAAAGGTTTACTTCTTCTTGGATCCTACAAATTATAACATATTTAAGATCCTCATCTGGTATTTAATACCTATGTTGATTAAGTTGTAATATTTATCTCATTGGTATAGATATCTAAAGTAGAGGTGTCTATCTCCTTCTTCTTCTTCTTAAGTTCCTTAATGTAAAGATGACAATTCCTTTTCCAATGTCCATCTTGGTGATAGTGGTGGTGATTCCCTTCCTTAGTCACCCCTCCCTTATCTTTAAGTGTAGAGGACATGGGCTTCTGGATGGCCTTATAACATGTCACAATAGAAATCGATATCATACATCAGGTATTATATATAGTCTCATTAGATAAATGTAATATATCAATCTTATTATATGTTATTAATTATATATATATACGTCATTCTCTTTGAAGATGTTTAAAACTGACTTCACTACAGGTCAATGGTGATTAGATGTACATACTCCCTATACGATGGGAGACTTAAATGATGTAAGAGAACAATGGGCAAAAGCCCTACAAGTAGTGGGAATTTTTAAATATGATTGGGATACTGATGGTGATAATGGAGATGATGAATAAAGAATGATATTTCTAAACATTATTCTCATAATTATTTTTGTGTGAATGTGAATGAATTTTTCTAAATTGTCATATGTGTGAATGTGAAGATGATCAATACATGAATGTTTCTACATGTGTCTGAATGTGAAAACAGATGAAATGAATGGAACTGTAGGTTCCTAAATGTGTGAAAATGGAGGAAATTTGAAATGGAACTATTGGTTTCTACATGTGTGTGATGAAAAATAATATGAATTAAATGTTCTTATACATGTGTGTGATCATAAATTGTTGTCCATTTTGTTAATTTTGCAGGTTTGTGGCGTATTGTTGGATGATATCAATGTATGTTGTAAACATGCAGTTCAAAAATGAACTGCAGGTTCTGCATCCTGCTGACCAGCCATACAGCAGGCCTGCAAACTGATAAGAAAAAAAAAAGAATATCAGCGTCATTTATTAGTATAAAACTGACAACAAAGATATACAATGTCGGTTATTACCAAAAAACTAATGCCTGTGTGGCTAGGTACCACGACCACGCTGGGAAGCACAGACGTGGTGGGGTCTTCATGGTACCATGGATATGGTGTTAGTTATTAGTATAAAACTGACGTCTTTAGCTGGATATAGTGTCTATTATATATACAAATTGACGCTGATGGTGCCCTTGCTGGTGCATTTTATTAGTGGCGGGAAGGGTTATGGCGTCGATGTTAAAACCGACGTTGAAGGTTTCAACTTTTAGTGGCACCCACTTGGGTGTCGCTTTGAAACTGACGCCAAAGGCCTTAAATAACCAACAATAAAGGTCGGTTATGTAATAGTGAGTTAGCATGTTGGCCCTCACTTCTGCAATTTTTGTTGTCGTGACAACTATAATGAAGACCTGTGCTGGATCAAACATGGAAAGCCTGCTTGGGCTAATGAAGTCACCTCTGATACGGGTGAGCATTCTTCTTCTACTGACCATCCACCCACTCAACCCTCTCCTGCTTGGTTTCGGTTCGAGTTCAAGAAGCTCTTCCAAGAGCGCATGTCCAACCTACCCACTACTTCAGAGTCTGGCTCGTCTTCCTTGCTTGCTACTCCATCTACTGGTAAAAATAAATGGTGTATTGACTTTTTTGCTTCGATCTATATGGCTGATAACTCTAATTTATTTTCTACTCTAACAAGATCCACTTGTCTCCATTTGGTGATGGTAGTTGATGGCTCTCAAACAACTGCCATGGCATTGGGACAATTCCTTTATTAATTTGTAAATATGCATCTATAATCTATCTTATATGTTCCAAGATTTCCTGTTAATCTTCTTTCTGTTAGTAACTGTAAAGAGCCTTCACTGCTCCATTACATTTGACCCTTCGGGTTGTATTTTTAAGGATCTCTGCACAAAGACAAGGATTAGTTTGGGCCATGACGAACCAGATGGGCTCTACTACCTAGATGGACCGACATTAGTAACTATAATGCTTTTGACTTTTGTGATTGAGATTCAGTGGCACTACCGTCTTGGCCACCCATTTGCTTATGAATTGAAACATTTATTTCTTGCTTTAGCTGATAAGAGTTTTTTCTTTGAATCTTTCCAATTTGACAAACAAATCGATTTGTGTTTCCTACAAAGAAAAAAATGTTTCTAAATGTATTTTTGATATTGTTCATGCAAACATATGGGGTCCCTATTCTGTTGCAAGACATTTTGATGCTAAATATTTTATGACATTTATTAAGAATTTTTCTCAAGCTACATGGCTATTTCTACTTAAAGATTGCATCACTATTATAGACACCATCACCACCTTTTTTTTCTAGGATTCAAACTCAATTCAATAAACCCATGAAAATCTTTCGCACTGATAATGCCCTTGAATTTAAGCAAAAAATTTGTCACCTTTTTTTGTTCACCCCATGGGACAATCCATCAAACTACATTCCCCTATACTCCACAACAAAATGGAGTTATTGAATGGAAACATTTCCATCTTCTATAGGTTGCTTGCACCATTCTACTTCATTATCATGTTCCTCAACATTTTTGGCCAGAGCTGTTTTTATGGCTTGCTATCTTATCAATTGCATGTCGTTCTCTATTTTGTAAAATTAGATTTCATATAACATTCTTTTTCATGATGCACAACTTTTTTCTATTCCGCCACACATCTTTGGTTGCACTTACTTTTTTTAAAATCTTCTTCTAGGGTTAACAAAACTTGGCCCTCGCCCCACAAAATGCATTTTTTTTGCTATTTCTAAACACAAAAAGGATATCACTATTATTATCCTATACTGAGACAATGGTATTTTATTGTGAATGTCATATTTTTTGAACATTTGTAGTACTATTCTGATAAAGGGGCTTCCTTATTCAGTGATATTTTGGCACCTCCATTACCTGACATTGCGGATATTGATACACCTTGTGATTTGGCACCTGAAGAATGCCCATTATAAGTCTACAAGAGAATATCCATGTAGACTATCCCCTCTATAGCCCCTTAACAACCAACTCCTCCTTGGGCGGTAGGATATAAATGTTTTGATCCAGTTGCACATCGTTTATACAATAGTGTTGATGTCACTTTATCTAAGGATACTTCATTATTTTCTGAGCATAATTTACAAATGCAATCACCTACTATGCCTTTTGTTGACCCCCTTTGTCTCTACTACATCTATGTACGTTGAGTTTGTTGAGTTTTCCCCTCCTGTCCTACAAGTGTATAAGAAGAAGAGATGACAAACTCCTCCAAGTATTTCATGGTGTGCTTTCTGCTAAGACTGATGATCCACCACATGCCACTGGTAATACTACATATTCTATTGTCCCTTATGATTGTGAAATGCCCTATTTGTTTGAAAAAAGCTTAGCGGTATGGTGCAAAGTATTGTATTTCTCAGCATGTTTTTTTATAACTTGCCTGACATTTCCAATTTCTCAATTCACTGTTGATTTTTCTGCCACTACTATTTTTTAATATGCTTGGGAAGCTCTTCTACACTATGCGTGGAAGCAATCTATGAATGAGAAAATGACTACACTCCAATTGCATGGGACATGATATCTTGTTTATCTTATTATGAGAAGTAATTCTATTGTTTTGGTTGGGTGTCTACTGTAAATTATTTGTTGGAGGGAAGTGTTAAGCACCTGAAAGCCAGACATGTTGCTAAGGGGTACACACATAAATCTAGCCTTGATTTATTTGATACCTTTTCTCATGTTGCTCGCCTCAAAGTTGTGCATGTCCTTATTTCTATTTCTCTAAATCAAGGATGGCACCCATCTCAGCTAGGTGTCAAGAATCCCTTTCTATATGGAGACTACAAGAGACAGTCTATATGTCACAACGTCTAGGTTATGTTGCCCAGGGGGTGTATCTTAGAAAGTCTACCTTTTTAACATGGATATTTATGGTCTTAAGAAGAGTCCTTGGGTGTGGTTTGATATATTATCTCTTATATTTAAATCTGATTTTACTCATTCTCAATGTGACCATTCTATATTTATGAAAACAACTACTGTTGTTATCATTATACTCATTATCTATGTTGATGACATTATCTTGTCTGGAAGTGATGATGCATGTATTGCTGATAAAAAGAGATGTCTTAGGCAACATGTTGTTATCAATGGCCTTGGTTGCCTTAGGTATTTTCTAGCTATTGAGGTGGCCCTAAAAAAGAATGGAGTATCTTTGTCTCAAAGGGAGTATATTCTACACTTGTTAAGTAAAGTAGAATTCTTGGATTCATGCCTATAATATATCCTATGGACCAAGTACGTGATCTATGGGCAAACACATATGCTCTGATCAAGGGCAAATCTTGTTACAAGCATTTGGTGGGAAAAATCTTTTGTCTTACTATTACCAGGCCAGATACATGCTTTTTCCTTGCCATTTTCAGCCAATATTTGGATTTCTCTAGGCAATGTCATTGGGAGGCAACATGTAGAGTTCTATGGTACTTAAGGAATGCACATGGACACAGACTATTTTATAGAAGAAATGGGAATATCAATCTTTTTGAATATTCTAATGCAAATTATGTAGGGAGAAAATTTGATAGGAGATCTACCTCTAGCTATTATACCTTTATGAGAGGTAATTTGGTTACTTGGAAAACAAAGAAAATAATGTTGTCTCCATATTCTATATTGAATTTGAGTATCATGCTATGGCACATACTACTTGTGAATTGTTATGGATCCAATCTTTTCTTCTAGATTTTGGATTTTTCTATCACTTAGCTATTCCAATGTGGTGTGATAATCGGGCCGCCACCTTTGTTGTTAGTAATCCTTTTTTGACGAAAAGCCAAGCATATTCAAGTTGACTACCACTTTCTTCTTGATGTTGTGATGAACTAGAAGATTGCTACTCCTTTTATATCAAATATTGAGCAAACTGTGGATATCTTCACCAAGCCTCTCTCTGAAAAGAGAGTTCAGAAGTCATACTACAA
Organism: Alisma plantago-aquatica; assembly: GCA_963693085.1. Classification (NCBI taxonomy): domain Eukaryota; kingdom Viridiplantae; phylum Streptophyta; class Magnoliopsida; order Alismatales; family Alismataceae; genus Alisma; species Alisma plantago-aquatica. The sequence continues at coordinate 970,521,126 of OY856411.1, read as the reverse complement.
GTTGGACATGATTTACATCTATGCTCCAACTTTAGGGAGAGTATCAAAATATATTTTTATTCCTATTTCCTATTGTATCTCTATATGTATATCCTTTCCCTCTTATGTAATATGGGTTGAAGTATATTAGGACCATTAGAGTTTTTATCCACTTATTTTTATCTTATCCTATTTATAGGAGAGGGGTCTGCTCTGTTATTAATTGAACATTACAATTACTTCTGATAGTTTAGTTTGGTTTCAATATGTTATTGTTTGCTGGTTTGCTTATTTTCTCTTATGTCCACATAGCCACTAAAAGTTCTTAATGCTCGAGGGATTCCAATTTCATAACACATCAAAGTGCCTAACACTAGTTTCCACAATAACATTTACATTCAGAAGCCTCATCCTTTGTAGGCTATTTAAGAAAACAAGCTACATTCTTTCATTACCTTAGTAGTCAATTCAAGTGGGTGTGATGTGCCAAAAAAAATCTTGGAGTCAATTGATTTGCAAGACTCGATAGAGCAAAATATCACGACATATTTTGACTTCAACTTGAAATTAAGTCAATTCTCATACAAGACTTGACGTAGCACAATGTACAAACTTGTCTTAACTTTAAGTTGAAAATTTTTGTTTAAAGGGTCGAACTGATTTTCACATATCCACTATATTTCCTAGGATTCTCATTTTGGATTACTTGCTTTGATATCCCATGAAGTTAAGAGCAATGTAGATTTCCCAATTCCCATATAAAATCGCGTTATATTAGTACATACCTATTTACCAGGTCAGAGGACACAAGTCTCATGGTGGTGATATAGGTTTGAGAAATTGATATCACCACATTTATCAGTTTGCAATGAAGAAAATCTTACTATTGAGACAAAGGATGAGAAAGTTTTCCACATATTAGATGAGTGTGAGTAAATACGGTAGTCCTACTATATCATCCACCATATATAATAAATGTGTAAGGGTTCCCACATTATTTTGAATGAAGGTGGGAAAAGAAGTGAGACCAATACAATATGATTAGAGTGAAACTTTACAATATTTCCTCTGTGAGTATTCTTTTTGGATATAGTGAATACAATGACCAGAATCAAAGTTAATAATGAATATCAGGACTAGAATTAAAGTTAATGTAGCTTGCTTTCAGGAAATTATTGGAATAATGGGAAGATGTTGAGAGATCAAAGATATAGGTTATAACACTTACAGGAATGGTATAGGAATTATTGTCAATAATGATGGCTTTATGGGCTCAAGAGGAGCTAAAAAAACCTTAAACAAAATTTATTAGACATTCAAATTATATACCAAGATAATTATGCAAGTATTAGAAGAGAAAGAGAGATTGAAATAACCACAAAGAGAAGTCTATATTTATAGTGGTTCCATCTCTCAAGGATGTAGCTCTACTACCTGGAGAGGTCAACCTCTAAGATTTATGAACTTTGAGTCACTCCTTATATTACATTATAAGAGTGACATCAAGAGATCATTTTTCTATTTGAGGGTAATTAGCTTTCTTTTTTTGGCTAAGGGATCCAACAACCTTACAACATACTTACCTATCCTTAATATGGATTTTCTACCCTTACCTTCACCTTCGCTAAGGAGAATCTTTAACCACCAAAGGGTTCCTTCCTTACTGTGGGCCACCTTCTCTCCAACTCCTCTTTACAAAGAGATTGTTGCTTCACCCAGGAGTGCCTTCCATTGCTAAGAGCCACTTGTCCTTCTTCGTTTCTCAGCCAAGAAAGAGAATCACACTTCTAGTGTGAGAGAGATAGGTTGAGAGGTAGAGAAGTGAGATCTTCACAAGATATATAAAGGTAAGATAGCTCTCTTATAAATATCTTATTCACTCTTATAGATTTAGAGGTGATTAAGCTCATGAGAGTGGATAGGGGCTATATGAGGCAATTCTCTTAGCTATAATATAGGAGCCTTATGGGGGTTGTTAGGGAACTTTGGGAGATCCCACATAAGTCTTATTTATTGGTAAAGGTGTTGGGTTTTGTGGAGAAAACATGCGCAGCGGAAGCAATAAAATCCACGCAACCCGAAACAGGATCTCGTCGACAACAACGTATTTGGAAGGAGTGTTTACGGGATATACCTTATCCGGAGCAAATCCGGTGATGTCCCGTTGCACGACGGTGCAACACTGCTTGTCAACACAGACGGAACTTCTCTCCCGTTCACTGTCGCAGGTTGATCTGGCGGCACTCCTTTGCGGTAGTGATGTCTGCCGCTCGTAGCGCGTACAGGTGGTCTTCGACGTCCTCTGAACATAGGTGTCAAGGCGTCTGCGTCTCTACTTTGTCCACGCGGATGGACGGAACTCCACGTCACACATCCCAAGCCAGCGGGAAGGAGTCGTGTCTCTGTGGCAGTGTGCTAGCGGCGCGTTTCTCTCCTTTCTCTCCTAAGGACGATGAAGGCTAGGGTTTACGTGTGTGAGCATAAACTGAAAAGCCTCTATCTATCTTATATAGATATCGACCGTCAATCCTCCTTTAAATAGGATACAAAGGGAAATAGGGTTTCCTAAACCCATCGGTAAACAGAAACATTGCGTTAATTAAAACGCTCATGGATTAATTAGAATATTCTGGAATTCATTAATTAACCAAATAATCACATTAATTGATTAATTAATATCCGACTCCATGCAATCGCTTGCTAGATACATATACCAACAGACTCCCACTTACACTTAGAGTCAGTCATTCCAATATTATTCTAATCCATTACATAAACATTTTAGTAATCAATGTGATTCAGAGCAATTCCAATCAAATCCACAATTATACTCCTATTCCAACACATCCTATGCGTGTAACCCAGTAGGCTCCAAATTACATTGGCAATGATATCCATAATGATATTATGATTTCACAAGCAATGATTGGTATCTATCAAGACTTCATTGCCACCCAAGTAATTGGAGAAGTTGGAGAACAACTTGACCTATCATACATGACTGGTGTTACAATGATTGTATAGTTCTTTTGTCACTAATATCCGGATTGAACTCGAGTCATGGAATTGTTATCCTTTTCAACGTTCAATCCATGTTCCTTGAACTAGAGCAGACTGTCTGAGATATATGTAAGCTCAATATCACATATTGACTCACATCAGCATGGCCATGCATTTCTCAGTCTCGCTTATCAAGTGGCCGGAATATCAAACTCCCGTAGGAAGGACAAATTCCATCTACATCACTCACAGTCATCCCCATGTGTCACAGTGCACCCAAGCACCATCTTTATGGAAATCCTTATTTAGGACCACGGTGGATGATGTCAAAGTGCACCGAACAACATGTGATAAGTGTAGTGATTTTAGGTCTAAGAATCACAATCACCACCATCATTATGAGATGTGACTCTAACTACCAATCATGATATCCATGTGTCACTCTCAAGGTGGGTCTATCCGATACACTGTTCTCTAACAAGTATCGATGTATTTGGTTTGATATCTCCATATCATGGATAATGATATTCTTCCATCAACCAACATACATTCTAATCTTATGTGTTATTGATGTCTATGGATATTTCCACAATAATAACTGATTAGGGACAAAACAAGAATGCATACTCTTAACATACATATGATCTCACTGTTCAGGTCATCAACCTGAAGACATATGTCATTGAGTATATTATTCTATAGACATCTATAAGTTTTATGGTCATCTCACAATATAAAACACAAACATATAGATTGGAAACTTGCCTTTATTAATATGATCAATGTAGTATTACAAATCGTTTACATATTATCCCATTACAATCATCGAATGATAGTCTCTATGGGCATACATACCAACAGATTCCCACTTGCACTTATACCCAATCACTCATGAATCTCAATCCAAGTGATCGAACATGTCCATCATGTTTCTGCTATGAAAGTGCTTTTGTGAGCGGGTCAGACACATTTCATTCTGTAGGTACTCTGCAAATCTTCACATCTCCTCGTTGTACGATCTCTCGTATGAGATGGAACCTCCGTAGAATATGTTTGGAATATTGGTGCGATCTTGGTTCTTTAGCCTGTGCAATTGCTCCATTGTTGTCACAAAACAACTCAATTGCATCACCAGCGCTTGGAACCACTCTAAGTTCAGAAATGAACTTCTTGATCCACACAACTTCCTTCGTAGCATTAGATGCGGCAATATATTCAGCCTCTGTTGTAGAATGCGCAACTGTCTCTTGCTTGGAACTCTTGCAGCTCACATCTCCATTGTTTAGGCAAAACACAAATCCAGATTGCGATCGGTAGTCATCTTTTTCAGTTTGGAAGCTAGCATCGGTGTAACCCTTTACCACGAGCTCTTCCTCACCACCGTATACCAAGAATTGATCCTTAGTCCTTCTCAAGTACTTTAGGATGTTCTTTACGGTTGTCCAGTGACATTCACCTGGATCTGACTAATACCGGCTTGTCATGCTCAAACCATAAGACACATCATGACGAGTACATAACATTGCATACATGATAGATCCAATTGCTGATGCATATGGAATCTTACTGATGCGTGCTCATTCATAACATGAACTAGGACACTAGGCTTTAGAGATTGTAACCCCATGGGACATGGGCAAGTTACCTCTCTTAGAACCCTCCATGCTAAACCTCTTTAGCACCTTGTCAATGTATGTGCTCTGGCTTAGGCCTAGAAGCCTTCTAGATCTATCTCTATAGATCTTGATCCCTAGTATATAGGATGCTTTGCCTAAATCCTTCATAGAGAAAGTCTTCCCTATCCAACCTTTTACTATCTGAAAAGTAGGGATGTCATTTCCCATCAATAGTATGTCATCCACATACAATATGAGAAATATGATTGTGCTCCCACTAACCCTTTTGTAAACACAAGGTTCATCTTCATTTTGACTAAAGCCAAACTTTTTGACTACTTCATCAAAACATAGATTCCAACTCCAAGATGCTTGTTTCAATCCATAGATTGACCTTTGTAGCTTACAAACTTTATTGGCTTCCTTTGGATTGATAAAACCCTCATGTTGTGTCATGTACACATCCTCGAGTAAATTCCCATTAAGGAATGTTGTTTTAACATCCATCTGCCAAATCTCATAGTCATGATAAGCTACAATGGCAAGCATGATCCTGATGGATTTAACCACGGCAACTGGTGAGAAGGTCTCGTCATAATCAACACCTTGAATTTGACAGAATCCTTTCGCAACCAATCTACCTTTATAGGTTTGAACATTTCCATCCATGTCAGTCTTATTCTTAAAGACCCACTTGCACCCTATGGGTCTTACCCCTTTGGGTGGATCCACCAAGGTCCATACCTTGTTGGTGTACATGGATTCCATCTCAGATCTCATGGCTTCGAGCCATTTCTCAGATTCTGGTCCCTTAGTAGCTTCTAGATAGGAAGTTGGCTCATCTACTATGCCTAATTCGTCACTGTCTTGAGTTACGAGAAATCCAAATCTCTCAGGCTCAAGTCGTGTCCTACTAGACCTACGAGGTTCCTGTGTTACATCCAGAACTTGAAATTCCACAACAACTTGTGAGTCTTCATGTTCCTTATGTACCTCCTCAGGTTCTCTGCTTTCTTTTTGGTCTCGAACTTCTTCGAGCTCTACATTCCTCCCACTAATTCCTTTGGAAATAAATTCCTTTTCAAGAAATATAGCAGTCCTAGCAACAAACACTTTGTTGTCAGTTGGTGTGTAGAAGTAGTATCCCCGAGTTTCCTTGGGGTATCCAACAAAATAGCATTTTTCCGATTTGGGTCCAAGCTTTTCAGGAAATTGTTTCCTAACATAAGCTTCACATCCCCAAATCTTTAACATAGACAAATTGGGACGATTCCCATTCCATATCTCATATGGTGTCTTTTGAACCAATTTGGAAGGTACACTGTTAAGTGTAAACATTGCAGTTTCAAGAGCATATCCCCAGAACGATATTCGAAGTTCGGCTGAACTCATCATTGATTGTACCATGTCTAATAATGTACGATTCCTTCTGTCTGACACACCATTATGTTGTGGTGTACCAGGTGGAGTCCTTTGTGATACAATACCACGGTCTCTCAGAAGGTCCTCAAACTCTTGGCTTAAGTATTCGCCACCTCGATCTGAACAGAGTGCTTTAATACTCTTACCAAGTTGCTTCTCTACTTCATTCATGAAAGTCTTGAATATTTCAAGAGTTTCTGACTTGTGTTTCATACGATATACATAGCCATACCTACTGAGGTCATCAATGAAGGTAATGAAGTATTGATAGCCTCCTCTAGCATTTGATCTTAAAGGTCCACACACATCAGTATGTATGAGCCCTAGCAGATCACTGGCTCTCTCACTGTGTCCAGTGAAAGGAGTCTTGGTCATCTTCCCTAATAAACATGCCTCACATGTCTCTAATGATTAAAAATCAAAAGAGTCTAGATAACCATCCTTATGGAGTCTAGATATGTGCTTCTCGTTTATGTGCCCAAGACGACAATGCCATAAGAATGTTTTGTTTGAGTTGTCAAGTTTTAACCATTTAGTATTTACGTTATATATGCTAGTCTCAAGTTCTATCAAGTAGATACCATAAGACATAGGGGCATTGCAATAAAAGATCTCATCTTTAGATATAGAAATAATTCCATTCTTAATGTGAAATTCAAATCCACTCTTGTCCATACAAGATATAGAAATAATATTTCTATTAATGGAAGGTACATAATAGAAATTCTGTAATTCTATTACAAGGCCCGTAGGCAAAGATAAACTAATAACTCCAACTGCGGTGGCAGCAACTCTTGCTCCATTAGCAACCCACAGCTCGACTTGGCCCTTTCATAAAGGCTTACTTCTTATCAGATCCGTCATATTAGAACATATGTGAGATCCACATCCGGTATCCAGTACCCATGATGAAGAAGTATTTAAGTTTATCTCAATAATGTATATACCTGAAGTGGAGATCTCTATCCCCTGCTTCTTCTTCCTCAGTTCCTCCAGGTAGAGAGGACAGTTTCTTTTCCAATGTCCAGGCTGGTGACAATGGTGCCAACTGCCTTCTTGTAAGATCCCACCTTTAGCTTTGAGCGCGGATGACTTTGGCTTCTGCCCGGATTTAAAACCTTTCTTAGCCTTGCTTTTTCCTTTTGACTTTCCCTTTGCCTTGCTGATCACCATCACAAACTTGGGCTTGTCTTTCTTCATTTGTGCTTCAGCTATCCTCAACATGCCTAACAATTCTGACAATGACTTGTCAAAATTGTTCATGTTGTAGTTCATGACAAAATGATTATATGATTCAGGCAATGATTGTAGAATCACATCCGTGGCCAACTCTTGACCTAGGGGAAATCCCAGCTTGGATAGGCTTTCCACGTACCCAATCAAGGTGAGTATATGGGTACCAACTGATTCTCCCTCTTTCATATTGCTTTTGAACAAAGCCTTTGAGACATCATATCTCTCCTGTCTTGCTTGATGTTGATACATGTTCTTGAGATGTGTTACCATCTCCATGACATTCATGTTCTCATGCTGCTCTTGCAACTCATAGTTCATTCAACACAACATCAGGAACTTGACATCCACGACATCATCAAGGTGCTTCTTGTAAGCATCCTTTTCAGCCTTGGGTGCATTTACGGCGGGCTCCGCTGGCTCTAGTGTTTCAAGGACATAGAGCTTACGCTCATGTGTGAGAACAATTCTCAATGTCCTAAACCAATTTTGAAAATTGGTTCTGGTAAGTTTGTCCTTCTCAAGGACCGATCGCAACGAGAAAGTGTGAGTGTTGGTTTCCATTTGATTGCTACAAAAGAAAAAAATTGCATTTAGTCCAAAACATTTTGACTTGTAAAGATTTGATAAACGAGATTAATTAGGCCTTTAATTAATTATGCTCCCACTATTTTATTCAAATTGATAGTCCTCACTATCAATTCGGAAGATTGCAACGCACAACCTTCTAGTGATCCAAGACCCAAAATAATTGGATCAATGCCCAGCCAACGCCGGCGTCAAAGACCAAATACTAAGGTAGGCAACTTTTGCCAATTGCATCATATGCAACTCTTGGATAGATGATTATGCACAACTCCTTGCCATGATACATCTGTGTGCCTCTAGGTACTTGATCCTATCAAGGTTACCTAGTTAAGTCCAACACATAAGCCAACACGATGAGTGTGCACCCTGCGGAGGCAGACCCACACACCCACCATCACACTTCCACGAGATAGACAGTGTACCACGTGGAGGCGTGCCCACACATAGTCGATCAAGCTTTTCATGTGTGTTGCTTTATGGAAGGCAACTAAATCTTGATATTATTAATTGAGGGGTTTTATTAATACATATACATATCCAAACACCACATACTTATAGTATCTATCATATACTACTATATCCACAATCACAAACGATAGACATGCAATCACAAACACAAATACATCGGTTATGGCCATACTATTGTAATACTTTGGAGCAACAAAGGATTACCGTCCACCTATGGTCTTATGCATCTCATGCAACACCTGTAAATCAACCTGTAAGCCTGTAATGATCAACATTACAATGAACAACTTCATGGATGCTTCGTGAGGTTGGAACTTCAAGTTGCTTCTTGGAATGGGATCTTCTTGTTGCTTCTCCATGGACGCTCCTTGGAGTTGGATCTTCAGGTTGCTTATTGGAATTAGATCTTCATGGTGCTTCTCCATGGACACTCCTTAGAATTGGATCTTCAAGTGGCCTCCTTACAACAAGTTTACAAGACTAAAACTAATCCTATCTCTATTACATCATATGTGTACAAATATAAAGGGAAGGAATTAATTACACTTTGAAATAAGAGATGAGGCTCGGCATGCAAGCCAAATTCTTTATACAAAGGATCCATATGTTACCATTATACATCCATATAATTCTCAAACAAACATATCCACAAGATCGACATCCACATTCATTCACAACATACACAAAAGGGGATACTAGGCCATAACCGTGTATGCATTCACCACATAAAATAGATTTTAAAGGCGACGTGTATGCTATCATAGGTATATCTACATATACGTATATACATATTAAAATTGCAGTACTTGTAATGCGGGACATTCCCCATAAAATAATTTTTTGACTCCCGCGAAGACAATGCGGGGTACACAGGGGCAGCGCCCCTGTGCGGGGGTCGAGGGAAGGCCGCCCCTCGCGGGGTCTCAGGGGCAGAGCCCCTAAAAGGTCTACGGAATTTTACTTCCGTGCACTTAGGAAAATCAATATTTTCCATAGTCGACCTCGTCCAAAACGTCAAAAATAGAAGCCTGCGGCGTATGTGGAATTGGGTTTAGATTTTCACATTAGCAGGTTTAATTCGAATCATATGCAACATAAAAATAGTATACAACGATTCGATCATATCAAAACGAATCCAAATATGCCGTAGATCGACGCTGCTCTGATACCACTGTTGGGTTTTGTGGAGAAAACATGCGCGGTGGAAGCAATAAAATCCACACAACCCGAAATAGGATCTCGTCGACAACAACATATTTGGAAGGAGTGTTTACGGGATATACCTTATCGCGGAGCAAATCCGGCGATGTCCCATTGCACGACGGTGCAACACTGTTTGTCAACATGAATGGAACTTCTCTCACGTTCGCTGTCGTAGGTTGATCCGGCGGCGCTCCTTTACGGCAGTGATGTCCGCCGCTCGTAGCGCGTACAGGTGGTCGTCGACGTCCTCCAAACACAGGCATCAAGGCGTCTGCATCTCTACTTCATCCACACGGATGGATGGAACTACACGTCGTGCTTCCCAAGCCGGTGGGAAGGAGTCGTGTCTCTGTGGCGGCGTGCTAGCGGTGCGTTTCTCTCCTTTCTCTCCTAAGGATGATGACGGCTAGGGTTTACGTGCGTGAGCGTAAACTGAAAAGCCTCTATCTATCTTATATAGATATCGGCCGTCAGTTCTCCTTTAAACAGGATACGAAGGGAAATAGGGTTTCCTAAACCCATCGGTAAACAGAAACGTTGTGTTAATTAAAACACTCGTGGATTATTTAGAATATTCTGGAATTCATTAATTAACCAAATAATCACATTAATTGATTAATTAATATTCGACTCCATGCAATCGCTTGGGATGGCTCTATGGGCATACATATACCAACAAAAGGTGCCTTCTAGCTATAAGTAATGATGGGGACGTTCTATCTTTTTTAGTGGGAGTTAGTCCGTTTCCAACAGTCATATTTTCATCTTTTGCCCCCTTAAAATGGCTGTATTTGCACATGCTAAAAATTGACAAGAAACTCAGACAACGACCAAGAAAACTTGTAGACAACTAAAAATTCTTGGCCAACAACCACAAAAACTCGGCCGACGACACTGATAAGTTATAGTTTCATGCATGTCGGTCGCGTTCTGTGTTAGTAAAACTCAGCCAAAGATAAGATATGTTAGGGCCCTTTTGTGGTAATTTCAAACATCTGAAAGTGTGTCGTAATTCATTCCAGATCACATTATAATAATCATAATGATCTTAATTATAATATATACTATCATTACAAGTGAATTACACCAAATATTCAAAGAGGCATATTTCTAGTCTTCGAACAACTTGATCTTTGTTATGACTTGATTTCTCCAGTTCATGGGTTTACAAGGTAGGGCATTTGGAAAGTTTCTATATAATCTAATATATGTCAAGTAGAAGCATTAGACACCAACAAGTGGAGTGGTTTAGTCATCATCAAACATGGGATTAGACTATGAAGGATGATCTTGTCAATATTTACAAATATGGGTGATAGAATCATACCAAATGAATCTTAATATGCCCTCCTGGTTGGCTATAATGTGGAGGCGAAGAAGGATTTTTGTACGTAACTAAATGAGTTGGAGCAAGGAATATTGATACATATTACTTGCTTAGTCCCCTTATAAGTAATGTAGAGTTTTCTCAACATATCATAAACTATTTGACATGAGGATACTCTATAAAATTCACTAGAAGAATCGAAGATATAAAGATTACTAACGACCTTAGCATTAATATTAGAACATTTAACTATATCCACTCTTCCATTGGAAGTGTACATGAACTAATATTATCTTCCAAAGATCAAATAAAATACCCTCGAATAAGAACTTCAGACTTCAATACATGTGGTTGGAGCCATCAAAACGAGTTGGTCGGTACACATTCACTCCTTCAAGATTGATCTGGCTAAGTAGATTCTCCCTCATTTGAAGACTCCTGGGAGCTCCTTGAAGACTTATTATTATGCCAATTCTAATCTCTCTAGAGGGGTGTAAGTAAAGCTAAGCTCAATTTATGCAATTTCAATGCACATGGAGGTTTATTACAACTTGCTTTAAAGAAGATGTGCAACAATAATAATTAAAACAAGCCATCAAAAAAGAAAACCACAAAAAAAATGTATAGTGGATCTTGATTGAAATGTCGCAATTCTACTAAGTAGTTTCCTTAAAGTTATTTTTCAACATACAATTTATTATTTTTTCTATACCAATACAATTTACAATTACCAATATCTTTTTTGGATCAAGACAAACCTCTTTTTCTCAAAAAATACTTTCACTGTCTCTTCTTTGTAGGTTGTAAAAGAGAACCATTGGAGAAGATCATATTCTTCTCATATCACCTTCTAATGCAATCTTATTGCAAGAAGTAGCTCTAAAAATTCAAATCAAATAAGGAACAAGAAGGTAGAGAGGAAAGTACACCAATCTTACAATGATTACAAGTAATACACTATTGTAAAAGTGACAAATCAAGTCCAACTATGGTTTAGGAACGTCTAATGTGATAGAGTAGGACAGTTAAGCTAGACTAGGCATAGGCTTACTTGGAAGCAACTAAAAATTACAAACTAGAATTTAAGACTCAATTTGACCTGCTGCTTCATTTGTGATGATGCTTAATCTACTATTTTCTCATGGTCTTCTATCCAAAATTATCATTTTTGCTACTTGTGTTATGATATCACATTTTATTTTCTATTTTGTGCATTTGCACTATCTTTCATCAATGCTTTATTTTTCTATTTACTCTTTGGCTCTTTGGTTGTTCACGCTTTATATGCACATCGACTACTGTCTTCCTGTGATCAAGTGCTATCTGATTGTGACACAACACCCTCTTGAATGTGATGTCTGCTGCTATGATGAAAATTACATGAAGAGAGATGACAATGAAGGTTCCCTCGGTGACTTACTTTTGTAGGTCTTTCAAATATGTAATGGAGGTTCATGTTTTTCTACTACTGTGCTTCTTCTTTTTGTGTATCTTCCTGCTTATTTGTATGATGGGTTATTGATTATGGTTACAACACTTTTGCTACCGCTTGTTTGTGCTATATTTTACACATCGACATCTACTTTTATGTGTTGCTTGTGCAATATTTTGCACCTCAACATCTACTTTTATGTGTCGACACACTTTGGTCTACTTGTTTTAGTGAAGCAACACACTCTTGTCTACTTGATGATTCTACCACTTGAGATGAAGACACTTGCCCCTACTTTTGGTTGATTACTACTGCTTCAGATGTCACTTTGTTTTGTGATCATGAATCTCCTTTCATCACCCTTTGTAGCTGCTCTGGCTTGTCTGCTTGAGGAGGAGCGATTGAGAGAGTGTTTGATTTTCATATCTAGATGGAGAGATATTTTTTGTATGTCTGATTTTTTAGTGGAATATATATGGTTTCTTTTAGGATCATGATTCTCTACAAATTGGCATGTAAATTTCCATGCTAGAACTTGAGGGGGATTACTAGAGTATATGAGCATTTCATATTTATTTTATATATGGGCCCAAGTCTATTCATCCATTATAGCTTGGACTCCTAATCCATTAGGGCTTATCTAGTGCCTTGTAAGTGCATCCTCTCCTATATATAGGAGAGAGGTATGCCCGTATAATTACATAACAGTAATACACAAAAATATTTTCTCATCATCTCATTATCTCTTTTTTTTCAAGAAAGAATGAACATATATTATCGTATTTTTTCTTTCTTTGTTTCTTGTGAAGAAAACAACAGAGTGGGCAAAATCCGATGTGTTGTTATTGATGGAGGGGAAGCCCCCTTCTATATATAGGATAAGGGGAAGCGTACAGACTCGAGTAACTCCTAATGGGCCAAGACACAATTGAGCCCATATACAAATAGACTCAATACATAATTAACTAAAATAATAAGACTCTCTTACGCCCCCTCAAGTTAGAACTTAGGAGAATCCCAAGTCATCTTGCAAAAAAACACAGAGTAAAAACAAAGAAGAAAAATAAAAAGATAAATCAAGCACACACAAGAATAACTTGTTTTGGGGAAAATCCACTATGTTTGTTATTAATAGAAGATGAGTAGAAGGAAGAAATGATGATGGAGGAGAGAAGAAGAATTGCAGTTCACCTATGTGTGTTGTGATAGAAGGGAAGCCCCCTTCTCCTATAAATAGGATAAGCGGGAAGCATGCATACATATATAAAATCCTAATGGGCCAAGAAATAATTGGGTCCATATACAAATAGACTCAATACTTAATTGGTCACAGTACTCACTAACATTTTTCTTATGTTTACTCCCATATTGTGTTACAGGGGGTAGATGTAATGTTCCAAGATTTGAGGTATCTGATAAAATTATCTTAAAAGGAATGAATGGACTACCCATATCAGTATATCACCAATGTTCACCTCCTTTTTAGGAAGCCCATCACTAAGAACTTTGTGGTTAAGCGAGTGATTCAACCTAGAGTAGTACTAAGATGCATGACCGGTCACGAAGTTGACCCCATCTTGCATGTGAGTGAGGACAAAGCGCGTAACTAAGGCTAGTGATGGTATGTGGTGCCACTTGTCATTCTTGAAACTCTACTAGAGCCATGGACAGTGGGTCTGGAAATTGTAAACAATATCAAATCCATAACCTTCAAGTAGGTGGGGCCCACATGGGCATTTGGCATGCCATTTTTGAGCCGTGCAGTCCAGGCATGTTGGAAAGGATTGTCGATGGTGATGTAGCCACCCTTACGCTGGGAGCCTTGATCGGGAGCTAGGTGTCCGTGGGCCATTCTGGGTCTGCACTTGAATGGGAAAATATTATGAGGCCTTATAATTGAGCCTTGACGAGGACATCAAGAGTCTAAGTAGGACAGATTATAATGGCCCATGATTTGAGGCCTTAGATTAAATGTTCTTTAAAAAATGATTGGACTACCCATATCACCAAGGTGTACCTCCTTTTTTAGGGAGCCCATAAATAAGAACTTTGTGGTTAAGCATGCTCAACCCAGAGTAGTACCCAGATGGGTGACCAGTCGAGAAGTTGTTGGCTTACGTGTGAATGAGGACAAAGTGCATAGTTAAGGCCACTGGTGGTCTGTGGGGCCACTCATCATTCTTGAAACTCTATTAGAGCCTTGGACAGTGGGTCATGGCATTACAATAGTCCATTTATCCTGTGAAAACATCATTTATCATGATTATTGTAGACAAAACCTTTCCCATTTTAGTTTACATAAATTTTGGAAGAAGTTTTTTGTTTGTTTATGGCATATGCCCATGCATAGGCTAGAGAATCATCAATAAAGATAGAATGGTCACTAAAATATGGTAGGCAATTATATGAGCTTTTTCTTATGCACCACAGTACACATGGTGAAAAGAGTTTACCTTTCCTGGATGGTCATGGAGACAAGTTTTCTAGTTCTACAAAATTCAAAATTTCATGACTAGGAAGCATTGACACGTATATAGACAGTCGCTACTTAAATGTGTCTTTTCATTGCAAACATGTTACACAAAATAACATCTAGTCTGAACATAATCTCTTAAAAAGAGAAATTATTTTAAATCAAAGATGAATTTGATCTCATGAGTCACACTTTAATATAGTAAATTGATAAATTGAATAATGACAACTCCTTTTGTTATGAACTTATACTATATCTATTGAAAAAATCTAATATTTAATTGTCTAGTTCATATTGTTTCTTCTGTACAGACAAGTACATGCATATCGTATACAATTATATATTAATATATACATAAATTTGGATGGTTTCAAAATAATTCCAATGCATGCATACTTACATACTTTATATAAAAATATATGTATACATGAATAATATTTTCCCCTCATCTAGTGGCATGTCTGTGTCCTATATTTTAGAAAATATGTCGTGTCCATGTTCGTGTATGTATCTGTGTATGCGTCTAGAAACATGTATGTGGTTCCTTTCTTTAGGAGTAAACTGTTACTTGTGGAGTAATCTCTCATCTTTGCAAAGGAAATTGAACTATCTCTTTATTGAAAAAGGCCTAATCTCTTACGCTACAGGTCACTAATGGTCCTTCAAAATCTGATGAGTAATATGCTTTTGGTGGTATGATTGAGCACATCTAGCCCATCCTTATAAACTTCATTATCCAAGGTGATCTTGGTCTTTAGAAACACTATACAAAAGACATCTTTAGTAAGAAAAAATAACAAGGAATTGAATTTGTAAGACAAGATAATTTGATTTTCTTTTAATTTCTGGAAATACATGGATTCCTCTTAATGGTGTAGGTTTCGAATGAGTAAGAAAAGGATCACACATATATGAGATACATTTTTCATTACATTTTCATTACCCATTATAACTTAGTGAGATCCATCACAATTAACAAGTGACTCCCATCATTTATTTAATCTGATTTTTATTAGCAATAGATTTGAAGTATACACAAGGTTTTAGCAACATGATTAGTGACTCCTTTGTCGACTCACCACCGTGTTGTTTTCATCAAGCTTCACAACAACAAATCTTTAAGATATTATTATATACCTTGGGGGCCATATGTGGCTTGAAATCTATTAACATACCTATGCTAGCATCTTGGAGCATTACATACTTCTTTCTAAAAACTTTGATATAAGATTGTATCTTTTGATTGACTTTCACCACATTGGTTATGGCAACAGGACATGTTCTTATGCTTGGAATATAATCTCTTCCCTCTAAGGTGAATGGTTGGAACAATACCGTATATATGTTTACCAGGAGAAGAAATGTTGCAGATGGCTTGAGTGCAATAGTATTGAAACTCTTATTATTCTCATGACATCAAAAAGTTACATGTTCTATGAACTAGACTTTATTATTGATAACTAATGAGTCCTTGTTGTTTGATATGAGACGAGAGTGAAGGTTGAATTTGGGAATGACCTCTCCTCAGCTCCATCCGCTCTCTATTTATATTAATAGTCTATTTAGATTAGGTTACATTGTATTAGGCTTAGATAGAAGAGCATAATCCTATTTAAGGGTAACTGGAGGCCCTATATAGAAATTTAATGAAACAGAGGCTAATAGAGTTGCAAGCTATGTCTGAGAGAATTGAAAATATAGGTTGGAAAGTAGGTCACGAGAAGCCTACTTAGTACCTATGTGAATAGATCAGCCAACAGGTCTTTAGAAGAAATATACTCAGTAAAAATATGCCCATATACCACTTTGTCACTTATATAGTGGGAATTAAGCTCAATGTGTATTATGTGGGCATGTAAAATAGGATTAGCAATGAGATATAATGCATTGAAATTATCATAATATAAAGTTGATAATGAGAATGAGATATCTGAAGCTACCTAAGTAGGTGAGAAAACCAAGTGAGTTCAGGTGTCGTGAGGGAAAAAGAGTGATATTCTGCCTTTGAACTAGATTTGGATACAGTTGGATGTTTCTTTGAAGACCATGACCCACATCCTTCCAAGAAAAACACAGAATCTACTTGTATTTTTCCCTCCCCTCTCCCCAGTCCATATGGAGTATAGCCAAGTGGTAAGGCATCAGTTTTTGGTACCGGCATGCAAAGGTTTGAATCCTTTTAGCCTTAACAAGTATGATATATATATATATATATATATATATATATATATATATATACCCTATGTAAAGGACAACGATCCAGTGAGAAACGCATCTTGGTGAGAGCATGAGAGACATTTGAATAACTCTCTACAGAGACCAAGTTTTCATAATCCAACTGTATCGATTGAAAGTATACCTTAATATTTTCCTTCGTACAAAATTTCATCATCATCCAATTTGTATAGCATCCACAACAAGTGAAAAAAATTCAACGCTTTGTATTGAATTTCAGGCTGATTGTTGGGTGTAAATATGTATATTGTATATATGGACATGTAAATAATATCTGATTGGGATGATTTTTTGTTGGAAGGTAAAAGAATTGATACTTTTCCCATCTATACGGTTGGATTTTTAAAAAATAACTATAAAATTTTAGTTGTTTAAATGCCTCTCATGCTCTCACCGTAAGATGTTTCTCACAGGATCACTGCTCTATATGTATATATATATATATATATATATATATATATATATATATATATATATATATATATATATATATATATATATATATATCTACTATAAAGGAATGTGACACCTCAATGCAATGATTAATATTGCAAGTTAAAACTTAGAGAGATAATTAGTTGGATGATAAAATTTTTTAATAAGGTTGTTTCCCCCTTTACTCAACTATTTACCTGACCGTGTGTAATACACAGAAGACAGGTGAAAATCTCAATTATAATCACTCTTGAGAAGTTAAACTAGATTCAATACGGAAGCATAGTGTATTGGTCATACCAAGATAGCATTCTTCCTATTGAATCACTAATATGCTAGTATTACCTCAGGGGGGTTCGGATTCCATGTTTCAACTTTCCTGTGACGAGTGTGGTTGGACTGTTCTCAAAGAGGAGGGAAGCAAAGCCTAATTGTCCTTAGAAT
This sequence comes from Alisma plantago-aquatica, assembly GCA_963693085.1. Classification (NCBI taxonomy): domain Eukaryota; kingdom Viridiplantae; phylum Streptophyta; class Magnoliopsida; order Alismatales; family Alismataceae; genus Alisma; species Alisma plantago-aquatica. The sequence goes on along the minus strand of OY856411.1, from coordinate 970,503,271 downwards.
GCATGGCTACAATCTCCATGGCACAGTGGCGCTACAGGATTGGAAACAGTGAATTCGGTCCCACCTCTGGGAGGGAGGGGCAGAGAATTAGATATTTTTGTTACAAAGAGCTCATAAGAATTAAAAGGCGGGATGTATTAGTTCATCTACTTAAGTTTCTCCATTGAATTGTATTCAAACATTTTACATACTACCATATTATTTATATAGAGCTTAGGACTTTCAGATGCAATAGACTCGTCTTGTTAAGTGTTTTCCGAATCCGCAGGAGTTTGAGTCTGGTCAACAACTTTACAATTGTTCATCATGAAATTTCTGGTTTACCAGCCGTTTTTAGGGCTTCCAGATAATTTTGGGATTCTAATAGACAACCCAGCGTTGCAGTTGTTTAGACTTTTTCAACAGCTACATGTGCACTGGAACCATATTACCACTGATCTAATCTAAACGAGCAATTAACATTCAGATAGAGCATGAACTGAGCTAAAAGAATGCTGATGATGGTCTTTCTTAATTCAGCCGAAGGAAATCTGAAATGCACTCTATCTCAGGTGAGATTTTTCTCATGGTATCACTCAGTAAACCAGTGACCTCCTTTGAAATTATTGAATACATCTCATGGGGCCAGAAAAGATTCAAAGTTGGAGGATAGACAGCTGGATATGTAAAGAGGAATAGTGACTCAATAGTTATAGTCATGAGATACATCAGAGATAGAAATATCAAAACAAGGACAGAAACAAATTTGACAATGCCATTTGTCCGCTTCATAGCACATTGCTGCTGGCATGTGATAAAAGCTTGTCCCAAATATTTTTCTGTTGGACAATATTTGTTGAGTGCGAGGAGGAGAAATATATAGATTTACTTACGAGGATGTTATCCGGAGACTCATTATCTCCTCTATTACAAGCAAATGTTGATCTGCATACGGAGTCGATAGCTATAGCAAGAGCAAAATAATAATGAAAGATACAACACGTAGGAGTACATGCTTCTGGCAGCAAGTAAGTAGTAAATCTTAGAGATAGAGAAGTGAGCTTAGTAGACAATCTTTTGCGAGTTTCTGGTAGTAATTTTCTTTAATTCAGTATTATATGAAAATTTTAAAGAAAATTTTCAATTGGTATTGGATATAGGCATCAGGATACTGTATTCTATCGATTTGCTACTGGAATCTATTGTTAGAAACATAAATAGTAGGGGCGAGGTCCAAACTCTTGCAAATCCATTGTTAAAAACATAAATAGTAGGGGCGAGGTCCAGAAGCTGATTCTAGAAACGTTTTTCATGGCAGACCATAGAGCATAGTACAAAATGCTAGGAGCAGTGTACAACTGAAAAACATGCCTATTACATTCAAACACACCCTGATCACCTGCCTATCACTTACATGATAGGTGTCACGTCATGGCAATCAACTCATTGCCGCTTCGGGCCGTGAAAATCAAAATCCGCATCTGTCCTTGTTCACGCAGAACTCCACTGCCAGAGGCAACACCTACACAAATGCCCGATTATGCCAAACACCCAGCTAGCTGTAAATTGTTGGCTTAATGATCAACGCCAACGGCCCAGGAGAGGGCTTGACTTTACTAGAAATCCTCATCAGTACGTCTACTTTAGAGGTTTATTACATCCTCCAACTAGAGATTTTTGCCATTCTCAGTGCCAGCATCTAGCTGAATGCCAGAATGTACATATAAGGGAAGCAATTTCGCATTAAATAAGCAAACTGGTGGATGCATACAATATCATCTCATTTAGCACTTCCAGAAATGCGAAATCAAAATAAGAAGGGTGCATACGATACCATCTCATTTAGCACTTCACCTCATTCCACGTTGCACAGAGAAATTGGGCGCCAAGCACCCTGGTGCCCGATAAATTGGTAACTGCGACCGTGCTAGCCCAGTACCCGATTACCAACAGCATGCTCCGTTTATACATTCTGTACTGTTTTAAGGAGATACAAACATGACGAATATGAATATTGTCGTTGTCTATATGTAAGAGCTAATATCATCAAATATACACAGACGCTGTTTTTTAAACCCCCCAAAAATGCCTCCAAAGGAAAAAAAAGAACTACCTCCCATAATCCCACCTCCACCTGGATGACACTACTGGTGCTCTCTCTTCTCCGCATCATCAGACACATGCTATTGAGAACTTAAAAAATAAATAAACCACTACACATGAGACTTATCAGTTTCTGTGAGTGAAAAGGATCTCACTCTAGAGAATTACATTGTAAAATTGTGATAAACAACATATAACGAACATAGCGTGATAATTTTTATGAGTCATTTTCATTAACTTTTTGTATTCTAGCATGCATTTAACACGTAAAAGAGATAGCTAACACCGCCTATTCTAACACCAATAGTTTTCTAGTGCTGGCATGTCAACATTTTCTCATAAAGCTAATATCATTTAATAAAGAGAAATGCATCGTTGCACGTGAAGTATCATAGCCTCATAGGGAGTCCTAAAAGTGCATATTTCGGTAAGACAGGTTAACGTACTCAGACACCACATGTGATTACCAATATCCAAGCAAAACTAGAAAGGAAAAAAATTGATGCTCAACGTCCTCCAAAAATAGCCTCATGCCAAGCTAAAAAGGTGAATTATATATCTTTTTCAGACATCACAGCACTGGTAGGACTAAAGTGTAATGTTTTGTTGCTGGGCCTCTCATCCACTTTAAAGGTGAGGAAATCCTCCTCAAATTTACCATGAAAAGCCTTATGGAAGCATGTTTCACTGTAGTTGAAAGATGTATCCTCTCTGAAATCAAGTTTAGCAATACAACGTGTGATACTAAAAAATACTAATCATGTTATCTATTCTAGAAGAAAGATTATTGGACATCTTTAAATGGCCTATGGTTTATTTCATTTCATATGGACAAAAGATGATAGTAACCAAATGAACAAGTGGTTTTCAAATAGTGTGTGTTTGTAGATGTTGTGGTTGAAGAATATGTGTATGAATTCATCTAATAGGATACATGGTCATGATGGTTTGTAATAATGTGTTCCATATTATCTTTGAGTGAGGGAATTTGAAGAACATGTGACGTATGTTCATCTTCATTTTTTCAGAGAAGGAATATAAGAGTTATATCTTCCTCTCTTCCTAAGATAGTGTCTAAGAAGGACTTTGTCATGTCCTAAAGGTAATATGTTGATGTTGCCTTTAGAAGCGCATCAAATTTCCAAAATCTTTTGGAAAAAACTGATAGAACCTAATATACATTCAATGTTTTTTCCCTTTAGGACGTCATATGTTTTCACTCAAATTCATGAAAATCTTGATCTCTAATGCAAAGTGATAATTAGAAAACAATGCTATTGAATTTTCTAGTGTCAAGTCTTAACAATTGAAAAATAAATCATGGCAATTGGATACGTCCTTTCAGAATATTGACATTTGTTTAGTAAAAAAATAGTAATGTTGTTGACGATGGTAGTTTTTTTGTATAATAGGGAAAGCTCGCACAGGAGACAATTTTCCTCCTTCCTTCTTCCAAACAATTATTTTTCTAGAATATATTTTGTTGATAAGTCAAGGGATGTCAAATATATTCTTGTAGATAGGAATGTCATAAATTATATGCTTCCAAAGGAAGGACATAATGGTTATTTGAACTTTGGTCATGGTGGTATAGTTTTGTAAGGTTTATATATAACCATGTTAGCCACACAAATTGAGTTTTGAAGCATATGTAGTCAGGGGGAAAGTAACAAAATGTGTGATTTATTGCCATCCACAACCCTTAGGTTCGTAGAGGTTTCTTCATTTAGCATGAAAATATTTTAATGTTATATGGTTTCCATACAAGAAATGTTCTTTCGATCTTAGTGATTTTACTTATGGTTTTCTTTAAAAATGAGATACAATATAAGCATTATGATAGGAGTTGTATTAGAGTTTAACTGACTAGGATAAGTCTACATACTATAGGAAGGAAACTAGATATCCATGTTGAATTCTACCACTCATCTGGTCAATTACTAGATTCAAAGTGGAACTGAGGAAAAATCATATTTAATTTACTGGAAATTGTTCCTCCTTTCATTGAGGAATATGGTTGTACATATGCAAGTCATGCTTCTAGTGTATATGCCCGAGATTGAAGATTTCAATATAATGTTAAGTCTAGAGAGATGCTAGAAAATCCTTATTACTTGAATGATGTAGCAATTCATGTGAAACTAGAATTCATGAAGATTAGTGTATCATTACCTAATATTTGGGAACTAGAATTGTTATTTCATAGAATGTTTGCGGACGAGACTTCCAATTATGGTTCTATAGAGCATGTAAGGGAGGATGAAAACCACTATACTAAAAATAACAAGTGAAAGAGGAGCTTTGTTTTTTAGTCTGTTGGTTGTTTTAGAAAACTTAAGGATAGCCCAATTGATAGGGATTGAGAATGAGTTGGGAGTCAAGGAAGAATATGCTCAATTAGTCTGATAGTTAAGGATCTTATAAACTATCACAAAAAGTATGAGGAAATTCAAGTGAAATATTTTCAAAAAGAAATTGATATCTATAATGAAGAATTGAATATTTTTTTCTTTTGGATATAAATATATATGATGCTTCCCTTAGTTGCTAGAAATTGTAAGAAGTGAGACTCGAGAGGGGACCCACTTGTTATTCAATCAAATAAAATAAATAACACTAATTCCAAACACCAACATGATTTGGTTACATTGGATGATAATCAAATTTAATCAACTTAGTTTGTTAAAGACACAAAGCTTAGAAGCTGAGAAAATAATCCTGACTAAATATTTTTTTAACATTATAGGATTGACACCATGTGCAACATATAAGAAATAATCTTAGATGCAAAGGGTAATTGAATGAATTCTCTATCTCCCATGGAACAATAGCTACATGTGTATGCGATGGTCGATTGTGTCATCCATCTGATGTCCTTTTTACCTAAGGGGTAGGAAGCAAACCCATTAAATAAGAAATAGTGAAAAATGCCAATTAAAAGCAATATGTGCATATAATAGGGAACAAATAAATAATTAAGGAAAGGACAACAGTAAATTATCAAGGCTTTTAATCAATGAGAGATATGAAATCATCAAGTGGGTGTCAAAAGAACAATGATCCAAAAAGAATATTCACTGAAATAAGAAAATAAGCAAGATGGTTCTTTCCCTTTGAACAATTCTACAATCTTAAAGAAATAAAACAGTTAATGTTGATTATAACAAAGGCCAACGTAATCTTAAAAGTAGGGCATGAAACCATATATTTTGTACCAATGGTAGGAGGAATAAAAGCTCAAGCACAAATAAAATATAAATTTTAGGATGAATAAAACCTCACTGCATGGCAGGAGGAATAAAATCTTAGTGTCGGGTAGGGGAGTAAAGCACGGTGTCTGTATATATCACATGTGGTGAGGGAATAAAACCCAATGTTGGTAGGAGAAGAGAAGATAGTGCCTAAAATATGGTGTGACTACTTCTAGATATAACTAGCCAAAAATAAAATATGTATAACAGAGGCAAGATCATATGTTAAGTCATCTAGAAATAACACAAATGTACCAAAAAGGGATGAGAACATCCATGGCATAAAAAGTGGGGTTAAAGGACCCATGAATAAAAATCAACAACTTCAATGTTTGTTAAGAGAGAATCAAATATCAAAATTGATCTGTCAATAAGATATCCTAAAAGAGATACAACAAGAATCAATTTATGATTTCATGTAACCAAATAGACCGAGAGAGAAAAATAGGTGATTTCCCAATATATCTTAAAGGATAGTAACATACCTTATTCACCATTATGAAAACATCCATGGTCAAACCCTAGCTCTAAAATACAATCTTTATTCGTATATTAAATATTTTATATATTTGGGACTAGTTTCTCTTTAAACATGTAAGTCCTAAAAAATCCCTTTTTGTATTTTTTGAATTACGTCATGAAACTTACATATTCCAAAAGAGTATTCTTTTTTTATTCTTTTACATAATTATTTGTTTATGTGTAACTAATGGTTAAATAGACACGAATTTTACAAATTATAGTCAATTATAAAATTCTTAAACATCACATCTTAAATATATTAAGACTTGGTTATAAAAATCACACCATCATATGGAAAGTAATTTTCTGATTCTAAGCCATATTTAATTAAAAAAATTGAGCTATCTTATATTAGTTATGGATTCCAAAAAAATAAATCATCTACTAAAATAATAACTTGAGAATGGGTCAAAATGAATTGCATGTCCTTGGAAGAGATATAGGGCATATATGCCATCAGGAAAAACTCAGGATATGCAAACATGCAATGTACATATTGCTAAAAAGACTAAATCACCCTTAGCCCATGTGACAAAAACATCACCAAAGGCAAGGTTGAGAAAACTACACCCTCAAATCTTCCACCCTAGTGCAGATTCATGAACAACTAATAGGAAAGGCATCCAGCTTCCCATCTCCCATGAGTTGGGAACTGTAGTCAAAAGTCTGTACACGCATCTGGACATACAACATGAAGAGAAGTAACCTTTCAAGGTTAATGCTTAAAAATCATGAAAAATAAATGGAAACCACTGCTTTTGCAACCAGTTTCAAAGAGGGGGGAGAGTGATATAGAGTTGATGAAATACCCTGAAACAATGGTATTCAACAGGAGGCTCTTCAAGGCATCCTTAATCTATTCATGGTGAAGGTTTCTAGGTCTCAGGCCAATAGGATGGTTCCATTTGAATTTCTCCGATAAGATATACAAATGGGAGTAGGGGCAAATGATCATGGAGTAGGTCAGTACAAGGGAGAGTGAAGAAGGATTCTTGGTGATCTTTAGAAGCTTAACAAACATTTAATTGGGGACTTGTTACCTTTATTCCAATTTTCATGGATAGAGTTAAGAGTAAGAAGACATGGATAGATGGGACAAAGAGAGGCTAATCAGGGTGAATTGGTGGCTTATATATGTTGGTGAATGGTATCAGTGGCAGAGAGGCACATATATTTATTTTTTTGGTACAAGGAATTTTTTAGCTGTATAGAAGGGTTTGCAAGAAGGAAACAAAGGGGTTTCCTTGTTTGGGAGAGATAGGGGGTGTATTATGGTTTAATGGGTACTGATTTGAAAAATGAACAAAAATTGTAATGATTAATTGAGATATGAGGAACAAATCTATGATAGAAAATCTCTCTCATGGCTCCTGCAAGATGGAATCCTATTAGAGGTAGAAGAGAGTCAATCAGATATATGATTGAAATCAAATGGTTGTCAATAGAATCTAAAATAGGAAGGAGATGTGAAAGGAACTTTAGGAAATAAGTACCAATGTAAATCAACAAAACCTTTTTTCAACTTAAATTGAGGCTATTAATGAGATATTATTTTTCCTAATCAAATTGCGATAGATGATTTATTTGATTAATCTAAAACTTGAGATATAACTAATTTTAGTATGTATAATCAAATTTTGCAGATTCATATTTTGAGATCATTCATCTATTTATTTAGTACATTTTATTAGTTCTATAATTTCTATACACATTACTATATTTAAGAAATTACTCTAATAAATTTGGATATATTTTGCTTTGGTTTTATCTAGCCATTTAGCACTTTCTTTGTTACCGACATCCAATTATCATATATATGTCACTTCAATTATCTTTTAAAGTCATTTAGTGTCAGAAAATTCAATTAAGCACAAATTAAACTTTATGAATATATATTATTCATGTTCATGTCTATTATGTAGTTTCCATCATTATTGTTGATATAGAAACATTCCAAATTATTTTAAAGATTATAAATCCATTATTGGAATTAGGTACATTATTAGAGGTAGTAGCATTCAAATATATTTATGCATTGTTCTGATCAAGATTAGCTTATGGTATTTCTGTGAAGTTGATTTTATCATTAGATTCTCACAACACACTTTCCTTTATACCTATTGACAATATTCTCATTTTCTACTCAACTTCCATTTTTTAAGTCAATAAAGGCATTATCACTCAATTAAGAACAAAACAATGCACCACTAATCTATGTATTCCATTTTATTCCCATTAGGATATTTTTGCAACATGCCATAGGTGTGGGTGAGTTTGATCTCATCCTAGTCATTATTAAAATTACTACTTGGCTTGTTTACAATGGTGTAGGTGGTAAGACATAAATACATTAATATACATGCATTAATATTTATGGTTACATAATACATCATTTATTAATATTTTGGTCTTCAAACTATATTCTACACTTTATTAGTTCCTTATCAACAAATGTGTTTCACATCCAATGAGTTAGGGATTAATATGCCATATTATTAACTATTACATATCCAATAAATATATCATCAAACCACTAGTAGTATTATCATCCTATTAAGGTCCTACATGATATAATTTACATCATGTTTGGGGGTTTCTTCTCGAACTAAATCCAATGTCATCCAAACCATGTAACAAGATTCCAAGAGTTAGGAAGTCAAGTTTTGGTATGTTACACAAACAATGTTACATAGATTATTTTCTTTGGGTGTTGAGGAACTTTTTTATGAGTCATTGTTGATTTTGGAAGATCTAGAATGTCATATTCATGCTAGAATTTCAATCTATGATATTAAATTGTATATGTATTATTTGTTATGTCTAGGACCATTCATAAACTCATATAAAGGTGGGAGATATTTGAATAACTTCTATTATGATTCAATATTTTCTAAAATTTTTATGTGATGTTCATAGAGATATGACATTTTCCCATCCTATTGGCTCCACTGATGTTGCTACAATAGATCAAAGAGTGACATCTTATGTCATTATGGACTTCCTAGATGAAACTAGTGTTTTGTGTCTCTTTCTTGCTTTCATATAGTTATTTTTTGCATGTTTGCTTCTTTAATATTTTTCATCATTATAGAAGGTGTAACGCTTCATTTTTTGTCCACTTCAATTGGTTTCCAAATCATTTATATTGTTACAAATGTGAACTAATATGATAATGAATAAAATAAAGATATGAAAAAAATTCAAAATCATATCATGTTTGATAATGAATACACCATGAGGTCACACTAGATCGAGAGAAAGCAATGCAAACATCTTAGGTCTTCTACATCGTACTAGTCAGTGGTAGGTTCAAATTCAAATATTAGTGGTTGGTTCAATTAAATATGCACTAGAGGATGTTGAGATGTCATATAAGAAGAAGCAAAAGAATCTCAACATCTGATGCGATGATTTTGAGTCGCATTTATAGACCTTTTTCATATGTGTTTTGTGCCTTAATTACTCATTTTCATGGATATTATTGCATAATTCACTTTATTTGGTCTTTGCCATCATTTTATATCAAATCCCCTTTATTTCATTATTTTAAGCATTATTGATCATCTTATCATAAATCGTGTGGATTTATTTGGTCTTGTTGTACAATTTCAGGAAAAACAAGTATCTACATCCGTCGATACCATCGACGGATGTCGATACCATCGACCAAGCCACAGGTTGTCAGCCGAGAAGAGCAATACAGAGTCGATACCATCGACACCCAAGTCGATGGCATCGAGATGTCTTCAGGCTGCTGGCAAGGATGAAGTCGATACCATCGACGCAAGTCGATGCCATCGACACAAGGAGAGCTACAGCGTCGCTAAACGACAACAACCGACGCTAAAGGAGTCGATACCATCGACACCCAAGTCGATGGTATCGAGATCACCACAGGCGCTCAGAATAGAAGAAAGGAAAGCTGCCGCTAATCCGCCGGGTCGATACCATCGACCCGCGTCGATGGTATCGACGCCGGCAGATATGCGTTGGATGTGTTTTGATTCCGATCGGACGGCTGTTGTTATTTGACGACCTAATTAGGGACTTATACCTAATGACGGCCGCCCAGACGGGAGGGGGATCTCATTTTTAGATTGCACGAGTGCCGAGGAGGAGAAAAAGGAGAACGGAGGCCGAGAAGCTCATCCCGGGTGATTCGGACGCTGCCGAAGACAATTTCCACCACCGACAGGCGGGGAAAGCTTGTGTTCTACGCCAAGGATCCACCGGTTCTTCTCCGTTCAGGGGTTTTCCCATCTATTTCACGTTTTTCTTATGAATTCCCCAATTTCTACCATGTATTTGTGTAAGATGAACATGAGAGGCTAAAACCCTCAATCTTTAGGACCGGGAGTAGCCCGGGGATACATTGTATGATGATTTTATATTGATAATTCATATTTTTCTCTCATATCCGTGGTATAAATTCATTTTCTCTATTGCTATTGTTATGCTTGATCACCATAATAATAAATTAATGCCCTTAATCACTTCGACAGAAGGATTAACGGTTGAAAAGAGACGAATTCTACATTAATTAATAAAACCCTTGACAAAGGAGTTGTAAAATTAATGGTGGGAACTGAGGGACCGATCTTAATGCGCTTAGTTTAGGGGAATGATTACTATGACGATGGAATCAACCTAAATCTAAGTAGTGGATTACACCACGACAGTGGGTAATTCTCAATTCAGGCCACTACCCGGATAGAGAGAGAAGTGTGAGGAATTATATGAAATCTAATACAATGTTGACCTGCGGTGAAACCGCCATCCTAAAGATATCCCTTTTAATTGATTAAATTAACCTTTAATCGATTGTTTTCTTTGTTTGATTTTAATTTCTTTTTATTTGAACAACAAAACCCTACTTTGTTAATCGGTCTAGCTGATTGCGATTAGTTAGTAGAAGTCTCCAATAATTCACGTATCCCTGAGTTCGACTCGGGCCTCACAAGGCCTATATTACTCGACGCGTATACTTGCGTTTAAGCGCGTAGTAAAATACACGTCAAGTTTTTGGCGCCGTTGCCGGGGATACGGCGAATTGTTGGCACTTCGAGTGCTAAGAGCGGCCACTCTAGGCCACATTTTTTTTTATTTTATTTTACTTTAAAACAATTTCAAAAATTCCTTTATATAATTGTGTTGTCTCGTTCAAAGCATTGTACTGAACCCCTATTTCCATATTTCAGGTACTTTGCATGGTGCATACACGTAGTGCAGACTACGCAAATCGCACACCTGAGGTTCCACCTCTGGGACCAGAGGACGAGGAGTACTACGAGCAAGAGCACCAAACCGACATAGATTCTGAATCTGAGCAAGAGCAAGCAGAAGTAATGGCTGAAGCACAGACAATATGGGAGAAGATCAAGGCGTCTTCTTCCTCTGCATCAAAAGGGCCTATAAAGAAACAGGGGCTAAACATACCTACATACAAGATCGACCCAGCACTGATTAACTTGGTCAAATCTAATGCATTTCACGGACTGAAAAATGAAGATCCAGTGGCACATATTAGTCAGTTTGTGGAGAACTGCGATATGGTGAAGATAGATCGCTTTCCGCAGGATGTGCTCTATCTCAAGTTATTCCCCAGTTCCTTGGCGGGAGTAGCAAGAGAGTGGCTCCACAACCTCGACGACGAGTTTGTTGAGTCATGGGATCACATGGTGGAGGTTTTCTTCGAGAGGTTCTTCCCTCCTGAGAAGACCAATGATATGATCCGAAAGATCCACAATTTCACCCAACAGGCGGGTGAAACCTATTCTGAGACTTGGGAGCGATTTCAAGTCATGTTGAGGAGATGTCCACATCATGGATTGGACAAGGAAACCCAAGTGAAGATCTTCTACTTTGCTCTCTCCGAGCATGATAGAAGCAACTTGGACTCGGCCGGTTCTGGATTCTTTCTAAATAACACTGATACAAGATGCTGGGAAATATTAAAGAACATGGCTCGAAAACAGTCATGGGGCGACAGAGGTGCAGTAGAACATGTCAAGGCTGCCGGCGAATCCAGAATAGTGAGAGAGCTGAATGATAAGTTAGATCTTCTAGCCAAGAAGGTGTTAACTAAGGTGGATGCATCTGATGATGGGGAGGCCCAAGTGAAATTCATGCAACAACAGGGTTATAGAAACAATAACTATTCATGGAGAAAGGATAAAAAGTTTTCTTGGAAGGATCCGAATAACTTTCTACAAGATCCGGATGCAAAGCCACAACCGAGAGCTGAAGATAAAAATACTGAATTGCTAAGCCAAATGGTCCAGCAAAATCAAGAGATGATGGCCATGTTTGGAAAACAACTGCAATCTCAAGGTGATATTCTAACCAAATTTGGGCAGACGCTGCAAAGCCATGGAGTGAAAATGTGGGCATTAGAGACCACCGTGGCACAGATTTCAAATGAAGTGGCGGCTATCAAGCACGCCAATCAATAGAAACCAGCCGAGAACGCGAATGTGGTTCAAGCGCACCATCAGGTCAAATACACTTCTGTGGTGAGTAATGAAGAAGAATCTCAGGTGCAAGAAGTTGCAGAGGAAAGGAGAATGACGTTCAATGTGAATGCAACACCGGCAATACCATTTCCACGCACGTACTATGGACTGCCGGGTGGAAACCCTTTCTTCAGAAAATCTGATAGAGTTGTGAATATTGTATCTCCACCTAGGCAAAAAGAAGAAGTGCAAGTTTGTGCACATGCGGAGACAAAGAAGGTGGAAGAGGAACCACAACAAGCTGCTACTAATGAGGATGACTTGCAAAAGCACACGTCCGAGATAGTGAGTGAAGCAAGCTTAGGGGAGGTACCTCCGAAAGACTCATATGTGCCTCCTCACAAGCGTGTCAATGCGGCAGATGTGTCAAATCGGGACAATCCAAAGCCGAAGAAGGAGCACCGACACTATAGGAAATTCTTGGAAATATTCCGCAAGCTGCATATCAACATTCCGCTGGTGGAGATGATTGAGAAAGTGCCCGCCTACGGGAGGTTCATTAAAGAGATCATCAACAAGAAGAGGCGGATAAATGATGATGAAATTCATTGGTTGAATGAGACGGTGAGCTCGATGAGTCATGGGAGTTCACCAAGGAAGAGAAAGGACCCAGGAGGTTTTTACATTCCGTGTTCAATAGGTGGTCAACATGTTTCTAGAGCGCAATGTGATTCTAACGCTAGTATCAATCTCATGCCTTTGGCGACATTTCAAAAGCTGGGGTTAAAAGAGATAAAGAAGTTGGCTGCAACAATTGAATTGGCGGATGGGTCTACAGTGAGACCCTATGGAGTATGTGAAGATGTTCTAGTCAAGGTGGACAGATTCATATTTCCGGTGGATTTTGTTGTCATGGATATGCCACCACTCCAGAGCTGTGAAATTCTCCTAGGAAGACCATTTCAAGCAACGGCAGATGTTGTTACTGCTTTAGGGAGAGGTACTCTATCTTTGGGCATTGGAGGAGATCGTGTTGAATTCGAATTATCGCAAGATCCTCTAAGTGCGGTCCTCAGGGTGAAAAGATTATGATTGTCACACCGTCTAGCCTAAGACGCTAAAGAGGGGCGCTTGTTGGGAGGCAACCCAACCATTGGTACATTAGGATAGTTTAATGTTAGGTGTAGTTTGCTTTTATTTTGTTTACTTTTTAGTTTAAAAATGATACCTTGATCCGTTTGTTAAATGTGCAGGAACAGGCAGGGTCGATACCATCGACACATCAGTCGATGGTATCGACATGGGTTCAGGTTGACACCAGCAGAAATCGCACTGCGTTGATACCATCGACGGCCGAGTCGATGGCATCGACATGGTCACAGGCAGGTCGCAATAAAAGTGTCGATGGTATCGACAACCCAGTCGATACCATCGAGATCTCTGGAGATTTTCAGACGAATTTTGCTCAGTCAACTCGATACCATCGACGGCCTTGTCGATGATATCGACATCATCACAGGTTGAATGCAATAAACGGAGGTGTCGCAATAAAAGCAAGTCGATACCATCGACACTCGTCGATGGCATCGACGGACATGTCACCGATCCGCATGAAGACATCGACGACGATCGCAACAGCCACGTCAGCGATCCGGGTGCTGCGTCGATACCATCGACTCAAGTCGATGGTATCGACACGTCAACGATTCGGGTTTCTCGATCCAACCAACGTCAGCCGTCGATACCAGCGATAGATGCGGCTACCCGCGAGCCATGTCGATACCATCGACCCACGTCGATGGTATCGACGGGTCAATAGGGGCGCCGATCAAGTCTATTTAAGGGGACTTGCAACGTCATATGACATCACACCCTCAGAGCAAGTATCTCCTATTGCGCCGAGCACTCCCCCGAGCCCTCTACACCTGCGGAGAAGCGTCATCGAGCGAAGATCTTCACCGAGCGGAGAATTTCTCTCCATCATCACCGAGCTCTTTTCTCCCAATCTCATTCTTCTCGCAAGCATGGTGCATACGGGCGGAGCATCTTCATCGAGCGCACACCCCAGGGAGATCGAGGAGTTTGTTCCTCCTCCAACCGCTTCCATCTCTCGTCCACGCCTCATTCATGCCAACATGGATGTAAGGAAGGTATACGAGGAAATAATGAAGCGGAAGTTCGAGGCCACCCGGTATGTGGACCGGGGAATGATCAGGGACTTGGGATTTGAGGCCAACTTGGCCTATGTGTTGGCCGGGCAAGCGCGGCACACCGGTCGCATATATGAGATGGACTGTCATGCGGATGGGCAGCCGTTCTTTGGCGAATGGCCCACATACAAGGAACTGGTGGCCGAGTTCATGGCGTCTCTTGATATCTGCATCGTACCAAATGACGTGGTGCCATCGGACCAGACGTGGATCCAGGGAAGGGTGTCCTTCCGACTCTTCAACAACAATTACAACATCACGTTGAAGCAGTTCAACGCCATCTTCAACTGGAACCACAGCCGCCACGATCACCGACGCCCCGACGCCCGCACCGACTACGACAAAATCTTCGCCGAGCTAGTTACAGTGCCGGCAGGGAAGACCGTGAGCTACCACAATGCCGCGGTAGCTGATTTTGAGCACCCGTTCGTCCGGGTATTGCATAGGATGCTTAGCTTGACTTTCTTTGGGCGGAGCGATCTTGCTTTGAGCAAGTTTCAGGAGAGCGACTTGTTCTTTCTGTACGCCCTCCTGAAACGTCAAGAGTGCAACTGGGGAGCATTCTGGTTACAACGCGTCATGGCGGTGAAGCGGAGCACAAGGAAGGCTGCAATACACTTTGGTGGTCTTGTCACCAAGTTGGCGATTTACTTGGGGCTGAACTTTCAGTCCATGACTCCGATTTCTACGCGGAGTAAGGTGAACGTGCAACACTTGCACCGTTCAAACCTCATTCTTATCCGGGACGAGTTGGCGTACGCTCATTGCCATGTCAACCAAGCTTACCAGGAGGCATCCCTGCCGGACGACGTCTTCCACATCGAGGGCAAGCAGCATTTCCGATGGCCCATCATAGCCATCGAGTCCTCGGAAGAAGAAGGCGGAGGTGACGACCAAGAAGGTGAGGCGGAGGAAGACGAGGAGGCTTTCACACCTCTTCAAGCACGCGTGGCACCACGGAAGCGTCCTAGGATGCATCTGGGTGCATCTTCATCATCTCAGCCCCCGCCGCCATCACCACAGCAAGAACAGCCAGCTGCGGATCCCTACTTCATGCAAGGGATGTATACCATGCTGCAGGACATCCAGCAGACGCAGCACCAGCATATGACTTTGTATACCGGCATCCATGAGACAACGGGCCGGTTTCTTGATAATCAAAGGGCTATGTTCGAGAACGAGCGGCTCATCCTCGCCAACCAAGAACAAATGCACAACCGGTTGCAGCGGATAGAGACGCAGCAGGAGCCCTTCTTCGACCACTACTGGAGTCGAGACTACTTTGGAGGTTATCCACAGCCTCCGCCGAGGACCCACTATGATCCAAGCTTCCAGGGGGAGTACTCGTCTTGGGATCCTACGACACCACATTACCCACCACCGCCTCCGCAAGATTGACCAGGGTATCACTGTTCCACCCTTAAGTTGGTTTTTGACTATGAGGCCATAGTCGGATTCAAGCTTAGGGGGGTGGCTGGAACAGCTCTATCTTTTATCTTTTCTTTAGTTGTTTTAGTTTCTGCTTTGTTATTTGTTTTTGCAATTTTAAGTTTTTATTTAGGATCCACATCTATCTAGTGTAATTGTGGATGTCGTAAAAATTGTCATCTTGCTGTTTTCATGGGGAAATTAAGGGAATTGAAAAATTTTTCTGTGTCATTTGGATAGCTTTACTTGGTTGTCCTTGGGGAACTTATTCTATGAAAATGATTGATTATGTCAACTTTGAAGCAATATGTCATACCCACACCCGCATTGACTCATGCAAAGTGGATAGGAACGGTTGTTTGAGCCTACCTAATCAAATGGTAATGAGACCTTAATCAGATGTAAGAGAAAGAACCCTTTAAACTACTACACATGTCAATAAGGAGGGACACATAATTTTCTTTTAAGGTTCAGTCACTTAATCTTGTGATCATTCCACCCCATTTCCTATAATCCACCCAAGAATTGGAAGTAAAGTGCAGTTTCAATGTCTTTTGCGTGCATGGCATGTAGATAGGTTTGCATTATTATTTTCATGTTTTTGCATAGATTAATGAAAAAAAAATATATATAGTGAAACATGCACATTACCCTTAGGTGCATGTCATGTAGTTGCACTCACAATTTCATGATTTTCATGCATAAGCACACCATGTATCTCAGTTTTCCTAAATAGGTGATCTAATTTGTTCCATACCCTCGAAATAAAGCAAAGATCTCCAATTGGAAAGAAAATGGCCTTATACATGTATCTCTAAGCAATTATGGATATATGGGCAAAGAAAAAAAAACAGAAGAAAAAAAAAATTCTGGAAAAAAAAAGGAAAAGGAGATTTGGAAAGAAAAGGAATAAGAGGGAGAACGGAATGATATCACTTGTATAATAAAGGGGAATTGAGTACATGATGTGGCTTGAGTAGATTTCTATCTCATTGTGAGGTAGAAGGTTAGGGCATGCATCATTCCACTCACTTTTAGGCAATAGGGCATTCTTAATGTGCATTTGCATCATGTAGGGCATTTTGTTATATGCATTTTGAAACTGTGTAATACTTCCAAATTCTCCCATGAACCACCCATTCCATCCACCCGTTGCTCGGATTGGTAGGCCACCGTGATTTTCTCCTCACTCATGTTTATCAGGAGAACTGCTTCCATGTAGATGGTAGTGAGGGCGAGCAACGTAGAGTAGGTGATCACAAGATGCAGCATGGCTGAATCGGCGAACTTTATTATGATAACTGCCTTATGTGATAGTGTTCATCAGTTTGAAGGATAATTTTTTTTATTGATGGTTATTGTCGCCTATAGGGTAATTACTGTTCTGTGATTAGGGTAGGCCGGTTTGAGAACGTCCAGTGGGAGTCATTTGTGAGGTGGGTTGGTGTTTTGATTGTTAGTTGACATTCGTAATTCTATTCTAAGGATTAGTTGCTCGAGGGCGAGCAATGTTTAAGCTAAGGGGAGTTTGATGCGATGATTTTGAGTCGCATTTATAGACCTTTTTCATATGTGTTTTGTGCCTTAATTACTCATTTTCATGGATATTATTGCATAATTCACTTTATTTGGTCTTTGCCATCATTTTATATCAAATCCCCTTTATTTCATTATTTTAAGCATTATTGATCATCTTATCATAAATCGTGTGGATTTATTTGGTCTTGTTGTACAATTTCAGGAAAAACAAGTATCTACATCCGTCGATACCATCGACGGATGTCGATACCATCGACCAAGCCACATGTTGTCAGCCGAGAAGAGCAATACAGAGTCGATACCATCGACACCCAAGTCGATGGCATCGAGATGTCTTCAGGCTGCTGGCAAGGATGAAGTCGATACCATCGACGCAAGTCGATGCCATCGACACAAGGAGAGCTACAGCGTCGCTAAACGACAACAACCGACGCTAAAGGAGTCGATACCATCGACACCCAAGTCGATGGTATCGAGATCACCACAGGCGCTCAGAATAGAAGAAAGGAAAGCTGCCGCTAATCCGCCGGGTCGATACCATCGACCCGCGTCGATGGTATCGACGCCGGCAGATATGCGTTGGATGTGTTTTGATTCCGATCGGACGGATGTTGTTATTTGATGACCTAATTAGGGACTTATACCTAATGACGGCCGCCTAGACGGGAGGGGGATCTCATTTTTAGATTGCACGAGTGCCGAGGAGGAGAAAAAGGAGAACGGAGGCCGAGAAGCTCATCCCGGGTGATTCGGATGCTGCCGAAGACAATTTCCACCACCGACAGGCGGGGAAAGCTTGTGTTCTACGCCAAGGATCCACCGGTTCTTCTCTGTTCAGGGGTTTTCCCATCTATTTCACGTTTTTCTTATGAATTCCCCAATTTCTACCATGTATTTGTGTAAGATGAACATGAGAGGCTAAAACCCTCAATCTTTAGGACCGGGAGTAGCCCGGGGATACATTGTATGATGATTTTATATTGATAATTCATATTTTTCTCTCATATCCGTGGTATAAATTCGTTTTCTCTATTGCTATTGTTATGCTTGATCACCATAATAATAAATTAATGCCCTTAATCACTTCGACAGAAGGATTAACGGTTGAAAAGAGACGAATTCTACATTAATTAATAAAACCCTTGACAAAGGAGTTGTAAAATTAATGGTGGGAACTGAGGGACCGATCTTAATGCGCTTAGTTTAGGGGAATGATTACTATGACGATGGAATCAACCTAAATCTAAGTAGTGGATTACACCACGACAGTGGGTAATTCTCAATTCAGGCCACTACCCGGATAGAGAGAGAAGTGTGAGGAATTATATGAAATCTAATACAATGTTGACCTGCGGTGAAACCACCATCCTAAAGATATCCCTTTTAATTGATTAAATTAACCTTTAATCGATTGTTTTCTTTGTTTGATTTTTATTTTCTTTTGATTTGAACAACAAAACCCTACTTTGTTAATCGGTCTAGCTGATTGCGATTAGTTAGTAGAAGTCTCCAATAATTCACGTATCCCTGAGTTCGACTCGGGCCTCACAAGGCCTATATTACTCGACGCGTATACTTGCGTTTAAGCGCGTAGTAAAATACACGTCAACATCTCACAATTTTCAGTAGCAACAATCATTCCTCTCTGACTAGTAGCTCAATATGTGTCATTGCACATGCTTTTGTGTCTATGTCAACATATGTTCTAGCAACCAGAGACACTGATCATGGTTCCTAATAGGTTCCAATTTTCATTACATATCCCACTTGAACACATATTAAGAGTAGAATGAAATTACATTAGAGTCACTAGAAAAACAACTAAAGAAGATTCAAGGCTAGAAATTAGACTCAAATAATTTGAGGATCTCTACTAATTCCCATATGCTTGTCTAGAAAATATATTTGAGGTTCCATAATTCTTGAAAAACAATGAATGAAAGTATTCCATCTTATGTCCACACATATTGCTTCGTCATGGTTAAAGTTTGGGATGATGCAAGGATCTTGATTATAATTTCTCAAGGGGCACTAGAAGGACCAACTTTAGCATGGTGCATTCAGGAAAAGTTTGAGACATAGAAATATTGGGCCAAATTAGACAACCTCTTCATCAAACATTACTCCTGGAACATCAACTAGATGTTGACCAGAGTTGACTTGGAATCACTCGCATAGCAAATGAAGGAAACCTTCATCCAGTTTCTAGGATGATAAGGGGAGCACACAACATGGATGAACAACAAGCCAACTAAAAAAGAAGGCATATGCATGGTCATAAAATCTACCTCTCAAGCTCTATCATCCATGCTAACATTTCAATCATGTGTCTTTCGAGCATATATATGATGATCATAGAAGAATATATATCATAATCAATAAGGGGAGTCCACAAGAGCATTAGTCTCACCCTCAACACAATTGTCATGTATAGTATTAAGACAATTGTAAAATCACTACCAATGGTTGTTAGTACCATCTCTATCCTAAGGGACACCATGAAGGCTAAAAAGGTACATAAACTATGGCTAACACATCGAACACAACCTATCAAGTAGTTCTTGTACAAAAAAACATGTATGCACTTCCAAGATTTTAATATCATATGTTGAATTCCTAAAATTACATAGGATAGTAGTTTCCTCCACCATTTTAACCATTGATATGCTAGAGTACACCTCCAATGGTACCAGTGTCTCCTTCAACACCAGCCAACCCAACACCAGTGATAAGTGCTTCCTAGAGAATGTGAACCGGCAAGAATGCACGTTGGCAGCTAGCACACACTACTACAGAAACAACCTTTGGCATTGGTTGTTTAACCCCCTTTGGCGACGGTTTTCAAGCGACGCCTATGTGGGCGCCGCTAAAGGTCGAACTCTTCGGCGTCAGTTTTCTAACCGATGCCTATATGACATATAGGCGTCGGTTATATATAGTTGTTCGACGTCTATAAGGTTCGCACCACAAAAAAGAGCACCACCTAGGACACTTTCTGTGTCGGTTAACGACTTAACAACCGACGCCATACACCCAGACGATACGGCGAAGCACGGCCGTGCTTTGCTGCACAGCCGTGTTTAGTACTATAGGCGTCGGTTTTATACTAATAAGCGACACCTTTTCCACCACGGCCGTGCTTTCCTGCACGGTCGGGTTGTTTGTCCTATTAGGCATCGGTTTTTATTTAATAACCGACACTGTAGGACTTTGATGATGGTGTTCTATAAATAACCGACGTCTATACTTTAATTTTTTTTTCTTATTAGTTTGCAGGCCTGCTGTGGCTGGTCAGAAGGATGAGAACCTGCAGTTCAGTTTTCTGAACTGCAGGTTTACGACATCCATTGATATCAGCCTACAAACAGGCCACAAACCTGCAAAATCAACAAATATTTTTTCACACAAGTAGATACATTCAGACATCAATTCAATTCTCACATTCACACATGTAGAAACATTCAAATACATGTAGAAACATTCAGACATATATAAACATTCAGAAATATTCATTTACAAAATATCATTCAGCATCGCTATCAACATCCCAATTATATCTTACAATCGCCACTGCTTGTATGGCTTTTTCCCATTCTTCTCTTATTTCATTTAATGCTTCCATCGTATATGGAGCATGTACATTTTTTAAGCGTTTACCTATAGTGTGGTCAATTTTAAACACCTGCAAAGAGAATGATGTATATATATAAGTAATAATATAAAAATAAGATTGATATATTTCATACTAACTAATGAGACTATATATAATACCTCATGTATGATATTAATATCCAATGCGGCATGTCAGATAATCATCTGCATAAATTACATCACATAGTATGCGCATGCCCAGCCGTTGTCTTGTGTAGCGCACTCTAAATTGAAACGTACAAAATATTAAAAAATACAACTAAGCACAGTTCATATAAATAATATATACATTGGAGTCGGGAACTTACTTTTACGTTCTCCCAAATTATTGGCTGGTTCTTTCTCCTTGGGACATTTCCTCCAGCATTTTTGAATGCATCTAAACCCCTACATGTTAATGTAACACAGTAAATTGCATAATTAAATAGTAATGTAATAACAGATGTTAACGGATATAAAAATAAAATATTTCTCACCAGAATAATGGCATTCTCAATATGTGTCCAATTTTAGTGTTCAATGTACTTTCCGCAGGATCTAGATAATAAACAGTGAACGTACCGGGGAAAATAACTAGTAACTCCCAATGTCTTCTGCTAGAGGTAAAAAATTTAAAATTAATAACTCAAAATGCACAATAAAAATGGAATTTTCTTAAGTCCAAATTATAAATAAAGTAAACTTACTTGACATTGAATGGAGCTATTATTATCGTCTTCTTTTGCTGACCGAAAACTGTAAAAGCATCTATACAATATTGTTGAACACTATCAGGGTCTTTAGCTACCATACTAATTAATGATGGAATCAGAAATCCCACATGATCAAATACAAATTGTTTGCATTGATCTTCGACTAAGTAGCTGCAAAACATGTATTACGTATGCATTAATATATAAGAAACTAGATCACCAGATCTTACACAAGGTATATGGATGTATAAACAATATCTCACCTTATCCATGTCTCTATCATTGATGTATTCAGCCAATCATACATAAACAACTCAATAATATCTTGTATAAATAAAGCACTATCATATGATTGACCAGCATAATCTGCTTCTAAAGAAACAATTATAGGACAATGTATATTAAGTGCCCGTAGCCAACATGCCATTCCCCTACAAGCAGGACCTAACAGGTATTTTAGGTCAGTTGGAACCCAACTTGGTAATGCAAAAAGTGGAGGTGGAGGCCTAGGTGCTCCGGGTGTCTTCTTTTTAACCTGTATATATAATTTCAGATCAGTTGACCTCATATATACACATTAACAATCTAAAGTAATGTAAATTTATCTTACAATTTCAGTAGTGTAGACGACATCTGATTTGGGCCACAATATCACCCCTCCTTCTGCCTCACCAAGTGTATCAATATCTGGGTGGGTATATGGCAATGCAGCTTCCCTCCAATCGAGTAATACAGATATCGGGCTCACACGAACGTAGCCCTGCAGCATTGGAGTCCCATGAAACATTGCCCCACGAAGGGACTGGTAAGCCTGCGCCTCTGCAACAACATAGTCTTGCATTCTTAAGCGGCATGGCTTCAATGCCTACACATTTACGTAAAGAATGTTATACATATATACATATCACCTTTCGAACATATCATCTTGAAAATACTAGCTACAATGTCATAAACAATACTTACAGCAGACGTGCTAGGCGATGGGTCTCCAGGATTACTCGCAGTCTGTGCATCAGGAGAAGAGTAGGTTGCCATAGGCTGATTGGAAGCCTGAGATGCCTGCCACCACACTATTTCTTCCTTGAACTTCTCAGCAACTATATCATTGACCTTCTTAGCAACTATATCCTCGACTCTCTTATTCTACTATACATGGATAAAAGAAACATTAGCTTCTTATTATTGAATTACCTTTTGCAGTAACATTCTAAAAAAAGAATAGGTTACCTCTTCTTGTGAAACTCCTGCTCTGGGTTTGCGCTGGGATGGCCCAAAAAATTCTTTGATGGCCACACCAACGCCTGCACCCCTAACACGTCCAGGATGCTCTGGGTTACCCAGAGCAACTGTCAATTCATCCCTTGTGCCCTGAGGGATGAACGTGCCTTGTTTCCTCTTCTTGTGCAGCTCCCGCTAATCACCATCAATAGAAATTGGTAAGTTAACACCACAAATAATCAATATTCAAACGATTTCTCTAAGAGTTGTATTTTACCATTTTCGTAGCCGCCTCAGCAGTTACGGGCTTCTTTATTTCACCCTTCTTGTTTTGCCTCCCAGCTATCCAGATATCATGGCGAGGCATGGGTGTGGCAGACTCCTGAGTAGCCGCAGACTCCGCCTGTAGTCTTTGGCAAACTCTTGCATAGCCCTTTGGACCCATAGTGTGGTCATGCACATTCAGTGCACACCTTGCTTTTTGCACGTCACTGAGGGCCTAGTTAGTATGCACATTAATGATTTGGTTAGTAGCACTAAATTTTAATCTTGAATAGGTGAATACAACATATATTAATTAAACTGGGAGTGACGCCTAATACCTTGAATTCTTCAGATTTTCTTGAAGCAACAAAATTGTCCCAATCTTCTTTGTCCAAGAAGTTCCACTGCTCAAGGGCTGACTTCTTCTTCTTATCACCATCTTTTATGTATTCTCTGTTGAGATTTGTCCTATAGTTCCTAAGCATCTTTCCAGCGCATTGCATCACGCTTTTACGATGCAACTTCTCATCCAATGCAAACAGATTCTGTAAAATAGAATTCTTATTAACTAGTATCCAAAAATAGAACTGCAAATAATATAATTTGTAATCTACAAAATAGAATTGCAAATAATAATAACTCATGCATAAATCCTTCCATATGAAGTCTTTATTACCCTGAGGAACTTTATGCCAATTATCATACTTAACACCACAATGGCTTCGAGTGACACACCCAAGATAGTTTACAAAATTATTGCGGTTCACTACAATTGCATTTCCTCCATTATCAAACTCCTCAACCAATTTGGATCCACTACCACTCAGCGCTATTAAATTCTTCAACAGAGTGATGCCCCTTTTGTTGTTAAGTGTTTGGTGTTGCACATCAAGTTGCTCCAGTGCTTCAGTGGGTACATGTGCATCATCAACCTAAAATTTGACAAAAATAAACCCACTGAATTAGCGCAATGTAGAAATATGGGATATATGACATAACTAGAAGATAATGAATTTTATAGAAATATAGGATATGTTTTTAGAACTTACATTGGTATCCTCGCCATGCTCGTCATGGACAACATGCTCATCATGGACTTCATGCTCATCATGGACATCATGCTCATCATGGTCAGCCATCTGAAAATGTCATTAAAAAGGCAAACATTTAGCATTTGTATTAACTAGAAAAAGGCAAACATTTAGCATTTGTATTAACCAGAAAAAGGCAAATCTAATAAACTGATCAAGACCCGATATAAACTCTGGGGTGCAGCGATTGCGAATGGACATCCATGATCTATCCATTCTATGATCAAAGAGAAAACAAGTATATATTAGGACAAGATTAGGGTATACACTTACATCCTATCCAAGATTTACTCCTATTATCTACAATGAAGCCGGACTCCATACAAACAGTATATAATTTAGTGATTGTTCATTCTAATTTATACCAATGTACAAGTAATATAAAGAACAATGATTGTTCACTTTCTAGGTCAACAAACACATGTGATTTCATTCTTATATATAATAAATGTGTACCACCTATCCCATCCTTGAACACCTAATCTCACTAGTAAGTGTATAATGTGTATTGGGTTTTCAAGAAAATTTCGGCAGCATTTCCCCGTTGTTCTCTAAGTACATATGTACTTAGAGAACAAACGGGGAAATGCTACTGAAATTTTCTCGAAAACCCAATACACATTATACACTTACATCCTAAGTGAGATTAGGTGTTCAAGAACAGTCCCAAACCGGGGACTATCTAAGATTTACTCCTAATGAGTAAATCTTGGACGGGTTTCTAGGCCAACAAACACATGTGATGTCATTCTTATATATAATAAATGTGTACCACCTATCCCATCCTTGAACACCTAATCTCACTAGTAAGTGTATAATGTGTATTGGGTTTTCAAGAAAATTTCGGTAGCATTTCCCCGCTGTTCTCTAAGTACATATGTACTTAGAGAACAAACGGGGAAATGCTACCAAAATTTTCTTGAAAACCCAATACACATTATACACTTACATCCTAAGTGAGATTAGGTGTTCAAGAACAGTCCCAAACCGGGGACTATCCAAGATTTAATCCTAATGAGTAAATCTTGGACGGGTTTCTAGGCCAACAAACACAATAATAGATATGTACATGTTAGGGTTTCATCACAATTAATGTTAGGGTTTCATCACAATTGATGTTAGTGTTTCATCAATGTTAGGTTTAATTAAATCAAATTAGGATGCTAGAATTGACAAGTCTAAATCTTATTTCAACATGCATCAAAATTTACTGAATTAAGTCAAACATTAGGATTAGAAGCACAAATATATGCAAGAAAAAAATTTGTTCATATACTAGGATTTACATAAAGCATTACATAAAAATTTGTTCATATCCTTACCAACAGCAAGCACGGCCGTGGCTGTGTTGGCCTACCATGATCGTGCTGTCTAGCTCGGCCGTGGTAGGCCAACACAGCCATGGCCGTGCTTGCATGTTGGTAAATAGCTAGGGAGAAGGAAGCAAAGAGGTAGCGCTACCTGGAGCTAGCGTGGAAAGTGCGGCGGCGAGCGGCGGCAGTAGTGGCGGTAGAAGAAGAGAGAGCAGAGTGGCGGGCGGTGAACCAGCAGTAGCAGTGCCGGAAATGAGCAGAGCAGAGCAGAGTAGCAGCGGTAGCGGCGAGTAGAGGTGCACCAGCAGCAGCGGCGCACCAGCAGCAGTGGCGGCGGCGAGCGGAGAAGCACCAGCAGTAGTGGCGGTGAGCAACAGTGGGGTAGTCGGGCGATTTTAGGAGAGCGGCGACAGCAGTACAACAATATCGCGATGAAACAGGAAGAAAGGGGGAAGAGCTGGGTGAACAGGATTAAGTTGGTCAACGGCGTTGGTTATCTATAAAACCGACGCCTATTATCATTTAGCATCGGTTCATAGTAAAACACCGACGCCCAACTAGACAACCTTTACCCTAAATTATTTGGCGGGAACCATTATCAACGTCAGTTATCGAAGGATAACTGAAACTAAAAGTAGGACTTTTTGTGCAAATTTTCATTTTAAATAGGCGTCGGTGAATTGTTAAAAGACCGACGTTGTAGGTAACCTAAGATGTTTTCGCTCGAAAATTGGATTTCGCGGGCGATTTTAGGCGTCGGTCTGTTATAACCAGTCGATGTTGAATACAAAGCGGTACCCGTGTCTGGCTGGTCTTCGAATATAGACGTCGGTTTGCATAAATAACCGACGTCTAATATTATAGGCGTCGGTTTTCCTAAATAACCGACGCCCAGAAAAGCAACACTGAACGCTGTTTCTGTAGTAGTGACAGAGGTTTAACATTCTTGGGTTCACCTATGCATCCATATTCCCTAGGATTTAGTCAGCTCTAAGGTTCTTGATAAAATGACCACTCCCAAATCTATTTGTAGAGAACTTGGACCATATTTCATAATGTGAGGATCATCACTCTCTCAGACACCTTATAGACGTATGCTTAAAATTTATGCATGTTGTTTAGGATATTACGGACAACGGAATGCTTAAGGTGGCTCATGTCCCGATGTGGTGCATACTATTGTGGTTATATTGGAGGACCTCCCTAATGCCCAACCAATCAACTAGTCATTGAGTCCCTTATAAAAGTGGATAGTCTAGGGTAAAAATGATGAATGGGGAAAGTAAGAGTATTCCATCTCTTCTAAAGAAATATGGCATACTGATAATGGTCAAACAAAACTTGTATTATAAGGAGCTTTTAAACTAGCAATCCCTCTTCTCAAGTGAATGGATAAGAGAACCCTGACCCATATCATAAGAGACAAAGTACATAGATAAGAAAGAATGACCATGCATCATACATGGCCTCAAGAAAAAACCACCCACAGTGTAATAGCCCATGCTAATACACATACTCAGTACCATTTGAAGGTTTTGCAATGGACCTCCATACCTAGAAATTTTGAAGGTTTCAAGGTCTCTTTAGCAATTCCCATGGAAGATTATTGGAGAAATTGAAGTATGTAGAGTAGAAAGATTCTCCCCCACATTAACCAAGGAATAAAAAATTTCACCTCTTCTATTACTTCCATTGAGTGGAAGATAAATGATTATCGATACAAAGGTTATCAATTAGGAGCTTAATTGTCGATATATGTTTTTGAACTACTCCTTGTTGTGGTTTATTATGTGCCTCTTGCATTTCCTAAGGTTTCTTAGTACTTTTGTGTGAATGTTAGAGTTTGACACAATATTCCATTCTTTAATGTGATTAAATGTAAGAGATTGAGGTATTGTTTCTAGAATCTTTTTGAAGAGAATTTCTTTATCCCCTACTAAATGGAAAAAGTCAAGACTATTACAACTTGTTTTCCTATCTTATAGTTTATTTTGCTTCTCCTATATTACATTTTCATGTAGTTGTATCTACCACAATACTACCAACCATAATGATTACCACATGAATATTAGAGCAAAGCAAACTCTCTCATATTAATGGGTTAAACCTTGGTCCTCTATTATTAAGGTATATTTTTATATGTTCAAGGGCTCTATGACCTGCAACCTACTTTGTATGCCCCAAAACATGGGTACCTAGGAATATGCCAACTAAACTAAATGATTGAAGAAATTATAATTTCCTATCAAATCTAATGTCAACATATTTCAATAATGTGACAAACCTTATAAATTGTTGGCCGATATCCCAACTTGATATTAGTTTCCAATCCTACAATATTACTTGTAATTTCAACCACTTGAATATTTACAAAATAATATATGTTTTTGATAAGAATATCTAATTACGATGTTTGAATGGTTGTTTCTTAATTTATATGTGTGGAACCCTAATCTACCTACTAAAACCATAATATGATGTGATATATATTTTTTATTTAATCTATGGTATAGTAGTGGATTAGATTTTTGTAAAACTCTTTTGATGTGTGTGAAAGGTTATAATAATTGTATTAGGCTTTCAGCGTCCATAAATGATTGAGCCATTTATGTTCTTTTAGAAGCATTCTAAACGAGTTTAGGTGATATTTTCAATCTGGAGTAACCTTAGATTGGATTTTTATAGACTTGGTTGGGTTTGTTGGTGTCCAAGATAGCATTTGAACATCTTTACTAGACTTCATTCATGTTAGGGTTGAAGTTCAGTTGACCTTTCCATTATTTAGACCAACCCTAGAAATTTTGACATTGTTGGTTGATCGGCCTTGGGACAGGTAAGATCCAATTAGTGGACCATCAATTCATAGGTTATCAAACCATTAAGGCCAACTAGCATAATTTTACATAAGGGTGTTTTGACATTTCATACCACCCCCTTTTGCCAATTGGCACCAGAGCTCATTTTTTACTTACTAGAGCTCTATTGTCTAGATCTGGACTTGCATATCTAGGGTTGAACCCCTCTTGACTGGGTGGAGATAGATTGGATCTTATATTTGGTGGTGAACCTTCTCTGAAGTTGTTCCTTTCTTTTTCCTTAGTTTTTCCTCCTCTTTCTCTTATCTTTTACCCCATGGATGACATGCTTAGGTTTGAACCATTCATGTCCATTTCATACTCATGTACCATACCTCTTTTTTTTCCTTTGGTATAGTTAAGATAGGAGGATATTTTCTTATTGACCTTGGATGGGATTCCTCTTTTTGGTGATTTTGTGGTGGTCTTGTTTTGAGTTTCATTTTGAATTTATCAGTGGATACTTTTTTGTATTTAGTTATTCACATATATAAGATAACTTTGATCACAATTTACTACTTAAATGCCAATAATGCATAATTTGGAATGAAAAACTTCTCTTTTGAAAATTAGAAAATTAATAAATAACTTATTGAGTAGGAACATGATTTGATCACTAGGCTATCTCATTATGTATAACTTACTAAGTGGAATCACAATTAGCTTCATGTTCTATTCAATGCTCTAGTTAGCCTCGTAAAAATCCAATGATATCTTGAGTTGAATTTACTCTATATTGGTTTTTATTAGTAATGTTCTTCCTTAATTGTCTTACATTAAACACAATCATTATTGGATCTATGCTCTCTAGAGCGGGATGAATAGAGCTAAAAACACTTGAACAATATTGGTTAGACCTTGAAGATATTTCCCAAGATAATATTACAAGTATAAAATCAAGAGAAAGATAGATTTAGCAAACACCAATGATCACTAAAATTGATAGTGTTTCCATCCTCCAAACTAGATGATGTCCATCCATTACCTAGAGGGTTCAATATATATGCTTTAAACCATGTGTCACACCTTGTATTCTACTACAAGAGTTAAAACATAAGACCACCCTCTCCTAGATCAAGGGATAAATTTGCTTTCCTTTTTACATGAAGGAGCCAATAACCATTACAAGGACTTAGCCATCTACCTACCAAGATTCTTCAAGCCTTGAGGAAGGTCTTACCCGCTCTTGTAGAAGAATCTTCATACTTGAGTCCACCACTTCCTTCCTCGAGGAAGAGATCTTCAACTCACCACTTTGATAGAGAGAGATTGGAAAGAAGGATTTGAAAGCTTTGACAAGTGTACAATGAGGTACCTCTCTTAAAAAAATATGTATTTAATCAATTGGACATAGAGAAGTAATCAAGCTTGAGGGACATTAGGAGATCTTGGAGGCACAATCACTCAACTGCAACAAAAGGAGCATAGAAGAATAGAAGGAAAACTTGGAATGAAGTCCAAGGGTTCCTTTTTATAGTTGAGATTTCCTACTAGCCATTAGAAACACAAAGATTTAATTATAGACATTTTGGGGGTTCTGGAAAATCTATTTTTGAATCTTACACCCCTCCAAATGGCTAGATGCACTTTTTAGCACTTCATAGTATAGTGTTTTCAGTTGAATTATCTTTTGGGAAACTCGCCTAACAGTGATAACTATCAAGTCAACATCATTTTTTGTCTTGACATTTTTGGGCTATTAGTCAAGTTACCCCAGAGGCAATATCAGCCAATGATGGGTTCTGTCAAAAGCCTAACATAGGCTATCAGATGAGTTACCCCAGGGGCAAACTCGGTCGACAAGCCTCCATGTAATATCTTATGATAAGTACAATAAAAGTGTATATATATTCAACTTCAGTGCTCTACACATCCATTAATCTTGGTTACAAGTCACACAATCAATATAAGTGATTTACAACACAACTTTAAGAGAACAACTATCAATTCTTTAGTTCCTGAATTTGTGTAAATTTACTTGTTCTTTGGCAAATTAGGGTTTGTTGATTTCGTCCTTTTGACATAACAAATATGAAAAATTGATCTCAAGTATACATGTTAGATACACATGAATGGGATGGTCAAGTCATCATCAAAATATGGACAATGTACGACTATTAGATCAACATTCTCCCCCTTTTTGCATTTCACATTCATAAACATATTGAAAAGGATTGAAATTTTTATGTATTTTAGATCTGAATTTAGGGTACATGAATATAAGATAGCAATTTTTCCCCCTCAATTCATTCATACCTTTACTTATATGGTTAGTTCCTTCAAACAATATGAACACACACATATGTATTTGCTATTTCCATTCAATTTCTAATGGTCAAAAGATATGAAATTTTGATCTATTTCAATATTTGGCTAAGCCTTTCATCTCACTTTGTCATATCAAAAATAGAGGGGATAGAAGAAAAAATCTAGGTTCTATCAAACATAAGCCATAAAGATAGCAAGTAACACCAAGTCATAATATAAAAATGAAAGTACAAACTACAATTCCCGATATATAAGTGGTAGGAGAAGAGGCAAGAGTACATAAGATGATGATTACAACAAAGATGAAATAAAAACCAGGATGAAAACACAAACAACATAAAATGAAAAAATATAAATATAGTAGCCTTATATACAAGTGCCCTTGTAATACATGCTAAGCTCACCAAATACAAGTATATGGAAACTCTATGACCTAATCGTTAGTCTTTTTGATCCAGATTGTATTCCTCATCGCATAATGGATCCTGTATGGAGGTAGTAGAAGGTGCACCATGAGCATCCTCATCCTCATCACCATCCTCATCCTATGCTTCTTCTTCAACTTCATCAACCTCATCAATAATCATTTGTACATCTTGTAAAGGGGAAAAGGGTTGTGTAGTAGGCCATCTACATTCATCGCATACTAGGTCATATGTCTAGTAGAGATCAGAAAATGTGCCTTTGGAAAGCCAGGTGCAATACTGAATCAAAACCAATAAGAGCAACAGAGTTTGGGCTAGGTAGAAGGGCAGACATCTGAGTCAGGGAGGGAAATGGGTGGGAAGACACGAGTGATGCTCCACCAACAACATGAGTAGAGTGGGCAGTAGAAAAAGAGTATTAAGCCACATGGTAGAACTTATCATATGCATATGTGGCATACTTAGTAGTTGAGAAAGAAGGTTGTTAAGGTGGATAAGGAGAAGAGTAGGATAGATTCACGGTGAAAATGATTAGTATTCTTGTCATGTTCAAAGATAGGAGGTTTAGACAGATAGACTTGATCCTCTAAATATTCATTTAGAAACACACTTTTAATATCAATTTGACAAGCAAGAAATTATTATGACTAGCAAAGGCAAGTAGAATTCTAATCAATTCTAATCTAGCAACATGAGTATAAGTTTCGTCAAGATCAATATGTTCCTATTGGTTGTAACCTTTTGCTACTGAACTTGCCTTGTTCCTTACCACTTTGCAAATTTTATCTAGATTGTTTAGGTAAACCCACTTTGGCCTTGGCACTAGAGAAAAAACCTTGTTCTTTTCAAACTACTCAATTTCTTCTTGCATGGCTAGGATTCAGTCATCACCCTCAACAGATTCTTTGACATTTTTTGGATCAAGTTGGGAGATGAAGGCATTGTTGACTTGTTTTTTGTTGAAGATAACTCACATCTTCATACTTTTCATGATCGTTTCTTAAGTGGGAAGTGAGATCCTTCTTTCATGCTCTTATGAACATTCTACTAAATCACCTCTTTCCTTTTTTTTATTTCTAGGTTTTTCAATCTAGAAATCACATCATCTAGAAAACAATCATAAGAAACATTCTTTGAAATGGGGGGGTGTCTCAACAAATTCAATATTAGTAATTTTTTATACTTTAGACAAATCAATGCTAAAGATTCTATAAGCTTTGATATTAGTTATATAGCCAGGAAAGAAAGCCTTGTAAGATTTTGCATCAGACTCGACGAGATAGTTTTTGGTATCAAAACAAAGAATGGACAACCTGATACATGAAAGAAGACGATTGAATTCTTCTACCATGCTATAACTCATAGAAGGTTTTGTTAAGCAAAGGATGTGTAAAAACCCACCTTTTGCAAAAAGAAAGCAGTGCTCACAGTTTTGGTTCAAACTTCTTGATAGTGTTATACTCTAAGAGCATTCTCCTAGTCATTTCTTACAAGGACCTATTCTCCCTCTCTATAACCCCATCCTATTGAGGTGTATGGGGGAAACAAAGGTTGCATATAACTAGATTATTTCAAACAAATCATTTTCAAACTCTCCCCCATGGCCATGATGGATAGAGACAATCTGACAAGAATGTTTATTTTCAATTTGTTTGTAAAAAGTAGTGAAAACATCAAGTGTGTCACTATTTGAAACCAAAAAGAAAATCCAACAAAAATGAGAAAAATCATCGACAATCACCAAGCAATACTTGCTACCACAAAGATTTTGAGTTCTCATAGGTCTAAAATAGGTCAATGCATATAATATCCAGAGATCTTTTATAAGGCCATATTTGCATTTAAAGTAGGACTTAGTTTTCTTTCCTTGTGTGCAAGGTTGATATTGTCATCCTTCTCAAAATCCAATTTAGGAAGTCCTTTGACCAATTCCTTTTTTCTCAACTTCTTCAATTTATGCATACTTACATGACCAAGCTTGTGATGTGACAAGGATATATCATTCTTATCAACTACAAGGCATTTACCAACAGTAGGCTTAAGAGAGATATGAACAATAGTGTAAAGAATACCAATTCTAGCCCCTTACACATGACATTATAATTGAGGCAATCTTGAAGCAAACATTCTAGTGATATAAAGAGAACAAGATGACCATTATCATGAAGTTGGCTAACACTAGTTAATTTGTGATGTAGTCCATACATGAGAAGCATATTTTATATGCACAGTCATCACCCACATCACCCTCATCTACCACTTTATGTTTATGATGTCCCCAAATGTCATCAAACCTCCTTTCCTTCTTATGAAAGTGTTGAAGTGGTCATTATCTTTGGTGATGTGTTTGGAGCATCCACTATCAACAATCCATGTTTCTTTTGCCTACAAGGAAAGGAAAGGTTGGTGCCCAATTCAAACTTTGGGCTCCGGAGTTAGCTTGGGGACCCATTTTGTGTTTGGGTTGGTCCCCTTATTTTAAGGACAAAAATTAGAGTAATGATCTTCACTCTTGCATGAAACATAAACCATATTAGCCTTAGAGCCAAAAAAAACTGTACATGGTATTTTGGAAGTCCCTTTCCCTTTTTCTTGCTCTTTCACTTTCCCTTTATGCATCCCTCATATCCCAAATAACTACTACCCACTTGTCGAGTATAGTACTCTAGGACTTCATTAAGGGACTTCTTCCCTTTGAGAAATTTTTGCAATACAACTCTAAGAATGTGATTTTCATCACTTAGAGTAATAATGGTAGAAGAAAGACTAGATAGATCGTGTTGATCATGTAATAGGTCTGCCCTCTAAATATAGGGATTTAGTTAGATATGATTATCTTTCAAGAGTAATACTCGATACTTCTTTTGTAGGAAAAATAGGTCTAGATTTTAGATCATTAGCTTTGGCAAAAAATCTAGCATTTAAAGGCGTAAAAAACAAAGATCACTATGATAAATATAATTTCCATCTTTAGTTCCATTAGTTTTCTTAGTATGAACACCATTTTCAATTTCTACACCATTATATTGAAGTTCAAGATCTAGAAATTGCTCTTCCAAAGACTAAATGATGACTTTCAAAGTATTTTCCTTGTGGTCATGATCTTTTATTCTAGCAAACAAGTTTTTTTTCCTAGTATCTTCTTTCTAGACTTGCATTTAGACTAAGAAGAACATGAATCATGAAGCATATCAATAGGAGTATCTTTAGAAAGGTCAGTGAGATTTATCTCACTTACCTCAAACACTTCCTTACTTGTCCTTGCCATTAGATCTATGTGTCACTCACCTTCATTGGATATTGAATCAGTTTAAGAAGATTCTTCCCAAGCGGCTTGGGATGTTTCTTTGTGCTTCCTATCTTTCTTGTCCTTCTTCTTGAGTCTACCCTCCTTATGTAATCTTCCTTCTTCCTATGGTTTCTCTTGTGGTGATGCATCTTGGCATTAGGACATACATTCTTGTAATGTGCCTTTTGTCCACACTCATAACACCTAGAAGTAGAGGAGGAGGGCTTACCTTTAGAGTTCTTTGTGACATACTGAAACCTACCCTCCTTATCCTAGAAACCCTAATTTCCCTTGAACTAATTACCAAAGGGTATAGTTCGTAGTTTAAACCCAAAACATGGTATTAGTTATACCTTTCTAGACCTAAATATAAATTATAAGTAAGTGATTGGAAATAATATTTAT
This sequence comes from Alisma plantago-aquatica, assembly GCA_963693085.1. NCBI lineage: Eukaryota > Viridiplantae > Streptophyta > Magnoliopsida > Alismatales > Alismataceae > Alisma > Alisma plantago-aquatica. The sequence goes on along the minus strand of OY856411.1, from coordinate 970,468,316 downwards.
CACTCATTAAAGTAAATAATTTGAATATATCCAAATCCACAATAGTGATGGAAAAAACATCTTGATAGGCATAAAAAGGATAAATGGAATAATGAAGAGTTGATTTTATTTTAATTAGAAAGATAATAAGACAAAGTATCCTTAAAAGTAATTTCCAATTAAATGGGTATAGATTCTCAAGAGGATTAAGGAAATTTAGTAACATTGGGGAAAATCCTAAACATAATCTAATATGGAGATATTATCCATAAATAGTTATGTGGTGGATAAATATGGAAATAAAACCCTTTTATTGTATTTCACTAGATAACTTAATATATACTCTCAAGGAGGGAAACTAAAGGTAGAATAGAGATCCTCATGTTTTATTAAGTGCGTAGGCTAAATTTCACATTAACTCAATAATGATAGAAGCATTAGTTTCATTTAGGCAAGCAAGTATAAGATTGATTTTAAGAAATTAAATAATATGATAGTGTACCCTAAGAGTGGAAAATAATCTAAAATTCAGACTCTACAAGCTAAAATTGTTGGAGGTGTTAATTTTCATTACAATTGGAGAATTCTAGCTACCTAAACTAAATTAGGAAAGAAAAGAGCTGAAAATGACCAAATTTAATGAAAATTTGATCTATGAACTATGATTTCCTATAGTCTTAGATTATATGTTGTCATGACTTGTTTCCTAATATATTTTTTACCCTAAGCTATTGGATTGTGATCTTATAACTGGCAATATTTCTCCTACATCCAGTTCGATCCGGTATCAATTTCAAGTAAATATTGTAACTCAGAACACTTTCATAAATATGATATAGAATCATAAGATTATCCCCTATCCAATTATCAATTTCATCACTGATTATATGAATATGTGATTTTAAGGATTTTTCTAAATGGTTAGAAATTCAAAAATTCATATCTAACAATTAATAAGTCATATAAATAAATTAAGATATGTTATGAAATCAATGAAGATTTTTCTGCACAATAGCAAAGGTTTGATTACCCAATTCATTAATAATAACAAGGTGTTTTTTAGGATTCATATAATTAATCATATATTAACCCTAATTCAATAAATATTCATAACATTGTGCTTGAAGCTTAAATGAAGATCTCATGCTTATCTTTGGTCTTCGTAGACTAGATACAAGGCATGTTGCATCCCTTACTAGTCATATTGAACATTTACCTATGCTTTTCTCACTCTTAGTCCTTTGGAAATATTACCCTATACACTTGTCTCTATTTTGAGGCATTGACTCATATTAGTGATTATATGTTGATCTTAATCTTCAATTTTCTTATTTTGTTGGATATTCTTGTTGGATCATATTTATATCTTATTCATCCTAATTTGTACGGTAACCCTAATTTGTGGATTGAATTAAATGAAACCCTAACTTGCAAGTGATAGACTTTTATGATATTGTGACACATACTACTTGTAGAGATGGTTGGATTTTTGTTTACGACTCCTCTGACTCCACTTGATACAAGTTGGATGTTATCATCCCTTATTTGATATTGAATATACTTTATCTTGCCTTCCCTATTACATGTGTGATTGACTAGTCATAACTAGAAATAGTGACACCATATATATTTTGGGCATGATGTTTTAGTCCTCCTTCTAATGTACTAATATTTTAGTCCTCCAACAATATATATATTTTTGTCACTAAGGTTTTAGTCCTCCTATTAGACCTTGAGGTTTTAATCCTCCTCCCATGCACATAAGTTTTATTCCTTCTGCAAAATATATATATTTATTTAGCATTGAGGTTTTAGTCAACCTGCCCCTTGGTATAGAATATTATGGGTTTATACCCTACTTTTTGGTATATTCTAGCCTTCTTATTACTTATCATGCAACTACTTATGTTTGTGATACTTTTGATGTGATATTGATTAAGAAAAGAAATCCTTTTATTCATTATTTGTTTAAATGAAACATCTTTTTGGTTATTCTTTTGATCATTCAATTGGATGTTTTGTTATCTTTCTTTTGATATGGGAAGCCTTGATAACTATGTTGATATCTATTTTCACTGATATTTCTCAATCTCTCTATATATGAATATACCAACATTTTTGTGCTGACAACTTCCACTTTATCTTCATTTGGGGTATGATTCTAACCCCTTAGGTGAAGAATATGGAGGAGTTGACATGATGATCTAAACTTGTCTTTGTGGGTCTGAATAGTGGGAGATTTACTTGAAATATCTTGGACATCCTTGTACTTAGTGAAGAAGTTGTTTCTTTCATGTAAACTCCAAAGGAGAGACTACTATGTAATCTTTTAAATTGAAAATAGTCATGGTATTTTATTTTGTTGATATTCTTGTAAACCAGTCTTTTGAGAAATGAAAAGAATACACTATTACAACATACTTGTTAGTGTATTTGGATAATATGAGTTTATTTCTCAATTAAGAAAGTAGTGTATCCCTTCTTAGGTCCCAATGCTTACATTCTTTCCCTTGGAATAATGAACTTTAAGGTCACTTTAGGAGCTATTTTACTTGAGGAAGGGGGATATTGAATCATGATTGGTTGTTGGACATGGGCTTTGATTTGAACTTTGAATGCAACCTCCTTCTTTTTGGAGTCCTTCACTTCTTACTTTTCTTCTTCGTCTCGAGAGTTAATCCTTACTTCATAGTCTTTAAGATTTCCTATTAGCTCCTCAATAGGAATAGAGGAAAATGACTTTGTTTCTTCTATGGAAACCGCATTCTTATCCCACTGGAAGAGACCTAAGAATCTTTAAGTTAATATTTCCTTGATCTATATAGTGACCCAAAGGAGCAAATCAATTTACTAGAGTGTTTATCTCATAGTACATCTCAACCACACTTTGTTTTTCCCCATCTTGAAGGCTTCAAAGAGCTCAGTGAGCATGTTGACCTTGTTTTTTTACTTGCATCATACCTTCATAGGAGATGTAAAGCTTTTCCCAAATCTAACAAGCCTTGACCCAAGATGAAATGTGGTTGAACTCAGTTGCGATTAGAGCGGAGTAGAGAATGTAATTCATGCTTGCATCATACCAAGTGATAATTTCACCAACCACGATGATGTAGGGAGACCAACAACCTTCCACATGTCAAAGCTCATGCCTTGAATTGAGAATTTCATCCTTCTATTCCAATAGAGGAAATGTGTACCATCATATATAGGAGGACACATGGAGAATCCACCCTCTATGTTGAGATAACCAAGTAGATTTTTGCCCATATTATCTTATTAGGGAGACCAATTTGTAGGATAAGGCCTTGTTATGATACTACTTGTTGGATCTATGGTCTCTAGACAGGGTGAATAGAGATAAAACCACTTAAACAAAAATGACTAGACCTTTAAGATATTTTCCAAGATAATATTGCAGGTATGAAATGCAAGGAAAGAGAGATTAAGAAAACACCCATGAAAACTAGAATTTATAGTGGTTCCAACCTCCAAACTAGGGATGTACATCCCCTACCTAGAGGTGCTCGTTCTCTAGGATTTTCAACAATGTTTCACTCCTTATATTCCAGCATGGGAGTTACAACATAAGACCACCCTTTTCTAGAACAAGGGATAAACTACCTTTCCTTTTTGGATGAATGAGACAATAACCATTGCAAGGACTTACCCATCTACCTACCAAGAGTCTTAATCCTTGAATAAGGTCTTATACACTCTTGTATAGGAAGCTTCGGCCTTGAATCCACCAATTCTTTCTTGAAGGAAGAAATCTTCGAATCACCACTTTGCTAAAGAGAGATTGGGAAGGAGCAATTGACAACATTGAAAAGTGGATAATGAGATATCTCTCATACAATAATCCTTACTCACTCAACTAGTTCTAGAGAAGTATTCAATATTGAGGGAGATTAGGGACTCTTGAAGGCACAATCACTCAACTATAGCAAAGGAACATAGAAGGCAAACTTGGAATGAAGTCTAAGGGTCCCTTTTTATACTTGAGGCTTCTCACTAGATAGTAGAGACACTTAGATTGAATCCTAGATATTTTTAGGAATACCAACAGATCTATTTTTGAAGTTTACACCCCTCTAAATGTCTAGATACACCTTTTGCCACTTTACAATATAGTGATCTCGATCGAGTTACCATTTGGGAAACTCGACCGACCAAATCAGTTGTGAAACCAACAACATTCTTCATTTGAGTTTCTAAATAATAAAAAAAATTGACCAAAATGCTAATTTTCTATAAAATTCTAGGTCATTGAGTTACCCCAGTGGAAATCTCGACCAACAATGGCTATTTCTAAAGCATGAAATAGGATGTCGCCTAAGTTACCCTATGTCAAACTTGGCTGACAAGCCTTATTGTAAAGGCTTATGATAAATACCCTAAAAGTGTATATATATTCAATTTCAATGCTCTAATTACCCATTAACCTTAGTAAACAATCATGCAATCAATGTAAGTGATTTACAACACAATTAGAATAGAACAACTGTCTATTCTTCAATTCTTGAATTTGTGTTGAAGTTGACTTGTTCTTTGGAAAATTAGGATTTTCTAATTTCTTCCTTTTGATGTATGTAATATATTAAAGTGATCTCAAATGGACATGTAAGATACACATGAATGGAGTGGTCCATTCATCATCAAAATGTTGACAATGTATAACTGTTAGGTCAACATCATAATGATGGCTTAGTATTAAATTGTATGGATTGCCTTTTACTTGCATAGAAAACCATAGTTGACTACAAAGTGGTAGTTGAAGGCATCTTTCTTGGATTATTATATAATTGTTCTTGACATTTTATGGGATGTTTTTTTTAGATTTATATCATGTCTAATAATCCTATATCCAAGAACAATACTAATATGATGAATAACTCCAAAAATTATTGTGGAGATGTTGTCATGATGGTTCCATATTAAGGCATGAGATTATGAGATAAGATATAATGTCATGTTGTAAGTAGATAACTAAATGAAATTTATACACTATGATACAAAATTTACCTAGATAAGGTAATGAATCTATTAGGATTTGAAATTTCCTTTTCTTAGTGGAAGTTGTAATGAAAAGATTACAAAATATAGTCTTACAAGTAATTGACATTGCTGGGACATACAACTTGAGTTAACTTGTACATATCTTTTACCTAAATAAGCTATGTGGGTTAAATTAGGAATAACCAATTAATTATTCTTTATGATGAGTCAAGAATGTTTCCTTGAGGTTTGCAAATTATGTGTGAACTGGTTGGTCATTTAATTTTATGCAACTTAATGTACTATATGTATCACCTACATGGAATCTCCAATTGATTATTTAGAGACATATACTCTCCCATGAACTAAGGTTTGACCAGTAAGAGATTGACAACAAACTAAGTGAAACTTGTAACAAGAGTCCATTGCTGGAACAATACTGGAGTGTCCAATTCAATATGGGAGTCCATTGTTGGAATAAGAGATGTATACACCCAAGGAGATAGAACATATATGGATTAGACATTGAATTTGAAACGAAAGGATAGATATGCACAAATAATTGAGACGGTGCCTATTACTCTTATATTCATTCATTTAGTTTCACCCATGTACATAGCATTATTTTGTGCTACCAAACTTTGTATGTCATCATTTGAGGATAGGGATGCTGACTTTAAGATGTGCATCGCCTTGTAAGAAAAAAAAATCACTCAAGAAGAAAACAAGGAGGATTTATATAACTTAACTCTTTATCTTTAGTTCAATTAACTTCAATAGTAAATAAATTGAAAGAATATTGAGATTCTGTTTGAGGAGATTTATATTTCATTTGTTCATTAACAATTTGGTTTAAAAGTATCTTTTATTTCTAGTTGTTTATATAAATTGAGATACTGGAAGTGTTGTTTAATGTCCACGCCTACTGGGGATAATAAGAGGAGGGGGTCATTAGTTGCTATCAGATCCATATTTATATAAATGACTTCTAATTATTAATAGTTTCAAATTTGAAAAGACAAACTCTGATTGTTCTGATCCCTAATGTTGCACAACCAAAAGAAATTGCTGAATTTGATCTTATCAGCCTCTATAACGTCATCTACAAAATCGTGTCTAAGGTGATAGAGAATAGATTAAAGCCCCTCATGGATAGCCTTATTTCTACAAACCATAGTGTGTTTGTTCTAGGTAGAATGATAGTGAATAATTCCTTGATTTCCTATGAATGCTTCCATAAAATGCACTCAGGTCCGAGGTCAAAAAAGGACATATGTCTTTGAAGTTGGATATATCTAAGGCTTATGATAGGGTGGATGATAACCTCCCATTTTGTGATGTTATCTTACTACTTTTTTCTTATTTTTCCATACTCTTTCTTAGATAAATTAGATATAATAATCACCTTTATGCTTTATTGTGAATATACCAATAAACTGATATTTTCCCCTTTTCTCTTACAGAAAAACATAAAAAAATTGCAAAATAACTCAACCGGTCCCAAGACCGTGAAGAACCCCAAATGGTTTCCAAATCGTGAAGAGCTCAAATGGTCTCCAAACTATTAAAGACCTAAACGGTCCCAAGACCGTGAGGACCCAAACGGTCCCAAGACCGTATGAAGCCAAACGGTCCCAAGATCGTATGGAACCCGAACGGTCCCAAGACCGTATGAAATCCAAACGGTCCCAAGACTTCATGGAACCCAAATGGTCCCAAGACTGTATGGAACCTAAATGGTCCCAAGACTGTATGAAGTCCAAATGGTCCCAAGACGGTATGGAACCCAAACGGCCCCAGGACCGTATGAAGTCCAAACGGTATCCAAATCGTGAGGATCTACATAACCCAATATCTTTCAAGATCTCCTGGAGGCCTAAAATAGGACCAAAGGGGTCCTCATTCAGGGAGATTTGGAGACGCCCAAAGGCTGCACTAATTGTTCCAGAGCTATTTCAACCTTCATGCATTGCACCAAGGCTGCTAGTCTAAGATCCACACTCCATCCTCAAGCTACTTTCTCTCTCATCGACAAAGAAGGTGGGAAGTGAAGGATTCATCACTAAGGAAACTACACAGAGTGAAGATAGTTGCTCTCTACTCTAAGGGGTCAACCTTCCTCCTTCCTATGTGGAGATGATGTTTTCTTTCTCTCTTCCTACCTTCTTCTTTGTCCTTTCCATGAGTGAGTAGTTCCATACACTAGGGTGCGGGGAGTAGCCTCGCTACCCATGTTTTCATTTCATGCATTGTAATTCATGAGTTTGTAATAGAGAAACACTATCTTTTCAGCTCAACATCAATCGTTTAATTGATCACCAACCTGTGTTATCTATTATCTACTAGTGTGAATTGTCTACGTTTTTGCTTTTAGATTTGATTATCGATTGTATGTTGGTTCTTGATGTATATAGTCACCATATATCTATTTCAATATCTCGGAAAGCTTTTCAAAGAGTGGAGTAAACTCACCTCTAGTGTTGTACTTTCATACTATGAAATGGAATCTGTTGACGTATGGAAGTATAACTTTGACAAGTCGAGGAATACACTTTGTAAAGGAAGTGATGCAAAGTAAGTGACAATTCATTCAGGGATGGTTGGCATTGCAATACTTCCACGTTTCTCATAGTTAGCTATTTGAAAGAAATCTAAGTCTACAAAGATATTAATGGATTAGACCCCTTTTTGCAAGCCATGTTATTATGTTGCATGTTATGATCCATGTGTAGCGGTGGTGAAACTTGATCACATCCTAGTGGTTTCTAAATATTGTTTGCAACCTTAACTTTACTTTCCGACCATTTAATTTGCTTTTGTATTTTAGTTTAATCATCAACCCAACTCTTCAATCTAAATATCAACTCTTAAGTAGATAAATAGAATTATCACATTTTCCATCTTGTTAAATCCTTAACAAGACCGTTGTCTCGTGGATTCAACCCTCAACTATACTATGATAAGACTTCTGCGTACCTTAGCATACGTGGGTGGAGATCTTATTATAGTACACGCAAGGTTAAACTTAGAGACTTACTATCCCTAGGATTTTTAGTGGTGCAGGCAACTCCACGCGAGTGGAGGCTCCATCAAAAATTGGTGTCGTTGTCGGGGACAATAGAACGTTTTAATTTCATTTTTCAACTTGCTAGTTGATTAGGATTTTACATTTTACCTTGATAACTACTTCACATCTTCTTGATTCTATCATTTTTCCATATCATCTAAAGTGTGATTTTTCTTCTACTCAGGTAGGAAACGTGTATGCAAAACTGCAAATTCTCCCCTAAACCAGAGTATGACTCTGAGGTAGAACGAAACTTCCACAGATGCACTAGACTCAACCGTTAACAAGCCAGATAGATGGTTGAAGAACAACGCCAAGCCTCCCTGGTGCTAGAAAGAGTCAATGCAGCTATAGCTGCTCAGAGAGCACAACTCATCGTTGATACATGTGCTCAAATCCAAGTTGAAGTTTGAGCTGAAGAGCAAGCTCACATCCAAGATGGAAATGAGGCAGCCATAGCAACTGCTCAGTTATTGATCAGGAACAAGCAACTTTGAGATTATGTTGTTCCTAAATATTCTGAGAACAATCACCCAGTCCAGCAACCGCTCATTAACACTCCCAACTTCAAAATTTGAACACAATAGATCCAAATCATGCAAGGTATCTCGTTCTGTAGAAACACTGGAGATGATTGCATGGACCATCTTAAGCTATTTAAGGCACTCTGCCAATTAGTACCACAAGCAGGAGCTACATCTGATGCAATTATGCTCCGACTTTTTAACTTCACCTTGTCCAGAAGGGCACTGAGTTGGTATAATTCTTTAGATGGAGAGACAATCACCACATGGTCTCCTTTGGAAAAAAGTTTTTGGAAAAGTTCTTTCCCCCCTCATTGACTTACCAGATTAGAGAACAGATCAACCAGTTTTCCCAACTTCATGGAGAATCACTAGCAGAATCATGGGAAAGATTTAAGGAACTTCTGAGAAAATTCCCACATCATGGAATCTCACAAAACTAGCTCATAGAAATATTCTATAGAGGGGTAAGTGATGAAATAAATAATTTTTTGAATTCCTCATCTGGAGGAAATTTCATGAGACAGAATTATGAGAATGCCTGGAAGATCGTTATGCTCGGATTCGAGAACCAATCTAATTGGGGAAGGTCATCCAGAGGAGGAGTCCTAAAAGTCTGTAAGGCTGAAGAATATATAGAAATGAAAGCCATTGCTGAAGCTTTGAAAACCATAGTTCATAAATAGCAAGGCCTTGAAACATCATTTGGAGAATATGACAGAAAGAAGACCTCACAAGTTCAACAAGTCAAAGAAGCTACGGAGACATGTGAAGCTTGTCATGCATTCTATCACCCCACATTATCATGTGGCTTTTTATACTATGTGATGATGAATATGCAGACACCTCATCCACAATATCAACCAATCATTGAACAACCCAAGGATCAGCTGCCAGAGCATGTTAATTTCATCCATACCATATTGGGTCAAGCTTACTATAACCCATATCAACTGAGAAACCACCCCGAGTTTCAGTATGGGAATCCCGCAAGGACTTCCAACCCGTTGCACCAATCACAAAGTGGATCCTCTAATAGATCACCACTTGGATTCTAGAGTAATTTTAACCAAAACCAAGGAAACTATAGAGGTGGGTTTCAAAGATTTGTCCACCCAAGAAATTCCTCTTCATACTATCAATAACTCACCCTCCGTTGCACCCTCAATTCCAACAACCTCATATTCAACAACTACAGTTGACAGCTCCTCAACAACAACAACCTCAAGGACAGCAACAAATTACACAATATCAACAAAAGAATACTCCACCTCTGCCAACAAATGAATTGTCTCTGATGAGGCAAATGCTGCAATCTCAACAGACCATGCTTGTCAACCAGCAAGCTCAATAGAAAGTTGTAGAGACTCAATTGGCACAAATTGTAGCCCAGTTGAAACCACTGGTAGGTACTTTCACTGGTCAGCCAGAAATAAATCCAAGACATGATCAACATAGACCAGAACAACTAAATGCAGTTACCACAAGGTCTGGTCGTGTTCTTATTGAAGCTACCAAAGCCACTCAAGAAGAAGAAGTTACAGCTGAAATCATCCCAACTGTAAGCACAAGTCAAGAGGCTGAAAAGGAGAAAGAAAAAGAACTAGTTCCCAAGGAACCAGAGGTCCCACCATACAAGCCCAGGATACCCTATCCAGGCAGATTGAGGGATACTAAACTGGATTTTAGATTTCAAAAGTTTAAAGAAGCAATGAAGAAGCTATATGTTGATATTCCATTCCTCGATGCTCTTTCTGAAATTCCAGCTTGGTCTAAATATCTAAAGACTTTGCTATCAATGAAATACATGACCGAAGAACATGAGACTATCAAATTAGCACAAACTACTTCTGACATCATTCTCAACAAAATGCCGAAAAAACAAAAGGATTCTGGCTCCTTCGGCATCCAATGTTCTATAGGAAATACCTCTTGCATGAAAGGATTAGCTTATTTGGGGGCCAGCATATCTATCATGCCCTTTTCTATGTGAAAAAGATTGGGTTTTACTGATTTCCTACCTACAACAATGACAATCCAACTGGCTGATAGTACCATTACTGCACCTTTGGTAATTATTGAAGATATCCCAGTGAGAGTAGGAAGAAACTCGTATGTTCCTTGTGACTTTGTTATCATGGACATAAAAGAAGATTTGAGGTATCCAATAATATTCGGTAGACCTATTCTTGCGACAGCCAGAGCACTAATTGATGTCGAAGCTGGCACAATTACCTTAAGGTTGGGGATAGAAAATGTTCAATTTAGAGTCTTTGACAACATTAAAAGTCTTAGCATCCATGAAGAAGTTTTTCTTCTTGAGGCAATAGATAAAATGTCCCAGCTAAAGCAAGCAACTCCTAAACCATATGATGCTCTGGAAGATGTCTTAATGAATCCAGAAGCTGAATTTTCAACTAACGAACTGGTTCAACAATGTCTGCAATACCTAGAACATGCCAAAGACGTTCCAGAAGCTACTTTTGAGGAGTTGAAATCTTTCACCACTCTAGAGACCACTGAAGTGCTCAAGGCACCTGAGATGAAAGTCCTACAAACTAGGCTCAAACACGTCTTTCTAGACAAAGAAAAACTATGTCCGGTCATTATCAGTTCCACTTTGGTAGATGACCAGGAAGAAAGACTCCTTGTTGAGTTAAGTAAGTACAAGAAAGCTATTGGATATAAGATGACCGACCTAACCGGGATAAATCCAGCTTTATGCATGCACAAATTACCTATGGTGGAAGAATTTAAACCATCACGAGAGCACCAGAGGAAGCTAAACCCAAATCTCAAAGAGGTAGTTTGCCTTGAGGTTCCAAAACTGCTAAGAGCTGGTATTATCTACCCAATTTCCGACTCTCAATGGGTAAGTCCGGTTCAAGTGGTACCTAAAAAGGGGGGAACCACTGTTGTTTTGAATGATAAAAATGAACCGGTGCCCACCCGGACTGTTACCGAGTGGAGGATGTGCATCGACTATAGAAAATTAAACAAGGCAACAAGGAAATATCACTTCCCCTTACCTTTTCTTGATGTTATTGAACATTTAGCTCACCAGAAATTCTTTTGTTATCTGGATGACTAGTCAGGGTTTTATCCAACTCTGATACACCTTGAAGATCAAGAAAATACAACTTTTACCTACCCTTTTGGAACCTATGCCTTCAGAAGAATGCCCTTTGGGCTATGTAATGCACCAGCTACATTCTAGAGGTGTATGTCCTCTATATTTGCAAGTTTAATTGAATCTATCATGGAGGTATTCACGGATGACTTCTCAGTCTATGGAGACTATTTCGATAACTGTCTGCTTAATCTTAGTAAAGTGATGCAAAGATGCGAGGAAACAAATCTAATCCTTAATTGGGAAAAATGTCACTTTATTGTGATAGAAGGTGTTGTCCTCAGGCATCGAGTGAGTGAATGAGGGATTGAAGTAGACAAAGCACAAATAGACGTCATTTCAAAGTTGTCACAACCAAAAGACATTAGAGGAGTACAAGCCTTCTTGGGCCATGCCAAATTTTATCGAAGATTCATCAAAGATTTTTCAAAAATAGTAAAACCTATGACTTACCTATTAACCAAGGATGCAGACTTCAATTTTGATCAAGAATGTTTACATAGATTCATGACTCTAAAGAACATTTTAGTATCTGCACTTATACTAAGAGCACTTTATTGGTCACAACCCTTTGAGATAATGTGTGATGCCAATGACTACGCTATAGGAGTAGTACTAGGGAAGAGAATAGATAAGAAGCCTTACGTGATATATTACACATAAAAAATGCTTGATGAGGCCCAAAAGAACTATACAACTATAGAAAAAGAATTTTTGGCAGTCACCAATGCTTTTGAGAAATTTTGTTCTTATCTGATCGGATCAAAGGTTACAGTTTACACATATCATTCAGCAATAAAATATCTGATTTAGAAACAAGACACCAAACCTAGACTTATTCACTGGGTGCTAATGCTTCAAGAGTTTGACTTGGAAATAAAGGACAAAAGTCGGGTGGACAATGTCGTCGCCGATCACCTGAGTCACATTGAGGTTCAAGATGAAGACAATATACCAATCCACGACTCTCTACCCGACGACCAACTCATGAAGGTCACCACTGGATTTCCCTGGTATGCCGACATAATAAACTATCTGGCTACGGGAATTTTCCATCCTTCTGCTTCCTATCATGATAGGAAGAAATTTTTTCATGATGTCAAGCAATACTACTAGGTTGAACCATACCTCTTCCACTTATGCACAGCCGGATTATTCCATCATTGCCTTTCTGAAGAAGAAATCACCCCAGTCTTGGAACACTGTCATTCTGGTCCTATTGGGGGGTACATGAGTTCAAAAAAGACTTCTCTTAAAGTCTTATAGTCTGGTTTCTTCTAGCCGAAAACAACAAAAGATGCACATGAATTTGTACAATCATGTAGTAAATGTCAGTTCTCTGGAGGGATATCCAAGTGGAATGAAATGCCACTAACTCTATGGCAGGAAGTTGAACTCTTCGATGTATGGGGAGTGGACTATATGGGTCCATTTCCCTCATCATATGGATTCTCCTATATATTGGTCGTTGTGGATTACACATCCAAATGGGCAGAAGCTATACCTATTGTATCTTGTGACTCTAAGCCAGTTATTAAGATGTTCAAGGATATTATTTTCCCAGGGTTTGGAGTTCCTAGAACAGTCATATCCGACAGAGGGTTACATTTCTTGGAACGTAGTTTTGAAGCATGTTTGCAAAAATACGGAGTAAAACACAAGGTCTCCATGCCTTATCATCCATAGACAAGCGGTCAAGCTAAAGTCTCAAATAGACCACTGGAATCTATTTTAGAGAAAACTGTCAATAGAAATCGTACAGACTGGTCCACCAAGCTCCCTGATGCTCTTTGGGCATATCATACTGCTTACAAGACACCAATAGGAACAACTCCATTTCGTTTGATGTATGGAAAGTCATGCCATCTTCCAGTCGAACTAGAATACAAGGCTTGGTGGGCTATTAAACAGTTGAATTTCAATTTTAAAAGTGTTGGCAAATACAGACAGTTTCAATTATAAGAACTTGAAGAACTAAGAATGTCTTCTTACCAGAATGCCAGGATTTACAAAGAGCAAACTAACATGTAGCATGATGGCCACCTTAAAAGAAAAGATATCATCGTCGGAGATAAGGTCCTTCTTTTTAACTCCAAACTCAAAATGTTTCCTGGAAAACTTCGCACAAAGTGGTTTGGGCCATTCACCATCAAGCACATCTACCCAACTGGACCTGTCATCATCCTTGACAACAATGGAGGAGAAAGGAATGTTAATGGCCATAGACTGAAGAAATATTATACTCCAGTTGATAAAACTCCAAGACAAACCATTAAGATTCATGATTCCACTGCAACAATCTGAGCAAGCCAGAATTTCATCGAGCTAGACACGTAAAACCAAAGCACCACTTGGGAGGCAACCCAAGAACTGAGTATCACCTTTCTATTTTACTTTGCTTAGTCTTTTTAATTTTTTTAGTCTCTTATATGATTTTTTTAGACCTATATTCTTTGTTCAGAAAATATAAAAATTTACATAAGCAACCAAAACAAATATAAAAATATAAAAATCAATAACCAAAATAGTCTTATCCTAACAATTTCAAAACCGTTTGGTCCTTACGGTCTCGAAACCGTTTGTACTCAAACGGTCTCGAAACCATTTGGACCCAAACGGTCCCAAGAACATTTTCTTAACAAGAATTTGTATGATTGCCCCTCCTTTTTCTATAAATACTACTTGACCCCCTCCCTTTTCATTCCTTCGACTCTCGAACCTTCCCTCGCGCGAACCATGTTCCATTCTTTCTTTTCTCCCACGTGACCAAAGCTCAACTGTAACGACCCCACCTCCCAGTAACCCCCAATTAAGGGAGACCGAAGGGTCAGAGCCGTTAACCAATAAACCAGATAAAAGGTTCAACAAATAATCAATAACAATTAATGAACTTTACCAAGTAAACTGAAAACTGGTATAAAATAAAACTTTTCTTACCTTTTAAAAACTGGGATTTCTAAACTTCTATCCATGAAGATACTAATCTAACTAATCCTCCTTTGCACGTTAATCCTCATTTAATTCCACATATGCCACTTTACTGTTTGTTCTTTTCACTTGTACCTAAAATGTCGACAAACAAAATGTCAGTCAGCAAGAAGCTGGTATGTGGGGGAAATAATAATTGTGCAACTATGTTAACAATGTAGTCATCCAAATCTCATTTAACATCCAAAATTATGTTTTAAGCAACACTACTCAATCTTTGCCTATCCCCTATCTCTGTGTTGTCCCTACAGTGGACATGGATACTACCTCTCTCATATGCTAGATCATTACCCCCATGGCCCTACCACACAGGTAGCCAATACCTAGGGTTATGGAGTCGCATGGCCCTACCCAAAGGTAGCCCAATCCCTGACTCATGATGACTTGATGGTCCTACCCCATTGGTCGCCATGTACTAAGTCATTCAATGACCTGATGGGCCTACCCCATTGGTAGCCATGTACTAGGTCAATCCATTAGGCTACAAAGGGGACTAGGATCTGAGCTAGTAGACACATTTCTTATGTGATAATCATATTCACATTATAATTTGCATGAATGAAATTCATCCAACAATTAATTCAAGCCACGATGTAAACATTGATAAAATCCTCATAAAACTAATGCGGGATAATCATAAGCGTAACCACATACCAGTCAAGCTAATTAGAGACAAAAATAGTCCAATCAATCAATAGGCAAGCAAGCATTCAATAAGAACCTGAAACAATTATAAAATTCCCTTTCATTACTCATGTCATTAAGATCAATTAAATCTAGCTCACTTCCTAGGGTTTCTAGTCCACTTTTACGATTTCCATTACAATTAGGGTTTCCCTTCGTCTTTTACTATTTTAAACCCTCATTTAATGCAATTGATCACAAACCCTAATTATTTCAACATATAATCCTTAGTTTCGAATTAAAGGCATAATTAACCATTAAATAAGTCCATTAAGCCTCTTTTCATTAAAGCTACCATTTTTATCCCCTTTAACCCATGACAAAGTCATTATTCTCATTCATCATCAATTCGTAGTTCATTATGCTCTAATACTCATATGAACATTATTTATCATTAATTCTACCTTGATTCATTAAAAACCCTAATTTCTATATTAAGGTTATTTATCCACAAATTATTAACTTAATGCTCAAAATAGCTTATAACCATGAAAACTCAGTTCTATGCATGAAATTGAATAATTAAAGCCATTAGTAGTCCTAATTACCAACATTAGGGTTTCAATGCCCATTAAAGCCTATTTATGCACATAAACTCTAAATTAACTAATTATATGCAAAGTTCATCCTTTTTGTTCCTAATGTTCCTTTTTATCATTAACATGCTAGTATAAACTTTAATCATCCCTTAAACCCTTATAAATATATTATTCATCTCAAAATAGGGTTCTTTAAACATTAATACATTAAAGTTGACATCTTCCATTAATTTTCGAATTGCAAGAGGAATCAAGCTTCAATTATATTTTTAATGGATTCATTGTATTTTTCTGAGAAAGTTTCACATTTTATGCATAATCATCTGAGCTACTATTAGGGAGATATGAATTTTGTAAAATTACCTATTTTGGGCCAATGAGGGGCTGCCACGTCAGCCTCCTCCATGCAATACATTGTTGTTTTGAAATTATAACTGAATTACAAGTATGTCGTCGGTGTGGCTACTTGTTTCTTTGCATCTCGGAGGGTATAAACATCCAATGACCAAGTGGTCATCTTCTTCCTTGGGCCGACGGCCTGCTGCCGTCCTAGCCGTGGTTGGGCGCCGTTTCTCTCCTTCCTTGAACCCTGACTATGACCGGGAGTCATCCCTTTAGCTCTGTAGGTCTCCGCTGCCCCTGCAGGTTCTCCATTCCACTGCCGAGGTGGTGGGATTTGAAGAAAACGGACCTGCAACTCCGCTACCACCTGCAGCCGCGCTGCGGTCCTTACTTCCCTTCCCCTGAGGCTCGAGGGCTGCCGCCCATGGCCGCCCCAGCCTCTAAGAACCTTGGCACACACAAGGCGCCCCCAGGTCGCGAACACCATGGCCATCCTCGAGTTAGAAACAAACTGTGATTGCTACTGCATTTGCAGTCCTTCAGGTGGAGTTGCTTGAGGATAGGAGCATGGGTTTGATCTCTGATCCCTCCTAGGTTGTCATGGAAGTGACACACAAACATCACACCTCCTCCACGGCCTCTCATAGCGCCAAGATATGAGCTACCCTCTCCACTAGGGTTTTCATGCAGAGAAGAAGAAGAAGAGAGGGAGGGATACGTGAAACTCCTCATAACTCGTCCCTGAGCTCTACCCCTTTTATAGGGGAGGGTTTTTGCACCCTAAGATGTGCATCCACCAAGATGCAAGATCTTGTCCCAATAGGAATCTAATTCCTTCATTAGAAAGCAAGCTTTCTCTCTCTTCTTTATCCTTTGGATATTCCCTATTATATGGATATTAGGAATTCGAAATTCCTCTTTCATTTTATTTATACTTGCCCTTTTTAATTCATTGGCCACGGATTTTTATATTTCCTTAAGTAGAAAATACCACTCCTTTAACAAAACCACAAAAACCATTAATAATGTATTACATTATTCTCTTATTTTGCTTTATCGGTATTTTCTCTTTCCTCTTTCTTCATTGGGACTCCTTGGATCCCAAGAAACTCTATTATTTTGAAATCCTTTTTATTGGATACAAATTATCCTTCTAGATGTATCTAAATGCATTATTTCTCATTATCATGTTTATTTCTTATTAAAATATCTCTTTTTGAGGATTTCTCTTTAATTCCCCTTTATTTTCCTCATTGGTATTCCGTTTAACATTAGGAATCCTTTGAATACGAAAATCCACAAAGGATAACTCAAGTATACCTCTTTCCCCCATATTTTCCACATTTTATCATTATTTTCAATTTCTTTCTTAATAAAGAAATACTTAATTGATCTTTTCTTTTCTTATTGCATTATTTTTGCAACTTTGGACTCCTTGGGACCCAAGGAATCCAAGAGGCACGAAATCCAACTTTGGATTATATTCTTTTGGCTTCTGGAGGTTTCCACACCTTTCTTTTCTCAAAAAGTTAATTATTCATTTACTAATTGAATTTCCTTGTTATTGGGCCCAATAGCCAATAAAGCCCACCAAGCAATCATCAAGGCTATTGTAACCAAATTCATGCATTCAATCAAAAAACATCATTATTTGTTCATTTATCTTTAATATGAGAAATTACATTTATCAGCAAATGGACCCAAAATTGGGGTTGTAACATCCTTCCCCTCTTATAAGAATTTTGCCCTCAAAATTCCCTCGAGCAAGCAAACAAATAGGATAATCCTTTCTTATGTCCATCAGGGCTCCCATGTGGCTTTACCCTTTCCATGGTGCTTCCCAAGAACCTTCATCATCTCATATTCTTCCATCTGAGTTCTTTCTTACCTTGGTATTTTGAACCCTCATAGGTGACTCAGGACTTTTCAGCCTCTCAAATAGCTGAATAGGTTCAGGGCTCAGCACATGGCTTGGGTACCTCACATAGTTCTCTAGATCAGACTCACAGAACACATTACACATCATGTTATCCTGAGGGGTAAGGCTAAGCACAACCTTCTCCACCAATCCATCTCAAATGGACCCATATATCGGGGACTCAACTTTCTCAACTGTAGCTCAGAGGGGTCGTATTTTCACATTATATTCTCCCACAGTGAACTGCATGTCAGTCAGCTTTGCATCAGCTCGTGACTCATGTCACCCTTGGGCTCTCTCTCAGCCATTGCACGATCAATTGACTTCATCAGCACACACTGTGGTTCTTTTCTGACCTTCACAAGGCCTCCTTCACCAACATCATCATAATGAAGTGGTAACCGACACAACCTCCTTATAGAACTTCTTGCATCCCGATAAAGGCTATGGTGGTTAACGTCACATCTTAAGAACTGTCTCTTGATATCACCTTGAACGAGCACACATGCTCTCATCAGACCCTCTAGTTTGGATCATACTAACCATTAGGTAGGGGGGTGATAAACGGTACTAACATCAAGTTCTTCATGTACCTACTTCCATCTTATGGAAGTGAACCTTTAGATCATACTTAAGAACTTTTGAACTCACATCACGGTGTAGTTAAACCATCTCTCTCATGTGTAGTTCAACCTGATCTGTCCCTTGACAGTACTCTTTCTTTCTCATGTCATCTAGGTAAGGCGATCTACCATAACCCATATTGTATCATGACTTTCCTTAGTCAAGGGGAGACCTTCCACATCATCCACAGTGATGAACTCCCATTCCCTCTCAGGGACTCTTTTATCCTCTATATCTATACACTGGGTTACTGGTGTTCATCCTTCGCCTCCTAGCTTGCATGGCCACATGCTTCATGCAACTTTGTTTTAAGCATCCAAAGTGCTACTATCACTTACTATCTTTGTAGTTTCACGGTATGTGGTGATCTTAAAATCATGATTTCCTATATATCATGATTCTTCAAGATCGATTCCTCAGAAACACTAAACCACTCTCATTAGTGTTTTATTACCTTCCTATCCAAAGAAGTGTATCTGAGGTTCTACAACCATCCTTCTAACACATCAAGGACTAGGCTCGCTAACCAAACAACCATTAACTTGATTAACCGCTATTGATACATCTGGGTGTTAGCCAAACTTATCTCTTTTCCTCAACTTCAGGTTAGCCTAGCAACCTCAACTTCTTCTAGCTTCCAGATAAACTAGGCAACTATATCTCAACTAGAGCATTCATTACCGCCTTTCATCCTCCATGTATTATACTTATCATCTCATCTCAAACTCTAAGTTTATCTTCATCAAGAAACTCTAAGCTCATCCACCTGGTGATCAAACTCAACCTTGTATAACTTGCAAATTCCATAAAGCTTCTACTAGGAACATCCTTACAAGGCGATTATCTTAATACTTTTATCGTTTGTACCTATCCATGTATCATTCACTCCACCAGGGAACATTATCATCTCTGTCCTCATTCCTTCTAGCAACGTTCCAACTCACGCCATCTTTACCCTTGGTGTATGGCATGCGTACTGTCCTATCTCTCACTCCCATAACAAGAAGAAATAAGCATTTGGCGGTCGTCCAAATATAGAGTTCTTCCTATCCAAGAGTAGAGATGGTACAACCCACATTGCCAGTACACCTTCAAATCTAAGTTGAAACGTGCAACCTATGTCTCTACATCACAAGCATCATGATATCAAAGTTACTTCCATGGAACACTGGTCTCGAACCTACTTGGGTCACCACACAATCCTTGGTCATATCCTCTAGGTCTATAGGGTGCCGACACTTTTGGGGTCATCCCTTTTCCCTTATGCATCCATAGAGTGCCCTACTCATCTGCCCTTTGGGTCCCATGAGTTCATGAAGGTGTTCAATCTCCTAACCCATGACCCTCAGACAATGATAGTTGTTACCTCCTGACCCTATGGTCATGTGCAACTAGGGAATTAGGAAACTCCTACTTCCATCTGTCTTATCCCTACCTGACCCTAGCATAGACTTAGGATTATATCATAGCACATGTTCAACTTAGAACCTTACCCAATCCTTCATCATTCGTCTCTACATTCTCGGGCTGTCTTTCATCCTTTATCAGGGATCATGGCGACCTTCCTACCTTGGTCAGGCCCCATACCGGTTACCTCCATGGTAACACCTCCACATGCACATAGAGATGGTTATCTATGGGTCTATAGGTTCATTCTCATGCCATGTACTCTTCACTTAGCTTCTCAAGATCCTCTAAAACCTCAACAAAACTGGTATACACCCTACAAAAGGGTCCCTCTCCCAGGATGGGAGGAAACTACAACTTTCGACAACAAGGTCACAACCGTCCTTAGGGTTTACATTCACATGAGCATGCCTATCCCAGCAGCTACTAAGGCACAAGCAAATCACCTATTAAACCATGCTAGGTCATACTTGTTCTCTTTCCTCAACATTGGGTCAAGAACAACCTTCTCATGTCACCACCTTAGGGGTTCATCAAGCATACCTTAGGGGTTCATCTAATCATGATGGGTTCCATGATCGATTCCCAAATCTCATCATGAGCACTAGGTACACTACTTCCCCTCTTAGGTCTAGGAACCCTAGGTTCACCTTTGGGTGTCCAACCGCATGCTCAAACTCTTAACCATGAATCAAGCATGTCCAAGGTATGTCATGTACTCCCATGAACGTTTTATATGAGCAACACCTCAGAGTTGAGTCCTTCTCAAGGACAACCAACTACGTATAAAGCCTCACAATTGGTTACTTAAAACTCCTTAGGGTCTAAGGCACTCTTTATCTCATCCACTAGGTAGTCACATATACGAGAGGTACCAGAAGGATCATCCTCTCTCTAGGGTCTGGTTCCTCTAAAGCCAACCAAGATATCATCAGCCTCCAGGGGTCAAGCATAAGGCAACCACTATCATCCACTTAGGTCGCATCATCCTCAATCCTCCATTGTTCCTCATGTCTCGAAATCTAAGCTTCCAACCCTCTTGTTCGAGTCCTGCTTTCTCTTTCTAGAGCTAACTCTACATCCATCCTTACTACTAGAGGTCCTCTCTCCATGAAGGATCAAGCTCACAAGCATACCTCTACGCGGGTGAAGCCTATGCTCAAACTTATGTTTGCTCATGATTATCCATAGCCCCTTATGCTTATCTCATAAGCCATCCATCCTATCCTTCTGGCCTCAGTTTTAACTTACTACTCATACTACTGATGTACTCTGGGTGCAAGCTATATCCTACTTGCAACAGCCCATAAGGCTTATATTGGTTCTTCTCTAACCTCATCCATGAAGTAGATATCCTTCGCTCAAACAAGCACGACCCTTCCCAGGGTTGGGTCACCAAAGGTACTAGGTTATTCAACCTCTCATGGCTCGTAAGGCAATCCCAAGGCATATCTGACCAAACACCCGGTCAACCATGACATCTAACTCATCATGTCATCTCTCTCTCTCTAACCTTCACTTAGGGTTAGGGTTAACATCATCCTCAGAGGATGTGCTAGGTCTCTACTTTAATGGAGATCTCTACCTCCAAGACTAACTCTCTCTACTCATCCTCCAGACAAGAAAGTCTAGCCTCAGGTCTCTCCTGAGGGCAATGACGACTCATGCCATACAACCTAAGCATGTATTTGTTCTTTGGTTTACGCTTAATCTATTAAGCTTATGTCCATGACATCTTATTTACATGCTTTTCATTAATTTGGTGGAGGTTTCCTTAAACCTTATCAACCTTACCCATACCTCAAGAGAGTGAGGAAAAGAGAGAAAACCCTAATCCTTAAGGTCCTTAATAGAATTTGAGTCGAGAAGGGATGAACAAGATGAGAGAGTCCTAAAGGTATCTTATTTCGAATCATGCCCTAAGACTTTGGCCAGGCAGTCACACAGATCCGGGAGTCCTCATATTATGACTAGCAGTGTGGAGGAAAATATTGCCAGCCCCGGTCGTGACCCTTTTCTAGACACCTCTGTCTTTCGGATAATCCTCTAATAACTCCCTTGGGTTCTATAGAATTTGTAAAGTTTAATAATTATTAACGATTAAATGAGGAACCTATTCTCTGATACCAATTGTAATGACCCCACCTCCCTATATCCCCCAATTAAGGGAGACTGAAGGGTCAGAGCCGTTAACCAACAACCCAGATCAAAGGTTCGACAAATAATCAATAAAAATTAATAAACTTTACCAACTAAACTGAAAACTGGTATAAAATAAAACTTTGCTAACCTTATAAAAACTGGGATTTCTAAACTTCTATCCATGAAGATACTAATCTAACTAATCCTCCTGTGCATGCTAATCCTCATTTAATTCCACATATGCCACTTTACTATTTGTTCTTTTCACTTGTACCTAAAACGCCGACAAACAAAATGTCAGTCAGCAAGAAGCTGGTATGTGGGGGAAACAATAATTGTGCAACTATGTTAACAATGTAGTCATCCAAATCTCATTTAACATCCAAAATTATGTTTTAAGCAATACTACTCAATCCTTACCTATCCCCTATCTCTGTGCTATCCCTGTAGTGGACATGGATACTACCTCTCTCATATGGTAGATCCTTACCCCCATGGCCCTACCACATAGGTAGCCAATACCTAGAGTTATGGAGTTGCATGTCCCAACCCAAAGGTATCCCAATCCCTGACTCATGATGACTTGATGTTCCTATCCCATTGGTAGCCATGTACTAAGTCATTCAATGACCTGATGGGCCTACCCCATTGGTAGCCATGTACTAGGTAAATCCATTAGTCTATAGAGGGGACTAGGATCTGAGCTAGTAGGCACATTTCTTATGTGATAATCATACTCACATTATAATTTGCATGAATTAAATTCATCCAACAATTAATTCAAGCCACAATGTAAACATCGATAAAATACTCAGAAAACTAATGTGGGATAATCATAAGTGTAACCACATACCTGTCAAGCTGATCAGAGACAGAAATAGTCCAATCAATCAATAGGCAAGCAAGCATTCAATAAGATCCTAAAACAATTATACAATTTCCTTTTATTACTCATGTCATTAAGATCTATTAAATCTAGCTTGCTTCCTAGGGTTTCTAGTCCACTTTTAGGGTTTCCATTGCAATTAGGGTTTCCCTCCGTCTTTTACTATTTTAAACCCTAATTTAATGCAATTGATCACAAACCCTAATTATTTCAACATCTAATCCTCAATTTCGGATTTAAGGCATAATTAACCATTAAATTAGTCCATTGAGCCTCTTTTCATTAAAGCTACCATTTTTATCCCCTTTAACCCATGACAAAGTCATTATGCTCATTCATAATCAATTTGTAGTTCATTATGCTTTAATACTCATGGGAACGTT
Source organism: Alisma plantago-aquatica (assembly GCA_963693085.1). NCBI lineage: Eukaryota > Viridiplantae > Streptophyta > Magnoliopsida > Alismatales > Alismataceae > Alisma > Alisma plantago-aquatica. The sequence goes on along the minus strand of OY856411.1, from coordinate 970,444,708 downwards.
ATTTATCATTAATTCTACCTTGATTCATTAAAAACCCTAATTTCTATATTAAGGTTATTTATCCACAAATTAGGAACTTTAATGCTCGAAATAGCTTATAACCATGAAAACTCAGTTCTATGCATGAAACCGAATAATTAAAGACATTAGTAGTCCTAATTACCAACATTAGGGTTTCAAGGCCCATTAAAGCCTATTTATGCACATAAACTCTAAATTAACTAATTATATGCAAAGTTCATCCTTTTTGTTCGTAATGTTCCTTTTTATCATTAACAGGCTAGTATCAACTTTAATCATCCATTAAACCCTTATAAATATATTATTCATCTCAAAATAGGGTTCTTTAAACATTAATACATTAAAGTTGACATCTTCCATTAATTTTTGAATTGTAAGAGGAATCATGCTTCAATTATATTTTTAATAGATTCCTCGTATTTTTTTGAGAAAGTTTCACATTTTATGCATAATCATCCGAGCTACTATTAGGGAGATATGAATTTTGTAAAATTACCTATTTTGGGCTAATGAGGGGCCGCAACGTCGGCCTCCTCCATGCAATATGTTGCTGTTTTGAAATTATAACTGAATTACAAGTATGCTCTTAGCGCGGCTACTTGTTTCTTTACATCTCGGAGGGTATAAATGTCCAATGACCAAGGGGTCATCTTCTTCCTTGGGTCGACGGCCTACAGCCGCCCTAGCTGTGGTTGGGTGTCGTTTCTCTCCTTCCTTGGACCCCGACGGTGACTGGGAGTCATCCCTTTAGCTCTGTAGGTCTCCGCCGCCCCTGCAGGTTCTCCAATCCACTGCTGAGGTGGCACGATTTGAAGCAAATGGACATGCATCTCCACTTCCACCTGTAGCCGTGTTGCGGTCCATCCTTCCCTTCCCCTAAGGCTCGAGGGCTGCCCCCCATGGCCGCCCCAGCCTCTAAGAACCTTGGCGCACACAAGGCACCCCCAGGTTGCGACCACCATGGCCATCCTCGAGTGAGAAACAAACCGCGATTGTTGCTGCATTTGTAGCAGTTTGTAGTCCTTCGGGTGGAGTTGCTTGAGGATAGGAGTGTGGGTTTGATCTCTGATCCCTCCTAGGTTGTCATGAAAGCAACACACACACATCGCACCTCCTCCACGGCCTCTCATAGTGCCAAGATATGAGCTACCCTCTCCTCTAGGGTTTTCATGCAAAGAAGAAGAAGAACAGAGGGAGGGATATGTGAAAATCCTCAGAACTCATCCCTAAGCTCTACCCCTTTTATAGGGGAGGGTTTTCACACCCTAAGATGTGCATCCACCAAGATGCAAGATCTTGTCCCAATAGGAATCTAATTCCTTCATTAGAAAGAAAGATTTCTCTCTCTTCTTTATCCTTTGGATATTCCCTATTATATGAATATTAGGCATTCGAAATTCCTCTTTCATTTTATTTATACTTGCCCTTTTTAATTCATTGGCCACAGATTTTTATATTTCCTTAAGTAGAATAATGTATTACATTATTCTCTTATTTTGCTTTATTGGTATTTTCTCTTTCCTCTTTCTTCATTGGGACTCCTTGGATCCCAAGAAACTCTATTATTTTGAAATCCTTTTTATTGGATACTCATTATCCTTCTAGATGCATGTAAATGCATTAATTCTCATTATCATGTTTATTTCTTATTAAAATATCTCTTTTTGAGGATTTCTCTTTAACTATCCTTTATTTTCCTCATTGGTATTCCATTTAACATTAGAAATCCTTTGAATATGAAAATCCACAAAGAATAACTCAATTATACCTCTTCCCCCCATATTTTCCACATTTTATCATTATTTTCAATTTCTTTCTTAATAAAGAAATACTTAATTGATCTTTTCTTTTCTTATTGCATTATTTTTGCAACTTTGGACTCCTTGGGACCCAAGGAATCCAAGAGGCACGAAATACAACTTTGAATTATATTATTTTGCCTTCTGGAGGTTTCCACACCTTTCTTTTCTCAAAAAGTTAATTATTCATTTACTAATTGAATTTCCTTGTTATTGGGCCCAATAGCCAATAAAGCCCACCAAGCAATCATCAAGGCTATTGTAACCAAATTCATGCATTCAATCAAAAGACATCATTATTTGTTCATTTATCTTTAATATGAGAAATTACATTTCTCAGTAAATGGACCCAAAATTGGGGTTGTAACATCAACCACCGCTCTGTTCTCTCTTCTGACGCCATTGCCGCCGCTCCATTCTCACTTCCATTCTCTCTTTCAACATCGTTGTCGTCATTCCCATTCACGCTCGCGACAGCTAACCCATCATTCTCTTAGCTGCACTCATCAGAACAAGGTAGATGGTACTCACGACCATCACCGTCGCTACAACGCGTCTTCCCTTCTTTTTATCATCGACGCTATCACCATTACTTCCATCACTATCACCGCTACTGTTCCCATCGTTGCTGGCGTCGTTTTCACTGCCGTTAATCCGTTTGTCGCCACCACCGCTTCACCTTCCTCACGGTTTTTCCTTCCTAGTAGTTTTGACTCGACCGTTCTTGAAAACTATTTGGACACAAACGGTCATGAAACCGTTTTGACGTGTTTCACCCTTAACGATTTCATTTTTAATAGTTTTTGTTTCAAAACCATGAAGCTTACACAATGCTGCAATCCTTTTAATTCCATTTTTACTAAAATTTCAATCTTTTCTAACATATATAATTTCTTGTTCAATTTTCAGAATGGCATCACCTACGAAAGAAGTTGTTGACACCCACCTCTGGACTAGGGAGAAATTGATGGAGCGTCGGAATAAGCTCCAACGCATCCTTGACCTGTGTGAAAAAATAGGCAAAGCTATAGTTGACTTGCCCAAGGCCATCCATGACCTTGAGTGAGTCAACAAATGTTTAGCAGAAGATCCAGTTGAAGAAATTGAAGATCTTTCCTCAACTGACAAAGGTTCAAACTATGCACCAAATTCTGAGGAAGAATCCCCACCTAAAAAGTCAAAAGGCAAAAGGAAAGATCAGGAGGCCACTGAAGAGCGACCTACAAAAAGACGGGCACAGAAGCAAGTCTGGCCCTCAACTGCAAGAGAATAAATCCTGACAGGACATGCCACTCCTGCTTCCACCACCATGGCAATAGCAAGATAATTGATCTCTATATCCCACAACTGCAAGCTAGCGACAAAATCTTGCGACCAACCAAGTACGTCTGCTCCAACATAATGAAGAAAATGGGGATCTACGATAGAGTACTTTCCCTACTCGACAACATGAATCTTTCCAAATGCTGCTTCATCATAGAGAATTCCTACGTTGAACCCACACTGGAGTTCTTCACCTACGTCACCAAAGAACCCGTGGACGCAAAAGACAAATCCAAGGACGGAGGTGACCGCAATCTTGTTACCTCACTTTTTGGGAACAAGATCATTTTGACCGAGAACCTACTGAATGAAATCTTCATCGACAACCAAGATCAACTAAAGAAGGCTAAGTAGGTCGGTCTGGACCACCCCCAGTTCAACAGGCATACCTTCTGGAAGTCTTTGATAGGAATTCCCATTTATGAACCAAAGACTTGCAAAGCCTCCAACATTCATTCCGGCCTGGTGTGAACTTTGTGTTGGGTTTTAGGGGAGGCAGAGAAGGCAACGGAAACAAAAAAATTTCTCCCCATACCCAGAATGAAGGAATTGTGTCAACGTCTATATAGTAGGAAAGATGGTTTGTAGAGATATACCTTGTCGTGAGGCTTTCTTGGCGACATTACCTCGTGGCTTGTGTGGTCTTCACCTCTGATCTTGGACGGTGTCTGTGCAGCTCCTAGTCACTGGGACTGTCGGGATTGACATTTTTCCTCTTAGCGGCAGAAGTCTCCCGCCTTTGTATTTGTCCACACGGACTGCCTGGAACTCCGATCCCCTTGTCCCACAAAGCACCAGAAGGAGTCATACCCTCCTTTCGGCGTACTAGTCACCGACACACTCTCCTACCACCAGTTTCCTTTCTACAGTTGTTTTTCCCTCGTTGTGCCTCCCTAATCGGGTAGCACTTGCTTGGGCTCTCCTGGTTACCACAACCAGAGAGAACGACAACTTTGCAGAGCAACTGGTGTTCTATGAGTTGTATTTGAGAATCCCCAATACCCCTATATATATAAGAGGGTCATGGAATAGGGTTCCCTACCCCAGGTAATGCAGGATTAAAGCAGGAGTAGAAGGGTTCAAAATTTCCACAAAATAACCAACTGCACCAGCTGAACTGATTGTTTCATGCATGAACTGGTCGGTTGGGGACCTGAACCGATCGGTTCACACCTGAACCAGTCGGTTGGGACACCTGAGCCGATCGGTTCACTTATGAACTGGTCGGTTCACTGCCCTAGTCAGTTCCTGATTGACTTTTCCTCTTTTATTTCGAATCGATCCAAATACCAATCCTTGTTCCAATCAAATTGGACAAGTGAAATGAAGAGAAATTTCTCACCAACCTGACTTTCCCAACTCGCTCGTTTGGACCGATTGAGCCGATCGGTTCAACCCTTGAATCGGTCGATTTAGCCTATCTTGAGCTGATCGACTCACCAATCTGAGCTGATCAGTTCATCATATGAGCCGATCGGTTGGGAGTGCAGACTGTGCAAAATCAGTCAATTGTAGTTTCAATCAATCCAATACTCTAATCAATCGGTCCAACACCTTGAACACTATGATATTGAGTTATCAATTGATTGAGTATTTAATTGAACTACAAAACTCCTTTAGCAATCAATCTAAACATCGTTTGTGGATAAACTCCTCTTCCAGGTTAAATCCTATGTGTGTGACCCTGTAGGCCCATTTCACGTTGGCAGTGAAAGTCCATAACACTTATGACTTCACAAGCAAAGAGCGGTGCCTAGTCGTACATTAATGCTACCCAAGTGAAAAGGAAAGTTGGAGAACAACTTTCAATCCTACAATCCGTGAATGGTGTTACAGTGAATGTATAATTCCTTTGTCTCTAATATCCCGAATGAACTCAAGGCATGGAACAGTCATCCTGTCAACATTCATTCGCTTTCTTGATCTCAGAGTAGACTGGAGGAGATATGTATGACATCAATATCACAAACTGATTCACACATGCGTGCACATGCCTATCTCAATCCTACTCATCAAGTGGCCATGGATATCAAACTCCCTCAGGAGGAACAAATCTCATATCTATCACTCACCCCTCAAAAGCCCCATGTGTCAAAGCCACCCAATCATCACCTTTATAACAACCCATGTTTCAGGACTGCGTTTGATGATGTCAAAGTGTACCCAACGACATGTGTTGAGTGTAGTGATTTCAGGTCAAAGAATCACACTCACCACCATCACTGTGAGAACTGACTGTGACTACCATGTCATGGTTCCATGTGTCAAACTCACAATGGGTCTTTCCAGTACACTTGTTCTCTAACATGTACCTATGTGTTTGTTTTGATATCTCCATATCATGACTAATGAGATTCTATCATCAACCAACACCACAATCTAGTCTTGTGTGTCATTGTTGTCTATCTACCTTCCATAATGACATCTGACTAGGGACATAATAAGAATGTACAAACTCTTAACATCTGTATGATCTCATCGTTTAGGTCCTGAACCTGAAAGCATATGTCATTGAGTATTGTCATTCTCTAGAGATTCAATCTGTTCTATCATTATCTCATATGACTGAACCAGAAAGAATTGGAAGCTTGCCTTTGATGCTTATCAAATCAATCTTAATGTATCCCACCAATCATCCCATGATTGTCTCTCAGGGCATACATACCAATGCTTTGTACAAAATAATAACATGTGCTCTATTCCCTAGGACAGAGAGTGGGAATGTTATCATTTTGGACCTCTTCGCACTGTGGTCCATCCTAAAGGGGCAGATGGTCAACATCGGATGACATTTGATACATAAACGCACATCTTATACTCTCGAAAAGGAAATTTGCATGGGTGGCCACGTAACATCAATTTTGAAATATCTCAAGATGGACAGACTATTTCCAAGATGTACTGTGATAAGGATGACATCCTAACAAATGAGAAGATTCTAAAGAATACATATATCATAAAGGAGAAGGATGCAAAACTTCATTATATCTTCTGCACAACTGTCAAAGCATCCAGGACACTACTACCGCTTCCAGAGCTGGCTGATTATGATACAGACAAGCTTCTCTTCACTGGAGAGGAGCTTGATAACCTTCTCGCCTCAATAAAAGAAAAGGAGAAACAAGCAAAAGCAGGACAAACAGAGCATAGCATCACTGCCCCAGCAACAAGGCCATAGAAAATACCAGTAACATGATCATCCAAACTATGCCCACAAAAACAACAATAGTCAGGGAAGCCCACATTGAAGATTCACCCAGAGGCATAACACCCCCACAGTGCAGAAAACATCGTGAACCAATACTAGAACCCTTCATCTTGGATCTGGATGTTGGGTTCACCTCTACAACCACCCCCACCACACTCCCACCTTCCACCATTCCGCCATCTACCACTCTTCCACCTTTTTCCACAATCATATCCACCACAATCCCTTTCCCCACAACCACAACTTCACCCACATCCCCTGCCTCAGTCCCTTTCCCCACAGGCAACCCAATTTTCGCCACAACGCCCTATCTCACCTTCAAATCCACCACCTTCCCACTGACATTCTCGATCCCACCACCCATATTCAAAATGTCGCCACCTCACTCATCCGCCACCACCCCAACACCGCTGGTGACTCCTTCTATAGTCTCCATGCAATTCGCAAATACGCCAATGGTGAATCTCTCATACAACACCACCACCCTTCCACCCAGACCCCAGCTACCACACCCTTTCACCACTGGGGTCCCTTTTTCACAAGTCGGTGAGGAATTCAGACGATAATTTGACACTATTTGAAACCAAAATTTTACACTATTAGAAACCTCCTCACTGACCCTTCTAACATCTTAGAATCAATTTTTTCTTGTATGTAGGGACTTGCTACATAGGTGTCCAAGCTTGATGAGCGGACTCACGCCTTACCAGGCTTCCTCACAAGCATTCAACAACGGTAGGAAACAACAACCCAACAAGTCAACTGTGTTGACGACTGCTTACAAAACCTGCCAACGTTGATACTTGGGGTGAACAGCCAACAAGAACCGTTGGCTCAGCAAGTCGATAGGGTCTCCAAGCAAACTCAACCTCTGCTTGTGACCCTTTGCGAGCTTTAGCAACAAACAATTGCACTGAGCGCGCGTTTGGATGCCATTGATAGCAACCTCACACAACTCATCCGTCTCCAAGAGGAGGACTCAAATGATGAACTCAATCATCTACGGACACAAGTAACTAATCTATCAGCACGACTCCTCTCTGCCAAAGAAAGATATATAGATCGCAAAGAAAGCCACGACGCACTGCTGGAAACCCATGAGCATGTGCAAGTGGCACTTGACGAATTACAAGCCACCCATCGGCAATGCAAAAAAGTAGCAACTAAAAAGTAAAACAACAAGGCAGAAGATGACGATGATGATGACAATGAAGATGATGATGAGGATTCTAACTCCTCGGTTGACTCCAATGCAGACAACTCCTCCTCAGATGACCAACCTGACAACCCAGGAAATGCTAGGGAGGGCACCAGCCGGGGGGCAGATACTACAAAGAGAGGAGAGGGTGGAGACCACTAGGAGGGTGGAAGCAAAGATCACAATGCCCTCGATAATAATGATAATGTCACAATGTCATATGGGGATCAATTCCTTAACTTTTCAGCTATGGGCTCTCGGGGGGACGCTGCCAAAGACACATCTTTTGCTAAGTTTCAACAATGCATCTTGGAAACCAGCATTAGCCCACTCACAACAACCATTCATCAACACCTTTCCCCAGAGCAAGGTACACTCATCCCCCCCCAGAACAGGAAGATTCTGAAGACAGAGTGAGTCTTGACACCGATGATAGACTCGACTCTGACTCTGACAAAGATGAAGATCTGCCACAATATTTGGACAATAATGAGCAGACTTCAATTCCTCCACTACAAGACCTTCCCCCGCCGCCACCTCTACCTCACAAGATGCACGACTTGGATAGGGCAGCCATCTCTACTTTAGATGTTCAGGACATCTTCATCCTTAACACTATTGTAGATGATGCCAAGGATAGGGGGGCATCATCTATAATAATACAAAGACAAAGCGCAAGTTGACATGCAAAGATTTCCATATTCTCCTACGACCGCAATCGGCGGTGAAGATGGCTATCTTCTGTGTCCTCCTTGTTAACACTATAGAAGAATTTCGGAGCCTGAATAAATTATAGCTAGTTTTCAACGCTTCACCCGCTCTAGCTTTATGCTTATTAAACATGCACTTACAGGCAAAGTCCATCGACCAGATGCAAATGGGTATCGCGAGGAAGGCATGCTACATCACAATGCCTTTTAAAGTTTCCGACCACTGGCTACTAATGATTGTCGACACCGAGGCCCGTGATGCCAAGGTGTACAATTTCTATGCCAGTGAGCTCAAGGTCGGACAGATAAACTTTGTTGGTTCAGAAGCCGGAGAAGTGAGATGCATTCCTTTTCGGCTTCTCAAAATAATAGGGGTTGCATGCCCATCTCTTCAACATGGTTGGAACCAACCTTGGTTCCAAATCATCAACCCAACAATCCAAACGCTAGAAGGTTTATGGGACTACGCTTTCTGTACAATAAGATTCATAGAAGCACTCAACAGACAGATCCCCTTTACCGAGCTAGCCACAGAAGATATGCATTCTCTAAGGGGCCGTTATGCCATGGAGCTCATCTGTGACAGACGGTTCTTCAAGGACCCGACAATGGCGCATGCTGATGTACCTCGTTACTTATTCTGTACTATCCAACATCCACAAAAGCAACCTTTCAGACAAATACTAACGGAGTTGGAGAAATAATAACAACAAACTGCCAAGGTCCCATAAAAACACCAATAGGACCCTTAAACTTTCAATATGGCGGAAGATAAGGGGGCATCGATCTGTTAATACAGGAGCCACCATCAACAGATCATCAAAAGATATGATGCCTCTATCTTCTATACAACCAACGTTCCCAAACTTTGACCTTGCTACATGCAAGAGTCTTTCAAACAATGAACTCAGACTCATCATGTCTTAGCTATATGCAGAGAATGATAAGCTTGTTTTCCTTGAAGGGAATATTCTCATTATGGCAGACACACTCTGTGAAACCGTATAAGTAAAGGGTTCATTATCCGTGAGCATGATGGTTTCTTACCAATTTCTTCTAGCACGGGACTTACCTACAATTTACATGGCGTTAGCATACATGAAGGATGATTTACTCGGGTCAAAGAACTTCGGAACAACTGAAGCCCTTATTTCATATCTTCAACATATGACTCCAAAGTTCATCCTATTTCCATTCTTTCACTTTGAGCATTGGATGTTGTTGGCAACAAAATTACACAATGGAACTACAATAATCTACAACAGTTCTATTAGCCAATTCGATCTAAACCAGAGAGAGTATGTTGTTACAACAAAGATGCCCATGGAGGAAGTGGTGAAGGATTGTGTCGAATGACTACATGATCTTCTGGGAAAACACACAAAGGCGTACAACAAAGTACATTTCCACCGCCCAACCGTCTGCCACAGATGTCCCCAGCAAATCAGGGAATCAAATGACTGTGGTTTCCATGTCCTTTACTGGAAGTATTCCCTCACTGTTCTTGGTAAACGTGTGGAGGACATGAAGGACGTGGATTATCACACTTTACGAGGGAAGTTCGCAGCAAATCTTCTACGTTCCTATGGAGAAAACAAGGGTTTAACAAAACCTTAACACCCTTGCCCATGTACTTCTCAACCTATGACCTTGACACTCTGAGGATAGAGTGAGTGATAAGTTAGGGGGAGAACACTGGGCAAGGGTCGAGATATCATTTTCAAACCTTCTTTTTCTACCTTTTCATTTACCTTTGTTCTTTCATACAAATTTTTCTTTTTTTGACAATTAGCTTTTCTAATAATTTCTTTGATAGAATAGTTGTTGTACATAAGAAAACATTCATTTTGGAAAGGGGACACCCCTAGCTAAATTAGAGACAAAGTAGTCCCCAGAAGTACTTACATAAGTAGCATTTAGGCATGCAATGGAGAATTAATAAATCACTCCCACACTCGATATTCATGCTTTTGCTTCAATTCTACATCAGACTCTCCACAGGTCAAAACTACGGCCGAAACAAGCAAACACTATCAAGGAAGGAAGGGAACCAGGTGAAATCCAAATCAAGGAACCTCACAAGTGGACCACCAAGTATGAAACCAAAACAAATGCATGCCGGGAAATTCTAAGGAACAATTTTCTTCTTTTCAAAAAAAAAAGTGGCTTGGCAGTCCAAATAAAATCCCTAAAATACCCAACTCCTAAGCCAGTGAGCATATGAATAAAAGGCTGAGTGTTGAATAAAAACATGAGAGTTGATCCATACATAAGGACTTATATGAGGTGCCAATAAAGGTCTTTCCTGGCTGGTACATTCAACTACCCTCACAAAGGCAGATGTGTCACGTCCGGTAGTAAGATCCTAAGGTTTTCGAAAATATGAAAAGCTGACAAAGGTCTTCCCCGACTAATACATTCAGCTACCCTCACGAAGGCAGATGTGTCGCGTTCGGTAGTGAGATCATAAAAAGCTTACACAACCCCTCCCCCCTTCGAAGGGGGAGTTACACAGCAGCCTTCAGCCAACCCTCATACCTATAATAGCTTCCAATAGGAATATCAAAGAAGTATAAAACTGCTTAGAATCAAAGACATGCACTGAATGTGATCAAGGAAAAGGTGGTCCCAATGCGAGTCACACGACACGGAAGAAACCTAAGGTCCATGTAACTCCCGATACCTGAAAGAGTTAGTGCAAGTAGAAGCCCCGATAAGACTCTGGGAGATCTATGGTTTCGAACTGAAGAAAGAGTATGGAAATCTTCACAAAATAAATTCACCTCGCCACATCGTTCCTTAGCTCTATCCATCTTGAGGACAAGATAGACTCTAAGTTAGTGGGTTGATAACCTCCCATTTTGTGATGTTATCTTACTAGTGTATTCTTAGTTTTCCATACTCTTTCTTAGATAAATTAGATAGAATAATCATCTTTCCGCTTTATTGTGAATATACCAATAAACTAATATTTTCCCCTTTCTCTTATAGAAAAACACAAAAACTTGCAAAAGAACTCAATCGGTCCCAAGACTGTGAAGAACCCCAAACAGTTTCCAAACCATGAAGAGCTCAAATGGTCTCCAAACCGTTAAAGACCCAAACGGTCCCACGACCCAAACGTTTCCAAGACCGTGAGGGCCCAAATGGTCCCAAGACCGTGAGGACCCAAATGGTCCTAAGAGCGTGAGGGCCCAAACGGTCCCAAGACCGTATGAAGCCAAATGGTCCCAAGATAGTATGAAGGCCAACCGGTCCCAAGACCGAATGAAAGCCAAATGATCCCAAGACTGTATGAACCCAAATGGTCCCAAGACCGTATGGAACCCAAACGGTCCCAAGACCGTATGAAGTCCAAACGATCCCAAGACCGTATGGAACCCTAGCAGTCCCAAGACCGTATGAAGTCCAAATGGTCCCAAGACCGTATGGAACCCAAACGGTCCTAAGACCATATGAAGTCCAAACAGTCTCCAAACTGTGAGGATCCAAATAACCCAAGATCGTTTAAGATCTCCTCGAGGCCTATAAATAGGACCAAAGGGGTCCTCATTCAGGGAGATTCAGAGATGCCCAAAGGTTGCACCAATTGTTCCAGAGCTATTTCAACCTTCATCCATCGCCCCAAGGCTACTAGTCTAAGATCCACACTCCATCCTCAAGCTACTTTCTCTCTCATCGACAAAGAAGGTGGGAAGTGAAGGATTCATCACTAAGGCAACTACACAGAGTGACTATAGTTGCTCTCTACTCCAAGGGGTCAACCTTCCTCCTTCCTACGTGGAGATGATGTTTTCTTTCTCTCTTCCTGCCTCCTTCTTTGTCCTTGCCATGAGCGAGTAGTTCCATACACTAGGGCGCGGAGAGTAGCCTCGCTACCCATGTTTTCATTTCATGCATTGTAATTCATGAGTTTGCAATAGAGAAACACTATCTTTTCAGTTCAACATCAATCATTTAATGAATACTTGTAATGACCCTGCCTCACAGTAACCCCCAATTAAGGGAGACCTGAAGGTCAGAGCCGTTATTCAATTAATAGGATCAAAGGTTCGACAAATAATTAATATTAATTATGAAATTCTACTAACTAAACTGAAATCTGGTAGAAAATTTAAAACTTTGCTTACCTTTTAAAACTTTAGAAATCTATCTATCCACAACTTGAATTATTCTATCTAATCCTCCTTGCACTTTATCTCTTAGTTTCATGATGTGTCACTTTACTGTTTAAGCTTTTTAGGGTTTCACCTAAAACACCGACAAACAAAATGTCAGTCAGCATATCGGAATATGCCGATATGTCGAGGCAACCAAAATTTTGCAAATATGGATAACAATCTAATTATCACAATCTGGTTAATTTAACAAGCCAATTTACACTTTTCAGTATGACATTCTCCACCGCTTTTTCCCTAACCCTGGCATACCCCTTTCGGGTTTCTCTTTTGCCATTGACTTAAGGCTACCTTCTCAATCCCGAGCTTGGTGCCTGGAGTCACCCTTCATGGTGCCCCTTAGCCATGCAATATCATAGGCCACCTTCTCAATCTTGAGCTTGGTGCATGGGGTCACCACTCATGGTGCCCATAGGTCTTCCCTCCTGGGCTTGACCTTTTGCATCATCCATCAGGGTGGCATGTAGGTGTGAGAATACATACTTATTTATAATTGTGATAACCATAGTGACTTTATAATTTGCAATTATGAACATCCAAACTGTTAAATTGCACTCAATGCGATGAATCATTTGGGAAAATCTTTCGGAAACTAATGTGATTAACCATAATTAACCACATACCTGATTTGGAAGTCTCAAGGATTGTAAGAAGAATATCCAATTAATCAAACAGCCAACCAAGCCAGGCAACTAATCACCCCAATCAAATAGGCACAACAAGAAACCTGGAAAACATGTGCAATCTAATTACTCATACGTTCATCATGCACTTACTTTATTGAATTAGAATTCCCTGCTCGGGTGTACCTAAGTTGAATTAGGGTTATCCTTAACATTCTTTATATTTGTTTCTTAACTATTACCATTTAGGTCAACCAAAACCTAAAACATTGTTTCCATGTTCCAAAACCCTAATTACTTAATCATTTATATCTAAGCCTCATTATTACCAATCTGGCTTATGATTAGTTCTAACTTCATCTTATACATAACATTTCAAAACATAGCTCATAAACACCTAGATTAGGGTTTCTAGGTTTTCAAATATATCTTCACTCACATGAGACTTAAAACATACTTTTTACATATTAAAACTTTAACTCTTTAAGTTATCTATTCCAAACTTCATATTAATATATCTCTATTTAAGATATTCATATTCTCAAAATAAAAGTCATATTACTCCACATTAGGGCTTTTACGCCCATTAATGCTCATTAACATATCAAAACCCAAAATTAGGTTATTAAACACATGGATCTCCTTCAATAGACATAAAAACGTCTTTTTATTACCAATAGGTTAATATTCTCAGGGATTATCCATATTAATCATCTCAATTCATTAATCATCCAATTAGGGTTAATCTTAGTCATAAACACATTAAGGATGGCAAATTTAACCACTTTTTAAATTAAGATTAGATCCAGACTGTACAATTACTTTTATTGGATTCTATGGACTTTTATGATAAAAAACCATGTATAACTTATCTTGATTTGAGCTATCGGTAAATAATTAAGTTTTTCACAAAATACATACCTCTGGACCAATGGTAGCGCGCCACATGTCCTTTCCTTTTCTTTTCTTTGCAAAACTCTCCCTCTAGATCACGGATATCCTACGTGATCTGCTTACCTGAGAGCTCGGATCCGTCTCCCCCACTTCATCTTCCTCATGCGGATGGGGATCCCACCCCAGTTTCCTCTGTTAAACAGGGGACTCACCACACAGCCCTGTCTTCTCCTCCCCTGATGGTTTGCAAAGAACCAAATGTTGGCTAGGAGTCTATTCCTTTGATGCTAGCCCTTGATGACCCACTCTTGTACCCTCGATACATCGTGCCGGTCTCGCAAGGTGAGGCCCCTGTTTCCGCGTGGAAATAGGGCACCGCTGCGGAGGGCTATTCGGCAAGCTTTTGCCACCGTCCTGGTCCCTCAGACCACATCCAACCACTCCGTCCGACCGTTTCATCTGCCATACCTCCACTCCAAGACCATCTTCCCACCCCATCCCATCGATGGGGTTGGCTGTGGCCTACCATCGCCAAGGCCTGGAGAGACATAGGGCTATCGCCCACCTACAGCAATGAACGAGAAGAGGATAGGGAAATAGGGACTCCAGGAGTAAGGTCGGACTCTCTTGATGGAGAGTCAGAGGGTCTTTTATAGACCACATATGTCGAAGGGAGTAGATACCTACTCCCAATGGAGTTTTGTCTATACGGTATAATTGGGCAAAACCCAATAGTATAGGGAACCGACAGATCCAAGGGGTATTCTAGATCATATTGGTCTCCCGTAATCAATGGAACAAATCCCTCGCACATGTATTGTGCACTAAGGAAATCGATTAGGAAATCTTCCTATATTTTTCCTCAATCTTGGTCTTAAATGGAGTGCAGACACCATTGGATTTAGATCCAACGGCTATCGAGCCTTGTATTAGAACACAAATCAAAATTGAATTGTGACATATAATGCTATCCTTTACATTTTAGGAAATTTGAAAAATTTTATATCTCCCAAACCGTTTATCCTTTTAATGTCAAATTTTAGGGGAAAGTCTATAATGACTTAATCCCAGTGTGTACCAAATTTGGAGCTCAAAATCGAAATTATGAGATACTTTTCTTTATATGCAAGTTATCTCTAAATAAGGCATATTTTATGCATATTTTCTCTCTTAATCTTTTATTTTCTTTGCTTTTGATTCCTTTTCCCATTAGAAACTATGTGGACACGAAATCTCATCCAAGATGGATTCATTATCCATATTTCCACATTTTTCTTGTAATATTATCATTATCTAACATTTCTTCTAAATAAAGTAATAATTAATTAATCCTTTCTCTTTTCTTATTGCATAATATTTGCAATTTGGACTCCTTGGAACCCAAGGAACCCAATAAGGCATGAAATCCCCTTTGGGGAATATTCCTTTGCCTTCTAGAAGTTTCTATGTATTTCTCATCAATATATATTGTTTAATACCCATTATCTTTTATTTTTTTCCATTATTTGGACTTTTCTTCTTTTATTCTCATTATTGGATTAATATAATAATAGGAACCACGAAATTCCTATCAAAAGGATATTTGCAAATAAATCCATTCTTTGAAGCAAGCATCCAACCTTTTCAATTAAGTCCATATTCACAAAATCATTACATTTCATTTATGAAAACACATGCAAAATTGAGGTTGTAACATCCTTCCCCTCTTATAGGAATTTTGCCCTCAAAATTCCATCAAACAAACAAACAAGTAGGATAAGACTTTCACATGTCCATCATGGCTCTTATGTGACTTCACCCTCTCCCTGGTGCTTCCCAAGAACCTTCATCATCTTGCATTCTTCCATCTAAGTTCTTTCTTACCTTGGTATATTGTACCCTCATGGGTGACTCAGGACATTTCAGCCTCTCAAAAGTTGAATAGGTTCAGGGCTCAACACATGGCTTGGGTACCTCACATAGTTCTCTAGATCGGACTCATGTAACACATTATACATCATGTTATCCTGAGGGGTAAGGCTAAACACAACCATCTCCAGCAATGCATCTCAAATCGACCCATATATCGGGGACTCAGCTTTATCAGTTGTAGCGTAGAGGGGTCGGATTTTCACATCACATATTCTCCCACAGTGAACTGCATGTCAGTCTGCTTTCCATCCGCTCGCGACTCATGTCGCCCCTGGGCTCTCTCTCAGCCATTGTACGATCAAAGCGACTTCATCTGCACACACTGTGGTTCTTTTTTGACCTTCGTGAGGCCTCCTTCACCAACATCATCTTAATGAAGTGGTGGCCGACACAACCTCCTTAAAGAACTTCTTGCATCCTGATAGAGGCTATGGTGGTTAACATCACATCTTATAGAAGACAAGAATTGTCGCCTAATATCACCCTGAATGAGCACACATACTCTCATCAAACCCTCTAGTCTGGATCATACTAACCATTAGTTAGGGGTGATAAACTTTACTAACATCGAGTTCTTCATGTACCTACTTCCTCCTCATGGAAGTGAATCATTATATTATACTCAAGAACTTTTGAACTCGCATCATGGTGTAGTTGAACCATCTCTCTCTCTCTCTCTTATAAGTAGTTCAACCTGATCTATCCCTTGACAGTACTCTTTCTTTCTCATGTCATCTAGGTAAGGCGATCTAACATAACCCACATTGCATATTGACCTTCCTTGGTCTAGGGGAGACTTCAACATCCATAGTGATGAACTCCCTTTCCCTCTCGGGGACACTTTATCCTTTATATCAATACACTGGGTTACTGGTGTTCGTCCTTCACCTCCTTCTTGCATGGTCACATGCCACATGCAACTTCATATTAAGCATCCAAAGTGCTATTGTCACTTACTATATACGTAGTACTACATTGTATGCTGAACTTAAAATCATGATATCATGTATGTCATAATTCCTCAAGGTCGATTCCTCAGAAACCCTAAACCACTCTAATTAGGGTTTCCTCACCTTCTTTTCCAAAGAAGTGCATCTGAGTTTCTACAATCATCCTTTCACTACATCAAGGACTAGGTGGGCTAACCAAACAACCAATAACTTAATCAACCACCATTGATATATATGAGTGTTATCCAAACTTATCTCTTTTCCCAACATAAGGTTAGCCTAACAACCTGAACTTCTTCTACCCTCTAGCTAAACTAGGTTGATGTATCTCAACACGAGCATTCATTACCACTTCCCATCCTTAGGTGTTAAGGTAATGTTGAAGACATATTTCTTCACTTATTATCTCAGCTCAAACTCTTAGTCTCCCTTTATCAAAAATACTATGAGCTCATCCTCTTGGTTATCAAACTCAACCTTGTATCACTTGCAAATTCCACATAGCTCATGATAAAACATCCTCACAAGATGATTGCCTTAATACTCTTAGTGTTTGTAAACCATCTACCCATCGTTTACTCTACAAGGGTATGTTATCATCTCTGTCCTCATACATCATAGTAACGTTCCAACTCACATTATCTTTATCCTTGGTGTATGGCATGCGTACTATCCTATCTCTCACTCCCATAACAAGAGGAAATAAGCATTTGGCAGTCGTCCAAACAC
This sequence comes from Alisma plantago-aquatica, assembly GCA_963693085.1. Classification (NCBI taxonomy): domain Eukaryota; kingdom Viridiplantae; phylum Streptophyta; class Magnoliopsida; order Alismatales; family Alismataceae; genus Alisma; species Alisma plantago-aquatica. Next base: position 970,427,164 of record OY856411.1, on the reverse strand, counting down.
AAAATTCTTCATGTTCTAAGAGTAGAGATGGTACATCCCACCTTGCCAGTACACCTTCAAATCTAAGTTGAAACGTACAACTTATGTCTCTACATCAAAGTTACTTCCATGGAAAATTGATCTCAAACCCACTTGGGTCACCACACAATCCTTGGTCATCTCCTCTAGGTATCTAGGGTGCCGGCACTTTTGGGGTCATCCCTCTTCCCTTATGCATCCAGAGAGTTCCCTTCTTATCTGCCCTCTGCGTCACATGAGTTCATGAAGGTGATCAATCTCCTAACCCATGGCCCTCAGACAATGATAGTGGTTACCTCCCGACCCTATGGTCAAGTGCAACTAGGGAATTAGGCAACTCCTACTTCCATCAGTCTTATCCCTACCTGACCCTAGGATAGACTTAGGATTCTAACATAGTACATGTCCAACTTAGAACCTTACCCAAGCCTTCGTCATCTCTCTCTCCGCATTCATGGGCTGACTTTCATCCTTTCACAGGGGTCATGGAGACCTGCCTACCTTGGTCAGGCCCCATATTGGTTACCTCCATGGTAACACATCCACATGCACATAGAGATGGTTATCTATGGGTCTACAGGTTCATTCTCTTACCATGTTCTCTTCACTTAGCTTCTCAAGATCTTATGAGACCCCTTTTTGGTTACCTCTAAACCAATAAAACTAGTATACACCCTACAAAAGGGTCCCTCTCCCAGGATGGGAGGAAACTACACCTTGATAACAAAGGTCACAAACGTCCTTACGTTTAGGGTCTACATCTAAATGAGCATGTTTAACCCTAGCAAGCTACTAAGGCACAAGAAGACCACCTACTAAACCATACTAGGTCATACTTGTTCTCGTTCCTCAACATTAGACCAACTTTGTTGTGAAGGGTTGATCAAACATACCTTTAACTTAAGGGGTTTCCTTTTCCTCTACACATGAGGAGTACCATGCTCGAAACTATAGAGACCCAAATCTCATCATGAACATTAGGTACACTACTTCCCCTCTTAGGCCTAGGAACCCTAGGTTCAACTCTTTGATGTCCATATGCATGCTCAACCTTTTTAACCATGCACCAAGCTTGTACAAGGTATGCCATGCACTTCTATTATCCTTTTATTTGAGCAACACATCAGAGTTGAGTCATGCTCAAGGACAACCATCTAGGTGTAAGGCTTCACAACTTGTTACTAAACCTCTCCAGGTCTAAGGAACTCTTCTTCCTAACCCATAAGGTAAACACCTATACTATCGGCTCATAGGTACCCAAAACCTCATCCTCTCTCTAGGGTTTGGTTCCTCTAATGGAAAATAAGATATCACCATCCTTCAGGGATTGTACATGAGGTAACCATCCACTTAGGTCACATCATTCTCAGCTCCCCATTGTTCCTCATATCTCGGAGTCTAGGCTTCCAACCTTCTTGCTTGGGGTCTTGCTCGCTCTCTCTCTCTAGAGCTAGCCCTTCAAACATCCCTACTACTAGAGGTTCTCTTTCCATGAAGGATCAAGCTCAAAAGCATACCCCTCATGGGTGAAGCCTATGTTCAACTTATTTTGCTCAAGATCATCCATAGTCCCTTTATGCTCATTTTATAAGCCATCCATCATGCTTCCTTGACTCGGGTTTCAACCTACTGTCAGCACTATGATGTACTCTGGGTGCATGTTATCCCCTACTTGCATAAGCCCCTAGGGTTTCCATAGGTTCTTCACTAACCTCATCAATGAAGGAGCTATCCTTCACTCTTACATGCACGACCCTTCTCAGGGTTGGGTTGCCAAAGATGCTAGGTCCTCCAACCTCTCATGGATCATATGGCATCCCAAAGGCATGTCCATCCAAACACCTGGTCAACCATGACATCTAACTCATCATGTCATCTCACCACTTAGGGTTAGGGTTAGCATCATCCTCAAAGGATATGCCAGGTCTCTACTTATAATGGAGGTCTCTACCTCCAAGACTAACTCTCTCTACTCATTCTCCTGACAAGAAGGTCTAGCCTCAAGTCTCCCCTGAGAGCAATGACAACTCATGTCATACGACCTAAGCATGTATCTATTCTTTAATTTACACTTAATCTACTAAGCGTATGTCCATGACATCTTATTTACATGCTTTTCATTAAGTTGGTGGAGGATTCCTTAAACCTTATCAACCTTACCCATACCTCGAGAGGGTGAGGAAAAGAGAGAAAACCCTAATCCTTAAGGTCCTTAACAACATTTGAGTTGAGAAGGGATGAACAAGATGAGAGAGTCCTAAAGGTATCTTATTTCGAGTCAGATCCTGAGACTTCGGCCAGGCAGTCACACTAATCTGGGAGTCCTCGTATTCTGACTAGCGGTGCGGAGGAAAATTTTTCCAGCCCCCAGACGTGATCCTTTTCTAGACACCTCTATCTTTCAGAAATTCCTCTAATAACTCCCTTGAGTTCTACATAGTTTGTAAAATTTAATAATTATTCAAGATTAAATGAGGAACCTATGCTCTGATACCAATTGTAATGACCCCGCCTCCCGGTAACCCCCGATTAAGGGAGACCCGAAGGTCAGAGCCATTATTCAATTAACAGGATCAAAGGTTCGACAAATAATCAATGGCTTGAATTATTCTATCTAATCCTCCTTGCACTTTATCTCTTAGTTTCACGATGTGTCACTTTAATGTTTATGCTTTTCAGGGTTACACCTAAAACACCGACAAACAAAACGTCGATCAGCATATCAGAATATGCTGGTATGTGGAGGCAACCAAAATTTTGCAAATATGATTAACAATCTAATTATCACAATCAGGTAAATTTAACAAGCCAATTTACGATTTTCAGTATGACATTCTCCACCGCTTTTGCCCTAACCCTTGCATACCCCCTTTCGTGTTTCTCTTTTTCCATTGACTTAAGGCCACCTTCTAAATCCCGAGCTTGGTGCTTGGAGTCACCCTTCATGGTGCCCCTTAGCCATGCAATATCATAGGCCATTTTCTCAATACCGAGCTTGGTGCCTGGGGTCACCACTCATGGTTCCCATAGGTGTTCCCTCCTGGGCTTGACCTTTTGCATCATCCATCAGGGTGGCATGTAGGTGCGAAAATACACACTTATTTATAATTGTGATAACCATAGTGACTTTATAATTTGCAATTATGAACATCCAAACTGTTAAATTGCACTCAATGCGATGAATCATTTGGGAAACTCTTCTGGAAACTAATGTGATTAACCATAATTAACCACATACCTGATTTGTAAGTCTCAAGGATTGTAAATAGAATATCCAATTAATCAAACAGCCAACAAAGCCAGGCAACTAATCACCCCAATCAAACAGGAACAATAAGAAACCTGGAAAACATGTGCAATCTAATTACTCATACGTTCATCATGCACTTACTTTATTGAATTAGAATTCCCTCCTCGGGTGTACCTAAGTTGAATTAGGGTTATCCTTAACGTTCTTTATATTCATTTCTTAACTATTACCTTTTAGGTCAACTAAACCCTAAAACACTGTTTCCATGTTCCAAAACCCTAATTACTTAATCATTCATATCTAAGCCTCTTTATTACCAATCTGACTTATGATTAGTTCTAACTTCATCTTATACATAAGATTTCAAAACATAGCTCATAAACACCTAGATTAGGGTTTCTAGGTTTTCAAATATATCTTCACTCACATGAGACTTAAAACATACTTTTTACATATTAAAACTTTATCTCTTTAATTTATCTATTCCAAACTTCAGATTAATATATCTCTATTTAAGATATTCATATTCTCGAAATAAAAGTCATATTACTCCACATTAGGGCTTTTAGGCCCATTAGTGCTCATTAACATATTAAAACCCCAAATTAGGTTATTAAACACATCGATCTCCTTCATTAGACATAAAATTGTCTTTTTATTACCAATAGGTTAATATTCTCATGGATTATCCATATTAATCATCTCAATTCATTAATCATTAAATTAGGGTTAATCTTAGTCATAAACACATTAGGATGGCAATTTTTAACCACTTTTCAAATTAAGATCAAATTCAGACTCTACAATTACTTTTATTGGATTCTATGTATTTTTCATATCAAAAACCATGTATAACTTATCTTGATTTGAGCTACTACTAAATAATTAAGTTTTTCACAAAATACATACCTCTGGACCAATGGTAGCGTGCCACATGTCCTTTCCTTTTCTTTTATTTGCAAAACTCTCCCTCTTGCTCGCGGATATCCTATGTGATCCGCTTACCTGAGAGCCCATATCTGGCTCCCTCACTTCATCTTCCTCATGCGGACGGGGATCCCACCCCTGTTTCCTCTATTAAACTGGGGACTCACCACGCAGCCCTATCTTCTCCTCTCCTAATGGTTCACAAAGAACCAAACGTCAGTTAGGAGTCTAGTCCTTTGCTGCTAGCCCCAGAGGACCCACTCTTGTGCCCTCGATACATCGTGTCAGTCTCATGAGGTGAGGCCCCTGTTTCCGCGCAAAAATAGGGCACCGCCGCGGAGGGCTACTCGGCAAGCTTTTTCCACCGGCCTGGTCCCTCAGACCACATCCATCCACTTTGTCCGACCGTTTCATCTGCCATACCTCCACTCCAAGACCATCTTCCCACCCCATCCCATCGATAGGGTTGCCTGTGGCCTACCATCACCAAGGCCTGGAGATATAGAGGGCTATCGCCCGCCTACAGCAATGAATGAGAAGAGGATAGGGAAACAGGGACTCCAGGAGTAAGATTGGACTCTCTTGATGGAGAGTCAGAGGGTCTTTTATAGATCACATATGGAGAAGGGAGCAGAGACCTACTCCCAATGGAGTTCTATCTCTATGGTAGAATTGGGAAAAACCCAATAGTATAGGGAACCGACAGATCCAAGGGGTATTCTCCCAACCTCGCACATGTATTGTGCACTGAGGAAATCGATCGGGAAATGTTCCTATAATGTTCCTCAATCTTGGTCTTAAACGGAGTGCAGCCACCATTGGATTTAGATCCAACGGTTATCGAGCCTTGTATTAGAACACAAATCAAAATCGAATTGTGACATATAATGTTATCCTTTACACTTTAGGAAATTTGCAAAATTTATATCTCCCAAACCGTTTAACCTTTTAATGTCAAATTTTAGGGGAAAGTCTATAATGACTTATTCCCAGTGTGTACCAAATTTGGGGCTCAAAATCGAAAGTATGAGATACTTTTCTTTATATGCAAGTTATCTCTTAATAAGACATATTTTATGCATATTTTCTCTCTCTTAATCTTTTATTTTCTTTGCTTTTGTTTCCTTTTCCCATTAGAAACTATGTGGACATGAAATATCATCCAAGATGGATTCATTATACATATTTTGACATTTTTCTTGTAATATTATCATTATCTCACATTTCTTCTAAATAAAGTAATATTTAATTAATCCTTTCTCTTTTCTTGTTGCATAATCTTTGCAATTTGGACTCCTTGGAACCCAAGGAACCCAAAATGTCACAAAATCCCATTTGGGGAATATTCCTTTGCCTTCTAGAGGTTTCTATGTATTTCTCATCAATATATATTGTTTAATACCCATTATCTTTTATCTTTTCCATTATTTGGACTTTTCTTCTTTTATTCTCATTATTGGATTAATATAATAATAGGCACCATGAAATTCCTATCAAAAGGATATTTGCAAATAAATCCATTCTTTGAATCAAGCATCCAACCTTTTCAATTAAGTCCATATTAAAAAAATCATTAAATTTCAATTATGAAAACACATGCAAAATTGAGGTTGTAACAATACTAGTTGCTTGATCACCAACCTGTGTTATCTATTATCTACTAGTGTGAATTGTCTACGTTTGTACTTTTAGATTCAATTATCGATTGTATGTTAGTTCTTGATATATGTAGTCATCATATATCTATTTCGGTATCTAGGAACGCTTTTCAAAGAGTGGAGTAAACTCACCTCCAGCGTTGTACTTTCATACTATGAAATGGAATCAATTGACGTATGGAAGTACAACTTTGATAGGTCGAGGAACACACTTTGTGAAGGAATTGATGCAAAGTAAGTGATTATTCATTCGGGGATGGCTGGCATTGCAATACTTCTACGTTTCTTGTAGTTAGCTATTCAAAAGAAATCTAAGTCTACTAAGATACTAACTGATTAGACCCCTTTTTGCAAGTCATGTTATTATGTTGCATGTTATGATCCATGTGTAGCGGTGGTGAAACTTGATCACATCTTAGTGGTTTATAAATATTGTTTACAACCTTAACTTTACTTTCTTTCCATTTAATTTGCTTTTATATTTTAGTTTAATCATTAACCCAACTCTTCAATCTAAATATCAACTCTTAAGTAGATAAATAGAATTATAACATTTTCCATCTTGTTAAATCTTTAACAAGACTGTTATCTTGTGGATTCGACCCTCAACTGTGCTACGATAAGACTTCCGCGTACCTTAGCGTACGTGGGTGGAGATCTTATTATAGCACACACAAGGTTAAACTTAGAGACTTACTATCTCTAGGATTTTTAGTGGTGCACGCAACTCCACGCGAGTGGAGGATCCATCACTTTGTGATGGGGAATATGAAGTTCGGTATCACATGAAGGTCCAAGCATGGAATGTTTCACTTCCGTTCAACATTCCTTTGCCATAAATGGAGACTAGACTATGAAGATTCAACCTTCCCATGGATTACGATAGGGTGACCCTCTTTCTTCTTATCTTTTTATTTTATGTGTTGAATCTTTCTCTACATCTCTTCTCCTTGCCTCTCAGAATAATATCATACGTGGGATAAAAGTGAGCCGCACCACTCCTTGTAATTCTCACCTCCTCCTTGTAGATGACAACATCATTTTTACTAGATCAAACCGACAAGAATGCCTGAAGTTAGCTAACTTGATTAGCCAGTACGAACAGGCATCGGGCTAAAGAATAAATATATCCAAAACAGAGATTGCTTTCAGTAAATGGATAAACTTTCAAACTCGGGTGGAGCTCAGAGATCTTCTGTAAGTCAAAGAACTGGATAGACATGCAAAATATTTAGGACTTCCTATAGTAGGACGGTCTAAGCAATAGGTGTTTGGTTCCATTAAAGAAAGAATATGGAAAAAACTACAAGGGTGGAAAGAGAAGCTGCTATCTAAATCAGGAAAGGAGGTCTTAATCAAAGCAGTTGTCCATGCCATCCCAATAATGAATATCTTTCAAATCCCTGAATGCCTTTTGCTGCAAATTTAGAGTTTTATTGCTAGATTCTGGTCGGGGGCTAAAGGGTCAGAGAGGAAACTTTCGTGGCAGTCCTGGAATCAGTTGTGCAAGCCAAAGAAATGTGGAGGTATGGGATTCCGTGACTTACCGTCCTTCAAGAAAGCCATGTTAGCAAAGTAGTTATGGAGGCTCACTACAAAGACAGAATCTCTAGCATACAAAGTCCTAAAGGCAAGATACTTCCCTAAAGGAACCATCATGCAAGCGGCGAGGGGGAACAATCCAAGCTTTACTTAGAGAAGTTTATGGGGAGTAAAACCTGTGCTCAAGGAAGGCCTAAAGTGGAGAGTAGGGAATGATAGGACTATCAATATTTGGAAAGATTACTGGGTGGAGGGCCGTGAGGACAACCTGGAGGAGCTATTCTTAGAGAACTCGGACTTACCTATGCAGGTAATAGAGTTGATGGACTCCGCTACACAGACGTGGAATATGCAGAAAATCCAATCAATTTTTCCACCGTCGGTTGCAAGTAGCATTACAAACACATGCACCCATCAGCAAGAGACAACCAGAAGATATAGTATTCTGGCGGCCGGAGAACAACAACGTCTACTCTTTGAACATGGCTTACTGTCTTAGTCAACTTGGAAAGGCCGAGTAAGTTAGAAGTTGCATCGTGGACAATGAGGCAACGTGGAAAGTTATTTGGAAATCATCATGATCACCCAAACTGTCACACTTCCTATGGAGGTTATGTACGGGTAGTCTGGCAACAGTTGGAAAGCATACGAAGGTAGATGAATATGATGGGATTGTGTGTTTTCCATCACATGTTTAATTGCAACTAAGGATAGGATTAGCAAAAAAGTCTAATTTAACAAACATATTTATTTGACACTGCATCATGATGAACATTTGTGACACTACTGAAGTATTTTTTAATGGTAAGATTAAAATTACCGTATAAACTAAAATTACAATTTTACCATTTTTTCATTACGATTAATTGTGATCATTAATATTTTTGAAAAATCCAATAGTCTTGTGTATATATGATGAGAATAAAATTAATTTTGGATCGGTAAATGAAAATTTGAAATGACATATGCAATGTACAAAACAATGATGTAACATTAAAGTCATACGCAATTAACAGTCTGTACATTGTCAAAATAGAATTGACTGATCGCTCATTGACTGTTGCTTCTAACAGAAGTTAACGGTGTTAAAAACAACACAACTTGGCTGGGAGAAAGAACATGGCGATAAGGCGGAAGAAAGAAAAGAAAATGAAATAGAAGGAAAAAACATGGTGGTGGAGATTGTGGAGAACGTGATGTGTAGGAGAAGAAATTGACGGAACCTAAGAAAGAAACGAACGTGACCAGCAGGAGAAGAAATTGACTGAAGCAAAAAAAGAAAAGAATGCGACCGGAGAACAAATTGACAGAAGCAGAAGAAGAGAACGAATTGAAAGAACGAACAGAATATGAAGAACGAGCCTTAGATGATTCAAGGCTGACGATACGATTAGGCAGGGAACAAAATCTGAAGAAGGTGCACAGGCTTAGATGAGTGGAGGCCGACGACACGATTAGGCAGCGAACAAAATCTAAAGGTGCATAGGCTTAGATAAGTGGAGGTTGACGATACGATTAGGCGGAAACCAACCTGCACGGAGCAAAAGCAGATGACGGCGAGGCAGACGATCGGACGGGTCGGGGTCTTGAAGAGATCTTCTACCACCCAAATACCTAGGGGTCACCCGGAACTTCAAAGTCCCAATGAGCCAGGACTCTAATGCAGTCAGAGTCCAATCCTATTATAAACTTTGACACAAACAAACATGGTACTACATATATTGATGGGATTATAATGCTATCCTATGATTAATACTGCGAACCAAACGGGGCCTTATATTATCGGACAGGCACTGCCATGCATGATACGGGAATATGTTAGTTGTGCAACAAAGAAAAAGAAACTATCATGTGCATGGCCTTCCGATGCAATGAGACGAACAAGATATGGAACAGCTCTCAAGAACAAGGATTGATAGACGAGATTAACAACCTAGATCCGAGTGAGGCAATAATCAAGCTGAGTGCAACCTTTCAACCAGAACATATGGATCAGGTAGTTGCTGCGATCTGGTCAGCCTGGAGCTATAGGAACGGAGTGGTTTTCAACTCACCAAGCAACGAACTGACATATATTAAACAATCATGCTCGGAGCTGATCTGGGACTACCAGAAGGCGAAGGAGCAGCTGGCTGAGTGTGTATCCCAGGCAGAGAAGCATTCAAGTGCGTGGAGACACCCGCCAGCGGGCTCCATTAAACTGAATACAGACTTGGCTGTTGGGGATTAGGAATGATTGGCTTGGCGGGTGTCTTCTGTAGTCATTCAGGTGATTTCGTGGTAGTGGTTGGGGTGCAACAGGAGGCACGCTTACCAGCAGACATTGGAGAGGCATTGGCCTTAAGGCTGGTGCTTGAGCAAGCTGTGGTGTGGGGACTCCATAACATTCATGTTGAGTCAGACTCGCAGATCCTAATCAATGCTTTACAAAATGAAGGAGGCAAGCGTGATTATCTTGGCCTCATTGTTGAGGATATCCTATCCATGAGTAGTCTTCTTAACGATATTTCCTTCTCTTTTGTTCTTAGAACTGCTAATAATGTAGCCCACTGTCTGGCTAAGAAAGTTGTAGTTGGCGAGCTTACCAGTAGTCTTGACCTGGAACTCTTAAACACGCTCACGAGGGAACCATCTTGTTTTATCTTGTTTCTTTGTTACTAGTTAAATGATAGTTTGATGCGGACTCTCCTGTCCCCATCCCGCCTTTAAAAAAAAAATAGTTTTAAAAACTATATAAAACAATAGGAAATTATTAGGGTATTTTCCAAAAGGAGATGGTGTCTAGAATGGTTCATAACCTGGGGGCTTGAAATGATTTCCTGCACACTACTATTTCAAGGATTCATGAGGCAAATGTTATTCCTACCTAGTCAAAGTATTAGGATTTATCAAAAATAACATACATCTGGGTCTTCTCAACTGAAATTCATCTCCCTTTAGTATCTATTATCTTTAACCCTGAGAGTACCCTTTTTTTTAACCGTAGAACGTAATTCTCTCCTCATATAAGATAAGATTTCAAAACAATTGGGGTTAAGGTATCCCCCCCCAGTTAAGACATATGAAATGCCAATTTGTCTTTGAAAAGAAATACATGAGAAATATGTTTTATGTATTAGATGCTCCTCCTATAAGGAGAAACAATAAAAAAGGTCTAGAACATAGGATGTACTGATTAAACTAAATATATGAAGAGTACCTAAGTAAGGTAAATGAAGAGAGAAGCTTGTAACAAGAAAGTATCCTAAAAAACCTTAATCTTAATGCTTAATGAAGGAAAGTACTCATATATGAGGAGCACCAGTAAAGGTTTGATAAAGAGATATTACAATGACATGTAAATTATCTTTAAACTCTATTATTAGGTGGATATAGTTGTATTACAAAAGTGTCCCACCCTTGAGTTTGAAAAACCTTAGACTAAAACCTTCAAAGATGGTAAAACATTTCCCTATAATCTCTAATACACCTAAGAAGAAAAAAAAGCTCAAATTTACCACCTACATACTTGAAGAGTATTTAAAATATGGTGAGAAAATCATTAAGTTGACAAGAAATTTCTTCTCAAACCTACCCTTGATGGATTTAACGACATAACCACACAAGAATGTATATTTCCTACTAATGGAAGAATAAACTAGAGGTAGTTTAAAGAACTAAGTCACAGGGATAATTCATTTCAATCTAGATATATAAGTGGTGGCTTTTGGAGAAATTTTTGTACCCTAAAAGAAGAAAGTAGAGCTTCTTAATGTAACATACTGAAATTTTGTATTAGATCTTATTTTGAGCTATTTCTATCTTTTAAAAATATGCATCCATAAATCTCTATTAATATTTTTATCTTACTAAATTATCTTGGAATTCGAATATTAAACTACAGATATACCTCATCTTGATCAAGTTACCCAATTTAGACCTCCCAATTGTATTGTTGAACCCAATTATATATCACACAACAATATATTTCAATGTAATTATTATTAATATTTAAAGCTGTTATGATGACAAATGAATGTCGGGTCTCAAATTGATAAAATGTTGGTTTAATATTTTCAAAGTTTAATTAAGTTAATAGAGACTCGTAGTATTAAATTTAGATTGAATTGGGACCTTAATTCACCCTATAGAAATTAATGAAATAATTTTCTAATTGAAAAGATATTCAATCGAAGAAGAAAAAGCCATGCAGCCCTGGTAGCGTGTGTTGGTTGTCTTTGTTGGTATATATGCCCGTAGAGAAAATCATTTGATGATTGTATGGGGCATCATGTACTTGATTTGATATTATTAATAAAGGTTATTTCATTTGTTACGTTTGTCTCAGTTATGAGATAATGAAACAAGAGTAGTAGATGTCTAAGGATTGATGTTACTCGATGACATATGTATTCAAGTTGAGGACTAGAAGAATGAGATTATATGTATAACAAGAGCACATACAATCTTTTTATGTCCCTGGTCAGATATTATTATGGAGGAATAATAGACAAAAATTATACATAGGACTAGAGTGTGTTTTGACTGATGACAGAGTCTCAATAGTCATGATATTGGATATCAAGTTAAACACATACGTACATGTTAGAGAACAGTGTACCAGAAAGACCCACCTTGAGAGTGATACATGGAAACCATGAAATGGTAGTCAAAATTAGCTTTGAAAGTGATAGTGGTGATTGTGGTTCTTATACCTAAAGTCATTACACTCATCACATGTCGTTTGATGAACCTTGACACCATCCAACATGATCTTGAATAAGAATTTCCATAAAGGTGGCGACTGGGTACATTGTGATACATGGGGATTGACTGTGAGTGATGTAGATGGGATTTGTCTCTCCTATTGAGAGTTTGATATCATGGTCCCTTGATAAGAAAGATTGAGAAACGTGTGACCCTACTCGTGTGATTCAATATTTTATATGTGAACTTATTATATCTGAAGATTCTACTCTAGTTCAAGAAACATAGATTGGGTATCAAGAGGATGAGGACCCCATGCCTCATATTCAATTAGGTTATCAGAGATAAAGGAACTACACAATCATGTTAACACTAATCACATGTTGTAGGTTGAAGTTGTTCTCCAACTTTCCAATTACTGAAGTAGCAATGACGTGTTTCTTGATACCACTCATTGCTTATATAGTCAAATGGTTATGGACTTCACTGCCAAAGTAATTTGGGACCTATAGGGTTACATGCATAGTATGCACTTGGAATAGGAGTTTACTCATGGATAAGATTTTATTTGGTTACTAAAAGTGTTTAGATAATCAACTTATACAACACTAGTTGGCAATCGACTGATTGGAGTGTTCAGTTGACTGATTGGCATGCCAGTCGATCGATTGGAATGTCCAGTCAACTGACTAAAATGCTAACCAATGAAACCATCCATTTGATTGGTTGGAGTGTCCAACTGACCGACTAGATGACTAATTTGACCAAGCCAAACAAAGATGCAAATGGCCAGTTTGATTAGGTCAAACGATTAGTGATATGTGTAATGACCCTGACCTGGGTTTGGGATAACCCTGGATGTTTTGCCTAAGTAAATGATTAGAACCTTGTTTTAATCTTTTGAAAAGTAATTCAGACTTAAGGATAGCTCAAGTTTCAAGTTTGGTCATGTTTGAATGTTGTTCGAGCAATGCTTACTTGTTTTGGACCAAAGTGCAAATTACCCAAGATAAGGGGTTACCTTGCAATATGTCACATGATGGGTGTTCCCTTAGTACTCTAGCATCATGATATATAGAGAGAGAGAATGATTCTAAGTGGCACCTTGTAGAAAGTCTAAATTACAAGTTGAGCTTATATGGTTGATGCTTGTGCTTTATGTGCTAGTTTTGGTGTAACTTGGAATTTACCCAATATATGGGGTTGATGTGAAATTTACCACCTCTAGAGTGTTCCTACTCTCTCTCAGTATCATATATAGGAGATAGAGATAAGGGGTCACCTTGTTTGAGTCTTGGTTGAGTGATAATACTATTGGTGATGTTAGAGTCATAGAAAGTTGAGTACCTTGAACCATGGATGAGGTTGTGTCGAGTTGTGAAGGGCATATGGGAGTGACTATCAGTTTATAGAATAGAGGAGATGTCCCCAATCAGTTTGGAAACTTTTTCAAGCATCCATGATGGGCTAAGAACCTCAAATAGGTGAACTCTATCGGTTTGAGATTTCCTTGTAAAAGTGGTATCAGTTGTACACAAAGTGATGACAAGTTGTGATATCTTGTCAAGGAAGATACCCAATGGTCGATACCTTACCCTTGGATTATCCACAAGAGTTTTGCATGATAATATAAATGAGGTTTCATGGTGTCACCATGCATGGACATGTGTCACCCATGTACATATGGTGATGACACCTTGCATATAGTCTCTCTCATGAACCTCAACTATATATACCTCTCTTCTCACCTCCTAGTAAACCTTTCGACTTATTTACCATCTCTTTCTTGGTGGAAGACCCTAAGATCTCAAGGAGGAAGAGGAAGGTCAAACAACTAGCCCAAGGTAAAGCCATGGTTATCTCCTACCTTGGATGGGCTATGCTTCTTAAACCATGATTCTTTCTTTCTTTCCTTCTTCACCAAGATCCTTACTATGGCATCATCTTTCATATAGAGGTGTTATGATCAAGACTTGAACTCTTGGTAACTCATATTCAACTTTGGGAACTTGGAGATTGGAAACTTTAAGCTTTAGTTGTGACTTTGAGGTGGGTTATATAACTTGAACTCAATTTTATTATTATTCACCTTCTATCATGTAATACTTGGTGATTCTTTTTCTATTTCGACTTTCCTTTATTAGATGATGGTTCTATGAGTTCTTTTGGATATATGCGATTGTTACCCATGAACTAGAGTGGTAATGGATGAAAAGTTTGAGGTTGAAGATGATGAAATCGATATGCACAAATAGATATTGGTTTGTGGGAAACCCTAACATGATACAAGGGTTGAAGTATGGAAAGTGATGCATATGAACTCTTATCCTTTTGGTTTGTAACATGAGTATAATTATTGTCCTTTTAGTTATATAACCTATCATCTAAGATTGAGAATAAGGTAGGTCGATATCTATAAGATATCTAAGCCGACACATACATACTTACACCATAACATGGAGGGATGATATGAGTTGTGATGCTTGAAAACAATATGATGTTGTTAGGACGATATGTTAGATTCTCTAAAAAAAATTATATGCCTCAAAGGAATTAACTTTCCATAAATAAGGATATGTCTAGTAAAGATAGGATATCAAAATATGATGTCTTAGTGGAGTGTGGAGGCCGACATGGCCAACTCTAACCCTACTAATTTGATACACTCATAATCAGACACCCTCTAGCTGATACATCATGAGAAGATGGGGGCAATATACTCCTTGAAGAATTGGTCAATATACCAAATAATGGCAAGGCCATTAGGGGAGAGAACTAAAGTATTGAACAAGGGTTCATCCATTATAACTCAAACGCTAGAGGTCGATATCCCATAATGTGATGTGGCCAATACACTAGCTAAAGGTGTAGCCGATATCTTAGTAGATTGAGTGGCCAATACTCAAAGGGATAATCTAGGTCGATACCCTAATAGATGATGAGGCCGACACACTAGTTGGTTGAGTGGTTGATACCCTAAAAAGATGATGTGGCCGATATACACAATGGGTTGACATGGCTGATACATAATGGGCAGATGTGGCCGATACACAAAGAGATAGGGTGGCCGATACACTAAAGCACACTATTGTAGATATACCTTCTCAAGCATCTCTAAACTGATAGCAATTGATATGCTTTGGCCGATATAAGTAATGGTACTTTGGCCGACACAAACACATGTGTCTAGGCCGATAAAAGGTGTAACATATAGGTTGATGCACCTAGGCCAACACACCTTGATGAGTGTAGGCCGATACACCTTGAATATAATCAATGGATATACTTTAAAGTAATGAGATGGATATACTTTGAAAAGTGTAGGTTAGTATACCCTAAAGACGTCCAAGTCAATACAACAAGTTAAAGTTGAATCTAGTATCCTAGTAAGGATGAAAGAGAAACTTACACTACTTTTATGAGAAAGGTAATACCTTATGTTGATAATCAATTAATGATAATTGATGAGAATAATCCAGTATGATCGAATACTTATAGTAATGAATTAATCTCCTAGATGTGAAGGATTATGAATTAGGGTTTGGTTGTTGAATAAAACCCTAAAGATCCTAATCAGTTACAATAGAAGTACTAACCCTAATTATGAAAGGGTTGTAACTTGATTGATAGATAATCTTTGATACAATTGAATGTAAAGATAATAATAAATGTTCCTAAGAATGAGGAGTCATAATCTAGGGATGATGACTGAATATAACCCTAGAAACCCTAATAAAGTTGAAAAGAGAAACCCTAACCCTAATCACAAAATGGAATGTAACTTGAAATGGCATGATAATAATATTCAGTGGTTACCATGAATGCCTTATGATTATAGCCAAGTGAGGGCTATAGTGGTTATAATCTATTATACCTTGATTATGCCTCATGAGACCTATGAAATCATAGTTTCACAAAAAGAATATATATAGGTCTGATGATCTGGAAAAAACATAATTGCCTAAAAGGTGATGTGTCATTCAATGGTGAGTTTAAGGGATTGATATCCCATGATGAAAATGATAGGGTAACACAGAGGTGTTCTAATTGTTAAAGAATCTTAGACATAATGATATACCTTCATTTTATTATATTGGTAAATGGATTAAGGGGATTATTATGTTACATCATGGTGCTGACATTTCAATTGATATCTCTTCTATCATTAGACCCTAATCATGCAAATATTTTGAGATAATAAGCATAGGCAACTATGATCTATGATGATGTGACAATATATAGATTGAATGGGCCTTGTGAGCCATATAAGTTACTTGGTCAACATGTATGATGTTTATATGGATCTTATGATCTAGAATTGGTTGTTTCCTAATGAGAGTTTCCATTGAACAATAATGAACTAAGAAGATTGAAGCCCTATAGCATGTGATCATTAAACATATGGGTCTAATGACCTAGAGATGATTGTTTCCTGGTAAGAGGTGACATTGTTCAAAGATAAACTGAGGGTTTGATACCCAAAACATGCGATCAAGATGAAAATATTTAAGGGATGAGATTCCCAGTAATAGGTTTAAGGGATTGATATTTCAGGATAAGTGTAATAAGATATGTTCAAATTGATATAAGATTTCTTAAAAAGATATGTTACACCTTTCTATGTAGCCTTTATTTACAATTCATGCTGGTAACTTTATTGATGCTAAAAGATGTTGTAATGCACTTAATCTATCAAGTAAACTAAAAATGTAGTTTCCCTGAATGGTGAAAGGAGTTTAACTCATAGTGCATATTATTGAATATGTGTGGTACAAATTGTATCCTAAATTCACATTATTGGCTTCGAGTCATTTCCTTAAAGAGTGTGGTCGAGGACATAGCTCTAATAAAAAATAAGAGTATGGTTGTGGCCATGAATCAATATATATAAGTAGGATTGACTGAAGGTCATACCCTAAATAGAGAACATGCCACACGTTGTATCTATATAGAGAAGAGCCTCTATATGCCAAGCTAGCTAAAATGCAGATTGACTCAAATGTCACTGCCACTCTCGTACTGATTGGGGAAGATGCCTGACTCTTCCATAGACCTATATGGCGTTGATGCTAGCTTCGCAGTGGTCAGTTGGAGATGAAAGGTAGCATAAGAAGGATTGTTTAAGATGTAATCAACCATGTAGCATATTTGTTTTAGGATCAAATATAGAAACATTGGTTGAAACCTTGCTTTTCTTTTATACTATATAGTTTGTAACAGTTATACATGTTCTTCATATTCCTTTTAAAAGTGATTAAATGATCTATTGCTCAGTTCTAGATAATTGAACTAATGAAATATTGAGATTACTCTATCATGTATATGATCAATAGTTATACATGTTTAATTCAATAAAGATTTCTTCTGCTTTCATTCATAAAAGTTTAATTGTGATAATAATAATGTTGGCGGAGAGTAATATCTCTCACTGAGACTTGTTGTCTCACCCCGTGGGTTCCACAAATTTTTAGGTGGATGTTCACCCGAAGATAGTGATCGTATAGCTAAGAGCGAGCAACAGTAGAAGGAACATTAGTAACAGCTCAGGTTGAGTGTGTTGTTATGTGTCTAGTTGAATAGAGTCATATGTATCGTCCTTGTACTCTCAGGTCCTTGAGAGATAGTTTTCTTATTTGTTTTCATGATCAATATGAGATTTTGGCTAGAAATTCCTTGATGTATGATGTTGGTTTTGTGTACATTTTTGGTAAAGCAATTATTGTCTCATATCCTTTCTATATGAAGGAATGATGTATGTATAAGCTGACTATGATGCATATGTAAATATGGCCTTGGGCCTTTTTGTGAAAAGTTCCTGGCAGTGGATCTTTGTGGAAAAATAGTTTTAACATTTAGTATTTTTGGTCATTCATAGTTAATGGTTGTTTCCGTGAGGTTTTGTATGATGATTTTTATCGTTGTATAACGGTTGTCATAATATGCATAATGACATTCATTAATCATCACAATAAAAGACACTATTATTGCGCTGCTGACCACATGCCAATCGACTGACTAGACAATCCATTCGATTGACTGGTGTGCTAGTCGACTGACTAGATCTTCAAGTCGACCAACTGGTCACACTCAGTTGCTATCAAACTATGAGATCTGACCTTTCATATACCCTGGGTTTTAGAAACCCTTTCCCTTCCACTCCTATATAGGGAGGGGGTGTCCAAGGCTCAACACAAACAATACACAAAAGTCTAGAGAAGAAGTGTAACATACCAAACCTTCGACATATTCTCTTTTTGGCCCTTTCCCAATATTTTTGTATCATTTCTATCCTTTTTGGCCTGGATGGTTAAATTGTGGAATTTATACTGGTTTGGTGAACATTTGTTCAATAATTATACCTATGGAAGGGTTTATGCACAAATACCTCGGTGAAATCTTATTTAAGGATCTAAAATGTAAAATCACCACTATAGTAGAAGTGTAGAATAATGGTTTATTAATTTGTGCTAGAAGCACAAGACCCTAAACCTTAATTAATGTATTAAACAAGATTAATTACCATAATTAAGTTCTATAAACCTTAATCTTAATTTTTGATGTGATTTGAAAACATACAATGAGTCTAAATTTCAAATTTTGTTCGATTTGGATGTTGTTTGTGCAAGTTATGCGATTTAAGGTACATTTTAGACTTGTATTTAATTTACCCAATTGGGAGACTTTCTTTGCAAATTATCACCTAAATTTTGATCCTTAGATATTCCCTTACCATTCTCGAGTTTTTGAATCATGGGGCACCTAGTTACACCTTGGTTTGAAGGTGTTACTTTCCAAGGGCATTATAGGGATTACCCTCTTTATAAATGAGCTTATCTTTAAAAGCTATCAACCAATGGGGTTATTTCTTTGTTTGAAGGATGGTGGGGATGGCCTAGAAGGCTCCAGGGGCGTTTAGGACTAACCTTTGATATACAAGAAGAGTCTATGAGTTGTCCTCTTGCATGGCCATGAATCCCTAGTCTAAGGACACATGGAAAGTCCCATAGACAACTCATGCTTGCTCCCTTCTTTATAAAGCCATGCCTACCCCTTCCCACCTCCCAATCCAAAAAGAAATCCTCTCCTTCTCTTTCCCACAGATTATAACATCGTCCATTCTATGTTTTTACATGAAGTTGTTGTCCCAAGGTAAGAAAGGGTGCCTACCTTGGTGAAGAAGGCTCCTAGGGTTCCAAATTTCTCTATTTAGGATTTCTTAAGCTCCTTCTTGGTGATTTTGACCAAAACTAGTAAGAATCCTCCTTTCCTTCCCTATTTTCATGTTATTAGTATTCCTCCCACCTTATTTCAGGTCATAAACATGACGTTACATGGTAAAACTCCACCTAGAACCCTAAAACATATTATCTCCATGCTCTTTTTCTTGGGTTTGCACCTCTAAAGTGGAGAAGGTGATCTTTGCTCAAGAAAGGAGCTTGGCTTGGATCAACCAAACCTTCTAATATCAAGATCCTTTCTGTTTAGACCTTCTTACCTTCCTAGAGACAATTTTTGTTAACCCCCTTCTCATATATTGCTTAGTACATGCTTAAAAACTCATGCTTCTATGTTTAAAATCGATGATTTCCATCTCTTTTTATCATGTTCTTCTAGGGTTTTGATTTCTTGCTATTTTACCTTCTATAGAAGCTCTAGTTTGGTTACCTATGCAACTTCAAACCTGATCTTGTGTCAAATGGTGTTTTCTCCCTCACCCTCTCTCTTCAATTATCTCGATCAGTTTGATGATGTGGCAATTTCCTATTGGTCAGTATTGAAAAATTCATATCTTCTAATCTGCTTATCCAAATTTGACAAATAAATATGTTTTGGAATTGGAAAATAAATCTCTATCTAATAAAAATATTTTCAAGGTCTTATTTCATGGTTTGACAAAGGGTGATTTTTTTAAATGAATTTAATGCATAAAATCCATAAAAATTACAACTTAATCATCATAACTCCAAAATTAACTTAAAAATATGTTTTTTTCATCAGGAGAACCTAATAAGTTCATTGGTGATATTTTCAAAATGTAAATCCGAATTTTGCTAAAAAGTTCTGAAATTAGGGTTTCTATACATTAATGTGCACTATGTATTCTGATACATGCTAATACATTGAAAATAGGCAAAGTGGAACTTGGACTCAATTAAAGTGGTGAAAGTTAGTAATTGATATAAGTAAGAGAGGTATTTGCAATCCCTATTTATGTATGTGCATTCCTTACACCCTATGTTGGGATAATTGTAGCCAAATCCTATATTTCCCTAATGATGCTTAAATGAACCCTAAATCTTCTATTCTTGAATCCTAATGTTGTTCATGCCTCAAATAAAATTATAATTTCTTCTTGTTTGGGTCTTATACCCCACTACCATGCTTATTGAATATTATGACTACTCTTGCCATGACTACTTTTATAACATGTAGATTTATGTTCAATTTAATTTAAAGTAGGGGTACTTATGTACAACCACCCACAGAAGGCATATATTTAATCGCCCTGGGGAATGTTTTTATTCTCCCCTATATAATTGTGTATGTGTCTGGGAATGTCTTATTCTCCCCTCACCTATAGGTTAGAGGTCTGGTAGGTGCCTCAACCCTACTTAGTTAGGTAGACATAATTATCTTACATGCAAATCCTTTTTGATATAATTGTTAATGGCAAGTTTCTTTTGAATATAGCCTCATACTCTTGTTATTTCATCTTATGATGAAAACTAGCCTTTATTTACATGTTTTCTTTTCCTTGATATCCTATTCATATTTGTTGACACACACTTTCTTTTCCTTCCCCTTTTGTTGGGTGTTTTCCCAACCACCCAGGTTTAGATCAAGGTGTTAAACATGAACAAGGAGAACATAGCTTCCAACATGGACCTAGCTCTTGAAGATGTTGCTTGGAGATAGATTTGAAGTAGTTTAGAATTCCCTCTACTTAGATCCTTATCTTGTATCATACATGTAAACCCTTATGGGAGATTATGATATACTTTTGTAATCTTTTGTGATAGTTGAATATAGTCATTTGTTTAATTTCACTGCTACACTTTGGTCTTTTGCATACCATTATAATAAATTTGGAAAATGTATACCTATTCCAACATACCTTTAAGTGTGTTTGGAATGGATGTTTTATTCTTCAAAAAATTTTAGTAGGGAGTGGATCCCACTCCTTACAAGAAGTCAAGAGATCGTCTCAAGACTCTTCATCTCATTGTTCTGGTAATGTGTGAGAGAGCCTAGAAGTCTCACCTGAAAGGGAGAGACAGCAAGGGGAAAGGAAGTTGATGCTAGTATGTTGACAAATGGAGGGACAAATCCTTCACGTCAGCTTTGAAAGTGTGATTTGGAGTTCCCGGTAGTCCACATAGACTACGTATAGGTGTGGAAGCTTTGTTGTCCATGCTAGGAGGACACTTTCAACCAACATCTATGTGTGCTACACCTGAAGGATGCCTATGATTTTCATTTGTGTGCTTATTGTGAAGGAAGCACATGTCTCTACAAGAATACTCATTGGACATACTATAGGACAAGGTATGTCTTGCACCCTCTTTCCTAATACACTATTCTTGACGTGCTCTATTGGTTAAGGAAAATATGGGCAAAACCTTTTTTTTCACTGCCTACTCTGCTCTCAAATTTTCCTATAATGGTATCCGAGCCTCGTCAATTTACGGTGTATCAAGATTTAAATCGATATTACAAGATTTAGTTGTATCATCTATTTTATTGCATATGATGAAAAAATGTAAATGGTTAATGTGAGTATCCAATTAAATACTACATACACTAGGGAATATCCTACAGATCATATATATATATATATATATATATATATATATATATATATATATATATATATATATAGAGAGAGAGAGAGAGAGAGAGAGAGAGAGTCAGGCTAGTGTACACTCGAGTGTACCGGAGGCACCGTACACCTCATTCATTTTTGAAGATGTAGTATTTTTTTGAAAAATATAAATCGTTGATCTTCTTAATTATCATAAGAACATATTATATATATATATATATATATATATGTGTGTGTGTGTGTGTGTGTGTGTGTGTGTGTTTGTGTGTGTGTGTGTGTGTTGGGGGTGTGTGTGTGTGTGTAATCCTTATGTGTCACCCTAAAATGACTTTTATGGAAAATGTATGTGTGGTTATGGACAATACCCCTTGGATACTTGTGTGGTTACATAGTTTATTTCCTTCCTTTGAAATTCAGTTTGCATATTGGGCCTTACTCTATCTTCTCCAAATGTAATTAGTGATCAACCCCATTATGATCCCCTCTTCATGTAACTTGAGGTGTTCTCCTTAGACGATGAGATATATAGATAGAATTAGCATTAGTTTTGTTTTGAAAAGAAGAATGTATTCTTCTCAAGTGAGCTTACCGATTGGCAGTTGGGTCAATCGACCAAAGAATTGTAGGATCCAGCTGATCGGTTGAAGGCCCAACTGACCGACTCAAAGAAGTCCAACCAATCTCTTGAGCTAAGTGTCAGTCAACCGACCAACAGAGACCGGTTGACTGATAGGAGGATGAACTGATCGACTTGATAGTCCAGTTAATCGACTAGCCTGTTCCCTACACAAAAAGTTCAAATACATGTGAATTCATATGATGTATGATCTTAGGTGGACAAAAATTGTTTGTTGCTCCAAATAATTGCATTAGTATTGACATAACCATTACTCATATATTTGTGATTCCATGTGGATATAGTATGTTTATGATACATATTATAAGTATATGGTGATTGGATATGTATATGTATTTATAAATAAAATCTTTAAATATATATTAAGTCTTTGATGCTTTCCATAAGAAGCACACATGAAAATCTTGATCAAACAAGTACAGGTTATGCCAAAACATGGTGTAATGTCCATCTCATAGAAGTGTGATGGAAGATATGTAGGTACTTCCAAAGTAGTGTGCATAGTCTATTGTGTTGGCTTATGGGTCAGGCTTAACTAGGTGATCTTAATGGGTTTAAGTACCTAGAAGTACACAAATTTGATATGATAAGGAGTTGAGCATACTATATATCCAAGAGTTGCATTGGACGTAATTGGTAAATGTTGCCTACTTAAATAGACATATTGTGGGCGATCATCCAAAGATGAAACATGATTTTATGAAATGTGGATCTTGTCCCATTATAAAATTATATGTTGGAATGTTTGTGAATTAATGTAGAGGGTTATTGATTTTAACAAAATAGTGGAAGTGATCATTAATTAAAGGCCTAATTAATATTGCCAATATTTTTAAATCAAATCAAAAGTGTTTTCACGGATGCAAATTTTCTATTATAGAAATAAATGGTGGTTAATAACACATTAAGTTGGACCTTGAGAAGGACAAATTGAATGAGAACATTCTTGTTCAAGACTTTGAGAATTGTTCTCACTCAAGATTACAAGCTCCATGTCCTGGAGAAACTAGAACTAGAGGAGCTCGCTCCCACCATGCCCAAGGCTGAAAGGGATGCTTACAAGAAGGATTGTGAGAATGTAATAGATGTCAAAGGTCTGATGCTATGCTCAATGAACTATGAGTTACAGAGACATCATGAGAACATGGAAGTTATCAAGATGGAAACACAACTGAAAAATATGTTCTAAGATCAGGCAAGACAAGATAGATATGATATCTCAAAAGCAATGCTTAACTGCAATATGGAAGAGGGAGATCCATTTGGTCCTAATGTACTCAAATTGATTGGGTACATGCAAAACCTGGAGAGAATGGGATTTCCTTTAGGCCAAGAGATATCCATGGATGTGATTTTACAATTGTTGCCTGAATCATATAGGCGACTTGTCATGAACTATAACATGAAGAACACTGTCTAGATTACTTGGCATGATGAAAATTTCTAGACACAAATTAAAAGGACAATCCTAGATCTATGATGATGATCAATAGAAGAAAGGGGAAGTCCAAGGGAAAAAGCAAGGCCAAGAATTAGGTCCATAAATCGCATCACATAGTATGCACTTACCCAGCCATTGTCTTGTGTAGCACACTATAAATTGAAACATAAAAAATATTCAAAAATACAATAAGAACAGTTCACATAAATAATATATACATTGGAGTCGAGAAATTACTTTCACATTCTCCCAAATTAGTGGTTGTTTCTTTTTCTCGGGGACCTTTCCTCCAGCTTTTTTGAACTCGTGTAAAGCCCTACATGTTAATGTAACACATTAAATTACATACTTAAATAGTAATGTAATAACAGATGTTAACGGATATAAAAATATAAAATAATTCTCACGGGAATAATGGCCTTTTCATTGTGTGTCCATATAATGTATTCAATTCCTTCCCCGTAGGATCTAGATAATAGACAGTGAACGTCTTAGGGACAATAACTAGTAACTCATAATGCCTACCACTAGAGGTAAGAAAGTTAAAAATTAATAACTCAAAATCCACAATAAAAATGTAATTTTCTTAAGTCCAAATTATAAGCAAAGCAAACTTACTCAACATTGAATGGAGCTATTGTCACCATCTTCTTTTTTTCACCAAAATATTTAAAAGTAGCAGAGCAGTATGAAGTAACTGATGTAGGGTCTTTATCTACAAGACTAATCAAAGATGGAACCAAAAATCCCACATGGGAAAATGAAAAATCTGTACATATCGTGTAAGTGGCTGCAAAACATGTATTATGTATGCATTAATTTATAATAAACCAGATCACCATATATAAAACAAGGTATATAGATGTCTAAACAAGATCTCACCATATCCATAGCTCTATCATAGATGTATTCAGCCAATCATAAAGAAACAACTCCAAAATAACTTGTATAAATAGATTGTTATCGTATGATTGACCTACAGCATCCTCCGGAATAGAAACATTTGTAGGGAAAATTGGATCATGTTCGCCTATCCATACTACCATACCCCTACAATTAGGAACTAACAAGGTGTGTAGGTCCCTTGGAAGCCAACTTGGTACTCCAGGAGGTGGAGGTGGAGGCCGATATGTAGCGGGTGTCTTCCTTTTGACCTGTATATATAATTTCAGATCAATTGACTCATATATACACACTAACAAATTAATGTAATGTAAATTTACCATACAATATTAGTATAGACGACATCCGCTTTGGGCCACAATATCACTCCGCCTTCTGCCTCACTAAGCATTTCAGAATTTGGGTGGGAATATGGCAATGGAAGATTCCTCCAATTGGGGAGTACATGTATCAGGCTCACACGAATCGCACCATCTGGTACTGGATTCCCATGAAACATGTCCCCTAGAAGGGGTGGGTAAGCCTCTGCCTATGCAATAATATATTCTTGAATTTTTAGACGGAATGGCTTCAACCCCTACAAATTTATGTAAAGAATGTTATATACATATATACATAAACATATCATCTTGAAAAGACTAGCTACTATGTCATAAAAATACTTACAGTGGACGTGCTAGGTGGGTCTACAGGATTACTCCCAACCTCTGCAATATGAGAAGAGCGGCACGCCACAGGTACTGTCTGAGTGGCAGTCTAAGACGCCTTCCACTTCACCAATGCTTCTTGGATTCTCTTATTAATTAACTCATCAACCTATACATCGACAAAAGAAATGCTAGATTTTGATTATTGAATTCTCTTTCGCAATAACATTATAAAAAAAGAATATGTTACCTCAACATTTGATAATCCCAATTTTGGGACTTGTTTGCACTGTGATGGCCCAAAGAACGCTTGTATGCCCACACCAGTGCTTGCACCCCTAACATGTCTAGGATGCTCTGGGTTACCCAGAGCAACTGTCAATTCATCCCTTGTGCCCTCAGGGATGAACTTGCCTTCCTTACTTTTCTCATGAAGCTCCCGCTAATCGCCATCAGTAGAAATTGGTAAGTAAACATAACAATAATCAACATTGATTGCTCTAAGAGTTGAATTTTACTATTTTTGTAGCCGCCTCAGCAGTTGCGGGCTTGGTTATATCTCCTTTCTTGTTTTTCCTCCCAGCTATTTACATAGCATGGCAAGGAAGAGGTGTGGGACCAATAGTAGAGGACTCTACAGTCTCTTGAGTAGTAGCAGACTGAGTAGTAGACTCAGTCTGTAGTCTTCAGCGATCACCTGCATAGCCTTTTGGATCCATCGTGAGGCCATGCCCATTTAGTGCACACCTTGCTCTTTGACCATCGTCGATAGACTTGTTAGTAAGCACATTGAGTTGGTTAGTAACTGATGGAGCCTCCACTTACGTGGAGCTGAGTGCACCACTAAAAATCCTAGAGATAGTTAATCTCTAAGTTTAGCCTTACATATGCTATAATAAGATCTCCACCCACGTATGCTAAGATACGTGGAAGTCTTATCTTAGTATAGTTAAGGGTCAAATCCACGAGACAACGGTCTTGTTAAGAGTTTTAATAAGATGGAAAATGTAATAATCCTACTTATCCACTTAAAAGTTGATATTTAGATCAAAGAGTTGATTTGATGGTTAAGCTAATGTGCAGAGAAAGAAAATAACAAGAAAGTAAACTTAAAGTTGTAAACAATATTTGGAAACCATTAGGATGTGATCGGGTTTCACCACCACTATGCATGAATCAAAACATACATCACAATAACATGGCTTGCAAAGAAAAAGGGTCTAATCAGTTAGTATCTTTGTAGACTTAGCTTCCTTTCGGATAACTAACAATGAGAAATGTAGGGGTATTGCAACGCTAGCCATTCCTAAATGAATGGTCACTTACTTTGCATTACTCCCTCCATAAAGTGTGTTTCTCGACCCATCAAAGTTGTACTTTCATACGTCAACTGATTCCATTTCATAGTATAGAAGTACAACAATGGGGGTGAGTTTACTTCCACTTTGTGAATGACGTTCCTAGATACCGAAACAGATGTATGGTGACTACATACATCAAGAACTAACATGCAATCGGTAATCAAATCTGAAAGTGCAAACATAGACAATTCATACTAATAGATAAAAGATAACACAAGTTGGTGATCAAGCAACAAGCATTCATTAAGCGATTGATGTTAAACTGAAAAGATGGTATTTCTCTATTGCAAATTCATGAATTACAATGCATGAGATGAAAATATGGGTAGCGGGGCTACTCCCCGCATCCTAGTGTATGAGACTACTCGCTCATAGCAAGAACCAAGAAGGAGGCAGGAAGAGAGAGAGCATCATCTCCACGTAGGAGGGAGGAAGGTCAACACCTTAGAGGAGAGAGAAACTATCTTCACGCCTTCTGGTTGTCTTGATGAAGAATCCTCCACTTCCCACCTTCTTATGTTGATGAGAGAGGAGATAGCTTGGAGATGGAGTATGGATCTTAAAGTGGCAGCCTTTTGGTGAAGGATGGAGGTGGAACAACTCTGGAGTGATTGAGGCAGTCTCTGGGTGTCTAAGAAATTGATGCCAAATGAGGACCCCTTAGGTCCTATTTATAGGCTTTCAAAGAATCCCAAACAGTCTTGGGATCATTTTGGGTCTTTAACAGTTTAGAGACCATTTTCCTTTATTCAGTCTAGGGACCATTTGAGTTCATTCGGTGTTGGGACCGTTTGGACTTCATTCGGTCTCCAGACCATTTGACTTTATTCGGTCTCGGGACTGTTTGGACTTCATTCGGTCTTGGGACCATTTGAGTTCATTCGGTTTTGGGACCGTTTGAGTTCATTCGGTCTTGGGACCATTTGAATTCATTCGGTCTTGGGACCGCATAGACTTCATTCGGTCACCAGACTGTTTGCCTTTATTCAGTCTCAGGACCATTTGGACTTTATTCGGTCTTGGGACCGTGTGGACTTCATTCGGTCTTGGGACCGTTTGAGTTCATTTAGTCTTGGGACCATGTGGACTTCATTCGGTCTTGGAACCATTTGAGTTCATTCGGTCTTGGGACCGTATGGACTTCATTTGGTCTTGGGACTGTTTGCCCCTTTTGCAATATTTTTTGGTTTTTCTGTAAGAAAAAGGAGATAAATGTTAGTTTAATGATGAATTCATAATAACACAGAAAGTTAAGGATTATATCTAATTTATCTAAGAAAGAGTATGGAAAATTAAGAAAAACTAGTAAGATAACATCACAAAAATGGGAGGTTATCACCCTCCCTAACTTAGAGTCTAGCTTGTCCTCAAGCTGGATAAAGCTAAGACACGTAGTGGTGAGGCAATTTTATTTAGTGAAGATTTCTATACTCTTGCTTTAATTCTAAACCAGAGATCTCCTAGAGTTTTATCGGGACTTCCTCTTGCATTAACTCTTTCGGGTGAGAGTTTCACAGATCTTAGGTTTCTTCCATATCGCGTAACTCGCATTGGGACCACCTTTTCCTTGATCACATTCCATGCATGTTTTCGTCTCTAAGCAGTTTTATACTTCTTTGAGAATCCTACCGAAAGCTAAGATAGGTAAGAGGGTTGGCTAAAGGTTGTTTTGTAACTCCCCCTTTTGGTGGGGGAGGGTTTATCTAAACTTTTAGGATCTCACTACCAGGCGCGACACATATGCCTTTGTGAGGGTTGCTAAATGTACCGGCTGGGTGAGTCCTTTATCAGCTTTTTCATATACTTGGATACCTTAGGATTTCACTATCGGATTTGACACATCTGCCATTGTGAGGGCAGCTAAATGTACCGGTCGGACGAGATCTTTATTGGTTCTTCGTATATGTCCTTATGCATGGCACAACTCTCATGTTTTTATTCAACACTCGTGCTTTTATTCATATGCTCACAGGCTTAGGATTTGGGTGTTTAGGATTTTATTTGGGCTGCCAAGCCTCTTTTTGAAAAGAATAAATTTGTTTCTTAGAGCTTCCTGACATGCAATTATTACGGTTTCATACTCATTGGTCCGCTTGCGAGGTTCCTTGATTTGGATTTCACCTGGTTCCCTCCCATTCTTGAGAGTGTTTAGCTTGTGTCAGTCAGGATGTTAACCTGTGGAGAGTCTGATGTAGAATTGAAGCAAAAGCATAAGAATCAGGTGTGAAAGTGATTTATTAATTCGCCATTACATGCCTAGAAGCTTCATATCTAAGTGAGGATTACTTGTCTCTAACTTAGCGAGGGATGTTCCTTTCCCAAAAAGAAAGTTTTTTTATATGCAAGAGTTATTTTATCAAAGAAATTACTAAAAAATTCTATGTGTCGAAGGGAAGGGAAAATATGTACGGAAAAACATGGGTGAAAGAAGGAATAAAGAGAAAAGGGGTTTGAATATGATATCTCGCCCTTACCCAGTGTACTCCCCTCCTAACTTACCATCCACTCTGTCCTCAGAGTGTCAAGGTGATAGTTTGAGAAGTACATGGGCAAGGGTATCACCGTTCTGTGAGTCCCTTGTTTGATCCATACGATCGTAGGAGGGTTGCTGCAAACTTTCCCCGTAAAGCATGATAATCCACGTCCTTCATGTCTTCCACGTGCTTACTGAGGACAATATGGGTGTACATCTAGTAAAGGACGTGGAAACCATAGTCGTTAGATTCTCTTATCTACTGGGGACATCTGTGGCTAAAGGTTGGGCGGTGAAAATGTTCTTTTTCATACGCCTTTGTGTGTTTTCCCAGGAGATCATGTAGTCTTTCAATGCAGTCCTTCGCCACTTCTTCCGTGGGCGTCTTTGTGGTAACAACATACTTTTTTTTATTTGGATCAAAATGGTTGTCGGAACTATTGTAGATGATTGGTGTTCCTTCATGTAGGTTTGTTTCCAGTAGCATCCAATGGTCGGAGTGAAGAAAGGGAAGCATAATGAATTTTGGAGTTGTATGTTGAAGATATGAAATTAGTGCTTCTGTGGTTCCGAAGTTCTTTAACCCTAATAGATCATCCTTCATGTATGCAGACGCCATATAAACCGTAGGGTGGTTCCATGCTAGAAGGAACTAGTACATGGTCATTATGCTCACGGATAAAGAACCTTTAACTTGTACAGTTTCACGGAGAGAATTTGCCATTACTAAAATATCTCCGTGTAGGAAAACCAACTCATCATTCTCTACGTATAGTCAAGACATAATGAGTTGGAGTTCATTATCGAAGAGGCTCTTATATGCATTTAGGTCAAAATTTGGAAATGTTGGTTGTATGGAAGATAGGGGCACCATTGGTTGTAAAGCTCTATTTAAGGTGATCCTTGTTATCATGTCGATGTCCCCCTTGTCCTCCTCCAAACTGAAAGTATAAGGGTCCCACTGGCGTTGTTCTGGGACCTTGGCGGTTTGATGTTGCTTTTTCTCCTACTCTTTTAGAATTGTCCTGTATGGATGCTTTTGTGGACGTTGGATAGCGGAGAAGAGATACAGAGGTATGTCGTCCTATGCCACTGTCACATCCATAAAGAATCATCTGTCGCAGATGAGTTCCATGGCATAACGTCCTCGTGAACAGTGCATATCTTATGTTGCTAACTCGGTAAACGGGAGTTGTCGATTTAGTGCTTCTGTGTGTCTTATTGTACAGAAAGCACAATCCCCGAGACCCTCAATTGTTTGGATAGGAGGGTTGATGATTTGGAACCAGGGTTTATTCCATCCATGTTTAAGTGATGGGCAGGCGACCCATATTATTTTGAGAAGTAGGAAAGGAATGCATCATGCTTCCCCAACTTCTAACCCTACAAAGTTGATATGTTTGGCTTTTAGTTCACTGGCACAGAAGTTGTACACCTTGGCGTCGTGTGCCTCGATGTCGAAAATCATGAGCATCCAGTGTCCATAAACTTTAAAGGGCACGATGATGTAGTGTTCCCTCCTTGCTAGACCAGCCTGCAGCCGTTCTATGGACTTTGCCTGTAAGTCCTTGTGTAGCAGAGATAGGGATAGGGCAGGTGAAGTGCTGAAAATAGGCTGCATTTTCTTGGAGCTTCGAAATTCTTCTATAGCATTGACGAGTAGGACGCGGAAGAGAGCCATTGTCACAGCCGATTGTGGTCGAAGGAGAATATGGAAATCTTCACGGGTCAACTTGCACTTTGTCTTTGTATTGCTATATATGATGCCCCCCCCATTCTTGGCATCATCTAAAATAGTGTTTAGGATGAAGATGTCCTGAACGTCTAGTGTAGAGATGGCCGCCATGTCAAGATCTTTCATCAGATGAGGTAGAGGTGGTGGCAGGGGTAGATCCTGTGGAGGGGATGGAGTCTGCGCACTATCTTCTAATAACAGAGGTAGCGCTTCGTCTGAGTCATAAGTGGAGTCGAGTCTATCATATGTGCCTAGACTCACTCTATCTGGTTCATCCTGTTCTAGGGGAAGGTTTGTAGATTATTGAATTGTTGTTGTAGCTAGGCTTATGCTGGTTTCCATGATACATTGTTGAAATTCAGCAAAAGCAGCTTCTTTTGCAGCTTCCCCTTGTGATCCCATGGCTGAGAAATTAAAGAACTGGTCCTCATATGACATTGTGATGTTGTCATTGTTATTGGGGGACTTGGGATCTTTGGTTCATTCTTCTTGGTGGTCGTTATCCTGTCCTATTTTTGTGGGATCTTACCCTCGACTTGTGCCCTCCCCAGCATTGTCTGAGTCACCGGATTGATCGTCAGAAGAGGAGATGTCATTGTTGGAGTCGACCGAGGAGTCAGAGTCCTCATCATCGTCTTCACTGGCATCATCCTCATCATCCACCACCTTTTCCTTTGTCTTTGTGATCGACTTCTTCTTGCACTGCCGATGGATTGCTTACAGCTCTTCAAGTGCCACTTGCACATGCTCGTGGGTTTCGAGCAGTGCGTCGTGGCTCTCTTTAAGATCCATATATCGTGCTTCAGCGGAGTAGAGTCATGCAGACAGATCGATTGTTTGTGTGTGAAGGTCATCGAGTTCTTTGTTGGAGTTCTCCTCCTGGCGGCGGATGAGTTGTAGAAGGGTGTTGTTGATGTCGTCCAAGTGCGTGCTTTGAGTAGTTTGCTGCTGCTGAAGCTCGCGGAGGGTCTCAGGAAACGGTTGAATTTGCATAGAGACCCCGTTGACTTGTTGGGCTAATGCTTCTTGCTGGCCTTTCATCTCGAGCACCAATTCTGACAAGGTTTGTAAGTAGTTCTCGATGCAGTTGACTTGTTGAGCCGCTGCTTCCTACTGTTGTTGGATGCTTGCGATGATGCCTGACAAGGTGTTGTTCTGCTCGTCTGACTTGGAGACCTGTGAAGCGATTTCCTGCATACAAGAAAAAATAGATGATAATATGTTAGAAGGATTTGTGAGGAGGTTTCGAATGGTGTCGAATTGCCATCTGAATTCCTCACTGACGTTAGAAAAGAGGACCCCAGAGATGGAAGGGTGAGGTGGCTGGGGTCGGGGTGGAAGGGTGGTAGTTCCTTACGAGAGGGACACTATTGATGGACTTGTGAATTGCGTGGTGACTGTTGATGGAGTCACTAGCGATATCGGGGGGTGGTGGTATGTGGGGTGGTGAATGGAAATGGTGGTGACATCCCGGGTGAGAAGGGATGAAATGGAAGTGACGAGGGGAAAGAAATTGAAGTGAAGGTGAGATCACGTGTTGAGGTGGAGAATGGAGTGCCGAAGAGGAAAAGAGTGGGGTGGAGTATGTGGGTGAAGTTGTGGATGTGGATGAGGTAATTATGGTGGGCATTGTTGTGGAGAATGGGGGAAGAGTGATGGATGGTGGAATGGTTGAGGGTGGTGGTGTGGTGGCGGAGTGGTGGTGGTGGTGGTGGTTGTAGAGGTGAGCCCAACATCCAGATCGAAGATGAAGGTTTTGGTGTTTCAGTGTTGTGCGGTGGCTCCGCCTCTGGGTTTATCTTTGATGTGGGCATTTCTGATTGTTGTTGTTTTTGTATACGCAGCTTTGAAGGTCGTGTTATCGGAATTTTCTTTGGCCTTGCTGCGAGGGCAGTGATACTATGTTCAGTTTGCCCTTTTTTTCCTACTTCTCTTTTGATTTAACTGAGTCTATGAGGTTGGCAAGCTCTTTTTTCGTGAAGAGCAGCTTATCTTTGTCATAGTCTGCCAGTTCTGGAAGAGGTAGCAGAGTTCTAGATGCTTTGACGGTAGGGCAAAAAATGTTGTGTAGTTTAGCATCCTTTTCCTTTATGATGTATGAGTTCTTTAAACTCTGTTCATTTGTAAGGATGTCGCCCTTTGTCACTGTGCACCTGGGTAGCGGTCTGTCCATCTTGAGAAATTTCAAGATTGATGTTATATGACCACCCATGCAGATTTCTATCCCGAGGGTGTAGGTTGCATGCTTTTGAATCAACTGCCAGGTTATGTTGACCGGCTGCCCTTTGAGAATGGACCATAGGATAAAGAGATCTGAAATAATAACACTCGCACTCTCTGGCCTGGGAAAAAGGGCACCAGTGATGATTTTGTGCAATGTACGCACCAAGCCAGAGTGAATGTTAGAGGCTTTGCAAGTTTTTGCCTCAAAAGTTGGAATCCCCGTTAAGGACTTCCAGAAGTTGTGCCTGTTGAACTGGGAGTTGTCCAGGCCTACAACTTTAGCCTTCTTCAGCTGATCCTGGTTGTCAATGAATATCTCGTTCAACATATTTTCAATTAAGACCACTTTGCTTCCAAAAACGTAAGGTGACCAACCTGCGGTCACCTCCGTCTTTCCAGTGATCCTTTACGTCCACGGTTTATTTTTCAAGGTATATGAAGAATTCTACCGTGGGCTCAATATAAGAGGTTTCTGTCACAAAATAGAGTTTTGAAAGATTCATGTTGTCTAGCAAGGCGAGAACTTGACGTGTATTTTACTACGCGCTTAAACGCAAGTATACACGTCGAGTAATATAGGCCTTGTGAGGCCCGAGTCGAACTCAGGGATACATGAATTATTGGAGACTTCTACTAACTAATCGCAATCAGCTAGACCGATTAACAAAATAAGGTTTTGTTGTTGAAATTAAAAGAAAATAAATATCAAACAAAGAAAACAATCGATTAAAGGTTAATTTAATCAATTCAAAAGGATATCTTTAGGATGGCGGTTTCACCGCGGGTCAACATTGTATTAGGTTTCATATAATTCCTCACACTTCTCTCTCTATCCGGGTAGTGGCCTGAAATGAGAATTACCCACTGTCGTGGTGTAATTCACTACTTAGGTTTAGGTTGATTCCACCGTCGTAGTAATCATTCCCCTAAACTAAGCGCATTAAAAACAGTCTCTCAGTTCCCACCATTAATTTTACAACTCCTTTGTCAAGGGTTTTATTGATTAATGTAGAATTCGTCTCTTTTCAACCGTTAATCCTTCTATCGAAGTGATTAAGGGTGTTAAATTATTATTATGGTGATCAAGCATAACAATCGAAATGGAGAAAACGAATCTATACCACAGATTTGAGAGAGAAATATGAATTATTGATATAAAAATGTCATACAATGCATTCCCGGGCTACTCCCGGTCCTAAAGATTGAGGGTTTTAGCCTCTCATGTTCATCTCACACGAATACATGGTAGAAATTGGGGAATTCATAAGAAAAACGGGAAATAAATGGAAAAACCCCTGAACGGAGAAGAACCGGTGGATCCTTGGCGTAGAACACGAGCTTCCCCGCCTATCGGTGGTGGAAATCGTCTTCGGCAGCGTCTGAATCACCCGGGATGAGCTTCTCGGCCTCCGTTCTCCTTTTTCTCCTCCTCGGCACTCGTGCAATCAAAAACTGAGATCCCCCCTCGTGTGGGAGGCCGTCATTAGGTATAAGTCCCTAATTAGATCGTCAAATAACAACAGTCGTCCGATCGAGATCAAAATAGATCCAACGCATATCTACCGGCGTCGATACCATCGACGCGGGTCGATGGTATCGACCCAGCGGATTAGTGGCAGCTTTTCTTTCTTTTATTCTGAGCGCATGTGGTGATCTCGATACCATCGACTTGGGTGTCGATGGTATCGACTCTCTTTAGCGTCGGTTGTTGTCGTTTAGCGACGCTGTAGCTCTTCATGTGTTGATGGCATCGACTTGGGTCGATGGTATCGACTCTGTGCTGCTCTTCTCGGCTAGCAACCTATGGCTTGGTCGATGGTATCGACGGAAGCAGATACTTGTATTTCCTGAAATTTCACAACAGGACCAAGTAAATCCACACAATTTATAATAAGATAATAAATAATGCTCAAAATAGTAAAACAAAGGGGATTTGATATAATATGATGGCAAAGACCAAATTAAGTGAATTATGCAATATTATCCATGAAAATGAGTAATTAGAGCACAAAACACATATGAAATAGGTCTATAAATGCGACTCAAAATCATCGCATCAAACTCCCCTAAGCTTAAACATTGCTCGCCCTCGAGCAACTAATCCTTAGAATAGGATTGCAGATGTCAACTAAAAATCAACACATCACCCCACATTCCACATGACTCCCACTGGACGTTCTCAAACCGGCCTTTCCTAATCATAGAACAGTAACTACCCTACAGGTGACAATAATCATCAATAAAAGAAATTATCCTTCAAACCGATGAACACTATCACATAAGGCAGTTAACATAATAAAATTTGCCGATTCAGCATTGGTGCATCTTGTGATCGCCTACACTACGTTGCTCGCCCTAACTACCATCTACATGGAAGCAGTTCTCCTGATAAACATGAGTGAGGAGAAAATCACAGTGGCCTACCAATCCGAGCAACGGGTGGATGGAATGGGTGGTTCATGGAAGAATTTGGAAGTATTACACAGTTTCAAAATGCATAAAACAAAATGCTCTAAATGATGTGAATGCACATTAAAAATTCCCTAATGCCTATAATTGGGTGGAATGATGCATGCACTAACCTTCCACCTCAAGATGAGATGGAAATCTAATTAAGCCACATCATGTACTCAATTTCCTTGTTATGCAAGTGATATCATGTTCCTTTCTCCCTCTTATTCCATTTCCTTCTAAATTCTCTCTTTTTTTTTCTTTTCTCAATTTTTTCAGATTTTCAGAAAATTTTTTTTCTTCTCTTTTTTTCTTGTAGCCCACATATCCATAATTGCCTAGAAATACATGTATGGGGCTGTTTTCTTCATGATTGGAATCTTTGCGATATTTCGAAGGTATGGAACAGTTTAGATCACTTTTGAAGAAAAAATTGAGATA
The DNA here is from genome assembly GCA_963693085.1 of Alisma plantago-aquatica. Taxonomy (NCBI): domain Eukaryota; kingdom Viridiplantae; phylum Streptophyta; class Magnoliopsida; order Alismatales; family Alismataceae; genus Alisma; species Alisma plantago-aquatica. The sequence goes on along the minus strand of OY856411.1, from coordinate 970,390,948 downwards.
CATGGTGTACTTTATGCACGATAATCATGAAAGTCATGAGTGCAACTACATGGCATGCACCTAAAGGTAATGTGCATGAATCACTATAAATTTTTTTTCGTTTTATGCAAAAGTATGAAAATAACAATGCAAATCCTATCTACATGCTATGCACGCAAGAAGGAATTAAAACTATACTTTACTTCCAATTCTTTGGTAGATTATGGAAAAATATGAAGTGGAATGATCACAAGATTAAGTTACTGAACCTTAGAAAAATATCATGTGTCCCTCCTTACTGACATGTGTAGTAGTTCAAAGGGTTCTTTCTCTTATATCCAATTAAGGTCTCATTACCATTTGATTAGGTTAGGCTCAAACAACCGTTACTATCCACTTTTCATGAGTCAATGGGGGTGTGGGTGTGACATATTGCTTCAAAGTTGACATAATCAATCATTTTCATAGGACAAGTTCCCCAAGGACAACCAAGTTAAGCTATCCAAAAGACACAGAAAATTTTAAATTCCCTTAAATTTCCCATGAAAACAACGAGATGACAATTTTTAAGACATCCACGGTTACACTAGATAGATGTGGATCCTAAACAAAAACTAAAATTGCAAGAACAAATAACAAAGCAAAAACTAAAAACAACAAAAGAAAAATATAGAGTTGTTCCAGCTACCCCCCTAAGCTTGAATTCGACTATGGCCTCATAGTCAAAAACCAACTTAAGGGTGGAACAGAGATACCCTGATCAATCCTGTGGAGGCGGTGGTGGGTACTGCCAGGGTCGTGGGGTCCGGATTTGCTCTGAATGCTGTGACTTCATTTGACCAATAACCTCGTCTTTAATAACTGACACCGAAACTGCTGTGTGCCCTTCGATACCATCGATGGAAGTCGATGGTATCGACTCGCTGATTAGGGCAACTGCCTCGCGAGTCCGGCCGCCGCCTTTTTCACTTGAAAATGTCGATACCATCGACAGACCCGTCGATGGTATCGACTTCTCTGAGTCGATTTCTTCTGAAAATCTCCAGAGATCTCGATGGTATCGACTGGCATGTCGATACCATCGACCTTTATTGCGCAGCCTGCCTGTAGGTATGTCGATACCATCGACGGGACCGTCGATAGTATCGACTCAATGCGATTTTTGCAGCTGTCAACCTGAACCCATGTCGATACCATCGACCAGTGTGTCGATGGTATCGACCCTGCCTGTGCCTGCACATTTAACAAACGGATCAAGGTATCTTTTTTTAAACTAAATCTAAACGAAATAAAAGCAATCTACAACTATAACTAAACTATCCTAATGTACCAATGGTTGGGTTGCCTCCCACCAAGCGCCCTTCTTTAACGTCTTAGGCTAGACGGTGTGACAATCATCATCTTTTCACCTTGGGAACTGCACTTAGAGGATCATCCGGTAATTTGAATTCAACACGATCTCCTCCAATGCCCAAGGACAAAGTCCCTCTCCGTAGGGCAGTCACGACATCTGCCGTAGCTTGAAACGGTCTTCCTAGAAGAATTTCACAGCTTTGGAGCGATGGCATATCAATAACAACAAAATCCACCGGGAAAATGAATCTATCCACTTTGACCAGAACATCTTCACATACTCCATAGGGTCTCACTGTAGACCCATCCGCCAACTCAATTGTTGCGGCTGACCTCTTTATCTCTTTTAACCCCAACTTTTGAAATGTCGCCAAAGGCATGAGATTTATGCTAGCGCCAGAATCACATTGTGCTTTTTGAAAATGTTGACCACCTATTGAGCACGGTATGTAAAAACCTCCTGGGTCCTTTCTCTTCTTTGGTGAACTCCCATGAATCATAGAGCTCACTATCTCATTCATCCAATAAATTTCATCGTCTTTTATCCACCTCTTTTTATTGATGATTTCCTTGATGAACCTCCCATAGGCGGGTACTTTCTCGATCATCTCCACTAATGGAATATTGATGTGGAGTTTTCAGAATATCTCCAGAAATTTCTTAAAGTGACGATGCTCTTTCTTTGACTTCGGATTTACCGGATCTAAAACATCGGCTGCATCAACACGCCTATGAGGTGGCACATAAGAGCTTTTCGGGGGTACCTCCCCTAAGCTTGCTTCAATCATTCCCTCGGACGTGGGCCTTGACGAGGTATCCTCAATGGTAGCAGCTTGTTGTGGTTCCTCTCTCACCTTAGATGTCTCCACATGTGCACAAACAACTTGCACTTGTTCTGCCTGCCTAGGTGGAGATACAATATTCACCACTCTTTGTGATTTTCTGAAGAAAGGGTTTCCGCCCGGCACTCTAGAGTACGTGCGTGGATATGGTATCGCCGGTGTTGCGTTTACATTGAAAGTCATCTTTCATTCTTCTACAGCTTCTTGCACCTGAGATTCCTCCTCAGTGCTTACCACAGACATGTATTTGACCTTATGATGTGCTTGTGGCACATTCGCAATCTCAGCCGGTTTCTGTTGATTGGCGTGCTTGATGGCCGCCACTTCACTCGAAATCTGAGCCACAGTGGTCTCTAATGCCCACATCTGTGCTCCATGGCTTTGCAGCGTCTGCCCAAATTTGGTTAGAATGTCACCTTGAGATTGCAATTGCTTACCAAACATGGCCATCATCTCCTGGTTCTGCTGTACCAATTGACTCAGTAGTTCAGTGCTTTTATCCTCGACTCTTGGCTGTGGCTTGGCATCCGGATCCTGCAGAAAATTGTTCGGATCCTTCCATGAAAACTTTTTATCTTTCCTCCATGCATAGTCATTATTTCTATAGCCTTTTTGTTGCATGAATTTCACTTGGGCCTCCTCATCGTCAACTGCATCTTCCTTAGTCAGCATTTTCTTAGCTAGAAGATCTAACTTGTCGTTCATCTCCCTAACTATTCTGGATTCACCAGCAGCCTTGACATGTTCCACTGCACCTCTATCACCCCATGACTGTTTCCTAGCCATGTTTTTCAGTATTTCCCAGCATCTTGTATCGGTGTTATTTAAGAAAAATCCAGAACCAGCCGAGTCCAGGTTGCTTCTATCATGCTCGGAGAGAGCAAAGTAGAAGATCTTCACTTGGGTTTCCTTGTCCAATCCATGATGTGGACATCTCCTCAACATGACTTGGAATCGCTCCCAAGTCTCAGAATAAGTTTCACCCGCTTGTTGGGTGAAATTGTGAATCTTCCTGATCATGTCATTGGTCTTCTCAGGAGGGAAAAACCTCTCGAAGAAAACCTCTACCATGTGATCCCATGATTCAACAAACTCGTCGTCGAGGTTATGAAGCCACTCTCGCGCTGCTCCTGCCAATGAACTTGGGAACAACTTGAGATACAACGCATCTTGCGGGAACCTGTCGATCTTCACCATATCGCAATTTTCAACAAACTGACTAATGTGTGCCACTGGATCTTCATTTTTCAATCCGTGAAATGCGTTGGATTTGACCAAGTTAATCAGTGCTGGGTCGATCTTGTATGTAGGTATGTTTAGCCCCTGTTTCTTTATAGGCCCCTTTGATGCTGAGGAAGAAGACGCCTTGATCCTCTCCCATATGGTCTGTGCTTCAGCCATTTCTTCTTCTTGTTCTTGCTCAGATTCAGAATTTATATCACTTTGGTGTTCCTCCTCGTAGTAGTCCTCGTCCTCTGGTCCCGCAGATGGAACCTCAGGTGTGCGATTCACGTAGTCTCGACTACGTGTGTGTGCACCATACAAAGTACCTGAAATATGGAAATAGGGGTTCAGTACAATGCTTTGAACGAGTCAACACAATTATAGAGAAATAAAGGAATTTTTGAAATTGTTTTAAAATAAAAAAAATGTGGCCTAGAGTGGCCGCTCTTAGCACTCAAAGTGCCAATAATTCGCTGTATCCCCGGCAACGGCGCCAAAAACGTGACGTGTATTTTACTACGCGCTTAAACGCAAGTATACGCGTCGAGTAATATAGGCCTTGTGAGGCCCGAGTCGAACTCAGGGATACGTGAATTATTGGAGACTTCTACTAACTAATCGCAATCAGCTAGATTGATTAACAAAATAAGGTTTTGTTGTTGAAATTAAAAGAAAATAAAAATCAAACAAAGAAAACAATCGATTAAAGGTTAATTTAATCAATTCAAAAGGATATCTTTAGGATGGCGGTTTCACCGCGGGTCAACATTGTATTAGGTTTCATATAATTCCTCACACTTCTCTCTCTATCCGGGTAGTGGCCTGAAATGAGAATTACCCACTGTCGTGGTGTAATTCACTACTTAGGTTTAGGTTGATTCCACCGTCGTAGTAATCATTCCCCTAAACTAAGCGCATTAAAAACGGTCTCTCAGTTCCCACCATTAATTTTACAACTCCTTTGTCAAGGGTTTTATTGATTAATGTAGAATTCGTCTCTTTTCAACCGTTAATCCTTCTGTCGAAGTGATTAAGGGTGTTAAATTATTATTATGGTGATCAAGCATAACAATAGAAATGGAGAAAACGAATCTATACCACAGATTTGAGAGAGAAATATGAATTATTGATATAAAAATGTCATACAATGCATTCCCGGGCTACTCCCGGTCCTAAAGATTGAGGGTTTTAGCCTCTCATGTTCATCTCACATGAATACATGGTAGAAATTGGGGAATTCATAAGAAAAACGGGAAATAAATGGAAAAACCCCTGAATGGAGAAGAACCGGTGGATCCTTGGCGTAGAACACGAGCTTCCCCGCCTGTCGGTGGTGGAAATCGTCTTCGGCAGCGTCTGAATCACCCGGGATGAGCTTCTCGGCCTCCGTTCTCCTTTTTCTCCTCCTCGGCACTCGTGTAATCAAAAACTGAGATCCCCCCTCGTGTGGGCGGCCGTCATTAGGTATAAGTCCCTAATTAGATCGTCAAATAACAACAGCCGTCCGATCGAGATCAAAATAGATCCAACGCATATCTGCCGGCGTCGATACCATCGACGCGGGTCGATGGTATCGACCCAGCGGATTAGCGGCAGCTTTCCTTTCTTTTATTCTGAGTGCCTGTGGTGATCTCGATACCATCGACTTGGGTGTCGATGGTATCGACTCTCTTTAGCATCGGTTGTTGTCGTTTAGCGACGCTGTAGCTCTTCATGTGTCGATGGCATCGACTTGGGTCGATGGTATCGACTCTGTGCTGCTCTTCTCGGCTAGCAACCTGTGGCCTGGTCGATGGTATCGACTTTCGTCGATGGTATCGACGGAAGCAGATACTTGTTTTTCCTGAAATTTCACAACAGGACCAAGTAAATTTACACAATTTATAATAAGATGATAAATAATGCTCAAAATAGTAAAACAAAGGGGATTTGATATAATATGATGGCAAAGACCAAATTAAGTGAATTATGCAATATTATCCATGAAAATGAGTAATTAGAGCACAAAACACATATGAAATAGGTCTATAAATGCGACTCAAAATCATCGCATCAGAACTCTATCATAAATCCCCATTTTATTAAGTATGTTTGAGCAGACATACTTTGTTGGGCGCAACACCTTATCACCAACTGGGAGGTTTTGGATGTATAGGTCAGTTGGTGCAGGTTCTGTGGTGGTAGTAGCGATAAAGGTGAAAGTAGGGGTATCATGTCCTGCTAAGATCTGTTCTCTTGTGGTAGAGGGCCAAACTTGCTTCCATGCCCTTTTCTTTGATGGTTGTCCCTTGGTGGCTGCTTCAGTCTGTCTTTTGCCTTTGGACTTAAGAAATGGGGATTCATCCTCGGAGTTTGGTGCGTACTCCAAACCTTCATCACTGGAGGAAATCTCCTCCAATTCTTCAACAGGTTCTTCAGCTAGGCACATGTTGATTCAGTCAATTTCATTCATGACTCTAATCAGGTCAACTTTTGGTGGGACCTTTCTGGTCTTTTCGTAAGTGACCATGATGTATTGGAGCTTTGCGTGATCCTCCATTAGTTGCTCCCTTGTCCAGAAGTGTGGGCTCTGATCTCTAAAACACAAGATAAACGTAGCGGAAGCGGTTTGATTAACAGCGGAATACAAACAATCACGAGAAATTAAAACCTTTCAAAAACGAGATCTCGAAAACTTGAAACTCTTTTCATAAAAGCAAGATGAACTATTTACATCTCTGTTAAATCACTTCTTGAGTGATTATATACATCATGATACAAAATCTCAAGACTTCAAAATTCTCAGATCAACAAACTCCTAGGACCTGAGTGTACAGAGACGACATAAGACTATTCTAACTATAAGACTTGACAGCACGGTGTTTCCACCTAAAATCACTACTGCTCCTAGTTTTGCTGCTGCTGCTGCTGTCCACCTACAGATCGGTTCCTTCGACCTCGACGTCCACCTAAAGGTAGAAATCTAAGGGGTGAGACAATTTCAAATAATTGTCCCAGCGAGAGTTATAACTCTCTTCCAGAAACTTTGTTAAAAGCAATCAAAGGAATATCATGAGCAGGTAACTTAGATTACTCACAACAGGCTTGATATCAATTACTCACCTTTATTAAGGAATATAAAGAACATGTATACTAATACTTGAACAGGATATTAAATGCAAGCAATGTAATATCAATCAATGTTCTTCGTAATTCAACCTAAGTAGTTATGCTACATGGTTGATTATGTTTTACAAACATCAATATGCCCTGCGGAGATGAGGTATACCGCTCATGCTCCAACCGATCACTAGTAAGTCGCATCGGTATCATACTAGGTCATCGGAAGAGCCGGATTCTCATGACCTTCAACTACCTCAGTCAGAATGAGGATAAACATGCAGGACATCTAGTGTCTCTGCTATTATAGCTCACCAGGGTATTCTGGTACTTCACTATTAGAGTCACAGTGGCATTCTGCACTCTCTTCGCTATCGAAAGATTTCATGTTTATCTCTCATCGATGCGGTATAAAAGATTCCTTTGGGAGAATAGTGTTACATCATCCCAGTATAAACATATAGTGAAGGGTTGATGGATTAAGATATATCCACATCAACTCCTACACTAGGATGTAAGGATATACACATCCATATTCCCCCACATACTCTACAGTATGTGATCCAGGAGTTCCCTTAGGAAAACCTATTTCACCATCATTTAAACTCTGACAATGATGGATCTATGATCAGGGCTCTACATGATATGATTATACTTGGTTATTAGGTACATTTCAGTATTCTTTTTGCATCATACATGTTTTCAAACATTCAAGTACTAAACATGGCTATAACAGAAGAATACTAAATGTAACAGGTATTACTCATATCAATTATCAGATGGATATCAATTCTTAATCATCTTATCACTATGATTTAGGAACATGGGTGCTCACATCCTTATATCATCATAACACTTTCTATCAAGTGACATGTCAGCATCAAGTCATCTATTAGCATGACCTTGATGTCATTCATGGCCCTTAAGGCATATCAGTTTCATATGATGCCACTTGCATCTAGGCAACATAGTTATTTCTGTTCATAAGCTATTGTCATGCTTTCAATGAATATAATGTCATAACCTTTACCCTGGCTATGATTACATCTTGCTAACCACCTGAATGATTAGTATAACTGAGATTATGCATGTTTAACAACATCTTTACAAATACCAAGACTTTTCAATTTGTTTCATAGAGTACCACGGCCGTGCTTCCTTGCACGGTCGTGCAAAGGAAGGTTACCACGGTCGTGCTCCATAGCACGGGCGTGCTATGAATCAGTATACTCTACTGATTTTAGGGCTTGGATGCATTCCTCTTTATCATGGGGTTATTGAACCTCTTTAGGTTACAATGATAAATAGATTCCTCATGTTACAACTTGTAATTAGGGTTTCACACTCATAGGTATAACCTAGAGTTACTTCTTTTACAACCTCACCCCAAATTAGGGTTTACTATTCACATTGCATGTTATTACCCTAGAATTAGGGTTTACTATTCACCTTATAGTGAATTGAGCTCATATCATCATCATGTATGAGGAACATCATCATTTATGCCCTCTATTTAGGTTAAGATTCATCAATCATCATAGTTAGGGTTTCCTTGATCTCACCTTGATGGATCATACCCTAAACCTGTTCATTCTTATGCATTGAAGATATGTTGTTTGATTCTTAATTATATTAGGAGCCCTCTCTCTCCTCTTACTTCTAGATGATGATTACATCACTCTAGGTTAGGTTGGGTTAAGTCCTCGTTGACCAACACAAGCCAACACATCACTATCATGTGATTAGGGTTTAATTAAAACAAGGTATCCTTTAATTGAACCCATCTAAGGTTAAACGAGTGTGAACCCACTTGAGCTTAAACGAGTGTGGACCCATTTGAGTTTAAACGAGTGTGAACCCGTTTGAGCCTAAACGAGTGTGAACCTGTTTGAGCTTAAACGAGTGTGAACCCACTTGAGCTTAAACGAGTGTGAACCCACTTGAGCTTAAACGAGTGTGAACCCACTTGAGCTTAAACGAGTGTGAACCGGTTTGAGCTTAAACGAGTGTGAACCCACTTGAGCTTAAATGAGTGTGGACCCATTTGAGCTTAAACGAGTGTGAACCCGTTTGAGCTTAAACGAGTGTGAACGCGTTTGAGCTTAAACGAGTGTGAACCCACTTGAGCTTAAACGAGTGTGAATCCACTTGAGCTTAAACTAGTGTGAACTTGTTTGAGCTTAAACGAGTGTGAACCTGTTTGATCTTAAACGAGTGTGAACCCACTTGAGCTTAAACGAGTGTGAACCTGTTTGAGCTTAAACGACCTTGAAGTCCTTTGGATCCAAATGGGTTCAAACCGCATGGACATAAAAGGTGAAACAAAAGTTATGTTTGAATAGGATTTCCTATGTTGAAGCCTTCAATTGGCCATGCCCTTGTTAACCATTTACAAATTGAGTCAATTAGGATTAGCCTTAATCAATTGGACATCAAATTGATTCTCAATTGAAAGCTAATTGGGGTTAAATCCCACTCAATTAGGGTTTTCAATCGGCTAATCATCAATTTTCAACAATGTGAAACAAATTGTAGTTGAACCCATCAATTGAGCTCCAATTGGGCCCAAACTTGGCCCAAACGGTCTTGGGATCGTTTGGATATCCTCCAAACGGTCTTGAGACAGTTTGCCCAAAGTTTTATCAAAAAATAAATCAATTTGATAAGGATTGAACCCTAACTAGGTCCAAAATCAGCATTTTTTTTATCAATTCATCAACCTATTGAAACTGGACCCTCAAACCATCAAATTTCCTTAACCCTAGACCTCCAAACGGTCTTGGGTTGTCACCAAACGGTCTTAAGACCGTTTGAGTGAACCCCCAAATGGTCTTGAGACCGTTTGGGTCCTTCAACCCAAAATTCACCAAAATCTATCTTTGAAAAACTCAATTCAACCCGATTAGGGTTTAAGGAGTTGAAGTGCCTTCCACTTGTGATTGGTTTGGAATTGGGTTATGATTCTTTGTAGGAATTAAATTCAATATGTTTACAACAGTTCCTTAAATGGTCTTCCCTTGGTCAACCCTATCAAACGGTCTTGAAGACTGTTTAAAACTAAACAAACTTGCAAGATCGTTTGAGATCAAACGGGTTGAGCCCCTTCTTGATTTCAAACGGTTGCAAACCGTTTAGACCTATTGGTCCAAGATTGTTTAATAAAGTTGGATAAGGACCAACATAGGTATTAACGCCCTTCGTCTTCAACCTTGAAACCAAGGTCTGTTCTTCACAAAATAGCTTGCAAGAGTGCAAAGAAAGATGGGGAAGAAGAAGAACTAACTATTATTTGCAAGAATAAAAGTATGCATAACAAAGCAAGGTTTAGAGTTATAAAACCCGCCTCAAACATTGTTCCTAGAGCTCCAAGCTTCCAACCTTCAAGCCTTTAATGGCGTCTTGAGCTCCACAGGTTGGCCAAAGGTGATTCTCCAAGGAAAAGATGGAGATGATCGGCTAGAACTAGAAACCTAAGTGAATTAACCATGAAACCAACCTTATACAAGGATTTCCTCCAAGAATCCAAGCTAGAAGATGGTGCTCTTCTTACCTTAGAACAGGTTGGTCATTTCCCTGAGCTCAAGAGCTTTTCCTTGGTCGGTTGAGAAAGATGAGAAGTGAGGAAGTGAAGGGGATACGTTTGGTTGTTTTACAAGGAACTAAGCTTATATACCTTAGGTTGTTTTCCACCATAAGGACCTCTAAAACATAGATTTCTCATCTAAGTCCCTCCTTCTTTCTAAGGAACGTCCAAGCATGATAATCTTATGCAAAGCTCATCAAAACTCAAGATCTAAGGGTAGATAAAACCAACATGCATACTAAGGTACATATATGAAGGGTCTCCTTACTCATACTAGGTGTTTTCACTACAAAGGTCATCCTTCTTATCCAATTATTTAATTGAACCGCCCCTCTCATCATTTCTTCTCTAAATGATGTCAAGAGTCATAAAAGACATACTAGAAGGTACATTTTACAGGTTGCACTCCATATTTTGGGTAAATTGCACTTTTACACCAAAATCAGGGTTTTTAAGCACAAGGACTACTCCACAAGATGCTTCTTGGTGCCCAAGCTTGGAGAATCCATCATACCTCATCATATTCATTCATATGATGTCTCATCATCAAAGGAACATCATAACATGTTAATATTGCAAGTTAACCCTTCTAATTGGGTAATTTGCACATAGGTCCCTGCATAACAAAGCAATACCACAATCATTGTTTTAAAAGGACAGAAATGAAATTGTATGTTCCTTAGGAACTTAATTACACGCCAGAAGTTAATCACAAGTATCTTAATTACATGATTTAAGCAAAACACATAGGGTTAACTTATAACCCAGGTCAGGGATGTTACAAATTATCCACCCCTCAAAAGGATTTCGTCCCCGAAATCGATTTAGCATATTAGGAGAAAAGAGCAGGGTATTTCCTCCTCATCTCTTCCTCCAGCTCCCAAGTGGCTTCTTCAACACCACGATGATTCCAGAGGACTTTCACAAGACTTATATCTTTCTTCTTTAACTTTTTAATTCTGTTATCAAGGATTGACACTGGTCCCTCCTCATAAGTTATATCTTCATTCAATTCTACTTCCATAGGTTGTAGAACTGACTCGATATCAGGGTGACATTTCCTCAACACAGAAATGTGAAACACAGAGTGTAACTTCTGCAATTCTGGTGGCAACTCTAGTTTATAGGCTACCTTTCCAACTCGTTCAATGATTGGATAAGGCCCCATAAATCTAGGAGCTAACTTTCCTTTCCTTCCAAAACAAAAGACTCCTTTCCAAGGTGAGACCTTGAGGTACACTTTGTCTCCAACCTGGAACTCTAAAGGTCTACGACGTCTGTCAGCGTTAGACTTCTGTCTATCTTATGTAGTCTTAAGCTGCTGTTGGATTACCTTAATCTTTTCTGTGGTCTGTTGTACAAGATCAGGACCTAACAACTGATGCTCACCAGTCTCATACCAGCATAAGGGTGATCTACAACGTCTACCATACAAGGCTTCATAAGGTGCCATATCAATACTATGTTGATAGCTATTGTTATAGGCAAACTCTATCAAGCTTAGGTGTAGATCCCAACTTCCTGTGAACTGGAGAACACATGCTCTCAACAAGTCTTCCAAGGTCTGTATAGTCCTTTCCAACTGTCCATCAGTCTGTGGATGAAAGGCTGTACTAAACCTTAACTGGGTGCCTAGTGCCCTATGTAGCTATTCCCAAAAATGACTTGTGAACTGAGGACCTCTGTCAGAAACTATGGTGACAGGAACTTCGTGCAAACGCACTATCTCTTGAACATATAACTGGGATAACCTTTCAGAAGAATATGTTGTTTTGACAGGTAAGAAATGTGTTGTCTTAGTCAACCTATCAACAATTACCCAAATGGAATCATGTCCTTTGTTTGTCCTAGGTAGGGCAACAACAAAGTCCATGGTTACATGATCCCACTTCCACTGTGGTATGGGTAAAGGTTGCATTGTTCCTGCAGGCTTCTGGTGTTCAACTTTAACTTGCTGACACACCGGACACCTCAGAACAAACTCAGCTACATCCTTCTTCATCCCGAGCCACCAATACATATCTTTTAAGTTTTGATACATCTTGGTGCTCCCTGGATGCATAGCATACATAGAAGAATGAGCTTCCTCCAGGACTAACTTCCTCAGGTTATCCACATCTGGCACTATCATCCTCCCATGATAGCATGCCACTTGATCATCTGATTCATGAAAACCTTCTCGCTTCTCATCACCATACTCAGATCTGATCTGTTGAACTGTAGCATCAACTTGTTGTGCCTTCTTAATCTTCTCTCTTAGGGTGGGTTTGATATGCATCTCAGCCAACAACCCAGCAATCCATGACACCTTCATCTGTACATTGTCTTGCCTTAAGGAGATAAGCATATCTCTCCTAGGGCATACTAAAGAGTTTAATTGTGCCCTATCAGAGGATGATGTTGCTGATTTCCTACTCAAGGCATCTGCAACTACATTGGCCTTCCCTGGATGGTAATCTATCATACAATCATAATCCTTGATTAACTCCATCCAGCGACGTTGCCTCATGTTAAGGTCATGCTGAGAGAAGATATACTTAAGACTCTTATGGTTAGTGAAAACCTGGAATGTTTCTCCATATAGATAGTGTCTCCAGATTTTCAAGGCATGAACCACAACAGCTAACTCTAAATCGTGTGTCGGATAATTCTCCTCGTGTTTCTTAAGCTGTCGGGAAGCAAAAGAAATCACATGCTTATCCTGCATCAGCACACATCCGAGTCCAATCTTGGAGGCATCACAGAAAACTATGTATCCTTTGCCTTGCTCAGGTAACACAAGTACAGGTGCACTTGTCAACCTCTCCTTCAACAACTGAAAGGACTGCTGACACTTGTCACTCCAAGTAAAAGAAACATCTTTCCGGGTCAACTTCGTCAAGGGTAGGGCTATAGAACTAAAGTTCTTAATGAACCTTCGATAATATCCAGCCAACCCTAAGAAACTACGAATCTCCGTCGGTGTCTTCGGTTGTTCCCATTGTAGAACAGACTCTACCTTTTTAGGGTCAACACGAATTCCCGAGGCAGATACCACATGTCCAAGAAAAGATACCTCCGGCAACCAGAACTCACACTTGCTAAACTTAGCGTATAACTCATGTTGTCTTAACAAAGTTAGATCCTGAAGAAGATGATGTTCATGCTACTGAGCATCTCTACTATAGATCAGGATGTCATCTATAACGACAACAACATTCTGATTGAGGAAAGGTCGGAAGATTCTATTCATAAGCTCCATAAATGCAGCTGGTGCATTAGTTAGTCCAAACGACATAACTGTGAACTCATAGTGACCATACCTTGTCCTGAAAGCAGACTTGGGTATGTCACTGTCCTTAATATGAAGTTGATGATATCCAGACCTCAAATCTAGATTTGAGAAGACGGTTGCACCACGTAACTGGTCAAAAAGATCATCAATCCTCGGCAGAGGGTACTTATTCTTTATCGTTACTTTATTTAGTTGTCTGTAATCAATGCACAACCGCATTGATCCATTCTTCTTTTTAACAAACAAGACCGAAGCACCCCAAGGTGAAGTGCTTGGTCGGATAAAACCCTTCTCAAGCAACTCTTGGAGCTGTTTCTTAAGTTCTGCCATTTCAGCAGGCGCCATCCTATACGGTGTTTGTGCTATGGGTTGGGTATCTGGGATCAAATTGATTTCAAAATCAATTTCCCGAGGCAGTGGCATACCTGGAAGTTCTTCAGGAAATACATCTTCAAATTCTCTGACTACAGGAATTTCAGCAGGGTTGGGACTCTCCTTGGTGGTATCTATCACATGGGCCAAGAATGCATAACATCCTTGCCTCATCAGCTTATCAGAAACCATAGCAGACACGAGACAGGTGGGTAGAATCTTTCTCTCTCCTTGAAAGATCCATGTGTTGCTCTCATCAGCAAACACAACCTGCTTGGATTCACAATCCAAGACAACTCTATACCTTTCCAAGGTATCCATCCCAAGGATTATGTCAAATCCTTGCATATCAAGTGGTATAAGATCCACTTGGATGCGATGATCAGAAAAGAAGAGGATGCAGGGAGAGCATACCTCTTGCAAAATAGCAGAACCTCTCAATGGAGTCTCGAGCAACAAGCTATCTGCCCTATGACTAACTGTCATATTGCAGTTACGAATCACTCTTTGAGTGATAAAAGAGTGTGTAGCACCTGGGTCAATCAAAACAGATACAACACAAGATTTTGACATATCAGAATATAAAAGTTCCATCTGACCTGCCACAACCCGTGGATTGACCACTTCTTCTGGTGGGTTCATAGCATAGACCCTCGCTATCGCCTAGTGTTGAGTTGGTGGTGACGATCCAGCCTGAGACGCTTGCCCACGTCCTCTAGCTGCTCCTTGAGACTGCCTTCTCTGTGATCCCTATTGATTCTGCCTCTGAGGTTGTGTCACACTGACAGGCCTAGACCTACAGTCCTTCATCAGATGTCCCACCTTCCCACAGTTATAACAGCTTCTTTCCAGTTGTTGTGGTCTTGGTGGTCCTGTGACTGACATTGATGTTGAACTGCGAATCGCTTGTAGCGGTAAACCTCGTCCTCTACCTCTACTTGGGGACCACTGAGTCTGAGAACTAGATCTGGGTGGTGGAGGTGTAGGTGCAGAGAATCTAGGCTTCTTAAAGTCTCTAGATGAAGATCCCTGGAATTGTGGATATCTCTTTTGGGTTTGCCTTTTCTCGACTACAGATCTCTCTATCCTTCAGACTGACTCAACGAAGGTGGAGAATCTCTCCTAGTTTTCTAGGGTAGACACAGGAGTAGTCATGTCGGCGTTCAAACCCTTCTCAAACCTCCTAATCCTTTCTTCATCTGTGGTAGCCATATGCGGACAGAATCGCAACAACTCCATGAACTTAGCCTCATACTCGCTAATGTTCATCATACCTTGCCTTAGTCTCTCAAACTGAGAGATCTTCTCATCTAGGAAGGTCTTTGGAAAATATCTGTGGACAAATTCCCGACGAAAGTCTTCCCACGAGATCTCTATTCCAGGCCTCTTCTGCTCTTCCATGGTCCACCAGTGACCAGCACTACCTTTGAGAAGATAGACAACATGTCTAACCTTCTCACCTTCGGGGATGTAAAGGATTCTGAAAGCTTTCTCCAACTCAGTTAACCACAGATCAGCATCAGCAGGGTCAGCTGTACCAAAGTATTCGGTTGCTCTGACCTGACGAAGTCACTCAAATGTCTTACTGATACCTTGACCCTCAGACTAGACAGGTGCCCTAGGTGCAGGCATGGGCATCCTGTCGGTGATGTGTGTCATGGTAGTCATAAACTGCCTGAACATAGTTTGAACAGCTGGGTTTCCCATGTCAGCTGGGTCAAACTGAGGTGGCTCCATAGGTGGCTCAGGTACAGGTTGCTCTATTTCTAGGTTCCTTGCACCTTCTCGAGGTGCAGCAACACTACTTTCTGCCTCGTACTCCTCCTGTGGTCCAGAAATCCTTAATTATCTTCTTCTCCTGAGGAGCAGAAGACTCTATCAGATAAGAAAGAAGTACTAAGGATAGACTCGACATTCTAAATCTTATATCTCTATAGACTCAGAGAACCTAGAGCTCTGATACCACTAATTGTGGGCTCTGATCTCTAAAACACAAGATAAACGTAGCGGAAGCGGTTTGATTAACAGCGGAATACGAAAAATCACGAGAAATTAAAACCTTTCAAAAATGAGATCTCGAAAACTTGAAACTCTTTTCATAAAAGCAAGATGAACTGTTTACATCTCTATTAAATCACTTCTCAAGTGATTATATACATCATGATACAAAATCTCAAGACTTCAAAATTCTCAGATCAACAAACGCCTAGGACCTGAGTGTACAGAGACGACATAAGACTATTCTAACTACAAGACTTGACATCACAGTGTTTCCACCTGAAATCACTGCTGCTCCTGGTTTTGCTGCTGCTGCTGCTGTCCACCTGCAGATCGGTTCCTTCGACCTCGACGTCCACCTAAAGGTAGAAATCTACGGGGTGAGACAGATTCAAATAATTGTCCCAGAGAGAGTTATAACTCTCCGCCAGAAACTTTGTTAAAATCAATCAAAGGAATATCATGAGAAGGTAACTTAGATTACTCACAATAGGCTTGATAACAATTACTCACCTTTATTAAGGAATATAAAGAACATGTATACTAATACTTGAACAGGATATTAAATGCAAGCAATGTAATATCAATCAATGTTCTTCGTAGTTCAACCTAAGTAGTTATGCTACGCGATTGATTATGTTTTACAAACATCATTATGCCCTGCGGAGATGAGGTATACCGCTCATGCTCCAACCGATCACTAGTAAGTTGCATCAGTATCATACTAGGTCATCGAAAGAGCCGGATTCTCATGACCTTCAACTACCTGAGTCAGAATGAGGATAAACATGCAGGACATCTAGTGCCTCTGCTATTATAGCTCACCAGGGTATTCTGGTACTTTGCTATTAGAGTCACAATGGCATTCTGCACTCTCTTCACTATCGAAAGATTTCATGTTTAACTCTCATCGATGCGGTATAAAAGATTCCTTTGGGAGAATAGTGTTACATCATCCCGGTATAAACATATAGTGAAGGGTTGATGGATTAAGATATATCCACATCAACTCCTACACTAGGATGTAAGGATATACACATCCATACTCCCCCACATACTCTAAAGTATGTGATCCAGGAGTTACCTTAGGAAAACCTATTTCACCATCATTTAAACTCTGACAATGATGGATCTATGATCAGGGCTCTACATGATATGATTAGACTTGGTTATTAGGTACATTTCAGTATTCTTTTTGCATCATACATGTTTTCAAACATTCAAGTACTAAACATGGCTATAACAGAAGAATACTTAATGTAACAGGTATTACTCATATCAATTATCAGATGGATATCAATTCTTAATCATCTTATCACTATGATTTAGGAACATGGGTGCTCACATCCTTATATCATCATAACACTTGCTATCAAGTGACATGTCAACATCAAGTCATCCATTAGCATGACCTTGATGTCATTCATGGCCCTTAAGTCATATCAGTTTCATATGATGCCACTTGCATCTAGGAAACATAGTTATTTCTGTTCATAAGCTATTGTCATGCTTTCAATGAATATAATGTCATAACCTTTACCCTGGCTATGATTACATCTTGCTAACCACCTGAATGATTAGTATAACTGAGATTATGCATGTTTAACAACATCCTTACAAATACAAAGACTTTTCAATTTGTTTCATAGAGTACCACGGCCGTGCTTCCTTGTACGGTCGTGCAAAGGAAGGTTACCACATCTGTTCACCATAGCACGGGCGTGCTATGAATCAGTATACTCTACTGATTTTAGGGCTTGGATGCATTCCTCTTTATCATGGGGTTATTGATCCTCTTTAGGTTACAATGATAAATAGATTCCTCATGTTACAACTTGTAATTAGGGTTTCACACTCATAGGTATAACATAGAGTTACTTCTTTTACAACCTCACCCCAAATTAGGGTTTACTATTCACATTATATGTTATTACCCTAGAATTAGGGTTTACTATTCACCTTATAGTGAATTGAGCTCATATCATCATCATGTATGAGGAACATCATCATTGATGCCCTCTATTTAGGTTAAGATTCATCAATCATCATTGTTAGGGTTTCATTGATCTCACCTTGTTGGATCATACCCTAAACCTGTTCATTCTTATGCATTGAAGATATGTTGTTTGATTCTTAATTATATTAGGAGCCCTCTCTCTCCTCTTACTTCTAGATGATGATTACATCACTCTAGGTTAGGTTGGGTTAAGTCCTCATTGACCAACACAAGCCAACACATCACTATCATGTGATTAGGGTTTAATTAAAACAAGGTATCCTTTAATTGAACCCATTTAAGCTTAAACGAGTGTGAACCCACTTGAGCTTAAACGAGTGTGGACCCATTTGAGCTTAAACGAGTGTGAACCTGTTTGAGCTTAAACGAGTGTGAACCCGTTTGAGCTTAAACGAGTGTGAACCCGTTTGAGCTTAAACGAGTGTGAACCCACTTGAGCTTAAATGAGTGTGAACCTGTTTGAGCTTAAATGAGTGTAAACCCACTTGAGCTTAAATGAGTGTGGACCCATTTGAGCTTAAATGAGTGTGAACCCGTTTGAGCTTAAATGAGTGTGAACCCGTTTGAGCTTAAACGAGTGTGAACCCACTTGAGCTTAAACGAGTGTGAATCTACTTGAGCTTAAACGAGTGTGAACTTGTTTGAGCTTAAACGAGTGTGAACCTGTTTGAGCTTAAATGAGTGTGAACCCACTTGAGCTTAAACAAGTGTGAACCTGTTTGAGCTTAAATGACCTTGAGGTCGTTTGGATCCAAATGGGTTCAAACTGCATGGACATAAAAGGTGAAACAAAAGTTATGATTGAATAGGATTTCCTATGTTGAAGCCTTCAATTGGCCATGCCCTTGTTAACCATTTACAAATTGAGTCAATTAGGATTAGCCTTAATCAATTGGACACCAAATTGATTCTCAATTGAAAGCTAATTGGGGTTAAATCCCACTCAATTAGGGTTTTCAATCGGCTAATCATCAATTTTCAACAATGTGAAACAAATTGTAGTTGAACCCATCAATTGAGCTCCAATTGGGCCCAAACTTGGCCCAAACGGTCTAGGGATCGTTTGGATATCCTCCAAACGGTCTTGAGACCGTTTGCCCAAAGTTTTATCAAAAACTAGATCAATTTGATAAGGATTGAACCCTAACTAGGTCCAAAATCAGCCTTTTTTTAATCAATTCATCAACCTATTGAAATTGGACCCTCAAACCATCAAATTTCCTTAACCCTAGACCTCCAAACGGTCTTGGGTTGTCACCAAACGGTCTTAAGACCATTTGAGTGAACCCCCAAACGGTCTTGAGACCTTTTGGGTCCTTCAACCCAAAATTCACCAAAATCTATCTTTGAAAAACTCAATTCAATCCGATTAGGGTTTAAGGAGTTGAAGTGCCTTCAACTTTTGATTGGTTTGGAATTGGGTTATGATTCTTTGTAGGAATTAAATTCAATATGTTTACAACAGTTCCTTAAACGGTCTTCCCTTGGTCAACCCTATCAAACAGTCTTGAAGACCGTTTAAAACTAAACGAACTTGCAAGATCGTTTGAGATCAAACGGGTTGAGCCCCTTCTTGATTTCAAACGGTTGCAAACCGTTTAGACCTATTGGTCCAAGATCGTTTAATAAAGTTGGATAAGGAACAACATAGGTATTAATGCTCTTCATCTTCAACCTTGAAACCAAGGTCTGTTCTTCACGAAAAAGCTTGCAAGAGTGCAAAGAAAGATGGGGAAGAAGAAGAACTAACTATTATTTGCAAGAATAAAAGTATGCATAACAAAGCAAGGTTTAGAGTTATAAAACCCACCTCAAACGTTGTTCCTAGAGCTACAAGCTTCCAAGCTTCAAGCCTTTAATGGCGTCTTGAGCTCCATAGGTTGGCCAAAGGTGATTCTCCAAGGAAAAGATGGAGATGATCGGCTAGAACTAGAAACCTAAGTGAATTAACCATGAAACCAACCTTATACAAGGATTTCCTCCATGAATCCAAGCTAGAAGATGGTGCTCTTCTTAGCTTAGAATAGGTTGGTCATTTCCCTAAGCTCCAGAGCTTTGCCTTAATCAGTTGAGAAAGATGAGAAGTGAGGAAGTGAAGGGGATATGTTTGGTTGTTTTACAAGGAACTAGGCTTATATACCTTAGGTTGTTTTCCACCATAAGGACCTCTAAAACATAGATTTCTCATCTAAGTCCCTTATTCTTTCTAAGGAACGTCCAAGCATGATAATCTTATGCAAAGCTCATCAAAACTCAAGATCTAAGGGTAGATAAAACCAACATGCATACTAAGGTACATATATGAAGGGTCTCCTTACTCATACTAGGTGTTTTCACTACAAAGGTCATCCTTCTTATCCAATTATTTAATTGAACCACCCCTCTCATCATTTCTTCTCTAAATGATGTCAAGAGTCATAAAAGACATACTAGAAGGTATATTTTACAAATTGCACTCCATATTTTGGGTAAATTGCACTTTTACACCAAAATCAGGGTTTTTAAGCACAAGGACTACTCCACAAGCTGCTTCTTGGTTCCCAAGCTTGGAGAATCCATCATACCTCATTATATTCATTCATATGATGTCTCATCATCAAAGGAACATCATAACATGTTAATATTGCAAGTTAACCCTTCTAATTGGGTAATTTGCACATAGGTCCCTGCATAACAAAGTAATACCACAATCATTGTTTTAAAAGGACAGAAATGAAATTGTATGTTCCTTAGGAACTTAATTACATGCCAGAAGTTAATCACAAGTATCTTAATCACATGATTTCAGCAAAACACCTAGGGTTAACTTATAACCCAGGTCAGGGATGTTACAAGAAGGGAGCGTTAGTAGATCATGTGGCTTGGTTTGCAGGTGAGGCCACTCTGTAATCAGAAAATTATATATGTTAATAAAAATGTTGAAAGAATTGCAATATTTGAAAAATCATTTTAAGGGTGAAAAACATGTTTTCCTAAACTATTTTGGCTCCAAACAGTTTCAAGACCGTTTGGCTCCAAACGGTTTCAAGACCGCTTGGCTCCAAACGGTTTCAAGACATTATGGCTCCATACGGTTTCAAGACCATACGGTTTCAAGACCGTATGGCTCCAAATGGTTTCAAGACCATATGACTCCAAACAGTTTCAAGACCGTATGGCTCCAAATGGTTTCAAAACCATACGGTTTCAAGACCGTATGGTTCCAAACGGTTTCAAGCCTGTATGGCTCCAAAAGGTTTCAAGACTGTATGGCTCCGAACGGTTTCAAAACCATATGGTTTCAAGACTGTATGGTTCCAAACTATTTCAAGACCTTATGGCTTCATATGATTTCAAGACCGTATGGCTCCATACGGTTGCACGACCGTTTGGGCCGAAACCGCAACGAAGACGAAATGGTAGGGACGACTAGCGGAAAAAAGATGGCGAGAAAGGTGCAATACGACGTCGTCGATGAAGGTGTTAATGGCGGTAATAGCGGTGGTGGCAATCGGGAAGTTTTTTCGTGGTAGAAATGGCAGAAACGACGTTGGCGTCAGTGGGAACGGTGGATGCGGTAGTGACGTTCTACCTTGATGCTTAGGTGAGGACGGCGGAGGTGAAGGACGTGTCACGGTGGTGTTATCATCGGGGGAGCAGATGAAGCAGATTGAAAAGGGATGGAGATGAGAGGAGGAGGACAACGATTGCGATAGTAGAGAGTCAGAGCGAATAGAACAAGGTTTCACGCATGAGCAAAATCTCAGGAAGCGAAGGAAAGAAAATGGGGAGGGGTCGAGCGATATTTATAGAAAAAGTAGGAGCGACGTTACAAATTCTCAAAGGCAAACAGTTTCGAGACCGTATGGAGTCCAAATAGTTTTGAGACTATATGGCTCCAAACGGTTTGGAGATCGTATGGATCCAAACGGTTTCGAGACCGTATGGCTCCAAAAAGTTTTGAGACCGTAAGGATCCAAATGGTTTCGAGACTGTATGGATCCAAACAGTTTCGAGACCATTAGGATAGAAAAGGTTTTTGGTTGTTATATTTTTATGTTTGTTTTGGATGTTAAGTAAATTTTTATATTTTCTGGATAAAGGCCAAAGGTCTAAGAAAAAAGGAAAATTGTCAAAACTAAGTAAATAGAACAAAGGTGATACTTAGTTCTTGGGTTGCCTCCCAAGTAGTGCTTGGGTTTTACGTCGCTGGCTCGACGAAGTTCTGGCTTGATTAGATTGATGTGGCAGGATCATTAATCTCAATGGTTTGTCTTAGAATTTTGTTAGCTGGGGTATAATATTTCTTTAATCTGTGGCCATTAACAGTTCTCTCCCCTCCATTGTCATCAATAATGATGATTGCTCCAGTCAGGTAGATGTGCTTGATGGTGAATGGTCCAGACCACTTCGTGCGAAGTTTTTCGAGGAACATCTTAAGTCTAGAGTTGAAAAGAAGGACTTTATCTCTGATGATGATATCTTTCCTATTTAGATGTCCATCGTGCCACATCTTAGTTTGTTCTTTGTAGATTCTGGCACTTTGGTAGGCGGTCATTTGTAGTTCCTCAAGTTCTTGTAATTGCAGTTGTCTATACTCACCAGTGCTTTTGAAATCGAAATTCAATTGTTTGATGGCCCACCAAGCTTTGTGTTCTAGTTCAACTGGAATATGACATGACTTCCCATATACCAAATAGAATGGGGTCGTTCATATTGGTGTTTTATAGGCAGTGCGGTATGCCCAGAGGGCATCAGGGAGCTTAGTGGACCAATCTGTGTGATGTCTGTTGACCGTGTTTTCTAGAATGGCCTTTAGTTGTCTATTTGAGACTTCGACTTGGCCGCTTGTTTGTGGATGGTAAGGTATGGCGACCTTGTGTTTAACTCCATATTTTCTTAGGAGGGCTTCGAAACTTCGCTCTAAAAAATGAGATCCTCCATCTGATATGATTTTTCGAGGGGTTCCAAATATAGGGAAAATGATATCCTTGAACATTTTTATAATTGGTTTGGAATCACAAGAAATGGTGGGTGTAGCTTCTATCCATTTTGAAACATAATCCACAGCAATCAGTATATATGAGAATCTATAATATGAGGGGAAAGGGCCCATGTAGTCTATTCCCCATACATCAAAAAGCTCAATTTCTTGCCACAAGGTAAGAGGCATTTCATTTCTTTTTTATATACTCCTAGAAAATTGACACTTATTGCAGGATCGGACGAAATTATGGGCATCCTTTGCTATTGTTGGCCAAAAGAAACCAGATTGAAGAACTTTTAGAGCGGTTTTCTTTGAACTCATGTGCCCCCAGTAGGGCCAAAATGGCAATGTTCTAGGATAGGGATAATTTCTTCTTCTGGTAGGCAACGACGGAAAAGTATGTCCTCACATAGACGGAAAAGATATGGTTCGTCCCAGAAGTATTGCTTAACATCATGAAGGAATTTCCATTTATCACGGTGAGAGGTGGAAGGATGGATAATTCTTGTAGCCAGATAGTTCACTATATCGACATACCAGGGGAATCTGGTGGTAACTTTCATAAGTTGATCGTCGGGTAGGGAGTCTCGGATAGGTATATCGTCATCCTCCTGAGACTCGATGCGACTTAGATGATCAGTGATGACATTTTCCACCCCGCTCTTGTCCTTTATTTCTAAGTCAAATCCATAAAGCATCAATACCCAGCAGATGAGTCTGGGTTTTGCATCTTGTTTCTAAATTAGGTATCTGATGGCTGAGTGGTCCGTGTATACTATGACTTTCAATCTGATAAGATAGGAACAAAATTTCTAAATGGCGTAGATGATAGCCAAGAATTCCTTTTCAGTAGTAGTATAGTTCTTTTGTGCCTCATCTAGCGTTTTTTATGCATAGTATATCACATATGGCTTTTTATCTATTCTCTACCCTAGCACTGCTCCTATAGCATAATCGCTAGCATCACACATTATCTCGAATGGTTGTGACCAGTTAGGTGCTCTCAGAATCGGTGCAGAGATTAGAGCATTCTTTAAGGTTTTGAAGTTTTGTAGGCATTCATGGTTAAAATTGAAATCAACATCCTTGGTCAATAAGTAGGTCATGGGTTTTGCTATTTTCGAGAAGTCTTTAATAAATCTTCGATAGAATCCAACATGACCCAAAAATGCTAGGGCTCCCCTTATGTCCTTTAGCGGTGACAACTTTGAGATGACATCGATCATTGCTTTGTCTACTTCAATTCCTATTTCACTTACTCGATGTCCGAGGACAACACCTTCAGTTACCATAAAGTGGCACTTTTCCCAATTTAGGATAAGGTTTGTTTCCTCGCATCTTTGTAAAACTTTTTTGAGTTTGAGTAGACAATTGTCAAAAGAATCTCCATAAACTGAAAAGTCACCCATAAATACTTCCATTATGGACTCGGTTAGTCCCGCAAAAATTGCTGACATACACCTTTAGAAAGTTGCGGGTGCATTACACAGCCCAAAAGGCATCCTTCTAAAAGCATAGGTTCCAAAGGGGCAAGTAAAGGTTGTTTTTTCTTGGTCTTCCGGGTGTATTGGAATTTGATAGAACCCGGAATAACCATTGAGGTAGCAGAAAAACTTTTGGTGGGCCAAGCATTCAAGGACTTCATCAAGGAAAGGTAGATGGAAGTGGTCTTTTCTCGTTGCTTTGTTTAATTTTCTGTAATCGATACACATCCTCCATCCTGTGACAGTCCTAGTGGGCACTAGCTCATTTTTATCATTCAGAATGATAGTGGTCCCCCCCTTTTTGGGAACCACTTGGACCAGACTAACCCACTGAGAATCAGAAATCAGATAAATGATGTCAGCTTTTAGGAGTTTAAGAACTTCAAGGCGAATCACCTCTTTGACATTTGGGTTAAGTTTCCTCTGATGTTCCCTTGATGGTTTGAACTCCTCTACCATAGGTAGTTTGTGCATGCACATGGCAGGATTTATTCTTATTAGGTCAGTCATTTTGTATCTGATAGCTTTCTTGTGTTTCCTTAGCTCAGCGAGGAGTGTTTCTTCTTGATCATCTATTAAAGTAGAGCTGATTATGACGGGGTACAGTTTTTCTTCATCCAGGAAGACATGTTTGATCCCTATTGGTAGGGCTTTCATTTTTGGGGCTTTGAGTACTTCCTTAGTTTCCAAAGTGGTGACATATTTCAATTCCTCAAAGATGGCTGTCGGAGCTTCTTCGGCTTGGTCTAAGTATCACAGGCATTGTTGTACTAGTTTGCTGGCTGAAAATTCAACTTCTGGGTTTGTCAAGACATTCTCTAGATCATCAGATGGTTCAACTATTTCTGGATGTAATTGAGACATTTTTTCTATTGCCTCAAGAAGGAAGACTTCTTCCTGGATACTGGGACCTTTTCAGCTGTTAAGGACTCAGAATTGGATGGCTTCTTTTCCTAGTTTTAAGATAATTGTGCCTGCACAACGTCGATAAGTGCTCTTGCGGTAGCAAGGAAAGGCTTGCTGAATATTATTGGATATCTTAGATCTTCCTTTATATCCATAATGAAAAAGTCGCAAGGGACATAAGAGTCTTTCCCTATCCTGACTGGGATGTCTTCAATGATTCCCAATGGTGCAGTGATGGTAGAATTGGCCAGCTGGATTGTCTTTGTTGTTGGTAATAACTCGGTAAAACCCAACCTTTTGCACATTGAGAAGGGCATAATAGATATACTAGCTCCTAGATCAGGTAATCCTTTTTTTGCTAGAGGTGTTCCCGATGGAACATTGGATACCAAAGGATCCAATATATTTTTGTTTCCTTGGCATTTTGTTGAGAATAATATCAGAGGTTGTCTGAGCCAGTTTAACAGTCTCTTGTTCTCCAGTCATATATTTCTTTGATAGTACGGTCTTCAGGTATTTTGACCATGCTGGGATTTCAGAAAGAGCATCGAGGAACGAAATATCGACATATAGCTTCTTCATGGCTTCCTTGAATTTCTGGAATCTAGTGTCCAGTTTTGTTTCCCTCAATCTACCCGGGTAAGGTATCCTAGGCTTATATGGTGGGACTTCTGGTTCCTTGGTAGCTTGCTCTATTTCCTTTTCCTTCCCAACCTCTACAGATTGGTTTGTGCTAGCAATTGGGTTTACCTCAGTTTTATCTTAATCTTCTTGAATGATTTTCAGTAAGGACATGACCCGACCTTGTGGTGATGGCTTTCAATTGCTCTTGTCTAGATTGATCATGTCTTGGGTTTATCTCTCGTTGACCAACGAAAGTGCCTACCGAAGGTTTTAGTTGAGTTGTGATTTGTGATAACTGAGTTTCGATAGCTTTTTGTTGGGCTTGCTGGTTGGCAAGCATGTTTTGTTGCGATTGCAACATTTATCTTATTAATGACAGTTCATCTGTCGATGGAGGTGGATTAATTTTTTGTGGGTTTTGTTGATATTATTGTGGTTGTTGCTGCTAAGGCACGGTGGATAGTTGGGGTTGTTGAACTTGTGGTTGTTGCAGCTGAGGTTGCTACAATTGCGGGTGCAACGGTGGATGAGTATATTGATAATATGCAGAAGGATTTCTTGTTTGTGTGAATCCTTGCAATCCTCCTCTAAAGTTTCCCTAGTTTTGATTATAATTGTTATGGAAACTTGGTGGCGATCTATTAAAACTTCCTCCTTGGGACTGGTGTTGCGGGTTGGCAGTCCCCGTAGGATTCCCATATTGAAATCAAGGATGGTTTCTTGGTTGATTTGGGTTGTAATAAGCTTGTCCTGGTATAGTGTGGATGGAATTCACTTGTTCTGGTAACAAATCCTCAAACTGTTCGATGATAGGTTCATACTGTGGTTGCGGCATCTGCATGTCCATCATCACATTATATAGGAGACCACATGATAATGTGGAATGATCAGATGCATGACATGCTTCGTAGGTCACGGTAGCGGCCTTGACCTGTTGGGGGCTCTTCTTTTCTCTAAGTGTCGCTTCAAGAACTTCTTGCTTGTGAGAAATAGTTTTTAGGGGCTTTAGCGATGGCTTTATTTCCATCGATTTTTCAGCCTTACAAACTTTTTGAATTCCCCCGGTGGATGACCTTCCCTAATTAGATTGGTTTTCGTCCCCAAGCGTAACAATCCTCCAGGCATCTTCATAATTCTTTTGCATGAAATTCCCCCTAGATGAGGAATCCAAAATTTTCTTAATATCATCACTTACTCCTCTATAGAATGTCTCTATCAATTGGTTTTGAGAGATTCTATGGTGTGGACATTTCCTCAAACGTTCCTTAAATCTCTCCCAGGATTCTGCCAGTGATTCCCCAGGGAGTTGAGAGAAGTGATTAATTTGTCCCCTAATATCATAATTCAAGGAAGGCAGAAAGAACTTTTCTAGAAACTTTTCTTCCAAAGGAGCCCAGGTGGTAATTGGCTCCCCATCTGGCGCATTGTACTAGCTCAATGCCCTTCCGGACAAAGTGAAGTGAAATAGGTGTAGCATGATTGCATCAAAAGGAACTACGGCATGTGGCACTAGCCGACAAAGAGACTTGTATCACTTTAGGTGGTCCATGCAGTCATCCCCAGCACCTCCAGAAAACGAAATGCCTTGCATAATCTGAATCCATTGTGTGCGGATCTCAAAGTTAGGAACATTGATGAGCGAGGGTCTAACCGGATGATTATCTTCGAAGTTCTTAGGAACGGAATAATCCCAAAGCTGCTTGTTTCGCAACACCATCTGAGCAGCGGTTGTGGCTGCTTCATTCTCAGCTTGAATGCAAGCATGTTCTTCAGCTCGGACCTCAGCTTGAATCTGAGCACGTGTGTCAGCAATAAGTTGTGCTCTTTGAGCTGCTAAGGCTGCATTGACTCTTTCCATGGCCAAAGCGGCTTGGCGTTGTTCGTCGGCCATTTGTCTGGCTCGTTGGCGGTTGAGGCGGATGCGTCGGTGGAAGCTTCGTTCTACCTCAGAGTCGTACTCTGGTTCAGGGGAAAATTCGATGTTGTGCAAAGGTTGCATACACGTTTTCTACCTGAGTAGAAGAAGAAACACACTTTAGGTAACGTGGAGAAATGATGAAATCAAGATGATAAGAATTATGATTAAATAAAAGTGTAAAATCCTAATCAACTAGAAAGTTAACAAGTAAAATTAAAACGTTCCGTTGTCCCTGACAATGATGCCAATTTTTGATGGAGCCTCCACTTATGTGGAGTTGCATGCACCACTAAAAATCCTAGAGATAGATAATCTCTATGTTTAGCCTTGCATATGCTATAATAAGATCTCCACCCACATATGCTAAGATACATGGAAATCTTATCGTAGTATAGTTAAGGGTCAAATCCACGAGACAACGGTCTTGTTAAGAGTTTTAACAAGATGGAAAATGTAATAATCCTACTTATCCACTTAAAAGTTGATATTTACATCAAAGAGTTGATTTGATGATTAAGCTAATGTGCGGAGAAAGAAAATAACAAGAAAGTAAACTTAAAGTTGTAAATAATATTTGGAAACCACTAGGATGTGATCGGGTTTCACCACCACTACGCATGAATTAAAACATACATCACAATAACATGGCTTGCAAAGAAAAAGGGTCTAAGCTGTTAGTATCTTTATAGACTTAGCTTCCTTTCGGATAACTAACTACGAGACACACAGGGGTATTGAAACGCCAACCATTCCTGAATGAATGGTCACTTACTTTGCATTACTCCCTCCATAAAGTGTGTTTCTCGACCCATCAAAGTTGTACTTTCATACGTCAACTGATTCCATTTCAAAGTATGGAAGTACAACAATGGGGGTGAGTTTACTTCCACTTTGTGAATGACGTTCCTAGGTACCGAAACAGATGTATGGTGACTACATACATCAAGAACTAATATGAAATCGGTAATCAAATCTAAAAGTACAAACATAGACAATATGTACTAATAGATAAAAGATAACACAAGTTGGTGATCAAGCAACAAGCATTCATTAAGTGATTGATGTTAAACTGAAAAGATGGTATTTCTCTATTGCAAATTCATGAATTACAATGCATGAGATGAAACATGGGTTGCGGGGCTACTCCCCGCACCCTAGTGTATGATACTACTTTCTCATAGAAAGAACTAATAAGGAAGTGGGAAGAGAGAGAGAGAGAATCATCTCCACATAGGAGGGAGGAAGGTCGACCCCTTGGAGGAGAGAGAAACTATCTTCACGCCTTGTGGTCGTCTTGATGAAGAATCCCCCACTTCCCACCTTCTTATGTTGATGAGAGAGGAGATAGCTTGTAGATGGAGTATGGATCTTGAACCAGTAGCCTTTGGGCGAAGGATGGAGGTGGAACAACTCTGGAGTGATTGAGGCATCCTCTGGGCGTCCAAGAAGTTGATGCCAAATGAGGACCCCTTAGGTCCTATTTATAGGCTTTCAAAGAATCCCAAACAGTCTTGGGATCGTTTTGGGTCTTTAACGGTTTGGAGACTGTTTGCCTTTATTCGATCTCAAGACCGTTTGTGTTCATTCAGTCTTGGGACCGTTTGCCTTTATTCGATCACGGGACCGTTTGACTTCATTCGATCTTGGGACCGTTTGGACTTCATTCGGTCTCCAGACCATTTGCCTTTATTTGGTCTCGGGACCGTTTTGACTTCATTCGATCTTGGGACCGTTTGAGTTCATTCGGTTTTGGGACCGTTTGAGTTCATTCGGTCTTAGGACCGTTTGAGTTCATTCAGTCTTGGGACCGTTTGAGTTCATTCGGTCTTGGGACCGTGTGGACTTCATTCGGTCACCAGACCATTTGCCTTTATTCGGTCTCAGGACCGTTTGGACTTTATTCGGTCTTGGGACCGTGTGGACTTCATTCAGTCTTGGGACCGTTTGAGTTCATTCGGTCTTGGGACCGTTTGAGTTCATTCGATCTTGGGACCGTGTGGACTTCATTCGATCTTGGGACTGTTTGCCCCTTTTCCAATTTTTTTGGGTTTTTCTGTAAGAAATAGGAGATAAATGTTAGTTTAATGATGAATTCATAATAACACAGAAAGTTAACGATTATATCTAATTTATCTAAGAAAGAGTATGGAAAATTAAGAAAAACTAGTAAGATAACATCACAAAAATGGGAGGTTATCAGTAACACTAAAGGTTAATCTTGAATAGGTGAATACATAATAACGTATATTAATTAAATTGGGCGTGGTGCTTAATACCTTGAATTCATCAGTTTTTCTTTTGGTAACAAACTCCTCTCAGTCATTGGGGTCCAGGTAGTTCCATTGCTCAGTGGGTGGCTTCTTCCTCTTCTTAGCATCTCGTATGTAATCTCGGGTGAGATTTGTCCTATAGTTCCTTAGGACCCTCCCACAACGTTACATCACACATTTACGATGCATCTTTTCATCCAGTTCAAATATATTCTGCAAAATAGAATTGCTATTAACTAGTATCCTAAAAATTAGTAATCTACAAAAAAGAATTACAAATAATAATAACTCACACATAGTTCCTTCCATACTAAGTCTTTCTTCCCCTTAGGAACTTTATGCCAAGATTCTACATTATGACTATAATGGATACGAGTAAGAACCCCAAGATATGAAATAAATGAGTTGCGGTTCACTCCAACTAGATTTCCTACATGATCAAAATCCATAGCCAGTTTGGGTCAATTGCCCCTTTATTGTAGTAACTTGTTCATCATAGTGATGCCCCTCACGTTTTCAAAAAAATATTGTTGCTCATCAAGTGCCCCAAGTTCTTCAAGGGGTACATCATCAACCTAAAATTTGACAAAATAAACACACTTATAGGATATAACTATAAATGGACATATAGATAGAAATATAGGATATATTTTTAAAACTTACATTATGAGGCGGCACATTGATATCCTCACCCTCACAGTAATAATCATCATGGTCATCATGCTCATGCTCAGCCATCTGAAAGTGTCATTAAAAAATCAAACATTTAGCATTTGACATAACTAGAAGATAATAAAACATTGTATAGTTCACATTTAGAAAAGTAAAACATTTAAAAAATATAAACATGCATGCCTCTAATATTGTGATCTTTTATCAATTAACAATCCTTCATTGTGATCACCGTGCACATACAAGTCATCATTAGCTTCAATATTTGGTGGTGTTGGCAACCCAACTGAGAATGGACTAGAGTCATCATACTTATCATAGTACTCTTCTTCGTCTATAGGATCTTCAATGAAACTGTCTTTTACCATGAAGAACAACCGACCATTTATCATTTGCAGGATCATCGATATAAAATACTTGTTTCGCATGTGATGCCAATATGAATGGTTCACCCTTCTCGCCAATCTTTTCAAAGTTCAGTAATATGAAACCCAATTCATCCACTATGACTCCTTTAGTGTTATCAACCCAATTACATTTAAAGAGTAGAATTCTGAAATCTACATAGTCAAACTCCCATATGTCTTCAATGACACCGTAATATGACATTTTAGCTTCACATGGACTCTTATCCTTTGCACTTGCAAAAAACAATGAAGACGCTTGAAGGGTGACCCCATTGTTTTGGACAACACTCTTATCATCATGACACTTTGTGTAATACGAAAATCAATTCATGTCAAACCATTCATAAGACATAACATTCAATTTTGGTTTAAAGGCAAGGCATTTGATAGTTTTAGTAAGATTATTTGGTGTTTGAGATAGTTGATATAAGACTTTATCTTCAAACCACTTAATAAATGTCTTGTTATGCTCTGTAGCAAGCCACATTGAATTGGCTCGAGGATATTGTCTCTTGATGAAATTGGTATGTTCCTCGATATAAACACTCACTTCATCGATGTTGTGTAAAATATACAAGTGACCTTGTTCCATCTGCTCACAGTTGATTACTTTCATCTGTGATCCCAAAATTCCTTTGTCGGAATACTCCTCAATATTCTTGTCATTAATAGGAGCATCATTACCACTCAAAAAGTCATTGCAAAAATCCATAACCTCTCTCGCCACATAACCCTCAATAATACTCCCTTTAGGCTGATAATGGTTTCGAACATCACCTTTAAAAAACGCTCATGTATCATTCAAAGGGATACATCCAATGCTAGAAAACTGGTCCCAACATTTTCACTTGCCT
The DNA here is from genome assembly GCA_963693085.1 of Alisma plantago-aquatica. Classification (NCBI taxonomy): domain Eukaryota; kingdom Viridiplantae; phylum Streptophyta; class Magnoliopsida; order Alismatales; family Alismataceae; genus Alisma; species Alisma plantago-aquatica. The sequence continues at coordinate 970,359,106 of OY856411.1, read as the reverse complement.
AGTCAAGTGGACAACAAGATGTACCATGATATCAAAGAATGAAGGAGGAAAATACATCTCAAGCTGACATAGGGTAACAACCACTTCTCATTGCAATTTTTCGAGAGTATTAGGGTCAATAACTTTGTTGCACAGACTGTTGAAAAAGAAACAAATTCTGGTGATTGCAAACCTTACATGCTTCGGCAATATAGATCGAATTGCCACAGGCAATATTTGTTGCATTAGAGTGTGATAATCATGAGATTTAAGACCTATCAACTTTAGATCTTTCATTGATACCAATCTACAAATGTTGGATGAGTAACCCTGTGGCACCTTAACATTTACCAAGGTTTCACAAAAAGCTTTCTTCTCCTTTCCAGACAATGAGTAACAAGCGGGAGGTAAGTATGTTCTCTGATCACTACTAACTACTTCTGTTAATTTTGTCTTTATTCCCATTTCATGTAGGTCCACTATGGATTTTACCCCATCTTTACTCTTACCTGATATATTCAACAGAGTACCAATGACGCTATCACAGACATTTTTCTCAACGTGCATGACATCGATACAATGCCTGACTGCCAAAGAACTCCAATAAGGAAGATCCCAAAATATTGACTTCTTGAATAAAGATTTGTCACTTTGTGTGGCCATAGTACATTGTGATCTCTTACCAAATTCATTGGCAAAGTCTTTTACTCTTTCATAAACAACCTCCCCTAGTATAGGTTTAGGTGCACTCCGTTCCTCATTTCATCCATTGAATGCTTTGCACAACCTACTATACGGATGGAATATTGGAAGAAACCTTTGATGACCACGATATATAGTATTGCTGCCATGTTTTCACCGTATTAAATTAGTGTTCTCTTCACATATAGGACACACTTTAGATCCTTTGACACTATATCTAGACAAATTCCCACATGTTGGAAAGTCATTAATAGTGCAAAACAACATAGCATGCAAACGAAATGTCTCTCTTCGTGAAGCATCATAGGTCATCACACCTTCACCCCAGAGTTTCTTTAAGTCATCAATTAGAGGTTCAAGATAAACGTCGATATCATTTCCATGTTGTTTAGGGCCCGATATCAACAATGACAGCATAACATACTTATTTTTCATACACAACCAGGGAGGAAGATTGTATATAACAAGCATAACTGGCCAAGTGTTATGTTGGTTTCTCAATGTCCCGTACGGATTCATCCCATCTGTACAAAGCCCAAGTCTTAGATTCCTGACTTTTTCACCAAATTTAGGGTACAATAAATCAATCTTCTTCTACTGTGGGGAATCAAATGCATATTGTAGGATCCCATAATTATTTTTCTTAACATCTGCATGCCACCTCAAATTCTTCACATCTATCAGATTGGAAAACAATCATTGAAACCGTGATATTATAGGTAGATACCACATCACCTTGGTAGGAGAACCAGTTTTGGACTCCCCCAAAGTCGTCAATTTATACCTTGACGCACCACATTTTGGACAATATTTCAAATCCACATAGTCTTTTTGAAATTATACACAATCATTTGGGCATGAGTGTATCTTCTTGGCCTCCATTCCCATTGGGCACAATGATTTCTTTAACTGGTATGTTGATATTAGCATCTCGTTTCCTTTAGGAAGAATTTCTTTCAACAAAGACAACAATGACGTGAAGGTTTTGTCGCTCCATCTATTGTTAGCTTTCAGCTTATACAATCTGAACACAGTGCTAAGCTTCGTAAACTTAGTACAACCTGTATATAATGGTATCTCAGCATTATGCACAACGTTTCAAAACATGAGAGGTGGATCGGTGTGCTCTACCCCACAACTATCCAGCATCGCATCAGCGATGTCTACTTGAACTGGTTTGTTCACATCTACATCATCAGAGGCAATTTCTTCATCCACACAAGCACTGCTATCGACATCCACTAATTTTAGGTTTGAAATCTCTCCATGTCAGTGCCATTTTGTATAGCCTTGTACAATCCTATTGCACATGACATGACTTTTGATTTCATCACCAATGTTGACTTTCAATTTATTACCACAATGCCTACATGGACAGTAGAACCTATCTCCACGTTGTTTCCTATGTTCCTTGAAAAATCTAATAAACTGATTAAGACCAGAAATAAACTCTGGGGTGCAGTGATTTGGAATGGACATCCACGATATATCCATTCTATGATCAAAGAGAAAACAAGTATATAATAGGGTTTAGGGTTAAAAGATTAGGGTCTAGGGTTAAAAGATTAGGGTTTATGGTTAAACATTTAGGGTTTAAGGTCTTATATATAATGAATGTGTACCACCTATCCCATTCTTGAACACTTAATCTCACTAGTAAGTGTATAATGTGTATTAGGTTTTCAAGAAAATTTCGGCAGCATTTCCCTGATGTTCTCCAAGTACATATGTACTTAGAGAACAAATGGGGAAATGCTACCAAATTTTTTTTTGAAAATCCAATACTCATTATACACTTACATCCTAAGTGAGATTAAGTATTCAAGAACAGTCCCAAACTGGGGACTATCCAACATTTACTCCTAATGAGTAAATCATGGACGTGTTTCTAGGCCATAATACAATGTTGTCATTTATATACCTACGATGCAACGTTCATTTGTTCATATCTGAGGTTGATTTACAATAGCAACATCTTGTAGTCTTAATCATACCCTAGTCTAGGTATCATATTCTATAACAATTGATTTCAACATCTCCAATGTACATGCATGTTCATCATCAAGATAATCATTACACATAAATGTAAGTATTCTATCATTCATCATTTATTTCAAAAATTTCAAACTAGCTCATGTATTAAATATTATTGTGGGATCCAATATAAGGTTGCCAGGGTAGACACATATATACAAGGTTTATCCAGGATATATGTTAAAATTAAGCATTTTATTTTTGTCATATATTATTAATAACCAAGCCATTCATCAATTCTATTAAATAAACATTACATGTTTATAGGGATTATTTGTTAACATATCTTAAGGATGAATTGAGGATGCTAACCTAGTGTTGTGGGTGTACAGTCATCCCTAGAGGTGGCTGGCTCTGACGGACTACCACGGTGATGAGTAGTAGTAGGAGACCACGAGCAGCAGTGGGCGACGACAGTGGCGACGACAATGGCAAGCTCTGGTTCTGGTTGCTACTACTGGTGCTGGCTACTGGCATTGGCTTTGGCTCCAGCAGTAGGCCTGCTAGCACTGGCTTCTAGTGGCTGGAGGAGAGGACCGGTGAGATGAGGACCGACTGGAGGAGAGGACCAATGACGGCGGCGGCTCCATGAACAGTGAGCTCCACAAACAGCGGTGAGCTCTATGAACGGTGGCAAGCTCCACAGTAGAGGCGAGCTCCACGAACAGCGACAGTGACGGTAGCAGTAGCAGCAATGTTAGTAGCAGCAGCAACGACGGTAGCAGTAGAATCGCCAATTTCCAGAGGGGTTTAGTCAAGATGAAAGAAAGAATGCGGGAAGGGGAAGGGGAAGGGGAGGAAATTTCGTTGTTCTTAAGTGGGACATAGGCGTCAATTATAAAAAAAACTGACATCTAAAGAGACATTTGTCATCGATCCTACTACAAACCGACACCTATGTACAATCATAGTCATCAGTTTCAAAATATATCACCAACATCTATCCACATATACTGACAAAAAAAAAGTTTTCGAGTTACAACCATAGTCGTCAGTTTCCATCTGAAACCGACGCTAATTGGGAAATTTGGGGGGAAAAGTTTCTCACGGGGACAGTGCGTGAACACAAATATGTGTCGGTTCATCTACTAAAATCGACGACAAAGTGGGGATGAAAATTTTCCTTGCAACAGAACGTTAGTCATCAGTTACCTTTTAAACAACCGACGTCGTATATGTAATTTTGGAGATAAATTTTTTTCACTGAAAATTTTATATTTTGTAGGTGATTTTAGACGTTGGTTGTTTATCACCTAACTAACGCTAAATAAAAAGTGATACCTGTGTCTTATGAAAATGAGCCAGTCTTCACATTAAGGTGTCAGCTTGTATTTGCAGCCGATGTCGTAGTGTAATGGCGTCTATTTTTTAGTTTCAACCGACGCTAGTAAATGTGACGTTATACATCATTTCTATAGTAGTGACTGCGACCTTGGGTAGTTGAAGAAGTATTACCTGAGGTAGGAGGGTGACATCCACCACGGCTCCTTCCATGACCACGGCTACGGTCGTGACCAAAATCAGCAATACAAATAGTAAGAGAAGGGTATTCAATAGTAGGAACAGAAGTCATGGATGGTAAATGTTGAGCACGTTTAAGCACATCTCTAAGTGTAGGCAGAGGAACACTAAAGAGAATTTGGTCAACAACTCTAGAAAATGAGGAAGGGAGCCCGACGAGAAACTAGATGAGTTGGAATTCATTGTGTTGTCTCTGAGCTTCCTTGATATCAGTAGACAAAGGATGGTAGATCTCGTATTCATTCCAGAGAGCAGAGCACTGATTGTAGTAATCTTCAACTAATGCATCAGTTGAGAATTCCTTCTTTTCTACGTTCTTGAAAATCTCAAACACCTCCTTGGGATTTTGTTGATGGGAGTAGGCATGGGAAATTTGATCCCACATGGCCTTGGCATCATAGAGGCATAGTAGGGACTGACTGATCTGCGACTTGGTGCAATAATTCAAGACATAACATCCAAGTCATCTTTACTCCATTGTGTATAATCTTGCTTGGTTTTTTCATTTATTGAAGCATCAGGATCCAGGTAGAGGGCTGGTTGTGATATGTGAGTAGCAACCTTGTGATTTCACATACAGAATAAAAGATGGGGACCGGAGGTGATAATTGGAGCCATCAAGTTTCATTGTGGTGACACACAAAGAACTAGAGGCTTAGTAAATTCCATAACAGATAGATCAGTAGGCGGAGCACACAACAACAGACTATATCAGAAGACAACATAAGTCAAAAGGAAGGAGAGAGCCAGAGTGCCCTTGTACACTGGTAGAGGTCAGCCAAAATCAATAGATCTGATAAAGTTCACAACGGGGCAGAATAGGATAGAAGTAGATATGACACATCAGATCGTAGAAACCCATACACAAGGGGCATTATAGATTGTAGATAGATCTATTCCATCATAGGGAGAGATATACTCCACCATGAGGCATAGACAAGAAAGAGGCATAGCCCATTTAGACCATCAACATGCTATAGTGGAAAAGACATCAGAAGATGTAGGAGGAAGGAGATGGAATAGATTAGTAAATGATGGAGGCAATGGGGAAAGATGGCGGAGGGAAGGTGGGGAGGAGGAGATGAGGGGCTGCTGGGGGAGATGGGGTAGTGGGTTGTGGTTGTTGAGAGCATAGTCATAATATACTCTAACTTTTTGAAACATTCACGTTTAAAATATGAATTTTTCCCTAGATGTATGAAACTTCCGAATAAATCTAAATTCTCGAATATTACATTTTATTCCCGTACTATTCATGAAATAATCATGTTTAATGTTTTTTTCCATTTTATATGTTCTTTTCCCGTATTATACTGACTAAGACTCCAACTTAGTTTGAGTGCGTATATATGTATGCATATGTACAAGCATATATGTGTGTATGTATGTAATATTATGTGCATATGTACATGCATATATGTGTGTATGCATGTAATATATGTATGTATATGTAAGTAATAGTTATTGATATATGTATGCAATATGTATATATATATATACTAAACATATATATCCATATATCTATATACAATATATGTAAATATCTTCCGATTTTTTTGACTTTTTTTGAATAGTTGACCGTACTTTTACTGTACATTGACAAATTTTTACCCCAATCTCCCACATATTTGCCGAATTTCGAATTTTTCAACTCATCCGAACATATCCCAAACACTAAATTTGTGACTATGGTGGAGAGAAGTGGTGGTAGTTGAAGGGGGTAGTCGCGGTAGCATGGGTAGAAGAAGGGGTGGTGGCTGGCTGTTGGGGGGGAGGAGGCGACGGGTGGGCTGGATGGTGGAGGCGGGTTGGAGGGGGGAGAGGAAGGGTGGCTGGAAAGGAAGGAAAGGAGGGATGGGAGGTGGTAGGCTGTAGGGTTGGGATGGGGAAGGTGGTGGCGGTGGCTGGGGGGCAGCTGGGTTTAGGTTGAGAGGGGAAGTATTAGGTTGGAGAGGTCTAGGAGGGATTGTAGCGCTCTGATACCATATACAGAATTGAGTATTTTCTATTAAGTGAGTAAAAAGGAGTACAATGTCTTATCTTTTATAGTATAAGAGAATAAAATAATAACACAACTAGGCAATATTGGATAAATAACACAAGTAACAAGTAACACAAAGAGCACACACAGAGTAAATGTAATAAGTAAATATAACACATCTGTTTAACTAATATTTTGACCTTTCAATCTTATAGAAGAAGATTAAAAACATGTTAAAGCAAGGATCATACCACAAAAATAGAATTTTTATTAAGAGTAGCAAACCCTTTACTAGTTGTGAGAAATAAAACATGTTACTAAAAGAATTAGAAGATTCATATTTAGAACTTAAGTTTTCATATTTATAGAATTTTTAGGGTGGTCCCATCTTTATCTGATATAATATATATATATATATATATATATATATATATATATATATATATATATATATATATATATATACATACATATAGAGAGAGAGAGAGAGTCAAGCTAGAATACACTTGAGTGTAAAGATCGCACAAATACACTCAAGTGTGTTTGTATATAAAGAATATTTTTTGCAAAATGTAAACCATTGATCTTCATCGTCATACTATAACTAAGCTACATACAAATTTTGAGCACATTTGGATGAGTGTAAGACACTCATCTAAGGGCAACAAAATAGATACATGAAATTAATTTGAAATGCATAATTTTTGTGGTCTTTATAAGATGTCCTATAAATGTCCAAATGTGCTCAAATTTTGCGTACGAGCTATTGACAAGATGTTTAAGAAGATCAATGGATTGCATTTTTGAAAAAAAAATATTGCATCATGAAAAACTACTCGAGTGTATTCTGCTTCGAATACACTCGAGTGTATTCTAGCCTGACTATATATATATATATATATATATATATATATATATATATATATATATATATATATATATATATATATATATATATATATATATATATATATATATATATATATGGGTATATCTTCGCTACCCATGCGGGTAACTAAGACTCACTACCCGTGCATCTATTTTGTAATGGGAAGGTATGCATTTGTAATGAGACAATCCAAATTTGTAATGAGACGACCGAAATTGTAATACAAAGACTCGTTTTGTATTACAGCGTTGTTACAGTAATAAATATATATTTATTACTGTAACAGCACTGTAATACAAAACGAGTTTTTGTATTACAATTTCAGTTGTCTCATTACAAATTTGGTTGTCTCATTACATATATGTGTCATCCCATTACAAATTTGATGCACGGGTATATATATATATATATATATATATATATAGGGTATATCTTCGCTACCCGTGTGGGTAACTAAGATTTCGCTACCCGTGCATCAAATTTGTAATGGGATGACACATATATGTAATGAGACAACCAAATTTGTAATGAGACAACTGAAATTGTAATACAAAAACTCGTTTTGTATTACAACGCTGTTACAGTAATAAATATATATTTATTACTGTAACAACGCTGTAATACAAAACGAGTCTTTGTATTACAATTTCGGTCATCTCATTACAAATTTGGATTGTCTCATTACAAATGCATACCTTCCCATTACAAAACAGATGCACGGGTAGCGAATCTTAGTTACCCGCATGGGTAGCGAAGATATACCCATATATATATATATATATATATATATATATATATATATATATATATATATATATATATATATATATATATATATATATATATATATAGTCAGGCTAGAATACACTCGAGTGTATTCGAAGCAGAATACACTCGAGTAGTTTTTCATGATGCAATATTTTTTTTTCAAAAATACAATCCATTGATCTTCTTAAACATCTTGTCAATAGCTCGTACGCAAAATTTGAGCACATTTGGACATTTATAGGACATCTTATAAAGACCACAAAAATTATGCATTTCAAATTAATTTCATGTATCTATTTTGTTGCCCTTAGATGAGTGTCTTACACTCATCCAAATGTGCTCAAAATTTGTATGTAGCTTAGTTATAGTATGACGATGAAGATCAATGGTTTACATTTTGCAAAAAATAGTCTTTATATACAAACACACTTGAGTGTATTTGTGCGATCTTTACACTCAAGTGTATTCTAGCTTGACTCTCTCTCTATATATATGTATATATATATATATATTTATATATATATATATATATATATATATATATTATATCAGATAAAGATGGGACCACCCTAAAAATTCTATAAATATGAAAACTTAAGTTCTAAATATGAATCTTCTAATTCTTTTAGTAACATGTTTTATTTCTCACAACTAGTAAAGGGTTTGCTACTCTTAATAAAAATTCTATTTTTGTGGTATGATCCTTGCTTTAACATGTTTTTAATCTTCTTCTATAAGATTGAAAGGTTAAAATCTTAGTTAAACAGATGTGTTATATTTACTTATTACATTTACTCTGTGTGTGCTCTTTGTGTTACTTGTTACTTGTGTTATTTATCCAATATTGCCTAGTTGTGTTATTATTTTATTCTCTTGTCCTATAAAAGATAAGACATTGTACTCCTTTTTACTCACTTAATAGAAAATACTCAATTCTGTATATGGTATCAGAGCGCTACAATCCCTCCTAGACCTCTCCAACCTAATACTTCCCCTCTCAACCTAAACCCAGCTGCCCCCCAGCCACCGCCACCACCTTCCCCATCCCAACCCTACAGCCTACCGCCTCCCATCCCTCCTTTCCTTCCTTTCCAGCCACCCTTCCTCTCCCCCCTCCAACCCGCCTCCACCATCCAGCCCACCCGTCACCTCCTCCCCCCCAACAGCCAACCACCACCCCTTCTTCTACCCACGCTACCGCGACCACCCCCTTCAACTACCACCACTTCTCTCCACCATAGTCACAAATTCAGTGTTTGGGATATGTTCGGATGAGTTGAAAAATTCGAAATTCGGAAAATATGTGGGAGATTGGGGTAAAAATTTGTCAATGCACAGTAAAAGTACGGTCAACTATTCAAAAAAAGTCAAAAAAATCGGAAGATATTTACATATATTGTATATAGATATATGGATATATATGTTTAGTATATATATATATATATATATATATATATATATATATATACATATTGCATACATATATCAATAACTATTACTTACATATACATACATATATTACATGCATACACACATATATGCATGTACATATGCACATAATATTACATACATACACACATATATGCTTGTACATATGCATACATATATACGCACTCAAACTGTTGGAGTCTTAGTCAGTATAATACGGGAAAAGAACATATAAAATGGAAAAAAACATTAAACATGATTATTTCATGAATAGTACGGGAATAAAATGTAATATTCGAGAATTTAGATTTATTCGGAAGTTTCATACATCTAGGGAAAAATTCGTATTTTAAACGTGAATGTTTCAAAAAGTTAGAGTATATTATGACTATGCTCTCAACAACCACAACCCACTACCCCATCTCCCCCAGCAGCCCCTCATCTCCTCCTCCCCACCTTCCCTCCGCCATCTTTCCCCATTGCCTCCATCATTTACTAATCTATTCCATCTCCTTCCTCCTACATCTTCTGATGTCTTTTCCACTATAGCATCTTGATGGTCTAAATGGGCTATGCCTCTTTCTTGTCTATGCCTCATGGTGGAGTATATCTCTCCCTATGATGGAATATATCTATCTACAATCTATAATGCCCCTTGTGTATGGGTTTCTACGATCTGATGTGTCATATCTACTTCTATCCTATTCTGCCTCGTTGTGAACTTTATCAGATCTATTGATTTTGGCTGACCTCTACCAGTGTACAAGGGCACTCTGGCTCTCTCCTTCCTTTTGACTTATGTTGTCTTCTGATATAGTCTGTTGTTGTGTGCTCTGCCTACTGATCTATCTGTTATGGCATTTACTAAGCCTCTAGTTCTTTGTGTGTCACCACAATGAAACTTGATGGCTCCAATTATCACCTCCGATCGCCATCTTTTATTCTGTATGTGAAATCACAAGGTTGCTACTCACATATCACAACCAGCCCTCTACCTGGATCATGATGCTTCAATAGATGAAAAAACCAAGCAAGCTTATACACAATGCAGTAAAGATGACTTGGATGTTATGTCTTGAATTATTGCACCAAGTCGCAGATCAGTCAGTCCCTACTATGCCTCTATGATGCCAAGGCCATGTGGGATCAAATTTCCCATGCCTACTCCCATCAAAAAAATCCGAAGGAGGTGTTTGAGATTTTCAAGAATGTAGAAAATAAGGAATTCTCAACTGATGCATTATTTGAAGATTACTACAATCAGTGCTCTGCTCTCTGGAATGAATACGAGATCTACCATCCTTTGTCTACTGATATCAAGGAAGCTTAGAGACAACACAATGAATTCCAACTCATCTAGTTTCTCGTCTTGCTCCCTTCCTAATTTTCTAGAGTTGTTGACCAAATTCTCTTTAGTGTTCCTCTGCCTACACTTAGAGATGTGCTTAAACGTGCTCAACATTTACCATCCATGACTTCTGTTCCTACTATTGAATACCCTTCTCTTACTATTTGTATTGCTGATTTTGGTCACGACCGTAGCCGTGGTCATGGAAGGAGCCGTGGTGGATGTCACCCTCCTACCTCAGGTCATACTTCTTCAACTACCCAAGGTCGCAGTCACTACTACAGAAATGATGTATAACGTCACATTTACTAGCGTCGGTTGAAACTAAAAAATAGACGCCATTACACTACGACGTCGGCTGCAAATACAAGCTGACACCTTAATGTGAAGACTGGCTCATTTTCATAAGACACAGGTATCACTTTTTATTTAGCGTTAGTTAGGTGATAAACAACCAACGTCTAAAATCACCTACAAAATATAAAATTTTCAGTGAAAAAAATTTATCTCCAAAATTACATATACGACGTCGGTTGTTTAAAAGGTAACTGATGACTAACGTTCTGTTGCAAGGAAAATTTTCATCCCCACTTTGTCGTCGATTTTAGTAGATGAACCGACACATATTTGTGTTCACGCACTGTCCCCGTGAGAAACTTTTCCCCCCAAATTTCCCAATTAGTGTCGGTTTCAGATGGAAACTGACGACTATGGTTGTAACTCGAAAACATTTTTTTGTCGGTATATGTGGATAGATGTTGGTGATTTATTTTGAAACTGATGACTATGATTGTACATAGGTGTCAGTTTGTAGTAGGATCGATGACAAATGTCTCTTTAGATGTCAGGTTTTTTATAACTGACACCTATGTCCCACTTAAGAACAACGAAATTTCCTCCCCTTCCCCTTCCCCTTCCCGCATTCTTTCTTTCATCTTGACTAAACCCCTCTGGAAATTGGCGATTCTGCTGCTACCGTCATTGCTACTGCTACTAACATTGCTGCTACTGCTACCGTCACTGTCGCTGTTCGTGGAGCTCGCCTCTACTGTGGAGCTTGCCACCGTTCATAGAGCTCACCGCTGTTTGTGGAGCTCACTGTTGATGGAGCCATCGCCGTCATTGGTCCTCTCCTCCAGTCGGTCCTCATCTCACCGGTCCTCGCCTCCAGCCACTAGAAGCCAGTGCTAGCAGGCCTACTGTCGGAGCCAAAGCCAATGCCAGTAGCCAGCACCAGTAGTAGCAACCAGAACCAGAGCTTGCCATTGTCGTCGCCACTGTTGTCGCCCACTGCTGCTCGTGGTCTCCTACTACTACTCATCACCGTGATAGTCCGTCAGAGCCAGCCACCTCTAGGGATGACTGTACACCCACAACACTAGGTTAGCATCCTCAATTCATCCTTAAGATATGTTAACAAATAATCCCTATAAACATGTAATGTTTATTTAATAGAATTGATGAATGGCTTGGTTATTAATAATATATGACAAAAATAAAATGCTTAATTTTAACATATATCCTGGATAAACCTTGTATATATGTGTCTACCCTGGCAACCTTATATTGGATCCCACAATAATATTTAATACATGAGCTAGTTTGAAATTTTGAAATAAATGATGAATGATATATATATAGAATAAAAACATGTTAAAGCAAGGATCATACCACAAAAATAGAATTTTTATTAAGAGTAGCAAACCCTTTACTAGTTGTGAGAAATAAAACATGTTACTAAAAGAATTAGAAGATTCATATTTAGAACTTAAGTTTTCATATTTATAGAATTTTTAGGGTGGTCCCATCTTTATCTGATATAATATATATATATATAAATATATATATATATATATATATATATATATATATATATATATATATATATATATATATACATATAGAGAGAGAGAGAGAGTCAAGCTAGAATACACTTGAGTGTAAAGATCGCACAAATACACTCAAGTGTGTTTGTATATAAAGACTATTTTTTGCAAGATGGGACCACCCTTAGACTCGTTTTGTATTACAGCGTTGTTACAGTAATAAATATATATTTATTACTGTAACAGCGCTGTAATACAAAACGAGTTTTTGTATTACAATTTCAGTTGTCTCATTACAAATTTGGTTGTCTCATTACATATATGTGTCATCCCATTACAAATTTGATGCACGGGTAGCGAAATCTTAGTTACCCACACGGGTAGCGAAGATATACCCTATATATATATATATATATATATATATATATATATATATATATATATATATATATATATATATATATATATATATATATATATATATATATATATATATCATTCTTGTCAAGGCGCTCGCCTAGGCGTCTGCCTAAGCGGCAAGGCATCCCAGGGTTGTGCCTAGGCGAGGATGCTTTATTTATAATGCTACATTGACCTAGTTTTGTGGGTCTAGTTGTATATTCACTTATTTTAATGTTTGATATGGCTACACCAATGTTCAAAATTAATAGTGTTGCCTATTTTATGTGCCAAATATCACTTTTAATTGGATGTGATACTCTTTTTTGGGTTTGACTGGATCTAATACTCTTTTTTTGTTTGATTGGATCTAATACTCAAGTACACATTTGATTTTTCTTATCTTGCACCTTCAATTCAGATTGTATTAAGTAGCTATGCTTTGAAGGGTCAGGTCAACATCAGAGAAGTTGGTAATTGGTAGGGTAGAATCTTTGTACTTGAATTTTCATAGATAAGGAACATGTGACATATATTCGTACATGCTTCACTAGTGACATGTGCACTGAGATGAGAAAATGAAGAAATTGGCATTCTAAATGTACACTATAAACGAGATTAGGTCATCTAAATGTGAGCTACTGTAGGATCACTGTAGGATCTGACAACACGATCACATTCACTTGAATTAGATAGAGGTATTCTTTGTTATTTCACATAGTTACGAGGAAATGAAGGACTCACATGTGTTGGAATGAGTTTACAATCCATCATATTGTCTCAGTAAAGAATATCACAGACTCACCGTATACTTTGTTGATGTAGAAGAAGACCTGCATTGTTATGTTCTACCTGAATATCAAGGAAATAGTTAATGTCCTCGACATTCCTTAATGAAAATTCAGGTTCCAGTTTATGTATGACTGTAGGACTAGAGAATTAGACTTTCTTAGTAATCAATATGTCATCGACAAACATAACAAGATGCACCAATTCACCATTATTAAAGCATACAAGCAAAGAGGAATCAACATTTCTTGTACATTAGCCAAGTTTAAGAGACTGATACGACTATATAAGGCTCGAGGAGCTTGTTTTAACCCAAACACAGACTTATGTAATTTGCAAACAAATGGGTTGGTAACTGCTAATAAAGCTAGTTGGTTGTTCCATATAGACCACAATGTCTGATGTTTCACTGTAGAAAAACATTACAACCATCAAGTTGTTTAACGAACCAACTATTGGATAATTTTATAGAAAACAACTTCAATAGTGGGAGACTAGCTTGACTACATGACTGATGGTTTTGATATAATCAATCCCTTTGTCTTGTTGAAACACTTTAGCAACTCATATTGCTTTTTTCTAGTATGCCTTCATCTTTGTAGTTAATGTAAAAACCCATTTACAACCAATTATATTGAAGGTTGGATCAACAAGAGTCCAAGCCCCAATTTTATGTAGAGCTTCCAGCTCCTCTATCATTTTTTACTTCCATCCATCATCTTGTAGAGCACTTTTGATATTCTTTTCGATAGGTGGATTTACAAAAAGAGATCAATCATATCTTGGATTTTGCTTTAAGATTACCTTATTTGCCCTTTTGTGACAATATGATGGTTGTTTGTAGGTGCAATGTTGGGCAGCTCAGTAGAACAAGAAGTGAGAGGATAGCTTGGAGTATCTGTACTATAATTACTATGTGAATTGGGATTGGTTAAGATTAGGTCTCTTGCAATAGGATACTTCTTGACCTCATTGGCATTGCCATCACTCTGTTCAATATCTACATTATTATGATAATCAAGACCATCATCAAAATTCAAGAGGTGTTACTATGATATATAGCTTTATCATACATTATTTGCTTATGTTCACATACTTTAGAAACTTGTCTAGGGATAGGAGTATTTCATAGCACATCAGGATTAGTGAAAACATCATTTATGTCAGGTTTTGGACCACCTGTACTCGAATCATTTTCAGAAGTGCTATCACCAATACAAGAACATCAACAAAGTCACCAAAAGTGGAATATCAAAGAAATTCCTCTTGATAGTCATATTAAGTTCTTTGTCTTTAATAGGAAACACACAAATTGAAGCAATGTGTTTTGAAATATATAGCTTCTTTGTTGGCGCATGGAGGAACTTGTACCATTTATGTTGAGAACTGTAATCCATAATACACAAGTTTAGGATCCTAGGTCCAACTTGTCATGTTTATAGTTTCTTAGATAGGGATAACATAAAGTGCCAAAACAGTCTCAAATATGTATATGAAGTGTGTATTTCAAACAAAAATTCAAAGGGTGTCTAGATTTAGCACATGTGTTGGTAGACAATTTATTAGATGAACAACAGTCCAAAAAGCCTCTGCCACGAGTGATTTTGTCAAGCTAGCTTCATACATTATTTCTATAACAAGTTCAACTATATGCCTATGCTTCCGCTCAATAACACCATTTTAAGATGGGTTCTAGGAATCATGGACGTACCCATGTCCAACACGTATTGGACACTCGTACTCCATGGACACACTTAAATACGTATTAGATGCTTCTCCAGCCGTGTCCAGAATTTTTTTTTGCTTTTTATAGGTTGACACATATTGGACACGCCTTGGACATGACCTGGATATGGAAAGGCCCATTTATAGACCACAAAAAATCTAAGATTAGATAGAAGTTGTATTCTTGATATTAGAATCACATATCTAAGTTTAGGTCAAATTGCATGTCTAAGTTTAGCTACATTCTTGATATTAGAATCACATGTCTAAGATTAGATAGAATGTCTCTCACACAATTGCTCCCCCTTACTAGGAACACTAGAGAAATATGGAGTGGATTAATGAAAAGTCACATCTCTAGACACAAACATACGATGAAGACTTGGACAATAACACTTGTACCCTTTGCTAGTGTTGGAGTACCCAAGAAAGAGAGTCCTAATTGACCTAGGAGATAACTTATCAGCCTTAGGATCAAAATTGTGGACAAAAGAAGTACAACCAAACACTCTAAGAGGAACAAGGAAGGGTTGATCCTTGGGACATAAGACAAAGAAAGGAGTACGTCCTTGAAGCATAGAAGAAGGTTGCTTGTTGATAAGAAAACATGCAGTTAGGAGACCGCCAAACTAGAACCACTTAGGAACATTAGATTGAAACATGATTGTCCTGGTAATATCAAGAAGATGACAATTTTTCCTCTCTGCTGCCCCATTCTACTGAGGGGTGTGAGGAAAGGATGTATGATGTATCATCCCAAGAAAACTACAAAAATCAGCCATGGCATTTTGAACATATTCCAAAGCATTATCAGATTGAAGAACTTTAATATTGCAATCAAATTGAACTTTAATTTCTTGATGAAAATGTTTGACAATAGATAGCATAGACTTGTTGGCTAAATGGACATCTAAAAATCCCTTTGTTTTGATAATGACAAACATTTCATTCCTATTAATCTAACGAGCTACTTGAGTGTGCAGGATGACAAAGTAGCAAGGGAAAATCCAAGAGCTTACTTGTTTATATTTTCATGCAATGTAATCCTTGTTGTAAAAACTTGTACAAATATATAATGTACAAGTACTTAGAATTGCATGTAAATCAAGCGTTAGATTTTCCCTAGCCAAACACCACAGTTAGACATGTCATCCCCTTTAATTAGGATCACCTTTGCACACTCACACATATAATTAATGCTTAAATTGAAACCTTGAAATAGGATCATTCTCGGTCGACAAACTCCTCGACCGAGAGACTCTCGGTCGACAAACCTCTCGACCGAGAAAGATCCAAAGTAGCCGTTAGACACAGCTGACAAAGTAGTTGGCAGTTGCAAATGAACGTTGATCCAGAGAGCCTGTCGGTCGACAAAACTTCGACCGAGTAGGTGTCTCGGTCGACCAATTGTCGACCGAGATGGTCTCTGACAGCAACTGCAGAATAAATTAATTAGCCGTTGTTAAAGAAACAACTTTGTACCTAACGGCTAGTTAAGCACTTAGAAACCCCTAGAAGTTGTCTAGAACGTCCTTAAGCATACTTAGGCCATTCCTATAAATAGGACAAGCCATAGGACACTAGAATTTACTTGTTACACTTGAGAATACACTTGAGCATACTTGAGCAATCTATTACAAGCTATTTGAGCACTGTGATCATTTGTCTACATTCTCCTTAGCTCAATTTCGTGTCCTATAGGCTAGATTCTCCTACCCACAGCAATCACAAGTTCACATACTTGGCTAGGAGATCTTACGCTTGATCTAGGCATATCAAGCCTCGGGCTTAAAGGATAAGTTGTAATTTCGTTTTCCTTTCTTGTTCCTGTTTATCTTTTGTACTCTCCTTGCTACTCCTAGGGTTGGAGGCTGCGGATTGGAGAGGGTTGACTTCTCAGGTGGAGAAGGGGACTTCAAGCTACTTCAAGAAGGCTATCGCAAGGGAAGCTACTTCAGAAGGCTGGTGCAACGGGAGTTGGTGCATCTACTTCAAGGGAAGGCTGCTTCAAGGTTGGCGATTACTTCTAGGTGAAGGCTGCTTGAAGGGTTTAGGAAAAGAGATTGTATTTTATGTAAATTCCTTGAAGAGGTAATAAAATAAATTTCTTTTCAAATCCCGGTTGGGTAAGCAACCGGGTAGTGGACTGACGGCTATAGTATTTGCTATAGTTGGAACCACTCTAAACCTTGTGTCTCCTTGTCCAATTTCTTCATCGTGGTTGCTTGAGTTCAAAATTGTTAAATTTTCTATAAAACTCTATTCACCCCCCCCTCTAGTAGTTTTCAATTGGTATCAGAGCGAGGCTTCAAGGAACCCTAACAAGGTCTTGAAGAAATGGGTGATGGAATGCTCAACAACCTCAACATTGAAGGGACTCTTGTTGCTAGGCAGGAATGGGTAGTTGATAGTGGCTGTTCCAAACACATGACCGGGAACAAGGACGCATTTCAAACTTTTGAAGAAAAGAAAAGTGGAACGGTCACCTTTGGAGACAATGGTAAGGGCAAAATCGTTGGAATAGGTAATGTTGGAACAAATCTCGAAATTAAAAATGTTCTACTTGTTGATGGATTGCATCATAATCTAATAAGTGTAAGTCAACTATGTGATAGTGGTTATGATGTGTTATTTAACAAAACCTGCTGCAAACTATTGATAGAAAACACTACAAATGTCGTTTATGAAGGAAATAGAGTTGGAAACCTTTATATCCTTAAACCAAACTCTATGAAATCAGTAGTAGGTAAATGCTTGCTTGCAAATGAAAATACCTTACAACTATGGCATAAAAAGCTAGGACATGCTAGTTCACATGCTATTAAAAAGTTAGTGAAATATGATCTTGTTCGTGGATTACCTGCTTTGTCTTTTGATCAAGTTGAAAACTGTGAACCCTGCACAATGGGAAAGCAAACCAAAACATCCTTTAAATCAAAACATGTACTTAGCACCAGTAGATCCTTAGAATTAATTCATATGGACTTATTTGGACCAATGAGGACACAATCTATTGGTGGTAAACGATACTGTTTTGTTATTGTTGATGATTATAGTAGATATACATGGGTACATTTTATTGCAACTAAAGATGATACTATTCATGTCTTTATGCAATTTTGTTCCAAGATTGAAAATCTTTTACAACATAAAATATGTACCATTAGAAGTGATCATGGTGGCGAATTTGAGAATCATACATTTGAGACCTTTTGTACAACTCAAGGGTATACTCATACTTTTTCTGCTCCACGTACCCCACAACAAAATGGTATAGTTGAACGGAAAAATCGATCTCTACAGGAAATGGCTAGGACCATGATGCTTGAACACAATACACCTAAAACCTTTTGGGCTGAAGCTGTAAACACTGCTTGTTATGTGCTTAATAGAGTAACTGTTCACTCTCATTTGAAGAAAACTCCATATGAAATATTACACTCTAAAAAACCTAGAGTTGACTACTTTCATACTTTTGGCTCCACATGATACATTTTAAATACCAAAGATGATAGAGACAAGTTTGATTCTAAATCACACAAAGCATTCTTCTTGGGATATTCCACTTCTAGCAAAGCCTTTAGAGTATATAACACTATCTGTAGAAAAGTTGAGGAATCCATTCATGTTTCTTTTCATGAAGAATCAAAATCTGAAAATCTATATATCATTGATCTCACAAATCAAGTCGAAAATATATCCATTTCCAATGATTGTGAGAAAATTCCTATATCCGATCCCCAAGTTGAAACACAACCCACACCTAGGCTTATCAAGGATCATCCCCAAGAACTAATTATAGGAGACCCAAATGATAAAGTCAAAACTCGATCTTCCTTCAAAGATGTTGCAAACATGGCTTTCGTTTCTATCATTGAACCTAAGAAGGTATCCGAAGCTCTTAAGGATGATTACTGGATAATAGCCATGCAAGAGGAATTAAATCAATTCACTAAAAATGATGTATGGGATTTAGTTCCTAAACCACAAGACAAAACTATCATAGGAACTAAATGGGTTTTTAGGAATAAGCTCAATGAGGCAGGAGAGGTCATAAGGAATAAAGCTCGATTAGTAGCACAAGGATATAATCAACAAGAAGGAATAGATTTTGATGAAACATATGCACCCGTAGCTAGACTTGAAGCTATTAGGATGTTACTAGCTATTGCTGCCCATAAAAACATTAAGCTATATCAAATGGATGTCAAAAGTGCATTTCTAAATGGCATCATACAAGAAGAAGTCTATGTTGCTCAACCACCTGGCTTTGAAATACCAGAAAAAGGTGACCATGTTTATAAACTCAAAAAGGCACTTTATGGTCTAAAACAAGCACCTAGGAATTGGTATGAACGGCTCAAGACATATCTTTTTGATAATGGTTTTTCTATTGGAAATTCAGATTCTACTTTATTCTTCAAAACATATGCATCTGATTTCTTAGTTGTGCAAATATATGTTGATGACATTATCTTTGGAGCTTCTAATGATTCACTATGCACACAATTCAGTGACATTATGCAAAAAGAATTTGAAATGAGCCTCATGGGTGAACTAACATTCTTTATTGGTTTTCAAATTAAGCAAACACCTGCAGGAATTTTCATAAGCCAAGAAAAATATACTAATGAACTTTTAAAACGTTTTGGGATGGATCAATGCAAACATGCTACTACTCCTATGGCTACCTCTATCAAAATTGATAAGGATGAACATGGGGAACCTATTGATGATTCCTTATATAGAGCCATGATTGGTAGTTTACTATACTTAACTGCTTCTCGACCGGACATTATGTTTTCCGTTGGTCTTTGTGCTCGATTTCAATCCCAACCTATGCAATCTCATTTTCTAGCGGTTAAATGAATTCTTCGATATCTAGCTGGTACTACTTGTTTCGGTTTATGGTATCCCAAAGGACAATCCTTGGATTTTAAAGCATATACTGATGCAGATTATGCTGGTTGTCGACTTGATCGCAAAAGTACTAGTGGTGGCTCTTTCTTATTAGGGAGAGCCTTAGTATCTTGGTTCAGCAAGAAACAAAATATGGTTGCCCTATCTACAACTGAAGCTGAATATATGGCAGCCGGGTCTTGTTGTGCTCAAGTGCTTTATATGAAACAAGTATTAAGCGATTATGGTTTTAATCTTTCATCTACACCTATTTTTTGTGACAACACGAGCGCCATAAACTTAGCACATAATCCTATTTTACACAGCCGGGCAAAACACATTGAAATCCGTCATCACTTCTTAAGGGATCACATCTCAAAGAATCATGTTTCCCTTCATCATGTTGATACGGAAAACCAATTGGCTGATATTTTTACAAAACCGCTTCCACTAGATCAATTCAACAACATTAGGAAGCAATTACTTATTACTCCTTTGGAAGATGTTTTCTTTGATATCTGCGGTTCTTAAAACGAATACGTTTACTTGTTTCATTTTGGCTTTTCAATGGACATCTTTTAGATTTGACGGGATATCTAATTAAGGGGGAGTTTTTATCAAAATGGTTATCTAATTAAGGGGGAGTTTTTATTAAAATGGTTATCTTTTTGAAATGACAAAGGGGGAGAGATATATAAAACTATAACTTAGTATTTATGAAAAACTCAATCAATGAGTTTCATAAATATACTCTTGGCTTTACATTGAAAGTTGCTACATTCTCTAATGAACTGGATTTCATGTTCCATAATTCATTGGGAATAATAAGCACACATTTTATAAACAAGAGGAAAAGATACATAAGGCAATCTAAAGGTATGACATTCATATGTTTTATATTTATTTTGGAAATGTTTGTCATCTTCAAAAAGGGGGAGATTGTTGGCTAAATGGACATCTAAAAATCCCTTTGTTTTGATAATGACAAACATTTCATTCCTATTAATCTAACGAGCTACTTGAGTGTGCAGGATGACAAAGTAGCAAGGGAAAATCCAAGAGCTTACTTGTTTATATTTTCATGCAATGTAATCCTTGTTGTAAAAACTTGTACAAATATATAATGTACAAGTACTTAGAATTGCATGTAAATCAAGCGTTAGATTTTCCCTAGCCAAACACCACAGTTAGACATGTCATCCCCTTTAATTAGGATCACCTTTGCACACTCACACATATAATTAATGCTTAAATTGAAACCTTGAAATAGGATCATTCTCGGTCGACAAACTCCTCGACCGAGAGACTCTCGGTCGACAAACCTCTCGACCGAGAAAGATCCAAAGTAGCCGTTAGACACAGCTGACAAAGTAGTTGGCAGTTGCAAATGAACGTTGATCCAGAGAGCCTGTCGGTCGACAAAACTTCGACCGAGTAGGTGTCTCGGTCGACCAATTGTCGACCGATATGGTCTCTGACAGCAACTGCAGAATAAATTAATTAGCCGTTGTTAAAGAAACAACTTTGTACCTAACGGCTAGTTAAGCACTTAGAAACCCCTAGAAGTTGTCTAGAACGTCCTTAAGCATACTTAGGCCATTCCTATAAATAGGACAAGCCATAGGACACTAGAATTTACTTGTTACACTTGAGAATACACTTGAGCATACTTGAGCAATCTATTGCAAGCTATTTGAGCACTGTGATCATTTGTCTACATTCTCCTTAGCTCAATTTCGTGTCCTATAGGCTAGATTCTCCTACCCACAGCAATCAAAAGTTCACATACTTGGCTAGGAGATCTTACGCTTGATCTAGGCATATCAAGCCTCGGGCTTAAAGGATAAGTTGTAATTTCATTTTCCTTTCTTGTTCCTGTTTATCTTTTGTACTCTCCTTGCTACTCCTAGGGTTGGAGGCTGCGGATTGGAGAGGGTTGACTTCTCAGGTGGAGAAGGGGACTTCAAGCTACTTCAAGAAGGCTATCTCAAGGGAAGCTACTTCAGAAGGCTGGTGCAACGGGAGTTGGTGCATCTACTTCAAGGGAAGGCTGCTTCAAGGTTGGCGATTACTTCTAGGTGAAGGCTGCTTGAAGGGTTTAGGAAAAGAGATTGTATTTTATGTAAATTCCTTGAAGAGGTAATAAAATAAATTTCTTTTCAAATCCCGGTTGGGTAAGCAACCGGGTAGTGGACTGACGGCTATAGTATTTGCTATAGTTGGAACCACTCTAAACCTTGTGTCTCCTTGTCCAATTTCTTCATCGTGGTTGCTTGAGTTCAAAATTGTTAAATTTTCTATAAAACTCTATTCACCCCCCCCCCCTCTAGTAGTTTTCAAGACTCTCGACTTTTCAAAAAATAAATCCAAGTCATACATGAAAAGTCATCCACAGAGGAGATAAAATGATGAAAACCATTATAACTATGGTCTTTTACAGGTCCCCAAACATCACTATGGACCAACTCAAAAGGACATGATGCCCATTTATTGACGTGACTGGGATAAGAAATTCTATGATGTTTCCCCAGTTGACAGGAATGACACTCTAAAGATGATACTTGAGACAATTTTGGTTCTAACTTCCTCAGGGTCTCTAATGAAGGTTGTCCATATCTGTAGTGCCACAGTAAGGGAGAGCCACTCAACGAGATAGCTGGAGCAGGAGTAGAAACTTGGTGAGGCAAACTATCACCGTGGAAAAGGAAGAGATCACCTTTCCTAGGCCCCCCACCAATCGTCTTCATACTCTTGAGATCATGTAACACAAAACAAGAAGGACCAAAGGTTATTGTACATTTCACAGTATCAATCAACGTAGCAACAAATAGAAGATTAAAAGGAAAAGAAGGCACATAATGTATGGATTTAAGATCAATTCTAAGAGGCAGAGAAACATATCCACTGGCTAACACTCTCCTCACTAAACCATATACTATTATTACATATTTGTGAGGGATATGCGAGTCAACGGAGTGAAGAAGTCTCCTCATACCATTCATATGTTGTGACACTCCAGAATCAACGACCCATGATGAAGTAGAACCAGAAGCCAATAAAGAGGTCGCCTGATTACCAGTAGTGAATGCCAAGTTGGCTGAAGATGGTGATCCCAAGCTCAGATGCTGAGTAGCCAGGATAAATCTATCATATTCCTCCTTGGTGAGTGTGATGCTAGAAGGACCAGAACTCGAAGTAGGAGGCTCAGTAGACTCAGTAGTGGTAGCATAGTTTATTGCTCACAGGTGGTGCAGCAGGTCAACCATGCTTCTTCCAGCATTTCTCAATTGTGTGTCCAGGTTTGTCACAGAAAGTGCACTTAGGGCGAGTTCCACGTCCTCGACCCATACTTGTCCGTCCTCCTCTCACTGTAGTAGCTACAAAAGCATGAGAATCTCCCTGAGACAAGACTACGGTAGGATCAACAGGTTCAAAATTTGCATGTAAAATCCTTGAATAGGCCTCTTCCAAGCTGGGAAGTTTATCAGAAGCTAAGATATCACTGCGGGCTAAACTACACGAAGAACTCAGACCAAACAAGAATTTTGTTGTAATCAAGTCATCTCTGTCTTTGACATGTTCTTGGACAGTTACTGGATGGTAGAAACTCAACTATTGTGCAATACCTTGAATCACTCCAAACTATTCTTCTAAAGGTCTATCTCCCTATCGTTCTGCAAACAGATGATCATATATCATGAATAGACGAAGCACATTCTTCTCTTGAGAATAATGTTTCTTCACTACATCCTAGATCTCTTTGGTGATAGTGTAGAACATGAACCTCGAGGCAATCCCAAGTTCCATGCTCCCCCACAACCAGGTCTTCACCAAACTATTATGACGCTTCCATTCAGCATAGCCTTTGTCAATAAGTGCACGAGGATCAGAATCAACGTGTCTCGCCTTGTCACGTGACTTCAATACAGTATGGACAACATTCATCCAGAAGAGATAATTCTTCACATTCAGCTTGATGGAGGGGATAGGAGACATCTCACTATAGATGGTAGATGTCTTGGTGTCCTCCATGATTTAACGAGAAGAAGAGTGATAGATTGATACACATCATAAGAAGATATGAGTGAAGGGAAGATACACGTCACAACACAAGATTAGATGTGTGTCTGACGCATCCACAACCCCCAACTGAAATTCCCTAATCACACATGGAGGAGATGTGATTAGGAATTTCTTATGTACCGACAAACCCTCTAGTTTGGGATGTAGAAATCTTTTGGATCAACCAAAGGACCCGATGATCTAGAGATATAGGAGAAGGTGGGACGTCGGATATGACACCTGGCTCGGGAGACGGCTGCTCTGCCCACTTTGGGCCGGCAACGTGGCGGCTGGGGAAGGCTGACGACGTGCTCTGCTCACGCAAGAATTATTGTTCACTCTGTCGTACTATTCACCATTGGAATTACTTTTCACTGCCAGAGTTACTATTCATGCTGGCAACCGGTGGCGGCGCTGGGTTGTGACAGTTGGGTAAGGTTAGGTTAGGAACCTTACTCTGGTACCATGTGAAATGTGGTGCCGCAATGCAACATGCAATGCAGCATTGAGAAAGGCCATAGGCCTTCTGTGATAACCTCGATTTTAGGATTCAATATCCAATATAATATTTGAAGCCATATTGGTGTAAAATGATTTTAGTGTCGCTTGAGGTGTGATGTGATCGACTAAATTAAGTTGAACTTGTGTCGAATCTTTTAGATGTCATTTAATGCATACTTGACTTCAAATCTTAGTATGGGTACCAATTGGGATTATCTTAACTGAAGGGTGAACAAACATTTATTTTGGTCTTATCATGATTATTAGTTAATGTTAGACAAAGGGTATCAATGTTTCAAATTTCAATTTATTTGAAATCATGGCTAGGGAGTTACTCAAATCCCAAAGTAAGGTTTATCATATACTTCAGGCTTCAATTTCATGTTTGGCCATTATAAACCAGCCTGGCTGGGGCACATGTTTGGCCAAGGTTTGAGAAACCATAGGCATGGCTTTCCTCTGAGAACATATGAGTAGGTGACTCTTTTCTGGATCTAGTGGAATTAGTCATTGTACGGAGTTTGGGTTTGTTAACTTGATTGGTTGAATCCACCACAATTCTAGGATCTCACTCGTGGATGGGGTGCCTAGTAGTATTAGGGAAACAACTGGAGTCAGATCTCTCTCTCTACCTCTCCATTACATCTCTTAGGTAGTGGTAGGTGATGGTTGAGGCTTTTGATATTGCAGGCGGTAGCCATGGGAGTATTCATTCATGCCCCTCGGCAATGCTCCAAGATCATACGCAATCTGCTCGTGCCTACGATTGGTGTTTCACACCATTAAAAAGCCTCCATTAATTCTCACGGTCGATGAAGAGGGGGCTAGAATTAGTACCTTGAGGTCTGCCATCACTACTGCAACCAGCACTTGAGTGTGAAAAGTCCTAGAGAAAAATCTCCTAGATATGTTCACTGGACGGAAGAGTGGAAGAGCGCTCATTTACCATCCTTCATCTACAGTGATTACTGGTTGAGACGGCAAGTTCCTCTAGCCCGACATTTGGTCTTCACGTCTAGGCTTTCATGTACCCTTTGTTTATCAGACACCCTTATTCAACCATGGCGATATGCTCTTCCATACTGCCTTCTTCAATGCTGATGAAGGGGCCTGATGCTCCTCATGCTGTGGATATTGCTGCCTTAATCGTAATGGGGTCATGATCCTAGAGAGTACAGATGTCTTGCATTTAGGATAGCCAAGACTCGCTACTGAAGATGTAGCCACGACAGAACTCGACTCTGGCGGCAGATGCAGCCGTTGGGTGGTCATGGAGATCGTCGAGGAGTAGCAGGGGCTTGGAGCCTCAAATAGGGGCACTTTTGCAGATGCCCAACCTAGACTAGTGAGCGCCTCCATTACCTGCACCTGCTGGACCGAGCAAGGGCTTTGAGGCTAGTAAGCCATCGTGGCCTAGCCGCCTCAGACCCGTGAAGCATCCCGGGGCTTCTGATAGTAGAAATTTTGGGAAAGGAAGGTTGTGACCTCAGACCAGTACTCGCCGGAATCTCCTCGTGCGACGGCTGTGCTAACCACGGAGAACAGGGTTCTCGTGTTGTTCAGAACAGACAGCTCACGTAGAAGGGTGAGCCATCGCTCAACCCCGTGGAGGCCAGATGGACCAAATAGACCAGGCTCTTAACTGATTGCCAGATCTGGCCTTGCGGAGGAGTTGTACCCTGATCAGAAGAGCAATGAATGATGCTGCAGTAGCGAGAGTGCGGCGACAGTAGTCCTCCTAGGCGTGACTTCTCTGGCGCATGCCAGCGTCAGAGGATGTGTGGGTGAGGGAGAAGAGTGATGCAGTGTCACCCGATCCAGGGCCGATGCCTAACAAACCGGGCCTAACCCAGTGAACCAGCCGGCCCAGCGCAAGCCAGGAGGTGTCCTAGTGGCCACGTGGCGGGTCATGAGTGGCCGAAAGAGGTAAATATCACAGATATTAGATAAATCCTAGTAAATCATAGGAATGTCATAAAAATATAAATAAGGTATCAAAACATTCAGAAAAATGTGTAGAATGTAATAGAAATATAATAAAAGGCTTTTTATTATTATATATTAGTGATATCATGTAAGATGAGTAATGCTTATTTGATGCATGATAAATAGAAAACAATGGTCTAAAATTATGGATAAATGTCAGTAAATCCATATTCGTACTTATAATCCATCTGGTATCAGTAATTATGATGTTGATGCACAAAATCTTGTAATTTTATCAATATGTCTATTTAGGGATTATATCCCTGAATAAAATGTAATAAATACATACATGCTCAATAAATTATGAAATGTGTACCAGACCTGACTTATGACATACAGATCAGTATAAAAATATCACAAACATATTTAAGATCAGTTGAACCTAGATTTGGCTAAACCCTAATTTGGACCTAAATTTACCAAGGATATGATGTACATATATTAATGATGAATATTTGTTATTAATCAGGTGATGACCAGAGATGTAGATGATCCAAAATCTAAATAGGAATCTCTAAACTCAGGTACGTGGGATTTATTAACTATAAGACTAGTTTTCTGGTTGCCTATGATATGCAATATCTTGAATGCTCGTATTTGGATATGATTGCTTGGTTGAACTAGTATGAGTTATACATTGCCAAATCTAATAGAACATAAATGAGTATGATGGGTTGTAGCTACTAGAGCACATATCCTGGTGTGGATGTATGTTGCCTAACATGGATGTATGATTCCTTGGCCCGTGTTAGATGTATGATGATACTATATTTCCCACACTAGATGTAAGTCAAGTGCAAGTATGTGTAGTACAACCGCATCAAAGTGAAAGCAATAAAAGGAATGTTAACCTGATTATCACTTTAAATAATGTTTTCTTTTACTCTTTCTTTCTCAAGATATTTCAATTATGCAAACATATTAGTATGTATCTTTCTACCCACGTGCACAACACCTTGTGTGTTGATTCGATGTTTTACGTATGTTTTAGGTTCAGAGATAGCACGGGAGGAAAAAGATGGGAGTGAGAAGTTGTCCAGGTTGTACCTATTGTGTAGATCTTGTTAGCATACATGTTATTAGACTTGTAAATCTTCTTTCAATATGTAAATTTAATTCATGTTGTATAAATAAACATGTTGAATGTTGAGTATGTTATGGTTGTATGTTCATGTATGTGTATTATGCTTCCGCATCGCTCTCTGATATGATTGGATGATGTTTTCGGATTCTGACTTCTCATTCCCAATAGGGTTTGGAGAAGCCAAAATCTGGGGATGTCATAGTTGGTATCAGAGCATGAACAATAGCTACACCTGACATTTGCTCACCATAAAATATAAAATATTGATCTCACCTTTCACCTTAAACCCTAGAAACTTAGTAAGTTGTTTTATAGGAATAAGTTCTGACTTAGCCTCTAGGTTAGAACCTAGATGTTCGAGAACTAGGTTTAGACAAGTGTGTGAGACCCTTTCCATATAGAGCTCATATGTATTGGGTAGATGCACTAATCTACACCTTGTTCTCACCATTTCACTAGGTGACATGAAACTAGACTATCTACTGTGTGTGGGACACTCGATTTTGCTGATTTGGTTTTGTTTTCCAATTGGCTCGAGCCTCGACAGTTTTATCTGACGTCTACCTTCTCGGAGAAAAACTATATAATATTTTGTTACCTATATGTAAATATGAAAATGTGTCCCTCACATTGTAGAGTAGTTAGTGTTCATGTAACCTAAGTAAAAGGGAGTGACATCAGCCTAGAAGAGAGAGTAGTCTAGATTGGATGTCTAGAGCCTTATCAAGATATGTGATACATGGAGTGGATGATAGAGTGATAGTTGAAATAAGCATGTGCAATCTTATCTATGTTTGATCTCTGATAGTATAAGTTTCCTTATAAAGGTTTAAATTGTATACTTGTTGAATCCAATTTTGGATAATTTAAGAAAAATCATGATGATGAAACTTTCCCTTTTCCCTACTTAAGATAAGCTAAGTTAAGATATAGATGAGTGTGCATGAGCCTCAAGCTCTTATACAAGGAGGATGTCTAGTGGCAGGATGAGATATGTGGTGAACTCTAGAGAGAGTAAGACCCACAGGGAGAAGGTCATAGGACCTAGCCTCCAATATATGAGATATGTGTAAAAAAAAATGTGTCCTACACTAGATTACTCTTGAGTGTTGAGTTGAGTCCTTATGCATGATTCAAATCTATATGTGAGAATTGGGTAAAAGAAAAGGATGGGTAGATGACCCATATGATAAATTCAATCCTTTGGCTGAGTTAGGTCCTAGCTTGAGTGTCATATTTTGTGGATCTCATCATTAGTTGCAAGTGAGGTAATATGTGAACTATAGTTATGAGAGTATGATGCTTTGTGCAAAAGCTACTCAACATACATGTTCTCCCTTCTTCTTCCTCTCCTTCTTAATATACGATAATAGAAACCTCACTTGAGCTATATAGATGATGTATATATGAGGAGTCACTCATATATGCTTGACCTATTCTATTCTCCCTTCCTATATCATACATGTAATATCCAAGTTTGAAAACATGATAAGATCGGCCTAGTATATTTTCATTCCCCTTCTATCATATATGAAAGATAAATGTTACGAAAGCATGATCTTAACACAAAGGTCGCTTTGGATCATATACTGCATGACAATATAGTGCTTAACCTTAATCCTTCTAAATGCAAGCTTATAGTTTGAGAATTAACTACACCATGAGGTGAAACCCTAATATTCAAGCATGACAACTAAGACCCTCTCACATGATGAAATTATGATATGATGTTGATCATAAAGCTAGACTAGTGATGTTAAGTGCCAACATTCTAGTAAATGATGCTTGATACTATCTTACATGATTTAGTGGAGTGAAAGATTGAACCTTGAATAATACCATCTTATGTACATATGTATGAATAAAACCCTTATCCCTAAGTGACTATGAGGATGTAAATCCTAAAATGTAAGAATGTCATGTGATGACTAAGACACTAAGGGATGCTACAATTCCTTATATAAAAAAAATGACGCTTCAACCTATATAAGGTGGGGTGGGTTCACCTTACATGATTAAATATCCTAACATGACCGAATAATGATACACTTAGCACTTAGAAGTGGTGGCCTAGAGGCATCCACAACTCCTTGATATCAGCTTAAGAATGAGACTAGTTGAATTTCGAGGGAGAAATTCCATATAAGATGGGGTGAATGTGATAACCTCGACTTTAGGATTCAATATCCAATATAATATTTGAAGCCATATTGGTGTAAAATGATTTTAGTGTCGCTTGAGGTGTGATGTGATCGACTAAATTAAGTTGAACTTGTGTCGAAACTTTTAGATGTCATTTAATGCATACTTGACTTCAAATCTTAGTATGGGTACCAATTGGGATTATCTTAACTGAAGGGTGAACAAACATTTATTTTGGTCTTATCATGATTATTAGTTAATGTTAGGCAAAGGGTATCAATGTTTCAAATTTCAATTTATTTGAAATCATGGCTAGGGAGTTACTCAAATCCCAAAGTAAGGTTTATCATATACTTCAGGTTTCAATTTCATGTTTGGCCATTATAAACCAACCTGCCTGGGCCGCATGTTTGGACAAGGTTTGAGAAACCAAAGGCATGGCTTTCCTCTGAGAACATATGAGCAGGTGACTCTTTTCTGGATCTAGTAGAATTAGTCATTGTAAGGAGTTTGGGTTTGTTAACTTGATTGGTTGAATCCACCACAATTCTAGGATCTCACTCGCGGATGGAGTGCCTAGTAGTATTAGGGAAACAACTGGAGTCAGATCTCTCTCTCTACCTCTCCAGTACATCTCATAGGTAGTGGTAGGCGATGGTTGAGGGTTTTGATATTGTAGGCGGTAGCCATGGGAGTATTCAGTTATGCCCCTCGGCAATGCTCCAAGATCATACGCAATCTGCTCATGCCTACGATTGTTGTTTCACACCATTAAAAAGCCTCCATTAATTCTCACGGTCGATGAAGAGGGGGCTAGAATCAGTACCTTGAGGTTTGCCATCACTACTGCAACCAGAACTTGAGTGTGAAAAGTCCTAGAGAAAAATCTCCTAGATCTGTTCACTGGACGGAAGAGTGGAAGAGCGCTCATTTACCTTCATCTACGGTGATAACTGGTTGAGACGGCAAGTTCCTCTAGCCCGACATTTGGTCTTCACGTCTAGGCTTTCCTGTACCCTTTGTTTATCAGACACCCTTATTCAACCATGGCGATATGCTCTTCCATACTGCCTTCTCCAATGCTGATGAAGGGGCCTAATTCTCCTCATGCTGAGGATACTGCTGCCTTAATCGTAATGGGGTCATGATCCTAGAAACTGTAGATGTCTTGCATTCAGGATAGCCAAGACTCGCTACTGAAGATGTAGCCACGACAGAACTCGACTCTGGCGGCAGATGCAGCCGTTGGGTGGTCATGGAGATCATCGAGGAGCAGCAGGGGCTTGGAGCCTCAAATAGGGGCGCTTTTGTAGATGCCCAACCTAGACTAGCGAGCGCCGCCATTACCTGCACCTGCTAGACCGAGCCAGGGCTTTGAGGCTAGTAAGCCATCGTGGCCTAGCTGCCTCAGACCCGTGAAGCATCACGGGGCTTCTGATAGTAGAAATTTTGGGAAAGGAAGGTCGTGACCTCAGACCAGTACTCGTCAGAGTCTCCTCGTGCGGCGGCTGTGCTAACCACGAAGAACAGGGTTCTCGTGTTGTTCAGAACAGACGGCTCGCATAGAAGGGTGAGCCATCGCTCAACCCCGTGGAGGCCATATGGACCCAATAGACCAGGCTCTTAACTGATTGCCAGATCTGGCCTTGCAGAGGAGCTGTACCCTGATCAGAAGAGCAGCGACTGATGCTACAGTAGCGAGAGTGCGGCGACACTAGTCCTCCCAGGCGTGACTGCTCTGGCGCATGCCGGTGTCAGAGGATGTGAGGGTGAGGGAGAAGAGTGATGCAGTGTCATCTGATCCAGGGATGATGCCTAACAAACCGGGCCTAACCCAGTGAACCAGCCGCCCCAGCGCAAGCCAAGAGGTGTCCTAGTGGCCACGTGGCGGGTCATGAGTGGCCGAAAGAGGTAAATATCACAGATTTTAGATAAATCCTAGTAAATCATAGGAATGTCATAAAAATATAAATAAGGTATCAAAACGTTCAGAAAAACATGTAGAATGTAATAGAAATATAATAAAAGGCTTTTGATTATTATATATTAGTGATATCATGTAAGATGAGTAATCCTTGTTTGATGCATGATAAATAGAAAACAATGGTCTAAAATTATGGATAAATGTCAGTAAATCCATATTCGTACTTATAATCCGTCTGATATTAGTAATTATGATGTTGATGCATAAAATCTTGTAATTATCTCAATATGTCTATTTAGGGATGATATCCCTAAATAAAATGTAATAAATACATACATGCTTAATAAATTATGAAATTTGTACCAGACCTGACTTATGACATACAGATCAGTATAAAAATATCACAAACATATTTAAGATCAGTTGAACCTAGATTTGGCCAAACCCTAATTTGGACCTAAATTTACCAAGGATATGATGTACATATATTAATGATGAATATTTGTTATTAATCAGGTGATGACCAGAGATGTAGATGATCCAAAATGTAAATAGGAATCTTTGAACTCAGGTACGTGGGATTTATTAAGTATAAGAGTAGTTTTCTGGTTGCTTATGATATGCAATATCTTGAATGCTCATATTTGGATATGATTGCTTGGTTGAACTAGTATGAGTTATAAATTGCCAAATCTAATAGAACATAAATGAGTATGATGGGTTGTAGCTACTAGAGCACATATCCTGGTGTGGATGTATGTAGCCTAACATGGATGTATGATTCCTTGGCCCATGTTAGATGTATGATGATACTATATTGTCCACACTAGATGTAAGTCAAGTGCAAGTATGTGTAGTACAACCGCATCAAAGTGAAAGCAATAAAAGGAATGTTTACCTGATTATCGCTTTAAATAATGTTTTCTTTTACTCTTTCTTTCTCAAGATATTTCAATTATGCAAACATATTAGTATGTATCTTTCTACCCAAGTGCACAACACCTTGTGTGTTGATTCGATGTTTTACGTATGTTTTAGGTTCAGAGATAGCACGGGAGGAAAAAGATGGGAGTGAGCAGTTGTCCAGGTTGTACCTATTGTGTTGATCATGTTAGCATACATGTTATTAGACTTGTAAATCTTCTTTCAATATGTAAATTTAATTCATGTTGTATAAATAAACATGTTGAATGTTGAGTATGTTATGGTTGTATGTTCATGTATGTGTATTATGCTTCCGCATCGCTCTCTGATACGATTGGATGATGTTTTCAGATTCTGACATCTCATTCCCAATAGGGTTTGGAGAAGCCAAAATCCGGGGATGTCACACCTTCTCCCTTTTTATTAATAAGAGAAATTGGATAATTTACAAAGAGGTCCAACAGGATATATAAATTAGAAAATAGAATAAATATGAAATATATTAACAGTTAGCAATAGGACTTGGGACAACAGTTGCATTCATACTATTCTTATCACATATCTAAGTTTATATCACAACAGTTGTCTTCCTATTCTTGTTTCAATTCAATCTCTTGGCTCATTCATCTATTCTTAGGTTTGGGTCTTTCCTCTATTTCTAGAAAATTGATCAACTAAGGTAAATTATCAACCTTTATCCATTATTACCTTGTTCTAATAATGTTTCTATGTTGATCACTTTCTGGAATGTCCAGTTGTGCATTTAAATTAATTGTTGTTAAGTATCTATACAAATTTCTTATGAACAGTCTGATAATATGAATGTTACTTTGTTATTAGTACATGTGCAGTTAGTGGGTACTGACTACTAACTTACCGACTCGTGTATGTCCAATGGTCAATATTCCAAAATTCAGCAGCTTAATACATCATTGGAAGTGAATCTGTGAAGTCCATTCTTGGACTAGGCTACTATAACTGCAAAAAATGCTTACTGTTTAAGGAAATTCCAAAATTTGTCTATGTTTTGACTATTTTAGACTTCAACGTTCACACTACATAAGTTTGTGGGGTTTCTTAACATGAATCATGTGAGTCTCATCATAGTCTACTTAAAATTTTAAAATTGAATTCACCTTTCATGTTACAATCTCTCTTAATTAATCTACCAGTTTGTCTTATCAAATCTAATCTTTATTTCTCGTCTTGTTTGGGTGTTATACATGAAATCTGAATGGAATCAATTTGTCTTTTTTGTAATTTGTATTTTACACAAATCAAATGACCTCTTTTTTGGATATTCTAATTCAATTTTTCATTGTTGTACGTATACAATTTCCAATTGCTTTCATATTTTGAGTTTATCTTAAATGATGTTAGATTGTCTTATTTTGCATTTCTTATGAGTATAGGAATACATATATATAATCAGTTTAATTACCAAAAATATTAAAACATTTGTTGTGTCCATAGCCATGTATGTGTCCTATAGTTTCTAAAATCATCATGCCCCATGTCTGTGTCCTTTTTTGTGTTTCCTAGGATGGGTTATGGAGACATGATAGTTGGTGCACATTTTCTTTATCACTAAAGAATCATTGTAATTAATGACACACAACATACTACCACCATCACTCTAAACTGTTAATATATTTAGTTTTCTATTTTTTTAGTGCTCCTTAGTATCTTGTCTTTTATCCCATATTGGTGAACTCTATATCTACTAACTCCTATCCCAAATAAATGACAGGGTCTATGCTTATTTTGGTTATCACTATAGTAGAATCATTTTCAATTTACATGGTATCAGAGTGGTTTGATCCCCCCTAAGCCTTTCCTAACCCTAATGCTTCCCTCACATCCCACCTATCCACCATCTTCCCTTTCCCTTTCCCTCCCTCTCCACTATTGTGCATCTTATTCCCTCCAACCGCTCACTCCCACCACTATCCCTCCTCCACCCATTGTACTATCTTCCTCCACCGTTGACCTCTCCACATGGCTACTCGCCAAGCCACTACCATGTCTCCGCCCATCATCCACTATCCTCTACCCTGTCCAACTTCTCCTACCATAACTGTTGATGAGAAAACTAAGTAGTCTTACGACTTGTGGGTCACGGAAGACTCATGAGTAATTACTTGGATGGTTAACATTATAGAATATAAAGCTTCAAACTTCTAAGTCCATGTACAATCAATTATCTAATGTTTAATCACATCAACAAAACCCTAAAAAGTTGTTTGAAATCTTTAAAAATATGGCTAAAAAGAATACTCTTTGATATTTGAGTTGAAGATATTATGCCAATGATGTGTCCTTTCAAATGAGTTTGAGGTTTACCATTCCCATTCATCTGACATTATTGAAATACAAAAACAACAAAATGAACTACAACTTGTCCAATTCCTTATTGGACTTCTCCCTTTGCAGTATTTATCAGTCAAATCTTATCCAATGATCCTCTACCTAAATTGATTGATGTTCTAAAAAAGGTCCAAAGCTTTATATTGGTTTCTTCTTCACCTACTGGTACTCCCGAGGCGTCAACTCTTACTGTCTATTCTGGTGACTTTGGTCGTGTTGAGGCCAATGGCCATGGTAAAGGACATGGTCATTTTGGACTATCTAGCCCTAGACGTAGACATCCCCCTTCTAGACTTGGGCGTGGTCAACCCTCCATTGGACCTAGAACTGCCCCCCCTACTAGATCAAGACACTATAACTTTTGTGGTCACACTAACCACACCAAAGATTGTTGTTGGGAAAAAAATGGATATCTCAACACATGGACTAATTAGGCCTCTATTGACTACTCCGAGGAATAACCTGCCCCAACCTCCACTGCTTCTGTAGATTGGGTCTTGGATGATTTTGAAAAACTATTCCAAGAGAGACTCTCTATTCCAATTGTGGATGTCGACCCTAGTGGTGATTCTTCTTTTCTAGCTTCGTCAGATCCCTATGGTAAAAACAAGTGGGTCATCGAATCTAGTGCTTCTACTCATATTTTTGGAAAGTCTAAACTCTTTTATGATATGGCTGCTAACCTACTATTCCACATGTAATATGGTTGATTACACTCAATTCCCAATACATAGGGTTGGACATATTAGAACATTGAATAATCTTTACTCAAATATTACTTATAAGTTCCCCGATTTCCTTTGAAGCTACTTTCTATCAGTAAAATAGTCAAACAACTTCAATGCTATATTACATTTGACCTTGGTGGATGTGTCTTTCAGGATATCCATACAAGGATGAGGATTGGTCTGAGCCATGAGAGACTAGATGGATCATACTATCTTGATGCTCCACAGAATGTTGTGTTTCTATCTTCATATGTTTAAGACTTTATTAGCACTATCAACTACGTCATATGTCAACCTCCAAGCTCAAGCACTTGATTCCCTCCATATTTGAGACTATGTAGAATTTGAAGCATGCCAATTAGGAAAAAAACTAGATGTTTTTTCGTAAAAAATGAATCTTTCCTCAAAATATATTTTTGATATTGTGCATGTTGATATATGGGGGTCGTCTTCAGTAACAAGTGTGACAATATTCTACTTAATGACCATTTTTGGTGATTTCTCTCAGGTTACATGGTTATTTTACTTAAGACATGGCACATATTCTTGACACAATTACTACTTTTTTTATAAAAGTAAAATTCAATTTAATGGGACCATCAAAATATTTTTGGACAAATAAGTGTGACAAAATTTTATCGACTGTGTCTTTCAGTATTTTTTGTGAAAAGATTCAAACCATCCATCAAACCTCATATCCCTACACCCCTCAACAGAATAATGTTGCCTAATGTAAGAATCACCATCCTCTTGAAGTTGCTCAAACAATTTTTCTTCACTATCATGTCCCTAAGATGTTTTAGGCTGATGTTGCTATGATAAACTAAATGCCCTCACCTATCTTGAGAAACCAAGTCCTATATAGTCAATTGTACCTTAAATCTCCTCTATTTTCTATGCCCTCTAGTTTTTTATTGAAAGTACATGTTTTATGTGAAATCTTCAGGCTAGGTTAACCAAACTTGACCCGAGATCTAAAAAATGCATCTTCTAGGATACTTTAGAAATAAGAAAGGTTAAAAATGTTATGACAAGGATAGTAGTGTAGATGTAGTGTTTTTTGAAATTACACCATACTTTTCTAAGATGGGTTTGACTCTATCTATGGATTTGCTAGTTGATGCCCCTCTTTCTGTACCCGTTGAGCCGGATTCTCCAGAGATTGTTGTTGTTTGTTCCTCTCAAGGTTACTAATGATGTTGTAAGACTACAACTCCATCTATGGCCCCTCCCTCGGCCAGTTCATCTTTGTCGACAGATCATGATAGTAATCAAGTATCTTTTGACTTTGATAATCCAGTTAGCCTATGAGAATGGGTTCAATCTTATAATGCACATACTATAAGAAATTTATATTCTGATGTTAATCTTGGCTCGAATTTTGCAAATTTTATTGTTTCTCTTTCCACTATATTTGTTCTTAAGACTACAGATGAAGCACTGGCACATCATGCTTGGCACTGGGCCATGAAAGTGGAAATGGATGCCCTTCACACACAACATATATGGGATTTGGTAGATGCCCCTGGCCATGTTTCTTCTGTGGGATGTAGATGGATCTTTACCATTAAATATCAACCTGATGGCATGATTGAATGACTTACAACACGCCTGGTTGCTAAAGGCTATACAGAAAGTTATGGTGTGCATTATTTTGAGACTTTTTTGCTTTTTTCTTGTTTTACATCTGTTCTTATTCTTATTTTTGTGGGGGTCAATAAAGTTGGCTTCTATTCCAATTAGACGTCAAAAATGCCTTCTTGTATGGTGATATGCATGAGGTTTATATGGGGAAACCTCCTAGATTTGTTGCTCAAGGAGAGTGTTCTAAAGTTGGTTAAGTAAAGAAATCCATTTATGGACTAACAAAGCCAAAGAACTTGGTTTGATAAATTAAGGCTTAGATGATGATGATGAACAAAGCCCAAGAACATGGTTTGATAAATTAAGTCAGATTCTTTTTTTTTGGAAAATTGGGTAAGTATATTCCAAAAACCCCTAAAAGGGGACAAAGCTACAAGCCACACCCATACATGTGACTACACACATCTAGGAATTGGTTACAGCAGATCCCAATTCCTAGCTATAATAGGAGGAAAATCAAGACAAGATTTAAAAGTAAAGTACATTCTCTTGATCCCAATTAAGCCAGATTCTTGATAAGTTTGACTTTAAATGCTCGCATTCTGATCATTTTGTGTTTGTAAGAATAGTTAGTGTTTGGCTAGTTATTTTGATTGCTTATGTGGATGATATCATCCTTTTTAGGAGTGATCATCAGGGAATTCAAGCTACCAAAGAATATTTAAGCAAACACTTTATTACTATAGACCTAGGATAATTGTGATATTTTCTAGGAATTGAAGTATCACATTCCTCTTTTGGAGTATTTCTATCTTAGAGCAAGTATATCCTTGATCTTCTTTAAGAAACTGGCATGTTGGGAATCAAGCCAGTAAGCACACCTATGGATCCCAACACTAATTGGATGGTGAGTCTTCTCCTTCATACCCTATAGAAAACAATATAGAAGATTGGTGAGTAAACTTATTTGCTTGATTGTCACATGAGTAAATATTACATCGGTTGTTCAGCTTGTCGGTAGGTATCTAGATAAACCTCAACAATGTCAATGACATGTTGTTTGTCATATTCTCAAATACTTAAAAGGCTCCCCTAGAAAAAAATAGACTATAGTTACCATACAATAAAAATGGGCACTACAAGATTACTGGATTTTCAAATTCAGACTATGTAGGTAGCAGGGCTAATCGTAAATCTACATCGGGTTACTACACCTTTGTAGGTGGGTAACCTTGTCACTTGGAGAAGTAAGAAGCAAACTAATGTGTCTATATCCAGTGTTGAAGCTAAGTATCTAGATGTGGATGATAGGACTTGTGAGTAGACTGGTTTCAAGGCCTATAAAAGTAATGTGAAATATGTGATTATGAGCCCATTCTTATGTATAGTGATAATAAAGCCTCTATATTCATTGAAAGTACTCCTGCATTCCATGAGAACAACAAGCATATTATGGTAGATTATCACTTTGTCAGGGAGTCTATTCTATGTAGACGCATATCTACTCCATACATCAAGACTACGGATCATCTTACGGACATCTTTACAAAACCTCTGCCTAAAACAAGATTCATCTCTATGGTGGACAAGCTGGCATGTATGATATCTATGCTCTAGTTTGAGGGGGAGTTTTAATATATTTCGTGTTAGGTTATCTATTTGTTCTCTTTAGTATATTGTCTTTTATCCCATATTGGTAAACTTTGTATCTACTAACTCCTATCATATATATGGAGAGTGTATATGGTTGTTTTGATTATCACAATAATAGAATCCTTTTCTATTCACATCAACTATTTTGGACTGTAGTAAGAAAATTGATTGTGTGCACCATATTGTAAAGAGATACAAATATGGAGTAGAAATCATATTTATTTTTCATAGAT
Organism: Alisma plantago-aquatica; assembly: GCA_963693085.1. Taxonomy (NCBI): domain Eukaryota; kingdom Viridiplantae; phylum Streptophyta; class Magnoliopsida; order Alismatales; family Alismataceae; genus Alisma; species Alisma plantago-aquatica. The sequence goes on along the minus strand of OY856411.1, from coordinate 970,319,630 downwards.
AAGTACCAACTAATCAAGTACAGGCATCATTGAGCATCACACAGTAATGATGATTATGATATGAAGGTGTAGGAGTTTCTCCCTAGACATCACAATGAACGATAGGAAATGGTCGTGGTGACCTTATGTGTTAATGAGTAACAAATAAATGCCTAATATTACTCAGTTCAAGTTGATACAAGTACTGTTACATTGAGATAAAAGATATCAGGTTGTCTTAAAGTAGTTGTGAAGAATTCCTTTATTTTGATGACCCAATCTCTTGTGCCATAACTCTCCTTTGATTTACTGAACCTATTTGAGAAGAAAGTTTTTGGTGTAGTAGCGGACGAAAGGTACATATCATGGTCACATCTCCCCTTTTCTTGGGTGTTGTGCATCTTTGAGTTCCTAACATACACCATATCATTAGTGAAAACAACATAACAAGGAAACAAAGAGATTAGCTTAGATACAGATAACAAGTTTATCTGATCTCTGGACTACCAGAAACTATTTGAAAGGAATAGCTGTCAAGTTTGTTTATGAGACTATCTCCAGTATACATAATAAGTAAGAAATTACTATTATCTACCATAATAGAATCATGACCTCTGTGTTGAAACATACTCAAAGCATGCAAAGGAGGCGATTGAAGGTGATGCTACTGATAACCCAAAGATTTCAAGATGGATCGTTGATATCAAAAGGAAATTGAGGAGTAACTGGAACTGTTCCAATATCAAATGTGAGAGGAACATTGTAGCCGATTCATTAGTGAAATTTCATCAAAAAACTCAAAGTGACTTCTATTATTATAGAAGGACACCTAGGGATCTGGTTGAGGTCATTAATCCTAAGTCATGTAATGGTAGTAGTACTACCAATTTTAAATCTAATTTGAACAATGCGGAATGCAATGACTTGGCTATTTTAGCTTGTAGGAGAGGGACAACATGAATAAATACCCTCTGGCTTCATATAAAAAGAATCATGACCTTTGTAAATCTGGAAGTTATAGATGAGGTATGGAGAAAGCTATGCATCAATTATAAGGGAACTCAACAAGTGAAGGAAAGCAAAGTCTACATGCTCAAGGGCCTTCTTGAGAACTTCAAGATGGGAAAGGAGGAGAAGATAGCCAACATGTATTCAGGGTTCAGCACAATTGTGAATGGTCTTGTTGTTCTAGGTCATCCTATGAGTAGAGGAGAGATCAATTCAAAGATCCTTAGAACTCTGCCTAAGAGATAGGAACCCAAGGTGACTTCCATTGAAGAAGTAAAGTCTCTTGGTGGCATCTCCATTGAAGAGCACTACATGATCAGTATGTAGCAGCACACTCCACATGTCATTCAGTTAAATCTTCTCCATTTATTCTTAAAGCAACTAGAGAAACACTTGTATTGTCTGCGAGAGTTGGTGCATTGAGACTTTGATAAAAATTATTAAATCTATGCCAGCAATATAATGCATGGTGACCTCTTTTACCACAAATTTGACAAAATCTAGACACTATTCAGATGATCTTGTGAGTTTTTGAAGTTCCTGCTTGCTTGCTGAGTTGCTTGTGTGAATATGCACCCATGTGAACTAAATTAAGTAGGTTTTTTCTTCTTTTGTAAAATTGACTTTTTTTTTATACAGGGCCACTTCCTAGTGATGTAGTTAATGTTCTGATACCTACGTCTTCCTCTACTAAAGGCTCTTCATCATCTATTAAGTTATTTTGAATATAGAGTTGTTGCATGTTATCAGCAACTTGATGAACATGAGTGTCATGTCCAGATTTATTACTATAGTAAACTACATATGGGTTTAGATTAAGCCTTCTAGCATTTCTTCTTTCAAAGTCTTTCTTTAGAGAAATTAATTAGTATAGGAGGGAATATGTAGTTTCCACTTTTATCATGGATATACAAAAACTTCATGATCCTTATTATCGAGACCATTCAATAGGGTAGATACTTTATCTTTATCTGTAACAATGTAACCAATAGTGTTTGGTTGATCATGTATAGACTTAAACTTTGAAGCTACTCAACAAGAGAATCAGTACTTTTCAGGAATGTTCTTATTTGAGATTTTGTTTCTAATTCTCATTGTTAATAATCTCTTTATATTCTATTATTTGTAATTTCCATATATTGTTGGACCTCTATGTAATTTCTTCTAGTTTCTATTAATAAAAGGGTGAGGGGTCATTAACCCTCATGCAAGCTTCATTGCACGTTGCTTTGTGGCATCCACACCTACATGGTACCAGAGCAAGGCTACTCCTAGGGTTCCTCCAAGAAGCCACCCCCCTCCTCTCTCTTCTCATCTCCTCCTTCTCTACACCACCACCGGCCAAACAGGCCAGCACCACTGCCCTCTCACCCAGGGTGGCAGTCGTCGGCCCAAGGTAGGCACACCAGTCGCCAACATCTCCTTCCTCTGGTCAATTCTAAAGCTAGTGGCGTATTAAATTTCATACCAGAGGGCCCCCGTTCGTACGTAGGAAATTCCTAATCACATCTCCTCCATGTGTGATTAGGGAATTTTTGTTTGGGGGTTGTGGATGCGTCAGACACATATCTAATTGTTTGACGTGACATGTATCTCTCCGTCACTCAATCCTTCCAATGACGTGTATCTCTTTGTCACCCTCAACCCTTTCTGTGATGCTTATCTCTCTGTCACCCTATCTCTCTGTTGAATCATGGAGGACACAAAGGAATCTACCATCTATAACGAGATGTCACCTATCCCCTCCATCAAGCTAAATAGGAAGAATTATCTCTTGTGGATTAATATTGTCCATATAGTGTTACAATCCCAAGATAAGGCAAGGCATGTTGATTCTGATCCTCTTGCTTCTACTGACAAAGGATACGCTAAATGGAAGCATCATAATAGTGTGGTGAAGACATGGTTATGGGGGAGCATGGAACCTGGTATTGCTGCTAGGTTCATGTTCTATACTACTTCCAAAGACATATGGGATGCAGTAAAGAAGCATTACTCTTAAGAAAAGAATGATCTTCATCAGTTTATGATTTATGATCGCCTCTTTGCTGAATGACAGGGAGACAAGCCTTTAGAAGAATATTTTGGAGTGATCCAAGATATTGCTCAAGAGATGAGCTTCTATCATCAAGTGACTATCCAAGAACAAGTCAAAGATAGAGATGACTTGATTACTGCAAAGTTCCTATCTGGCCTGAGTTCTTCATGCAGTTCAACCTGTAGTGTCATCCTCGCCTCTGACAAACTTCCCAGCCTAGAAGAAGCCTACTCAAGGATTTTACAATCATATTTTGAACTAGTTGATCCTACCACAATCTCGTCTTCTAGAGATTCTCATGCATCTGTAGCCACTGTAGTTAGAGGAGACCGTACAGGTACGGGCCGAGGATGTGGAGCACATCCTAAGTGCACCTTCCTATGACAAACTTGGACACACTATTGAGAAATTTTGGAAGAAGCATGGTAGACCTACTGTACAACCTGTGGGGGCAGCAAACTATGCTAGTACTGCTGAGTCTTCTGAGTTGTTTGTACCAAGTTCTGGTTCTTCTGGCATCACACTCACAAAGGAAGAATATGATAGATTTATTCTATCTACACAACATCTAAGTGTGGGATCTTCTTCCTTAGAAAATCTGGCATCTACCACTGGTAATCCGGCTACCTCTTTAGTGGTTTCTAGTTCAGCTTCTTCATGGGTGGTTGATTCTGGAGCATCACAACATATGACTAGTATGAGGAGGCTACTTCATTCCAGTGACTCACATATTCCTCAAAAATCTGTGACCATAGCAGATGGTTCCATGAGGAGAGTGTTAACAAGTGGATATGTTTCTTTGACTCCTAAAATTGATCTTAAATATGTTCACTATGTGCCTCCATTTCCTTTTAATCTTCTCTCTGTTACAAAATTAATTGATACTATGAATTGTACAGTGACATTTGAGCCTTCTTGCTTTGTATTACATGATCTCAAGAGTATGAGGATGAGTGGTGGGGGCCTAAGAAAGGTGATCTCTACCTCTTCCATGGTGACAGTCTGCCTCGCCAAGTATCTGTGTTAGCTATTGTAAAGAGGCGAGATCACCCCTTTACTAAAATTTAAAGGAAATACAAGCATCCACAATTTTTAACAAAATATTAGACTTTGAGGATGATTGCATAATATTCCAAGTAAATAAGCATGATTCCAGATACATAATAAAATGTCAATAGCAGCGGAAAGAAAGAAATAATAAGCCTTCTAATGGCTTCATTGTTTATTACATAATTGCTTTCTAAAAGAAAAGATAAGATAGATAAGAGGATCTAGCTATAGCAACCTAGCCATCCTTCTTGACAAGCTAACAATCAACAGCAGAGGGAACCTTTCTTCAAGCCCTTCCTTCACCTTGCTCAGCACCAACACCTAGGTGGTTGGGAAGACACCCAGCAAGAGGGAAAAACAAAGAAAGTATGTGTTACAAGATTATTCTAACAACGTCAAGAAAATTGTATCAAGTAAATTAGGCTAGATATTTGGTGTAAAAAGAAGATATCAAAGAGTATGAGGTTTTTATAAGGAAACTCACCATTAACAAAATAAATAAAGGTTTTAGCATGTCAATTAATATGTCTACCTAACTAAGTAGGGTTGAGGCACCTACCGGACCTCTAACCTTAGGTGAGGGAAGAATAAAAACATTTCCAATCACCTACAATTTTTAATGGGGAGAATAATAAACATTCCCCTAGGGCAATTTTATACATGCCCTCTATGGGTGGTTGTACATAAGTACCACTACTTAAACATTAAATAGGACATTTAATTTCATGCTAACAAAAGATTTATGGCAAGGATAAGCAAAAGAATATATAACATGACAGTGGGGTATGAATACCCAAACAAGAGAATACTATATCTACTTTTGAGGCAAATAAGCAATTTAGGTTTCAAGATTCAAGGGTTTATATCAAGTTAAACCTCATAAGAAATATAGGTAATGGACTAATGATTTCCCAACTGATAGGTAGATGCACAAACAAAACACATACCTTAGCCTCAGGTGTTCTAGAATTCCCTTTTCAACTCTTCACACGAATTACAAACCCAATTTCCCCTAATACATCATTATATTCATAAATTAGAATTACATGCATTCATTTAAAAGATTGAAAACCCACGCTCGGCAGCGGTGACCCGCGCCTTGCAGCCGCTCGCTACCAGCCGCGCGGTTGGACCAAAATAGGGAAGAAAAGACGGAGTTTCCCCGAGCGAAGGAAAAGGAAGGAAAAGATAGGTGGGGGCAAAACGGTAAAACGACAGGGAGTCTTCTTCCTCCCTCGCCCGACCTCCATGAGCGGCGAGCAGCTTGCTCGGCCCACTTTGGGCAAATCCGCGATACACGACCAAATCGCACGTTCAAATACTCGAAAGAAAGGGAAAAGAACGATGAATCTAATGGTACCTTCAATTTGAAACGAGGTCGACGGAGATGAGCATGAGAGGTGCCGCAAGCCAGGGGTCTTCGGCGGCCTGTTGGGGGTCGATTCGTCCATGAAACTCCAAATTAAGAACACGAACGAGTTGCTAAGGTGTTGGCGGTCGCTGGGGTTGCATTATTTATAGGCAAGGAACCCTAAACTAGGATGTAGGTAGGAGCAAGGAGAGAAGGTCGGCGGTCGAGTTAGGCGTTTCTCGAAAACGCATCTAATCCCAAACTATTTGGGATAATTCAGTACGGAAACTCTCAAGGAGTCCAACGAAACTGATTTGAGCGAAAATCATCGAGTAAAACTCGAGATATGTCGATTTTAAAAAAAACGAAAACAAGGACCTATTTCCTTGTCCGGCTAGAGGTGGAAGACGATCGCGGATCGTCCGATCGATGGACCCGAGTCCATTAATGACTTTGAGCCGTCCGATCTCGCATTAGATTAGGAAAACAACCCTCAGCAAAAGTCGATTAAATCTATTAAATTTTTAAATGTTTTTCTCTCTCTTCATTTGGAGGCTCAAACGTCGTCCAAAAATTATCAAATTTTATATCCTGACTTATTTCGACGCGTAGAATCCAAATATGGAGTTTGTTTTGCATTTTGAGAAAGTTTGATAGGTGAAATAATTAATATATCATTTTCTCTTTCCTCCTTCAAAAGAGGTGATAACATTATCTAAATTTAGTGTAACTTCACCCATAAGTCTCCTTAAGGGTTTGGAACATGATTTTGCAATTATCTTCACAAGTTGAAATTATCTTTATATTTATTAAATAAATAGAACATTCTACACACTTTCTCTCTCTCCTATTTTACTCATTATTCATATATTATCCAAATTAGTTGCAAATTTGCACAGAGGCTTATTTTTATGTTTAGAATACGAATTTGGAGTTATTTTTCTGATTTGAGATCATTAAGTATTTTATTTCTCTTTATTGGTATATTTCCTATTTTCTTTTGATAATGATATTAATATTTATATTTAGGTTCCATTTTAAATGATACTTGGCCCTTAAGTTACTTTTTGCTCAAGGAAAACGAATTTAATTATCAAATTATCATGATGGTTTCAGATTATAATATTTGTTGCAAAAATCTTTCTAATTATCTTCTTTACCCATAAATTCTCATATTATATTTAATTATTATATTTATCTTCTCCCTTATATAAAATTCAGATTTTCTTCTTATCTCTCACATTCTAGGAAATGCTAGAAAGTTCTAGGAAGAATTATTTTATTCTTTTTATTACTTTATGTGAAATTGCATTTTAGACCCATTATCTAATTCTAACTGAGGTATTTGTGCATGCAACCTTGAAATAAGAATATATGGGAAACATCTATCCAATAACCATCTTAATTTCTTTTAAATCAAAACCAAGGACAAATGGAACGAAAATGAAGGACAAAACTTATAGAAAAGAGTACAAAGAGGTACATAGGAGATTTCAGTATGTTACAGCACTCCACCCCTTAAAAAGGATTTCGTCCCCGAAATCTCATACAAAGAGGGAAGGGTGAGTACGTAACATCTCATCTCTCAACTCCCAAGTGGTTTCTTGTAAACCATGGTATCTCCACAAAACCTTCACTAACTCTATCTCCTTACTCTTCACCTGCTTTACTCGGGAGTCAAGGATCTTCACAGGTAGTTCTTCATAAGTCAGATTCTCATTAATCTCCACAGGTTCAAAGGTGAGTACATGAGACGGATCCTTAACGTACTTCCTCAACATAGAAACATGGAACACATTGTGAATCTTATCATAAGCAGGAGGCAAAGCTAGACGATATGCACAATCCCCCACTTTATCTAAGATCCCAAATGGTCCAACATAGTGAGGACTCAACTTGCCTTTTACTTTAGATCTTGCAATAGAACGTATAGGCTTGACCTTTAGAAAAGCATAGTCTCCCACTAAGAAGCTTACATCAGACCTCTTTTTATCAGCATACATCTTCTGTCTGTCTTGAGCAGCCTTCATCCGTTTCTTTATCAACTGTACCTTCTCAAGCATCATCTGCATGTCATCAGTCTTCGCTAGGGAATGTTCACCAACATCATCCTAGTGCAAAGGTGAACGACAAGGTCTACCATAGAGAGCTTCAAAATGTGGCATACCAATACTGGCTTGGTAGCTATTGTTGTAAGAGAACTCTGCTAATGGTAGATATCGATCCCAGGCATTACCCCAATCCATCACACAAGCACGTAGCAAGTCCTCCAGAATCTGAACTGTTCTCTCGGACTGACCATCAGTTTGCGGGTGGTAAGCAGTGCTGAAACGCAGATCAGTACCCATCTCTTCCTGAATCTGACCCCACAAGCGAGAAGTGAATTTTGGGTCTCGATCAGAAACTATCACAGCAGGGACACCATGCAGACGAACTAACCACTCCACATACAACTGAGCCATCTCAGCAACCTTATATGTGGTTTTGAAAGGCAGGAAATGAGCAGATTTTGTAAGCCGATCAATCACCACCCAAACAGCATCATAACCTTTCTTGGACTTGGGGAAACTGGTAACAAAGTCCATTGTGATCTTCTCCCACTTCCATTCTGGAATCTCAAGAGGATGAAGAAGACCACTGGGTCGTTGATGTTCAATCTTGACTTGCTGACATGTCAAGCACTTTGCTACAAACAGAGCTATATCATTCTTCATGTTCTTCCACCAGAAGCTTCGCTGTAAGTCCTTGTACATCTTGGTTGTACCAGGGTGAATAGTGTACTTGGAACCATGAGCTTCACTCATAACCTTCTATCTCAGATCACCAACATTGGGTATCCACAACTTTTGTCTGAAGCGGATAGCACCATCCACTCCGACAGAGAAGTCGGATTGCGGTTTCTCAGATAAAGTTTTCAACTCTTCAAGCTCGGAACTCTCCAACTGTGCAGACACAACTTCTGAGATCCAGGTTGGTGTAACGGTCAAACTGGCCATATGAACACACAACTTATCTTTATTCACTGAATCGACAGGCTGAGGTCTCCAACTGGCCACATGTTCAAGGTTCTCCCACACAGAACATCTCAGAGCAGCACAAACAGCATCCTTCTTGTGACTTAAAGCATCATCTATGACATTTGCTTTACCAGGATGATAGGTGATGGTGAAGTTGTAATCCTTAAGATATTCCATCCACCTATGTTGTCACAAGTTCAGATCCTTCTGAGTCAACAGATATCTCAAACTCTTGTGATCAGAAAAGACTTCAAACTTTTCTCCATAGAGGTAGTGTCGCCAGATCTTCAAAGCATGAACTATGGCAGCAAGCTCCAAATCATGTGTAGGCCAATTAGCTTCATTAGGTTTCAACTGTCGAGAAGCATAGGCGATCACCTTTCCGTCTTGCATCAGAACACACCCTAAGCCTTGTCGGGATGCGTCGGTGTAGATGACATAGGGTATGCCCTCAACAGGCAAAGCAAGCACGGGAGCAGAAGTCAAACTCATCTTCAACTTCTAAAACTGTCCTCACACTCAGGGGTCCATGAGAACTTGACCTCCTTCCGAGTCAGCTTGGTCAAAGGTAAAGCCAACTCAGAAAACCCTTTGATAAACTTCCGATAGTAACCAGCTAGACCAAGGAAACTACGGATTTCTGACGGGCTTTTCGGAGCATTCCACCTTGTCACAGCTTCTACCTTTGCAGGATCAACGGCTATATGGCCGGAAGAAATCATGTGACCAAGAAACATCACTTCCTTTATCCAGAACTCACATTTTGAGAATTTTGCATACAATTGATTTTCTCGCAATGTGTTGAGTACAATCCGCAGGTGCTCGCGATGTTGTTCCAACGTCTCGGAATAAACCAAAACGTCATCAATAAACACCACTACAAACTTTTCGAGGTATGGGCGGAATACTCGGTTCATCAAGTCCATGAACGCAGCAGGGGCATTCGTCAAACCAAAAGGCATGACCATAAATTCATAATGCCCATAGCGAGTTCTGAATGCTGTCTTCGGAACATCATCATCCTTCACACACATCTGGTAGTAGCCACTTCGCAGATCCATTTTGGAGAACACGGTGGCTGACTTCAGCTGATTGAATAGGTCGTCGATGCGCGGCAACGGATAATGATTCTTCACTGTCACCTGGTTGAGCATGCGGTAGTCCATACACATCCGCAAAGAGCCATCCTTCTTCTTCACGAATAGGACAGGGGCTCCCCAAGGGGAAACACTAGGGCAAATGAAGCCCATGTCGAGAAGCTCTTCAAGCTGCTTCTTCAACTCCGCCAGCTCAGTAGGAGCCAAGCGGTAAGGTGGCTTCGATATCAGTGAAGTTCTAGGTATGAGCTCGATGGAGAATTCCACCTCACGAGTGGGTGGCAACCCGGGTAACTCCTCAGGAAAGACATCTGGGAAGTCCTTCACCACATCAACATGTTCTAGAGCAGGAGGTGTAGCATCGAGAACTATGGAGGCTAGAAAGGATCTACACCCATGCGAGACGAGTTTTTCAGCTTTGATGGCAGAGATGACGAACTGTCGCTCTCCTCGCTTCTTTCCCTTGACACAGACTCTTCCTTCATCAGGATGAAACAGACTAACCTTGGATTCCTCACAAAACAAAACTGCTTTATACTTCTTTAACCAATCCATACCCAGGATGATGTCAAAGACGGTCATATCAAGTAAGACAAAAACTATGGGAAACATTATTCCGGATATACAGAGGTTCAAGGTAGGAGTTTGCATATACGAGGAGCAGATTTTCTGTGACGTCCCTGGATTTTCTAAAACTTAATCTGATGTGGGACGTCCAAATTGAAACCCTCACCTCAGCGAGAACTCCAATTTAAACGCCCACACTAGGCTAAGAAAGAGAAAATCAAGGGAGTCAGAAGGAAACAATCAGTAGCACATGTACATGAACAATAATAAAACCATACACACATGTTCACCATTCAACATATAATTACCTAATGAATTGTTACAACATTTGAAATTACATATTGAACAGCAAACTATACATATACATGTACTACAACTAAACAACAAGATCTTAAGACAACAGGTCCACCTGTACATCAGCTCGCTACACAACTCTCAACATTCTGGATCTTGAAGAGCATAACCACAACCTAAACATAAGATTACATGCGGTACACATCAGCACAATATTTCATGAATATTGTACTGAGTACGCCTACATGTCTTTTTATATACCTCTCAACATATCTTGGCAATAAGATAAAACTAATATACTTGGCAGTAACAGAAGAATATAAGAAAAGTATATACTTGCACAAGGATATTCATTAACAAAAGAGAACACATGTTTTAAGCTTATTTTCCATTATATACCAAGGCCTTTATGATCACTACCAAAGAGTTAGATCATTTGTACAAGGTGACCACTACCAAAGAGTTAGGTCAAACCACTACCAAAGAGTTAGGTCATATGTACAATGTGACCACTACCAAAGAGTTAGGTCACTTCCAAGCACACTACCAAAGAGTTAGTGCTTTCATATAATGGAACAGATATATTATGTTTGATGTGTTCATAGCAATAAGTATGGAAAACCAACCAACGTATCATACAAGAACAATCATTTCAATCAATACCATATGCCAAGTATTTTACTACTCATATAACACAAGCATATTGTATAATAAGCCAAGCAAGAGGTAATGGCGTACCTTCCAAAGAGACATCCTATTCACAACATATTCCTGATATCAACTATATCCTTGATTAAACCTGATTAAGACAAGATCATACACCATCATCAGGTTCTTATCATCTCAACCCTAATTATGTCCATAATAGGGTTTAGCTTAGTTCATTAGGATATTCTCATAATTACTTGTCTTATCTTCTTGTAATTACGTTACTAATATTATATTCTAGATTAGGATACATAATCTGAATATCATGTTCTGTATCATTCTTTATACATATTAAACCTAGGTTACATGTATTGTACAAATTAGGATTTCATCTCATATATTAAGGGTCATCTTCATATAACATGAGTTCCATGCATCTAACTGATATCCGAGTTACATATTAGCCTCACATTACTGATATGAAGGTGTTCTGTAATTACCATGATTTATTGAGCATGCATGTATTTATTGCATTTCTTTTAGGGTTATTAGTCCTAATTAGCCATATTAAGCAAATAACATGATTTCCTACATCATCATGACCATAACTGACATCAGGTGCATTATAAACATGATTTATGATTTACTGGTATCTTACCATAATTTTAGGCCATGGTTTGATATTTATTATTCATGAAACAAGTATTAAACAACTTTCATGATATCACTGATATTTAAGCCTCAAACTATTGATATGATGGTTCCATATTATTCTACATATTTTTCTAAGGATAACGGTACCTTACTTGTATTTTTCTGATAACAGAGCTAATTGCTACGCATTTTCTAAGATCTGAGAATTATTAAAGTTTTTACCTTTATTGGTCAATTGGAGGCCGCCACCTGGTCCTGAGGATGTGCTGCTCCTTTCTATTTGGCTCGGCGGTTCAAGTGTCTGTTGTGTTGGACCGGCTAGTTTGGTGATTTGGATCCGGTTCGACTGCACTCCATGTTCTCGACTTCTCTGGTTTCACGCGAGTGTGTTCCCACTCTCTCTCTCTCACGGACTGCCGCCGCCGAAGCAACCGCTCTACCGAAAGCACTTCCGCAAGCTCTCCTCTCATTCGCGTGACTCAGGAACAGGGACTCCGTCGTGCGTTGGGCGCTCCGCAGGGTGGTGCCTTCTTCTGCCCAAGCCACCATTGCAGACCGCAGATGTCCTCTGGCGGCGATCAGCCGCCCCATCCTCCTCCTCGTTCTTTCTATTCTGAGAGTGCATAAGCGCCGTTGTGGCCCTATGCTACTATCCATTAGCGTCGCTCCCACTGCGCCAACATCATCCACAGCCAACTCTTCTATACTTCGTCACGCTGTCGGCCTCAAATCTCCCGTGTGCTACGCCCGCGAGTGATCAGCACCGCCATGCCAAAGATCTCCAGTGGGAAGTCGAGCTTGGTTGCTGCGTGCATGAACCCGACACCTGCGTGCGTCATTCTCCACTTGACGGCATCGACAAAGTTGTGTCAGTCCTTGTGTCGTCGCCGGTCTCCTCTCTGGCGTGAGAGCCAGGATAGCCAATCCTCACATTCCTTCCAACGAGGACTCGATTGCTGCATGCACACAGCCTCCGCCGCGAGCTAGAACCCGACATGGCAGCGTTCACCACTACTTCTCTAAAGAGATGCCGCCGGTGATGGCCTCCACCACGGTGCTATCCTCCTCCACGACCTGTGAGGTCCGTGCTCCACATGCGTCAGGTCTTCCATTAGATCTGTTTAGCTCATCTTCCAACCACTCACTTCCTCTCATCTTCCCCCTCTTCTAAACTGTACATCACCATGGAGAAGGCAGAGGAAGAGGGAGTTTGTTTTCCCTCGCCTCTGACCCTATAGTCTCAACTGAGGGTTCTATTTGTTCCTCTCGATAACACCACCTCAACTGATCTGTTAACTTTGCACGTAGCCTGTATTCCTCAACGTGCGATCATGGATGGCCAGAACTTCCATCCACTCCGCTATCTCTATCTCTCTAACCGTAAGATAGTAGGCAACTGGGAGTTGTCCATCCAACCCATCTTACGGCTGAGGCATAGCCACTAAGCCAAACCGAAGCCCATCAGGTCCGTGGCTCACAAGCCAGTGCTTCGCGTGACACTGTATTGTATCAAATCTTAGGATAATTAATTGATAGACCTAGTTCTGAAGTCACCCATACCTACTTTATTATACCAATGTCAAACCATAGCATCTCCTTCTAGGAACCTCAAAACTTTATGAAACCCAAACCATAGTTTTATCATCACCATAGTTGCATTCCGTTAAACTTTGGTGCCAAGACTCAACTGTTAGACCAATTAATTAAATTCCACCGAAAGTCATAAACTTATGAATCATAATCATGATTTCAACAATAATAGCATCCATGCTTTATCAAATCACTTGGAACTTCTTTAAAATTACTTAAATATATGAATCCACTTATGTCATTGGACGATTAAGGACTCTAAAAGTCCACTCCATCACATCCTACACAGCTTAAAAGAAATTCCGTCCTCAGAATTAAGCCAAAGACCCAGTCTTTCACATCATATACATCTTAAAAGAACTTTCGTCCTCGAAAGTACACCATACTCATACTTCCAGGGAAAACCTTATCTTACCTTCATCCACATGTAGGCATTATTCTATGTGTAACATATCCGCAAAGGTTACCTAGAACCATGTATCCAAAGCACCATTAGGGAGGTTTTACAACCGTTTTGGTGCACAAACACTCCATTCAAGGTTAAACTCAAGGTTTAGAAACTTGGTTATGTCATTACATATCTCATATTTTAGGGTTGCATCTTTATATTAACCCATGCATTAGGCTTCTCATATCATATTACCATGTTCTAAAGGAGTTAACTAAGATTAACTCATGCAACAAGGTTTCATCAACATTTTATTGAGCTCAGTTGTTAGAACATGTTTCAGATTAACATATGCCTTTTAGGAGGGAGTTAACTAAAGTTAACCCACTTTATCCATATGGATCATAACAAGACGTCATAATCATTCTGGTGTGCTAATCTTCAAACTATATTTTCATCTTTATTAAAAACTAAGATTAACACCTCGTGTAACATTTTTCATTCATATGATCTTATTTCATTACTCATAATAACTTGCAACATTACTAGTGAGTTCATCAAAAGATTAGCCAACAATTTCACATTATCATCATTATTCATTTACATTGGTTAACCACATATTGATAAAGATCTTTAAAACATCTATAAGTTTTCCATCATGTCGCATCTATATGTTACATGTCAAGACCAAACCATGTTTTTACTTATATTACACCATGGCTGTTCTAAACAAACTTATGTCAGTGGCTTGTTAAACATATATTAAAGATTTATCTAGCCCAACTGAGGTTCTCCAGACCCATATCATGAGGGTAGTGACATGCTCAGTCTCTCTGAGCTAACTCAACTATGTGAGTATCTCACATGCAAAAACTTTATCTTTCCTCTCTTAGTCTAGGGTTCTCAGATTACCTCATTGGCACTAGCCACATAGAACAAACCAAAACATGATATGGCATACTCTTCATAGGTCTCTAACCGTGAAACATCTTACCCAAGGCTCTCTTATATACACCACTAGATTCCTATGTGGGAAACCACCAACCCGAGCATGAGGCTTCGTAGAAACTAACATAGCTACCTCCTCTAGGGTCTTGGGCTCTCTCCCTCACCCAGATGGTAGGTACTCATATTCATGTTCACATATGCACATATAACTAGCCTCTCTCTGTCTCTAGGGTTTGGTTCTCCCAAGGACATCTAGGGTTCAAAAAAACTATAGGAATCATGCATACAACAACTCATCTCAATCACTCAGGAGTAGTCTAGTTTAGGACATATCATATCACATATTTCTCGTATTTCTCATATCATGGAGTCTAGGTTCTCTAACCTTCTCCCTGTGGGTCTCACTCTCTCTTGAGCTAACCCCAAAACTGGTCCTAACACTAGAGGTCCTCCTTTGTAAAAGAGCTTGAGGCTCATGCTGATTCACAACTTGTCTTAGCTTAACCTATCTTATCTCATAAAAGCTTAGTTACTTGCATCATCAAAGCTTATTTCAAAACCTCAAATCTAAACTCAGGTCCTCAAAGACAAACATAGGTCATCATAATCATCTTATGTCATCTATATAAGACTTACATCATATCATCAAAACTTATATCATCTATTCCATCTATCATATATATCAAAAAGGCTCTAGACATCTAATCTAGAACTACACTCTCTTCTAGACTGATGTCATTCACTTTCACTTAGGTTGCATGACCACATCCTACTCGTACATGTGTGGGGACACATTTTTGTAATACACATACATAATAAAATATTATATAGTTTTTCTCCGATAAAACAAGCGTCAGAGAAAACTATCGAGGTTCGATCCGTTTGGAATCAAAAACCAAATCCTGAAACGAGTGTCCCACACATAGTAGAGAGTCCAGTTTCATGAAAACTAATGAAAAGGGTGCGAACAAGAGGTAGACTAGTGTAGCTACTCTAGAGGAAAACTATGTCTAGGGTTTCTCTTCCCTTGATGCACATCATTTCCAAATAGTGCAACGTCCCATACCGCTGCACTACAAGGAAAGAACGACATCTAAGGACTTGCTACTCAACAAGCACCAGTCTAGACCTAGTTCTCAGACATCTAGGTGCTAACCTAGAGGCTTGGTCAGATCTAGTCTCTAAAAGATGACTAATCTAACCCTAAAAAATTATTAAGGTTCAAGGTTCATTAGTTTTAAGTTGCATAATGAGCAAATGTCAGGCTTTGCTATTGTTCATGCTCTGATACCACCTGTGACGTCCCCGGATTTTCTAAAACTTAATCTGATGTGGGACGTCCAAATTGAAACCCGTGAAAGACTGGGTCTTTGGCTTAATTCCGAGGACGGAATTTCTTTTAAGCTGTGTAGGATGTGATGGAGTGGACTTTTAGAGTCCTTAATCGTCCAATGACATAAGTGGATTCATATATTTAAGTAATTTTAAAGAAGTTCCAAGTGATTTGATAAAGCATGGATGCTATTGTTGTTGAAATCATGATTATGATTCATAAGTTTATGACTTTCGGTGGAATTTAATTAATTGGTCTAACAGTTGAGTCTTGGCACCAAAGTTTAACAAATTCAACTATGGTGATGATAAAACTATGGTTTGGGTTTCATAAAGTTTTGAGGTTCCTAGATAAGATGCTATGTTCGCACCCTTTTCATTAGTTTTCATGAAACTAGACTCTCTACTATGTGTGGGACACTCGTTTCAGGATTTGGTTTTTGATTCCAAACGGATCGAACCTCGATAGTTTTCTCTGACGCTTGTTTTATCGGAGAAAAACTATATAATATTTTATTATGTATGTGTATTACAAAAATGTGTCCCCACACATGTACGAGTAGGATGTGGTCATGCAACCTAAGTGAAAGTGAATGACATCAGTCTAGAAGAGAGTGTAGTTCTAGATTAGATGTCTAGAGCCTTTTTGATATATATGATAGATGGAATAGATGATATAAGTTTTGATGATATGATGTAAGTCTTATATAGATGACATAAGATGATTATGATGACCTATGTTTGTCTTTGAGGACCTGAGTTTAGATTTGAGGTTTTGAAATAAGCTTTGATGATGCAAGTAACTAAGCTTTTATGAGATAAGATAGGTTAAGCTAAGACAAGTTGTGAATCAGCATGAGCCTCAAGCTCTTTTACAAAGGAGGACCTCTAGTGTTAGGACCAGTTTTGGGGTTAGCTCAAGAGAGAGTGAGACCCACAGGGAGAAGGTTAGAGAACCTAGACTCCATGATATGAGAAATACGAGAAATATGTGATATGATATGTCCTAAACTAGACTACTCCTGAGTGATTGAGATGAGTTGTTGTATGCATGATTCCTATAGTTTTTTTGAACCCTAGATGTCCTTGGGAGAACCAAACCCTAGAGACAGAGAGAGGCTAGTTATATGTGCATATGTGAACATGAATATGAGTACCTACCATCTGGGTGAGGGAGAGAGCCCAAGACCCTAGAGGAGGTAGCTATGTTAGTTTCTACGAAGCCTCATGCTCGGGTTGGTGGTTTCCCACATAGGAATCTAGTGGTGTATATAAGAGAGCCTTGGGTAAGATGTTTCACGGTTAGAGACCTATGAAGAGTATGCCATATCATGTTTTGGTTTGTTCTATGTGGCTAGTGCCAATGAGGTAATCTGAGAACCCTAGACTAAGAGAGGAAAGATAAAGTTTTTGCATGTGAGATACTCACATAGTTGAGTTAGCTCAGAGAGACTGAGCATGTCACTACCCTCATGATATGGGTCTGGAGAACCTCAGTTGGGCTAGATAAATCTTTAATATATGTTTAACAAGCCACTGACATAAGTTTGTTTAGAACAGCCATGGTGTAATATAAGTAAAAACATGGTTTGGTCTTGACATGTAACATATAGATGCGACATGATGGAAAACTTATAGATGTTTTAAAGATCTTTATCAATATGTGGTTAACCATGTAAATGAATAATGATGATAATGTGAAATTGTTGGCTAATCTTTTGATGAACTCACTAGTAATGTTGCAAGTTATTATGAGTAATGAAATAAGATCATATGAATGAAAAATGTTACACGAGGTGTTAATCTTAGTTTTTAATAAAGATGAAAATATAGTTTGAAGATTAGCACACCAGAATGATTATGACGTCTTGTTATGATCCATATGGATAAAGTGGGTTAACTTTAGTTAACTCCCTCCTAAAAGGCATATGTTAATCTGAAACATGTTCTAACAACTGAGCTCAATAAAATGTTGATGAAACCTTGTTGCATGAGTTAATCTTAGTTAACTCCTTTAGAACATGGTAATATGATATGAGAAGCCTAATGCATGGGTTAATATAAAGATGCAACCCTAAAATATGAGATATGTAATGACATAACCAAGTTTCTAAACCTTGAGTTTAACCTTGAATGGAGTGTTTGTGCACCAAAACGGTTGTAAAACCTCCCTAATGGTGCTTTGGATACATGGTTCTAGGTAACCTTTGCGGATATGTTACACATAGAATAATGCCTACATGTGGATGAAGGTAAGATAAGGTTTTCCCTGGAAGTATGAGTATGGTGTACTTTCGAGGACGAAAGTTCTTTTAAGATGTATATGATGTGAAAGACTGGGTCTTTGGCTTAATTCTGAGGACGGAATTTCTTTTAAGCTGTGTAGGATGTGATGGAGTGGACTTTTAGAGTCCTTAATCGTCCAATGACATAAGTGGATTCATATATTTAAGTAATTTTAAAGAAGTTCCAAGTGATTTGATAAAGCATGGATGCTATTATTGTTGAAATCATGATTATGATTCATAAGTTTATGACTTTCGGTGGAATTTAATTAATTGGTCTAACAGTTGAGTCTTGGCACCAAAGTTTAACGGAATGCAACTATGGTGATGATAAAACTATGGTTTGGGTTTCATAAAGTTTTGAGGTTCCTAGAAGGAGATGCTATGGTTTGACATTGGTATAATAAAGTAGGTATGGGTGACTTCAGAACTAGGTCTATCAATTAATTATCCTAAGATTTGATACAATACAGTGTCACGCGAAGCACTGGCTTGTGAGCCACGGACCTGATGGGCTTCGGTTTGGCTTAGTGGCTATGCCTCAGCCGTAAGATGGGTTGGATGGACAACTCCCAGTTGCCTACTATCTTACGGTTAGAGAGATAGAGATAGTGGAGTGGATGGAATTTCTGGCCATCCATGATCGCACGTTGAGGAATACAGGCTACGTGCAAAGTTAACAGATCAGTTGAGGTGGGGTTATCGAGAGGAACAAATAGAACCCTCAGTTGAGACTATAGGGTCAGAGGCGAGGGAAAACAAACTCCCTCTTCCTCTGCCTTCTCCATGGTGATGTACAGTTTAGAAGAGGGGGAAGATGAGAGGAAGTGAGTGGTTGGAAGATGAGCTAAACAGATCTAATGGAAGACCTGACGCATGTGGAGCACGGACCTCACAGGTCGTGGAGGAGGATAGCACCGTGGTGGAGGCCATCACCGGCAGCATCTCTTTAGAGAAGTAGTGGTGAACGCTGTCATGTCGGGTTCTAGCTCGCGGCGGAGGCTGTGTGCATGCAGCAATCGAGTCCTCGTTGGAAGGAATGTGAGGATTGGCTATCCTGGCTCTCACGCCAGAGAGGAGACCGGTGACGGCACGAGGACTGACACAACCGTGTCGACGCCGTCAAGTGGAGAACGACGCACGCAGGTGTCGGGTTCATGCACGCAGCAACCAAGCTCGACTTCCCACTGGAGATCTTTGCCACGGCGGTGTTGATCACTCGCGGGCGTAGCGCACGGGAGATCTGAGGCCGGCAGCGTGACGGAGTATAGAAGAGTTGGTTGTGGATGATGTTGGCACATCGGGAGCGACGCTAACGGATAGTAGCATAGGGCCACAACGGTGCTTATGCACTCTCAGAATAGAAAGAACGAGGAGGAGGATGGGGCGGCTGATCGCCGCCAGAGGACGTCTGCGGTCTGCAATGGTGGCTTGGGTAGAAGAAGGCACCACCCTGCGGAGCGCCCAACGCACGGCGGAGTCCCTGTTCCTGAGTCACGCGAACCACAGGAGAGCTTGCGGAAGTGCTTTCGGTAGAGCGGTTGCTTCGGCGGCGGCAGTCCGTGAGAGAGAGAGAGTGGGCACACACTCGCGTGAAACCAGAGAAGTCGAGAACATGGAGTGCAGTCGAACCGGATCCAAATCACCAAACTAGCCGGTCCAACACAACAGACACTTGAACCGCCGAGCCAAATAGAAAGGAGCAGCACATCCTCAGGACCAGGTGGCAGCCTCCAATTGACCAATAAAGGTAAAAACTTTAATAATTCTCAGATCTTAGAAAATGCGTAGCAATTAGCTCTGTTATCAGAAAAATACAAGTAAGGTACCGTTATCCTTAGAAAAATGCGTAGAATAATATGGAACCATCGTATCAATAGTTTGAGGCTTAAATATCAGTGATATCATGAAAGTTGTTTAATACTTGTTTCATGAATAATAAATATCAAACCATGGCCTAAAATTATGGTAAGATACCAGTAAATCATAAATCATGTTTATAATGCACCTGATGTCAGTTATGGTCATGATGATGTAGGAAATCATGTTATTTGCTTAATATGGCTAATTAGGACTAATAACCCTAAAAGAAATGCAATAAATACATGCATGCTCAATAAATCATGGTAATTACAGAACACCTTCATATCAGTAATGTGAGGCTAATATGTAACTCGGATATCAGTTAGATGCATGGAACTCATGTTATATGAAGATGACCCTTAATATATGAGATGAAATCCTAATTTGTACAATACATGTAACCTAGGTTTAATATGTATAAAGAATGATACAGAACATGATATTCAGATTATGTATCCTAATCTAGAATATAATATTAGTAACGTAATTACAAGAAGATAAGATAAGTAATTATGAGAATATCCTAATGAACTAAGCTAAACCCTATTATGGACATAATTAGGGTTGAGATGATAAGAACCTGATGATAGTGTGTGATCTTGTCTTAATCAGGTTTAATCAAGGATATAGTGGATATCAGGAATATGTTGTGAATAGGATGTCTCTTTGGAGGGTATGCCATTACCTCTTGCTTGGCTTATTATACAATATGCTTGTGTTATATGAGTAGTAAAATACTTGGCATATGGTATTGATTGAAATGATTGTTCTTGTATGATATGTTGGTTGGTTTTCCATACTCATTGCTATGAACACATCAAACATAATATATCTATTCCATTATATGAAAGCACTAACTCTTTGGTAGTGTGCTTGGAAGTGACCTAACTCTTTGGTAGTGGTCACATTGTACATATGACCTAACTCTTTGGTAGTGGTCTGACCTAACTCTTTGGTAGTGGTCACCTTGTACAAATGATCTAACTCTTTGGTAGTGATCATAAAGGCCTTGGTATATAATGGAAAATAAGCTTAAAATATGTGTTCTCTTTTGTTAATGAATATCCTTGTGCAAGTATATACTTTTCTTATATTCTTCTGTTACTGCCAAGTATATTAGTTTTATCTTATTGCCAAGATATGTTGAGAGGTATATAAAAAGACTCGTAGGCATACTCAGTACAATATTCATGAAATATTGTGCTGACGTGTACCGCATGTAATCTTTTGTTTAGGTTGTGGTTATGCTCTTCAAGATCCATAATGTTGAGAGTTGTGTAGCGAGCTGATGTACAGGTGGATCTGTTGTCTTAAGATCTTGTTGTTTAGTTGTAGTACATGTATATGTATAGTTTGATGTTCAATATGTAATATCAAATGTTGTAACAATTCATTAGGTAATTATATGTTGAATGGTGAACATGTGTGTATGGTTTTATTATTGTTCACGTACATGTGCTACTGATTGTTTCCTTCTGACTCCCTTGATTTTCTCTTTCTTAGCCTAGTGTGGGCGTTTAAATTGGAGTTCTCGCTGAGGTGAGGGTTTCAATTTGGACGTCCCACATCAGATTAAGTTTTAGAAAATCCGGGGACGTCACATTTTCCCACTAGGAGTTTTTACATCTAACACATGATCCATAAACTCAGGTTCGATTTCAAGCATAGAGGCAAACTGACTAGATATGAAGGTATTGGAGGAACCAAAATCAAACAGGGCTTTTAAAGGATGCATATTGAGGTGTGGTGTACCTTCAATCACTTCATTGCCTTCACCATCTTCTTCAGCATTGAGAGCAAACACTCTCCCATTCCGCCTCTCAGCTGGCGGACGCCTCGGGTTCTGGTTGTTGTTGTTATTGTTGTTGTTGTTCCGCGGCGGTGGGTTCTGTCTCGACTGTTGTGGTTGCGGAGCATTATTCTGCCCTTGCTAGAAACGGGGGCAGTTGGGTCGGATATGCCCAACCTGGCCGCACTCATGGCAGGTTGGTGGAGGACGGTTGCCAAAACGAGAAGGTGCATTGTTGGCAGGGCATCTTCCAGGAGGATGGTAGCGATTGCATCTGTTGCAGTGATCACGTCCACAGTTCTCATGTTGGTTCGGATTCTTCCTTTTGTTGTTGTTGAAGCCACTGGAAGCTTGAAACCCCGGATAAGACTCAATGGCGAGAGCCTTGTCCACCATTTGTTGAAACGTGAGTGGCAGTTGTGGAATGAGGCTTCAACCAACATGATAGTTCAGGCCCTCCAAGAACAAGGTCGCTCTTCTGTCAGCTCCAAGGTCGGTGGCGTAACATTCTAACAGCAGAAATTTCTGAACGTAGTCGGCCACACTCATGCTTCCTTGCTTGAGACTGTAAAACTCAGCCTCCTTCTTCCTCAGGAAAGCAGGGTAGATGTACTTCTCCCTGAACAACTTCAGGAACTGGGTCCACTCCATGGAGGAGGTGTCTCGAGTGCGGGCAACACCGTTCCACCAAACACACGCCGGTCCATCCAGCACGTACGTCGCGAACCGAACCTTCTGGTGAGGAGGGCATGCCATACCCTCGAAGGTCCGATCTAGGGCCAACACCCAGTCGTCGGCTTTGTCCACCATGTTAGGCTCACTCTCACCCTTGAAGTAGGGTGGATGCATCTTGATGAAATTAGTGAGGGTGAACTCTCTCGGCTTGGCGGCAACAGCAGCAATGGTGTTGAGTTGTCCCATCATGGTGGAGGACAACAACTGTCGCAACATCGCCAGCTCTTGCTCAGGTGTGAAGGCGGGAACACCAGAAGCTGGTTGGTTAATAGCAGGAGTCGCAGGAGTGTCGGGGTTATCAGTGGTGGACTCCTGGTTTGTGTTGTCAAACAAGTCACCTCTCCTGAAATTAGGGTTAACATATTAAATTCTCAGGAGTAAAGAATCATAGATGAGAGGGAAAAGAAATAGAGATGAGAAAAAGGATAACTAGAATGCTATTGCCTAAAAGCATACTATTTCGGGCATTTCGTATCGGCACAGGCCAGGCCGGATCATATGGGCAGGGGAGTCCTCGTATACCAAGCTAGTGGGGCGGAGGAAAATCTTGCCAGCCCCCGATGCCCTGATCCTTTCTAGACACCCTTGCCTCAACTGCATGCCCTAATAGTCACCTAAAGGCTCTGATACCATGTTGTAAAGAGGCGAGATCACCCCTTTACTAAAATTTAAAGGAAATACAAACATCCACAATTTTTAACAAAATTTTAGACTTTGAGGATGATTGCATAATATTCCAAGTAAATAAGCATGATTCTAGATACATAATAAAATGTCAATAGCAGCGGAAAGAAAGAAATAATAAGCCTTCTAATGGCTTCATTGTTTATTACATAATTTCTTTCTAAAAGAAAAGATAAGATAGATAAGAGGATCTAGCTATAGCAACCTAGCCATCCTTCTTGACAAGCTAACAATCAACAGCAGAGGGAACCTTTCTTCGAGCCCTTCCTTCACCTTGCTCAGCACCAACACCTGGGTGGTTGGGAAGACACCCAGCAAGAGGGAAAAACAAAGAAAGTATGTGTTACAAGATTATTCTAACAACGTCAAGAAAATTGTAGCAAGTAAATTAGGCTAGATATTTGGTGTAAAAAGAAGATATCAAAGAGTATGAGGTTTTTATAAGGAAACTTGCCATTAACAAAATAAATAAAGGTTTTAGCATGTCAATTAATATGTCTACCTAACTAAGTAGGGTTGAGGCACCTACCGGACCTCTAACCTTAGGTGAGGGAAGAATAAAAAAATTTCCAATCACCAACAATTTTTAATGGGGAGAATAATAAACATTCCCCTAGGGCGATTTTATACATGCCCTCTATGGGTGGTTGTACGTAAGTACCACTACTTAAACATTAAATAGAACATTTAACTTCATGCTAACAAAAGATTTATGGCAAGGATAAGCAAAAGAATATATAACATGACAGTGGGGTATAAATACCCAAACAAGAGAATACTATATCTACTTTTGAGGCAAATAAGCAATTTAGGTTTCAAGATTCAAGGGTTTAGATCAAGTTAAACCTCATAAGAAATATAGGTAATGGACTAATGATTTCCCAACTGATAGGTAGATGCACAAACAAAACACATACCTTAGCCTCAGGTGTTCTAGAATTCCCTTTTCAACTCTTCACACGAATTACAAACCCAATTTCCCTAATACATCATTATATTCATAAATTAGAATTACATGCATTCATTTAAAAGATTGAAAACCCTAACTCACTAACTTTTTGCGCAAACCATCGATTCAGACTTCAAAAACCTCATAACCATCTTAGTTAGGTTTTCCTAATCAAAATAACATATAATATTGTATATTTTGGAAATATGGATTCTTAGGGTTAATTTTAGTGATTTTAAGATAATTAAATCGACTTTAAAAACACATTTTCGCAAACCTCAAAACCAGATCTCAAAAACATTTTTATTAAATAGATCTCATTTTCCTGATTTCAAAACACTATTTATTTTTAATTTTTTTTGACCAACAGATTAATTTATAGAAAATAATTTGTCTCGACCAATCACAGCCTGCCACGTAGGCAAGGCTGGATGGCCGAGCGGTAGCGGGCGCTCGGCAGCGGTGACCCGCGCCTCGCAGCCTCTCGCTACCAGCCGTGCGGTTGGACCAAAATAGGGAAGAAAAGACGGAGTTGCCCCGAGCGAAGGAAAAGGAAGGAAAAGATAGGCGGGGGCAAAATGGTAAAACGGCAGGGAGTCTTCTTCCTCCCTCGCCCGACCTCCACGAGCGGCGAGCAGCTTGCTTGGCCCACTTTGGGCAAATCCGTGATACACGACCAAATCGCAAGTTCAAATACTCGAAAGAAAGGGAAAAGAACGACGAATCTAATGGTACCTTCAATTCGAAACAAGGTCGACGGAGATGAGCACGAGAGGAGCCGCAAGTCAGGTGTCTTCGGCGGCCTGTTGGGGGTCGATTCGTCCACGAAACTCCAAATTAAGAACACGAACGAGTTGCTAAGGTGTTGGCGGTCGCTGGGGTTGCATTATTTATAGGCAAGGAACCCTAAACTAGGATGTAGGTAGGAGCAAGGAGAGAAGGTCGGCGGCCGAGTTAGGCGTTTCTCGAAAACACATCTAATCCCAAACTATTTGGGATAATTCGGTACGGAAACTCGCAAGGAGTCCAACGAAACTGATTTGAGCGAAAATCATCGAGTAAAACTCGAGATATGTCGATTTTAAAAAAAACGAAAACAAGGACCTGTTTCCTTGTCCGGCTAGAGGTGGAAGACGATTGCGGATCGTCCGATCGATGGACCCGAGTCCATCAATGACTCTGAGCCGTACGATCTCGCATTAGATTAGGAAAACAACCCTCAGCAAAAGTCGATTAAATCTATTAAATTTTTAAATGTTTTTCTCTCTCTTCATTTGGAGGCTCAAACGTCGTCCAAAAATTATCAAATTTTATATCCTGACTTATTTCGACGCATAGAATCCAAATATGGAGTTTGTTTTGCATTTTGAGAAAGTTTGATAGGTGAAATAATTAATATATCATTTTCTCTTTCCTCCTTCAAAAGAGGTGATAACATTATCTAAATTTAGTGTAACTTCACCCATAAGTCTCCTTAAAGGTTTGGAACACGATTTTGCAATTATCTTCACAAGTTGAAATTATCTTTATATTTATTAAATAAATAGAACATTCTACACACTTTCTCTCTCTCCTATTTTACTCATTATTCATATATTATCCAAATTAGTTGCAAATTTGCACAGAGGCTTATTTTTATGTTTAGAATACGAATTTGGAGTTATTTTCCTGATTTGAGATCATTAAGTATTTTATTTCTCTTCATTGGCATATTTCCTATTTTCTTTTGATAATGATATTAATATTTATATTTAGGTTCCATTTTAAATGATACTTGGCCCTTAAGTTACTTTTTGCTCAAGGAAAACGAATTTAATTATCAAATTATCATGATGGTTTCAGATTATAATATTTGTTGCAAAAAATCTTTCTAATTATCTTCTTTACCCATAAATTCTCATATTAGATTTAATTATTACATTTATCTTCTCCCTAATATAAAATTCGGATTTTCTTCTTATCTCTCACATTCTAGGAAATGCTTGAAAGTTCTAGGATGAATTATTTTATTATTTTTATTACTTAATGTGAAATTGCATTTTAGACCCATTATCTAATTATAACTGAGGTATTTGTGCATGAAACCTTGAAATAAGAATATATGGGAAACATCTATCCAATAACCATCTTAATTTCTTTTAAATCAAAACCAAGGACAAATGGAACAAAAATGAAGGACAAAACTTATAGAAAAGAGTACAAAGAGGTACATAGGAGATTTCAGTATGTTACAGCTATCCTTTTGAGCATTCTCCCTTACTGTGGCACTACAAATATGTACATCCTTTGTTGGAGAGCTTGAGAAAGTTAGAACTTGAGTTATCCCAAGTGTCTTCATTAGAGTGTTAGTCTTGTCAACTAGGAAACATCATAGAATGTCTTATCCCAATCGTGTCAATAAACGGGCTTCTTCTCCCTTTGAGTTAGCCCAGAGTGATGTTTGTGGTCCTATAAAGACCAATAGCTATAATGGTTTTCACTATTTTATTTCCTTTGTGGATGGTTTTTCTTGCATGACCTGAATTTATTTGTTGAAAAGTTGAGAGTATGTATTATCCATTATCAAGCATTTTCATCAAGAAATAAAAGTTCAATTTGATTGCAATATCAAAATTCTTCAATCTGATAATGCCTTGGAATATATTCAAAGTGCTATGGCTGATTTTTGTAGCTCCATTTGGATGATTCACCGTACGTCTTGTCCTCACATCCCTCAACAAAATGGGGTAGCTCAAAGGAAAAATTTTCACCTTCTTGATATTACCAAGACCATTATCTTTCAATCCAATGTTCCTAAGAGGTTCTGGTCTGATGCTTTATTTACTGCCTATTTCCTTATCAACAGGAAACCCTCTTCCATGCTTCAAGGGTGTACTCCATTCTCTATCCCAAGGATCAACCTATCCTTGTTCCTCTCAGAGTGTTTGGTTGTATGTCTTTTGTCCACAATTTTGATCCTAAGGTTGATAAGTTATCCCCTAGGTCTATGAGGACTCTTTTTCTTGGGTACTCCAACACTAGAAAATGATACATGTGTTATTGTCCCAGTCTTCATCATATGTTTGTGTCTAGGGATGTAACTTTCCATGAATCCACACCATACTTCTCTAGTGTTCCCAGTAAGGGGGAGAAATTGTGTGAAAGTGAGATAGTGCCACCATCAGACATTAGTGAGAGAGTGCCACCTATCATTCCTGACTATACTATAATTTAGGAAGAGCAACCAACAAGTGATACATTAATTCAACAATATCCACATATTTACAGCATACAAGGAAGACATGACCCAGAGGAGGTAGCGACTCCGGTCTCTAAGCCTTCCCCATCTTCATCTACTCAAGAGATTTCTGAAGAACCATCTGACCTTGATGTTCCCATTATTGTTTACAAAGTTACTCGTTCCTATACTATTCGACATCCTATTTCAAATATGTGTTGTTTGTCAAAATTATCTAAGCAGGCACGGTCATCTGCTCTTGGGAATGATTCTATGGCCATTCTAAGAAATCATCTTGATGCTATGAAAGATATTGGCTGGAAACAGGCAATGCATATGGAAATGTACACATGGGAACTTATTGACTTACCTTCAGGTAAAACTATTATGGGTTGCAGATGGGTATTCACAGTAAAACATAATCCAGATGGTTCAGTTGAGAGGTTCAAGGCTAGACTGGTGGAAAAGGGTTGCACTCAAAGATATGGAGTTTATTTCTTTGAGACCTTTTCACCAGTGGCTCGTCTAAATTCAGTGTGGATCCTTATTTCTCTGGCTACTACTTTTGACTGGCTTCTATTTCAGCTTGATTTCAAGAATGTCTTTCTCCATGGTGATCTACAAGAAGAGGATTGCATGGAGAAACCTCCTAGTTTTGTTGCTCAGGGGGAGTGTCAGAAGGTGTGTGGATTGAAGAAAGCCATCTATGGATTGAAACAATCTCCTAGATCTTGGTTTGATAAGTTAAGTGATGGTGTACTAAAGATGGGCTTCTCTCGTTCTATGATTGATCACTCCTTATTTTATTCTATCTCTTCTGTTGGATCCATCATTATTGATGTATATGTTGATGATATAGTTATCATTGGAAGTGATTCTACAGGCATATCACATGTGAAGGAAATATTGTAGAGGCACTTTCATACAAAGGATCTGGGCAAGCTGAGATATTTTCTGGGAATTGAAGTACTTAGATCTCATGCAGGTACTAATTTGTCTCAGAGGAAATACATGATGGATTTACTATAGGAAATTGGCATGAGTGAATCCAAGCCAGTGTCTACTCCTATGGACTATCATGTGAAGAAGATGACTGGTGATACTGATTATCCAGATCTAGGATACTACAGGGAAATTGTTGGTAAACTGATATATCTAACAGTTACTCGCCCTGACATTTCTTTTGTTGTAGGAGTGGTGAGTCAGCATATGATCTCACCACAATAGTCACACTAGATGGCAGTCTTCCGTATTCTGAGATATCTGAAGGGTGCACCTGATAAGGGGATCACCTACTATAGACTCAAGATTCTTGTGTCTACCCTTGTTCTTACTAGTTATGCAAATGTAGACTGGGCTGGTAATCTGAATGACAGGAGGTCTAAATTTGGGTATTGCACATTTCTAAGAAATCACCTTATCACCTGGAAAAGCAAAAAGCAGAATGTCGTGGCTAGATCAAGCACAGAGGTTGAGTATCGAGCAATGGCTCATGCCTGTTGCGAGTTGCAATAGGTTCAATTTGTGCTTCTTGAGTTAAAGATTCATGTTTCATCTCCCATAGAGATTAAATGTGACAATCAGGTTGCTATCTACATTGCCAATAATTTAACCTTCCATGAACGCACTAAGCATATAGAGGTTGACTACCACTATATCAGAGATCAGATCAAGAATGGCACTATTGTGACTTTGCACGTCAAATTTGAAGATCAACTTGCAGATGTCCTCACAAAGACATTGAGTCCAGTAACATTTCTGAACTTTTACAACAAGTTGGGCATACACGATGTGTACGCTCCATCTTGAGGGGGGGTGTTAATATATCTCTTTATATTCTATTATTTGTAATTTCTATATATTTTTGGACCTCTATGTAAATTCTCCAAGTTTCTATTAATAAAAGGGTGAGGGGTCATGAACCCTCATTCAAGTTGCATTGCATGTTGTTTTGTGGCATCCACATCTACACTCGCAATTCAGATGATTCCAAAAACTTCTTACTAAGAGTTTTTTGTACCTCAAAGCATATGTTGCAGCAATAATTTCTCTCTTTAACTATCTTCATCAACGATCTAGAAATTCCTCCTCAACATCATGTTCGTCCACATCCATGCCTTATGGTTTGGATTGTGATTAGGTAGAGCGGAGCCATTAGTAATAAAAAGAAAACATGGAGTGTAATATTCTCAAATTTTGTAAATTTGAATTCCATGAATATAAGGCTTGATAGAGTAAGTAAATTCTCTAATTTTATTGTTGATGAAATAATAAATTTATCTTTGAGGCATGGGTTCAACCCATGGCCCAAGTGAGGCCCAAGAGACTATTTACTTAGCAAAGATGTCCTTATGGTACAAGTTTGTTAAATAGTGTTTTATTTAGTTCTTTATATTCACTTGTTGTTTTCATATTCTATATGGAACTATATATAATTGTTCTCTTTATAAATATACGGGGTACACACATTGTGCACCCTAACCCTTACAAAATTCAAGATGGTATCAGAGAAATTTCTCTAGCCGCCACCCCCTCTCTCTAAAGCGCCGCCCCCCCACCCCCACACCACAGCCCGCCCGCCTCCTACCGCCGTCGCATGCCCGTCCGTCAGCTATTGTGCGGTTGTCTTCTCTTACTGTAGTCGTCGTCGGTTCTCCCTGTGTGGGCCTAGCTTGCTAGCACCGCCCACACTGCTCCTCACCATCACTGGTCTTCCACCTTGAGGGTCTCTACAACCCTCCTTCTCTCTGACTGTGTCGGCACTTGAGTCGTCGGGTTCTCTGCTGCATCTCGGCACAGTCTTCATGTAAACTGGTCCTTCCAGTTCTTCTTATCTGCTTGTTGCAGCCTAACCGGAGGATCTAGGTGGTTCTACCTTAGCCGTTGTTTTCTATTTTTTGGACTCGATCTCTGTCATGGCTTCCTCCCATAATGATTTTCATTGTCAGACGACTATTGTGAAGTTGGATGGGTGTAACTATCAACACCGGGTCTACGCCATGGAGATCTTTGTAAAATCCCAAGTCAAGCACTCCCATCTCACTCAGGATCCTCCTCTTGCTCTATCAGTACTGCCAAGTCCAATGATAAAAAGATCTATGATGATTGGGTCAAGGATGACTCGAGTATGATGATGTGGATCCCGAACAATAATAAAACTCACATATGTGTTACTCTACTTTGTCTCCCAACTGCCAAGGAGATGTGGGATCAAACTGGCTAGTACGTACTCTCACAACAAGAATTCAAAGAAAGTGTTTGATCTAAAAAAATAGCTGACCCGTCTGCATTTCACTGGCCCCGATATTGCTGACTAATTTTTGACCTTTAAAGGCATCTGGGAAGAACTTGAGAATCTTCATCTGCTATCCACTGACTTAGCTACTATGCAGCAATAGCGATAGGAACTCCAGGTTGTCCAGTTCTTACATGGACTTCCTGACTCATATGCTAGAGTTTTTGACCAAATCCTTGCTAGTGATCCTCTATCGACATTTAAGAGTACTTTCCAATGTCTACAATGCCTATCGGCTTCCTCATCGGATCTTCCTTATGAGACTGGTGGTACCACTGCCCTTGTTGTTGCGTCTAGCCTTGGTCATGGTCTGGGGTCATGGTCGACCGTCGAACAAACACTCATCTTCTTCTGGACGAGGATGTGGGTCCCTTGGCCACGGATCCCTTGGTTGTGGCTCATCTGTTGATGTCTCTGGAGGTGTCACTGCTCAGCGGTATTGTGACTTTTGTGGTCACACAAAACAAACTGAAGACAGATGATGGAAGAAACATGGCACACCTTTGTGGTCCAATGTTGTGTCTGAGGGTGCTTCTCAGACACCTTCTACTACTACCTCAAGTTCCTACACTGCTAATTTCATCCGCTCTGAGGTGGAGTGCCTCCTGCTAGAAAACACCGGTGCTTCATCCTCGTCTGCTGCTGAATCTGGACCTCACGCTACAAAATACACTGGTTGTAAATCTGCCTTTCTGAGTGCTCCTTCTTCCAGTACAGGTAATACCAAATGGGTGGTTGATGCTGGTGCTTCTTCACATATCTCTGGCTGTTGTTCCCTCTTTTCTAGACTGTCTAAACCTTGTTCTAAATCTGTTGTTAAGCTTGCTGACGGATCAAAATTTGTTGTGTCTAGAATTGGTGATATATGTGCTCAAATTCTTGTGAGGTCTGCCTTATATGTGCCCAATTTCCCGCTAAACTTGTAGTCTGTCAGTAAAATTGTACGTAATCTGAATTGCAGTCTGACATTTGTACCGGGTACTTGTATTTTTTAGGACCTTACATGAGGATGAAGATTGGTGGGGGGCATAAAGGACCTGATGGACTCTACTACTTGGATGATTTGAAACATATTGGCACTAATGCTCTAGCTTCAACATTATGTTCTTTTGTATCTACATTACATTGGCAATAGACTTGCACATCCATCAGTTGATAAATTAAAACATGTTATTTCTGGTGTAGGAACACATAGTTTTCAGTGCAAGTCATGTCAATTAGGCAAGCAGTCTAGAACTGTGTTTCCCAAAAAATCTCATATTGGTAGTAAAAATATTTTTGATTTAGTTTATGCTGATGTATGGGGTCCTTGTCATGTTTCAAGTTTGTCAAGCAATAAATATTTTATTTTGTTCATTGATGATTACTCTCATGCTACTTGGCTATTTTTGATGAAAGATAGATCAGAAGTCTAGTCTACTATTAAATTTTCTTTGCTAAAATTAAAACTCAGTTTTCTATGCCTATTAAAATCATGCGTACTGATAATGTTATGGAATTTGTTCAAAATATTTTGAATTATTTTGTCGTTCTGTGGGTACAATTCATCAAACATCATGTGCTTACACACCTCAATAGAACGGTGTTGTTGAAAGAAAAAATAGGCATCTACTTGAAGTTACTAGAACATTCATGTTGCATTCTAATGTTCCAAGATATTTTTGGTCAGAAGCGGTTCCACTACCTGTTTTATGATAAATCGTATGCCTTCATTTGTTATTAGGAATAAAATTCCTATCTAGGTGCTACATCCACATCTTCCTCTCTTCTCTATTCCTCCGAGGATTTTTTGGTCAACTTGTTTTCTTCATTTACTTGGACCAACTCTAACAAGTTGTCTCCTCAGGCTAAAAAATGTATTTTCTGGGATGTTCACAGACTCAGAAAGGGTATTATTGCTATAGTCCTGTTACTAAGAAGTGGTTTACAAGCAATGATGTGGTTTTCTTTGAGGACACCCCATACAAATCTACTAGGGGGAACACGTTGAGCTCAGATCTCATTTTTGCACCTTTGTCTATTAGTAGTGATTCCCCATCTACTATGTAGTCCACTGAGATTATGTCTCCTCCCCTTATTGTTTACCAATGCAGGAATCGGCCGCCACAGTCTACTCCTACACAAGACCCCCCCACAGACAACCCATCTTCTCCTTTAGAAGGTCTTGCACCTGCTAAGGTAACTTCTGATCTAGATTTACTTATTGTTGTCATGATAGGTACTCGATCATGTACTTCTCATAATATTTCCAACTATGCTTCTACTGCACACCTGAGTGTCCATGTTAGTAATTTTGTTGCTGCTCTTTCTGTTGTTTTTGTCCCCAAAAATGTTAATGATGTGTTACAAAGTACGACCTCGACACATGCCATGAAGGAGGAGATGACTGCTCTTACTGACAGAGGTACATGGGAAGGTTGATCCTCCATCTGATTGCAAACATGTTGGATGTCTTGGGTGTACACTGCCAAATATCATCCTGATGGGACTGCTGAACACCAAAATGCCCGCCTAGTGGAAAAAGGGTACACTCACATGTATGGTATTGATTATTTTGAAACTTTTTCTCCTGTTGCCAGGCTAAATTATGTGCATGTTCTTCTCTCTATGGAAATTAATCTGGATTGACCCCTTATTCAACTGGACGTCAAGAATGTCTTTCTTTATAGTGATGTCTAGGATGAAGTCTATATGGAGCAACCACCTAACTTTGTTTCTCAGGGGGAGTCACACAAAGTCTATCACCTCAAAAAATCTATTTATGGACTCAAGCAGATTCCACGCGCCTAGTTTGATAAATTGAGTAAGATTTTGTCTATTTGTGGCTTTCTCAGATCTCATGTTGATCACTATGTCTTTATTAAAAAGACTTCTTCTAGTATTGTGGTTCTAATTGTGTATGTTGATGATATTATTTTATCTGCAAGTGATCTCTCTAAAATTCATGCTACTAAAGCCTACTTATGCAAGCACTCTGTCACTAAAGATCTGGGCAAGTTGATATACTTTATGGGGATTGAAGTTTCTAAAACTACTAATGCTCTTGTTCTATCTCAAAGAAAATATGTTCTTGATCTTCTACAGGAGACTGGAATGCTTGGAGCTCGGACTACTGATACACCCCTAGATCCTAATGTAAATTGGGATGATGATGAGTCTCACATGTATCCTGACAGTAAAAGATATAGGAGACTAGTTGGAAAACTAATCTATTTAACTGTCACTAGGGATGATATATCTACTGTTGTTGGTCTTGTTAGACAGTGTCACTATGAATCACTATAGCATAACTTGAGATATCTGAAGAAATCTCCTGGTAAAGGCCTTTTCTATAAAAAAAATGGTCATTGCTCTCTTGAAGGCTACTCTGATTCTGACTATGATGGAAGTAAGATAGATAGGAAATCTACTTCTGGTTATTTTACCTTTGTTGATGGAAATTTTATTGCCTGGGGGAGTAAGAAGAAAAATGTTTTTTTCCAGATCTAGTGCTGAAACAGAGTACAGGGCTATGGCTCATACAACATGTGAACTTCTGTGGGTAGAGTCTCTTCTAAAATAACTTGATGTGGGATCCTCTGCTCCTATTCCCATACATTGTGATAATAAAGTGGCTATCTTTATTGCAAATAATCCTATTTTTCATGAGTGGGCCAAGCACATTGAAGTTGACTACCACTTCATTAGAGAAGCTATTCTAACTAGTCGTATATGCACTCCCTTCACTCGTTTAGAGGTCCAAGTTGCTGATATCTTCACAAAGTTGATGGCCAAGAAACATTTCATCTCTCTTGTAGACAAGTTGGGCATGATTGATATCTATGCTCCAACTTGAGGGAGAGTGTTACACAATGTTTCATTTGGTTCTTTATATTCACTTGTTGTTTTCATATTCTATATGGACCTATATGTAATTGTTCTCTTTATAAATATACGGGGTACACACATTGTGCGCCCTAACCCTTACACAATTCAAGAAAGTTAAAGCAATAAAATGAATTCAAGCATAAATGAATGATAATGGCTTTATGATTTGTGAGATAATTGAAGTATAAGATAATATACAAGTTTCTAAAATAAAATAAGACATGTGGTGTTTTAGATAATTAATAGAGTAGTTATCTAACAATGAATGACAACACAAGTTTTGAGGCATTAAACAAGAATATCTCTATCTGACTTTTGGTATACTTGAAGATAATAACAAAAAGAACAAAATTCTAGAATTTGATAGAAAAAAGACTTTTCATGGGGTGTGGATAATTAATTTAAAGATATGCTAAAAGAGCAAGTTTTAGCTATGAAATTTATCCCAATAAATCTCAAAAATCGGATATAAGTTGAGAAAGACATTGATGAGTTGCCATCCAAGTTTCACAACAAAAGGAGGGCCCAATTGCAATAAATATTTTGTTTCTAGATTTGTGAACTGATTTAAATGGGTTGACTATAGTGTTGATAGGCAGTGCCCTTAGGATGTATCACGCTGATCCTGACCGTCTGATGGGATATCAACGACCTATAGATAGTCATCCACCTCCCACTTGAAAAGGGAAGTCGGGTCAGTAACTCACCCCCTCTCTAATTCTCTCTCTCCCTCTCCAATCTACGATATCACTTGAAATAACTCCCATTTAATTTGAGAGACCAATACAAACCAAATCATCCCTTTTTTCTATCTTTATTGCGGGGTATTGGGTTTTCCCCGATTTGGCAGATGGTGTTAGGACTCGACAAACCTCTGTCGGCATCCCTCCGTATATAAGGACCTAAGTCTCTAGATCTTGAAGCCAGAACTCCTTCCTCGACACAAGTTGGAGTCCCCACAACTATAGAGCAGTCAAAACCACCCCCGCTACCCCCGCCTACGACTGTCGTGGTCCCCTATTCATCCCCAACGAGCCTGGTCTCCGTCTTGTTTCTTTCCCTCTCTGACTGACAATGCGTTTAGATGGACGCGACAGAGATCTTGACACTTACACCTGACTCTCAAGCACCTGAATGAAGTCAACATTCTAGTTGACTTGCTCGGTAACCTATTCATGGGGAAGAGAAGGATAGGGGTAGAAGATGAGGACAATAGGAATTACCGGCCTACCCCGGGTCATACACAGAAAGGATAAGGGCACTAATTTCTTTTAAACCCTTGATTAGCCTCATCCACTCGGGTGTGGGCTGCCAATGTGGTGTGAACCCATAGGATCAGGCCCTGACTCCATGACTGATTGGGTTTTTTGGATAAATAGACTAATGTTGATGTGGCTCCTCTTGATTGGCCTAAATACTTTAATTTTTCTTTATTATAGTAACTAATTGGTAACTCTGTTCAGGATGAAACTATATATGAAATTGATTAGGAAAATGATATAACACGAATACAGTATATTTGAGACCTAATTCTGCTTATAATTCTAAATGTGGGACTAATACATGATTAATAAGTAATCAATACATGAAAACCCTAGAATTGGATATTAAAGTGTTGAAAGCATTAAAAACATTTCCTTTGTGTTATTATCTGATGTTTTTGAATAAAATGGGAATCTAACATGATGATGACAATAATGATGTATAATTAGGATTTTTAAGGTGAATAATGATCATACATATGGATAATTAAGATTTTGAAACCAAGAATCATAACGTGTAATAATCTTAATGAACATAACCTGATCTAAGTGTTTATAAGAGATCTGATAATTAGGATTTCACATAATGTTTAATATATGATGGAAATAGGGTTTGTACCCTTATTCCTTAACCAAACCAGAGACAACCCTAAATCCTAGATTAGGACCCGAGTAGATTTTAATCTGAATAATATGATAACGACACTTTAGGATGCACATACATGCAGATTGAATGTTGATTGCTTGGACTCATCTTTGCTTGCTTGATTAGATGATACACTTAAAGTACTTGAAGTATGATTGCATGATCTACATGGTTCTGTATTGAGAAATGTGGTTACAATTATGATTACTCGTATAATCGACTGCAGTGTTTGTCGAGGATCTCTCAAGGATTGTTGAAATAAACTGTTGGATGTTTATTTACATTTTGCTCAACTATAATGCCACTATTAGTATCACATAAAGTAAGATATCATATTTTGAACCCTAGGACAACATGTATCAAGGAGTGATGAACATGACCCTGGATTAGACAATGATCACGCCCAAGATAACATATAAGTATGGGTTAAAATATGCAATAAAATTTCCAGTTCCTATTTGCAAGTAATTGATTGATTATATGTTGTTATCTTACTTACACACTTTTGCATGCAACCCGTGTACACGGTACAACAATATAATGATTTGTATTTTGTTTCATGTTGTTTTAGGTAAATGCAAGATATGAAGATATCAAGACATGATGAATCAGATGAAATTGACTGAAGACATTAAAGCTAAGTACAGGATGATTAGATAGATACTTCTTCTCATATGCATAGTCCTCATGTTAGAAATTCATATAAATCTTTAGAGGGACGTTATAATATATCTTGTAAACAATATTTTTGAAAAATGGAAACTATTTTTATTATTTGTTATTTGTTAATATATGGATATTGGGAATTTTAGCTACATACTCTCAACTTTAAGGTCCTTTCTTAATTTGGGGGATGTTGACAAGTGAGGTCGTTACATTTGGCATCAGAGCCCCAGAGTTTTCAAATAATATCTAATAGTTGATAATTTCCAATAATCTATAGAAATATAAGTAGAATAATTAAGAAATAACATGATGGTAATGGTACTAGAAGGGGTCATGGCTTTGGGGGCTGTCAATATTTTTGTTTTCACCATTAAGTTGGTATATGAGGACTCCCTTAGTCACAGTAATACTTGCCCAGCCAGAACCTATGATTTACTTGAAGTAATGTCTCCTCTAAGTCTTCTCATCTCTAATTTCATCCACTTCTCATCTTGTTGCTTAATAAACCTTAAAAGATACTTCCCTCCTCATCTCAAGTTAGGATTTTTGATAAATATGATTAAGGAATCCTCTGCCAATTAATGTACATGTATTGTGGAAATAATAATAAAGTAAAGAAAAATATTTTCTACAAGGAGCTAGGGTTGGTTTAGGAAAACCCTTAGTGGGTCAGGGGAATCATAAAACCTTAATATATAGGGTATAGTCCCTAACCCAAACCCTAAAATCTAATCTTGAGAAATGTGAGTAGTGTGGGTGAGATAGAAACTCTACCTATATGAACCCTAATAAGGGTAAGAAAAAAGAGGAAATATAAATGATTTTTGTAACATCCATGACCTAGGTTTAGGGCTAACGCTATTTTTTGGCTTAAATAAGTTTCTTAGAACTTTAATATAATTCTCTAAAGTGTTTTTTTGTTAGGTGACAAACTTATGTTTTAAGATTGGTCATGTTTGAATGATGCTTGAGCAATGTTCTCTTATTTTGGACCAAAATGCAGTTTACCCAAGATGAGGGGTTATATTGCAATATGTCACATGTTGAATGTACCTCATGTGTTTTAGCATGATAAGAAAAATAATGATGTTAAGGGGCAGCTTGTGGAAAGCCTAAGTTCCAAGTTTGAGCTTATTTGAATAATTCTAGTGCCTTGTGTACCAATTTTGGTACAAATTGTAATTTACCCAAAATGTAGGATTAATATATAAATTACCACCTCTAGAGTGTCCCTACTCCATATATGTATCATTTAGAGGAGAGAGAAATAAGTAGACACCATGCTTGAATCATATCTGAGTGATGGTACTCTTGGTGATGAAAAGACCAAGAAAGGGTTGAATGTGAAACCCTCATTTGAGTTGTATCGGGTTCTAGAGTTCATATGAGAGTGCCTATCAACCAAGGAGACATATAGGGAGTATCATATTGGTTTTTGAACTCTTGGCCTTGTCCATGATTGGATAAGCACCTCAAGGAGGTGAAGTGCATCAGTTTACAACTTCCTTGGAAAAGTTGTATCGAGTTGTGAATAAAGTGGTGATTGAGTTGAAATATCTTATCCAACAAGATAAGTGATGGTCAAAATTTCATCTCTAGATTATCCTCAAGTGTTTTTCATGTCAAGATAAATATTAGTGCATGCATGTACACGTGTCAACCATGCATGGACACGTGGCACCTAGTAGCTTAAAATGATGACATCTCATATACACTTTTTTCATGAACCTCAACTATATATGTCATTCCTTTCACCTATTCATGAAATTTTTCAAAAGTTACCACCCAGTTTCTCTTAGATATTGTGCATAGTGTCTTGGTATTGTCCATATATGAAGGGGTATCATGCATAGAGCCTTGGTATCGGCCATGGTAAGGTGATATCAACCATAGCAAAGTGATATCGGCCATAGCAAGGTGATATTGGCCATAATGAAGTGATATCGGCCACAAGTGAAGGGATATCGGAAAAAAGTGAGGGGATATCATGAATGAGTGGTAAGGTATCGTGCATGGTTCTAGGGAACAAGAAGGAGCTCAAGCCTTAACCCTAAGGTGAAGGCATGATCATCTTCAACCTAGGATTAAATCATGGATCTGGCGTTGTGATCTTCCTTTCTTTTCTTCTTTATCAAATATTTATCCATGGTGATTCTTTGCATATAGAGGAGTTTTGAAGCTCATATTCAACCTTGGGAATGTGAATCTTTGGATATTGTAGCTTTGAAGTTGTTCTTGAGGTGGGTTATATAACTTGAACCCAATTATGTTATTATTCATCTTCAATTCTATTATACTTGTTGATCTACTTTCAATTTCAAAATCTCTTGAATAATTGATGATCCTATGAGTTCTAAAAGTTGTTTAGGACTGTGGTCCATGAATTAGGACAGTAAGAACAAGCGTCTAGAGGTTTATGATCATGAAATCATCATGGTCCAACCTGATATCGGGTTGAAGCACCTCTAAACCGATATGGTGAGGTGAACACACGAATAGCACGATATGGTGATGAGTATTACCTCATGCATGATATGATGATGAAGTGCACACCTTGTGCATGATATGATGTCAAGCATACACCTTGTGTATGATATGAGGTCAAGCACATACCCTATGCACAACATGGAGTCAAGTATGTACTCTAACCTGATATGGTGTTGAATTGGGTTCATTTGGTGAGAAATGTAATTTCTCATATTAAAGATATTGGAACAAGTAATGATATAATTTTTCTTGAATAAATGAGTTTCGTTTAAAATAGCCTTGTTGGTTGTTTTGTGGGATTTATTGACTATTGGGCCCAATAATAAGGAAAAGACAAAAGGAATTCCATTATTAATAAGAAATGGAGAAAAGAAAAATGTAGAAACCTCTAGAAGGAAAAATAATTTAATCCTAAGGTGGATTTCGTGCCTCTTGTGTTCCTTGGGTTCCAAGGAGTCCAAATGTACAAAGAGAATGCAATAAGAAAAGAAAATATCAATTAAATATTTCTTTATTAAGAAAGAAATTGAAAACAATGATAAAATGTGGAAAATAAGTGGAAAGAGGTATAATTGAGTTATCCTAGGTGGATTTTCGTATCCAAAGGATTCCTAATGTTGAATGGAATGCCAATGAGGAAAATAAAAAGAAAGATAAAGAGAACTCCTCAAAAAGAGGTATTTTAATAAGAAAAAAACAAGATAATGAGAAATAATGAATATAGATGCATCTAGAAGGATAATAAGTATTCTTAAAAAGGAATTTTGAAATATTAGAGTTTCTTGGGGTCCAAGGAGCCCCATGGAGAAGAAAGAAAGAGAAAATACCAAAAATGCAAAATAAGAGGATAATGTGATACATTATTAATGAATTTTGGTGGAATTGCTAAAAAGGAAGTATTTTCTACTAAATGAAAATAGAATTTTGTGTCAATGTGTTAAAATTCAAGCAATAAAGAGAATAAGAGAGAGGAATTTTGAATTCCTAATATCTAAAGAACAAGGTATTTAAAGGGATGATGAAGAGAGAGAAGTTGCTTCTTAACTAAGGAAAATATGTTTCCTTTTGGGAAAAGGACTTGAGTCCTTGTGGATGCACATCTTCGGGTGTGAATACCCTCCCCTATATAAGGGGTAGAGCCTTGGGCCGAGTCCAGAGAGATTCCTTGCAGTCCCCTCTCTTCTTCTTGGTCCTTTCCATACAAACCCTAACCGAGAGGGTGTAGTACTATCCCTAGAGCAATGAAGGATGGTATTGTGGTCTTGATGGAGGCAAGAAGCTTCCGTAATGATCCACGGAGGATTGGCTATCCAACCCCACCCTATTCTTCGAGCAGCCACTGTCGTAGGTCCGCGAAACTGTAGCAAATCGCAGCAGTAAACGTAGGCAGATCTCGCTCTGGAACAGACATCTTGGGCACGGTTAGGAAGTGCCTCGAGGGCGCCATGGTGTAGCAGAGCTGGGGCAGCCATGGACATCCACTCGCGAGCCCTGAGGAGGGAAGGGTGGACCCACGATGCTCTACAGGTCGGCGACAGCCAGCGGATCGTGAGGTTAAAGAAGACCCAACGAAATAGGACCATTTTTCCCTTCATGGGATAAAGAAGCGTTTAACTTAACCTAGGGAAATTTTGTCTTTTCAAAATGTTTTCCAAGTAGCAAGCAACGTTGCATGTATAGAGGCGATGTGGCACCCTCTGATTGGCCCAAGTAATATTTTATTGCAAAATTCATAACTGAATAATGGTAGCTCAGATCAATACATATAATATATGTATTTTTCTCAAAAAAACGAGAGGAATTCATTAAAAATGGTTTTAGAGTCTAATTCCTCTTGATATTCGAAAAGTAGTGTAAGTTATCAACTTTAATGAATTAAAGATTAGGAAACCCTATTTTGAGATGATTAATGTGTTTAGTAGGGTTTAATGGATGATAAAAAGTTGATATTAACATGTTAATTGTAAAAAGGTATATTGAGAACAAAAAGGATGAACTTTGCACGTAATTGCTTTAATTTAGAAATTCATGTGCATAAATATGCTTTAATGGGCCTTGAAACCCTAATATTGGTAAATGTGATTCATAATGGTTTTAATTATTCAAAATCGTGAATAAAGTTGAGATATGATAATTCCAAGCTATTTCAAGTATAAAAGTTCCTAATTGTGGATAAATACCCTTAATGTAGTAATTAGGGTTTTTTAATGGTTAAAGGTAGAATTAATGACAAATAGAGTTCATATGTGAATTAGACCAGAATGAACTATGAATTGATGATAAATGAGCATAATTATCTTG
The DNA here is from genome assembly GCA_963693085.1 of Alisma plantago-aquatica. Taxonomy (NCBI): domain Eukaryota; kingdom Viridiplantae; phylum Streptophyta; class Magnoliopsida; order Alismatales; family Alismataceae; genus Alisma; species Alisma plantago-aquatica. The sequence goes on along the minus strand of OY856411.1, from coordinate 970,277,623 downwards.
TCATGGATTAAAAGGATAAAAATGATAGCTTTAATGTAAAAGAGGCTTAACGGACTTAATTGATGGTTAATTGTGCGTTTTCAGAAATTAGGGTTAAATGTTGTTAAAGGTAACCTTAATATCTTTTGAGAAGAATGGATGAGATAATTAGGGTTTAAAATAGTAAAAGATGAAGGGAAACCCTAATTGCAATAGAAACCCTAAAAGTGGAATAGAAACCCTAGGAAGCGAGCTAGGTTTAATATATCTTGATGGCATGATCAATAATAGGAAATTGTATGCATATTTCAGGATCTCATAATGTGCTTGCTTGCCTATATGGATTTCTTGATTGGATTATTCTATCTCAAATCAGCCTTACAGGTATGTGGTTACTTATGGTTAATCGCATTAGTTTCCTGAAGAGTTTTCCGGATGATTCATCGCATTGAATGCAATTTAATAGTTTGGTTGTTCATACTTGCAAAATCAGAAAGTCACTATGATTATCACAATAATAATAGAAGTGTGGATTCTCGCACCTACATGCCACCTTGATGGATGATGCCAAAGGTCAAGCCCAAGAGGGAAGACCAATGGGCACCATGAGTGGTGACCCTAGACACCAAGCTCGGGATTGAGAATGTGGTCTTTATAGAATGACTAACGGGCACTATGAAGGGTGACCCCAGGCACCAAGCTCGGGATTGAGAAGGTGGCCTTAAGTCAGTGGAAAAAGAGAAACCCTAAGGTGGCTATGCCAGGGTTAGGGCAAAAGTGGTGGAGAATGTCATACTGAAAAGTGTAAATTGGCTTGTTAATTAACTTGATTGCGATAATTAGATTGTGAGCCATATTTGTGATATTTTGGTTGTCCCCACATACCAGCATATTTTGATATGTTGACCGACGTTTTGTTTGTCAGCGTTTTAGGTGTAAGATTGAAAAGGACAAACAATAAAGTGGCATATGTGGAATTAAATAAGAACTAAAGTACAAAGGAGGATTAGTTAGAATAGACTCCAGACGTGGATAGCAGTAGACATCCAAGTTTTGAAAAAGGTATGCAAAGTTTTATTTCATTACATCCTTTCAGTTTAGTTGGTAAAATTTGAAAGTTGTTATCGATTATTTGTCGAACCTTTGATCCTGTTAATTGGGATAATGGCTCTGACCTCTTAGTCTCCCTTAATTGGGGGTTACCGGGAGGCGGGGTCGTTACATTTGATATCAGAGCGTAGGTTCCTCATTTAATCTTTAATAATTATTAAATTTTACAAACTCCGTAGAACCCAGGGAAGTTATTAGAGGAATTTCCAAAATATAGAGGTGTCTAGAAAAGGATCATGTCTAGGGGCTAGCAAGATTTTCCTCCGCACCACTCACCGGAATACGAGGACTCCTGGATTAGTGTGACTGCCTGGCCAATGTCTCAGAATTGGACTCGAAATAAGATACCTTTAGGACTCTCTCATCTTGTTCATCCCTTCTCAACTCAAATGTTGTTAAGGATTATAAGGATTAGGGTTTTATCTCTTTTCCTCACCCTCTTGCGATATGGGTAAGGTTGATAAGGTTTAAGGAATCCTCCACCAAATTAATAAAAAGCATGTAAATAAGATGTCATGGACATAAGCTTAATAGATTAAGAGTAAAAGAATAGATACATGCTTAGGTCATATGACATAAGTTGTCATGCCCTCAGGAGAGACCTGAGGCTAGACCTTCTTGTCAGGAGGATAAATAAAGAGAGTTAGTCTTGGAGGTAGACATCTCCATTACAAGTAGAGACATGGCACATCCTCTGAGGATGATGTTAACCCTAACCCTAAGTGAAGGTTAGAGAGAGAGATGACATGATGAGTTAGATGTCATGGTAGACCAGTGTTTGGATAGACATGCCTTGGATGCCATATGAGCCATGAGAAGTTGGATGACCGAGTACCTTTGGCGACCCAACCCTGGGAAGGGTCGTGCATGTTTGAGTGAAGGATAACACCTTCTTTGATGAGGTTAGTGAAGAACCTATAGAAACCCCATGAGCTTATATGAGCATGGCATAGTAGGCACCCAGAATACATCAGTAGTGTGAGTAGTAGGTTGAAACCATGGCCAGATAGCTATGGATAACCTTGAGCAGACATAAGTTTGAACTTACGCTTCACCCACGTAGAGGTATGCTTGTGAGATTGATCCATCATCATGTAGAGAGGACCTTTAGTATAGGGTTGGTTGTGGAGTTAGCTCTAGAGATAGAGAATAGGACCCAAGCAAGAAGGTTGGAAGCCTAGACTCTGAGATATGAGGAAAAGTGGGAAGTTGAGGATGATGCGACCTAAGTGGATGTTTGTGGTTGCCTCATGCTTGATCCCTGGAGGATGATGATGTAACGTCCCTGGATTTTCACCTTCTCAAAACCCCCATGGAGATGAGAAGACAAAATCCGAAAACGTTAGGCAATCGTTTCAGAGAGCGATGCGGAAGCATAATACGCATACATGAACATACAACCATAACATTTCTCAATGATAACATGCATATTTACAACATGAATTACATTTACATATTACAAGAAGATTTACAAGTTTATGAACATGTATGCTAAAAGGATCTTAGACAATAGGTACAACCTATACAACTTGCTCACATCTTATTATTTTATCCCATTCCAGCTCTGGACCTAGAAAATACGAGAAACAAAAACATCAACAAAAGTTGGTACGTCGAATTAAAAGCTATACTATGCTGGCATATAAAATATTCGAAATTGAAGAAAGAGAAAGAAAACATTATTTAAAGGCAGAAAATCAGGTAATCCCAAGTTATTAATCATATTTCAATGAACATATATTACTATGGTGGACTTAGCACAAACATAAATATTGGGCCCTATCCCTGCGTACCTTGTACCATTAGGGATCTCCCCGCGTACCTTGTACCATTAGGGAGGTGCTAGTCAACATTAATACTTTCCCTCTCTAATAGGGAGATTAATGAACCATCAGTAACTACATTCCATTTTCTTTCTTTAGTGTTCTTATTATTCAAGGCGGAAATGTCAATACATATAGATCTACATCCAACAATGTATTTCAAGTACAAGCAAGCAAGTACATATATTTAGCATCCAGCAAATCTAGTCATATAATTATATCCACGTACCTGAGTTCAGAGATTCCTAACTTATCCTTGATCATCTAGAAATCTGGTCATCACCTGATTAAGAGAAGACCACATATTATCATCAGATTCTCATCATCTTAACCCTAGTCATGTTCATTAGGGTTTATATTATCTCATTAGGATATTCCAATGTTTACTTGCATTATTGTCTTATATTTATCCTACTGAAGTCATTTTCTAGATTATGATCCATTATCTGAATATTAGGTTCCATATCCTTTTTGTGCACATATTAACCCTAGGTTACATCATTAACCTAGCTTAGGGTTTTATAACATTCATTAAGATTCCTCTTCATATAACATAGATTTTTTCATCATGATGATCTCAAAATTAAATCTGAGGTTCAATATACATATATGAGCTTACTCTGTAAATTTCATCATTTATTGGGCAGGTATGCAATTACTACATTATCTTTAGTGTTATTAGCCCTAATTAGCCATATTGATCAAATTACATGATTTCGTGCATCAACATCATAATTATTGACATCATATGGATTCTAAACATGAATATAGACTTACTGACATTTTCCCATAATTTTAGGTCGATGTTTGATATTTATTATCTATCAATTAAGCATTTCACAACTAATATGATATAACTGAGATTAGTGCATAAAAAGATAGATATTATGCTTCCACTGCATTCTACACATTTTTCTGAGAATTTCAGTATATTGTACTTATTTTTCTGAGCATCGAGCTAATTTCTACGAATTATTGAAGATATGTTCATTTACTAAATTTATTTACCTTTTGGCCAATGAGAGCCTGCCACGTGGCCACCGTGGGGGAACGGGTCACGGGCTGGGCCGCCCGGTTTACTGGATCTGGTTCTAAGAAATCTTGGTCTGCTCAAACTGGGTCGGCCGGTCCCTTTCTTTCTTCCTTGCATGATGCCTGCTCCGTCGTTTCTCAATGCACGACCAGGGTTCATGCGCCGCCATTGGAGCTAGGGCTCTGCGGAGCTCCTTTGCTGCCGCCACCTTGAGTCATTGAGGGTGATGCCGCCTGGGTCACGAGCATCAGCGGTGAGATCCGACCCCATTGACTCCGCCTAACGTCGACGCACGAGTCTGCGTGACTCGGTCTCTGGTGCGCCGACGCCCAGACCAATGCCGACGATAACTGGCGCTGCACCTCAGTGCCACCTTCTTCCTCGATGTGGATCCTCCATGGAGCCACCTCCGCAGATCGGGGACCATCTCCAGTGAGCAAGCCGTAAGCTCGTAGGGATCCTCTTCTGCTACCAAGGCCACGATCGGCATCGGCGACTCAGGACAAGCCTCCACGGCTGCCGTTTTTCTTCTGTGTCGTGCGCCGACTTGGTGAGAGATCGGCGCCGCTCTGCTCTCGTTTTCACCCTCGTACAGACTCTTTTCACGATCTATCCTTGACTGCCATGCCGATCTTCAGAAACTCATCCACGCCACCTGCGCCGTCATCCTCGCTGCTGGAGGTTCCTCCTGCATGTCCAATTTCAGGTGCCTCCATGTAGGGGGTGGACGAGGAGGGATCAGTGGAGATCGCAGCCTCCTCTCAGCCTGGTCATGGTGGCATCTTCTCTGTCGGTTCTCCAGGCGGGGCAGTTTCGATGAGGCAACCTCACACCGCCACCGTGATCGCTCTTTGATCACCAGTATCTAGGTTATGTGCTCAAGAAGGCACAATATAGGCATGGTCAGTCTCGTGATCCACAAAGTTTGGAGCTGGCCCTCACTTCTCAACTAAGCGTGAGATATTGACCATGCATTCCATGCTAAAGCCATACCCAAGAAAGGGTAGTTCAGTGTAATATCAATTTTTCACGGGTACTAACTCAATAACCAAGAGAACAAAGTCCTACCACTTTTATTTCATGAATGTCCTCAACTTCAAACAATTATCTCCTTACAACAAGATCAAAACATCCTATAATTTAGACATGTGCTCACGATATCCTAAAGTGGCTTATACCAAAGTTTGAGGCACAAAGATCCATTAATTGGTCATGAAAAATAATTTTCCAAACAACCTTATAAAATAGGTGTATTAACCTTGAATTCAAATAACCTCGTTGAAAAGTCATATACATCTAGAATGCAAGTCAATCGACCATCAAATCTTGATTGAATAGGTTCAAGTTACATCATTTGACCACATAACGCCTCAAGGTTCATCACTAAATTATTTACTCCAAGTATGGTATCAAATATTGTATTGGATATCAAACTCCTTAATTCAGGGTCATCACATTCACCCCTCCTTATAAGGAATTTCGTCCTCGAAATTCAACTAATCTCATCCTGAAGAGGTTATTTAGAAGTTCAGCTTCATATACATCATCATTCTTAGGTTCTACGACCACCATAGTTGCATACACTCTAATTTCTTAGCTTAGGGTCTAGAGATTCTTGGGTGTGTCCACCCCACCTTATATATATATGGAAGCATCACTTAACCATAACATGACATTATGATATCTCAGGATTACATCACCCCTAAGGGTACATGTTTTGTTCATACTTTTAATGTTCAGGAGGAAATTCGTTTACATGCTATGATATTCAGATCGTTCAAACCTAACATCATTAATATGTTTTATGATCAACATCTTACAATGATTTCAGCATTAGAGGAGATGTATCTTCATCCTTAATATTAGGATTTTTCTACATAAGAAGGGCTTACGTGACATGCTTGACCATTAGGGTTTCACCCTATGGTGTGATATTCATACTCAACTTAGAAGCATACATTGAGAAGGATCAAAGTTACGAACTATATTTCTGGTCATACATCCTATGATCCAAAAATATCTTTATATCAAGTTCACGAGTTTTTTTTTTGCTCATGATTTCAAACTTATATCATTCATGCATGATATAGAGAGAAAGAGAATATACTAAGTCAAACTTATCATGATTTCAATCTTTGGTGTTGCATGTATGATATTGAGGGGGGAATATAGAATAGGTCAAGCCTATACGAGTGACTCCTCATAGATAAATCATCTATATAGCTCAAGTGAGGTTTCTATCATCGTATATTAAGAAAGAGAAGAAGAAGGGAGAACATGTATTTTGAGTATCTTTTGCACAAAGCATCATACTCTCATAACTAGAGTTCATATATTGCCTCACTTGCAACTAATGATGAGATCCACAAATATGTCACTCCAGCGAGGACCTAACCCAGCCAAAGGATTGACTTTATTATATGGGCCATCTACCCATCCTTTTCTTTTACCCAATTCTCACATATAGATTTGAATCATGCATAAGGACTCAACTCAACACTCGAGAGTAATCTAGTGTAGGACATTTTTTTTTACATATCTCATATATTGGAGGCTAGGTCCTATGACCTTCTCCCTGTGGGTCTTACTCTCTCTAGAGTTCACCGCATATCTCATCCTACCACTAGACATCCTCCTTGTATAAGAGCTTGAGGCTCATGCACACTCATCTCTATCTTAACTTAGCTTATCTTAAGTAGGAAAAGGGAATGTACTTTCATCATCACGACTCAACATAGATCCTCCAAGAGTGGATTAGGTTCATATATAACTCAAATCTTAATAAGGAAACTTATACCATCATAGATCAACTTAGATAAGATTCTATATGCTTATTTCCTTTATCTTTCTTTTGTCTATCTATCTATCACATTACCTTATGAGGCTCTAGACATCTAATCAAGATCTATTCTCTCTTCTAGACTGATGTCACCCCCTTTCACTTAGATTGCATGAACACTAATTACTCTCCAGTGTGAGGGACACATTTTTATATTTACATATATATAATAAAATATTATATAGTTTTTCTCTGAGAAAGAAGACGTCAGAGAAAACACTCGAGGCTCGAGCCAATTGGAAAACAAAACCAAATCAGCAAAACCGAGTGTCCCACACACAGTAGATAGTCTAGTGTCATGTAACCTAGTGAAATGGTGAGAACGAGATGTAGACTAGTGTAGCTACCCAATACATATGAGCTCTATATGGAAAGGGTTTCTCACACTTGTCTAAACCTAGTTCTCGAACATCTAGGTTCTAACTCAGAGGCTAAGTCAAACCTTATTCCTATAGAACAAGTTACTAAGTTTCTAGGGTTTAAGGTGAAAGGTGAGGATTTTGTTATATATATCATGGTGAGCAATTGTTAGGTGTATCTATTGTTCATGCTCTGATACCAACTGTAACGTCCCCGGATTTTCACCTTCTCAAAACCCCATGGAGATGAGAAGACAAAATCTGAAAATGTTAGGCAATCATTTCAGAGAGTGATGCGGAAGCATAATACGCATACATGAACATACAACCATAACATTTCTCAACGATAACATGCATATTTACAACATGAATTACATTTACATATTACAAGAAGATTTACAAGTTTATGAACATGTATGCTAAAAGGATCTTAGACAATAGGTACAACCTATACAACTTGCTCACATCTTATTATTTTATCCCATTCCAGCTCTGGACCTAGAAAATACGAGAAACAAAAACATCAACAAAAGTTGGTACGTGGAATTAAAAGTTATACTATGCTAGCATATAAAATATTCGAAATTGAAGAAAGAGAAAGAAAACATTATTTAAAGGCAGAAAATCAGGTAATCCCAAGTTATTAATCATATTTCAATGAACATGTATTACTATGGTGGACTTAGCACAAACATAAATATTGGGCCCTATCCCTACGTACCTTGTACCATTAGGGATCTCCCCGCGTACCTTGTACCATTAGGGAGGTGCTAGTCAACATTAATACTTTCCCTCTCTAATAGGGAGATTAATGAACCATCAATAACTACATTCCATTTTCTTTCTTTAGTGTTCTTATTGTTCAAGGCGGAAATGTCAATACATATAGATCTACATCCAACAATGTATTTCAAGTACAAGCAAGCAAGTACATATATTTAGCATCCAGCAAATCTAGTCATATAATTATATCCACGTACCTGAGTTCAGAGATTCCTAACTTATCCTTGATCATCTAGAAGTCTGGTCATCACCTGATTAAGAGAAGACCACATATTATCATCAGATTCTCATCATCTTAACCCTAGTCATGTTCATTAGGGTTTATATTATCTCATTAGGATATTCCAACGTTTACTTGCATTATTGTCTTATATTTATCCTACTGATGTCATTTTCTAGATTATGATCCATTATCTGAATATTAGGTTCCATATCCTTTTTGTGCACATATTAACCCTAGGTTACGTCATTAACCTAGCTTAGGGTTTTATAACATGCATTAAGATTCATCTTCATATAACATAGATTTTGTTCATCATGATGATCTCAAAATTAAATCTGAGGTTCAATATACTGATATGAGCTTACTCTGTAAATTTCATCATTTATTGGGTAGGTATGCAATTACTACATTATCTTTAGTGTTATTATCCCTAATTAGCCATATTGATCAAATTACATGATTTCGTGCATCAACATCATAATTATTGACATCATATGGATTCTAAACATGAATATAGACTTATTTACATTTTCCCATAATTTTAGGTCGATGTTTGATATTTATTATCTTTCAATTAAGCATTTCACAAATAATATGATATAACTGAGATTAGTGCATAAAAAGACAGATATTATGCTTCCACTGCATTCTACACATTTTTCTGAGAATTTCAGTATATTGTACTTATTTTTCTGAGCATTGAGCTAATTTCTACGAATCATTGAAGATATGTTCATTTACTAAATTTATTTACCTTTTGGCCAATGAGAGCCTGCCATGTGGCCACCGTGGGGGAACGGGTCACGGCCTGGGCCGCCTGGTTTACTAGATCTGGTTCTAAGAAATCTTGGTCTGCTCAAACTGGGCCGGCCGGTCCCTTTCTTTCTTCCTCGCATGATGCCTGCTCCGTCGTTTCTCAACGCACGACCAGGGTTCATGCACCGCCATTGGAGCTAGGGCTCTGCGGAGCTCCTCTGCGGCCACCACCTTCAGTCATTGAGGGTGATGTCGCCTGGGTCACGAGCATCAGCGGTGAGATCCGACCCCATCGACTCCGCCTAACGTCGACGCACGAGTCTGCATGACTCGGTCTCTGGTGCGCCGCCGCCCAAACCAATGCCGACGATAACTGGCATTGCACCTCAGTGCCACCTTCTTCCTCGACATGGATCCTCCATGGAGCCGCCTCCGCAGACCGGGGACCATCTCCAGTGAGCAAGCCGTAAGCTCGCAGGGATCCTCTTCCGCTACCAAGGCCACGATCGGCATCGGCGACTCAGGACAAGCCTCCACGGCTGCCGTTTTTCTTCTGCGTCGTGCGCCGACTTGGTGAGAGATCGGCGCCGCTCTGCTCTCATTTTCACCCTCGTACAGACTCTTCTCACGATCTATCCTTGACTGCCACGTCGATCTTCAGAAACTCATCCACGCCACCTGTGCCGTCATCCTCGCTGCTGGAGGTTCCTCCTCCATGTCCAATTTCAGGTGCCTCCATGTAGGGGGTGGACGAGGAGGGATCAGTGGAGATCGCAGCCTCCTCTCAGCCTGGTCATGGTGGCGTCTTCTCCGTCGGTTCTCCAGGCGGGGCAGTTTCAATGAGGCAACCTCACACCGCCACCGTGATCGCTCTTTGATCACCAGTATCTGGGTTATGTGTTCAAGAAGGCACAATATAGGCCTGGTCAGTCTCGTGATCCACAAAGTTTGGAGCTGGCCCTCACTTCTCAACTAAGCGTGAGATATTGACCATGCATTCCATGCTAAAGCCATACCCAAGAAAGGGTAGTTCAGTGTAATATCAATTTGTCACGGGTACTAACTCAATAACCAAGAGAACAAAGTCCTACCACTTTTATTTCATGAATGTCCTCAACTTCAAACAATTATCTCCTTACAACAAGATCAAAACATCCTATATTTTAGACATGTGCTCACGATATCCTAAAGTGGCTTATACCAAAGTTTGAGGCACAAAGATCCATTAATTGGTCATGAAAAATAATTTTCCAAACAACCTTATAAAATAGGTGTATTAACCTTGAATTCAAATAACCTCGTTGAAAAGTCATATACATCTAGAATGCAAGTCAATTGACCATCAAATCTTGATTGAATAGGTTCAAGTTACATCATTTGACCACATAACGCCTCAAGGTTCATCACTAAATTATTTACTCCAAGTATGGTATCAAATATTGCATTGGATATCGAACTCCTTAATTCAGGGTCATCACAGATGATGTCTTGGTTGCCATGAGAGGAACCAAACCCTAGAGAGAGAATGAGTCTGCTGGTACCTCTGTACCTTTGGTATAGATGATAAGAAGAGTTCCTTAGAACTGGAGAGGTTTAGTAATAGGTTGTGAGGCCTTGTACCTTGTTGACTGTCCTTGAGGAGGACTCAACTCTGAAGTGTCGCTTGAGTAGAAGGACTACAGGAAGTGAATGCTTGATTCGTGGTTAGGAGGTTGAGCATATACTTTGACATCCAAAGGTGAACCTAGGGTTCCTAGGCCTAAGAGGGGAAGTGGTGTACCTGATGCTCATGATGAGATTTGAGTTTCTATAGATTCGAGCTTGGTACTCTTCATGGTTAGAGGAAAGGGAAACCCCTTAAATTTAAGGTATGTTTGATGAACCCCTCACAGAAAATTTGATGACATGGGAAGGTATGATCTTGATCCAATGTTGAGGATGAGAACAAGTATGACCTAGCATGGTTTAGTAGGTGTTCTGCTTGTGCCTTAGTAGCTGCTGGGTTAAGTATGATCATGTGAATATATACCCTAAGGATGTTTGTAACCTTATTGTCAAGAGTTGTAGTTTCCTCCCATCCTGGGAGAGGGACCCTTTGGTAGGGTGTATACCAGTTTTTTGGGTTTTGAGGAACCCTAAAGAGGTCTCATAGGATTTTGAGAAGCTAAGTGAAAATTACATGGTATGAGAATGAACTTGTAGACCCATAGATAACCATCTCTAAGTGCATGTAGATGTGTTACCATGGAGGTAACCGGTATGGGGCCTGACTAAGGTAGGCAGGTTGCCATGACCCCTATGAAAGGATAAAAGTCAGCCCATGAATATATAGAGAGAGATGATGAAGGCTTGGGTAAGGTTCTGAGCTGGACATGTACTATAATAGAATCCTAAGTCTATCCTAGGGTCAGGTAGGGATAAGACCGATGGAAGAAGGAGTTGCCTAATTCCCTAGTTGCACATGACCATAGGGTCGGGAGGTAACAACTATCATGGTTTAAGGGCCATGGGTTAGGAGATTGATCACCTTCATGAACTCATGGGACCCAAAGGGCGGATGAGTAGGGCACTCTCTGGATGCATAAGGGAAGAGGGATGACCCCAAAAAGTGTCGGCACCCTATAGACCTAGAGGATATGACCAAGGATTGTGTGGTGACCCAGGTAGGTTCGAAACCAGTTTTCCATGGAAGTAACTTAGACATCGAGATGATTGTGATGTAGAGACATATGTGGCACGTTTCAACTAGATTTAAAGGTGTAATGGCAAGGTGGGATGTACCATCTCTACTCTTGGAACAGGAAGAACTTTGTATTTGGACTGCAGCCAAATGCTTTTTTCCTCTTCTTATGGGAGTGAGAGATAGGATAGTATGCATGCCATACACCAAGGAGAAAGATGATGTGAGTTGGAACGTTGCTACGAGGACAGGGATGATAACATACCCTGGTGGAGTGAATGATACATGGATGGTTTACAAATGCTAAGAGGAATAAGGTAGTCATCTTATGAGGATGTTTTTATCTTGAGATATGAGTCATACAAGGTTGAGTTTGAAAACCCAAGAGAATAAGCTCATAGTTTTCTTGATGAAGATAGACTTAAGCTGAGATGAGATAATAAGTGGAATACATGGAGGTGTATGTCTTCAATGTTACCTAACAACTAAGGATGTGATGTGGTAATGGATGCTCTGGATGGGATACAGCTGCCTAGTTTAGATGGAGGCTAGAAGAGGTTGTTAGGTTAACCCTCAGTTGGAAAAAGAGATAAGTTTGGCTAACACTCATATGTAACAATATTGGTTGATCAAGTTAATGGTTGTTTGGTTAGCCAGCCTAGGGAATATCATGATAAAAGGATGGTTGTAGAACCTCAGATGCACTTCCTTGGAAAAGAAGGTGATGAGACCCCGACTAGAGTGGTTTAGTGTTTCCGAGGAATCGATCTTGAGGGATCATGATATACAGGAGATCATGATTTTAAGATCACCATACACCGTTCTACAGAGATAGTAAGTGGCAGTAGTACTTTGGATGATTAAGATGATGTTGCTTGTGGCATGTTGCCATGCATGACAGGAGGTGAAGGATGAATACCAGTAACCCAATGAGTTGGTATAGAGGATAAAGAGTCCCCGAGAGAGAATGGGAGTTCATCACTATGGATGTGTAGTAAGTTTCCCATGGACCAGAGAAGGTTAAGATGCAAATTGGGTTATGGTAGATGGCCTTACCTAGATGACTTGAGAAAGAGAATACTATCAAGGGACAGATCTGGTTGAACTACATATGAGAGAGAGTTGGTTCAACTACACCATGATGTGATTTCTTGAGTTTAATCCAAAGATTCACTTCCATGCGGTGGAAGTAGGTGCATGAAGAACTCGACGTTAGTATAGTTTATCACCCCTAACTAATGGTTAGTGTAATATAGACTAGAGGGTCTGATGAGAGTATATGTGCTCATTCAGGGTAATACCTTGAGATAGTTCTTGTCCTCTGTAAGATGTGATGATAACCACCATAGCCAATATCAGGATGTAAAGAAGCTCTATAAGGGAGGTTGCGTCGATCACCACTTCATTGAGATGATGTTGGTGAAGGGGCCTCACGAAGGTCAAAAAAGAACCACAGTGTGTGCAAATGAAGTCGCTTTGATCGTGCAATGCTAAAAGAGAGCCCAGGGGTGGCATGAGTCGTAAGTTGATGCAAAGCAGTCTAACATGCAGTTCACTATGAGAGAGTATGTGATGTGAAAATTCGACCCCTCTAAGCTAAAGCTGAGAAAGCTGAGTCCCCGATATACGGGTCATTTGAGAGGGATTGGTGGAGATGGTTGTGTTTAGCCTTACCCCTCATGATATAATGATGTATAATGTGTTCCATGAGTCTGATATAGAGCACCATGTGAGGTACCCAAGCCATGTGCTGAGCCCTGAACCTATTCAACTTTTGAGAGGCTGAAATGTCCTGAGTCACCTATGAGGGTACGATATACCAAGGTAAGAAAGAACTCAGATGGAAGAATATGAGATGATGAAGGTTCTTGGGAAGAACCATGGAAAGGGTGAAGCCACATGAGAGCCCTGATGGACGTAAGAAAGTCTTATCCTGATTTGTTTGTTTGCTTGATGGAATTTTGGTGGAAAAATTCCTATAAGAGGGGGAGGATGTTACAACCCAAACTTTTGGGTTCATTTGGTGAGAAATGTAATTTCTCATATTAAAGATATTGGAACAAGTAATGATATAATTTGTCTTGAATAAATGAGTTTCGTTTACAATAGCCTTGTTGGTTGTTTTGTGGGCGTTATTGGCTATTGGACCTAATAACAAGGAAAAGACAGAAGGAATTCCATTATTAATCATAAATGGAGAAAAGAAAAATATAGAAACCTCTAGAAGGCAAAAGAATTTAATCCTAAGGTGGATTTCATGCCTCTTGGGTTCCTTGGGTTCCAAGGAGTCCAAATTTGCAAAGAGAATGCAATAAGAAAAGAAAAGATCAATTAAATATTTCTTTATTAAGAAAGAAATTGAAAATAATGATAAAATGTGGAAAATAAGTGGAAAGAGGTATAATTAAGTTATCCTTGGTGGATTTTCATATCCAAAGGATTCCTAATGTTAAATGGAATTCCAATGAGGAAAATAAAAAGAAAGATAAAGAGAAATCCTCAAAAAGAGGTATTTTAATAAGAAATTAACAAGATAATGAGAAATAATGAATATATATGCATCTATAATGATAATAAGTATCCTTAAAAAGGAATTCCGAAATATTAGAGTTTCTTGGGGTCCAAGGAGCCCCAATGGAGAAGAAAGAAAGAGAAAATACCAAAAATGCAAAATAAGAGGATAATGTGATACATTATTAATGATTTTTGGTGGCATTGCTAAAAAGAAAGTATTTTCTACTAAATGAAAATAGAATTTCGTGCCAATGGGTTAAAAGTCAAGCAATAAAGAGAATAAGAGAGAGGAATTTTGAATTCCTAATATCCAAAGAACAAGGTATTTAAAGGGATGATGAAGAGAGAGAAGTTGCTTCTTAACTAAGGAAAATATGTTTACTTTTGGGAAAAGGACTTGAGTCCTTGTGGATGCACATCTTGGTGTGCGAATACCCTCCCCTATATAAGGGGTAGAGCCCTGGGTCGAGTCCAGAGAGATTCCATGTAGTCCCATCTCTTCTTCTTATTCCTTTCTGTACAAACCCTAAACAAGAGGATGTAGTACTATCCCTAGAGTAATGAAGGATGATATTTTGGTCTTGATGGAGGCAAGAAGCTTCAGTGATGATCCACAGAGGATCGACTATCCAACGCCACGCTGTTCTTCGAGCAGCCACTGTCGTAGGTCTGCGGATCTGTAGAAAATCGCAGTAGCAAACGCAGGCAGATCTCGCTCTAGAACAGACATCTTGGCAACGGTTTGGAAGTGCCTCGAGGGTGCCAGGGTGTAGTGGAGCTGGGGCGGCCATGGACGGCCACCCCCGAGCCCTGAGGAGGGAAGGGCAGACCAAGGATGCTCTGCAGGTCGGCAGCAGCCAGCGGATTGTGAGGTTGAAGAAGACCCAACGACATTGGATCGTTGTTCCCTCCATGGGATAAATAAGTTTTTAACTTAATCGAGGGTGATTTCATCTTTTCAAAATGTTTTCCAAGCAGCAAGCAACGTTGCATGTATAGAGGCGACGTGGTGCCCTCTGATTGGCCCAAGTATGATTTTATTGCAAAATTCATAACTGAATAATGGTAGCTTAGATTAATACTTATAATATATGTATTTTACTCAGAAAAACGTGAGGAATTCATTAAAAATTGTTTTAGAGGCTAGTTCCTCTTGCTATTCAAAAATTAGTGTAAGTTATAAACTTTAATGAATTAAAGATTGGGAAACCCTATTTTGAGATGATTAATGTGTTTAGTAGGGTTTAATGGATGATAAAAAGTTGATATTAACATGTTAATTATAAAAAGGTATATTGAGAACAAAAAGGATGAACTTTGCACGTAATTGGTTTAATTTAGAAATTCACATGCATAAATATGCTTTAATGGGCCTTGAAACCCTAATATTGGCAAATGTGATTCATAATGGTTTTAATTATTCAAAATCATGAATAAAGTTGAGATATGATAATTACAAGCTATTTCAAGTATAAAAGTTTCTAATTGTGGATAAATACCCTTAATGTAGTAATTAGGGTTTTCTAATGGTTAAAGGTAGAATTAATGACAAATAGAGTTCATATGTGAATTAGACCATAATGAACTATGAATTGATGATACATGAGCATAATGATCTTGTCATGGATTAAAAGGATAAAAATGGTAGCTTTAATGTAAAAGAGGCTTAATGGACTTAATTGATGGTTAATTGTGCTTTTTTTGAAATTAGGGTTAAATGTTGTTAAAGGTAACCTTAATATCTTTTGAGAAGAATGGATGAGATAATTAGGGTTTAAAATAGTAAAAGATGAAGGGAAACCCTAATTCTAATAGAAACCCTAAAAATGGACTACAAACCCTAGGAAGCGAGCTAGGTTTAATAGATCTTGATGGCATGATCAATAATAGGAAATTGTATGCATATTTCAGGATCTCATAATGTACTTGCTTGCCTATTTGGATTTCTTGATTGGATTATTTTATCTCAAATCAGCCTGACAGGTATGTGGTTACTTATGGTTAATCCCATTAGTTTCCCAAAGAGTTGCCCAGATGATTCATCGCATTGAATGAAATTTAACAGTTTGGTTGTTCATACTTGCAAAATCATAAAGTCACTATGCTTATCACAATAATAATAGAAGTGTGGATTCTCACACCTACAGGCCACCCTGATGGATAATGCCAAAGGTCAAGCCCATGAGGGAAGACCAATGGGCATCATGAGTGGTCACCCTAGACACCAAGCTCAGGATTGAGAAGGTGGTATTTATAGAATGACTAACGAGCACTATGAAGGGTGACCCCAGGAACCAAGCTCGGGATTGAGAAGGTGGCCTTAAGTCATTGGCAAAAGAGAAACCCTAAGGTGGGTATGCCAGGGTTAGGGAAAAAGTGGTGGAGAATGTCATACTGAAAAGCATAAATTGGCTTGTTAATTAACTTGATTGTGATAATTAGATTGTTAGCCATATTTGTGAAATTTTAGTTGTCCTGACATACCGACATATTTCGATATGCTGACCGACGTTTTGTTTGTCATCATTTTAGGTGCAAGATTGAAAAGGACAAACAGTAAAGTGGCATATGTGGAATTAAATAAGAACTAAAGTACAAAGGAGGATTAGTTAGAATAGACTCCATATGTGGATAGCAGTAGACATCCAAGTCTTGAAAAAGGTATGCAAAGCTTTATTTCATTACAACCTTTCAGTTTAGTTGGTAGAATTTGTTAATTGTTATCGATTATGTGTTGAACCTTTGATCCTGTTAATTGGGATAATGGCCCTGACCTCTTGGTCTCCCTTAATTGGGGGTTACCGAGAGGCGGGGTCGTTACAAGCACATACCCTATGCACAACATGGAGTCAAGTATGTACTCTAACCTGATATGGTGTTGAAACTCAACATTGGTAATATGGAACCCAATATACATTGGAACTCCAAAATCATATTGGTTTGTACATCTGGTTTGGTTTAGACTAACCTAATATCTATCCTATTACTTATCAAATGATGAAGGGTAGCATGATACTATGAAGGTTTGATGGGATATGAGCATAAGGGTCTAACCGAATTTGCAAACCCTAATAAAGAAGCAACCTGATATGGTAGCATGATATGGTGATGAGGATATACCTCAAGAATGATAGGGAAGCACAATATGGTGTCAAGTACACGCCTTTATACCCGATATCAAGGAAGCACTTCAATCCAATATACTTGATTGAGTAACACATGAAGTGTGTCATGTCAAAAGATACATTAAGATGTATAGAGTTCAATGCATTTTGATAATTGTAGGCCAATGTACCTTGAGAAAAGTATTAAGCCAACTTGGTAAAGTATGATGAAATCTATGTCCTAGTAAGGATGAGAGAGAAACTCATACTTGTGTGATATTTATGTAATAAGCATATATTGATACTCCTAATATGTGTGGAGTATGAATTAGGGTTTGATTCTTGATGATATGTACTTCAAACCCTAATCGGCTTAAAGGGGAAACCCTAACCCTAATAATGGGTGAAGGTATGAATTGGAAACCTTAATCGGCCAGAAAGGGAAACCCTAAATCTAATAATGGGAAGGATGTATTTCCCTTGTATCACATAGTGATGATATGAATATGAAACCCTAATTGGTTAGAATGGGAATCCCTAACCCTAATAATGGGAAGGTTGTATTTCTCTTGTATTGCATGGTGATGTTATGTACTTACTATTATTTTTATCATGAAGTGCTAACCATGCAGGAATCATGAGATGATGAGCATAGCCAGGTATGAGCTATGATGTTTCATATAATAAAGATGTTTAAATGGGCCTTGTGAGCCATGTGAAATACTTGTAGTCCAAGTATAATTCTTATAGGGTCGGATGACCTAAAAAGATAGTTGTTTCCTAGTGAGAACTGATAAGATGTTTAAATGGGCCTTGTGAGACATGTGAAATACTTGTGCAACAAGTATAATGTATACCTTGGTCTGAGGAACTAGAGGTAACAGTTACCTGATGAGAGGTGACAATGTTCAGTGATGAACTAAGGGTTTGAATACCCATATCTAGTAATCATGATGATGATAATGCTAAGGGAGAAGAATCCCTAGTAATGTGATAAGGGACTGAGATCCCGAGTGTTATACATTCAATGTTTTTCAAAGATCATGAAAGTACTTGATAAATGTATTACACCTTTCTTTGTAGCATATGTTATAATTCATGTTTGTAATTTGTTTGATGCTAAAAGATATTGTAATGCACCTAATTAATCAAGTGGAATCTCATCATGTAGTTTCCCTGACCATAGATCCATTCAATGTCAGAATTTTCTGAATGGTGAAATGAGTTTAACTCGGAGAGCATATTTTTTAATATGTGGGGGTGAAGGATGACATATATCCATACATCCTAATGGAGAATTGATGTAGCACCTTCCTCATTTATTTGATAATAGGATTGATATGTGAATCTCCCGACCAAATGAGGAATTGATGTGTAAATTCTTCTTCATTAATTGATAATGGGATTTATATGTGAATCTCCCCACCAAATGAGGAATTGATGTATATTCTTCCTTATTATTATAATCTGGGGATGGATAATTGAAATCTCCCTGAAGAGAGTGCATGTTGTGGGTGTAGCTCTAAAGTGAAGATATCAGTATACTCTGGAAAGCTAATTGCAGTTGACACAAGATGTCCTGCCAGTAGTCTCATACTGACCGAGACGGGTGAGGTCTTGGCAGTCGGCTCTTCCATTGACCTTGTATGGTACCGATGCTTTACATAGCCATGGTCGGTTGGAGCATGAGTGGTATACCTCATCTCCTCAAGGCATAAGTGTGATTGTAAATATGTAATCAGCCATGTAGCGTATTTTCTTAAGGATTGAATACGGAAAACATTGGTTGATGTACACTTATTTTATACATCTTAAATGGATATATGTTATACATGTCTTCTTATTCCTAATAAAGAAATTAGATAATCTATAGCTCTATTCTGGATAGTTGAACTATCTTATCAATGCTATTGCTTTACACTACAATTAAATAATGATTTAACATGCTTATTTATATAATGTATCCTCTGCTCAGTTTTATATTGTTTCCCTATGATAATAACATTATTGGAGGAGAGTTATATCTCGCGATGGGACTTGTGTCTCACCCTGTGGGATCAACAATTTTTAGGTGTACATGCACAAGGAAGTAGAGACCGTACGGCACAAGGAAGTATCCTCTGCTCAGTTTTATATTGTTTCCCTATGATAATAACATTATTGGAGGAGAGTTATATCTCGCGATGGGACTTGTGTCTCACCCTGTGGGATCAACAATTTTTAGGTGTACATGCACAAGGAAGTAGAGACCGTATGGCAGAGGAAGGACAACAACAACAACAGGGGCTGTACTATCATCTCAGGTTGAGTGTATTGTCTATCATGTCTTATAGATAGAAGTCCTATGTGTCGTCTCTGTACTCTCAAGTCCTTGGAGTCAGTACATAATGATTTTATAAACAATCTAAGATTTTGTCTTGTATGCCTCGAGGTTTTATGTTACTTCAGTATATGTTTTGAGAAAACAACTGGTATAAGTTATCCTCGAGATGAGATGGTACAATGTATGTACAATGTGAACCGTGATGTATATATTACTTTGGTTCTTTTCTTAAGAAGTTTCCTGGAAATGGATTTCTTTGCAAAATGGTTTTAATTTTTAGTGATTTTTGTTAATCCGCTGGTAATGTTTATTCCGCATAATTTCTATGATGATTTGGTTGTCAGTTTGATAGCGCTCGTCACAATTTTTAGGTGACCCAGTCTCCCATGTATGTTTGTGGAATAAGGCATTCATGAGTCATGTGAAGGTTTTAAGAAAAATAACCAGCCTAAAGTATAGAAATAATTTTCTCATCATCCTATTGCTATCTTTGCAGGAATGTATGAATAAAGAATAACCCCAATGAGTGGGTATGCTACCCTAGTGAGTGGGTATACTATTGAAACTGCCCCCAATGAGTGGGTATGTTATTGAAATTCCCCCCAACGAGTGGATATGCTAACCCCAGTGGGTGGGTATGCTAAGATGATCACCCCCAGCGAGTGGGTATGCTATTGGAACTATCCCCAATGAGTGGGTTTGTTATTGAAAGTACCCTTAGTGAATAAGTATGTTATGATGATTACCCCCAATGAGTGGGTAGACCTCAGAGATTGAGCAATAAGGGTTGAGAAGTTATAACCTAAAATGCATGTTCAAAAATATAAAACCCTTAATTCAACTTTTAGGGTTGGTGTCCCGACTGGGGTGGGTCAACTCAAGAGTGGGAAAAGACCGATTTGATATCACGTATAAATTCAAATTAGCAATTTTTTAGAATTTTGCATTTTTATAGAAATGGAGAATGAAAGAATATATATAGAAAGAATTACAGATATAAATGGATTAAAAATGAAAGAATATATATACACACACACATATATATAGAAGGTAGGAGGTAGGTAAGTGACTGGAAGGATGGAGGTCAGTCCCTGCTGCTTTCTCTTCCACTCCCAATGATTTTTTTGGGTTTCTGGGGCTAGCAGTCACGTGTTAGGTGATAGATGATCGCCCAACAATCAAATCGAAAAATCCCATAGGGGAGAACGCCCTTCTGTTTCCAAGCCTCCATCAATCCTCTAACCTCCTTTTGGTTCTTTTGGGGAGGCATCTCCATGGAAAGCATATAAAAAATGAACAATTACAAAGATGAGATGACCTATGGAGGAGAAAAAACTCTAAACCTGTGGGGTGAGGTTGTGGCTAGAGAGCCTAACCTCCTACAGTGAGTCAAGATGGCACCCTAGGTTAAGAAATTCTCTAAAAATGCAAGTTAACCACTTCGTTTAAGAATTGAGGTAACCATGAATATCACCTAAAGTTTGAAAAATTAAGTATACAAAATATGAAAGCACATGCACTCTTTGAACCCAAGTGTTCTATCTCTGAGGGATACAAAGTAAAGTCATTGAGGAAGTGGCTGAAAATATGTGACCAAATCAGGAGAGGAAGGTCACTAACATGCCAAATGGGAAAAGGAAGGTTGATATAAAAATAAAGTCATTGTGACAATCGGTGATCAATCCCTGAAAGGAAGGTCATCAATAGGCAAGTTGGGAAAGGAAGGTAGATATAAAAGGAAGTCCTTGCAATGACTAGTGAACAAGCTAGAAAAAGGAAGCTCACTGTTAGGCCAAGTCAGGAAAGGAAAGTTAGTGATAGGCCAAAGCATGAAAGAAAGGCCATCATGAAAGACCAATCCTAGGAGAGAAGGTCGTTACAAGCCCAATGCATGGACATATAGCAAATAATGTGTCCTCAAGAAATGAAGGAAATTCGTGTTAAAGAATTACATAAGAAAATAATGTGCTCAAGAATTGTTAAAGTTGTGATATCTCAATAAACCCTAGTTAGGGTAGAGGCTTAAGTCAATCCTAAGGTCAAGTACAGAGGATTAAAGATACATAAGACGCATAAGATTAGGAGGTGATCATGCCCTACATGCATAAGACCATGGGATCAGGAGATAGCTATCCATGTTGCCCAAGGCCCATGGGTCTGGAGATTGGCCACCTTCATGAGTTCATGAGGCTCAAGGGGAAATTGTGAGAGACGCTCCATACGTACATAAGATCCATGAGGCCAAGTGGGGATCACTCCAAAGGTACATGTACCCTTAGATACCTTAAGGAAGTAACTAAGTCTAATTATACATGAGATGTGAAGGTAAAGAATACAAGAGATAATATAATAATGTAGATAAAATCTTGAAGGGTTATGAGAAAATCACTTCCCTTGTGAGGGCATGAAAGTTAAGGAAATTGAAGATTAAAAAGTAATTATGGTTTGGAGTCATTATTGAGAGTGATTCAACCTAAAATGTGAAATTTTGAGATAATGTGTGAATACACCATCTCTACTCTTGGAATGGAATGACCTTTGTATTTTGACTGCAACAAAATGATTATTTCATCTTATTATGAGTGAGAGAGATTGGTAGACACATGTTATACTTAGAATTGATATATGAAGAAGGAATATTCTACGATGAATTTATTGAAATAATCTAAGGTTTAAGGTTCTACCTCACCCTTATGTGGAAATAAATGAACAATAGGTTGGAAACCTAGTGAAAAGGTAGTCACCAAGTGAAACAGAAATCACAAAAGAAAATGTAATTACTAAGTGATGATATCATGAAATTATTAAGGATGTAGACATACCTTGAATTGAATTCAGATACCAATCTTAGTAATAACGTGAGGAATTTGAGTATCAGTTGAGATGTTTAAGATATCAAAGTAGGGTTTCTAACCTTAAGGTTTGAAGCTAATTGAGTTTTCATTCACCTTAACTTTATTAGGTTTGAATTTTGGAGACAAAATTAATTTTTAAGAGGGGTGAATGTACTATCTTTGAGGTATGGGTTCAATCTATGGCCCAAGTGAGGCCCATCAGACTATTTTCTTTACAAATAGGTCCTTATAGCACAAGTTAAAGTAATAAAATAAATATGTGCATAAAGGAATGATAATGACTTTATGGTTTGTTAGATAATTGAAATATGAGATAATATATAAGTTTTCAAAAGAAAATAAGATATATGGTGTTTTAGATAATTAATAGAGTAATTATCTAACCATGAATGGAAACACAATTTTTGAGGTATTAAACAAGAATATTTGGTCTAACTTTTACTATACTTGAAGATAATAACAAAAATAAGAGAATTCTGGAATTTGAAAGAAAAAGGACTTTCCATAGGGCATGGGTAATTTAATGATATGCTAAAAGAACAAGTTTCAGCTATGAAAATTATTAAATAAATCTAAAAAATTAGATATAAGTTGAGAAAGACATGGATGAGTTTCCCTACAAGTTTCATAGCAAAAGAAATTTCCTACTTGGCTATAGAAAATAGTAAAGGGAGAGGGGCCTTGTTGCAATAAATATTTTGTTTCTAGATTTGGGAACCAATTTCAATGGATGGACTATCATGTTGATAGGAAACGCCCTTGTGATGTGTCATACTGATCCTGGCCATCTGATCGAATATCAATGGTTTGCAGATTGTCATACGCCTCCCGCTTGAAAAGGGAAGTCAGGAACAATAATTGAACCCCTCTCCAATCCTCTCTCCCTCTTCGATCCACAGTATCACCCAAAATAACTCACATTTGATTTAGGAGACCAATATGAACCACATTATCCCTTTTTTCCACCTTTGTTGTGGGATATTGGGTTTTCCCAATTTCATAGTTGGTGTTAGGACTCGACAAACCTTTATCGACATCCCTCCCTATATAAGGGCCTGAGTTTTTGGGTCTTAAAGCTAGAATTCCCTCCTCAAGGCAAGTTGGAGTCCTCACAACTCCAGAGCAGTCAAAATTGCCCCTGCTACCCCCACTTACGATTGTCCTGGTCCCCTGTTCGTCGCCAACGAGCATGATCTCCTTCTTCTTGATTGTTTCCCTTCCGATTGAATTGAGTTCGCCAATGAGTTCAGAAGGATGCGACGAAGATCTCAGCATCATCGTCCGACTCTCAGGATCCCATATGTGTGAAGTTAACATTCCACTTTGTTAACTAGTGCTTTTATTTAAGCTCTTTATTTTCTTTTGTTATTTTCCTATTCTACAAGGACCTCTCTTTAATTGTTCTCTTTATAAATCTATGAGGTACACACATTATATACGCTAACCCTTACAATCCACTCAAGCTGGTATCAGAGCAGGTTCTCTAGCCACCATCTTCCCCAGTCGCCGCCCTTTCCTTCTCTCCTCCCCCCCCCCCCGGTGCCCACTGACGCCCGCCTACCCCGGTCAATCGCCGCACGTAGCCCCAGGCTACCAATACCATTGGGCTTCTTGGTCCACTGTCGGGTGATCCTCCGTGTGCGGCGCTAGTCTGCTAGTGTAGCCCGAATGTCTGTCGTTCATCTCCGACTATTCGGTTGAAGGTCTTCGGAGATCCTCCTTCTCTGTCTGCCCGCGTCAGCTCTTGAGATGCCGGGTTCTCTACTGTGCCTTGGCATAGTCAACATGTAGGCTAGTCCTTCCAGTTTCTCTCTCTGCCTGCTTCCGCCTAGTCAGAGGATCTAGGCGGCTCTAACCTCTGTTGTTGTTCTCTGCTGCTTGTGGACCCGGCTCCCTCATGGCTTCCTCCCATGAAAACTTTTGTCATCATGTGACCAATGCAAAGCTAGATGGAAGCAACTACAAACATTGGGTTTGATCCATGGAAATCATTGCGAAGTCACAGGGCAAGCATTCCTATTATATCCCCAATTTTGGTGAAATTGAATTATATAAATATAAATCATGTTCTGATAAATAATTTTCCTGAATGGTATTATTTATGGAATAATATTATCCTTGTGACAAGTTAAAGAAATAAAAGGATTTTTGTTTACAATAATCCTTTAAAATGTTGAACAAGAGAAAGAATGGAAAAATCTAGAAAAAGGATATATCATGGGATAATGGTATTAATGTTCAAAAGGAACAAACTTGTATGGGAAAGGTATCACATTAGATCCCAAAAGAATAAATATAATTTGGAAAGGAAATTAATAAGTTCCTATAATTGATGCAAGAATATATCAAGGAGTGAAATAGATGAATAATCCAGAATCCATTATCCAATATGTGTCATACTTTCCTTTATGGGTTTTTGGTGTAAGAAAGGAAAAAGAAATACTTGGATCGTGTGCATGACAAGGAAATATTGAAAATAGAAAGGAAGAGATTATATTGTTAATACTTAGTATGTATGGAAATACCTTTCTATATCAATTACTCACACTATAACTCCCCTCTCACCCGTGTCTATAAGAGAAAGGAACGTAATTAAGGTTGTTTTCGTGTGTACCTTGCCAATATCGCATTGGAAACTTGTCCTTATTAACCGTACAAGAGGATAGGAAAATAATGAAATTAGGAAAGTGTTAAAGAGATTCTAATCCTGAGGGGACCAGATCAGAAGATGATTTCCGTAAAGCTATATATATATATATATATATATATATATATATATATATATATATATGGGTTCTCCCTTCTCGTTTGATGCCCCTAACCCAAGAACTTCTGCCTTATGATCAGTGCATGTTGATTTCCTCATCCATCCATCCTTCCTTCATCGGAGCAAGTAGACCTTTCTTCCCTATCTTCCTCTCTCGACCGGTCTGTCAGGACCATGCGGTAGCAACAAGCAAAGCTACGATTCCAAGAACCAAGAGACAACCAAGGATTTGTCAAGATCATGGGGGGAGATGGAGGATGGTGGCGACTTCAACTCATCCTTTGCATACATCGTTGTTCCGTCTAAGTAACTGTGGCAGCAGCGCCACCCTTCTGGACTAGAAACCAGAGTACGGTGGTGGAGGGTAAAAGGGCGAGGACGACCACAGGTAGTCTCCGTGCCATCGTGGTGGTAATGCTGGAGTAAAGGGTGAAGGAGAGGTATTTGGCGATGCTGTTCCAGGGCGTGGAGGCCATGTTGGCCCATCCAGCATGTAGACAAAAGCACCCGAGGAGGAACCTTTCCGCTGCGTGAGCAGTTGGGTGTAGCTACGTAGTGGAAACAGAGGAAGGCTCAGTGTCATAGGAGGTGATTGTGGAACGCTATCCATGACGGGGGAGGAACTGGGCGAGCCGCACCCAAGGCCTATGGAGGTCGGCCAAGACGCTGGTTGCATGGCGCAGCAAGGGCAACCACTAGCAGGGGAGACTAGCGGACGGTTCAGAGGTCAGGCGGTCGGTTCATCGTCCTCTTCCTAGATGACACAACTGGTGATCCATCACACATCAGATTGCAAGGTTCTGTAGTGGGCGGAAGATCCACATCAACCTATGACACCACCTTGAGTTGTTCTGACTGGAGGAGAGACCACGGCAGAGGGTGAAGCCCTGTGGTTGATGTTGCCCGGAGGAAGGAGGAGGTGATGGCGTCGCGTCTACCTTGGAAGATCTGAGAGAACCGGTGAAGAGATACAGGTGTTTGCAGACAACTGTGCTGAGAGAGGCAAGTGCTTCGCGTCTACCTTGGAAGATCTGAGGAGGGTATCCATGGAAGGCAGGGTCGAGACAACAAAGGCACGTCAAGGTTTCATTATGCAGTCAGTGGTGGCGTCGAGCATGGCTTGCGCAGGCTTGGAGAATGCAAGGGAGCAAGGTGGATTACAGTTAAAGGACGAAAACACCCCCACCTACTTGTTCATGACCTAGGGATAAATAAGTCTTTTCGCCTAAATCCTGAACACTTTTTCTAGTAAGTTAATAAAAGGATATAAAGATGACGTGGCAGCCTTTGATTGGCTCAAATAAGAGAAATCTTGAAATAATCATAAGTATAGGAAACTCAGATTGAAACATGTCTTATATAAAAATTGATCAGGAGAATGATAGGAATCCAAATAAATTAGTTTGAGAGTCTAGTTATGCTTCATGTTCCAAAAGTATACGCAATACATGTTTAGATGTGATTAATAGAAAGGAAAAGCCTAGATTTGCTTTAATATGATGCTTAATTGATTAGATTTGGTTATGTTGAGCTAATACCTGATCTAGACATGTATAATGAGTAAATCCTTGATAATGATGAATAATGGACAATTCCAGATTAGTAATCTTATATGTGATGAATTAGGGTTTTTAAATCAATATCGACGTCTTGCTATGATCTAATGTTGATAATGTGATCTAGGTATCCTGAGTAATCTAATATGACTAAGTTGATGATTAGGGTTTCACCTAATATGCATAACTAAAGGTTGTAATCATAGAAACTACGATATGATGGAATTAGGGTTTGTAACCCTAATCTCTAGTCCAAACATGAGATAACCCTAAACCCTAGTTTAGGAGAGCATCTAGATCTGATTAATGTAATGTGAATACATGGTGACACATGTGTAGTATGTAAATTTCAGATTGAATACTTTGTTTCTTGGATGTTTGGATGCACTCTTAAAGTACATGTGATATATTATGCATAGTTTCTGCAACGACATAAGGTACATGGCTACGCTTATGAATACATGTATCGAATTCTGAGTTTGCCGAGGTTTCTCGATGATATTGAATGAAAGATAAACTGCTTTCTTGTTTATTTACTTCTTGCAAATTATAAAGTTCCTATGAGTATCATGTAAAGTAAATAATAATATTCAGAACCCTGGGTTAGAATGATCTTAAGGGTGATGCACATGAGCCCTGGAGGGACAGTGATTACACCTAAGGTAGTAGCCCATATATGGGTTAGAATATGAAAACAAGTTTATGTTCTTATATGCAAGATAAAGATGTTTCTTATATGTGTACTTGTGATTATTGTTTGAACCCACATACCAGTATAGAAATATATTGATCACGTATTTCTTTGTCGGAATTTTAGGTACATGTGATACTTGATTCGTGGACATGAGGTTACAGATTAAACATGTTGAAGATACTAAAGTTATTCATGAAGGTTTAATCTTACTGGTATATCTTTACACATGCACATGTTAACTCTTTCTAAAATTTATGTAACTCCTTAGAGGAGCTTTTTATGCAAACATGTAAATATTGGTTCATTAATGGAATTTTTTTACTATTCTGTATTATTTCTTGAATCTGCAACTGGAATTTATGAGTAATGATTTGTGACTTTAAGGTCTTTTAGACACTCAAAATTTTGGTTCGTTACAATTCCCATCTGACTGAGGCTCTGCCTCTTGCTCTGCCTACTACTTCTGAGTCCAAGGACAAAAAGGTCTATGAGGACTGGGTCAAGGATGACTTGATTGTAATGATGTGGATTTTGAACAACAAAAAAACTCGCATCAATGTCACTCTACTTCGTCTCCCGACTGCCAAGGAGATGTGGGACCAACTGGCCAGCACCTATTCTCATAGCGAAAATCCAAAGAAGGTGTTTGATTTGAACAAACAACTGTCCCGTATGCACTTTAATGGACCTAATATTGTTGACTACTTCTCCACCTTTAAGGGTGTCTGGGTTGAGCTCGAGAATCTCTATCTCTTATCCATTAACTTAGCCATGATGCAACAACAAAGACAGGAACTTCAAGTTGTCCAGTTCCTCTGTGGCCTTCCTGACTCATTTACTGGGGTGGTTGACCAGATCCTCGCCATCGATCAGTTACCTATATTAGGGAGTGCCTTTCAGCGTCTCTAACACTTGCCAACTTCCTCATCAGATGTACCTTCTAACACAGCTTACCCTAATGCTCTTGCTGCTATGTCTGGTTGTGGTTGTGGTCAACCTTCCGACAATCATTCTACTACTTCTAGAAGGGGATGTGGATCATTTGGACATGGTTCCCTTGGTTGTGGCTCATCTGTTGATGCTTCTGGAGGTGGCGCTGCTCAGCAGTATTTTGACTTCTGTGGCCGCACCAACAATACTGAAGATAAGTGTTCGAAGAAGCATGACACACATGTGTGGGCCAAAGCTGCATCTGATGGTACTTCTCAGATGACCACTTCTACTCCCTCGACTACGTCCACTACTGAGTTCATTCGCTCCAAGGTGGAACGTCTTCTGCTTGAGAGGACTGGTGCTTCCTCTTCATCTGTTGTTGAATCTGGAGCTCACACAACCACTTACTTTGATTGTGATTCTACATTCTTGAGTGCTCCTTCTTCTAGTGCTGATAATACCAAATGGGTGATTGACTCTGGAGCCTTGTCTCATATCTCTGGCAACCGTTCTCTATTTTACAAACTGACTAAACCCTATTCCAAATCTACTGTTATGCTTGCTGATGGTTCTAAATCTGTTGTATCTAGAATTGACGATATCTTTGATCAAGTCCTTCTACGATCTACTTTATATGTGCCAAAGTTTCCACTGAATCTATTATTTGTCAGTAAAATTGTCTGCAATCTTAACTATAGTATGACATTTGCACTGGGTACTTGTGTTTTGCAGGACCTTTGCATGAAGATGAAGATTGGTGTGGGGCATGAAGGACCTGATGGACTCTACTACTTGGATGAGTTGAAACAGATTGGCACTATAGCTCTGGCTTCATCTCTTTCATCTTCTATTTCTACATTATAGTGACATTTTAGACTCATCCGTCAGCTAAGAAATTAAAACATGTTATTTCTGGTGCCGGCTCACATAGTTTTCAATGTGAGGCATGACAACTAGGCAAACAGTCTAGATCAGTATTTCCCAAAAAAACTCAGATTGGTAGCAAAAATATTTTTGATTTGGTGCATGTTGATGTATGGGGTCCTTGTCATATTCCACGTTTATCCGACAATAAATATTTTATTTTGTTCATTGATGATTACTCCCATGCTACCTAGTTATTTCTATTAAAAGATAGATCCCAAGATCTTCCCACTGTTAAATTCTTCTTTGTTGAAATTAAAACTCAGTATGCTATGCCTATTCAAATTCTACGACTAATAATGCATTGGAATTTGTTCAAAAAAATGTGGAGTTATTTTGTCATTCTGTGGGGACAATTCCTCAGACGTCTTGTGCTTATACACCCCAACAGAATGGTGTGGCTAAGAGGAAGAATAGGCATTTACTTGAAGTTACTCAAACTATCATGTTGCATTCTAATGTTCCCAAACATTTGTGGCCAGAAGTTGTTCTTACTGCCTGTTTTCTGATAAACTGTATGTCTTCCTCTGTTATTGGGAATAAAATTCATGTACAAGTACTACAACCAGATCTGCCTCTTTTTTTTGTTCCTCTGGGAATTTTTGGGTCAACTTGTTTTGTTTGTTTGCTTGGTCCTACTCAAGACAAGTTGTCCCCTTGAGCTGAAAAATGTATTTTTATGGGATACTCAAGAACTCAAAAAGGGTACCGTTGTTGTAGTCTGGTTAATAAAAAGTTGTTCATGAGTAGTGATGTCATTTTTTTAGGATATTCCCTACTGCTCTACTAAAGGGACTGTGTTGAGCTCTGATTTGATTGCAACACCACTGCCTATTATTGGTGATTCTACCTCTGTTGTGCAACCTTATGAGACTACAACTTTTATTGTTTATCAATGCAGAAATTAACCGCCACAACCTACTCCTGCTCAAGACTCCCCCATTGACAACCAATATTCTCCTTCAGAAGGTCCCGCCCTTACTGAGGTAAATTTTGATCTAGATTTACCTATTGCTCTCAGGAAATGTACTAGATCATGTACATCTCGTAATATTGCTAACCATGTCTCCACTGCTCATTTGAGTGTTCATGTTAGTAATTTTGTTGCTTCCCGATCTGTTATTTTTGTACCCAAGAATGTGCATGACACATTACATAGTAAGGCATGGACACAAGCTATGACTGAGGAGATGTCTGCTCTCACTGATAGGGGTACCTGGGATCTAGTTGATCCTCCTTCTGATTGCAAACCGGTTGGATTTCGTTGGGTTTACACTATTAAGTATCATCCTGATGGAACAGTTGAACGCCTGAAGGCTCGCCTCGTGGTGAAAGAGTACACTCAGAACTATGGTTTTGATTATTTTGAAACTTTTTCTCCTATTGTCAGGCAAAATTCTATCCAGGTTCTGCTTTCTATGGCAATTAATTTGGATTGGTCTCTTATCTAGTTGGACGTCAAAAATGCTTTTCTTTATGGTGATCTCTAGGAGGAGGTATATATGGAGAAACCACCTGGGTTTGTTGCTTAGGGGGGATCACACAAAGTCTGCTGCCTCATGAAGTCTATTTATGGACTCAAATAGAGTCCACGTGCATGGTTTGACAAACTGAGCAAAACTCTGTCTACTTATGGTTTTCTCAGATCTCATGTTGATCATTCTATTTTTATTAAAAATATGTCCACTAGTATCATAGTTCTTATTGTGTACATTGACGACATTATATAATCTGGCAGTGATCTTTCTGAAATTAATACTACTAAAGCCTATTTATACAAACATTTTGTCACTACAGATTTGGATAAATTGAGATATTTTCTGGGGATTGAAGTTTTCAGGACTGCTAACGCTCTTGTTCAATCACAACACAAGTATGTTCTTGATCTTCTATAAGAGATTGGCATGCTTGGAGCTCATCCTACTGATACACCTCTAGATCCTAATGTGAATTGGGATGATGATGAATCTCCTTTGTATCCTGACAGTAAAAGATATAGGAGACGGGTGGGCAAACTAATCTATTTGACTATTACTAGAGCTAAAATTTCTACTGCTATTGGTCTTGTTAGTAGGTATCTTGACAAGCCTAAATAGTGTCATTTGGAAGCACTGTGTCATATCCTGAGATATCTAAATAAATCTCCTGGTAAAGGTCTATTTTATAGAAAACATGGTCATTGCTCTATTGAAGGCAATTCTAATTCGGACTATGCTGGTAGCAAGATTGACAGAAAATCTACCTCTGGTTATTGCACCTTTGTTGGTGGTAATCTGGTTACCTGGCGAAGCAAAAAGCAAAATGTTTTTGCCAGATCTAGTGCTAAGTCCAAGTATCGTGCTATGGCTCATACTGCTTGTGAGCTTATGTGGGTGCAATCTCTTCTAAAAGAACTTGATGTGGGATCTTTTGCCCCTGTCCTTGTGCACTGTGATAATAAAGCATCTATTTTTTTTGCAAATAATCATGTTTTTCATGAGAGGACCAAGCACATTGAAGTTGACTGCCACTTCATTGGAGAATCTATTCTGACTGGACGTATCTGCACTCCTTTTACTCGCTCAGAAGACCAAGGTGTTGATATCTTCACAAAGCTGCTAGCCAAAACATTTCTCCTCTCTTGTGGACAAGTTGGGCATGATTGATATCTGTGCTCCAACATGAGGGAGAGTGTTAACTAGTGTTTTTATTTAAGCTCTTTATTTTCTTTTGTTATTTTCCTATTCTACAAGGACCTCTCTATAATTGTTCTCTTTATAAATATATGGGGTACACACGTTGTGTACCCTATCCCTTACAGTCCACTCAAGACAGTTGACTCGCTCAATAACATATTCGTGAGGAAGAGAAGGACGGATGTAGAAGATGAGGGAATCAATAGCCTACCCCGGGTCATATGCATAATGGGTAACAATACAAAAAAAAGGGTCAATTATAAAAAAAAAATGTAGTGAAAACCCCATATTTTGTAGCTAAAGGCTTTAACTACATATTTCTTTACACACACAAGTTGCAGTATATGGTCATATAGCTAAAGCCTTTAACTACATTTTTCAAATATGTAGTTAGATAATCCATTCACTACAAATTCATATGTATCCAGAAGCGTATCTAGATATTGTCCTTATATATTTAAATATAAGTATAATTATAGCTAAATGTATGACTAAAATTGCATATATAGTCAGTATGTAGCAAAAAAATGAAGTTAATACATTTTATATGTATTTAGTGTATTGGGAAAGGCAGCAGTTACTATATGCATATATATGTAGTGCCATTTAGTACACATACATATATGCTTAGCTCGACTATATATTCATATATATATATATATATATATATATATATATATATATATATATATATATATATATATATATACAAACATACATACATACATATATATAGTGTAATTTGTTAGTACATAAGCTCTTTTAGTAACAAAATTGTAATATTTAGAGAAAGTTGTGCTCATTATGCCAACAATCTTAACGTCGAATGTACATGGGAAGGATGTATACCTTGCCCCTATTACACAATGTGTACAAAGAAAAGTATATACATATATCAATGATTCAGTGGTGTACTAACATCTTTGTGAAAGAGTTATGTCCTTCTCGGCCAGTTTTAACATCCTTATTGTCTTCTTCTTTTGTTCGAGCTCTTGTTGTTCGGCCAGCATCGTCCAAAAGCACCTGAGATAAGAATATGAAAAGAACCTTCTAAGCAGAGATAGAAGGAATATCGTCCCTACGAAGTTGGTCGCTATGTTTGCAGATGCTGACAGTGGTTGTTCAAATATATACATAGGTCTATGAAATGCAGGCTTCTCATAGAAGCAAAGAGCCATATCAAATTGCAACATATCATGATACATTGTTGTGTCTGTGGCTATTGTTGCAGCTATGACTGGGCGGGCCAGGGCTTCAAATGGATATGCATCATCATGCTTCACAGAAGAGAACCTATTGTGCTGGGGCTGTCTTAGATACTTCTTATACTCTATATCTGAATTCTTGACATTGTTAAGCTCAATCTCTAATTTAGGTAATGGAAGTTGCTATGATGGCAAAGCTTGTACTTCTCTTAATCTTAAAAATAAGGTTTTACAAATGGGGAGGCATTAAAAATGAGGTAAAGATCATCCAAATAGTTTAATAAAGATATATAAGCATTCATACATGGCATAAATGAAGGTTGCTATGAGAATAAGATGACAGAATTAGTACCTTAAAGAGACGAGAAGTATCTAAGCAGCTCATCCATGTTTTTTTGCAGCCCAAGCATTGTATGAGAGAGTTGTAAGATAGTTCCCTTGCACCATTGAGGCTTGCCATGTCTAGAATTTTCAGTCTATAACATGCACAATAAGGTCATTCATTTAGACCATTTGAAAGTACAACCCAATAATATTATTGTCAGTATGCACCTACTGTAAATTCAAGTTACAACAAAGTGATATGAATAGAATTATGGTTATCATGCAAGAAATGTGAGAGAAAATGATAAGGGAAAGTCATGCCTATGATGTAAAGTAAGTATCTTGAGGAGAATATGGTACAAATATTTTTTGTTCAACCTCAACTATCTAATTGGACCAAAATGCCTGGAGTTGATGTTGATGTTGTTGTTGTTGTTGTTGCAGGAGGTGGAACTATTGAACCTACTGATATGCAAGTTGCTACTGGCTTGATAAATGTGATGGAGAAGTAGGAGATCCTGAACCAACTTTCGGAGAACCAGTTCCTACCATCGTGGTAGGTTGGTATGCTGGAGTATTGTATGAAACACCAATTGATGGTTGAGAAGTAGGTGTCAGATGCTCCATATGCTGATGTTAGCCTTCACCTCACTGATGATCTATTTTCAATGTATTCAAAAGAAGGACAAGAAACACAACAAGAACAATTAATAAATTGATTGGCAGTCATTAGTTAAGTACTATGTTCAAAACATCAAATGTATATGAAGAACATGTGCATAGGAGGGTCATCAACGGAGTTCATTCGCAGCATCCATTGAAGTAAGGATGTAGCAGCTCAAGTTTGAAGTAGGCCGGTGAGGTAACTTGCTTGAGCCTACCATCAAAGTAATTAGGAATCATGGTGTCCCATGGATGAATATCAGAATCAGGCAGTGGCTTGTTGTGTAAGTATTTAATAGAAGAACTTCCACTCATGCTACAATAACTAAATTTACGAAACTTGTAGGTATTTAGGGCCTTTTCCATCTGTTATGCTCCCTTTCCAACTATGAATGGGAATTCAAGAGGTAGCATCATCTTTGGTTGTAAGAAGGGATTTCATGTTGTGGAAAACTGAGTGGAATTTGGTTGGAAGTGCAAGGAGCCAATTGGAGCATAGGTGGAACAACCCGTCGTGTTGGAAAAGCATGGTGTTCAGACATATATGAAACGTGAACCTAGGATGGAAATTCAGTTCACCGCATAGCCTAAATAGAGGTTGTGGTCATACTTACTGGAAAAATGGAATACAGTCCATTCTCAAACCCAGGATGGAAATATTTTATTACCATAACAGTTAGGTAGATGTCATTAATTGATATTTGAAGAAATGAGGTCTATACATTCAAATGAAAAGAAAGTGGTGTATACATTCTAATGCCTCCTGTATAATTCATTTGCAACATGCTCAAGGTTGAAGTCATTTTCACTTCTAAGGACTAAAACTTATTGATACATTTTACTCACAAAATTTACTGTCAAAGTGTGAAAAAATGCAATTTCTTTGTTAGTGTTCTATACTAGTGATTACCTTCAGGATTCAACTTTAAACAAATCTATAACTTCATTGTTATTCTTAAAGTAGTGAAGGATAGGCTGAAACAAGGAAACCTAAATTAGATTCGTGTTGTCCTTCACACATTACAACTAAAACCATGATATCAAATTCAAACACTCTGAAGCATCTATTTATACAAAGGCAATTAGGCTGCCTGCAGAAAATAATGATTGAATTATATAATAGTGCAATTTGAGTTTTTGAAGCTTAGTCCCTATTAGACTTAATCCTCGCTTTACCGCTTATTAGTTCAATAAGCTTGCTTTTAATTAATGTAGTGAAAATTGTACAATTAAACACTCTCATTATAGAGAAGAGAACAAATCATAATCCTACAACATGTGATTTGGTTAGAAATAACCATGGTCAATAACTCAGCCATGTGTTTTCACCAAACCGGAGATCACCACAATCTATGACAGTAAAAACCAGTAAGACGAGATGATATACCTGATCCAACATCTAAGAAATAAGGAAATTATCTAAAAGCAAACATTTGCTTTTAGATATAGGCGTCGTTAATGATGTAATGGAGGCGGAGGCCTTGTAGGCTAAGTCAAACATTCAAATTGCAAGTAGGGGTTAAGGACTACTTTTTCCTTTTTATTTTTCATGGAATTGTAGTTCTTTGCTTTCCTTTTTAATGTTAACAATTGGTTTTTTATTATTGTTTGATGCTCCAGATTTTTTTGTTTATATGATGACCAATACGGATCAAGTGAAGCAATATCATCAGGCATATATGATTGAGCATGTGGTTTCAATCCCTCACGAATCAACCTATCTATTCATTTTCCAACCCAATCACTACTACAGAAACGGCCTTTGGCGTCGGTCGTTTAACCCCATTTGGCGTCGGTTTCCGACCGACGCCTATGTGGGCGCCGCTAAAGGTCGAACACTTCGGCGTCGGTTTTTTAACCGACGCCTATTTAATCTATAGGCGTCGGTCGATTAGTAGATAACCGACGCCAAAAGGGTTCGCGCCACAGAAAACGGCGTCATCTAGGGCACTTTCTGCGTCGGTTATTTACTAAACAACCGACGCCTATATGGAATATAGCGTCGGTCTTTTAGTAGATAACCGACGCATAAAGTGCCCTAGATGACGCCATTTTCTGTGGCGCGAACACTTTTGGCATCGGTTATATACCAAAAGACCGACGCCTATAGATTAAATAGGCGTCGGTTTGATACGAATATCCGACGCCATTTCCAGGACTGCTTTGGCCACATCAGGCGTCGGTTTTTTGAAAAAAACCGACGCTGTAGGTCTTTGCTGACGGTTTTCTATAAATAACCGATGCCTATTTCTATTTTTTTTTTTCATATCAGTTTGCAGGCCTGCTGTGGCTGGTCAGCAGGATGAGAACCTGCAGTTCAGTTTTTTGAACTGCAGGTTTACGACATCCATTGATATCAGCCTACAAACAGGCCGCAAACCTGCAAAAGTCACAAGGAAAATTTCACACAAGTACATACATTCAGACATCAATTCAATTCTCACATTCACACATATAGAAACATTCAAATACATGTATTAACATTCAGAAATATTCATTTACAAAGTATCATTCATTATCGCTATCAACATCCCAATTATATCTTACAGTTGCCACTGCTTGTATGGCTTTTGCCCATTCTTCTCTTACTTCATTTAATGCTTCCATCGTATATGGAGCATGTATATTTTTTAAGCGTTTACCTATAGTGTGGTCAGTTTTAAACACCTGCAAAGAGAATGATGTATATATATAAGTAATAATATAAAAATAAGATTGATATATTTCATACTAACTAATGAGACTATATATAATACCTCATGTATGCTATCGATGTCCAATGCGGCATGTTTGATAATCATCTGCATAAATTGCATCACATAGTATGTGCATGCCCAGCCATTGTCTTGTGTAGCACACTATAAATTGAAACATACAAAATAATACAACTAAGCACAATTCACATCAATAATATATATATTTGAGTCGGGAACTTACTTGTACGTTCTGCCAATTTATTGGCTGGTTCTTTTTCCTTGGGACCGTTCCTCCAGCCTTTTTGAATGCATCTAAACCCCTACATGTTAATATAACACAATAAATTGCATAAGTAAATAGTAATGTAATAAAAGATGTTAACGGATATAAAAATGAAATATTTCTCACCAGAATAATGGCATTCTCATTATGTGTCCAATTTTAGTGTTCAATGTACTCCCCGCAGGATCTAGATAATAAACAGTGAATGTCCCGGGGACAATAACTAGTAACTCCCAATGTCTACCGCTAGAGGAAAGAAGTTAACAATTAATAACTCAAAATGCAAAATAAAAATGGAATTTTCTTAAGTCCAAATTATAAATAAAGTAAACTTACTTGACATTGAATGGAGCTATTATTATCGTCTTCTTTTGCTGACCAAAAATTATAAAAGCATCTATACAGTATTGTTGAACATTATCAGGGTCTTTAGCTACCAAACTAATCAATGATGGAATCAAAAATCCCACGTGATCAAATGCAAATTGTTTGCAATGATCTTCGACTAAGTAGCTGCAAAACATATAGGCGTATGCATTAATATATAAGAAACCAGATCACCAGATCTTATACAAGGTATATGGATGTATAAACAAGATCTCACCTTATCCATGTCTCTATCATTGATGTATTCAGCCAATCATACATAAACAGCTCAATAATATCTTGTATAAATAAAGAGTTATCGTATGATTGACCTGCATAATCTGCATCTAAAGAAACTATTATAGGGCAATGTATATTATGTGCCCATAGCCAACATGCCATTCCCCTACAAGAAGGACCTAATGGGTATGTTAGGTCAGTTGGAACCCAAGTTGGTAATGCGGGAAGTGGAGGTGGAGGCCTAGGTGCTCCTGGTGTCTTCTTTTTAACCTATATATATAATTTCAGATCAGTTGACATCATATATACACATTAACAGTCTAAATCAATGTAAATTTATCTTACAATTTCAGTCGTGTAGACGACATCTGCTTTGGGCCACAATATGACCCTGCCTTCTGCCTCACCAAGTGTATCAATATCTGGGTGGGCATATGGCAACGCAACTTCCCTCCAATCGGGTAATACATGTATCGGGCTCACACGAATGTAGCCCTGCGGCATTGGAGTCCCATGAAACGTTGCCCCAGGAAGGGACTGGTAAGCCTGCACCTCTGCAACAACATAGTCTTGCATTCTTAAGCGGCATGGCTTCAATGCCTACAAATTTACGTAAAGAATGTTATACATATATACATATAATCTTGAAAACATATCATCTTGAAAAGACTAGCTACAATTTCATAAACAATACTTACAGCAGATGTGCTAGGCGATGGGTCTCCAGGATTACTCGCAGTCTATGCATCAGGAGAAGAGTGGGTCGCCATAGGCTGATTGGAAGCCTGAGATGCCTGCCATCGCAGCAATTCTTCCTTGACCTTCTCAGCAACTACATCGTTGACCTTCTTAGCAACTAAATCCTCAACTCTCTTATTCTCCTATACATGGATAAAAGAAACATTAGATTCTTATTAATGAATTTCCTTTTGCAGTAACATTCTAAAAAAAGAATAGGTTACCTCTTCTTGAGAAAGTCCCGCTCTGGGTTTGCGCTGGGATGGCCCAAAGAATGTTTTGATGCCAACACCAGCGCCGGCACCTCTAACACGTCCAGGATGCTCTGGGTTACCCAGAGCAACTGTCAATTCATCCCTTGTGCCCTGAGGGATGAACGTGCCTTGTTTCCTCTGCTCGTGTAGCTCCCGCTAATCACCATAAATAGAAATTGGTAAGTTAACACCACAAATAATCAATATTCAAATGATTTCTCTAAGAGTTGTATTTTACCATTTTTGCAGCCGCCTTAGCAGTTACAGGCTTCTTTATTTCACCCTTCTTGTTTTGCCTGCCAGCTATCCAGATATCATGGCGAGGCATGGGTGTGGCAGACTCCTGAGTAGGAGCAGACTCCTGAGTAGCAGCAGACTGCTGAGTAGCCGCAGACTCCGCCTGTAGTCTTTGGCAAACGCTTGCATAGCCTTTTGGACCCATAGTGTGGTCATGCACATTCAGTGCACGCCTTGCTTTTTGTGCGTCACTGAGGGCCTAGTTAGTATGCACATTAATGATTTGGTTAGTAGCACTAAATGTTAATCTTGAATAGGTGAATACAATGTATATTAATTAAATTGGGAGTGACGCCTAATACCTTGAATTCTTCAGATTTTCTTGAAGCAACAAAATTGTCCCAATCTTCTTTGTCCAAGAAGTTCCATTGTTCAAGGACTGACTTCTTCTTCTTATCACCCTCTTTTATGTATTCTCTGTTCAGATTTGTCCTATAATTCCTAAGCATCTTTCCAACGCATTGCATCACACTTTTACGATGCAACTTCTCATCCAATGCAAACAGATTCTGTAAAATAGAAATGTTATTAACTAGTATCCAAAATAGAATTGCAAATAATAGAATTTGTAATCTACAAAATAGAATTGCAAATAATAATAACTCACGCATAAATCCTTCCATATCAAGTCTTTTTTCCCTTGAGGAACTTTATGCCAATTATCATACTTAACACCACAATGGCTCCGAGTGGTACACTCAAGATAGTTTACAAAATTATTGTGGTTCACTCCAATTGCATTTCCTCCATTATCAAACTCCACCACCAATTTGGATCCACTACCACTTAGCGCTAATAACTTCTTCAACAGAGTGATGCCCCTTTTCTTGTTAAGTGTTTGCTGTTGCGCATCAAGTTGCTCCAATGCTTCAGTGGGTACAGGTACATCATCAACCTAAAATTTGACAAAAATAAACACACTAAATTATCCCAATATAGAAATATAGGATATATGACATAACTAGAAGATAATGAATTTTATAGAAATACAGGATATGTTTTTAGAACTTACATTGGTATCCTCGCCATGCTCGTCATGGATAGCATGCTCATCATGGACTTCATGCTCATCATGGACATCATGCTCGTCATGGTCAGCCATCTGAAAATGTCATTAAAAAGGCAAACATTTAGCATTTGTATTAACTAGAAAAAGGAAAACATTTAGCATTTGTATTAACTAGAAAAAGGCAAACATTTAGCATTTGTATAAACATACATTTCTCTAAAATTGTGATCTTTTATCAATTAACAATCCTTCATTGTGATCTCCGCGCACATATAAGTCATCATTAGCTTCATTGTGATCTCACTAGTAAGTGTATAATGTGTATTTGGTTTTCAAGCAAATTTCGGCAGCATTTCCATGCTGTTCTCTAAGTACATATGTACTTAGAGAACAAACGGGGAAATGCTACCGAAATTTTCTCGAAAACCCAATACACATGATACACTTACATCCTAAGTGAGATTAGGTGTTCAAGAACAGTCCCAAACTGGGGACTATCCAAGATTTACTCCTAATGAGTCAATCTTGGATGGGTTTCTAGGCCAACAAACACATTTGATGTCATTCTTATATATAATAAATGTGTACCACCTATCCCATCCTTGAACACCTAATCTCACTAGTAAGTGTATAATGTGTATTTGGTTTTCAAGAAAATTTCGGCAGCATTTCCCCGCTGTTCTCTAAGTACATATGTACTTAGAGAACAAACGGGGAAATTCTACTGAAATTTTCTCAAAAACCCAATACACATTATACACTTACATCCTAAGTGAGATTAGGTGTTCAAGAACAGTCCCAAACCGGGGACTATCCAAGATTTACTCCTAATGAGTCAATCTTGGCCGGGTTTCTAGGCCAACAAACACATTTGATGTCATTCTTATATATAATAAATGTGTACCACCTATCCCATCCTTGAACACCTAATCTCACTAGTAAGTTTATAATGTGTATTTGGTTTTCAAGAAAATTTCGGCAGCATTTCCCCGTTGTTCTCTAAGTACATATGTACTTAGAGAACAAACGGGGAAATGCTACCGAAATTTTCTCAAAAACCCAATACACATTATACACTTACATCCTAAGTGAGATTAGGTGTTCAAGAATAGTCCCAAACCGGGGACTATCCAAGATTTACTCCTAATGAGTAAATCTTGGATGGGTTTCTAGGCCAACAAATACATGTGTTGTCATTCTTATATATAATAATTGTCTATAAACTACAGGCAACATGGTTAATCCTAATCAACAGAGCATTATTAAATAATAAATCAAGAAATCAATAGTTTCAAACAAAAGGTCTAGGAATCTTTACTAGACATTATATGTATCCCTAATCATCATATTTAACATACTACATTATTATGAACATCCCGATCAGATTAAGATCATACTATGTTATAACCATTGGTTTAATAACCCTATTTCCGCATGTACATGTTTATCAACTTTAAAACCCTATAATTCATGAAATCATTCTAATTCAATTTAATATGTTGGGATCACATAATTATACTGGTAGGATTTTAATAGACATGATAAGTACCTAATCTATAGAGCATTATTAAATAATAAATCAAGAATTTAATAGTTTCAAACATGCAATAATTCACAATGCAATGTTATAAACTATAGGCAACATGGATAGATGAGACTAGAGTTCATATTAGAATAAAAATTAGCAACTTAGGACAAAGTCCATCACTAAAGTCCCAAACTCAACATATATGCACAATCAGCATCAAATATAGGACAAAA
Organism: Alisma plantago-aquatica; assembly: GCA_963693085.1. Classification (NCBI taxonomy): domain Eukaryota; kingdom Viridiplantae; phylum Streptophyta; class Magnoliopsida; order Alismatales; family Alismataceae; genus Alisma; species Alisma plantago-aquatica. Next base: position 970,235,857 of record OY856411.1, on the reverse strand, counting down.
GGGTAGATTAGAACCCTAATGTATTGTTGTTTGCTTCCTCCATTTGCCCCTCTTGCCCGACAACTGGGTTTAATGAAAGAAACACATCCATATTCATTCTACTCTCTCGTAGGTGGAAGAAGAGGAGGAAGAGGGTACCTGTGACGAGCGGCAGCGGCGGCGGCGAGAAGCGAGCAGGTGTCAATCGGTGGCTGCGAGCAGCAGGTGTCCAACGGCGGCAGGAGCGGCGGCGAGCAGCAGAAGGTGTCCAGCAGTGGCGAGCAACAGGTGTCCAGTGGTTGCGGCGGCGCGACGGCGTGGCGGTGCCAGTTCTCAGGCACTGGAGCAGCAGGGCGGCGGAGAAGGGGTGCGGAGAAGGGGCGCGGAGAAGAGAAGAAGGTAGCAGGAGTGGTGGCGGAGAAGGGGGCACCGGAGAAGAAATAGCCGGAGAAGGGAGCGCTGGAGAAGAAATCGCCGGAGAAGAAATCGGCGGCAGAGAGAAATAGGGAAATCGGCTCGCAATGGAATAGAAGAAAGGGGAAGAGTCGGGCGATCGTGGGATATAAAGTTCCCAAATAGCGTCAGTTGTTTGCAACAACTGACGCCTAAAAATCTTTAGCGTCGGTTGTTTGCAACAACCGACGTCCAATTGGATGATATTTTCATGAAATTGTTTGGTGGGAACCACCTTCAGTGTCGGTTATACAAGGATAACCGACGCTGAAAGTGACACTTTTCGCGCAAATTTTCATCGCACATAGGCGTCGGTTTATACCTACATAACCGACGCTGAAAATGACACTATTTTTTTTTTGATTTCACGGGCGACTTTAAGCGTCGGTTAGTTATAAACAACCGACGCTGAATACAAAGCGGTACCCGTGTCTGGCTGGTCTTCGAATATAGACGTCGGTTTGCTTAAACAACCGACGCCTTATATGTTAGGCGTCAGTTTTCCTTAATAACTGACGCCCAGAAAAGTGACACTGAATGCTATTTCTTTAGTAGTGAATAAATCATATCTCCCTAAGAGAGAAATACTAAGGATATGAGATAGTAAAAATAAGTCTAAGTTGGTAGTAGTAAACACACGGCACAAGAGAACAAATTATAGGCATCTCATGTACTCCCTGGATAATCAATGAAGGTAATAACCAGTGAATGTGTTCCTAGATAATGAAGTATAGACCATCCAACTTTTGAATTATCCAACACAATCTAAATTCTAACCAAACATAACACTATAACTAAATGATGTCGGATATAGAAACAAAGCCAATTGTACTTACGCTCTATAAATATATATTTATCACCTCAGTTTGTGTGCTAAAATGGAACATAACCAAGCAAGAAGAAAGAAAGAGTTCAATTTGAACTGATAGTATAGATTTGACAACATAATTTTGTCTCGAAAATGTGTTCCCTTAGATATTTAAAAAGGATACCGACCTTGGTGTTCTCATTAGATCTAGTTGTGTAAGCTATACACATTTGGACTCTTCCCACTAGGTCGTGCTCAGGTTCACAGAAAATAGGCAACCAACAAAGCTTTTCATTCTGCAGAACAAATAAGAAATGTGAAGTGATACAAAGGCTTTTTAACATCAATTGGAAAGATATACTAATGATTCTTACAGTATCCTCCACAATTTTGGCAACCTGAGCAAGCACACGGCTACATGATTTACCCTTGGAGTCATAAACTTCAACAATTAAGTCATCACCATGACTCTCTGGAAAACTATATAGGATACTAACTTGTTAGGTTCTTCATAAATATGTATTCCATAAAAATTTATAGGATAATAAAACAAAAGTAAAACATGGATTGACACCTCAGTTCATGCATAAACATTAAACATCAACATCAAGTACGATTGGAAAATAAAAAGCTTACAAGAGATGGATTTCACTAGATCCTGGTTGCATTCGTACATCCTCATCTTCAGTAGAACTTTTCAGTTTTAATAGATAATAATGTGTTTCTGATGACACCAGAACATGTTTCGGAAATAAAATAGTAAGTAACAGGGAAAGGATTGTAGAATCTTCCAATAAAGATAAATGATAATACCCTGTACCAGCTCATAGGATGACCGGCTTCGCAAGGTAGTTACCCTAGTTTTAAGAAGCCCAAAAACCTATTTGATATATAGGCTACCTACATACATATATGCCAAGCTCTGTCAAGAAAAAGAACTTTGCGAGAGAAGAAAAGGTGTCAGTTGGATTTTCCTCAATGATTCCCAACCATATGCTCTTGAGCTCCAAAGAAAAAGAGAAAGTTGAGCCTGACCAAATAAAGTGATAGAGTCGAGCCAGATAAATAGACTGAATTGAAATAGAGTAATAGTAATTTCAGACATCCGCATAGCTACTGATATTAAACTTTCCCCCTCTACAAATAGGTTGTTGTCAATATGCATGAGAGTAAACCTATAAAAACGAGCCATATAAGAAGGAAAAGGTTTTTTTGTGGTGGCAGTTAATCTAGTGCACGTTTGGTGGCTCTGATTGTCTCATGTGTCCCATGATCTCCGCATGAACCTTTGTACAAAGAAGAAGGAAAAGGAAACAATCTTCCACTATTGTTCTATTAGTATGTCAAGTTGTCTTCCACCAACCCTTGCACCTCAAGAAAGAACTTATAAGCAAACTTAAAACATTTTGCCAACTGACAGAGACAAGTCATCCATCTAACCGAAACAATTTGCCAGAATAATAAATTTTAAGAAATACATGAATATATACACAAAGTTATTAAATGAAATAGGACAAATCACAAGGCATCATTCAAAGTTCATATACATATCCATCACACAATTTAAAAGCCAAAACTATATAAGTGCATGAGGTACATACCTTCTACCTACGTGGTACTACTACATTTGTCATGTTCTATATAAGGATATCCATGAAAAAATCATGAATAGAAGAAACCAATCACATATGGCAACTGAATAGTATATACTATTAAAACACATAATACAATCAAGAGTAAAGCTAGTTGATTTTTAAGGCCTTGTAATGCAGTCTTTGTTGGACATAGTAAGAGCTCAAAATCTCTGACAGATTCCTAGGAATTCTTGGTTGGTTGCAGGCTTCTATTGAGTTGCTTAACTAAAGATAGCTTGGAACACTAAAGTGATCCTAGCACTTATAAATTACTACTATCATGTGAGTTAGTATACTGATTTTCAGACCTCCAAGTGATTAGTCACTTTCTTATCAACCAGATTCAATCTAATATTAGTCACTTTCTTGTCAAACTCCTCTCTTGCTTTCTTGATCTGGTTAGGTAGGTCCACTAGGTTCCTAGACCAATCCTTTAGCTCTACTTTGACCCTCTTGAGCTTCTCAACCACCACGAACAAAGGATTTCCGTTGACCTTTACCTCCTAGGCACACTTGACCACACCCTCGAAGGATGGCCAGGATATCTAGTGGTTAAGAAATCTAAAAGGTTGGTTGGGTTGTTGTTGTCTTGTTAATTGAACCTCCATCCAAGAATGGTCACTGTTAGGTTGACCACCCAATTTGAGAGCCACCTCAAGGAACACCTCAAGCCACTTTTCATTCACCAACCCCCGGTCCAGGTTGCTAGAGATCCTTCTCATCGGTATCCTTTTATTGTGCCATGTGATCAGACCTCATGTTGAGTTCAAACAGCCCAGCAGCATCAACAGCTTCATTGAAACGTCTCAGGACCGATTCTGGTATAGGCAAGCCACCCCACTTCTCCCTGGGCTTCCTTACATGGTTAAAATCACCAACAACCAATTGAGGCAGTTCCTATTAGGTAGATTCCACCAGCAACTCCCAGAGTCTTCTCTTATCCATCTCCAAATTAGATCCATAGATTGCCGTCACCACACAGTGGAACCCCCCTAAGTTAATACAACTCAAAGTAAAAAAATGATCACTCTTAAAAATCATCTGCACATCCCACACTATCGGATTCCAGCCCACCACAATTCTGCCACCTTCAATGCTATTCAAGTTTGAGCAACTCTTCCAACCAGTAGGGAACAGCCCCTTAACTCTGTCAGCCACCTCCCTATAGATTCTAGTTTATACACATACCATAAACGGTGCTCTTCTTTCCTAGATGATCTGTCTAAGGGTAGCTTTCTTACTAGCCCAGGAGGCCCCCCTCACATTCCAAACCAATAGGGTCATTGGGAACCCATGTCCACCCCCTCTTTCACAAGGGAGTAACCACGGCCTGCCACCTTTCCTCTGCCTCTCCCTCGGCCACCATGATATGATGTCCTACTACTTCTTGTGTTGATTCTCTTTGAACTACAAAGAACAACCTCGTCCAGCTCCTGGTCTTCCAGTACCTGGAAAGAGTTCCCAGTCACTACCAAAACATCCCCCTCCTCTTGAGAAACGGTCAGCTTAACACCAATAGTATCAGTGTCAGCCACAACAATCGCACCAGCAACAACATCATCACCTGCAACAATGACAGCACCAGCAACAGTAGCAGCATCGGCAACCGTAGCTTCCCCACCAGAATCACTGACCACTGCAACCACATCTTTGGTTCCCCCTCCAATCACCCCCTCAAGGATGATCTTAGGGTTATCAGCCACAACCTCCATGACCTCACATTCCTGAGGCATCTCCCTCGCACCCACGTGCATCTGAGAACTATTAGCAGGAGCCATATCACGGCGTCGAACAGACTGTAGCCGCGCTCCACTGATGGCCCTTCCTCTATTGGTCCTCCTTGGTGGGGGCCTACTCCTGGATCTTCCCCTCACCACCAGCGGCTCCTTATGAGTCTCTCTGGCACTCGGGCACCCCTGAGGCAAGTGCCCAAACACCTTGCAGGTAGGGTAGTGATCAGGAAGTGCATCGTATATGACTCTGATCTCCAGCTCGCTTCCATTTGGCATTTCAAGCATGACCACCGAAGCAGGTTCCTTGTCCACCGCTATCTCAATGCATAAATGAGGGTCTCCAGCAAACCTACCCTCCATCCAGAAATCCACCACGCGAGGAGTACCTAGACCATAGCCAATTATGGTGAGAGCCCACCTCATCTAGTGGCACCCCAAGTCCGGTAGGGTCACCCAAACCAGAGCTGTGGTGAGCGCCGCACACCTAACATCTACCTCTAGGGTCCATTTCCTCGTCAAGACCAATTTGTTGTCGAAGAACCACATACCTCTCTCCAACGCCACCTTCATGACTCCGTTAGAGACAAACTGGGCGAGCATCAGTTTGTCCTTCAGCTAGGAGACTTGAAGCTCGCCTCTAGGTCTCCACGTCCTTAACATCCACCCATAAACCTATTGAAGATGATGATTCCTACCCAAGACCTGAACGATTATCAAGAACCTTTGCAACTCATCCAGTTCCTATGCCACAGGCTCAGAGATCTTCATCCAAGGTCTACTATCATCCTTTCAGAAGAACAAGACTTTAGGGTCCTCCAGAGCCTCTGGAGGCTAACAATTCCTCTAGACGCCCATCGGTCACGAGACAGTGTCCACCCAGGCTCACCCCACTGTAACATCCACCCTAGGATCAGACCATGGAAGGGATCCTGGCTCCACCGCTGGCATCGTCAAACCAGAAGCCAAGGAACCCGTACTGGGAGGCAAGTTGGTCGTGCTAAGGGGCACCCCCCCGCGCGATAACGGCCGGGCTCGCATCTACCATCAGGTGTGGCAGGACCTTCTGGAGGAGAAGATTGGTGTGGATTGGGGGGTTCTTGTTAAGGTGGAGTTCTGTTCCTGTGCTGATAAACAATAATAGGAGGTGTTGTATGCTCAGGAGTCGATGTATCAGAATTATTAGAAACACAATTAGTAGTAATAGGTAGTGGAGAAGCAGTGATATCAGACTGCAGACTATCTCCTTTAGTAGAGTAGTAGAGTGTATCCTCAAAGAAGACAACATCAATGTTGGTAAACCATTTCTTTGCAGTAGGACTATAACACCTATATCCTTTTTGTGTACGAGAATACCCCAAGAAAATACATTTCTCAGCACGCGGAGATAGTTTATCATAAGTAGGACCAAGCAATCGCACAAAGCAAGTACAGCCAAAAATCCAAGGAGGCACAAAAAATAAAGGTGTGTGAGGTTGCAGAACTTGTACAGGTACTTTATTCCCAATCACAGAAGAAGGCATCTGGTTTATCAAAAAACAAGCAGTCAATATCGCTTCAGGCCAGAATAGTCTAGGTACATGATAATGCATCATAATAGTTCTAGAAACCTCTAACAAGTGTCTATTCTTCCTCTCAGATACTCCATTTTGTTGTGGTGTATATGCACAGGAAGTCTGATGTATAGTGCCAACAGATTTACAAAACAATGAGACATCTTTTTGAACAAACTCAAGTGCATTATCAATATGAAAAACTTTAACAGGCATATCATATTGTGTTTTTACCTCAGAAAAAAAGAATTTAATAGTGGATAATACTTCAGACCTACTTTTCATCATAAACAACCAAGCGTCCCGAGAAAAATCATCAATAAATAGTATAAAATATTTTTTTTCCAAACAGACTCAGCACATGACATGGGCCCCAAACATCAGCATGAACAAGATCAAAAATATTTTTACTACTACTCTGAGAACGTTTAGGGTAAACACCTCTAGTCTATTTCCCTAACTAACATGACTCGCACTAAAAACTATGTGTGCCAACCCCAGATACAATATGTCATAATTTCTCAGAGGACGCATGCCCAAGTTTGTAGTGCCACTATAATGATGAGACTGAAGCTGATAAAGCAGAAGCCAAATCAACATTGTCCACTTTCAGTAGATCATCCAGATAAAATAAGCCATCAGATCCTTCATGGCCCCCATCAATCTTCATCCTCGTGTGAAGGTCTTGAAAAACACACGAATTAGGTACAAAGGTCAGGCTACAATTCAGGCTCCATAATATTTTGCTGACAGGCACATATAAAGAAAATTTTAAAAGAAACTCAAAAACAATGTCTCTAATTCTAGAAACAACAGACTTGGAGCCATTAGCAAGCATAATAGAGGAATTAGTAAATGGTCTAGATAGATTTCTGAATAAAGACCAATTTCCTAAAATATGAGAAGATGTGCCCGAATATATAACCCATTTTGTATTACCAACACTAGAGGATGGAGTACTGAGGAAGGCAGTGTCACAACCAGAGTAAGTCGCAACATGGGTTCCACTAGTCATAGCAGTGGAAGAGGAAGTAGTACGCTCAAGCAACAGGTGTTCCACCTCAGCGCGAATGTAGTCAGCAGTAGCAATACCCGAGGTATCAAATGCAGTAGGTTGGGTAGATATCTCAGAAGTAGCAGTAGTATCAGTGGCCGCATTGGCCCATGCAAGTTTACCATACTTTTCCCAGCAATTTTCCTCTATATGGTTTGACCTGCCACAGAAAGTGCAAAAGTGCTATCCTGTCTGAGGATGCACAGCAGTAGAAGATGCATCGGTAGGAGCACCACGTCCAGAAGATGATCATCCTTGTCATGCACCAAGAGGGGGATGGTTGTCATAACACCTGCCACGACCACGCCCACATCCATGACCAGACATGGCAGCAAGAGCAGTGGAGTCTCTAGAGTAAGTGGGCAGTGCAAATGAGGCAGAAGGTAGGCGTTGAAGTCTCTGAAAGGCACTCTGCAGCGATGGAAGTGGGTTACTAGACAATATCTGGTCAACAACACCAGTGTAGGACTCTGGTAAACCGCATAGGAACTGGACCAACTACAGCTCTTGACGCTGATGCTGCATGGTAGCCAGATCAGTATATAAGGGGTGATAGGTCTCTAGCTCCCCCCCAGGCCAGTAAATTCAAAGAACTAGTCTGCAATATCCAACCCCGTGAAGTGAAGACGGCCAAGCTGCTTGGTGATGTCAAACACTTTCTTGGGGTTCTGGCTATGTGAATAGGTACTGGCAAGTTGATCCCACATCTCCTTCGTCGTAGGTAGACGTAGCAAGGTGACACTGATTCTCAGCTCACTGTTGTTGAGAATCCATGGCATCATGGTGGAGTCATCCTTGATCCAGTCATCATAGGCCTTCACATCTTTGGAGTCAACATTCACAGCAGGTTGTGCCGGAGCGGCACACGTCAGATGTGAGTATTTTCCCTAGGAATTGGCATAAATCACCATGGAACATACCCAATACTGGTAATTGTGCCCATCAAGTTTTACAGTCGTAACTTGACGGCGCACATCATCACCGGAAGATGCCATGAGCAAGCAAAAAATAGAGTCCCAAAAGCACATGTACACGGGCACGAACAGGCTGTAGGCTTCTTACGTCGTCTGGTAGGCAGCAGTAGGCACAAGTTTACCGAAAGTTGAGACCTCTCACATAAGGGTTGCGTCGGAGCGCGGCAGGAATCCCGATGGCTCAATGGCCAACATGGGCAGGCAGAACGGTCAGAGACAAGGTTGTCCCTTAGTCCAAAATCAAGCCACGGATCCCCGAATGGGCCGACAAGGTGGATAACAGCCCCAGAGGCAAGCTGCCCCTGTGGCAGTCGTGCCCGGCAGCGGCGGGGCCACCCGGCGGTGCACCTACTGCGGCTGCACAGGCAGCAGCCCATGCTGGAGGTGGTGCAGTTGCTGCCTGGCGGTCGGCTGGCGGCGCACGGGCCGCGTGACACTGTAGAGAGGACCGGTTGGAGCCGGCGGTGGGGAAAGGGAGGGAGGGAGGGAGGATCGACGATGGCAGGAGAGGGGGTGGCGAGGGGTGGCGGGGGGAAGGAGGGAGGGAGGAGTTGCGGTCGGATCTAGTCTTGCTCTGGTACCATGTAACCGAGCTTAGGGTTGCACAATGTGTGCACCCTTATATTTATACTAATGTAATAATTACATAAAGGACCACATATAATGTAATATAATAGAACCGAAATAACAAATCATATATTTACAATAATAAAATAACAAAGCATTCCCATTTGCACAACAAACTTTCACATACTAGTTAGCAAAGCCCCTGCTAGTCCACCGCCCGCACATCCACACAGAACTCCCTAGGAACCTAGACTTCGAGCAGTTAGGCATCCTCCTTGAAACTATGAAGGTACATTAATGAGTTTCAGACTGACCTATAGAGTGTATACTGTGTAGTGTGTAGACGGATAAACAATATCGATAGGAAATTTATGCTCTCCATCCATGCAACTTGTCAAAGAACACTCTTTAAATATATAGTTATTCAAATGCCTCTCATACTCATTGTAAATTTCTTCTCAATGGATATTTGGATTGATTACCTCCATTATGTACAGATGTTATTGAAATCACATGCTCCGTTTCTGAGCCACTTTCTCTGAGCCAAATTCCGGCCACTTCCCCCATGACTTTCTTTTTCAGCCGAATTTGAGTTGTTGCAGTTACTTCTAAAATACAGCTTGTGATCAGTACTATATTGCCAATAGTTTGATTCATAGTATCCTAAATAATATGCCCCTAATAAATGTAGGAAAATCCATTTAATTATGACAAGTGAATGCATGGGACGTTTACAATGGTTATTCAGTAGGAATACTACTTTAGATGACTTTGTTGCTGAACTATTGATCTTCACTTTGTGTGAACTATATTGAAAAAGGAGACTTTGGGTTTTTATATGAAAGGATATCACTCCTTAGTGGATTGATTTATAATGTCCATTGAATTAAGTAGTAGGTTTTTGTTAACTTACGATGAAAATAGGCAGCTGGGATTGAACTATCTTCCAGGGAGGCTCTCTTTTGTTGCATCACCATTGCAACAAGTGGACTCTTATAAACTTATTGCATCACCATTGCAGCAAGTGGACTCTTACAAACTTATTGCATCACCATTGCAGCAAGTGGACTCTTACAAACTTATCTCTTTTATATCTCTTATGTTTCAATTGCAACATATCTTGTAATAGTTTGATTCCATCTTCACCTTCCAAACTCTAATAAGAGGACAATAGACTATCTATCAGATTACTAACACTACTTTCCTGAAAGAAAACATAGCATATCATAGCGTAAGAGGCATAAATTACTGAAAGATGTTGAATAGAGTATTTAAGAGAAAAAAATTGATAATAGACAAACTTCAATGCAAATGATAATAGAAACAGATAGCTAAAGTAGCATCTTAGCCCGAGAAAATGATATGAAATCTGAACACAAGAGAAACTATTGCTTCAGATTCAGAACTTTCTGAAAAAATAAACGATACTAAAAAGTTACATGCTCATAAGTATCAACTATTATAAATAAAGTTAAGAGAAAATCATGAAGCATATTAGTGACTATTTTTCTACAAAATGCCATGTGTTAGTGCCTTAAGTAGTACTGCAAGTTGGGAAGAAATAAGAACCAAAATAGACTTCAATGGAAAAGATATACACATAAGAATGAATGACCAGAAGTGCATCAGCCCATAAACAAGTAGTAGGCTTCTCCTAGGACATCACTTCTGATGCATGTAGTTACTGAAACCAAGGGCCACAACCATGTCCAAGCAGTTAGGTAAAAATGAATCCAATGTAAGATTTATAGAGTCACGAACCCACTATGTCAGTCATAACTGGAACCTTCAAAAGCAAAGACTCCAGGGAACTAGAGAATATAATGTAGGACTAGCACGATTCAAACACATGGATCAATCATTTTCCAAAACAAGCATCACTAGCATTCTCCAATCCAAGCACTTGTTGCCATTTCATATATCCATGTCCAGATGGAGTCCATAGTTGCAACACTCTTACCCTCTATAAGAAATGCAATCAAATTGAGCTTAACATGTATGAATGCAACACAATAAAACATTCGATGGGAAAAAGAACAAAAAATGGATTGGATTTTGAGGAAAATGTTATCTTCTTATCATGGTAAACATGCACCTATCTTGATTAATGACAACAACTAATATGGATCAGCATGTGCACCAATCGATATAACAAGGCCTTCTTATTGAACTCTAGCTTTTAAGTGGTGACTTTGAGGCTTCACATGAAACACACCCATATCTACAATGGCAATTTAAATGCCCAAAATAACATAAATAGAAGTTGGGAAAGTACTAGATGAACACCTTACACAATGGTCCATAATAGCCATGTGGAGGTATCAACCAGGAACAGAGATGCTAAACAAAGTGTTATGAGATATTGATAGTGGCCACCTGAATTAGATGATAGTTTATGAGTAGTAATATAGAATAACAATTCTACCATGCTTTTCACCAACACTACAGCGATGGCAAAAACTAAAAAGATTATATTGTAGTTTAAGACAACATACCACCTAGTTTAAGACAGCATACCACCCAGTTTAAGCCCATCTTCAGGGCAAACCCAAGGTGTTCACCCCTAACTTCTAGCCTAACTGGTTCAATTATACCAACAAGAACACGTCTCTAGCAAAGGAAGCCTATAGATGAAATGGAGGTCGATGATCAGATGTGGGAGCTAGCACTTCTTAAGGGAATAGAAAGTGAAAATGAATATTGCAGCCATTTGGAAGGGCAACCACAAACTGATATGAAACACTTCTAAAATATTGCATAAGCGTGGTGGTATGGTAAGTTTGAAGCTACGAAAACCAAGAACACCCTTCCACTATGAGGACCTAAAAATCTAGAGTTATGATGCATATCCAGTTGTTGGGGCTTCTTCTAGCACTAGCACTTTCAATAGCTTCCATAACTACTTATGGCTTCTAATGCAACCTTGGGGATGTTGGTGGTATCCATATCTTAGGAAACAGTGGAGAAGGCATGAGTATGAGATGGGACACTCTACACATCAGAGCTTCTTCAAGTTGTATAAGCAATTGGGGCAAGAGGAACAATTAAGGACAGGGTTCAAAGGGTAGTAGCTATTAAGAGTTACGCAACATGCCTATTACTTCTTTATCCAATTTACTTGAGTAATAGGAGTCCATATATATATATATGTTGCAGATTAGTTTTAACATTGCAAAATTGAACTAGAACTCTTACAGGGTACAAATTCCTTTTAAGAAAGCTCATGACAGATTAGAGATCGTGAATTTGGGAGGGGGAAGAGGCAGGTATTACAGCAAATATCGTCCAGAAAAGGGAAAAACAAAGCATTACAGAAATGAAACTGAAACAATCAAGGAGGACTAGAGACCTTCATGTTGTCAATTGAGCTAGTAGCCTTGCCTTGAAACATGGACGAGGAGATGAATTGAAATGATCCTGGAATCCAACTGATCACTCCCTACTTCAGAGCATTACTGATGGGTTCTCCCAGACTGTAGGAATACCTCACAAATAACGGAATGACGAGACAAACTGCCCATGGTGTCTATTCTAGACATAGAACTTGCACACCCACTATCTCGATTATCTTAGAAATTAAATAGAACTGGCTATGAAAAAGACCATGTAAGTTAACTGACATGCTCCCCTTACCTTCTATTCCAGGACCACCTACTTGAAGGAGAGATAACTTGGGAAGACTGAAGAGACTATCTCAAAATAATAGGCACGCCTCTATGATACATGACTATATGCACTATATATGTCAAGCCTTTTGTAACTGTAGTTCAAACTCCCCACAGTACATTGAGATTGCATTATCCAAATTCTAATGGAGTTCTTGTTTCTTTGACTTAGACCCTGCAGTGGTAGAGTAATTTCACACTAATATAGTGTATAGGTAGATAGGTCGAACAAATTAGGTTAAACTTTTCAAACATTAGGATATTATAATGCATTATAAGCTTCATGAGAAAATGAAAGTCCACTTTTTTTGAGAATGTAGATCCTAATTAACATGATATGCGGAATACAACAACATTCTTATGTTTGAACAACTCTGAGTTCTCAAGTGGGATCATAGGTCATTGGTCAGGAGGCAAAATGAGTGAATTTAATAGCAGATAAGATAAGAGGTCAACCACTAGTACTAATTACTGACAACATGTATATGGGTATTGAGAAGAAAGGGAAGGAGCAAGATTTGTGGTAAGTGGTATCACAGGTCGTTGGTCATCCAAAACCAACTCACCCAAGGAAAGGAGATAGGGAAAATACAGAAAAGAAAAAGGGCTATAATGGGTATGGAGATACTCAACATAACACAAACCAAATAAGTGAGGTAAATTTGGATATTAATATTAGGATATACAGTGGGAGAGAGGGGGAGTAGGGTGCCAGAATATGGAATGAGGTGCACCATCAATAGAAGGTGAGAGATATCACCAACCACAATATCAAGTGAGATGAGGTGGAAACCATCACTGATGGCACCTGCTCCACATAGAAATGATGGCAGATGTAGGGCATTAGAGACATAGAGAATCAGAGCCTACAATTATAGTGACAACTTTCTAGTTGTGTGGCCTTGCTGATGAAGCATGCCCTACTGGTATTGTAGACTTATAAGTGACATCAATATATGGTATACAAATCTATTTTCCTTTAGTGAAAAGAAGAAGAACACCAAGCTAGCAAAATGAAATTTTCTTACCTACCAACTTCTTCATATTACTAGACAAAAGCAACATGGTTTCTTAAAGATATACCATTACATGACATAAATAAAAAGAACATGCAAATAGTATACATGAAGGAGAGTACAAAATAGAAGCAAGTTAGGGTATATCGGTATATAGGGTTACATGTAAGAGTAGTAATTCCTCACCTTCAAACCAAGTCTCTCCCCAAAGGATCCTATCCCAAGATTGTTTGTTTGCACAATAGGAATATTGAGCATGTTGCGTCCTGGTGCGTCTGCCAAATGACATAGAATGAAATATTATGGTAATTAAAATGAGTTGAATTTTTATTAAGATGAAAGGGTTCCCATTAACAAGTGCAATTGGTAGCCTATGTAGTGAGCAATCTCCAAAAAAATTAATCCAATCATAGCAACAGTCTCTATTCAAATCTAGGCAAGAGTGAAGGAAGTACCACTAAAATAGAGGAAATTTACAGTGCATGCCTCAAACTCAGCTTCTGAAAAGATGCATGCCAGGATCAAGAAAATGAAGAGTGAACACATCTTAAAGCACAAAGAAGCATTGGTTTCATGAGGCAAAGAAGAAAACCCTAAATGTAAGAAAAGAAGAAGATAAAAGTCGTGATTCATTAAGGATCTTGCATCTAATTGTAAAATGGAGCCAAATCCATGCCACAATACAATCCTTTCATTACCTCTATTTTCAATTCACAATCAACCTCTTGCACTAAGAAAAACTATACTTAAACAACCAACATTAGTTCTAATATATAATGCAAACTCAATAGGTAGTTAAGGAGAAACGAGTTGAACTGAAGATAGGTTGCTTACTTGTGGCTTTTTTAGTCTGTTAGATCCAAATGGTAAGACATAGATGAAAATTCATAACAGTTCCTATTATGTGAAACAACTCTTCATAACCTCCATTGTCTTTTCCTCCTTGATCTTTGTATGGGTCTTACATTAACAACATTTTCAGTTAAATACAAAAATTTCCACTTTTACACAGACTGTAGTGATGCCCAGCGCAAATGAAGATTGGGAGGCCATCTCTCTCGACAATTCAACATTCACTACTATAACCAAAACAACGATCTCCATAAATTTCATACTATAACCAAAACAACGATCTCCATAAATTTTGTAAGTACAAATTACCTAAATGGGGTATATTTGCAGTTGTGTGGTACATGATTGGTGGAGGGAGCTTGGAGGAAGATCAGTAGAGGTAGCATGGAGGAGGATCCACGACGATGGCCTATAGGAGGAGGAGTGGTAATAGCGGCGTGGAGGAGGACAGGTGGAAACATGACCTGGAGGACGCCTGGCGCTGGGCAGGAGGACAACACATAGTGGAAGCATGGAGGGGGTCTGTGGCGGCCTAGAGAGGTCTGACAGCCATGTTGAAACCTTGTGCATAATAGATAGGGTGTGAAGGTGGGACGGTAGAGGGTCTAGCAAAAAGGTGGTGTGGGATCTTGATCCGTCGAAAGAGGGTGATGGTGTGAGGTGTAAACTGCAAGTTTTTTTTGGGGGGGGAGAGGGAGATTGCAATGTGGAGGGAGATCGGGAAGGATTAGGGTTGTGTACATGTTGAATTGAGGAGTTGGAGGGAGGCATGCGGGAGTTGGCACAAAAAAATTTAGATGAGATACAAATGTGAAATGTGGGGTATCAACTGCATTTTGTTCGGTACACTTGGCATAGTAAGAGACAAAGTGTAGGGATGTAGATTTAATTGAATTAACTACAATTACTTATTAATATTTGTTATTTTATAGATAAAAGAGGTTTTGGATACATATAAATTACATGTAGCTAGAGTAATTGTAGCTAAATCATATTTTTTTAGTGTAAGGGTACTACTATTTTTTAAACCCTTGCTTAACCTCATCCTTGTGGGCACAAGCTACCAATGTGGCGTAAGCCCATAGGCTCAGGCCCCGAGCCCGAGGCTAATTGGGTTCTTTGGATAAATAGATTAATGTTGACATGGCCCCTCCCAATTGTCCTAAATATATTGATCTTGCTTTATTTATAATTATTAATTGGTAACTCCGATCGGGATGAAACTATATATGAAATTTGGAAAATGAGAGGAACACGAATAAAATATAGTTGAGACCTAATTCTGATCATAATTCCAATGGTAGGGGTAATACATGATTAATAAGTAATTAATACATGAAAACTCTATATTTAGATATTAAAGTGTTGAACAGGTTAAAAACATTTTCTTTATATTATTATATGATATTGTTGAATACAATGGGAATCTAAGATGATGATGACAATGATGATGTATAATTAGGATTTTAAGGTGAATAATGATCCTACATATGGATAATTAGGATTTTGAAACCAAAGATCATAACTTGTGATAATCTTAATGGACACAATCCCTGATCTAAGTGTTTATAAGAGATCTGATAATTAGGGTTTCATCTAATGTTTAATATATGATGGAAAAAGGGTTTGTACCATTATTCTTTAACTAAATTTGAGACAGCTCTAAACCCTAGATTAAGACACGAATAGGGTTTAATCTGAAATATGATAATGAAACTTTAGGATGTACATACATGCAGATTAAATGTTGATTGTTTGGACTCGTCTTTGCTTACTTGATTGGATGATATGCTTGAAGTACTTGAAGTATGATTGTATGATCTGTATGGTTCTACATCAAGGTAAGTGATTGTGATTATGATTATGACTACTCACATTATCGATTGTTGATGTTTGTCAAGGATTTGTTGAGGATTGCTGAAATAAACTGTTAGATGTTTATTTACATTCTACTGCCACTATGAGTATCACTGAAAGTAAGATATCATATTCTAAAACTCTAGGATGAATTGTATCAAGGGGTCATGCACATGAGCCTAGATCGGACAATGATCAAGCCCAAGATAACATATCAAGTATGGGTTAGAATATGCAATAAAATTGCCAGTTCATGTTTGTAGATAATTCATTGATTATTTGTTGTTATCTTCCTTACACAGTTTTGCATGCACTCCACGTACACAGTATAGCAATATACTGATCTGCATTTTGTTTCACACTATTTTTGGTAAATGTAAGATATGAAGATATCAAGACATGATGACTCAAATGAAATCGACTGAAGACATTAAAGTTAAGTAAATGAGGATTAGATAGATACTTCTTCTCATATGCATAGTTCTCATGTTGGAAATTCATGTAACTTCTTAGAGGAGCGTTATAATATAACTTGTAAATAATATTTGTGAAATAATGAAAATTATAGCTATTATTTGTTATTTGCTAAAATCTGAATCTTAGGAATTTTAGGTAATCACTCTCAACTTTAAAGTCATTTCTTAATTGGAGGACGCTAAAAAGTGAGGTCGTTACGTTGGGATTCTATTCCGTCTAACTTCTAGAAAGCATGACTTTGCCAGTGTTCTCACTTGAGCTTCCCACCAGATGAAGTTGTTTAGATTCAGTTTTAGGGAGAGAAAATTTGTTGTGTTTAGTCCTAGACATATATCAAGTTGAGCGATTAAGTCGGGGATGATAAAACGGAATCTTCAAACTCCATTTATCATGCTAGATAGAGGAAGATCATTGCAGAGAGAGAGAGAGAGGAGGGAGGGAGGAAGGGACCTTGCATGAGCTTTGATCTTGAAACCCAAGCTTGCAGATCGCCAACAAGTTGTTGTTGTCTCGGTAGGCTCCGATACCATGTTTGAAATAAGATGAGTGGGAAGATCGAATTTAAGAATGGCCCATGCACCCGCCTCAGTGCTGTCAGCTCTCTATTTATATTAATAGTCCATTTACAAAGTTACAATGTATTGGGCTTAGACCGGAGAGTACAAGCCCATTTAGGACAAGACAGAGGCCCGATACAGAAATCTTATGATATGAAGACTAATACATACTAACACTTGTGGCTGGCATTGTTAACAATTTGATAAAAAGTTGCTCAGACTTTCAGGAGAAGAGACCACAATTCCAGTCATATATACTAAGAGAAATCACCAAACTGACTCGTCTGAATTGTAGAAAAAACGTATTCTAATTATTGCTTTTCATGTTGTGTTTAATGTATCTAGAACTGTCATTGTGCACTCTTTGTCCAACAAAGGTTATAATGGGAGTAAGATAAGATTTTTAAGTTCCCTTTTTAATTCAATCATGTGAAGTCATGTATTAGCACAGACGAGGTAAAAGGAGCCATATTGTCAAGACTATCAAGCTATGGCATGTAAACTTGTCTGATCTAGAAATAGGATTTCCAGTTGCATACAACTTCTAAATTTTGCAGATAAATGCACTGCAGTAAGGTAATAATCCTCTTGCATAGAAGAGGTTCGGATGATTAGATACTACTACTTGAGAGATTTCCTATACTTCTGCAGACGTCTGAATGCATCTGACATCTCCAATAGCATTTTCATACAGAGTGCCAGTAATCTTTGCCCTTACCAGTTGATCAGTCTCCATACAAGGAAATTTAGATTGGGAGTACTAGCACCTTAATAACAAAACTTATAATAGAAGCAGGAGCTTCAATCTTCCTTTCGGATAAACCCTCCAGTTAACTGTTTTGCAATTGAGCTCCAACTGCATACCCCAGTATCTGAAGTTTGAGGAGTCAAAGTTGGCCGATGGAGTTGAAATATTCTGATGAACAGGAGGGTAGGGACTAGGGAGAATCTTGAACGTAAGATGTGGAAAACATTTTCGAGGCCAATAGTGAAGATGAATGTGATGAAGTCCGTTCAGGAAGTTTGGAGAAGACAGAAAAGATAGAAAATCCTCATGAAAAGCAGCAGAATGCAGACAGTCTAATAAAATTAGCAGAGAGCAATGAAAATGGGCAGTTGCCGTGCTCCGGGTAGCTTGTTTAAAGTGTAATTGCATCACAGAAATTAGCAGGAGATTCGGATACTGGGCCCAAAACTATTCAGCCCATTTTGGATACTATACAAGCATGCGAACGTGAATCAACTGCCTGACCTAAACATTGAATGAGATGAACGTGAGCAATAACTGACTACTATAATCAAGTCAATCAGATCGGTTACATTTTAATTGTTGATCTCAGATCATTGTTCACAATTCTGATAAGTTCGTAGTGGGTTCAACTAAAGGGAATCTCAAATTCAGTTGTATAAAGTTGTGACTTAACTCATAAATCATATGCTAGTTTGCGCACTGTTCTGTTTAAGTTTAGGCCAATTGGCCCTTCTGATGGACTGCAATTTGGATACTGATTGGACTTTTATATTTTGAGCTTGATCCAGATGCTCTAAATTTGGTGATCTGATCGAGCTCTAAATCAAGGAGCCAATCTTGTTGTTGTTGCATTGGGTCTACTCCTACACTGGAGTTGATTTAAGCCCAGCTCTCTTGATCATAACTCATAAAATAGATGAATTGGATGCCTAAAGAAGCTGATAATTTCATTCGATCAGTGCATATCAATTAAGTTCATCTTGGTTTATGTTGGAGCAAAGCTTTCCAATTATTTTTGAAGACTGAAGAAGGCTTAGTTTTCACACAACTTTGTATTTGAAAGTAAGGTTTAGTTTTCACACAGAACTTTGTATTTGAAAGCATAACTTAATTTTAATGTCTTTGCTCTTTATATTTATTTATCCATAACATTTGGGCTCTGTTGTAAATAAAACAGGCTGTACACTGGCAAGGCCTATAAATATCTCTCCAGCTGTAGCTGCTACATGAGGTGGAATTTTGTCCACCCGACGATTCTTCTTTTTAGAATTGCACTGCAGAGCTGATGTACGTTCTAATGAGGACCAATATACGAAGTAAAGACGGGCATTGGAAAGACGGAGGTGCAGAGACTGGATGGTTTCTGAACACAGCTAGGCCCTCTATGTGATGTGGACTTTTGTTCTCTATTTTGTATGTAATGAAGACGTCACTTTTTCAATACTGGCGGACCATTTAACTAAGCAATGCTGTATATGGAAAGTATGCCAATCTTTCAGAAAGATTAGTTTCCATATCAAAATAAATAAAATAAGGGATGCTCATACGCTCATAATTTACCTTCCATCATCTAACGACCATGTCCATCACAATCGTAGCAATAATTATATCTAGTCTTAGTTAGCAATATTTAAAGCAAATGACGCCAGTTACCTACATAAGATTAGGAGAAGTAGACAGGTGACTATTCGTAATAAAGCAGCTGTGACGTCCCTACCTCATTGTCACAGGTAGTCTATTGTACATTTAATTTAGTGAATTCTATGTTTCTAGTACCCGTGCCTCATTGTGCTCATCTATTGTTGGAGTGGATGATCACGTCGTTAGGCAGCAAGTCATGGCCAACAGTGGTTAATCTACTTGTGATATCTAATTCGTGCTTCTAGATATCTTCAAGTTTACTAGGTGCAGATTACAAAAACATGGCTACTATGTCAAGATATGTCAGTCTCCTTGGGTGGAGGACTGGTCGATGATTTTTATATCTTTTTACAAACAGGACATGATTATTTCAGTTGAAATGAGTATTCTCATTTCCCGCCTTGCTCCATTGATTTACCTGAAAAGGTGGACGGAAAGCAAATTTCTCGATGTGGCAAATATGTTAAATAAACTCCCATTGAAGAAAATCTACAGTGATCGTGAACAAGAGAGCGATAATTTGAGAGGTTTGACATATCTGATATCAATGTTTTCTTTTTTGTCTAACAAGATGAAAGCAAAGGCTGATACTTTTTGCTTCTTATCATTGATGAGAAACATTCTCACGAATCACTCTATAGCTGTTGAGCATTTCAGTTCTGTGTAAGTTTGTAGTTTTATAAATTTACAATGATATCCTTTATATTCTTGTTAAATTCGGGCACGTTCTCGGGACTTGATAAAGGTACTATGCATCATGAGCGATTAGTTTATTCTAACTTCCGAGGAGTGGTGATATTTTAACGGTACCTATTCTATTTCATCTCCATAAGCCGCCTTATCCACCACATAACCTTTTATTCTGGTGTCGTAGTTCTGGTAGATATCCTTCACGCGGAGAAATATTCTGTGGGGGATGGATAGCCAGCTAAATGGAGCCTTCCTATTAGCCACTGGCCCACGAGTCATCTCAGAATGTAGGGATGACGGTAGCTACCATGATTTGTCCTCTTTCATTAGTGACTTTTCAAGTCAACAAAGCACGTCCATGACGGTATGCGAAATGGATACACAATTGCAGATGATAATGGCCGTGACTTCCTAAAGTGGTTGAGAAACATGATGCCGTCTAGGTCTCAAAACAAATAAATTAGTCTGTTGTGTGAGGGGATTTTCTGGCTACTGTCTAAAACAGTAAGCTGCCTTTGTATATATATAAATAAAATGACGGTGGTTCTGCTTCTTGAAGTTGATGATTGTATATTTGCTGAATTTCAATCACTTTTGCTGCGCAAATAATCTTTGAAAAAGTATGAGTATATACCTTTTCTTAAAGGTAGATGTATTTTGTCCTCCCAGCAATCAGCTGTTTCAGATGCAAAGGCAAAAAAAGTAATAAATCCATCGTCTTTTTTTTTCTACAATCAATTCATGCACTTTTTCCAATCAAGGGTAAACTAAGCAGATGACTTTCTTCTGCTGTGCATCTGTTTGCTCTCTCTGATCCGCTCGCTGCACAAATAAATCTATCAGGTGAAGTTTCTTTTAATTCACAATCGTTAAGAATGCGATGACAACCGGAAGTAAAGAGATTGTACTCAGTATTCCATTTACAGACTGCAGTGACGCAATTGGCACAGTTGCAAGTGTACAATGTTATCTGACTAATTATTCTGGAAAATGGGTTGCAGCTACTGACTGATCGTTCAAAAATTGAGCAAGCTGGCATAGGGAGACCAGGCGTCTAACCACGGGCTTCTCAGTTGGGTCAGAACGGGATCGTGCATCCACTGGTTCCACTCCATTAACACGTTGTTGTTGGGCACCTGTAGTTCCAGCTGCGGCAGGTTCCTCGCCATCTTTTCTGGCAGTTCCAGTGACCGTGGCACCATGCAGGAAGAAGATGACACCGATGACACTTCAGCTTCTGTTTCCTTGTGCTGAATCTCCGGGACGTACTCCATTCCCTTTGGGTCTTCGGCGGCTTCAAAGACCATCATGGATGAGGGAGACAAGGCCTCTGGCGTTATGGCAACTGGTGTGGAGGCCTGTGATGCCGCTCTCAGGGAGTCCTCTTCTCTGGCCGCTCTCTGCTCCAGCTCCTTGAGTGGTGTTGCCTTTCTATACACCTTGCACAACACTATGTCCTGTACAATGCAAGCATATCGACTCAAGTCAGGCAAAAGAAGTAAAAAAGAAACTGCGGTTTATATGGGTAATGTCTATCAAGCATAATCTAGAATACATATAATTTTTACCTTTCCAGGTTGTGTAGCATTGGTTTCTTCAGGCAACCTGTATTCGTTCATGACCCAATCCGTCTTGCACCCTCTAGGAGCCCGGCCTTGATAGAACACCAGCGTTTTCTTGACCCCAATGAGGCGCTTTGGGTCGGAGATGCTGCGGACAGGACGGTCGGTGCCGGTGGCTTTCCAGAAACCCTTGTCAGTCGTCCGGTTGGGGCGGTAGCCCGTCCCCTGCCGCCTGTCCCTTGGCACGAAGAAGTACCACTCCCTCTCCCCAATCATCGCCTTGCCTACAGTTTGCAGCAAAAGCAGGACAATGAGTATATATGCCTTAACTGGAAATGGATGGTCGGCAAATGGCCACTCTATCAGAACTTTTGGTATCGGATAGCGGGTTATTCTCTACTTACCAGGGAGGTCCCATGGGTCATGCTTGTAGATGTTGAGTGTGCCGATGATGTCCACGCCAAGCTTCTTCCCGTTGATAGCTTTGCGCAGGTAGAAGTCCAAAAGCTCCTCCTCTGTGGGATGGAACCTGAACCCTGGCAAGCCTGACTGATCGGTTCCCTCCATAGAGTGTAGAAGAGCTTCTGGTCTGAATTTCCTGCTTTAATTCTCTTTGGCACCCTTTCTCTGTTTCTCCTGGTTTGTTCCTCAATGCCTCTGTCCAGGAGCCTTAAATGCAACCCGCCCTTGATTTTATACCACTTACGCGAAGACAATCAGGTCCCAAGGTGGAAGGGTGGGATCGGATGTGGACGCTCACAGGCATATAGACATAGAGGAAGACTAGGGGAAGACTTTGAAATGTGGAAAAAGTAGCCAAGTCTTTTGGACAGCGACTTCATTGGAGTGGGGATGGATAGAAATCGTGAGACACTTGGTAACGTCAAATATTCTATTTATCATTTTGATATTAGTAGGATGGGCAAGTTGGTCAAAAAAAAAAAACAATCGGCATGGTCTCTTTTGCTGAATTTTATGCTTCGTGCTCACATGTTTTTACTTTAGGCATGCTGGTTTAAAATTGACATGTTTATCCCCTGTTTTGCATGATCATGACCAGTTCATTTAAAGTTGGACAAGCAGAATTCATTTGGCATAAGAATAGTGTACTGAAGGAGTATTTCATATCATTGGAAAGATGTTTTCCGTTGTTTGGGTAAACAAGCGGGATGGGATTCATGCTTTCAAAAAGCTCTACGCATTTATGAAATAGGCACACGATGACTGCCCAAGCTCGTGTACTGCGTAACATGAATCATTTTGTGCAAAATATATGGTTCTATCCCCACTCCCCAGGGAGCGTGATGCAACGTGTGTGGGCGAGAAAGAAACTATAGATCAAAGTCTCGTTGATTCCGCAAAATATCAAGGGTTTGAGATCAAGATTTGTTGATTTCAAAGAAATACTAGAAATTGATTGATATGAAGGAAAGTCTCTGATTTTATTGAATAGCAAAAACTGAATGACAAAACGCTTTACAAGTGTTTAAATAGTAAATCCTAGTCACGAAACCCCAAAGAAGATAACAAAAAGGTTCATAAAATTATGAGAATATAACATAAAGTGCTGGAGAAAACTAGTAAAATGTGAATTTGACCCTGAAGATGAAGGAATTCGTCAAAAACGTAAGTCATGATTCTTGCTCAGAAGACCATTTCTGTATGAAAAACTCTAGGCTTGCATCAAAATTTGACACTGGAACTGAAAACTCAAAATCTGCATAAATTCTTAAAATGCTCCAGTTTCTACATATAATGTAGCTCCATTTGTTGTGCATCATTCCTCCCAGGGTAGGGAAGATTCACCCTCAAATCAAACACCGCATCATCATATCAAGAAGAATTACCAACAAAAGGGACATGATATTTCACATGAAACAAATCTGAGGTATGAATATGACTTGGCAACTGAAGACGATATGCTTTAGGATTAATTTTCTCAACAATCTCCACCACACCAATCTTTTTGGCAACAATCTTACTATACTCATGAGCACAAAAATGATCCTTAATAAGAATAGCCCAAACAAAACCATCAACCTCAAACTCCACCGGATGACATTTTTGATCTGCATGAGCCTTATATTTTGCAGTGCTAGCAGTGAACTGAGAATGGGGCTTTTGGTGAACCTCAAGCAATTGGAAAACAAAGTCCTCTGTTGTGGCATGCATACAAACTTTTTTAGGCGAAGCTAGCAAGTTTAGAGGAACCCTCAGAGATAAACCAAACACTACATGAAAATGGTTGAAACCAGTGTTACAGTTTACTGCATGATTATGGGAAAACTTATCTTGAGGCAACTTCACATTCGACGACTTCAAAAGATCACCCACCAAGCTGAACAAAAGATTACCATCAGAACGGTTGACAACCTCAGTTTGATCATCTGTTTGAGGAAGATAGGCACTATCGAAGTTCAACTGAGTGTTAACCAAGAGCCATAAGCTCCTCCAAAAATGACTCAAAAAGCGAGTATCACAATCAGAAGTAATAGACGTAGTAAGTCCATGAAGACGATACACATCATGAAAATAAATTTGGGCGACATGAACATCATCAATGTTGTGCTTACAAGGGATGAAATGAGCCACCTTGGAGAAGCGATCCACCACAACATAAACATAATCATTCCCACACTGAGTATAGGGAAGACCAGGGACAAAATTCATCCTAACATCAGACCATGGTTGTGTGCAAATAGGAAGAGGCAAATATAAACCTACATTAGTCAAAACACCCTTAACCAATTGGCAAACACGATAACGAGCCTTGAACCTACCAACCTCCTTGCACATAGATGGCCAATAATATAAGCTAGAAAGCAAATGGAAAGTACAATGACGCCTAACATGACCCTCATTATACAACTCCTAAATAATCTTCAAGCATAGGCTACAGTCAGGAATGCACAACTACCCCACAGAAAAGAAAGCCATCCTCCAAGAAAAAATTTATGGGTTCACCCTATTTTCAAATGCACACTAGAAAAGAAATGGTCCACCACACAAAATTCCATACAATAATCAAATCCTGGAATATGAACATGCATCTCAATAAGAAGGCCATGGCGACGATTCAATGCATCAGCCACACCGTTAGAAACACTAGCCTTATGGTTAATCACAAAAGTGAATCGTTGCAGATAAGAAAGACAAGAAGCATGTCGATGAGAGATCTTATCTTATCTACCAAGATGCTTAAGGAAATCGTGATCAGTATAAAGAATAAAGTATTGCTAAAAGAGATAGAGACGTTAATGCTTCACTACATGAACAACCACTTAAAATTCCACATCATATGTGCTAAAACAAAGCTTAGCACCTGAAATTTTCTCACTAAAATAAGCCACGAGACAACATGATTGACTAAGAACAATACCTATAACAATTTTTACAAGATCACATTGAAGCTTGAAGGGCTAGGAAAAAAGAGGAAGCACAATGATAGGGGTAGATGTTAACCCATGCTTAATCTCATGAAAAGCAACCTCGACTTCAGAACTTCTGTGAAACTTAGTCCCCTTCATACAATCAGTAATAGGGTCTATAATGCCACTAAAGTGAAGAATAAAACATCGACAAAAGAGGTCAGATGATGAAAACTATACACCTCAATGATGGACATAGGTTGTGGCCACTGCTCAATAGCAACAATTTTACTCGAATCAACCCTGAGTCTGTTGCTAGAGACCACATATCCCCAAAATTGAATCGAATAAGTCATAAAGGCACACTTAGCAGAAGTATCATAGAATTTATCCATGTCAAGAACCAACAACACCTCCCTCAAGTGTTCAAAATGCACCTGATAATTGACACTATAAATTTGAATATCATTGGAATAAATGAAAACAAATTTGCTAATGAAAGGACGTAAAACCTGATTAATAACGTGAATAAACATGCTAGGCTAATTAGAAAGGCCAAAAGACATTACCAACCACTTATATAAGCCTTAAGGAGTTTTAAAGGCCATCGTGTATTCATCTTCTAAACAAATACAAATCTGATGGTACCCACTTCTCAAATCCAACTTAGTAAACGCATAAGAACCATCTAACTAGTCCAACAAATCATCCCAACAAGGAATATGATAGCATACCTTAATCTCATTGGTAGCATGACTATCCACACACATATGCCAAGATCCATACTTTTTGGGAGTAAGGAGTGCTGGGACAACACAAGGGCTAAGGCTGTCACAAATGTGGCCCTTAGCCAGAAGCTCCTCAACTTGCCTACACAACTCCTCATGTTCTTTCAAAGTCATGCAGTATTGGGGGAAGTTGGGTAGGACAACACCAGGAATCAATTCAATATGATGTTGAATATCACGCAAAGGTGGTTTGCATTTGTTGTACACCATAGCACCTTCAAACATTGTGCATGGTTATGACCATTCACATTAGATTTTGGTTTAGGGAACTCTCCTATTGTATGTAATTCTCTAAATTTGTGAGGTTCATTTGTAGCTAGGGGCATAGCTAAGGAGTTGCTGGGGCTTTAGCCCCCAGTCTAAAATCCAAACAATGTATATATACATTCATATCATAAGAAAATATGTACATATTACCAGTTTTAAATAAGAGACAAACTAAGATTGTTATTAGATTGCTAAGTGTAGCATCCATCGAGTGTATTCGCCTGGTTCAAGTCATACTAAATGTATTTTTTGTCATTAAAAAGTTGAGTTTGTTACATTCATCCTCCCTATTACAACTAATAGCTAGTAAATATAATTCAGCCTCCCTATTGTATGTTTCTAGATTTGAGCCTTTTTATGACCTATGATTTGTATTTGATTACATTGAACATATCTTATACTACAAATTCAACCTCCTTGGCCTCAAAGGCATGAGATATTGCTACTTCACAGGCTGCATAGAGATCAACATAATTTGAAATGAGTGATATAAGTTCGACTCCTAAAGTTAAGAAACACTAGATATACATGTTAGGAGCATAAAGTTAGGGGACCGGTTTAAAGAAACTTAGATTGTGTTGGAGATATTTGTTTTCAAGCCCTAAATGTAACATACAAGTGTATATAAGGATCATGTTGCAAAATGTAATATATATAATTAAAGACTTATTGAAGACATTATGCAACATAGACTGGATTAATAGTATGTAATCTCTTTGATTTTGAGATGAATACTGCTATGACCAAACATTGGAATGTTCCTTGGAAGGGGTAAAAAGAGCACTATCTTTTATACAAAAGCACTTCAATTCTCAATGTGAAAAAAATTGAATAAGGAATAAACAAGAATAGAAAACCAACCTCAACAAACTTGTCCAGTTCCCTTGTTGTGACTATTAAAGTAGAATTTAATAATAATAGGACAAGCTACAACATTTCGTGCTTTATTTGGCTAGGCCAAGGAAAACCAGACCTTCTTAAACCACCATTCATATAGATGATATACAAGTTTATCTTGAAAGCATCAAGGTGAAAACTCTCTTAGTTGTCACCATGTATGCCAATGCCTCATGTTGCCACTTTATAGGACCAAAACATCCTCTCTTGACATTGTAGAGGATAAAACACCTAGCCTTCCCAACATGGAACAAATAAACTCTTCTTGTGAAGTGATTCCACCAAAGTTGATAAATAAGGAATTAACATCCCTACTAGGATGTTTTTTTTCATTTTAGAGCATTATTTCTTGACGAATAAGATCTCATTGTGGTACATAGTTGGTAAAGATATATCATCAATGAGTCAATCTTGAAAAAAAAACTAAATGTCATCTTAAATTTAACTTTGTAAATCTAGGAAAATGTGTGCCATGTAGTGTATTAAGATCCAATATAAAACCAAATCCATATAGGAATTGAATTATATTAATATGAAAAAATGAATTCATTGGTGTAAGTTCTAAGGGCTTGGGGTTTTCTTTAAGAAGCATTTGATTTTTAACTAAATTGACAAGTGCAAATAGCACACATGGATGCCTATTCATAGATATAGGTTTTGGGTTTATGATGTAGAAACTTCAATTGTAGACATCAATTTCTAAAAGGTGTCACAAAGGGAAAACAATATGGGTTTAAGTAGGCCAAGAAATTACTAGTAGACACATTCCTTACATGGGACTAGATATTCTCTTGGCCAAATTTCTAGGTTATATCACCAAGATCATGGTCATTCTAAGCTCCACCAAGTCAGGTTTTCATGATAGGTTTGTGAGTGTACGAACTAGACAATTCATTATACATGGTATACCAACTATTTAAAAATGAATTTGTCTTTGAATTTATCTAAATCCACATGTAGTCGGACCCGTAGTTGATCGGTTAATCTAACATTGACTGAAACAATCATTTCCATGTAAGAATCCATAGAATCTCTTTGGGACTTTGATCCTTCAAAATGGTAGCTTTATGAATGAAAAAGAAAACTTATCTCGTACTATATCATCGTAAAATCATTCTAGATTATTTTTATCACTTACATCTAACCAAGAGATCTAGAGTTGAAGTTTAGCATAGGGAGACTCCAATTTCTCACACATGTGCATACAACAATAAGGGATTATACATGAGTAGAGATCTCATAGTTCAAGAAGGTTGGATATTATGCCATAGCATTGCAACTTGTCTTAGACACAATAGCCTGGTAATCCTTTTCATCTAGTAGTTTGTAATGGTCTTTAATTATTTGATTTTAACATATTTAGTAATTCCCCTTCATATATGACAATATCTGCAATAACAAAATCATAATATTTTTAGTAAATGTCAATTACACATAAATATATGAAAGTAAACAATAAAATTTTTATTTCATAGAAACGTTTGGTACAAAACATGAGAAAATTTATTGTCTCACAGGTTATGACCTTCATGAATGGTGTCACAACTTCCCCATTGTCTCCAACATGGACTCTATGAAATTGAATTCTTTGTGAAGATGTAGAGTACCAACATCTAGACAATAAGACCCCATGTACCTCTTATTTACACTATAGCTTCACAATGACATCTGTTGACCGAATATGTAGGATAGGTGGGATGTGGTCCTAGATTACATATGATCTAGAATAGAAAACTGTGACGTCCCCAGATTTTCTAAAACTTAATCTGATGTGTGACGTCCAAATTGACCAAGTTATAGTTGACATGAGGATATATCTGATATCAAGAATATGTGATGATTAGGTTTGTTCTTGATCAAGGTACGCTATTACCTCTTACTTGGCTTATTATACAATATGCTTGTGTTATATGAGTAGTAAAATACTTGGCATATGGTATTGGATGAAATGATTGTTCCTGTATGATATGTTGCCCGATTTTCCGTACTTATGGTTATGAACACATGAAACATAATATATTGTTCCATTATATGAAAGCACTATATCTCTTTGGTAAGCGTAGTGCTAGTGAGTGATCTATCTCTTTGGTAAGCGGATCACATGTACAATGATCTATCTCTTTGGTAAGCGGATCATAAGGCCTGAATGCATCTATCCCATTGGTAGGCGGATGCACGAGCATATAATGGAAAATGAGCTTAAAATATATGTTCTCTTTTGTTAATGAATATCTTTGTGCAACTATACACCTTTTCTTATATTTTGTTTAATGTTGCCAAGTATTAGTTTTATCTTATTGCCAAGATATGATGAGAGGTAAATAAAAGACACGTAGGCGTACTCAGTACAACATTCTTGAATATTGTGTTGACGTGTACCGCATGT
This sequence comes from Alisma plantago-aquatica, assembly GCA_963693085.1. NCBI lineage: Eukaryota > Viridiplantae > Streptophyta > Magnoliopsida > Alismatales > Alismataceae > Alisma > Alisma plantago-aquatica. Next base: position 970,206,331 of record OY856411.1, on the reverse strand, counting down.
AATCTTTTGTTTAGGTTTTGGTTATGCTCTTGAAGATCCAGGACAATGAGAGTTGTATGGCGAGCTGATGTACAGGTGGACCTGTTGTCTTAAGATCTTGTAGTTTAGTGGTAGTACATGTATATGTATAGGTTTGCTATTCAATATGTAATATCAAATGTTGTAACAATTCATGTTGTAATTATATGTTGAATGGTGAACATGTGTGTATGGTTTTATTATTGTTCATGTACATGTGCTATTGATTGTTTCCTTCTGACTCCCTTGATTTTCTTCTTCTTAGCCTTATGTGGGATGTTTAAATTGGGATTCTCGCTGAGGTGAGGGTTTCAATTTGGATGTCTCACATCAGATTAAGTTTTAGAAAATCCGGGGACGTCACAAAAACATTATCTTGACTCCTCACTACAAAATATGATCACATTTTTTTTATCATTCAAGAAGAATAGCATCCACATCTAGACAATGTCCAAGGAATTGGTATATCCTTACATTTCTTCTAAGTTGCCCATCAAGAAGAATTTATTGATAGCAAAAAAAATTCTTGAGGAAAGCATGGGACACATATGAAGTGAGAACAATTTATTATCACATCATGCTATGTTGGTATAATTAAGTTAGGGACATGTTTAAGGTAGGATATTGATGAATAAAATGGTCATAGTGTCATTTTATGTCATATAGAGGAAGAGATATTGTGTATAGTTAGAATCATATGGATGAGGAAGATACGAATACAGTCTCATCCAACCTATCATTTATATGGGAGACAATATCATGTATAAAGTCAATTTACTTTTCTATGTGATGGTGGGATCTCTCACATACTCAAGAAGATTTTAATTGGTGATGGAAGAATTATGTGGTGAATCTCTAGTTTTTGAGTAGGTAATTTTTCTTCTTCTTATTTTCTAACACTTTTGTGTCCATATTATCCCGATTGTCTTAATAGTAGAACTTTTAAGGAGTAAACCTTATATCTTGTTGATAGCCCATTCTGTAGAAATATTCCCTAAAATAATCTTCAATGAGAAGGAAAATTATACCGCTGTAAAGTCCCATGAAGTTTGATGCGGCCACTTTAGAAAAAGTTTCATAATGATAAAAAAATGTATAAGAAAAAAAACCAATGAGTGATTCATTACCTAGTGTCTCACATTTTTATGACCTTGTAATAAAATTACAATAAATGTTATGGTTTTTAACTTTAATGGAAGTCTTTAGTTGTTTTGAGTACCGCGATTAACTTATATTTCTTAAACATAATGATTTCATCTATAGGATCAAAGTGTCTTCCGCAATAATAGTTGGTCCATGCAAGAACTATTATAATCTTCTCCTACATGGTGATATTTCAATATGTTCCAAAAAATGAAAAAGGTTGAGCCATATATATACATATATATACATATATATGTAAATAATCTGTAAATCATCTTTTTTTGTGAATTGGGGGATGATTTTGTAAATCATCTTTTCAATTCCTGTAAGTATTGGAAGTATATCTGGAGTCATCCTCAACTCAAATTAGATATGAAGAACTATTTGAAGCTTGAAGATTCCCTATTGGAAATCTCTATTATACGTAAGAGGAGGAAGATCACCAGCTTGTGGTGCCTCACAATGATAGTACATATGATTTGGCTTGAAAGGAACTCAAGAATATTAGGGGGTAAACCTAGAGATGAACTTAGCATTTTTTGTAAAATTGAAAAGGAAATCAAATTTATGTACGAGTTTCAGAAAGAGAAGTTGAGGGACATTCCTAGAAGTATTTTAAGGAATTGGGAGCTATTGTAATTTCTCTAGTTTTTTAATCCTTTTAGTCACATGACTTGTATGTGATTAGACCTTTATACCCTTTTCAAGGTTTGGAATATATTTACAAAAAATTTTGATATAGATACACACTCATATACTTTATATATATATATATATATATGTGTGTGTGTGTGTGTGTGTGTGTGTGTGAGGGTAGGAAGTGTGTAATATCGAATACATGTAACTTATATGCATTGTAAATAAAAATTCCACATGTAGAGTATATTAATTAAAACCAACCATATGGATTGATTAGAATTTGTACATATTTGATGTGTTTAACAAATTACAACCATATATCATGTACATCATGAGATATATCAATTTATCATCCATTGATTTCAAAAAAAATTACAACATATCGTCGATTAGAAAATACATATATCATTTTATTGGATGATCTATATTTATCGGATTGTGGTGATTTTTGATATACTTCTTATCTTAGAGGTACACGTCACGTCTATTAACATTGAATTATTATGTAAACTTTTACACGCATCATAAAAAGGGATGTGTTAATGTAAGCTACATGTACTTAGCATCATGTATACACACACACACACACACACACACACACACACACACATATATATATATATATATATATATATATAATTATGGTTCTTTCTAGCATAGATACAACGATATTTGGTTTTTCTAGAGCCAAGTTCCATCCCAATTGGGCATGATCTAGTCAAAGCCCATTAGGGATGACAACTAATGCACACACATGATATAAATTCATGTCTCTCCCAACCACTTAATAGAGCTAGTGCAAAACACAACTGCATTGCATTGATGAAACATTTTTTTGTCGTTCATTGTTGTATTTGTGATAGTGGAAAGAAAAGGCAAGGGAGGAGAGAAAATAAAGGGAATAAGAAAGGAAGTAAGGACAAGCTGCTACAACTTCTGTGTATTCTTCTTTAGGCTATTAACTGAAAAACACTAGAGGGGGGTGAATAGAGTTTTAAAACTATTTTAACAATTTATTGAACTCAAACAACCACAATTGAAATTAGAAGAAGGAGACATGTGTTTAGAGTGGTTCCAACTTTAGCAAATACTAAAGTTGTCAGTCCACTACCCGGTTGCTTACCCAACCGGGATTTTGAAAGTATTTATTTTATTACCTTCTTAAGGATTTATACAAAATACAATACTTTCCTTTACACCCCTTGAACAGCCTTCACTTGAAGTAGGTGCACCAACTTGAGGTAGCCTTCTTGAAGTAACTCCAAGCTCCCCCTTGAAGTAGCCTTCCTCTCTAGAAGTAACCTCCTATTGCACCAGGCTTCTGAAGTAGCTCAAGGTCTCCTTCTTCACCAAGAAAGTCTCCACCCTCTCCAATCCACAGCCTCCAACCTAGGAGTAGCAAGGAGAGTACAAACAGTAATAGAGAACAAGAAAGGAAAAAGGAAATTACAACTTATCCTTTGTAGCCCAAGGCTTGATTTGCCTAGATCAAGCGTATAGATCTCTTAACCAAGTGTGTGGACTTGTGATTGCAGTGGGTAGGAGATGCTAGCTTATAGGACACGAATTTTGAGCTAAGGAATGAAATGGCCAATTGTCACAATGCTCAAATTGCTCACAAACAGATTGCTCAAAGTATGCTCAAGGATTTCTCAAGTGTAACAAGTGTGTTTGAGTGTCTTATGGCTTGTCCTATTTATAGGAATGGTCTAAGGATGCTTAAGGACGTTCTAGACAACTTCTAGGGGTTTCTAAGTGCTTAACTAGCCGTTAGGTACAAGTTTGTTGCTTTAGCAACGGCTAATTAATTTACTCTGCAGTTGCTGTCAGAGTTCATCTCGGTCGAGGAATGGTCGACCGAGATACCTACTCGGTCGAAGTTTTGTCGACCGACAGGCTCTCTGGATCAATTGATTTGCAACGTCTATCTCCAACTGCCAACTACCTTGTCAGTTGTGTCTAACGGCTACTTTGGATCTTTCTCGGTCGAGAAGATTGTCGACCGAGAGTGTCTCGGTCGAGGAGTTGGTCGACCGAGATTGACCCTATTTCACTGTTTCAATTTAGGCACTAATTATATGTATGAGTATGCATATGTGATCCTATTTGAAGGGGATGACTTATCTAAATGTGGTGTTTAGTTAGGGAAGATCTAACGCTTGATTTACATGAAATCTAAGTACTTGTACATTATATATTTGTACAAGTTTTTACAAAGCGATTACATTTCATGAAAATATAAATATGTAAGCATATGGATTTCCCTAGTACTTTGTCATCCACCTTGTTCCTGCACACTCAAGTAGCTCATTAGATCAATAAGAATGAAATGTTTGTCATAATCAAAACAAAGGGATTTATAGATGTCCATTTAGCCAACAATCTCTCCCTTTTTGAAGATGACAAACATTTCCAAAATATAAATAAAGGAAATATAAAACATATGAGTTTCATACCTTTAGATTACCTTTTGTAGCTTTTCCTCTTGTTTATAAAATGTGTGCTTATTATTCCCCATGAATTATGGAACATGAAATCCAATTCACTAGGGAAGATAGCAACTTTCAATGTAAAGCCAAGAGTTTATTTATGAAACTCAATGATTGAGTTTTTCATAATTACTAAGTTTTAGTTTTATATTTATTTCTCCCCCTTTGTCATTTCAAAAAGATATCCGTTAAGAATAAAAACTCCCCCTTAATTAGATGTCCCATCAAATCTAATGAAAAAGATGTCCATTAAAAGTTTTTGTTAAGAAGCACATATATCAAAGAAAACATCTTCCAAAGGAGTGATAAGCAGTTGCTTCCTAATTTTGTTAAATTGATCTAGTGGAAGCAGTTTTGTAACAATATCAGCCAATTGATCTTCCGTATCAACATGATGAAGGGAAACATGATTCTTGGAGATATGATCCCTTAAAAAGTGATGGCAGATTTCAATATGTTTAGCTCAGCTGTGTAAAATAGGATTGTGTGCTAAGTTTATAGCGCTCGTGTTGTCACAAAAAATAGGCGTAGATGAAAGAGTAAAACCATAATTGTTTAACACTTGTTGCATATAAAGCACTTGAGCACAACAAGACCCGGCTGCCATATATTCAGCTTCAGTTGTAGATAGGGCAACCGTATTTTGTTTCTTGCTAAACCAAGATACTAAAGCTCTCCCTAACAAGAAACAACCACCACTAGTAATCTTGCCATCAAGTCAACAACCAGCATAATCCGCATCAGTATAAGCTTTAAAATCCAAGGATTGTCCTTTTGGATACCATAAACCAAAACAAGTAGTGCCGGCTAGGTAACGAAGAATTCGTTTAACTGCTAGAAAATGAGAGTGCATAGGTTGTGATTGAAATCGAGCACAAAGACCAACGGAAAACATAATGTCCGGTCTAGAAGCAGTTAAGTAAAGCAAACTACCAATCATGGCTCTATATAAGGAATCATCAATAGGTTCCCCATTTTCATCCTTATCAATTTTAATAGAAGTAGCCATAGGAGTAGTAGCATGTTTGCACTGATCCATCCCAAAACGTTTTAAGAGTTCTTTAGTATATTTTTCTTGGCTTATGAATATTCCGGCAGGTGTTTGCTTAATTTGAAAACCAAGAAAGAAAGTTAGTTCACCCATGAGGCTCATTTCAAATTATTTTTGCATAATGTCACTGAATTGTGTGCACAATGAATCATTAGAAGCTCCAAAAATAATGTCATCAACATATATTTGCACAACTACGAAATCAGATGTATATGTTTTGAAAAATAAAGTAGAATCTGAATTTCCAATAGAAAAACTATTATCAAAAAGATATGTCTTGAGCCTTTCATACCAATTCCTAGGTGCTTGTTTTAAACCATAAAGTGCTTTCTTAAGTTTATAAACATAGTCACCTTTTTCCGGTATTTCAAAACCAGGTGGTTGGGAAACATATACTTCTTCTTGAATGATGCCATTTAGAAATGCACTTTTTACATCCATTTGGTAGAGTTTGATGTTTTTATGTGCAACAATAGCTAGTAACATTCTAATAGCTTCAAGTCTAGCTACCGGTGCATACGTTTCATCAAAATCTATTCCTTCTTGTTGATTATATCCTTGTGCTACTAACCGAGCTTTATTCCTTATTACTTCTCCTGCCTCATTTAGCTTATTCCTAAAAACCCATTTAGTTCCTATGATGATTTTATCTTGTGATTTAGGAACTAAATCCCATACATCATTTTTAGTGAATTGATTCAATTCTTCTTGCATGGCTATTATCCAATAATCATCTTTAAGAGCTTCAAATATCTTCTTAGGTTCAATGATAGAAACAAAAGCCATGTTTGCAACATCTTTGAAGGAAGACCGAGTTTTGACTTTATCATTAGGATCTCCAATAATTAGTTCTTGAGGATGATCCTTAATAAGCCTAGGTGTAGGTTGTGGTTCAGCTTGGTGATTATTTGTAGTAACGTTCTCACTATCATTTGGTATGTTTAAATTTTCGAATTGATTAGTGAGATCTATGATTTCTAGATTTTCAGATTTGGACTCTTCATGAAAAGAAACATGAATAGATTCCTCAACTTTTCTAGAGATAGTGTTATATACTCTAAAAGCTTTGCTAGAAGTGGAATATCCCAAAAAGAATGCTTTGTGTGATTTAGAGTCAAACTTATCTTTATCATCTTTGGTATTTAAAATATAGCATGTGGAGCCAAAGGTATGAAAATAGTCAACTCTAGGTTTCTTAGAATGTATTATTTCATATGGAGTTTTCTTCAAGTGAGAGTGAACAGTTACTCTATTTAACACATAGCATGCAGTGTTTACAGCTTCAGCCCAAAAGGTTTTGGGTGTGTTGTGTTCGAGCATCATAGTTCTAGCCATTTCTTGTAGTGATCGATTTTTCCTTTCGACTATACCATTTTGTTGTGGGGTGCGTGGAGCAGAAAAATTATGAGTGTACCCTTGAGATGTACAAAATTCCTCAAATGTATGATTTTCAAATTCTCCACCATGATCACTTCTAATGGTACATATTTTGCTTTGTAATAGATTTTCAATCTTGGAACTAAATTGTATAAAAACATGAATAGTATCATCTTTAGTTGCAATAAAGTGTACCCATGTGCATCTACTATAATCATCAACAATAACAAAACAATATCTTTTACCACCAATAGATTGTGTCCTCATGGGTCCAAATAAATCCATATGAATTAATTCTAAGGATCTACTGGTGCTAAGTACATGTTTTGGTTTAAAAGAGGTTTTGGTTTGCTTTCCCATTGTGCATGGTTCACAGTTTTCAACTTGATCAAAAGATAAAGTAGGCAATCCACGAACAAGATCATATTTCACTAACTTTTTAATAACATGTGAACTAGCATGTCCTAGCTTTTTATGCCATAGTTGTAAGGTATTTTCATTTGCAAGCAAGCATTTTCCCACTACTGATTTCATAGAGTTAGGTTTAAGGATATAAAGATTTCCAACTCTATTTCCTTCATAAACAACATTTGTAGTGTTTTCTATCAATAACTTGCAGCAGGTTTTGTTAAATAACACATCATAACCACTATCACATAATTGACTAACACTTATCAAATTATGGTGCAAACCATCAACGAGTAGAACATTCTTTATTTCGAGGTTTGTACCAACATTACCTATTCCAACGATTTTGCCCTTACCATTGTCTCCAAAGGTGACCATTCCACTTTTCTTTTCTTCAAAGGTTTGAAATGCATCCTTGTTCCCGGTCATATGTTTGGAGTATCCATCATAGAGTTAGGTTTAAGGATATAAAGATTTCCAACTCTATTTCCTTCATAAACAACACTTGTAGTGTTTTCTATCAATAACTTGCAGCAGGTTTTGTTAAATAACACATCATAACCACTATCACATAATTGACTAACACTTATCAAATTATGGTGCAAACCATCAACGAGTAGAACATTCTTTATTTCGAGGTTTGTACCAACATTACCTATTCCAACGATTTTGCCCTTACCATTGTCTCCAAAGGTGACCATTCCACTTTTCTTTTCTTCAAAGGTTTGAAATGCATCCTTGTTCCCGGTCATATGTTTGGAGTATCCACTGTCAACCACCCATTCCTGCATTAAAATGTAGATTTTGGTACCCATGTGATGGTCCGATATGGTTAGAATCATTTAAGTACAGACTTGTATAAAAGTTCTGAATCAGAAATCCAGTCGGTCGACAATTGTTTGACCGACATCTGTCTCGGTCGACTAATTGTCGATCGAGAAGATTACTATATTACAAATAAAGAAACACAGAAATTTAGCTCGGTTGACCAATTTTCGACCGAAATAATTGTTGTAGATTTTGATTTGTTACAGACATCCGGTCGGTCGACAATACTTCGACCGATTAAGGGTTCGGTCGACAATACTTCGACCGACTAAGTTTCTGTTTCAGTACAACAGTGCAGAAAATTAACAATATGCATGAAATCTTTTGTTTAGTGGAGATAAGACAATATAAATAGCAAAATGGAGCGTTTGGCCATATCTCAACTAAATTCCATTTGACTCTACTAAGTTTGGGGTTTTGGGACCCAAACTAGGTCGGAATCCTTAGTCTTATAAGGGCATGAAAAGGAATAGTGTCCAAGACGTAAAAAAAATGGCAAGTAATAGAATCAAATTCATTTCTCTTTCTAGCCATTGTGTTCTTGGGTACAAACATAGTTTGAGTTCTTTTGGGTTGATTTTTCTTTGGAGCATATCCCAAACCTTTTCTTCCATTGAAAACAGTACCAACGCTTAGAATGTTATCAAATATATCTTTTCTTCTTAACTCATAAAGTTCTCTTTGCAGCTTAGCAATGTCATTCATCTTCTTGTGTAGATCTTTTCTTGCTTGATCTAAATCAGATAACAATGAATCTCTTTCTTTTACAACATTATCATAGTCCAGATGGTTACACAAAATAGGTTGAGTCTAAAAATCTTTTAGTTTAGCTAACAATTCAGTCTTTTCTTTAGAAAGAAGATCAACATTTGTTTCTAAAGTGAGTAGCTTTCTAGTGCAATCATCTAAAGATGTTTTTAAAGACAAATTCTCAAGATCAATGTTGTTCTTTTCAGAAGAAAGATTATCTAATTTAGCAATTAGCTCATCATTTGATTTGATAACCTTCTTTAGTTTCTTCTTGACATCAACATACTTATCATGAATTTCTTGTAGACTAGTAACTAACTCTTCTTTAGGAAGATCAAGTAGGCTTACCTCTTGAGAGTCTTCATCATCTTCTCTTGCCATTAGACATTCCACTTTTTCTTCTCCGCTTTCACTGTCACTTGACTCGTCCCATGCAGCTTTATAGGCTTTTTCTCCCTTCTTCTTGTGTGAGCTTTTCTTTCCTTTCTTTGCTTTAGGACTTTCATTTTTGAAATGCCCTTTCTTCCCACATTCAAAGCACCTAGGAGGGGTAGAAGAAGAACTGGAAATTTTGTTATATTTAAATCTTTTGTATTTCTTACCGTTGACGATCAAGGCTTCTTCTCCTTCTTCTTCACTTGACTCCTCACTTTCTTGTGTGACGACCTTTGAAGCTTTTAGAGCCACATCCTTCTTCTTTCCTTGCTGAAGTTCACGTGCTCTTCTTTCTTCCTCTTCTAGGGTTGCTTCATGAGCTTCTAGGTTGCCAATAAGTTGCTCCATTTTCAGTCGAGTGAGGTCGTTTTCTTCTTCAATGGCTGTCACCTTTGGCTTATATTTTGGAGGAAGTGATCGAAGGATTTTTGATACCTGATCTTCTTCAAGGACAGGTTTTCCTAGGGCACTTAAACCATTAACAATAGTAGAGAATTTTGCAAACATTTCACTAATAGATTCATCAGGATCCATACGAAAGTGTTCAAACTTTTGTTTAAACATGCTAATTTTGGAATTTTTGACTTGGACTGTACCTTCATAGGTTATGGACAGTCTATGCCAAATATCATAGGCTGTGTCACAATTAGATATTCTATTAAATTCTCCTACCGAAATAGAATAATATAAAATGCTTACAGCTTTTGCATTCATTTGAGCCAGCTTTACCGTATTTGCATCCCATTCTGCAAATTGAGTTTGAGGGAGCTCATATGGGGTTGACACCATTCTCCATAAGTCCCAATTGATGCCTTGGAAGTAGAACTGCATCCTTCTCTTCCAATATTGGTAGTTTGTTCCATCGAACGCTGGAGGCCTAGCAACAAGTGTCCCTTCAAGGTTAAGGTTGTTGAGCACTCCGTCACCCATTTCTTCAAGACTTTGTTAGGGTTCCTTGAAGCCCGCTCTGATACCAATTGAAAAACACTAGAGGGGGGTGAATAGAGTTTTAAAACTATTTTAACAATTTATTGAACTCAAACAACCACAATTGAAATTAGAAGAAGGAGACAGGTGTTTAGAGTGGTTCCAACTTTAGCAAATACTAAAGTTGTCAGTCCACTACCCGGTTGCTTACCCAACCGGGATTTTGAAAGTATTTATTTTATTACCTTCTTAAGGATTTATACAAAATACAATACTTTCCTTTACACCCCTTGAACAGCCTTCACTTGAAGTAGGTGCACCAACTTGAGGTAGCCTTCTTGAAGTAACTCCAAGCTCCCCCTTGAAGTAGCATTCCTCTCTAGAAGTAACCTCCCGTTGCACCAGCCTTCTGAAGTAGCTCAAGGTCTCCTTCTTCACCAAGAAGGTCTCCACCCTCTCCAATCCGCAGCCTCCAACCTAGGATTAGCAAGGAGAGTACAAACAGTAATAGAGAACAAGAAAGGAAAAAGGAAATTACAACTTATCCTTTGTAGCCCAAGGCTTGATTTGCCTAGATCAAGCGTATAGATCTCCTAACCAAGTGTGTGGACTTGTGATTGCAGTGGGTAGGAGATGCTAGCTTATAGGACATGAATTTTGAGCTAAGGAATGAAATGGTCAATTGTCACAATGCTCAAATTGCTCACAAACAGATTGCTCAAAGTATGCTCAAGGATTTCTCAAGTGTAACAAGTGTGTTTGAGTGTCCTATGGCTTGTCCTATTTATAGGAATGGTCTAAGGATGCTTAAGGATGTTCTAGACAACTTCTAGGGGTTTCTAAGTGCTTAACTAGCCGTTAGGTACAAGTTTGTTGCTTTAGCAACGGCTAATTAATTTACTATACAGTTGCTGTCAGAGTTCATCTCGGTCGAGGAATGGTCGACCGAGATACCTACTCGGTTGAAGTTTTGTCGACCGACAGGCTCTCTGGATCAAGTGATTTGCAACGTCTATCTCCAACTGCCAACTACCTTGTCAGTTGTGTCTAACGGCTACTTTGGATCTTTCTTGGTCGAGAAGATTGTCGACCGAGAGTGTCTCGGTCGAGGAGTTGGTCGATCGAGATTGACCCTGTTTCACTGTTTCAATTTAGGCACTAATTATATGTATGAGTGTGCATATGTGATCCTATTTGAAGGGGATGACTTATCTAAATGTGGTGTTTAGCTAGGGAAGATCTAACGCTTGATTTACATGAAATCTAAGTACTTGTACATTATATATTTGTACAAGTTTTTACAAAGCGATTACATTTCATGAAAATATAAATATGTAAGCATATGGATTTCCCTAGTACTTTGTCATCCACCTTGTTCCTGCACACTCAAGTAGCTCGTTAGATCAATAAGAATGAAATGTTTGTCATAATCAAAACAAAGGGATTTATAGATGTCCATTTAGCCAACATTAACTTCTATGTACTTTGCATAAGAGGGTGTCTTTTTGGGAAGTTTTGGGATGTTGGACTTGTAGGAGTCTCTCCTTGAGGTGGTAGTTTAATATATCTTCTTCTAGTTGTATTATCTTGGGTTTGGGGTCAAGAACACAAGAAAACCATTTTATCTTTTCTCATTATTAGAATTGTCCATCAATTGGCCCTGTGATTTTTCCCTCAACTCTAGGGTTTAGTACATTAGAATTTAGTTATCTCCCTACATCTTCGTGCAGTCTTATATTGGGTTAGACTCTCATCGGTAAAACTTCGAAACATATTTTTTTTTCAATCATGGTTGATTGTATATCACATAATATGTGTGCACATATCTCCAACAAAATAAGTGGTATCATAGTGTAGGTTGCACATACAGATCTAGATGGGGAAGGATGATGGTGCAACAACTGTAAAGTTAACAAGCACAAATTGGTAGATCTGAAACTCCAAGATGGATGATATTATATATATAAAGGGTTGTATGATCCAACAGAGGGGTAAAATACAGAGAGTGTATTTGATGCATACTAGAAGAAATTAAATAGAAAGAATGTGGGAACTACATGAAAATATCTTGATATTCATATGTTCCACCATGTCTCAAATGAAACCAATGCCAAGGATCTGTGGGAGCATATTAAGAAATTATGTGAGTGGAAGACTGTGCCAAATAAAGCTATATTGATTAGGAAGTGGGTGAATCTAAAGTACGGTGACAATACTAGTATTGACATGTACATGAATGAATTATAAAGCCTTGTCAATCAATTGAGGTTCATAAAAGTGGTTTGTGATGATTAACCCCAAGTGCTTCTTCTTCTAGGATAATAACTTAGCAATTGGGAGACACTCTTAATGACAATCACCAATTCTACATAAGAAGGAAAGTTGACACTTGATCAGGTGAAGAGTAACATATTGAATGAAGAGACTTGATGATGTGCCTTAGGCAATAACAGGCTAGAAGTGCATTCACTGAGAGCAAGAACTGAGAGAATGAGATACCATGATAGATATTAGAGTCATAGTGAGTCCTAGGACCATGGGAAGGCCCATGGTAGATCCAAGTCAAAGAGTAGAGACTGCTTCCATTGAAAGAAAAAAAATAGCTCATTTCGAAAAAGGATTACAAGGTCTAGAAAAATAAACATGGGTCTAAAGACAAAGACAAGGAGGATGATGACAAGAACACCGCATCAACAATTTCATATGACAAGAATGATGATGGTGATGTGGTCTTAACAGTCAAGGAACGATGTTTTCATATTGACGATGATGCTTCTAAGTGAATGGTGGATATTACAACTTCTTATCATGCATCACCCAGTAAGGAGGTCTTCACGTCATATAGAAAAAGAGACTTGAGGGTGAACTTGGAAAATTCTAGCTTTTCTAGAATCATTTGTAGGTAAATATGGCATCAGGTAGGAAGTGGAAACAAAAACTTTACTACCACATTCCCATTAAACCATTAGATCACATCAACAACTATATAATGGGAAGGATGGTTTAGAGGATATACTTGGTCCTAGAAATTCAAGTGTCCATCTAGTTTTTACAAATCTTGCTCTTTACCTTTATTGAAATAGATTGAATCTCAAATCATCAATTGAAAGGTGGTCGTGGGGAATTCCAGGGACAATCTCCTCATCATTGTAGTCATGGAGTTGTCTTCTAGTTGCACTAGGATGGCATCTTCTGTAGCTCTAGATCTTTGCCATGGACAGTAGGTTGATGTTGTCCTCCTAGTGGGAAAAGTATTCATGCCTCTAGAGGATTCCACACAGACCACCTCAAACTCTTTTCTTCCTACTAGAATGGACAGGAAGGAGTTGTCCCTCCTGTTGGTGCACTAGCCACCAAGTTTCTCTCCCACAATTGTTTTCTCTTCTTATCCCTCCCTTTATCGGGTAGGACTTGCTCGGGCTCTCTATTGGTTACCAAAACCAGAGAGGATAAACAATTGTCAAGGCAATTGAGTTGTGTATCTGAGAAGCCCCCAATACCACTCTATTTATAAGAGGGGTTAATGTTAGGATTCTTAGTTTGTGTGGGAGTGGAAGGGACTGAAATCTCACAAATTTTCCCAACCTACGACAAGCAAAACGATCACTTCACCAGTGAATCAATTGGTTGACATGTGAGCTGATAGGTTCACCTAGTGAACCAGTCGTTTCAACATGTTTTCCAATTACAAATATAGTGGAAATTCTAATCCAATAAATGCATGATAAGATTTCGGTAATAATCCTTGATGCAATCAAATTGCACATATGAATTGGGTGGTTCACCTCATGAACCGGCCATCATACAACCATCATATGATTGGTTCACTCAGTGAACCTATCGATTTGACCCAAATTCATCCAGAATTCATCCAATGCAATATTCAATCAACTTGACACTCCATCTGGTTGTTTCGTAACATGAACTGTTCTTGAGAGTCCATTAGTTGATCTTGAATTGAATACCTAAACACTTTAGCAATCAATTTAGTTATCAATCATGACAAAACTCCTCTTCTAGGATAGTTCCTATGTATGTGTCCCTATAGGTCCCATATTATGTTGGCAATAAATGTCCATAACCAATTATGATATCATAAGAAAAGAGTGGTTCCTAGTCACACATAATTTCTACCTAAGTAAATGGAAAGTTGGAGAACAAATTCAACGTACAATATGTATTTAGTGTTGTAGTATTTATATAATTCTTTTATCTCTGATATCAAGATTGAACTCGAGGCATGGAGCAGTCATCCTCTTCAACATTAAATCTTGGTTCCTTACTAGAGAATACTATTTGAGATATATGTAAGTTCAATATCACATATTGACTCACATGTGCATGGCCATGTGTTTCTCAGTCTTACAAATCAAGCGGCTAGGATATCATACTCTAGTAGGAGGTACATATCACATCTACATCACTCACACTCATCCCCATGTGTCACAGTGCACCCACTCATCACCTTTATGATAATCCTTATTCAGGACAATGGTGGATGATGTTAACGCACACCAAACATCATTTGATGAGTGTAGTGGCTTCAAGTCTAAGAACCACAATCACCACCAACACTATGAGAACTAACTATGACTACCGGTGTCATGGTTTCTATGCGTCACTCTCATGGTGGGTCTGTCTGATACACTATTCTCTAACAAGTATCAATGTGCTTGGTTTGATATCACATATCATGACTAATGAGATTCTGTCATCAACAAACACACACTCTAGTCTTATGTGTTATTGTTGTCTATCTCCTTTCCACAATAACATCCCACTAGGGACATAATGAGAATGTATATGCTCTTAACATCCGTATGATATCATTGTTCAAGTCATGTACTTGAAGACATACATCATTGAATAATATCATTCTCTAGACATTTATTATGTTACTTCATTATCTCATAACCAGATAAAATAAAATAAATTGGAAGCATGCCTTTATTATTAATGAAATCATTTACAATTATGCCATTACGATCATCATGTGATTATCTCTCTTTACATACATACCAAAAGACTCCCACTTGCACTTAGAGCTAATCACTCATGAATCTCAATCCGCGTGATCTAACATGACCATCATGCTTCTTCTACGAAAGTGCTTTAGTCAAGGGCTCAACAACATTGTTCTTGGTTGGTACTATTCAAATCTCACATATCCTCAGTGTGCAATCTCCCATATGATATGGAACCACCTTTTTATATGTTTGGAACACTGAGGCCATCTGGGTTCCTTAGCTTGTGCAATAGCCCCATTTTTGTTACAATATAGCTCAATTACATCACTGATGCTTGGAACAACCCCAAGTTTGGAGATGAACTTCTTGATGTATAAATCCTTCTTTGTTGCATTTGATGCATCTATGTAGTCGACCTCTATTTTAGAATCGACAAGTATCTCTTGCTTGAAACTCTTACAACTTACATCTCCATTGTTGAGGAAAAACACAAATCCTGATTGTGATCTATAACCATCTTTGTTAATCTGGAAGCTTGCATCAGTGTAGCCCTTTACCACCAACTCTTCCTCTCCCCCGTAGATAAGAAATTGATCGTTAGTTCTTCTCAAGTACTTCAATATTTTCTTGATGGCTCTCCAGTGAGCATCACCTGGATCTAATTGAAATTTGCTCATCTTTCTCAAGGCGTACGAGACATCAGGATAAGTACATAACATTTAATACATGATTGATCCAATTTCTGATGCATACGGAGTCAAGCTCAAGCATTCTCTTTCTTCACAAGAATTGGGACATTGAGCTTTAGAGATGGTAACTCCATGTAACATGGACATGTTTCCTCTCTTTGATATCTCCATGTTGAACTTCTTCAACACTTTATCAATGTATGTTCTTTGACTTAGTCCAAGAAGCCTTCTAGATCTATATCTATAGATCTTGATCCCAAAGATGTAGGATGCTTCTCCCAAGTCTTTCATAGAAAATATATTTCTCAGCCATGTCTTTACCTTTTGTAAAGTAGGGATGTCATTCCCCATCAATAGTATGTCATCCAAATATAATATGACGAATACAACCATTCTCCCACTAACCTTCTTGTACACACAAGGTTCATCTTCATTTTGAAAAAAGATAAACTCTTTGACCGTCTCATAAAAACAAAGATTCTAGCTCCAAGATGCCTGCTTCAATCCATGGATTGACCTTTGTAGGTTATAAACTTTATTTGCATCCTTTGGATTTACAAAACCCTTAGGTTGTATCATGTACACATCCTTGAGATGATTCTCACTAAGGAATGCCGTTATAACATCCATTTTCCAAATCTCATAGTCCTAATAAGCTGCAATTACAAGCATGATCCTGGTGGACTTAACCATAACAACGAGAGAAAAGGTTATGTCAAAGTCAACACCTTGAACTTGTCTGAAACCCTTTGCAACCAATATTCCCTTATAGGTTTGTACTTTACCATCCATATCGATCTTCTTCTTATAGACCCACTTGCACCCTATGGATTTTACCCCTTCAGGTGGATCCACCAATGTCCATACCTTCTTGGCATACATGGATTCCATCTCAAATCTTATTGCCTCAAGATATTAGGAGTGGGACCCAAGAGGGGATCCACTCCCCACTTAATTTGAAAATAAACTCATCTATCCAATCATATTTTCAAGCATGCTCGAATAGACATAAATGTTTTTCTCAGATGATGATATACAAAAAAAGACCAAAGTATAGCAACAAATAAAAATTCATGACCATTCATTTTTCAAAAGTACATTATCATCTCCCATAAAGGAGTTACATGAATGTTACATTATAAGGATCTAAGTAGAGGGATATCCAGCTATCTCAAGTCTATCTCCCAAGATCTTCACCTAGGAGGTCAAAGTCACTATGTTCACTCTTCTAAGTCCTACAGTTGGGGTTGGAGGCATACCCCAACAAGAGGAGAATAGTAGATATTGTTGGGTTTTAGGAGAGACAGAGAAGGTAGCAGAAACAAAAAAAATTCTTCTCCCAAACCCAGAATAAAGGAATCATGTCAACATCTATACAATAGGAAGGATGGTTTGTAGAGGCGTACCTTGTCCCGAGGCTTGCTCGGCGACTTTACCTCGCGGCTTGCGCGGTCTTCACCTCCGGTCTTAGACGATGTCTGTGCAGCTCCTGGTCTCACCAGGACTGTCAGGATTGACAGTTGTCCTCCGAGTGGCAGAAGTCTCCCACCTCTGAAGTAGTCTACACAGACCACCCAGAACTCCGATCTCCTTGTCCTACAAGGAATCGAAAGGAGTCACACCCTCCTATCAGCGTACTAATCACCGATACACTCTCTTGCCACCAGTCACTTTTCTAGAGTTGTCTTTCCCTTGCTGTGCCTCCTTTATCGGGTAGCACTTGCTCGGGCGCTCTCTTGATTACCAAAACCAAAGAGAATGACAACTTTGCAGAGCAACTGGTGTTCTTAGTTGTTGTTCCTGAGAAGACCCCAATACCCTATATATAAAGGAGGGTTATGAGATAGGGTTCTCTATCCCGGGAAATGTAGGATTAAAGCAGGAGTAGAAGGGTTCAAGATTTTCCACAAAACAACCAACTTGCGCCAGCTGAACTGATCGTTTCACACCCTGAAATGATCGTTTCGGGTCATGAGCCAATCATTTGGGACCTGAGCCAATTGTCTGGGGCTCTGAGCCGATCGGGTGGAGCTCTGAGCCAATCGGTTCGTGGTCCTGATCCAACTCAAATTGACTTTCAAATTTGTTTCCGATTAATCAAATATTAATCCTTGTCCAAATCAAATTTGTACAAGTGAAACAAATTGTATTTACAAAATAGTCTTCTGACTTTCCAAACGATCTCGGTTGGTCACATGAGCGGACCTGTTCAACAATTGAGCCGATCGTCTCATTGCACATGAGCCGATCGTCTCACCAGTTGAGTCGATTGGTTCACCAACCTGAGCCGACCGGTTCATCTCATGAGCCGATTGGTTGGGGTAGCAGACTGTGCAAAATCAGTCAATCACAGTTTCAATCAATCTGATACTCCAATCAATCGGTCCAACACCTTGAACACTATGATTTTTGAGCTATCAATTGATTGAGTTTTTAATTGAACTACTAAACTCCTTTAGTAATCAATCTAAACATACTTTGTGGATAAACTCCTCTTCCAGCACTAGTACATAACCGACCTTTAGTGTCGGTTATTTAAGGCCTTTAGTGTCAGTTTCTAAGCGACACCTATGTGGGTGACGCTAAAAGACCAGCCATTACGCATCGGTTCAAAAACCAACGCCAAAACCCTTCGTGTGCCACCGAAAATGTCGGACCAAACCCTGGAGTAGCAGCGCGAGACAATGAATGAAATAGAGAAAGGGGAAGAGTCGGGCTCGCGCGGGTGCTATTAAGTTATCAATCGGCGTCGGTTATTAAAAACAACCGACACGTAAAACTAAAGGTGTCAGTTCTACAAACACACCGACACTTATTCTCAATGATAGTCGTCGGTTTTTACTAGAAAAAAATCGACGTCTATTTACATATGCCGATTAAAAAAATTGTTCTCGATTAATGACCATAGTCTTCAGTTTCTTTCTCAAACCGATGCTCAAAGGGGTGTGAAAAATATCCCGGGAAAACACGTGAAAACCCATAAGCGTCGGTTATTGTAGTAAAACTGACGACCAAAATGTGCCCAATTTCTGTATCGCGAATAACCTTTCGTCGTCGGTTTTTTAGTAAATAACCGACGCCATATGTCAAATTTTGGAGGTAATTTTTTCACGTGAAATTTTGGATTTGGCGTTTAATTTTAGGCGTCAGTTTATTATTCGGGAACTGACACTGAATAAAAGTGATACCCGTGTCTGGTCGCCCTTCACAGATAGATGTCTGTTTTTTTATTAAACTGACGTTTTAGGTTTTAGGTGTCGGTGTATTTATACAACTGACGCCTTTAAAAGTGACGTTATAAGCCATTTCTGTAGTAGTGCATGTTAAATCCTATGTGTGTGACCCTGCAGGTCCATTTCACATTGGCAGTGAAAGTCCATAACACTTATGACTTCACAAGCAAAGAGCGGTGCCTAGTCACACATCAGTGCTACCCAAGTGAAATAGAAAGTTGGAGAACAACTTTCAATCCTACAATCTGTGAATGGTGTTACATCAAATGTATAATTCCTTTGTCACTGATATCCCGAATAAACACAAGGCATGGAACAGTCATCCTTTCAACGCTCATTCACTTTCTTGATCTCAGAGTAGATTGGAGGAGATATGTATGACATCAATATCACATACTAATTCACACATGCGTGCGCACACCTATCTCAATCCTACTCATCAAGTGGCCATGGATACTGTAACGACCCCGTCTCCCGGTAACCCCCAATTAAGGGAGTCCGAAAGGTCAGAGCCGTTATCCAATAACCTGGATTAAAGGTTCGACAAATAATCAATAATAATTATGAAATTCTACTAACTAAACTGAAATCTAGTAGAAAATTAAAAGTTTGCATACCTTTTAAAACTTTGGGAATCTATCTGTCCAAGCTTGAATCTACTCTATCCAATCCTCCTTGCACTTTATGTTTTATTTTCACAATGTGTCACTTTACTGTTTGTTCATTTCGGGGTTGTACCTAAAATGCCGACAAACAAAACTTCAGTCAGTATATCGAAATATACTGGTATGTGGGGACAACCAAAAGTTTGGACATATGGATAACAATCTAATTATCACAATCAATTTAATCAACAACCCAATTTACACTTTTTAGTATGACATTCTCTGCCACTTTTGTCCTAACCCTGGCATACCCACCTTAGGGTTTCTTTTGCCAATGACTTAAGGCCACCTTCTTAGTCCCGAGCTTGGTGCCTGGGGTCACCCTTCATATGGCCTATTAGTCATTCAATATCATAGGCCACCTTCTCATTCCTGAGCTTGGTGCCTGGGGTCACCACTCATGGTGCCCATTGGTCTACCCATCTGGGCCTGACCTTTGGCATCTTCCATCAGGGTGGCATGTAGGTACGAGAATACATACTTATATTATTAATGTGATAATCATAGTGACTTTATGATTTGCAAGTATGAACATCCAAACTGATAATTTGCATTCAATGCGATTAACCATTCGAAAAATTTTCGGGAAACTAAGGCAGTTATTCATAATTAACCACATACATGTACATGCAGATTTGAGACAGAGTAGTCCAATCAATCCAATCAAGCAAGTATAAGATTCCTGAAATCACATCCAATTTCCTTTTTATCAAAATCTATCCAAACCATCTTACTACTTATGGTTTCTATCCCTTTTCAGGGTTTACTTTGCAATTAGGGTTTTACTTCCCTTTACTCTTTATAAACCCTAGTTTTCTCATCTATCCTTCACGAAAGTTATTATGGTCACCTTTTACAAACACATAATCTTAATTCCAGATTAATGCACAATTAACCATCAATTAAGTCCATTAAGCCTCTTTTTCACTAAAGCTACCATTTTCATCCTCCTTAATCTATGACAAAGTCATTATATTTGTTTATCATCACTTTGTAGTTCATTATGGTCTAAATCACATATGAATGTTATTTATCATCAATCCTACCTTTTATCCACTTGGAAACCCTAATTTCCACATTAAGGGTATCTATCCATGATTAAGAACTTTTATATTCAAAATATCTTAGAAGCATCATTCAACAACATATTATCATGTTTTTCGAATTAAATATGATCTTACCCTCTTTTACCCTAAATTAGGGTTTTTAACAGCTTAATCATTCTCATATGAGGTAAAACTCTAATTCATGCAAGAAGCATCTAGATTTGGTTCCAGTTCATCATTAATTATTCATCAGGTTGCAATTATGCAATTTCATCAATTAAACAGTATAACTTAACCAATATGTTCAATTAGGGTTTCTTAATAAGCACTTTTCATTAGATCAACACATTTTTTCAATTAGGAATATATTTAAGTTCTCAAACCAATTTTAATGTGTTCCACTTATTTTTCTAAGAAATTTTCATATTTTACTTTTATTCATCTGATCTTCCTAGTAGAAGTTATGATTTTTGCAAGTAAAGTCCTTTTTGCTAATTTCCAAAAAAACAAGGATCGTTGGATCCATGGTCCGCTGGACCACTCAAGATCCAACGAACATGGATACGTGCATCAAGTTGCAATTAGAAGAACCTCAAAGACAAAAGTGCCCTTACCTTTCTTTGCAAAATTCAGGGGCAAGGTGGTCTTTTCACCCTTTATTCTTATTTTACCTCACGCTTCTCTGTTTGCAGCACAACGATGCCCGACGGTCAACTGCTAGGTTGACTCCGGGGTTCCGACCACCTTTGAGTGAGCTGATCATCCAGGGAGCTTTGCCTCCCTTCACCAAACTCAACCACGGCCGCAATTCTTGTCCTTGCTGTGCTAGCCCCACCTCCAACCCGCCGGACTCCGGCGAGGAAAACTGGATGGATGAGAGGGAAGGTCAAGGCAAATCTTCGAATTGGCTGTACTGAGTCATTTCTCGCCGCTCTCCATAGATTGTGGGTCAATGAACTAGCGTGTTGGTGCCCTCATGGATCCTCCCCTATAAATAGGGTCGGGGCAAGTCCCTGCTGTTTTGGGAGCTTTCCCAATCGGCGACCATACCTCCAACAAGTAGGGTTGGTTCTCACTGGATTTCCCTCCTAAGTCCAACAGAGTCATTACCAATCTTGGTCATTCAGTGGTTTGTGAGGAATCCAAGAGGGAAAGTCCCCCTGTTAACCGCAGAATCACCGTCCCAATGGGACTTAGGCAAAGAGCGTCCAACGTTGAATCAAGATCCAACAGACTTCATTGCTTGTGCTCAAACACAAAGGAAAATACTTGTTCCTAATTCAGAATAAATCCAAATTTTAGTAATTTCTTAGGAAATTCGTATCTCCCAAACCTTTGCTCCTTTTTAGCTCACATTTTAAGGGAAGGTTTGTCTTGGCATTATCTAGCTTTGTACAAAATTTGGGAAACAAATAGCAATGGATGAGAAGTCTTCCTTCACTCCCAAGTTATCTATTTAATTAATGCAAATTAATTGTTATTTCTTTTCCTTTTGCCATTATCTTTTCCTTTGGGTCCCTAGGACCTCAAGAAATTCCAAAGGCACGGATTCCCATATTGGGGGAAATCTATTTGCCTTTATCTTCTTTTAATTGTCAATTACACATATTTCCCTTATTCTTCTAATTAAATTATTCCTTTTTGAGGATTCCTCTTTATCTCTCTTATTATTTTTGTCATTGACATTCCTTTTATCATTAGGAATCCTTTGGATACAAAAATTCACCAAGGATAACTCAATTGTACCTCTTTTCACTTATTTACCACATTTTATCATTATTTTCAATTTCTTTCTTAACAAAGAAATATCTAATTGATTTTTTCCTTTCTTATTGCATCCTCTATGCAACTTTGGATTCCTTGGAACCCAAGGAACCCAAGAGGCACGAAATCCCTCTTTGGATTTGCCTTGTAGAGGTTTCAACATATTTATTTCCTCTATTTTCTTATTTATTCAATAATAGAGTTTCTTTTGTCCTTTCTTTGTTATTGGGCCCAATAGCCAATAAAGCCCACAAATAAATCAACAAGGCTATTTTAAACAAAATTCATGCATTCAATCAAAAGACATCATTATTTATTCATTTATCTTTATTATGAGAAATTATATTTCTCACCAAATGATCCCAAAATTTGTGGTTGTAACATCCTTCCCCTCTTATAAGAATTTTGTCCTCAAAATTCCATCCAGCAAACAAACAATTCAGGATAAGCCTTTCTTATGTCCATCATGGCTCGCATATGGCTTCCCCCTTTCCATGGTGCTTTCCAAGAACCTTCATCATCAAATATTCTTCCATCTGAGTTCTTTCTTACCTTGGTATATCATACCCTCATAGGTGACTCAGGACATTCTAGCCTCTCAAAAGTTGAATAGGTTCAGGGCTCAGCACATGGCTTGGGTACCTCACATAGTACTCTAGATCGGACTCATGGAATACATTATGCATCATGTTATACTGAGGGGTAAGGCTAAACACAACCATCTCCACCTATCCATCTCAGATGGACCCATATATCGGGGTCCCAGCTTTCTCAGCTATAGCTTAGAGGGGTCAAATTTTCGCATCACATATTCTCCCACAGTGAACTGCATGTCAGTCTGCTTTGCATCGGGTCACGACTCATGTCATCTCTGGGCTCTCTCTCAGCCATTGTACGATCAAAGCGACTCCATCTGCACACACTGTGGTTCTTTTCTGACCTTCGTGAGGCCTCCTTCACCAACATCATCTTAATGAAGTGGTGACCGACACAACCTCCCTAAAGAACTACTTGCATCCTGATAAAGGCTATGGTGGTTATCATCACATCTTATAAAGGACAAGAACTGTCTCTATGTATCACCCTGATTAAGCACACATGCTCTCATCAGACCCTCTAGTCTGGTTCATACTAACTATTAGTTAGGGGTGATAAACTATTCTAACATCGAGTTCTTCAGGTATCTACTTCCACCTCATGAAAGTGAACCTTTAAGTCATACTCAAGAACTTTTGAACTCGTATCATGGTGTAGTTGAACCGTCTCTCTCTCACATGTAGTTCAACCCGATCTGTCTCTTTACATCACTCTTTGTTTCTCATGTTGTCTAGGTAAGGCGATCTACCATAACCCACATTGTACCTTGACCTTCCTTGGTCTAGGCAAGGCTTACCACAACATCCATAGTGGTGAATTCCCATTCCCTCTTGGGAACTCTTGATCCTCTAAAACAATACACTGGGTTACTGGTGTTCATCCTTCACCTCCTGGCTTGCATGGCCACATGCGACATGAAACTTCATATCAAGCATCCAAAGTGCTACTATCGATTACTATCTTTATAGTATCACGGTGTATGGTGATCTTAAAACCATGATCTCTTATATGTCACGATTCTTCATGATCGATTCCTCAGAAACCCTAAACCACTCTCATCAGGGTTTTATTACCTTCCTGTCCAAAGAAGTGTATCTGAGGGTCTACGACCATCCTTTCATTACATCAAAGCCTATGCTGGATAGCCATTAACATGTTCAACATATCTCGTTACATCTGAGTGTTAGCCAAACACATCTCCTTTCCAGACTTAGGGTTAGCCTAACAACCTCTTCTAGTCTCTAACCAAACTAGGCAGCTATATCTCAACTAGAGCATCCATTACTACTTCACATCCTTAGGTGTTAGGTAATGTTGAAGACATACACCTCCATGTATTCCACTTATCATCTCATCTCAAACTCTAAGTTTGTCTTCATCAAGAAACTCTGACCTCATCCTCATAGCAACGTTCCAACTCACATCATCCTTATCCTTGGTGTATGGCATGCGTAATGTCCTATCTCTCACTCCTATAATAAGAGGAAATAAGCATTTGGCTGTAGTCTAAATACAAAGTTCTTCCTGTTCTAAGAGTAGAGATGGTACACCCCGCCTTGCCAGTACACCTTCAAAACTAAGTTGAAATGTGCAACTTATGCCTCTACATCACAATCATCTTGATATCAAAGTTAATTCCATGGAAAACTGATCTCGAATCCCCTTGGGTCCATACAATCCCTGGTCATCTCCTCTAGGTTTGTAGGGTGCCGACACTTTTGGGGTCATCCCTCTTCCCTTATGCATCTAGAGAGTGCCCTACTCATCTGCCCTTTGGGTCCCACGAGTTCATGAAGGTGATCAATCTCCTAACCCATGGCCCTCAGACAATGATAGTTGTTACCTCCCGACCATATGGTCATGTGCAACTAGGGAATTAGGCAACTCCTACTTCCATCGGTCTTTTCCCTACCTAACCCTAGGACATACTTAGGATTCTATTATAGTACATGTCCGACTTAGAACCTTACCCAATCCTTCAACTTCTCTCTCTGCATTCACAACTGACTTTCATCCCTTCATAGGGGTCATGGCAACCTGCCTACCTTGGTCAGGCCCCATACAAGTTACCTCCATGGTAACACATCCACATGCACTTAGAGATGGTTATCTATGGGTCTACATGTTCATTCTGATACCATGTACTTTTCACTTAGCTTCTCAAGATCCTATGAAACCTCTTCTGGTTACCAACAAAACTAGTATACACCCTACCAAAGGGTCCCTCTCCCAGGATGGGAGGAAACTACAACTCTTGACAACCAGGTCACAACCATCCTTAGGGTTTACATTCACATGAGCATGTTAACCCAACAACTACTAAGGCACTAGCGTACCTACCAAACCATGCTAGGTTACACTTGTTCTCATCCTCAACATTAGATCAACTTAGTTGTGAGGGGTTCATCAAACATACCCTTAACTTAAGGGGTTTCCCTTACCTCTACACATGAGGAGTACCATGCTCGAAACTATAGAGACTCAAATGAGAATCAGATACACTATTTCCCCTCTTAGGCCTAGGAACCCTAGGTTCTCCTTTGGGTATCCAACTACATGCTCAATCTCTTAACCATGAATCAAGCATGTCCAAGGTATGTCATGTACTCCCATGATCCTTTTATATGAGCAGCACCTCGGAGTTGAGTCCTCCTCAAGGACAACCAACCAGGTATAGGGCCTCACAACTTGCCACTAAGCTTCTTTAGGGTCTAAGGAACTCTTCGTCTCATCTCAACAGGTAAACTATAGACACATAGGTTCCAGAAGCATCATCCTCTCTTTAGCGTTTGGTTCCTCTAAAGGCAACCAAGATATCATCAGCCTCCAGGGATCATGCATGAGGCAACCACTATCATCCACTTAGGTCACATCATCCTCGACTCCCCATTGTTCCTCATATTTCAGGGTTTTAGGCTTCCAACCTTCTTGCCTGGGGGTCCTTCTCTCTCTCTAGAGCTAAAACAATCTCTTTATGAGGGGTCCTTTCTTCATGAAGGATCAAGCTCATAAGCATGCCCCTACCTGAGTGGAGCCTATGTTCAGCTTATGTTTGCTCCAGGTTATCCATAACTCTTATCTCATAAGCTATCCTAGCCAGGGTTTCAACCTACTACCTGCACTACATGATGTACTATGGGTGCATGTTATCCCCTACTTGCATAAGCCCATAGGGTTTCTATATGTTCTTCACTAACCTCATCAATGAAAGAGCTATCCTTCACTCTATCATGCACACCCCTTTCTAGGGTTGGGTCGCCCAAGGTACTAGGCCATCTAACCTCTCATGGCTCATATGACATCCAAGACATGTCTATTCAAACACCTAGTCTACCATGACATCTAACTCTTCATGTCATCTCTCTCTAACCTTCACTAAGGGTTAGGGTTAACATCATTCTCAAAGTATGTGCTAGGTCTCTACTTTTAATGGAGGTCTCTACCTCCAAGACTAACTCTCTCTACTCATCCTCCTGGCAAGGAGGTCTATCCTCAGGTCTCTCCTGAGGGCAATGACAACTTGTGTCATATGACCTAATCATGTATCTATTCTTTAGTTTGCACTTAATCTATTAAGCTTATGTCCATGAAATCTTATTTACATGCTTTCATTAATTTGGTGGAGGATTCCTTAGACCTTATTAACCTTACCCATACTTTAAGAGGGTGAGGAGAAGAGAGAAAACCCTAATCCTTAAGGTCCTTAACAGAATTTGAGTTGAGAAGGGATGAACAAGATGAGAGAGTCCTAAAGGTATCTTATTTCGATTCATACCCTAAGACTTTGGCCAGGCAGTCACATGGATCCGAGAGTCCTCGTATTCCGACTAGCGGTGCGGAGGAAAATATTGCCAGCCCCCAGTCGTGATCCTTTTCTAGACACCTCTGTCTTTCGAATAATCCTCTAATAACCCCCTTGGGTTCTACATAATTTGTAAAATTTAATAATTATTAAAGATTAAGTGAGGAACCTTCGCTTTGATACCAATTGCAATGACCCTGTCTCCCGGTAACCCCCAATTAAGTGAGACCAAAAGGTCAGAGCCGTTATCCAATAACCCGGATCAAAGGTTCGACAAATAATCAATAATAATTATGAAATTCTACTAACTAAACTGAAATCTGGTAGAAAATTAAAACTTTGCATACCTTTTAAAACTTTAGGAATCTATCTATCCAATCTTGAATCTACTCTATCCAATCCTCCTTGCACTTTATGTTTTATTTTCACAATGTGTCACTTTATTGTTTGTTCATTTCGGGGTTGTAACTAAAATGCCGACAAACAAAACGTCGGTCAGTATATCGAAATATATTGGTATGTGGGGACAACCAAAAGTTTGGACATATGGATAACAATCTAATTATCACAATCAATTTAATTAACAAACCAATTTACACTTTTCAGTATGACATTCTCTACTGCTTTTGCGCTAACCCTGGCATACCCACCTTAGGGTTTCTTTTGCCAATGACTTAAGGCCACCTTCTCAATCCCGAGCTTGGTTCCTGGGGTCACCCTTCATAGGGACCGTTAGTCATTCAATATCATAGGCCACCTTCTCATTCCCGAGCTTGGTGCATGGGGTCACCACTCATGGTGCCCATGGGTCTACCCATCTGGGCCTGACCTTTGGCATCTTCCATCAGGGTGGCATGTAGGTGCGAGAATACATACTTCTATTATTAATGTGATAATAATAGTGACTTTATGATTTGCAAGTATGAACATCCAAACTGATAATTTGCATTCAATGCAATTAACCATCCGGAAAATCCTCGGGAAACTAAGGCAGTTATTCATAATTAACCACATACATGTACATGCAGATTTGAGACAGAGTAGTCCAATCAATCCAATCAAGCAAGTACAAGATTCCTGAAATCACATCCAATTTCCTTTTTATCAAAATCTATCCAAACCATCTTGCTACTTATGGTTTCTATCCCTTTTTAGGGTTTACTTTGCAATTAGGGTTTTACTTCCCTTTACTCTTTATAAACCCTAGTTTTCTCATCTATCCTTCACGAAAGTTATTAAGGTCACCTTTTAAAAACACATAATCTTAATTCTAGATTAATCCAAAATTAACCATCAATTAAATCCATTAAGCCTCTTTTTCATTAAAGCTACCATTTTCATCCTCCTTAATCTATAACAAAGTCATTATATTCGTTTATCATGACTTCGTAGTTCATTATGGTCTAAATCACATATGAATGTTATTTATCATTAATCCTACCTTTTATCCACTTGGAAACCCTAATTTCCACATTAAGGGTATCTATCCATGATTATTATCTTTTATATTCAAAATATCTTAGAACCATCATTCAACAACATATTATCATATTTTTCGAATTAAATATGATCTTACCCTCTTTTACCCTAAATTAGGGTTTTTAACAGCTTAATCATTCTCATATGAGTTAAAAACTCTAATTCATGCAAGAAGCATCTAGATTTGGTTCCAGTTCATCATTAACTATTCATCAGGTTGCAATTATGCAATTTCGTCAATTAAGCAGTATAACTTAACCAATATGTTCAATTAGGGTTTCTTAATAAGCACTTTTCATTAGATCAACACACTTTTTCAATTAGGAACCGATTTAGGTTCTCAAACCAATTTTAATGTGTTCCTCTTATTTTTCTAAGAAATTTTCATATTTTACTTTTATTCATCTGAGCTTCCTAGTAGAAGTTATGATTTTTGCAAGTAAAGTCCTTTTTGCTAATTTCCAAAAAAACAAGGATCGTTGGATCCATGGTCCGTTGAACCACTCAAGATCCAACAAACATGGATACGCGCATCAAGTTGCAATTAGAAGAACCTCAAAGACAAAAGTTCCCTTACCTTTCTTCATAAAAGTCAGGGGCAAGGTGATCTTTTCGCCCTTTATTCTTCTTTTACCTCACGCTTCTCTGTTTGCAGCCCAACGATCAACTGCTAGGTTGACTCCGGGGTTCCGACCACCTTTGAGCGAGCTGATCATCCTGGGAGCTTTGCCTCCCTTCACCAAACTCAACCACATCCACAATTCTTGTCCTTGTTGTGCTAGCCCCGCCTCCAACCCGCCGGACTCCGGCGAGGAAAACTGCATGGATGAGAGGGAAGGTCAAGGCGAATCTTCGAATTGGCTATACCGAGTCATTTCTCGCCGCTCTCCAGAGATTGTGGGTCGATGAACTAGCGTGTTGGTGCCCTCATGGATCCTCCCCTATAAATAGGGTCGGGGCAAGTCCCTGCTATTTTGGGAACTTTCCTAATCGGCGACCATACCCCCAACAAGTAGGGTTGGTTCTCACCGGATTTCCCTCCTGAGTCCAACAGAGTCATTAACAATCTTGCTCATTCAGTGGTTTGTGAGGAATGCAAGAGGGAAAGTCCCTCTGTTAATTGCAGAATCCCCATCCCAGTGGGACTTAGGCAAAGAGCGTCCAACGTTGGATCAAGATCCAACAGACTTCATTGCTCGCGCTCAAACACAAAGGAAAATACTTGTTCCTAATTCAAAATAAATCCAAATTTTAGTAATTTCTTAGGAAATTCGTATCTCCCAAACCCTTGCTCCTTTTTAGTTCAAATTTTAAGGGAAGGTTTGTCTTGGCATTATCTAGCTTTGTACGAAATTTGGGAAACAAATAGTAATGGATGATAAGTCTTCCTTCACTCCCAAGTTATCTCTTTAATTAATCCAAATTAATTTTTATTTCTTTTCCTTTGGGCCCCTTGGACATCAAGAAATCCCAAAGGCACGGATTCCCATATCGGGGGAAATCTATTTGCCTTTATCTTCTTTTAATTATCAATTACTCATATTTCCCTTATTCTTCTCATTAAATTATTCCTTTTTGAGGATTCCTCTTTATCTCTCTTATTATTTTTCTCATTGGAATTCCTTTTATCATTAGGAATATTTTGGATACAAAAATCCACCAAGGATAACTCAATTGTACCTCTTTTCACTTATTTTCCACATTTTATCATTATTTTCAATTTCTTTCTTAATAAAGAAATATCTAATTGATCTTTTCCTTTCTTATTGCATCCTCTATGCAACTTTGGATTCCTTGGAACCCAAGGAACCCAAGAGGCACGAAATCCCTCTTTAGATTTACCTTGTAGAGGTTTCAACATATTTCTTTCCTCTATTTTCTTATTTATTCAATAATAGAGTTTCTTTTGTCCTTTCTTTGTTATTGGGCCCAATAGCCAATAAAGCCCACAAATAAATCAACAAGGCTATTTTAAACAAAATTCATGCATTCAATCAAAAGACATCATTATTTATTCACTTATCTTTATTATGAGAAATTATATTTCTCACCAAATGATCCCAAAATTTGGGGTAGTAACAGATATCAAACTCCCTCAGGAGGGACAAATCCCATATCTATCACTCACCCCTCAAAAGCCCCATGTGTCAAAGCCACCCAATCATCACCTTTATAACAACCCATGTTTCAAGACTGCGTTTGATGATGTCAAAGTGTACCCAATGAAATGTGTTGAGTGTAGTGATTTCAAGTCAAAGAATCACACTCACCACCATCATTGTGAGAACTAACTGTGACTACCATGTCATGGTTCCATGTGTCAAACTCATGGCGGGTCTGTTCGGTACACTTATTCTCTAACAAGTACCTATGCGTTTGGTTTGATATCTCCATATCATGACTAATGAGATTTTGTCATCAACCAACACCACGATTTAGTCTTGTGTGTCATTGTTGTCTATCTACCTTCCATAATGACATCAGACTAGGGACATAACAAGAATGTACAAACTCTTAGCATCTGTATGATCTCATCGTTCAGGTCATGAACCTGAAAGCATACGTCATTGAGTAATGTCATTCTCTAGACATTCAATCTATTCTATCACTATCTCATATGACTGAACCAGAAAGAATTAGAAGCTTGCCTTTGATCTTTATCAATTCAATCTTAATGTATCCCACAAATCATCCCATGATTGGCTCTCAGGGCATACATACCAATAGACTCCCACTTGCACTGCAAGCCAATCACCCTTGAATCATATTCATAGTGATCTTCAAACATGTCCCACATGTTACTATGCTCTAGTGCTAACATAGTGAGTTATGGCCACACTTTGCCAAAGTTGGTATCAACTGCATGTCTCTCATCTCTTTGTTGTACGTCACACGTATGAGATGGAGTTGCCGTAATATGTGATATAGTATTCCTTTACTAACCTTTAGCCACATTGCATGACCAAGCACTCCCATCTTGTCATCAATGATCAGAAAATCTATAGGTTCATCTCATGAACTTCTAAATCCATATAGTATCCATTGATGTTCTCGAACACACGGATACTTGGCATTTCCTTTTAAACAACTTTACTGGAACATTTGCAATTATCAACAAACATTCACCCATATATATCCCATATATATTGTGATTAATTTTCTGTCCTTTTCGGAAGTTTGCATTAGTGTAACTCTTTACAATGAACCCTTCCTTATTTTCATAGAACTAGTACTTCTCTAGTACTTATCAAGTTCTTATGGTATTCCAGTAACCCTTATTGGAACTAGATAGACATCCACTCGTCATGTCCCACATACGAGTTATCAGGATGAGCATATCAAATTGTGATGTCCTACATACAAGATGATGAATGCATTTTATTCTCACTATGCAAGATAATGGGATGATTACATACATGATAGATCCATATATATTCTTAGTGTTCCCATTCTTCATAAGAATTAGACACTTGGCCTTGGGATACTAACTCCATGTAAACTGGACAAGTTTTCTCCCACTGAATTTATGCACACTGAACCCTTCAGTACAGATTTCCAATGTATGCTCTCTCTTTTTAGGTCAAGAGGTTTTCGAGAACTATCTCTATAGATCTCTATTCCTATCACATAGGAAACGTCTCTATCTTCCTCAAAGATAATTTCCACTTTGGATTTCCATTCTAGAACTTTTCATTCCTCATCAACATGTGGAATGCAAATACGCTCCAACTAAATCACAGATCTCTCCATATCTTTGATATATCAGTCAAACCTTTTGACTATATTATCAAAGTAAGGATCCAGCTTTGAGTTTCTTGTACTTAATCAATCACATTGATTAGTCCATTGTAACTTATACACTTCATTTGCATTATTGGATTCATTAACCTTATAGGTTGTGTCACACACACATCCTTGTTTTATTCCTTATAGGAATGCGGTTTTAGTATCCATTTTCCAAATCTTTTCATCATTAAGTCGCAATTAACAAGCATCATTCTTCTCAAATGTTATTCATGTGTCTTAACGCTTAAGACTCATTTGCACTTATGGATTTCATCCCAATGGGTGCTACTATCAAGGTCATACCTTATGGTTCACATGGAAGTCATTTAGGATGTAATGGTCATAAACCATAACTCAAAATCCGGTTCCTCATATTTATCTAGATAGTTGACTCATCACATGACCAACTTATCACATAGATAATTGAGGTGTATCTGTCAAGGATATAAGAACTCACAACTCCTTGTGATTCTTAATGTCCTTTGTTAGTGTGGGGTATTCTTTATTTAAGAAGAAATTAGTTATTTGATAATCATCTTCTAACTCCTTAGAGTATGACTCCTTGTTGATTTAGACATCACCATGTGTTAATCAGGTGTTTACTATGATACATTATCATAACCACTCACTAGGATCTCAAACATTTGGTTCAAGTATTTCTTTCAATGATCTCATCAAGAATTAATACTTTATCAAATTCATACTTCATCTATGATATTCTTGAACGCTTCAAGATATTCATATTGGTATTTCTTTAAACACCGCTTGAAGTATTAGCATTAACTCTAATAGGTATGTAAATACATCACATGTATTATACCTAATAGGATAATCATTCTCCCACTACTATCAGTGAATATTGATTGATCATGTCTAAGAGATTCATGTCTCTTACTGGTTTTCTAACAAAAAGAGCATAGATTTATCCATCATATGGAAACTAGAAATGAATTTCTTATGATTTGTGCTAATTTGATTGTTTTAGTTATCAATGACTTTTAGGTATCATTTTATCTTATGCATACTAAGTACCACAAGATAAACAAGGCATTGCCATAAAGATCATATCTTTGAAATTGAAACATCAACTTTATTAATTGCTATCATTGTCATACAATATGCAAAAATAAAGGTGTTTCTATCCATTGGCAAATATGAAATAGCAGTTCATAACTATGTTACATGCCTTTTAGGCTGAAAATAAACTAAAGTACTCCTATCTATGGCGGCAAAATTTGCCCCATTTATTGAGTGCTTTACATTTTATATCTTGGTATCATATACCTAAAAGAGTTACAAGTTTATTTCATGACACCTTCAGGTGGAGACGTCTGTCGCCTCCTTCTTCTTTAGTTCTTCCAGACAGAGTGGACAATTCCTTTTCCAATGTCCTGGCTTTTAACAATGGTGGCAATTTCCTCTCTTGGTCACATCTCCCTTGGCCTTTAGAGTTGAAGATGACTTGGGATGTTGGTTAGCATCATAACCTTTCTTAGCCTTGCCTTTGCCCTTGCGCTTGGACTTGCCTTTCTTGTTGCTGATCAACATCACAGACTTAAGCTTGTCCTTCTTCATCTATGTCTCGGCTATCCTCAACATGCCCAACAACTCTGTCAACGGCTTGTCAAAGTTGTTCATGTTGTAGTTCATCACAAACTGACTGTAGGATTCTGGCAACGATTGTAGTATCACGTCAGTAGCCAACTCTTGGCTCAGGGGAAATCCCAGTCTCATCAGGTTCTCCACATACCCAATCATCTTGAGCATGAGAGGACCAACTGGATCTCCTTCTGTCATGACGTACTTGAACAGTGCCATGGAGACATCATATCTCTCTCGTCGTGCTTGATCTTCATACATGTTCTTGAGATGCTGAATCATCTCAATGACACCCATGTTCTCATGTTGTCTCTGAAACTCGTGGTTCATGGAGTATAACATCAAGCACTTTGCATCAATGGCATCATCAAAATGCTTCTTATAAGCATCTCTTTCTGCCTTTGGTGCGGTAGGAGCAGGTTCCTCTGGAATTGGAGTATCCAGGACATAGAGCTTTCGTTCTTGAGTGAGAACAATTCTCACTGTCCTAAACCAGTCATGGAAGTTAGTCCCATTCAACTTGTCCTTTTCAAGGACCGATCACAATGAAAAGTTATTGTTTTTTGTTGTCATTTGAACTACAAAAGGAAATAGATGCAATTTTAGCCCAAAACTCAATTTTTGACTTATTTGATTGATTTGAAAGATTGACGATATAATTAGGACTTTAATTAATTATCATTCCCACTATTTTGTTCAAATTGATAGCCCTCACCATCAATTTGGAAGGTTGCAGCATACAATCTTCTAGTGGGTCAAGATCCTAAAATCCTCTAAGTCATGAACCAGCTAGGGCTATCACCCACAACTTAGATCTTCCAGGTAGGCAACTTTTGCCAATTGCATCATATGCAACTCTTGAATGATGTCATATGCAACTCCTTGCCATGATCACCTCCATGCCTCAAGGTGCTAGATCCTATCTAGGTCACCTTGTTACGTCTGACCCAAATCCAACACGATGAATATGCACCATGCTAGGGCAGACCCACATATTCATCCTTCACGCTTCCACGAGATAGACGGTGCACCACGATAGGGCGTGCCCACACTTGGATGATCAAGATTTTCACGTGTGTCACATTTGGAAGGCATCTAAAAATTTAAAATTTAATGAGGGATTTGGTTTTTATAGGTACATATGCATATCCAATCACCACAATATATAGTCATATCATATACATGCTATATCCCATAGAAAACATGTGAAATGATAAAAGTGATGATTATGGCCATCCTAATGTGATTCCTCGAGCCAAGAGGAATCACAGTCATCTAGGTCTACATCACATGCAACCTGTACAAGATGAACTCTGTGCTTTGCCTTTATTGGGTTCGATCAACTCATCTCCATGATTGATCGGCTCGCCATCAGGCCGGTCAGTTGGGTTCCACCAGTCGATCAGTTGGCTCCTCCAACCGATCGGTTTGCCTGGTCGTCATGCATCTCCTCATGGCCACCACCCGATCATCTCGCTCCTTCAACCAGTCATCTGGATCGCCAACCGATCGGTTCACTCCTTGAACCGATCGTCTCAATTGTCGTTAGGTTGTCCGCCATTCTTTGACATAACAGGAAATAAAATATCTATCCTATTTTACATTTGAATTGGGAAACCCCATGTTACATTTGGGGGGAGCAAAGGTAGGAAAGAAATCTCAAATTATTTCAAGTTACATCAGGAATAGGAGATAGGGAATCATTGTATAGACCGAGATGCAAGCAACCACATACAACCAATCACACATACATAGGGTTTATTGGCCATAACCATGCTATACATCCACAACAAAACTAATTTAAGGGCGATGCGTATCGAGTACATTCATATTACATATCATATATGTATATTGGGATTTGTAGATTTAGGATTGGACATGCATAAAGCCAATTTTATTTGCACGTATGCAATAAATAAAGGTGACAAACCAAAATCGATCATATCGATAATCCTAAAGTATAAAGCAATTGACATGGCTCTGATACCACTTTTGGGTTTTAGGGGAGATAGAGAAGGCAGAGGAAACAAAAAAATTTCTTCTCCCAAACCTAGAATAAAGGAATCGCATCAACGTCTATACAATAGGAAGGATGGTTTGTAGAGGCGTAGCTTGTCCCGAGGCTTGCTTGGCGACTTTACCTTGTGGCTTGTGCGGTCTTCACCTCCGGTCTTGGATGGTGTCTGTGCAGCTCCTAGTCTCATCGAGACTGTCGGGATTGACAGTTCTCCTCCGAGTGGAAGAAGTCTCCCGCCTCTGAAGTAGTCCACATGGACCACCCGGAACTCTGATCTCCTTGTCCCACAATGAACCAGAAGGAGTCGCACCCTCCTGTCAGCGTACTAGTCACCGACACACTCTCCTACCACCAGTCACTTTTCTGCAGTTGTCTTTCCCTTGTTGTGCCTCCCTTATCGGGTAGCACTTGCTTGGGCTCTCTCTCAATTACCAAAACTAGAGAGAACGATAACTTTACAGAGCAACTGATATTCTGATTTGTTGTTCCTGAGAAGCCCCCAATACCCCTATATATATAGGAGGGTCATGGGATAGGGTTCTCTATCCCGGGCAATGCGAGATTAAAGCAGGAGTATAAGGGTTTGAGATTTTCCACAAAACAACCAACTTGCGCTAGCTGAACCGATCGTTTCACACCCTAAAACGATCGTTGCAGGTCCTGAGCTGAACATTTGGGACCTGAGCTGATCGTCTGGGGCTCTGAGCCGATCAGATGGAGCTCTGAGCTGATCGGTTCGTGGTCCTGATCCAACTCAAATTGACTTTCAAATTCGTTTCTGATTAATCAAATATTAATCATTGTCAAAATCGAATTTGTACAAGTGAAACAAATTGTATTTGCAAAATAGTCTTCTGACTTTCCAAACGATCTTGGTTGCTCACATGAGCCGACCGGTTCAATAATTGAGCCGATCATCTCATTACACATGAGCCGATCGTCTCACCAGTTGAGCCAATCAGTTCACCAACCTGAGCCGATCAGTTCATCTCATGAGCCGATCGATTGGGGCAGCAGACTATGCAAAATCAGTCAATCGCAGTTTCAATCAATCTGATACTCCGATCAATCGGTCCAACACCTTGAACACTATGATTTTTGAGCTATCAATTGATTGAGTGTTTAATTGAACTACTAAACTCCTTTAGTAATCAATCTAAACATAGTTTGTGGATAAACTCCTCTTCCAGGTTAAATCCTATGTGTGTGACCCTGCAGGTCCATTTCACATTGGCAGTGAAAGTCCATAACACTTGTGACTTCACAAGCAAAGAGCGGTGCCTAGTCGCACATCAGTGCTACCTAAGTGAAATAGAAAGTTGGAGAACAACTTTCAATCCTACAATCCGTGAATGGTGTTACAGTGAATGTATAATTCCTTTGTCACTGATATCCTGAATAAACTCAAGGCATGGAATAGTCATCCTTTCAATGTTCATTCACTTTCTTGATCTCAGAGTAGATTGGAGGAGATATGTATGACATCAATATCACATATTGATTCACATATGCATGCACACACCTATCTCAATCCTACTCATCAAGTGGCCATGGATATCAAACTCCCTCAGGAGGGACAAATCCCATATCTATCACTCACCCCTCAAAAGCCCCATGTGTCAAAGCCACCCTATCATCACCTTTATAACAACCCATGTTTCATGACTGCGTTTGATGATGTCAAAGTGTACCCAACGACATGTGTTGAGTGTAGTGATTTCAAGTCAAAAAATCACACTCACCACCATCACTGTGAGAACTGAGTGTGACTATCATGTCATGGTTCCATGTGTCAAACTCACGGTGGTTCTGTCCGGTACACTTGTTCTCTAACAAGTACCTATGCATTTGGTTTGATATCTCCATATCATGACTAATGAGATTTTGTCATCAACCAACACCACAATCTAGTCTTGTGTGTCATTGTTGTCTATCTACCTTCCACAATGACATCCGACTAGGGACATAACAAGAATGTACAAACTCTTAACATCCATATGATCTCATCATTCGGGTCATGAACCTGAAAGCATACGTCA
The DNA here is from genome assembly GCA_963693085.1 of Alisma plantago-aquatica. Lineage (NCBI taxonomy): Eukaryota > Viridiplantae > Streptophyta > Magnoliopsida > Alismatales > Alismataceae > Alisma > Alisma plantago-aquatica. Next base: position 970,168,583 of record OY856411.1, on the reverse strand, counting down.
TTGAGTACTGTCATTCTCTAGACATTCAATCTGTTCTATCACTATCTCATATGACTGAACCAGAAAGAATTGGAAGCTTGCCTTTGATCTTTATCAAATCAATCTTAATGTATCGCACCAATCATCCCATGATTGGCTCTCAGGGCATACATACCAACAGATACATCAACAAAACACTGGTATGTGCATACTAAATCAGGTGAGGATCAAAGTTATGAAATAAAGGACATCAAAAAGCATGACATCCCAAAGAAAAGGAAAGGACTACCCAACTAGGCATAAAATAATATGAATTTCAAAAACCGATAACAAGGAGAATACTTGCCATTAAACCAACATAAAAATTTGTTCCACAAAAGCACACATAACTTGGGCACAAAACCCATTATAAGAATATCAACATGTATGCATGTGATATAAACATAGCACTAGAACAATATAAATAACAATGGTGGCTAAGGCTCACAACCTTGAAACTTGATAGAGTATGGCACACAACCTCCTCCCCAATATATATGAAAGTGGGCACAAAACCTAGATATGGGTCACACAACCTCAATACCAAAAATATATAATGGACACACAACCCAAAAACTAATGTAATACACTACCATAGGGTTACTGAATCACATACCATGCAAAAAAGTAGAGGAAAGTATAAAGTGTAGTTTTCTATGGAACAAATAAAGTTTCCATGACAAAATTGGACAAAATAAACATCAACCACATAAGTGGAAAAATTAGGGTTTCAACAAGAATATAGATACAAGTTAGAGTCAAAAGAAAGTTCAACAAAATAGGATGATCATGAGATCATAACCAAGAAGAATGTTTCACATGGAATATATCTCAAAAGAGAGATATTGTGTTGGCTAATCTATCAAGAGTGAGAGAAATAAGGTTTATTGCTCAACAAGAATAAGAGGGATGCAAACATACCTTGACTTGAGTCTACATATGTCCAAGGTCAAAACCGTAATTCCATCTCAGTCCACAAGGAACCTATCAAAGGCATATATGACATTAGGGATGGGTTTGAATTAGTTGTACAAACTCTAAAAGTTGCCTTTTTAGTGAATTAGGTTATGAAAACCATGTTTTGTATATATTATATTTTTATAAATTCTTATCATATTATACTTTATTTTTCCGACTTAAAAATTATTAGATATGAAATGTACAATTTCTACCCAATTAGGAAAATCCATTAAAAACTGATTAATATATTAGAATTAGGTTACAAAACTTATACCATTGGATGGAGAATAAAACATTGATTCAAAAATATATTTTGTTTTATTTTTTTGATCTTTAGTTAATTTACTATAGATTTGTGAATATTAGCTAATCAAAAATCACAAAAACTCCACAAAAGAAAGAATTATCCACTAAGGGCGTGTTTGTTTTACAGGAGTCAAGGAAGGATAAGGACTCTCAATCCTATTCAAATTCAAATCATGTGTTTGGTTGTGTAGTAGTCATGTTAGGATGGGAAATATGTGGTAGTGCAGTCCTGAGTGGCCATGACGCATTAGTTCTGGACCCCCCAGGTATTCGCTTGAGATACCCCAACTATATAACCCTAACTTCCTCGACTCCCACCCCAACCCTTTATCTCGATAAAAACTTCTCGTGCACTACGCTTCAGTGCACCACTTTTTCCTTTCTGACGACACCATTCATAGACCTTCAACAACCAGTGCTTAACGTCTACGGCCTGGTCCCTCTTCAGTCATTCTCCACTGTCTAGGATGCTTCTCCTTGTGTCTTACTCCCTCTCCATCAATCTACAGGTTTCTTCACTCAAACGTCGATCAGTGTTGTACGGCCTGCTTCTTACAGTTGTTCTCCCTCCATTCAGTTGGACACTACTTCGTCTAAAAGCTATTTTTTCCTCATGCTTTGTTCTTCCACTAGCCGATTTTTACGCGGCTATTGTTCGTAGGCAATACTGATTCTTCTTCCACAAGTCCACGTCGTACGATCAATTCCATCATGTAAAACATCTACTTCCAAAATGTGTGTTGGTCTCTGACACTATCTTAGAACCTACTTTGGCAAATCTGTATCATACGCCTCTGACTCTCTCTATACAAGACCTGTCAGAAAGGTAAATAAATATGTGCGTTCCTAATTTCTTCTTGCTATTGTTTACATCAATCATATTATAACAACAAAAATCGGTCTATGTTATCGATGAACCAATTTGTGCCTTTATTAACCTAGTTTTCTTACAATTATATATATAAATATGTTGAGGTGTGCGAGGAGAAGAGAAATTGTGCGAATAACCCAATTTTTCACAAAAACGTTCAAAAAGATCATTTTCAAACTCTCCCCCATGATCACTACGGATAGAAACAACATGGCAAGAAGCTTCATTTTCAACTCATTTACAAAAGCTTGAGAAAACATCAAGTGTATCGCTTTTAGAAATGAGAAAGAAAGTCCAAGTATATCTAGAAAAATCATCAACAATAACAAGACAATACTTGGAGCCACGAAGCGTTTGTGTTCTCATTGGTCCGAAAAGATCAATATGAAGAAGCTCAAGAACTCTCTTCGTACTCATGACTCCTTTGGATTTGAAGGAGGATTTGGTTTGTTTCCCTTGTGTACAAGGTTGGCATTCATCATCCTTTTCAAAATCCAATTTAGGAAGTCCTCGAACCAAGTCCTTTTTGTTCAATTTCTTCATTTGATGCAAATTCACATGACCCAAACGACGATGCCAAAGCGAAAGATCATTTTTATCCACAACTAAGCATCTATTTAGTATGGGCTTAAGAGCATCGAGAACAATCACGTAGAGATTACCATTTCTAGTTCCCTTATATATAACATTGTAGGACAGGGAATCTAGAAGCAAGCATTCTAAAGAAGTAAATAGCACAAGACAACCATTATCACATAATTGGCTAACACTAATTAAATTGTGATGTAGGCCATCAACAAGCAATACATTTTTAATGCATAATTCATTGCCTACATCACCCTCACCTATAACCTTACCCTTCTTGTTGTCCCCGAAGGTTACCGATCCTCCTTTCTTTTTCACAAATTTGTTGAAATGGCTGATTTCTCCAGTCATATGCTTAGAGAAGCCACTATCAACAATCCATTTCTTTTTCACCTGCAAGAAAAGAGGATGTCGGAACCCAACTCAAACTTTGGGGTCCGGGGTTAGCTTGGGGACCCATTTCATCTTTGGGTTGGTCCCCTTGGGCTTGTATGGACAATAGGTAGAATAATGGTCATCACATTTGCAATGAATACAAACCATGGGGTTTTTAGAGCTGGAAGACTCTCCATTGAAAATTGGAGGTTCCACACTCTTTTTCTTACCCTTCTTCTTCTTACCTTTTGGAGTAGTCCCATTATATCCTAAACCACTAGTACCAACTTGTTTGGTAGAGTGCTCTAGGACATCATTTAGGGATTTCTTACCCGAAAGAAACCTTTGCAAAGTAGATCTTAATTTAGCATTATCATCACTAAGATTTACAACAGTAGTAGATAAACTAGAAAGATCTTCTCTAGTATGCAAAAGGTCGGCCTCAAGACAGAGGGCTTTAGTAAGAAGAGAGTCTTTTTCTAGAGTTAAGCTAGCAACTTTATTTCTAGGCAAAACAGGTCTAGAAGATAAATCATTAATTTGAGCAAGCAATTTTGCATTTTCAGATTTGAGCACAACTATTTCTCTTTGATAGGCATAGACTTCTTTTCTCCTAGCATCATCAATAAGCTTGAGTTCTACATTTTCAGTTTTAAGAGTATCAAGCTCATCTAGGCAATTTTGGTTTTCTATCTTAAGATTTTCAATGTTTTTAAGATATACACCATTTTCAACCTCTACTCCATTGTATTGAAGTTCAAGGTCAAGAAATTGCCCTTGCAAGGATTCTATACTATCAAGATGCAATTTTTCATTTTCATCAAGAATGTCAATTTTTTCATAAAGATCATCAATTATCTTTCCTAATCTTTTTCTTTTAGATTTACATTTAGAAAAAGATGATTGGCATTCATTAAGCATGTCAATAAGAGTTTCCTTAGATAGCTCATGTAAACTAATATCACTTACTTTGCTTACCTCATTTACCTCAATTACATCTTCACTTGTAGAGGCCATGAGGGCAAGATGACATTCTCCATCTTCGGAGCTTGAGGAGCTTGAAGAAGAAGACTCCCATGCCACATGAGCTGCATGTTTGGATCTTCTTTCCTTCTTGTCTTTCCTCTTGTACTTTGCTTCTCTTTTTTACTTGTCATCCTTCTTGTGGCTGCTCTTATGATGGCTCTTCTTGGCCTTTGGGCAGTCACTCTTGTAGTGGCCTTTTTGACCACACTCGTAGCACCTAGGAGTTGAGGAGGAGGGCTTGCTCTTGAAGTGTTTCCCTTTGGAGTAGTTAGCTTCATGATCATTGACACCTTCATCTTCACTTGAGGAAGGGCAAGGAGACTTCATGGCAAGTTGTTGTTGTCGGACCATTTCTTCAATTTGAGCTTTGAAGGCGGTGTCCTTTATCTTCTTTGATTCCTTCTCTTCTCTTTTCTCCTCTTCCTCTTGCTTGTCAAGCCTAGGTTCATGGGCTTGAAGGTTACCAACCAGCTCCTCGGTTGATAACTCGCTTAGCTTGTAAACTTCTTCAATAGAGGTGACCTTTGGCTCTTATCTCTTTGGAAGAGATCTCAAGATCTTGGCATTGATTGTACCTCTATCCATGACACTCCCAAGGGCTGCAAGGCTGTTCAAGATGACATTTAACTTTGTGTACATATCCACTACCCTCTCATTCTTCCCCATCTTGAAGTTCTCAAGAAGACCACCAATCATGTAGACCTTGGCCTCCTTGACTTGCTCGGTCCCTTCATAGGTGACACACAACTTGTGCCATATCTCATGCGCTGTGTCCCACGAAGAGATGCGGTTGAACTCCGATGGTGTAAGGGCAGCGTAGATGATGCTCACGGCTTTAGCATTGAGTTGAGCACACTTCATCTCCGCTTCCGTCCATGTGGTGATGTCCCCTTTTGGATCTTCATACTTGAGATGGACAATCTTCCACATTTCAAAACTCACCCCTTGGAGATAGAATTGCATTCTCCTCTTCCAATATAAGAAGTTTGTGCCGTCGAAGACCGGAGGTCTCATGGAGAAGCTTCCTTCAAGGTTGAGTGACCCAAGAGCCGAATCGCCCATCTTCTCCTACTTGTAGAAGTAGCTTGGAGAAGACCTGCTCTGATACCACTTGTTGGATCGATGGGCTCTAGAGGGGGGTGAATAGAGCTACACACACTTCACAAAAACGATTAGACCACCAATTTAATTGTAGTGCAAAAACTAATGCAAGCAACAATTTGATATCCTATTCTAGCATACAAAGCAAGGATAAGAGATAATGAATATCATGCACTTGGACAGGTGGTTTAGAGTGGTTCCACGTCCTAAACTTAGGAGCTATGTCAGTCCACTACCTAGAGTTGGTTAGACTCTAGGATTTGCAAATTGGTCCTCTTATTTATCACGATAAGATTACAAGAAACATAAACCACACAACCAAGGGCTTAATTACTCAAGCTAAGATCTTCTACCTATCCAAGGGCTTACCCACAAAGCAAGATTCTTTGGCCTTCTTCAAAGGACTTACCCAATCTCACCTTTGTCTTCAGCCTTGCAGGATTTACCTATCTTAATTGAGCTTGCCTTGCACCTCTCCTTCACTTGGAGAGCTTGCCCACGTTTTCCCTTCACCAAGGGAGCTGGAGAAACGATCAATCTTCACTCTTGAAGATCAACAACACATCTTCCCCTTCACTCAGAGAAGAACAATAGCAACTCCTCTTTCACTCGGAGAAGTAGCTTCAATCAATCTTCAGTTTGATTTGGAGGTGGGAAGAAAGAAAGGAGAGCTTTACATAGCACAAAGGATAGCTCTCATACACAGGGACCTATCTCACTCACAAATTTGTCTTGAAGGTAGAGAGAGAAAGGGGCTCAAGGGCTTGGAATACTCTCAACTAAGCTAGAACCAAGTTTGCAATGGAAGAGCAGCTTGGAATGAAGTCCAAGGGGTTCTATTTATAGTTAAGGGTGGCCCTTTATGTTGTGGGACACTTGGGTGCAAAAGTGATCGTTTTTCCTTCAAGAAAACGGCTATATTTTTGCCCAAAACAATTCACCAATGGTCATATTACTTTTTCTGCAAACTCCGTACAGTGCAATCGGTCGAGTATCAATGGGTGTAACTCGACCGATCAAGTAGCAGGAAATCCGATTGTCAAATGATCGGTCGAGTTTGTCCTGAGGAAACTCGACCAACCATTTCAACTGGAAATGGCCTACTACCCAATCGGTCGAGTTCTGTGAGTGCACAACTCGACCGATTGCAATCTTCAGAAAATCGACTCAGGATGATCGGTCGAGTTTTAGGGTGGGAAACTCGACTGACCAAGTGCCTGAAATTGATTTTCTAATTTGCAATAAAAGTGATTAGCACTTGGTGAATTTTGTCCCAAACAATTTTCTCTTCTAAGTTACAAGCATATTCATCGTTACAAGTGATTACATTTATGTTCTAAGGTGATTTACATAGAAATCCTAAATTGCACACTTGTAGTCAATTTGGCTTTCACTTGGCCCATTCTAGGGCTTGTATATGTGATCCTTTTTATGTACCTAATGTCTGCAAACAATCTTTAATGCACATGTTAGATACATATGAATGGAATGGTTAAGTCATTATCAAAATATAGGTAATGTATAACCTCTAGGTCAACACATACCCCAACCATCTCCAACCGACCACAAACTTCTCATAAGTCGGTACCATACAAGGTCAATGGTAGAGCCGATTTCCATGACCTCAAACCATCTCAGTCAGTACGAGACCACATGCAGGACATCTCATGTCACTACTAACAAGCTGTGCCAGGGTACGTAGGCATCCTCTCTTAGAGCTACAACGTCAACTGCACTCTCTTAGGGGCAACATCTACACACAACTGTCCCCAGTATGAGTCATGGCGACATAAGCACCATACTCTGAGCCACGGGCCAGTTCACCGTGCTCAACACAGAGTCTACGACCGACGTCGCACTCGATCTAGGATAGGGCATATAGACAAATCCCCATTCATTTCGGGATCGTAAGGGGATCGGCTCACACAGTGCCGTCCGTACTTACGCCCTCACATACTCAAAAGTATGCACTCTGGGTTATGCCGCAAAGCAACCCGTTTCACCATCAGCAAGTTCTGACACTAATGGATCTATGGTCAGGGCAATGTTTTATAGTTTCTAGTGATATATTACATGCATTACAACATTATTTTAGCATCAAACAAGTTATCATTATCAAACACAAAAAATGCTACAAAGAAAGGTGTAATACATCTATCACATACTTTTTCAAATCTTTAAAACACGTGATACTTGGGATCTTAGTCCCTTATCACATTACTGGGAATTCTCATCCCTTCACATCATCATTATCATGATTACTGGATCTAGGTATTCAAACCTTAGATCATCACTGAACACTGTTACCACTTATTAGGTAACTATTACCTCTAGGTCCTTAGACCAAGGTATACATGATACTTGTTATACAAGCATCTCACATGGCTCACAAGGCCCATTAAATATCTTGTCACCTCTCACTAGGAAACAAACTATCACATGGCTCATAAGGCCATTACACATCTTGTCACCTCTCACTAGGCAACAACTTATTCACATGGCTCACAAGGCCATTACACATCTTGTCACCTCTCACTAGGAAATAACTTATTCACATGGCTCACAAGGCCATCACACAACTTGTCACCTCTCACTAGGCAATGACTTATTCACATGGCTCACAAGGCCATTACACATTATACTTGTTATACAAGTATTTAACATGCCTTACAAGGGTTATGCAATAAGAGAAATACAACCTTCCCATCGTTAGGGTTAGAGTTTTTCCTTTCTTATCGATTAGGATTTCTCTTACATATCATTACCCTTCATTAGGGTTAGGGTTTTCCATTATTAACCATTTAGGTTTTCAAGATCATATTATCAATGATCAAACCCTAATTCATTGCTCCACACATCTAGGAGAAAACATTGATATCATAAGTATTCAATCATACTTATTCATTCTCATCATTTATCATTAAATGAATCATCAACACAAGGAATGAGTTTCTCTCTCATCCTTACCAGGGTATGATTACATCAAACTTTATTAACTTGGCTTAACCCTTTCTCAAAGTATGTTAGCCCACACTTATCAAAGTGGTTTAAACTTATTACATATGAATGTAACAATTGACATAACACACTTCATGTGTTACTCATCCAAGTATATTGGATTTAAGGTGCATCAAGGTACATCAACCTTGAAGTGTTGGATGTGATATGTATCATGTCTTGATGTATCACTTCTTTCATCACTTTTAACTTTCTTAAGTTCATCAACTTATCTTGTATTAGGGTATTTCCCATCGTAATACTTTATGCACTAGCCCATCACATTTATTTTGTAGTGTATTGATCATAAGTCATACATTTGAACTGTCCAACCATCATAAATTGATATGGACTCATCTCAGGTTGAGACATTATTGATATAGGATTAAACATTATCAACCACTCTAGGTGTTTCACCTATCAAGGTATTATCCACATCATTACTTGGTGTTACACTCATTACTCCTAAGAGTGTCTTACTCTCACCTTTAAAAGGTGTCTCGGGTTGGAGGTGTGCATATGTTCACCATATCGGATTGGAGGTATATAAACACCCACCATATCAGGCTAGAGGTGTATGGACATCATCCATACCGGGCTAGAGGTGTGTATATGTGTTACCCATGTCGTGCATGTGGTATTAAGCCATCACCATGTCAGTCTAGACATCAACTAGGGTTGTGTATTGGGCTTCCATATCGTGCAATAGCATTTGCTATTCTTTACTCATATTGGGTTACCCAAATTAGGGTTTCTTGTCAACTTACAAGTATTCATTCAACCTTGTATCGTGTATGGAGTCTATACTTGACTCCCTATCGTGCAAGCATCTCATGCAACATCTTGTGCAAGATATATCAGGCAAGTCATACCCATATCGGGTTATAACTTCTTGTATTTATACTTGAACCCGATATCACTTTTACAAAGTGACACCATCTTCTTCAAGTTCTAGACCTTTGTTCTAACTGATATAATTCATGGTAACAGGTCTAAGAAACTACTAGAACTCATAATTTCATCAACTATTTCAGGAAATTTCAGTATTAAAAGTATTTCACTAATTATAACAATTTAGGTGAAGAATAATAACATGGTTGAGTTCAAGTTATATAACCCACCTTAAGAACCACTTCAAAGATTCAAGGTCCAAAGCTCCATGTTCCTAAGGTTGAAGTTGACTTTATCAAAGGTCCAAGTCTCGTTCACAACTCCTTCATATACAAGGAATCACCATGGATAAGCAATTGATGAAGAAGAAAAGAAAGGTAGATCATAACCCTAATTCCATGCTTCAATTCAAGATTGAAGACAACTATATCTTACCTTAGGGTTAGGTTTTGAGTTCCTTAGGTCCTTGGCCGACACCCTACCACTCTTGGGGGATATGGACTTACTCTTGGACGACACAACTTTGCTTGTGGCCGATACCCCCTCACTTGTGGCCAAAATCACTTCAATTGGATGATATCAACTTGCTATGGGCAATATCAACATGGTATGGCTGATATACTTGCTATGGACGATATCCAAGGCCTATGCATGACACCTTTGTGATCTTGTACGACATGCCACCCCTCTTGCATGATATGATACTCACTTACATGATATGGCACTCAATTGGAGTCAAAACACTTCACTCTATGGCCGATATCACCCTATATAGCCGATATCACCTACTTGGGCGATATGGTCTTGCCATGGGCGATACCCCAAGGCCCATGCACGATACCACAGAATCCCTTCATGATATGGGAGCTCTATGCACGATACCTTAGGGTAGGGGGGTGGTAAGGGTCGCAAAATTGCTCCAAGGGGTGAAACTAGGGGTATATATACTTGTCGTTCATGAAGAAAGGCAAAAATGAGGTGTCAACATTTTGAGCTAGTATGTTCCACGTTTCATGCATGGGCGACACATGTACATGCATGCATCCACATTTATCTTGACATGAAAAAAGGTTTAGGATCATCTAGAGATGAAAATTCGTCCATTGCTTATCCATTTGGATAAGTCATCTAGGTTTAATCACTATTTTAAGTCAAGCCGATACACTTTTTCTAAGGAAACTTTTTGGCCGTCACACCTCACCTCCTTGAGGTGCTTTGCACGATATGGACTTTTCCAAGGGTTCAAAAAACGATATGGGACACCTCCTTGGGATTCATGGTCGATAGGCACTCATATATAAGCTTTTCAACTTGATGCAACTCAAGTTGAGCTTCCAAATTCAACCATTTTTCTTGGTCATTTCATCACCAGGAGTATCATCATTCATAATTGATCCAAACATGGTGTCTCATTCATTATATATCCTCTAAATGATACATATAGGAAGTAGGGACATTCTATAGGTGGTAATTTGCATATCAACCCCACATTTTGGGTAAATTACAATTTGTAGCAAAATCGGTGCACAAGGTACCAACATTGTTCAAACTTGGAATTTAGGCTTTCCACAAGACACCACCTTTCATCATTCTCTCTATAATGATGATAAAACACATGAGGAATGTTCAACATGTGACATTTTGCATTATAGCCCATCAATATGGGTAAATTGCACTTTGGTCCAAAACAAAGGAAAATTGCTCAAATAGCATTCAATCGGGACCAAACTTGAAACATGAGTGTAGTCACATGATAACAAAGCACCTTAGAGGATTATATTAAAGTTATAAGCAAATTTATTAGCCAAAACAAATAGGGTTACCTCATAACCCAGGTCATGGTCGTTACAAGTTATAAACCCCTAACAAGGATTTCGTCCCCAAAATCCCAGGTAAAGGGAAACAGATATTATTTATTCATCATATCATCAAGTCTCCACATAACATATTAATGTTATGGAGATGCCATAGAACTTTGACTAGCACAAAGTTCTTCCACACATGATTATCATAGAATCTGTCACACATGACACATACTCCACTGTCCTTTTCATTATTGACTGTAGAGTCAACTCTGTGTCAGGTAACACTTTTCTTATTTAGAGAAACATTATACATACCTTATTTAACTCAGGTGTCAAACCTTACTGATTTGTCACCTTTCTCAACTTACAACTTTATGTGACATGATTCTTGATTCTGGGGAGTCTTCCATATTCCTCATTCAGTTTAGCATTTCACTTTCAAGGAAAGACTAGAGTTATGTTTTGTCACCAACTTGTGACTACAAGTCTTATCATACATATGTTGTGCCACCCAATCTACTGACACAACACTAAACTTTCTTTCTATTTGTACCAACTATCTCATTAGTTGTACATTCTCTTTTCATAAGGGGAGGTTACTTATCAATTAAGGACTTATCTTAGAGGTATCTTTAGATGTTATGTATAAGTTGCCTTAACATATCTAGGTAGGGGTATTCTAGGGAATTATTTTTAGCTTAATAAGATTTTCCCACAATGATTTTACAATTGTTCCTTCAATTAGTACATCCTTATCGATGTTATGTTTATGCGGAGAATAACCCCCTAACATATGATGTCCATACTATTTTATGTAACTAGACTGATTTCACAGTTGGCCATACCGGGTAACCAACATAAATTATCTGATTAGGAGTTTATGTTTTCACTTTGACATACCACCTGACACTTCTTAGATACCAGGATTCCTTACTTTGATATCTATCACATGTGTCAAAAACTCATCACATCCTCATCTTTCTTTCATCTTGGGACATTACTTGTTACACATATCTTTATCTTGGAACCAAAGTCCAAGACAAACTGATACTTTTCTAAGTATCCATCAATTGAACATTTTTAACTTATGCACATTAAGTGTCATAAGACCCACATGATTTCCATATCCCAGAAGGAAAAGAACATAAAGGAACATATTCCTGTTATCACCCCATCATCATCCAGGGTTGTTTATCAAAGAGAAGAGATTATCATCTCGTCTGATTATTGCATGAACTTTCAACTATTCATGAGTCATTTACTCATGTTTCATCCTAGGTTCCTTGCCATCAGCATAGAAATTATAAGGATGATTACATATCATTATTCCTTTCTTTGTTATTGTCTAACATGTTCATGAGCATTTTGTGATTTTATCACATTTCCCATTCCCACATCATGGGAAAAGATATTTACTATTCACACATGCTTTATCTGACAGGGATCATCTCCCTTGTCCTCATTCTCTTATCATGAGGATTATACTTTTCATTTCCTCATACATACAGATTGATCTGAGATCATCTCAGATTCCATTTAATGCACTTTGTATGTGATGCAGAGGTCCATACCATTTTTTTCTAGTTTCATTATACTCACTAGATTGTCTCAGAATGATTACTTGATCAGAGTAATCAGAAAGATAACAATCTAAGAGTCCCATACTTGCCCTATCTCCAATAATTATATACCTGGCCAGGGTATACAAGTACTGAGATTAGGTAGTATGCACTTTATTTACTATCATGTTCCTTACTTTTCATGTTATCAAGAACATAGGATTTATCATCCCTGGATTTTCTCCAGGCACCACATACATACCTCATCCTCTTTCACACAGATAAGAGAAATTATAAAGCATTTAAAAGAACACTGAACATAATATAAATTCTAGTTCTCATCATATCTTCCCTATGTCCCCATAGGACAATCAATAGGGAAATCCATAACAACAATCCTTTTTAGGATTATCAGATAGCATCAAGATAAGGCATATCAAAATGAAAAAGCTCTATCTGACTGTTACCCCTCGCGGTCATTCACCGCTTCAGGTTGACTCAACACATAGAGTCTAGCTATTTCATGTTGTTGTTCTTGCCTTTTTACGTTATTGGGTTGTAACTTTCGTAAGCCCTGACGAGTCTACCTCGGTTGTTGGGTCATTTCCTCCCTTCTTTTTGAACAAAAGGGTTTAGTATGCTCAACATGTCCATATCTATAACATGTCTTATCCTCGTACCATGGTCTTATCAGTCTTATCACTGATGTAGAGACTAAGCCATGGGTTCTTACAGGTGGAAATTTAGATGCTTTGCCTTTACTCCGTGGCTACTGCCCTGGTACACTAGGCATTTATTGCACTGGTGGCACCAAAAACTTTGGATTTTTAGAATAGCTTTAGGTAAATGTCTCTAGAATTGTAGAGACCTTTCCTTAATTCTCAGTTTATTGCCCCTTCTTGGGCATGCCATTACAGATATACTATCTGTCTAAACTTATGACAAAGTCTACTTTCTCGCCATATGTTAATCTTTCTCACATTTCCACTGTTCCAACGTGACTATGTCATTCAGGAACCCTTTCAAAGCCTAAAGTTTCCATATTGAGGACTGGTAACCTAGGTTGTTATGCTAGTATCCAGTCTTCTATATGTATCACTGTTGTCCTAACCTACCCATCAAGAGCATAACCATAGGATTCCCTATCCTGATCAGGTCAAGATGGGAATTCTCAAGCACTTGTTCTTCTCTTGCCTGATCCCTTGCATCCTCTCTTGGTGCAAAAACATTGCTTTAAGCAATGTGTTCATCGTGTTCCCCAGTTATTTATAAAATTCACCCTTTCTTTTGCATAAACAGAAGTCACTATAGGGTATACTGGAGGACACTAACACAAACTCAACACCTTAGTCCTATATCTCTGTAGACTCAGTGAACCTTAAGATCTGATACCAAACTTTGTGACGACAGTCGCCAAACCGACAAACAAATCGTCATTAATTAAACGGAATTAAACATAAACAACAGATTAACAAAAATCACTAAAAATTAAAACCATTTTTCAAAGAGATCCATTCCAAAGAAAACTCTTACTGAAAGGTCCAAAGCCTTATATACATCATTATTCACATTGTACTTATCTGGTACATCTCATCTCGAGAATAACATATAACAATTGCTTTACCAAACTATACATGAGCAACATAAAACCTCGAGGCACATAAGCCAAAATCTCTTATTGATCATAAAACCAGCACGTACTAAATCCAAGGACCTGAGAGTATAGGGACGACACATAGGACTCATATCTACAAGACATGACAGACAATGCACTCAACCTGAGCTATCACTGCTGCCTCCGCTCTTGTTCTTCCTCTGCAAAAAGGTCTTCACCTCCCCGTGCACGTCCACCTAAAAATTTGGGTCCCACGGGGGTGAGACAATTGTAATTGTCCCAGCGAGAGATATAACTCTCTACCGACCATATTATTATCACAGATTAATCATTTATAAACTGAGCAGAGGTTCTTTTTATATTAACAAGCATGGTAATACACTATTTGAACAGAATGAAGTAATCTCCTTTCATAAGGAGAACATTGCATCTACCCATGGTAGATTATAATTCATCTATCTGCTTTGCAAGGAATGTAAAGAAACATAAATAACATCTATCAACTAGAATGTATAACTGTATTGCGCATCAAGCAATGTTTCTCATATTTGATCCTTAAGCAGATATACTACACGGCTGAACATATTTTACAATCACACTTATGCCCTGAGGAGATGGAACATACCCCGACCATCTCCAACCGACCACAAACTTCTCACAAGTCGGTACCATACAAGGTCAATGGTAGAGCCGGTTTCCATGACCTCAAACCATCTCAGTCAGTACGAGACCACATGCAAGACATCTCATGTCACTACTAACAAGCTGTGCCAGGGTACGTAGGCATCCTCTCTTAGAGCTACAACGTCAACTGCACTCTCTTAGGGGCAACATCTACACACAACTGTCCCCAGTATGAGTCATGGCGACATAAGCACCATACTCTGAGCCACGGGCCAGTTCACCGTGCTCAACACAGAGTCTACGACCGACGTCGCACTCGATCTAGGATAGGGCATATAGACAAATCCCCATTCATTTCGGGATCGTAAGGGGATCGGCTCACACAGTGCCGTCCGTACTTACGCCCTCACATACTCAAAAGTATGCACTCTGGGTTATGCCGCGGAGCAACCCGTTTCACCATCAGCAAGTTCTGACACTAATGGATCTATGGTCAGGGCAATGTTTTATAGTTTCTAGTGATATATTACATGCATTACAACATTATTTTAGCATCAAACAAGTTATCATTATCAACACAAAAAATGCTACAAAGAAAGGTGTAATACATCTATCACATACTTTTTCAAATCTTTAAAACACGTGATACTTGGGATCTTAGTCCCTTATCACATTACTGGGAATTCTCATCCCTTCACATCATCATTATCATGATTAATGGATCTAGGTATTCAAACCTTAGATCATCACTGAACACTGTTACCACTTATAGGTAACTATTACCTCTTGGTCCTCAGACCAAGGTATACATGATACTTGTTATACAAGCATCTCACATGGCTTACAAGGCCCATTAAATATCTTGTCACCTCTCACTAGAAAACAAACTATCACATGGCTCACAAGTCCATTACACATCTTGTCACCTCTCACTAGGCAATAACTTATTCACATGGCTCACAAGGCCATTACACATCTTGTCACCTCTCACTAGGCAACAACTTATTCACATGGATCACAAGGCCATCACACATCTTGTCACCTCTCACTAGGCAATGACTTATTCACATGGCTCACAAGGCCATTACACATTATACTTGTTATACAAGTATTTAACATGCCTTACAAGGCTTATGCAATAAGAGAAATACAACATTCCCATCATTAGGGTTAGGGTTTTCCCTTTCTTATCGATTAGGGTTTCTCTTACATATCATTACCCTTCATTAGGGTTAGGGTTTTCCATTATTAACCATTTAGGTTTTCAAGATCATATTATCAATGATCAAACACTAATTCATTGCTCCACACATCTAGGAGCAACCATTGATATCATAAGTATTCAATCATACTTATTCATTCTCATCATTTATCATTAAATGAATCATCAACACAAGGTATGAGTTCCTCTCTCATCCTTACCAGGGTATGATTACATAAGATTTTATTAACTTGGCTTAACCCTTTCTCAAATTATGTTAGCCCACACTTATCAAAGTGGTTTAAACTTATTACATCTCAATGTAACAATTGACATAACACACTTCATGTGTTACTCATCCAAGTATATTGGATTTAAGGTGCATCAAGGTACATCAACCTTCAAGTGCTGGATGTGATATATATTATGTCTTGATGTATCACTTCCTTCATCACTTTTAACTTTCTTAAGACCATAAACTTATCTTGTATTAGGGTATTTCCCATCGTAATACTTTATGCACTAGCCCATCACATTTATTTTTTAGTGTATTGATCATAAGTCATACATTTGAATTGTCCAACCATCATAAATTGATATGGACTCATATCAGGTTGAGACATTATTGCTATAGGATTAAACATTATCAACCACTCTAGGTGTTTCACCTATCAAGGTATTATCCACATCATTACTTGGTGTTACAGTCATTACTCCTAAGAGTGTCTTACTCTCACCTTTACAAGGTGTCTCAGGTTGGAGGTGTGCATATGTTCACCGTATCGGATTGGAGGTATATAAGCACCCACCATATCGGGCTAGAGGTGTATGGACATCATCCATACTGGGCTAGAGGTGTGTATATGTGTTACCCATGTCATGCATGTGGTATTAAGCCATCACCATGTCGGGCTAGACATCAACTAGGGTTGTGTATCGGGCTTCCATATCGTGCAATAGCATTTGCTATTCTTTACTCATATTGGGTTACCCAAATTAGGGTTTCTTGTCAACTTACAAGTATTAATTCAACCTTGTATCGTGTATGGAGTCTATACTTGACTCCCTATCGTGCAAGCATATTATGCAAGCATATCATGCAACATCTTGTGCAAGTCATATCGGGCAAATCATACCCATATCAGGTTATAACTACTTGTATTCATACTTGAACCCGATATCACTTTTACAAAGTGACACCATCTTCTTCAAATTCTATACCTTTGTTATAACTGATGTAATTCATGGTAACAGGTCTAAGCTACTACTAGAACTCATAATTTCATCAACTATTTTAGGAAATTTCAGTATTAAAAGTATTTCACTAATTATAACAATTTAGGTGAAGAATAATAATATGGTTGAGTTCAAGTTATATAATCCGCCTTAAGAACCACTTCAAAGCTTCAAGGTCCAAAGCTCCATGTTCCTAAGGTTGAAGATGACTTTATCAAAGGTCCAAGGCTCATTCACAACTCCTTCATATACAAGGAATCACCATGGATAAACAATTGGTGAAGAAGAAAAGAAAGGTAGATCATAACCCTAATTCCATGCTTCAATTCAAGATTGAAGACAACTATATCTTACCTTAGGGTTAAGTTTTGAGTTCCTTAGGTCCTTGGCCGACACCCTACCAATCTTGGGCTATATGGACTTCCTCTTGGCCGATACAACTTTGCTTGTGGCCGATACCCCCTCACTTGTGGCCAAAATCACTTCAATTGGCTGATATCAACTTGTTATGGGCAATATCAACATGGTATGGCCGATATACTTGCTATGGATGATATCCAAGGCCTATGCACGATACCCTTGTTCTCTTGCACTACATGACACCCCTCTTGCATGATATGATACTCACTTGCACGATATGGCACTCACTTGGAGTCAAAACACTTCACTCTATGGCCGATATCACCCTATATAGCCGATATCACCTACTTGGGCGATATGGTCTTGCCATGGGTGATACCCCAAGGCCTATGCACGATAACACAGCATCCCTTCACGACATGGGAGCTCTATGCACGATACCTTAGGGTAGGAGGGTGGTAAGGGTCGCAAAATTGCACCAAGGGGTGAAACTAGGGGTATATATACTTGTTGTTCATGAAGAAAGGAAAAAATGAGGTGTCAACAGTTTGAGCTAGTAGGTGCCACGTGTCATGCATGGGTGAAACATGTACATGTATGCATCAACATTTATCTTGACATGCAAAAAGGTTGAGGACCATCTAGAGATGCAAATTCGTCCATTGCTTATCCATTTGGATAAGTCATCTAGGTTTAATCACTATTTTAAGTCAAGCCGATACACTTTTTCTAAGGAAACTTCTTGGCCGTCACACCTCACCTCCTTGAGGTGCTTTGCACGATATGGACTTTGCCAAGAGTTCAAAAAACTATATGAGACACCTCCTTGGGATCCATGGTTGATAGGCACTCATATATAAGCTTTTCAACTTGATACAACTCAAGTTAAAGCTTCCAAATTCAACCCTTTTTCTTGGTCATTTCATCACCAGGAGTATCATCATTCATAATTGATCCAAAAATGATATATCATTCATTATATCTCCTATAAATGATACATATAGGAAGTAGGGACATTCTAGAGGTGGTAATTTTCATACCAACCCCACATTTTGGGTAAATTACAATTTGTAGCAAAATCGGTGCACAAGGTACCAACATTGTTTAAACAAGTTCAAACTTGGAATTTAGGCTTTCCACAAGACACCAACTTGCATCATTCTCTCTATAATGTTGCTAAAACACATGAGGCATGTTCAAAATGTGACATTTTGCATTATAACCCATCAATTTGGGTAAATTGCACTTTGGTCCAAAACAAAGGAAAATTGCTCAAATAGCATTCAATCGGGACCAAACTTGAAACATGAGTGTGTCACATGATAAAAAAGCACCTTAGAGGATTATATTAAAGTTATAAGAAACTTTATTAGCCAAAACAAATAGGGTTACCTCATAACCCAGGTCAGGTTCGTTACATTAATAAGCTTTGTGTTATTTTTGGTAAGGATCGAGCAACTAGAAGCAATGCACATGGTGCAGATGACATGGTGATAGAAATGGAGGATCAATAATAAAATGGAGATAATGTTCATGTTAAAGATTTAGATGAGAGTGAAAATGGTCAAACTTTTTCTCCAATGGGTAGAAATGAAAAAAGAAAGGAGAGTCACAATTCTGAGTGGAAAAGGAGGAGAAATGATAGTGGCTTAACGTGTGTGCTACAAGATGTGGTGAAGCATCTTGGAGAAGATATTAAAATATCAGTAGAAACACTAGGTGATTCGATGGAGACAAAATTTGAGAAACAAAAAGAAACTATTGGACAAGAGGTAAGGAAACTAGGCAATCTTACAGGGATAGAGAAGATATCAGCCATTATCCTATTAACTGCTAATGAATCTTTGTGCCAAGCATTTTTCCAGTTGACTGAAGAAGAAAGAGAAATATTTCTAAAGAGGCAATTAAATAAGAACCAACATATTAGTCTTGATTTAGTATTTTTCTAAATATCTTCCATTTAGACTTTGTTCATGAAATTTACTTTTCATTATGATTCACTTGTATGAAACTTTACCTAGTTTCAAATTCTTATATCTTTCAAATTCCTTATTAGATTATTTTAGTAAGGTGGCACAATTTTAATATTACAATCTCTTGGTAGATCATATGAAATGGTTTGTTTCATTATATTTTAAGAAATATGTGAATGTGAAAGGGGTTTAATGATATTATCAGATAATATATTGTATGATTTCATTTTTATACTTTCAATAAAATAGTGAATTTCGTTTTACTATATGAAAAATATCAAAATATTGATATTAATATATCAATCAGTTTGACACGTCTTTACATTTATAATATGAGGGTCGAATTGTAATTCGATATTAGTATATCAATCAGTTTGCTACAATAAACTAATGCGGTATTCTTTTGTTGACTAGATCAAACCGTGGTGCTAGAAGATTGAATTTATATGGCAAGGACAAAGTGGGAGAAACTGATGAAGAGAAAGTTTCTTCGAAAAGCAACAAAAGCTCGCACAATTTCTCCAGTAAGTATGCTGCAAACATTTGTCATGTTGTTCTCTCTCAATACGAATTGTGTTCTTTATACTGTTATTGTGGAGACTATGCTGCAGACTTTTCAATTCTCTCTTATACTGACAGGATTGGCAATCTATTAATAGTGTGATTAAACAAATGACACACATCGCCATTATAGGCCGGCGCACCCGCGCCATCAGTCCTGTGAATCTCCATGGATTGGCGCTGAGACAGAAACTGCCGTTTTTATGAATCATCGTTACCTAATGCTACCTGATTAATTTAGCAGTCAGCGGTTCGTTAATGGCTGGTTGATCACTTGAAACAAGTGACATCACCATTCCCCAATCCGGACCAGCCGGTCGCCAATGCTGGAAGACTGAGGTAACTTAAGCACTCCGAACTTCAATAAATACTTGATTTCATCAGCTTCCACGTCCTGCTCCACCTTCTGGACCTTGAACATCTTTGTGAAAGTCACGAAGTCTTTGGCTGTGTGTCCAAGTAGAGCACATTCAGCACTATGTTCACACACACACTATGTTAAGAATTTGTGGTGTGTAAGTGACGTATTATGTAAAACTGAAAGCGCAAGATTTAACGTGAAAAATTCTCTCCACAAGATAAGAAAAGAAAAACTACGGGGCAATACCGACTAAGAAAGCACTATGTAATCAAGTCACACCGTCAAGATTTAATTACCCCTAAATCCAAATCGCTCCCCCCATACGAGAACAAAGATAAGAAGAATAGAATTACACCCAAACGTGTACAAAATATCCCACTTATATTTTTCTACTCACAACACCTTTGTCGTTGTAGGGAATCAGACACACAGTTGTACTCTTGCCTGTTGTCGCTGCAACCGCTGACCGGGCCGCCTCTACTCCTGACGAGGTTGTGTACCTCGCATGCCAACCAAAGAACTCTCTCCGCCTGAGAGAGCAAACATGTCCTCCGCTGAACGGACAAACTGCTGTTGTAGTCGCTGCCGCAACACCAACGTAGTACCACCAACTGATGTGCATCTTCTGCTGCTCGGATCCGCCGTCGTAGTTGATGCACCACCAATGTATCGCTGACTGTCAGCCGCTACTTCGCTTCAAGGCAAAGCCGCTAACCCTCTCTTACCAAAAGAGAGCACTACCAGTTGTTATTGTTTTCTGGCTCTCTTCTACCACAGAAGGCATCAACAACAAACAATGATCTCAATGGCCTCCCTGAGGGCCTCTATTTATAGGCCCCCATCACATGTAATAACAATTAGGAATCCCACTCCAATTTATAGTCCAATTTCTAATCCACTTCCAATGTTACCAATAGAGAGCCATCTTCTCTCCTATTGGATTTAACTCCTACTAGGATTGACAACACAAATCAACTCCTACTCAAGCCCAAATACAATTAAGACATGGGTCGGAATCCTATTCCTTTTCCCAACAATCTTCCCCTCCGGCCCATGATGGATATTTTGTCTTCAGCAATCATCCAGAGTAACTTTTGGATTCCATCACCACCTTGGATGGATTCCGATAGGTGGTCATTCTCCTCAAGCATGTCAGCATATTATCCTTTTCACCCCTTTTCTTGAAGTACCAGCCTAACTTCACTTTATTTGCAAGCAACTGAGAAGAAGTATCCTAGCAACGCCGCTTCTCTCTCCATGCCCACGTCTGGAACTTTCTTTGCTCCCGTTGACCGGTCTGTTGAACCATCCTGGATGAAAATTGTGTTTCTGACCTTCTGCAGCAAGACTCACAAACCTTCCTTTGACACTCCCCCTGTCGATGTAACCCCACATCAAGAGCATGATCCTCCATTCTTTATGCATCAACTACATGTTCATTGTATTGTCCTTCTTCCTCATGTGCGCACTGTCTAGAAGAAGTCTTTTGAGCAATCTTCTCTAACTGGGAGTCGTCCTGATGCTCGTAGAAATTTGTCTTTCTACCCTTGCTGACATCACTGAGAGAATCCCGCAGCTCAGACCTGCGGCTATCTGTAGGATTACTTCCAAGTCCCCCTCGTCTCCTTTGAACTGGTGTTGGCTTCTTGACTTCCTGAACCTTCTCTTTGTACACGCTCAATGTGGTTTTATATAGATTGCAGTACAATCTGCATTGAACTATCACCAAGCACCCTTTTGCTACTTTGCACATGCCACCACTAAACCCGAGATCATATCCGCTCCTATCCAATTAAGAACCAAAAATTACACTAAGCCTCAAGTCCGGAACATGACGAACATCCTTGAGCATGATAGTACACCCAAAAATTATTTTGATGCAGACGTCACCAATCCCAATGATCTTTGAGTAGCTAGCATTCACCATGCTCACATTGCCAAAGTTCCCTCTATTATATTTTGTGAAGAACTTCCTGTGAGTTGCAACATGACATGTCGCTCCTGTGTCTACAGTCCACTCAACACCATCATTTGTGTTCAAACCCTGCTCTTGGACTGTCAATATTAGATCTTTCGTAATGATAGTTGTACTGCTCTGGTCATCATCCTCGTGTTCTTTGGAAATTTCTTGTGACACATTTTTCCAAATCTTACAATCCTTCTTGAAGTGTCTAACTTTTTCGCAACAGTAACATTCTTTACTCTTTATCTTTGACTTTCCGCGATTAGAACTGAGATTGCGACTCTGATTTCTTCCTCTATCTTCAACGTATAGAGTTGAACCTGAAGAATCAGATTTTCCACATTCCCTTCTGCGGATGTCTTCACTCAGAATCAAATCTCAAATATCGTCAAGCTTCAGCTTCATGCTTCCTGACGAACTGCTGACTGCTGTCACCGTAGCAGACCAACTCTCGGGCAAAGAGGAAAGTAATATAAGGGCTTTGACTTCATCATCAAACACTATCTCCACTGAGTTTAGTTGAGTAATTATGACGTTGAATTCATTGATGTGATCTGCTACCGAGGGTCCTTCGTTCATCTTCAGGTTGAACAAACGACGCATCAAATATACCTTGTTTACAGCTGTAGGCTTCTCGTACATATGTGATAACGTTTTCAGAAGTCCCACCGTTGTCTTCTCGTTGGCTATGTTGAATGCAACATTCCATGTCAATGCCAACCTGACCACCCCAAGTGCCTGACGATCAAGGAGATCCCAATCATTCTGCTTCATCTGATCAGGTTTAGTCCCCGCTAGAGGTTGATGCAATTTTTTCTGGTATATATAATCTTCAATCTGCATCTTCTAGAAGCCAAAATCTTTGCCATCAAACTTGTCAATGCGCACTTTCTCGTCTTTCGATGTCATTATCACTTCCACTTCAAACTTCCAACCTAACTCTGATACCATTTGTTAGGAATTTGTGGTGTGTAAGTGACGTGTTCTGTAAAACTGAAAGCGCAAGATTTAACGTGGAAAACTATCCCCAAGATGAGAAAAGCAAAACCACGGGGTAATACTGACCAACAAGAACTATGTAATCAAGATTATATCTCACACCGTCCAGATTTAATTACCCTAAATCTGGATCACTCCCTCACATGAGAACAAAGATAGGAAGAATAGAATTACACCCAAACGTGTACAAAATATCCTACTTATCTTTTTCTCCTCACAACACCTCTGTTGTTGTAGGGAATCAGACACACAATTGTGCTCTTGCCTGTTGTCGCTGCAACCGCTGACCGAGCCGCCTCTACTCCTGACGAGGTTGTGTATCTCACCTACCAACCAAAGAACTCTCTCCGCCTGAGAGAGCAAACATATCCTCCGCTGAACGGACAGACTGCTGTCGTAGTCGCTGCCGCAACACCAACGTAGTGTCACCAACCGATGTGCATCTTCCGCTGCTCAGATCTGCCGTCGTAGTTGATACACCACTAACGTGTCGCTGACTGTCAGCCGCTACTTCGTTTCATGGCAAAGTCGCTAACCCTTTCTTACCAAAAAAGAACACCACCAGTTGTTCTTATTTTCTGACTCTTCTACCACAGAAGGCACCAACAACAAATAACTGATGGGATCACACACCAACCGGTGGGATGCTCTCAATGGCCTCCCCGAGGGCCTTTATTTATAAGCTTCAATAAGATGTAGTAGCAATTAGGAATTCCACTCCAAATCATAGTCCAATTCTTAATTCACTTTCAATGTTACAAATAGAGAGCTATTTTTTCTCCTATTAGATTTAACTCCTACTAGGATTGACAACACAAACCAACTCCTACTCAAGCCAAAATACAATTAAGATATGGGCCGGAATCCTATTCTTTTTTCCAACACACTAAGTTAATTTTAGAGTGCTATGATCGGTTTCCCTGGTCTCTTAGAATCGTGATGATCTGCCGAACTCATCATTTTGCACCCACAATTTCACTACGCCAGTCGTATTACTGGCCCCTCTTCTGGAAAATGAAGACCCACCATGTTGGCTTCGTCAGTGGTCGTTGATCACAGAGAAGGACGGGCAGTACAGTACATAGTAACGACATGGAAATTCTTGCGCCAACACCCCACCACTCATGGATCAGGAAAGGGCTGTCTTTTTCTATCCCTCTCTGTCCTTTCTTCATCCTCAAATTGCCTCAAGCATCTTTCCTCCTCGTCCTGCTCTGGTAAACTGTCTATTGAATCATCTGTTGTCTTCGTGGAACATCTCTTGGAAGAACCATGATTCTCGACTGACTTGGTCGTGGCTAACATTTTTTAACATCTGGTGTGCGTGTGGGTTCAGTGAACAGTGACATGGAACTGACCGCCACCACTGTGACTGCTTATGGTCACAAGACTGAATAGGACCAACGGCAATGCGACAAGTATAAAACCAGGGGGACAGTTCCTTTTGTTTTCCATTCTAAGCAAACTCCACCGACATCATGAGTGCGCCCAAAAGCCTCATCGCTGTCTCGTGTTTGAGAAGAAAAGATTTACGCGTTTAAGGGACTTGAGGTGTTTGAACTCTTCAAGGAGGAAAACAACAAGAGGGGTCTTGAGTTAGTTGATTGACCAGATCAAGAAGAATTTTTAATAACCTTTCCGTGGTACCACCTTTGTACCTGTGATGGGGAAAGGGACTGAATCCATCTAGGGCAGGGAGTTTTTTTCCTGTATTCCTCTCGCGCAGTATGCGAAGATCTTGAAGAGACCCATGCTACCTCTTCGTACCTCCGTTTCCTTTATTACAATTCGCATCAAAAGAAAGCTCTATAGTATGTTCTGACTGGAATGGTGGCTCTACATTCCTCAGTTAAGGAACTCATCAGCAATTAAAGTTGCATAATCCTTTAACAAGTGGTATCTTGCACGCAATCCTAATATTCTTATAATAACTCCTAAACCAGGGCTCTGATTAGATTGTTGAAAGTGTCTCAAATAATTTGGTAGCTAAAGTACATTTTAGATAATCGGTAATTGGTAATTGTTTCAGGGTGTAAGCATGTACAAGGTAGAGTTCCGGATTACCCTATTAAATGAGCCAAAAAGAAGTTTCAAGTTTCAACCCAGCTCAAACATAGCCATGATCTCTTGCTCTAACATTTCGATTAGTTATCTGTTGCTCTAACTTTTCGATTAATAACTAACAAATCCAAAGACCAATACCATATTTTCTACTTAAATTTATCATAACCAACACATTGTGTAGGAGCTTTTTTGTTCACACCTAGAATGAATTAATCAATGGTAAACCCGCATGATGGCAAGGTGGAGAATGCATCTAACCACTTCTCCCAAGGCATACATTAATTTACAAGTATACATAACATATGTTTCAGAGATAAATCCTTTGTACATTACATTTCACTTGAGCAATTCACGGTGTCCAGCTACATAAAATTTCTGCCTCGACAATTGGAAGCGTCACACAGTTATTAGCTAAATTGTGTCACTTTAACAGCATAATCCACTTCTTATTGTTCGTAGATGGCGTCGTCCGCGTGGTCACAGTGAAACAAGAGTCCTTTAGCTCACTTCTTATTTCTGGAAGCTCAACATGATTCCGAAGGTCATCAACATCAATATCAGCTTCCGGGCTTTACATGATTCCGAAGGTCATCAACATCAATATCAGCTTCCGGGCTTTACTTATAGTATCTTTGTCTTGTGGAAACTCATAGAACAATATTATGAAATCGATTTGGAGACGGGTTATACTATCATCTAGTCGGTGAATCATGAATGACCAGTGACCAATGCGCTATATTTGTGAATTACCTATTCATGCAATCCTGGTCACTAAAATTCCATCCATCCAACCCTTACCTTAAAAGCCGAGAGTCTAAGGATACATGGCATAGTAGACTACATGTACAAAAACAAAACTTCTAGTCATTATTAGAGATCTGATTGAAAAAAAATACAAATACTCACTCATACGTCAATGGACAACACTTTAGGACCAGGGAAAGATGACATAGGCATGCATCAAATTAATCTCCATAGATGGTGAAACAATTCAACTTAAGATCTCAATTATCATCTCAGAAAGTTCAATAAAGATAGCATACATGCAATATTAGAAAATGACATGTGTATTACACAATCCAAAGGGAATTCGGGCAAGAGGCATATGTGCGAAAGGGACACATGAAGATGGTCTCTTCTTGGTCGTTGGGGTGGATGAGAATCTGGTAGAATCTAGAGTAGTTTCCCAAGTAATAAAAGAACTCATGATGTGCAAGTTACTCCAACTTTTGATCAAGAAATGGGAGTGGGAAGTGGCGACTGGTCCTTCCTAGTAACATTATTGAGTTTTCGATAATTGATACACATGCGCCACCCAGTTACTGTGTGAGTTGGGATAAGATCATTTTTCTTGCTCGAAACAAACATAGTTCCTCCTTTTTTGGCACTAGTTGCACGTGTGTCACCCATGGGGAATCAAACATGGGATAAATGATCCTAGAAAACAAGTAGCTTTATCATTTCCTTGAGCATACCTCCTTTAGAATTGGGTTCATGTTACATTGAGGCTCAATTGAGGGTTTGTATTTATCAATCATATTTATTATGTCCATACATAGGGCTTGCCTCACTGCAGTTAGATCAACCATCTTGTATCCTAATGCATTCTACCTCTTCCTCAGTTCCATCAACAACTTTTCCTCTTGTTCAACTATGAAATATGCATTGATGATGACTGACTGACATTTTTATCTTCGAGGAAGATATATTTTAGTCCCTTAGGTAGATGATTAATCTCTAGTGTGGTATATAGAACCCCTAACCTAGGTTAAGCCCTTAACCCTGCTTGTTTATCCTTATCACCTGTCTAGATGCTTCCTTAAACATGTGCTTAGTTGGTGAGTGTTTCGTTTGAGTGATGATGTGTAATTTTCCTTTGGTTAAGAGATCCCTTACAAATTTTACAAATTATGATGGTTATCTTCTTCTTTTCCTTGCTTGGTCGTAGGTAGCATTTAGGTGGTGTATCCTAGCCTAGCTGCTCAAGCGATGGAAGCAATCTGACCTTCCATCAGTAGAGAACTAATGGATATGTGTCTGGTCTTCTATCAGTTGAAGACCGATTAGGCTCTTGTACATGTTCACCGATTTGTTGTATGCTTGGTTTTCCGTTGGCTGAGGACTGGCGGTGTGGTTCTTCCTTCCCATCAGTAGATGACCAATTGAAGGGAGTCATTGTGGCCATTAGTGTATTCATCAGTTGTCTACTGACACAACAACTGGATGGATAGGTGGTAGATTTCCATTGGTAGAGGACAAATGGAAAGTATGCACCTTGGCTAGTGATGGTTTTATATGAGCTCTCAATCGATGTTGCTTTGTGGCGTATCTTTTGATGCTTTCTTTGAAGAGATTAAACCAATGTTTTTTACTAACACGAAGAATTGATCGACTTCCTATTTACTCCTATTGATGAGTTACTTGACAGCATGTATCAGTGAAAAGTCAAACTGATGATGTGAAAAGTGACCACTTTTTTCTCTCTTAGGGGCTATATATATACCCCCTTAGCCTTCATTTTCACCTCACTTGTGCATCTAAGATTAGAAGTGTTGTATGGAGTGTAATGCCATCAGTTGATGACAATCAATGGGATTTTTGGACCCATTGGTATTTTCTTCTTCCATGATCGACCCTTGTTAACTTCCCAACTGATGCAAGTAAAGCCAACTAGTGGATTCTGGGTTTTGATTATGGTAATTCGAACCTCGGTCATGCATTTTTCCTGGTGTTCTTTAGTTTCTTGTCCCTCTTGGACATTTTCTATGTGCCTTTTCTCTAGGGTTATATTTGTCGAGTCTTACACCATGTTTCCACATTTCTTTAGACTGTGTAGTTTCTTTTATCCATGGATCAAAAATGTTAATTTATGATTGATGGAGAGAAACTCTAACCTTGGCGAGTTTCCCTCAACACTAGAGTTTTTCATTAAGATGGAGGCTTCACGGTAGCTTTTTCTGTGTAGATTGTGTTTTCCATTATCGAGCAAGTAATATAACCTCTGACTCGTTATAACCTACCTTGTACTTGCATGTTGTAAATCTTGTTGTTATATTCTCTTTAACTGCTAAAAGATGGTGGTTTTGTGTACGTTGGGTCAAATTTGACAGGTTATATGTTTGCATGTTAGTGATACATACCACATGTACCCTTTTGTTGCATAGAATTTGGTTATCTATTCTCCTCCAGTAAGAAAATGACTCAAGACGACAAGAGAATCTTAGGATTCCTTCGCTAATGTTCAAATATGACATGCACGTTTAAAATATGTTAACTCATAAATTTTCATATTTGTTGTACGTTCATATTGCATGATTTAAGCAATTTCATTAATAATATGTTGCTAAAATGCAAGAAGGTGGCTCCTTCAAGGGAATAAGAGAAGCATTATGTATATTTCCTCCTATTCGGCCATGAGTGCCTAAGGTGTAACAACCAATGGTTTTCAACAAACTAATTTATGTGAGATTCCTCAATGACTATGGGGGCAAACTTATGTGTCTTGATGTGAGGAGTTAGTTCATGTTGTTTAGATGTTTTATATCTTCTAGATTCATTTATAATCTGTCTATTAGCTAATAGGTCACTTTGTACTCTAGATTATGAAATATTAGAACAAAAAACCTAACTACCAAGAGAAATATAAAGGTAGATCCCTAAGACTACATATCCATTCCCTTGGGTTTTAGGGTGGATGTGGAAATGAGTCAATCTTGTAGCAGCCTAAATATTAAAAAAGATGTTTCTAGCCATATATTAGTGAATATATGGAGACTCTTAGGATTGGATATACTATCATGTTTAAATGTTGTATTATGGAGGGTGGTTACTCTGTCCTTGTGTCACCATGACCCATATACTCATGACGAGACTATTTTTTTCGAACTACTTTTAAGCATATATTAACAACAGGCTATCCAGAGTGCTCCCTAGCTTTTTGATACCTTTATTTGACCTGATATTGTAAGTAGAGATTTAGGGAATCAAGATATTCCAAAATCTTGTATTCATGGGTACGATGACTTAATAACATATACTAAGATGGTTGGGTGGTACACAAAAATTAGCCTAGGGCATATGAAAAACTCATTCACCATATAGTATAACAGTTTAGGTTTAATTGACATTAAGCATGGTTGCACTTTTATGAGTTATTTTGTTCTTATTCATGACATATCTGTGTTTTCTAACTTTTTTGTATGTGATTTTGATGCCAGTATAGATGGGTAAGAGTATGCCTTCCAGTGTAACATTATTTATATGCTTATCCCTTTCCTTTATTATATACTCTCTTTGGAAAATAGTACATGTTTAGGCGTTATATCATATCTCTAGGACTTGTGGTCTCACGTTTATGATTTTTCATACTCTGTATGTGAGCACCCCAACTATCCTGATACTGGTAAGGAAAATCAACGAGGAGGAAGAAGACTTATGATCAAGACATGGGTGATGTTTGCATGAAGGCATCTCAAAGGTGGGTGATGCTTACATTGTTGAGAAATATGGTGACAAAGATGGCAATGAAAAAAAATTCTTGCCATATTATCCATAAACCAATGGATTGTGTCAATAACTATGAACATGAATAAAGTTTGCAAGACATATACCTAGTCTTGGAGTAAGTGTAATGACTATTCCTATAGTGACGTGCTTCTATCTCAAGAGACACCCGGATGGTTGTTGGGAGCGGCCTCCTGGTGTAGCACCACAGGTTGTGGTTGATGACGTCCTCCTAGTATGGTGGTAACAACTATCATACCTCTACATAGTTCACACGGACCACCGTGAACTCTTTTGATTATTCTAAAACTGAAGGGAAGGAGTTGTCCCTCGTGTTGTCAGTGTGCTAACTCTGACTTTCTCCCCTTTGTATATCTCTCCTTTTAGCTCTCATGTTACCACAATGTTAAGATTAGGAGACTTGTCATGAGAGCCTTGGAAACATACCTTTTTATAGGAGTGGATCGGTCAGTGTTTGCAAAAACATGGGGACACGAGGAGAAAAACTTTGTGAAATTGCTGCTACAAATCACAATTCGATCAACTGGACTCCCACTCAATCGACTAGCAGCCTAGTCAGTAGACTAGAACATCCATTCAGTTGATTGGAATGTTTTCCTTTTCACAGAAAAATTGTCTTTTAGTGCAATGATCAATGCACAACATGACGTCATCATCAATCCTTGATCCAATTTCACTAATCCTCCAGTCAATGTCTGGACTTCTCAGTCAGTCGACTACACAATCTAGTCACCGACTCACATTCCCGATTGGTCGAGACACTCTGTTAGCCACTATTTTTTATGTTGATTACCTAAACACTTAGTAACCAAATTAAACCTTATTCATGATTAAACTCCTATTCTAGGTGCATCCTATGCGTGTTACCCTATAGGTCCCAAATTACATTAGTTGTGAATGTCCATAACTAGATTATGACATCACAAAAATGAGTAGTATCTAGCAACACACCGTTGATACCCAAGTAATTGGAAAGTTGGAGAACAAATTCAACCTACATATGTGATAATTGCTATCACGATCGTATAGTTTCTTTTTCACTGATATCCAAATTGAAGTCCATGCATGGAATCATTATCCTCTTAATATTCAATCCATGTTCCTTGATCTAAAGCAGACAGTCAGAGATGCATGTGAGCTCACATATCACATTTGGATTCAAATGAGTACGACCATACGTTTCTCAGTCTCTCTTATCAAGTGTTGAGGATATCAACTCCAGAAAGAGGGAAAAATCCCATCTACATCACTCAAAGTTAATCCCCATGTGTCACAACATACCCGAACATCACTTGTATGGTAACCCTTATTCAAGTCACATTGGATGGTGTCAAAATACATTGAACAACATGTGATGAGTGTACTAACTTTAGGTCTAAGCATCACAATCACCACTATCACTATGAGAGCTGATTTTGACTACCATTCAATGGTTTCCATGTATCACTCTGAAGGTGAGTCTATCCGGTACACTTGTTCTCTAACAAATACCTATGTGTTTGGATTGATATCATATAGCATGAAAAATGAGATTTGTCATCAATCAACACACATTCGAGTCTTATATATTATTGATGTTTATATTGTTTCCACAATAATATTCAATTAGGGAGACAATAAGAGTGTATATACTCTTATCACACATATGATCTCATTATTTAGGTCCTCAAATTGAAGACATATGTCATTGAGTGATATCATTCTTTAGACATCTATCATGTTATACCATCATCTCATATTTGAATAAACTTATAGATGAAACATTGTCTTTATTTTTAATCAAATCTATTACATGATGCCTCAGTATAGTAATCATATGATTGACTCTCTAGGCATACATACCAACAAACTCCCACTTGCACTTAGAGCCAATCACCCATGACTTTAATACCAAGTGATCTAACATGACCTTCATTCTTTTGCTGCAAACGTGCTTTTGTCAAGGGGTCAACACTATTGCTTTTAGTTGGTACGTTGCAAATCTTCACATCTCCTTATTGTATGATCTCTCATATGAGATGGAACTGCTATTCTATGTACTTGGAATGTTGATGCGATTTATGTTCCTTCGCTTGTAAAGTAGCTCCATTATTGTCACAACACAACTATACTACATCACTAATGCTTGAAACCAGCCCAAGTTCAGTCACAAGCTTCTTGATCCAAACAACTTTCTTTGCTTCTTTGGAGGCACCATTGTACTCGACCTCTATTGTAGAATCGACAATTAATTCTTTCTTAGAACTCTTCCAGATTACAACCCCATTGTTGATGTGAAACACAAATCTAGATTGTGATCTAAAGTCATCTTTGTCAATTTGGAAGCTTACATTAGTGTAACCTTTTATATCTAATTCTTCATCACCATCATAGACAAGAAATTGGTCCTTACTTCTTTGCAAGTACTTAAGGATGTTCTTCACACAACCTAGTAACTTTTAGTGGGATATGACTGATATCTACTCATCATGTGTAGGACACATGGCACATCAGGACTAGTACATAACATTGGGTACATGAGAGATCCAACTGTAGATGAATATGGAATCTTACTCATGTGTTTCCATTCTTCACAAGAACTGGGATATTGATCTCTAGAGATACTAACACCATGAGATATGGCTAAGTTTCCTCTCTTTGAGTTATCCATGCTGAACCTTTTAACCACGTAGTCAATGTATGTGCTCTGGAATAGGCCAAGAAGTCTTCTAGATCTATTTCTATAGATCTTAATTCCTAAGATATAGAATGCTTTGCCTAATTCCTTGATAGGGAATGTATTCCTTATCCATGTTTTCACCATTTGTAAGGTACGAATGTCATTCCCCATGAACAATATGTCATCTATATACAATATGAGGAATAAAATTATGGTCCCACTGACCTTCTTGTAAACACATGGTTCATCTTCATTTTTACTAAAGCCAAACTCTTTGACTGTTTCGTCAAATTGAAGATTCCATCTATGAGATGCTTGCTTCAATCCATTGATTGACCTTTGTAGATTATAGACTTTATTGGCTTCCTTTGGATTTATAAAACCCTCAGGTTGTGTCATGTACACATCCTCAAGTAGACTCATGTTAAGGAATGCAACTTTAACATCCATCTGCCAAATGTCATAGTTATAATAAGCTACAATGGCAAGAACGATCTTGATGGATTTAACCATGGAAACTAGAGAAAAGGTTTCATCATAGTTAACACCTTGAACTTGTCTGAAACCCTTTGTAACAAAATCAACCTATATAGTTGTAACATACCAGATATAGAATCCTACCCTAATAGTTTTACCCTTTTGACTTGGCCAAACAAGGATGAACTAATACATGTAATTAAGGGAATACAAAATACTTTGTGCTTAATAATGACTCATTTGTATGATAATAAGAAATTAAAGAACTTAATTGGATAAATATTTCCCATATATTCTTAATATAGGGTTATATGCACATATACACCAATTTGGTTTTAATTAATGGGTCTGAAGTGCAATTTGTCACTAAGTAATAAAAATAATAAGATATTTCGTCCTAGAACATTCCAATACTTTCTAGAATAGGAAAAAGAAGAGAAAACTCAAATTATATATAAAGGAGATGATAAATATAATAATTGGAGATAATATGGAATTTAATGGATAAAACTTGATAATGAGGAATATATTGTTCCAAAAATCATAAATGGAAATCTACAAGGATAATTTGATACTTAATTTCGTTTTCTTGGCTTAAAAGTAACTTAAGGGCCAAGTATCATCTAATTTGGAACATAAATGCATGTATTAAAATCTTTATTAAAAGAAAATAGGAAATACGAAAATAAAGTGAAATAAAATACTTAATGCTCTCAAAATAGAAAACTAACTCCAAATTCGTATTCTAAACATAAAAATAAGCCTTTGGGTAAATTTGCAACTAATTTGGATAATGTTTGAATAATGAGTAAAATAGGAGAGAGAAAGTGTGTAATATCTTCTATTTATTAAATAAATAAATAAATAAATAATCCCAACTTGTGAAATTAATGATAAAATCATATCCAAGTCTCTTAGGAAGACTTATGGGTGACGTTTCACAAATTTTAAGGAATATTATCACCTCTTTTGAAGGAGGAAAGAGAAAATGACATTTTAATTATTTAACCCATTAAAGGTTTCCAAAAGGCAAAACTAAGTGCATATTCGGAATCTACATGTTTACCTTAACTTATGTGCAAAATTTGGTTTAATTTGGATAATTCTAGGACCCCTAAATGAGGAAAGAGAATATGCATGCATTATTGGATTTCACTTTGTTTTATTCAATTTAATTTCTCGATTTTTCCTAAGCTGGAGCTGTCACGCGACCCACCTATTTCGGACTACATCATAGCCCTTGGATGAGAATCTGACAAAGGAGGAGTTGTCTCCTACCTCCAGTCGGATTCTTTCTCGTGGCTACAGTGATGCAAGTTTTCCTCCGTGCTTTCCTCTTCCGTCTTTCCCTTTCGGCACCTCAGGTCTTGATTTCCTCCATCTTCGTGACTTTCCATTTTAGTCGATCCATATTTTAATAGGGTTTCCCTCACCTGAGACCCGGGTCGACGAGAACTTTCCTTTCCCTCCTTTGTTTTCTGGTTCTTGTAGGTTCCTTGTTGAACCCTAACTCCGCCCCTATATATAGGGCCTCCCCCACAATCCTTGGACCCCCAATGACCTTCTGAAATAGCCACTTTGGTCTCAATCACCCTGCAACCTCATATCCCTACTCCATCTACCTATTTTGACGTTGGCGAGTTCGTCTGGGGATCCTAGTTATCGGTGGGGCTCATTTTTGGTTGGGTTTGAGTCGTGAAGGTATGGGCAAGCTTTGAGAGCCTTCAATTCATTTGTTCAGTAGGTACTTTGGTTTTCCCTCATTTCTATTGAGTTGTATCATCTCCTAAATTGATGAGCGGTAGATCGCCTTCTAGATGATTTCCTTTACTTTCTATTCTGATTTTGGTTGCTTAATATTTCTTCGTTCTTCATTTAGCTTCTCACTGGCTCATCTTCCTTACCCGACCACTTCAGTGTTAGCAAGGTGTTGCGGTGAGGTTTTCTCGAGCTATAGATGACCGATTTCATCGCGGTTGGGTTCTCTGAAATCATTGGAGTCCCTGGAACTTAGTTCATGAGGACTTTCTGCCCAATTCGTACTCTCTTGCGATCTAGAGTTTGTGGATCAACCTATTGTTCTCAGCTTTCGTGGAGGTCTTCGCTGGGGAACAAACCCTAGGGTTGATTCCCCTCTTTGCCCTTGTTCTTTTCTTTTCTGTTTTGTTTCATGACCAGGGGTATTTAAGTCATTTCACCTCTTATCTTTTGCTTTGGATCGAGTCAAACATGCATTGACCCACTGACTTGTCCGACGTTCATTGGGCCAAGTCATGCGGGCATGGCCTGCTTTTGAGGATTTTCTCACCTACATGTCATTAACTAATTATCGGATTCGTCGACAATAAAAAAATTATAACTAATTATCAGATGATCAGAAAATTATGGAAAAATAGTTGTTGGAATCAGAAAGAGAATATCTAACTAATGGTATAAGTTTTGATAACTGGATCTAAAGATTAATAATAGGTGTTTTTATTGGATCTAATTAATGATGAATTAACTTGTAAAAATCATAACTAATTATCTATAAGTCAAAAAAATATAATAAATATGTTTTGGACTCCTAATAACATAAGATAAAATATGGAATAGTTTTCATAACTTAATTCACACATATATAAAAAGGTGGTTTTTCGGGTTTGGTTAATGCGTATGAAATTGGCATAAAATATGTATATGTCTTTTATAGGCCTTTGGTGACCTAGACTTGGATCTAGGAGTGCTTTGCAGTTTGGAATCTAATTTGAGGTATGTTGTATCCCATATTCATCCATATTGAGCAATTCACCTACTTTATCATTCTTTTGACTTTTTCCTACACATGTCTATTCTCTTGATATCATGGTTCGTGTGAACTATCTTGCTAGTTGTGGACTTGGATATTTTCTTGATATCTTATCTTGTGCCTTGGTGCATGTTGGTCTCTTATATTGGTATGTGTCACATTGAAGTGGATGTTATATGGTTTGTGTTGTCCATTGTGTGATGGCAACCTTTGTATCATCTTCTGACTAAAATATTTACTTGCCTCTATATTTACATGCAATGCGAATCAGTAGCACTAGAGTAATGTAAATTGCATTGGTTTTTGGGTGTGTGCCCTTTTTGTTTATGGGATTGTGGTGGTGGTTCCCCATACCCGAGTTTCAAGGATGTGAAGCCTTGGCTCAACTTTTATATATATTGGGAGATTGACGATGAATCATTCTCTATCAGGTTTTCAAGGATGTGAAGCCTTGGCCTCCTTTGTGTTTATATTGTTCTAGGACTATGTTTATCTCACATGCATGCAGGTTTGATGATGTTTGTGGGGTGTGTTCCCTACTACCTATCTATGTGCTTTTTTTGCACAAATTTTATTATTTGTTTATGGCAAGTATCCTCTTTTATCAAGTTATGATGTTTCTTTTCTTTTATGCCCATGTGGGTAGTCCTTATCTCTTGTAGGGGAAGCATTTTACATTTGATGTCTGTATTTATTAAATTTCTTAGAGTTGCCTTTAGCATACACATACCAACTTTTTGCTGATGTATTTCTTTTCTTCTTCGCTTTTGTGGGGTATGCTTCCAACCCCAGGTTAGATCGAGGAGGGTGAACTTCAACCTCAACCTTGTAGCTGAGCTTTGGGAGACTTGAAGAGGTTGTTAGATGACCCTCGGCTTGGTCTTTGGCCTTTATGTTTAGTTTTCCTTTTAGATACCTATATGTGGTGAAGTGCTGTATCATGTTATCAAGCTTTGTAAATTGTTAGATAATGATATTTTTCGCTGCTACTCATTGTGTAATTATACATACATGTTGATTGAATTGATCTCCATCCCTTTGGTGAAATTTCTTTTTGTGGTGTTTGATTCAAGGGATGTGATCTTTTCTTTCTAGTAGAGGAGTGGTTTCACTTCTTTACAATAGCTTTGTACATTACTATCCATGTTAGTCTTATTACTGAAGACCTACTTGTATTCTATGGGTTTTACCCCTTCAGGTGGATCCACCAAGGTCTATACCATGTTGGGTACATGGATTGCATCTCAGATATCATGGCCTCAAGCCACTTCTCAGACTCAGGTCCCTTAACAACTTCTAGGTAGGTTGTTGTCTCATCATCAATGACCATGTCATTTCCTTCTTGAGTCACAAGATAACCAAATCTTTTAAGCTTAAGGTGTGCCTACTAGCTTTGTGAGGTTCCTGTGTTACATGAGGAACTTGATATTTGATAACAATTTGTGATTACCCATGTTCCTTTTGTACCTCTACAGATTGAATGTTTTCTTTTTGGTCTTGAACTTCTTTGAGATCTTCTTTCCTCCCACTGGTTCCTTTGTTAATATATTCCTTTTCTAGGAATACATCATCCCTAGAAACAAATGCTTTGTTGTTAGATGGAGTATAAAAGTAGTATCCTTTGGTTTCCAGAGGATATCTAAAAAAATAAAATTTATCCGATTTGAGTCCAAGATATTTAGGAATCCACTTTCTCACACAAGCTTCACACCCCCAAATCATCATAGAAGACACACTGGGATGCATCCCATATCATATCATAGGGTGTCTTTTGAACCGATTTAGATGGTCCACAATTAAGTGTACGCGTTGTAGTTTTTGAAGCATAGACCAAGAAGGAAGTCGGAAGACTAGAAACACTCATAATTAAATGCACCATATCTAGTAATGTACGATTCCTTTTTTCTGGTACACCATTTTGTTGTGGTGTTCTAGGTGGAGTCCATTATGATATGATACCACAGTCTTACAGAAGGTCCTCAAACACTTGTCTCAAGTATTCTCTAGCTCGATCAAAACAAAATGCTTTAATAGTTATATCAAGTTGGTTATGTACTTCATTCATGAAATCCTTGAACTTTTGAAGGGTTTCTGATAAAGGTAATGAAGTATTGGTAACCACCTCTAGATTTGTTCTAAAATGGACACACATCAATATGTTTGAGTCCTAATAGATCACTTGCTCTCTCACTGTTACTGGCCAAAAGGATATTTTGTCATCTTACCCAACAAACAAGACTCGTATGTCTCTCTTGATTCAAGGTAAAAATAGTTTAGATAACCATCTATATGGAGTCTAGAAATGTATTTCTCATTGATGTTCCCTAGATGACAATGCCAAAAGTATGT
Organism: Alisma plantago-aquatica; assembly: GCA_963693085.1. Taxonomy (NCBI): domain Eukaryota; kingdom Viridiplantae; phylum Streptophyta; class Magnoliopsida; order Alismatales; family Alismataceae; genus Alisma; species Alisma plantago-aquatica. The sequence goes on along the minus strand of OY856411.1, from coordinate 970,130,335 downwards.
TTTGTTTGAGTTATAAGTTTTTTTCTTTTATAGTATTTACATTATAAATATTTGTCTCTAGATCTAATAAGTAAATACCATAGGACATAGGGGCATTGCCATAAAAGATTTTATATTTAGAAATAGAACATCAACCATTCTTTATATGAAATTTAAATCCATTCTTGTCCATACATAATACAAAAATGATGTTTCTATTAATGGCAGGTACAAAATAGTAGTTCTCTAACTCTATTACAAGCCCACTGGGAAGAGATAAATGATAGATTCCAACTAAAGTGAAACCACTCTTGCTCCATTTATAACATGTGATTCAACCTTACCCTTTCTTAAAGGCTTATTTCTTTTCAGGTACTACATATTTGAACATATGTGAGATCCACATCCAATACCTAGTACCCAAGATGATGAAGTAGATATATTTATCTCAATAAAGTATATACCTGAAGTGGATATCTCCATTACCTGCTTCTTCTTCTTTAGTTTCTCCAAATAAAGAGGACAATTCCTTTTCTAGTGTCCAACCTGGTGGCAGTGGCGATAATAGACTTCTTAATTTACCCCTCCATTTTCTTTATAACAAAAGGCTTGGGTTTGTGGACATGTTTAGAACTCTTCTTAACCTTGCCTTTTCCCTTGGACTTCCCTTTTCATCTTCTTATAATCATCACATATTTGGGCTTGTCCTTCTTCATTTGTTCTTTAGCAGTTATAAATATGCCATGAATTTCCAACAACAACTTATCAAGACCGTTCATGTTATAGTTCATACAAATTGGTTGTTTAACTCAAATAGTTATTATAGAATCACTTATGCTTATAACTCTTGGCACAAGGGAAAACCTAGTGTTGCTATATTCTCCACATACCCAATCAACTTGAGCACATGGGGCCCCACTGGATCTCCTTCAGCCATATTGTACTTGAACAATGCCTTTGAGACATCATATATCTTTTGTATTGCCTAATCGTGGTACATATTGTTAAGATATGTAACCATCTCAAGAACATCCATATTCACATGTTGTCTATACAACTCATAGTTCATTAAGTATATCATCATGGGCTTGACATCTACAACATCTTCAGAGTGCTTCTTGTAAGCATCCCTGTTAACCTTAGGCGCGGTGGGAGTAGGTGTTGGTATGTATGCCCTGAGAGCCAATCATGGGATGATTGGTGGGATACATTAAGATTGATTTGATAATCATCAAAGGCAAGCTTCCAATTCTTTCTGGTTCAGTCATTTGAGATAGTGATAGAACAGATTGAATGTCTAGAGAATGATAGTACTCAATGACGTATGCTTTCAGGTTAAGGACCTGAATGATGAGATCATACGGATGCAAAGAGTTTGTACATTCTTGTTATGTCCCTAGTCATATGTCATTGTGGAAGGTAGATAGACAGTAATGACATACAAGACTAGATTGTGGTGTTGGTTGATGAAAGAATCTCATTAGTCATGATATAGAGATATCAAACCAAACACATAGGTACTTGTTAGAGAACAAGTGTACCAGACAGACCCACCGTGAGTTTGACACATGGAACCATGACATGGTAGTCACAATCAGTACTCACAATGATGGCAGTGAGTGTGATTCTTTGACCTAAAATCACTACACTCAACACATGTCGTTGGGCACACTTTGACATCATCAAACGTAGTCCTGAAACATGAGTTGTTATAAAGGTGATGATTGGGTGGCTTTGACACATGGGGCTTTTGAGGGGTGAGTGATAGATATGGTATTTGTCCCTCCTAAGGGAGTTTGATATCCATGGCCGCTTGATGAGTAGGATTGAGAAAGGCATGCACGCATGTGTGAATCAATATGTGATATCGATGTCATACATATCTCTTTCAAATCTACTCTGAGATCAAGAAAGTGAATGAACGTTGATAGGATGACTGTTCCATGCCACGAGTTCATTCAGGATATCAGTGACAAAGGAATTATACATTCACTGTAACACCATTCACGGATTGTAGGATTGAAAGTTGTTCTCCAACTTTCTATTTCACTTGGGTAGCAGTGATGTGTGACTAGGCACCGCTCTTTGCTCGTGAAGTCATAAGTATTATGGACTTTCACTGCCAATGTGAAATGGACCTGCAGGGTCACACACATAGGATTTAACCTAGAAGAGGAGTTTTGTCCACAAATAATGTTTAGATTGATTACTAAAGGAGTTTAGTAGTTCAATTAAACACTCAATTAATTGATAGCTCAATGTCATAATGTTCAAGGTGTTGGACACATTGATTGGAATATCGGATTGATTGAAACTGTAATTGACTGATTCTGCACAATTTGCACTCCCAACCGATCGGCTCATGTGATGAACCGATCGGTTGAGCTTGGTGAACCGATCAACTCAGATGGTGATTCGATCGACTGATGGACAGGGTGAAACAATCGCTTCAAGTATTGAAATGATCGATTCAACTAGTCCAACTGAGCAAGTTGGGAAAGTAGGATTGGTGAGAAATTTCTTTTCGTTTCACTTGCCCAATTTGATTGGAACAAGGATTGGTATTAGGTGCCAATTAGAAACAAAAGAGGAAAAGTCAATTGTGAACTGACTAGGACCACGAACCGACCGGTTCAGAAGTGAACCGACCATTTCATGGGTCCCAACCGATCAGTTGAGGTGTCAACCCACCAGCTCAGGTCCCCAACTGACCGTTTCTGAAATGAAACGATCGGTTCAGGTTGCGTAGTTGGTAGTTTTTGTAGAAAATCTCGAACCCTTCTACTCCTACTTTAGTCCCGCATTGCCCAAGATAGAGAACCCTGTCCCATGACCCTCCTATATATATAGGGGTATTGGGGGCTTCTCAAAGTACAAATCAGTGCAACCAGTTGCTCTGTAAAGTTGTTGTTCTCTCTGGTTTTGGTAACCGAGAGAGCCCGAGCAAGTGCTACCCGATAAGGGAGGCACATCAAGGGAAAGACAACTGGAGAAAGCGACTGGTGGCAGGAGAGTGTGTCAGTGACTAGTACGCTGACAGGAGGGTGCGACTCCTTCCAATTCCTTGTGGGACAAGGAGATTGGAGTTCTAGGTGGTCCGTGTGGACTACTTCAGAGGCGGGAGATTTCTGCCGCTCGGAGGACAGCTGTCAATCCTGACAGTCCCGGTGAGACCAGGAGTCATCAGTCTCAGTGCGACCAGGAGCTGCACAGACACCGTCCAAGACCGGAGGTGAAGACCGTGCAAGCCACGAGGTATTGTCGCCGAGCAAGCCTCAGGACAAGGTATAATTCCACAAACCATCCTTTCCTATTGTATAGACGTTGATGCGTTTCCTTGTTCTGGGTTTGGGGAGGAGAATTTTTTTTTTGTTTCTACTGCCTTCTCTGCCTCCCCTAAAACCCAACAGTGGTATTAGAGCCACGTCAACTGCTCTATATTTTAGGATTATCGATGTGATTGATTTTGGTTTGTCACCTTTATTTATTGCATACGATGCGAATAATATTGGCTTTATGCATGTCCAATCCTAAATCCACAAATCCCAATTTACATATATGATATGTATTATGAATGCACTCGATACACGTCGCCCTTAAACGAGTTTTGTGGTGGATGTATAGTGTGGTTATGGCCAATAAACCATATCTGTGCATGGTTGTATGTGGTTGCTTGCATCTCGGTCTGCGCACCGATTCCCTTTCTCCTATTCCTGATGTAACTCGAAATAATTCGAGATTTCTTTCCTACCTTTGCTCCCCTCGAATGTAACTCAAGGTTTCTCTTTTTACTATGTAAAATAGGATAGAATTTTATTTCCTGTTATGTCGAAGAACGGTGGACATCCTGACGATAGTTGAGACGATCGATTCAAGGAGTGAACCGATCGGTTGACGTTCGAGACGATCAGTTCAAGGAGTGATCTGATTGGTTGATGACCGGTTCGAGGAGCGAGACGAGCGGGTGGCGGCCATGATGAGATGCACGATGACCAGGAAAACCAATCAGTTGGAGGAACCAACTGATCAGCTGGTGGCACCCAGCCGACCGACCTGATGACGAGCCGATCCGTCATGTGATGACTTGATCAAACCCAGAAAGGCAAAGCACATAGTTCATCTTGTACAGGTTGCATGTGATGGAGACCTAGATGATCGTGATTCCTCTTGGCTCGAGGAATCACATTAGGATGGCCATAATCATCGCTTTTATCATTTCACATGTTTTCTGTGGGATATAGCATGTATATGATACATACTATATATTGTGGTGATTGGATATGTATATGTATATAAAACCAAATCCCTCATTAAAATATTAAGTCTTATATGCCTTCCATTAGAGGAACACATGAAAAACTCGATCGACCAAGCGTAGGTTACGCCAAAGCGTGGTGCGCCGTGTATCTTGTGGAAGTGTGAAGGGTAGACATGTAGGTTCTGCCAAAGCAGGGTGCATGTTTACCGTGTCGGCTTTTGGGTTAGACTTAACTGGTGATTCCTAGAGCGTCTAACCCCAAAGGCAAGGAATGTTCATGGCAAGGTGTTGCGCATGTTCATTCATCAAGAGTTGAATATGATGCAATTGGCATGATGGCCTACCTAAATAGTCAAGATTGTGGGCGATCAGCCAAAGCTGACTCATGACTTGATGAAATATGGATCTTGCCCACTAGAAGGTTGTACGCTGCAATCTTCCGAATTGATGGTGAGGGCTATCAATTTGAACTAAAATAGTGGGAGCGATAATTAGTTAAAGGCCTAATTATATCGTCAACTTTTCAAATCAATCAAATAAGTCAAAAAAAGTTTTGGACTAAAATTGCATATTTTTCCTTTTGTAGTACAAATGGCAACAAACAACAATCACTTTTCTTTGTGATCCGTCCTGGAAAAGGACAAGTTAAATGGGAATAATTTCCACGATTGGTTAGGACGTTGAGAAGCATTCTCAATCAAAGAGCGAAAGCTCTATGTCCTAGTTATACCAGAACCAGATGAACTCGATCCCACCACATCAATGGCTGAAAGTATGCTTATGGAAGCATACCAAGGATGACATTGATGAGGAGTGCTTGATGTTGTGTTCTCTGAACTATGAGTTGCAGAGACAACATGAGACATATGATGTCTCTAAGACATTGTCCTAGTATGTCATGAAAGAAGGAGATCCAGTAAGGTATTCACACACTCAATATGATTGGGTATGTGGAAAGACCTGACTAAGAAGGATTCCCTCTGAGCCAAGAGTTGGCTATTGGTATGATAATGCAAATGTTGCGAGAATCATACAGTTCATGATAAACTACAACATGAACAACTTTGACAAGCATTGACAAAGTTGTTGGACATGTTGAGGACAATAGAGGCAAATATGAAGAAAGACTAACCCTAATATTTGATGAGATCAATGAAAGATAAGTCTTAAGGGAAGGGCAAGGGCAAAGCAAAGAAGTGTTCTGATGCTAGCCAGCAGCCCAAGCCGTCTTCAACCTCAAGGCACATGGGGAAAGGGTGTATGAGGGAATTGCCCTCTATATCTGGAAGAACAAAAGAAGATGAAGGAGGGGATGGAGATCTCCACTTAAGGTATCATGAAATGAACCACTTCTTTATCTGAGGTATATGATACCAAGATATGGATATGTCATATATGATATGCAATATCCACAAAGAAGTGATGGCCTTTGTGAAAGGACTAAGAAAGGAGTACCCATCATTGGAGCAAGTGTTGCTGCCATAGATAGGAGTACTTTTCAGTTTATTTTAGCCTAAAAGGCATGTAATATAGTTATGAACTGCTATTTCATATTTTCCAATAGATAGAAACACTTTATTTTTGCATATTGTATGACAATGATGGCAATCAATAAAGAGATGTTTCAATTTCTAAAGATATGATCTTTGTGGAAATGCCTTATTTATCTTGTGGTATTTGATATGCATAAGATAAAACGATACCTAAAAGTTATAGATAACTCAAACAATCAAATTAGCATCAATCATGAGAAATTCATTTCTAGTTTCCATGTGATGGATAAATCTAGACTCTTTTGGTTAGAGAACCAATAAGAGACATGAATATCTTGAACATGATTAATCAATCTTCACTAATGGTAGTGGGAGAATGATTATCTTATTAGGTTTGATACATGTGATGTAGTTACATACCTATTGGAACAAATGCTAATAATTCAAATGGTGTTTAGAGAAATACCAATATGAATATCTTGAAGTGTTCAAGATTATCATAGCTGAATTGAAAATTTGGTAAAGTGTTAATTCTTGATGAGATCAATGAATGAAATACTTGGACCAAATGTTTGAGATCCTTATGAGTGATTATGATAGTGTATCATAGTGAACTCATGATTAAGGCATGGTGATGTCTAAATCAAGAAGGAATCATACTCTAAGGAGTTAGAGAATGAATATCAAATAACTAAATTCTTCTTAATAAAAGAATACCCCACACTAATAAAGGACATTAAGAATCACAAGGAGTTGCAAGTTCTTATATCCTTGATGGATACACCTCGTTTATCTATGTGATGAGTCAACTATCCAGATGAATATGAGGAACCAAATTTTGAGTTATGGTTTATGACCATTACATCCTAAATGACATCCATGTGAACCATAAGGTATGAACTTGATGGTAGCACCCATTGGATGAAATCCATAAGTGCAAATGAATCTTAAGTGTTAAGACACATGGATAACATTTTGAGAAGGATGATGCTTGTTGATTGCAACTTAATGACTAAGACATTTGTCATATGGATACTAAAACTGCATTCCTATGAGGAATAAAACAAGGATGTGTACGTGACATAACCTATAAGGTTTATGAATCCACTAATGCAAATGAATTCTATAAGTAACAATGGACTAATCAATGTGATTGATTGAGTATAAGCAACTCAGAATTGGATCTTTACTTTGATAATATAGTCAAAGGGTTTGACTGATATGTCAAAGATAAAGAAGGGATCTGCGATTTAGTGGGAACGTATTCACATTCCACATGTTGATGTGAAATGGAAATGTTCTAGAATGGAAATCCAAAAGTGGAAATTATCTTTAAAGAAGATAGAGATGTTTCCTATGTGATAGGAATAGAGATATATAGAGATAGTTCTCGAAAACCTTTTCACCTAAAAAGAGAAAGCATACATTGGCAATCTGTACTGAAGGGTTCAATATGCATAGATTCAGTGGGAGAAAACTTGTCCATGTTACATGGAGTTAGTATCCCAAGGCCAAGTGTCCAATTCTTATGAAGAATGGGAACACTAAGAATAGATATGGATCTATCATGTATGTAATCATCCCATTATCTTGCATGTATCGACATGGCAAGAACAAAATGCATTCATCATCTTGTATGTAGGACATGTCAATATGATGTGCTCATCCTGATAACTTGTATGTGAGACATGACGAGTGGATGTCTGTCTACTTCCAGTAAGGGTTACTGGAATACCATGAGAACTTGATAAGTACTTGGGAAGTACTAGTTTTATGGAGATAAGGAAGAGTTCAATGTAAAGAGTTACATTGATGCGAACTTCCGAAAGGACAGAAAATTAATCACAAAATATATATAGGATATATAAAAGTGAAAGTTTGTTGATAATTGGAAGTGTTCCAATAAAACCATTTAAAAGGAAATGTCGAGTATCTATGTGTTAGAGAACAACAGTGGATACTATATGGATCTGGAAGTTCATTAGATGAACTAATAGATATTCCGCTCATTGATGACAAGTATGGAATCCTTGATCATGCAATGTGAATAAAGTTTAGCAAAGGAATACTGGATCGCATTTTACGGCAACTCCATCTCATACGTGTGACGTACAACGAAGAGATGTGAGACATGCAATTTATACTGACTTTGGCAAGGTGTTGCCATTACTCACTATGATCGCACTAGAGCAGAGTAACATGTGGGACATGTTTGAAGATCACTAAGAATATGATTCAAGGGTGATTGGCTCGCAGTGCAAGTGGGAGTCTATTGGTATGTATGCCCTAAGAGCCAATCATGGGATGATTGGTGGGATACATTAAGATTGATTTGATAAACATCAAAGGCAAGCTTCCAATTCTTTCTGGTTCAGTCATATGAGATAGTGATAGAACAAATTGAATGTCTAGAGAATGACAATACTCAATGACGTATGCTTTCAGGTTAAGGACCTGAACGATGAGATCATACAGATGCTAAGAGTTTGTACATTCTTGTTATGTCCCTAGTCAGATGTCATTGTGGAAGGTAGATAGACAGCAATGACACACAAGACTAGATTGTGGTGTTGGTTGATGACAAAATCTCATTAGTCATGATATAGAGATATCAAACCAAACACATAGGTACTTGTTAGAGAACAAGTGTACCGGACAGACCCACCGTGATTTTGACACATGGAGCCATGACATGGTAGTCACAGTCAGTACTCATTGTGATGGTGGTGAGTGTGATTCTTTGACCTGAAATCACTACACTCAACACATGTCATTGGGCACACTTTGACATCATCAAACACAGTCCTGAAACATGGGTTGTTATAAAGGTGATGATTGGGTGGCTTTGACACATGGGGCTTTTGAGGGGTGAGTGATAGATATGGGATTTGTCCCTCCTAAAGGGAGTTTGATATCCATGGCCGCTTGATGAGTAGGATTGAGAAAGGTGTGCACGCATGTGTGAATCAATATGTGATATCGATGTCATACATATCTCTTTCAAATCTACTCTGAAATCAAGAAAGTGAATGAACGTTGACAGGATGACTGTTCCATGCCTCGAGTTCATTCAGGATATCAGGGACAAAGGAATTATACATTCACTGTAACACCATTCACGAATTGTAGGATTGAAAGTTGTTCTCCAACTTTCTATTTCACTTGGGTAGCAGTGATGTGTTTCTAGGCACCGCTCTTTGCTCGTGAAGTCATAAGTGTTATGGACTTTCACTGTCAACATGAAATGGATCTGCAGGGTCACACACATAGGATTTAACCTGGAAGAGGAGTTTTGTCCACAAACAATGTTTAGATTGATTACTAAAGGAGTTTAGTAGTTCAATTAAACACTCAATTAATTGATAGCTCAATGTCATAATGTTCAAGGTGTTGGACACATTGATTGGAGTATCAGATTGATTGAAACTGCAATTGACTGATTTTGCACAATCTGCACTCCCAAATGATCAGCTCATGTGATGAACCGATGGCTGAGCTTGGTGAACCGATCGGCTGATGGACAAGGTGAGACAATCTCTTCAAGTGTTGAAACTATCGATTCAACTGGTCCAACCGAGCAAGTTGGGAAAGTAGGATTGGTGAGAAATTTCTTTTCGTTTCACTTGCCCAATTTGATCGGAACAAGGAATGGTATTAGGTGCCAATTAGAAATAAAAGAGAAAAAGTCAATCGGGAACTGACCAGGACCACGAACTGACCGGTTTAGAAATGAACTGACCGTTTCATGGGTCCCAATCGATCGGTTGAGGTGTCAACCGACTGGCTCAGGTCCCCAACCGAACGTTTCAGAAATGAAATGATCGGTTCAGGTTGCGCAGTTGGTTGTTTTTGTGGAAAATCTCGAACCCTTCTACTCCTGCTTTAGTCCTGCATTGCCTGGGATAGAGAACTCTGTGTCATGACCCTCCTATATATAGGGGTATTGGGGGCTTCTCAATGTACAACTCAGTGCAACCAGTTTCTCTGTAAAGTTGTCGTTCTCTCTGGTTTTGGTAACCGAGAGAGCCCAAGAAAGTGCTACCCGATAAGGGAGGCACAACAAGGGAAAGACTACTGCAGAAAGCGACTGGTGGCAGGAGAGTGTGTCAGTGACTAGCACGCTAATAGGAGGGTGCGACTCCTTCCAATTCCTTGTGGGACAAGGAGATTGGAGTTCCAGGTGGTCCGTGTGGACTACTTCAGAGGCGGGAGATTTCTACCGCTCAGAGGACAGCTGTCAATCCCGACAGTCCCGGTGAGACCAGGAGTCGTCAGTCCCGGTGCGATCAGGAGATGCACAGACACCGTCCAAGACCGGAGGTGAAGACCGCGCAAGCCGTGAGGTATTGTCGCCGAGAAAGCCTCGGGACAAGGTATGATTCCACAAACCATCCTTTCCTATTGTATTGACGTTGACACATTTCCTTGTTCTGGGTTTGGGGAGGAGAATTTTTTTTTGTTTCCGCTGCCTTCTCTGCCTCCCCTAAAACCCAACAGTAGGTTCATCTGGATCTGGTGTGTCTAGGACATAGAGCTTGCGCTCTTGTGTGGGAACGATTCTTGATGTCCTAAAGTAGCCATGGAAGTTATTTACGTTCAACTTTTATTTCTCAAGGACCAATCACAAAGAAAATATGTTGTTGTTTGCCATTTTTTCTACAAAAAAATTGCATTTTGTCAATACTCTTTTGATATGATTTGATTAAAGAGAAAATTTTGGCGATATTAGTTAGGCCTTAAATTAATTATTTCTCTCAATATTTTCTTCAAATTGATAGCCCTCGCTATAAATTTGGAAGATTGCAATGTACAACCTTCTAGTGAGATAAGATCTAAAATAATTAAGTTATTATCCAACCAAAACTAACATACATAAAAAATATTTAGGTAGGCAACATGTTTCCAATTGCTTCCCATGCAATTATTAATAGATTCTTTGCACAACTCCTTGTCATATCTCAACTTTATGTTTCTAGGTACTTAATCTTATACATATTTTCTAGTTAAGTCTAACCCAAAATCCAAAGCGACAGTAATGCACCCTATTTGACAGGCCCACATAACTACCATCACACTTCTATGAGATTGACGGTGCACCACACTTGGCGTTCCCATGCATAGTCAATCAAGATTTTCATGTGTTTCACTTATGGAAAGAATCTAATAATTAATATTTTATGTAGGGGTTTTATTTATATATAACTATGAAATCATATCCAATCACCACATACTTATAATATGTATCATGCATGTAATGTAACCACAATCAAAACATGTAATCATAAAATACGAGTAATGGTTATGGCCACAATAATGCAATTCTTTGGAGCCACAAAGAATTACTATGCACCAAAGGTAAAACAGCATATGTGCAACCTGAAAAGAAAATGTTGTGCTGGAAAATAAGATGGCCGGTTGATTGGACTCTTCCAGTCGATGGACTCGTCCGCCCGTCGGTTGATTTTCCTTCGTCGATCGATCAACTGGCTCCTGGCTTAAGAGGCTATTTAGAATCCTACAATCCTTCAATTAGGCCTACATTCGATCAATTCTCTCCTTTGGTCTTCTACCTCTTCAATCCTCTAGTTGATCATATTGACTCCCAATCGATCGACTCACCTAGTGCAAAACATCTTCTCTTTCACTGAAATAGAAAATAAAACTATCCTATTAAGTATTACATTGTACAAGTGAAATCTTGAGCTACATTTGATGGGAGTATAGGGAGGACATCATTAACTTACATATGGAAAAAGAGAGAGAAGCTTAGTATGCAAATTGAATTTAAAAAGGAAAGAAAATAGACCATTCAACCATGTATAAATAATTAGGGGGTGTTGGCCATAACTACACTTACATCCACCATCAAAATAGATTTTAGGATGATGTGTGTAAATTTCTATGTATCATATATATATATATATATGTGTGTGTGTCTATATATATATATATATATATATATATATATATATATATATATATAATTAAGATCTGCCGAATATTCCTTGGAATATGTGGTATTTAATCATATATGCACATTAATCATTTAAAAATTCCAATTACATATAATAAAAATAAATGATAAAACTAAAACAAATCATATCAATCAGATTAGTAAATTGACATGACTCTGATACCACTATTAGGAAATATGGTGATAGAGATGGTAGTGGAAACAAAAATTACTTGCCAACATCCCCATAAACCAGTGGGTCATGTCAATATATATGAATGAGAATAAAGGTTGCAAGGCATATACCTAGCCCTGGAGAAAGTCTAGCGACTATTCTTGCAACAATGTGCTTCTTTCTCAAGAAGCACCTGAATGGTTGTTAGGAGAGGCCTCCCAGTATAGCACCATGGGACATGGATATCTCAAAGTAAATTATTTTTCCCAAACATCATGAACAACTTTCTATTAAACAACAGACCCATAATAGGATACATAGGGAAATACATGATTGTCATAGTTTACAAGACTTTAATAAAAAAAATGTTGAGAACCACATCCACAATATCTCAACAATATAAAGAAAACATAAGTTTTACATAAGTGGTGCCACTATACAACAAGCGTGAAAAATATTATAACATTCATAAACCCAACTCTAGAGGTTTTGCACATGAAATAGAATACAAGGTTGACAAAAGATACCACACAAAAAATGCCTACCCAAACTTGAGAATCCATTGATGTCTATGACTCTATCCCAATATGTTTTATCTTTGGAGGGGTCACATATGTTGGTATGTATGGCCATAGGCCCAACCATATGATGATTTTAATGGGGCATCATTTAATAGATTTAACTATAGTAAAGGTAATATTTTGTCTGTATGCTTGTTCGAATATGGGATGATAGTATAGCATGATAGGTGTCAAAGAATGGTATTACTAGATGACACATGTTTTCAATTTGAGGACCTGAACAATGAGATCATATGTATGATAAGACTATATACATTCTTATTATGTCCCTAGTTGGATATTATTGTGGAAAAAATATAGACAACAATAATACATCAGACTAGAAAGTGTGTTGACTGATGACATAATATCATTTTTCATGATATATGATATCAAGATAAATGCATAGTTACTTGTTACAGAACAAGTGTACCAGACTAACACACCTTGAGAGTGATACATGGAAACTATTGAATGGTAGTCATAATAAGCTTTCATAGTTATAGTGGTGATTGTGGTTCTTAGACCTGAAGTCACTACATTGAGCACAAGTTGTTTGATGTACTTTGACACCATCTAATGTGACCTTGAATAAGGGTTACTATACAAGTGATGATCTAGTATGTTGTGACACATGGGGATTGAGTGTGACTGATGTAGATGGGATTTGGCCCTCTTTTCAGAGTTGAAATCATGGCCACTTGATAAGAGAGATTGATAAATGTTTGATCATACTCGTGTGAATCAATATGTGATATGTGAGCTCACATATACCTCAAATAGTATACACTAGTTCACGGAACATGGGTTCAATGTTAAGAGGATGAGGATTCCATTCCTTGAGTTCAATTTGGATATTGATGACAAAGGAACTATACGATCATGATAACACTAATCAGAGATATAGGTTGAAGTAGTTCTCCAACTTTCCAATTACTTGGGTAGCAATGATGTGTTTTTAGATACCACTCATTGTTTATGATATCATAATCTACTTATGGACATTCGTTGCCAATGTAATTTGGGACCTATATGGCCACACGCATAGGATGCACTTGGAATGGGGTTTTACTCATGAATAAGTTTTAACTTGGTTACTAAGTGTTTAGGTAATCAACATAAACCACAGTGGCTAATAGTTGGATGAATAGAGTGTACAGTCGACTGACTGGAATGTGGGTCGACCGACTGGAGTGTCCAGTCGATTGACTGGATGAACACGGATTGATGTTGATGCCATGTTGTGCATTGATTGTCACATTAAAATTTAATATGTCTGCACAAAAGAAAAACATTTTAATCGATTGACTGGATGTTTTAGTCAACCAACTAGGGTTCCATTTGACTTAATGAGAGTCTAGTTAACTAACTCGTAACTTGTAATAGATGAAAGTTCATGAAATTCATATTCTCATGTCTTCAGGTTTATGAAAACCATGTGACCCATCCATTCCTATATAAAAGGGGTGGCCAAGGCTCTCAGGAAAAGTCTCCTAATCTTGGTGTTGTGTTAATGTGAGTGTTATAGGCATCTTACCCAAAAAAGGGAGAGATATCCAAAGGGTAGAAATTCAACACTAGCACGTTAACAACATGCGGGACAACTCCTTCCTGTCAGTTCTAGAAGAATGATAGTAGTTCATAGTGGTCTGAGTGGAATACGTGGAGGCGTGGAGGCCATTTCCACCTTGATAGGAGGCCCTCTTAAACGGGCATCACAAGTATTTGGTATCAGAGGCTAGGTTTGCTAAGTTTATAGGGACTTTGGATCAAGATATCATGTCTATTCTTTGTAGTCCATCATATCTAACCATTAGTTATGCTTGTGGAGATATGGATGGACATCATGATCAACTTGTTGATAGTAGCTACATTGGTCCTGATGGTGATGAAAGGTGGTGTAATATATTTTATTGTATTTTATATATTTTAATTATTACATATTTTTTGGCCTAATATTGCTTATTTTAATGTAGGAAATGATGAAAAGAAATTCCCAAAATCGTGATCAATGATCCCCAAGTTAGTTGCTGACGAAAATCTATGCATCATGTTTCATAGTTACATTTTAGATTTAGGTTTTCATAATGTGTTTGCATTTTACTCAACATTTCACTTGTTTTAGGATTTTAGTAGTTCATGCAATTTATTTGGTATTTTATGCTTTTTATGTTTAGTTTTTAGGTTGATGCGAGAAGAAGAAGAGAAGTCATGAAATCTCTATCAAAAAAGATAGTAAAGATCTATAACATTGATGTAACGAGAAGAGAAGAATTCATAAACACTCTACACATTCCCATTATGCAATCCAAACTAGTAAATCTTCATCCCCATTAACTAGAGAGAGGACCATTAAAGTGTACCTAGTTAGTAAATTGGCTCCAACTTTTACATCTGATATCAAAATCTGTTGTTTAAAAGCTACTTGATGCATAACTTAATTATCTATACAATGAGTATTCTAGTGACTATTTTAAGACAAAGGCAAGTCTGAAAATAGCTATTCTAAATTTGCAAATCTGTAGCAAACTACTCACAACCATTGGATATTGCTAGATAAACTTGAAATCTTGGGGCATGATATTAAAGCATAAAAGGGACATCCACAAAGAGATATCATCTCATAAAACATCCATCCATATCCCTAGCCATCACCATAAAAGGTTTTAGACAAAAATCATTGTCTTGACGTGACAATGCAAACTGCCGGAGGACATGGAGGTCACAAGTGTTGTTTGGAAGGTGGTTTTTCACACCATAGAGCTTCTCTTATATATCACGACCTATATTCATGAGCTTATTCATATCTCTTTTATCTTGTATCTTTCATATGGGTAGAAAGTATTTCATATTACTCAGATACGGGAATTCACTCCATTTTATGTATGTATAATCTTATACTCTGAACTACTACTTGTTTGAAGTATTATTTTTTTTATTAACTTTTTATTGCATGTTCTATGGATTAGCTACCCATATTATGTTTTTGTTAAAATATTAGGTGTAGATATATTGAAACCGTAGAGACATTGAACCCAAGGACAATTGGATATTTTGGATTTTTTGTCTATCGAGATAAATTGTACAATTTTCGTTTCTTTCTTATTTTATTTTGTAATTTGGGTTTGGTTTTGTAATTTTTAGTTTTTTTTTATAATTTCTTACTTTTATTTTGTATTTTTTATTTTTTTAACTCCTTAGTTTATTTTTAAACTTTTAGTTTGTTTTATAAATTTTAATTTGGTTCCATAATGTTTTTAACTTAGATTTTTATCCTATCTTAAAATTTTGTAATATTTTTATTCTTTTGTAAAAAAAATAATAACTCATTGAAATTATTTTCTCTCTCATGCATGATACTCAAATGTCTTTGTTTTTTAGGCTTCATAATTATGGAGTATTCAATACCATAAGATGTTCAATGTCAAATTTGTGGCTACTACAATCATGATGTATGGAATTGCCCTGACTAATCTCCACAATTATATTCAATACTACATGGAACTGTCTCCGAGTAAGATGGCATGCCCTCTTATTATTGTGGATATAAAATTGACTTCAATCCACAATATTCTGGAGGCTATAATGGGCAACAAGGTATGTAATTGTACTATTGAGGAAATCTACAATCATCAATATTTGGAGGGGTTACAATGGAGAGACTTATTATGTAGATCACTATTCAACCAAGATGACTGAGAGGATGCACTCCTTGATAAGATGCAAGGTTATCAAGAAGCAATGTGTTTTGGACAAGAATCCCAAAACAAAAGACTGGCAACACTATTGAATCAAGTAACAATATATCTCTCCCAACAAGCCAAGGAGTATGAGGGTATACAAGGAAGTTATCTAGAGAAGACGTCTTTATAGGATGATACATATGTCATCCTAGAGACAATGATATATGATATGTTGATATTGGCATGTGTTGTGGAACATGAGCCAGAGGTTGACATGTACACTTGTATTTCAACATTCTCTACATAAGAGGCTAAATGCAAACATCAAAAGTGTCAACGGGAGAGTGACCAGGGTACAATAGAAGAATCTGAGGCTCTATCATCCTTCCCTATTGTAGTCCCAAATCCATTCATTTATGATGATCAATAAACGTTGGATGAGTCTATTGTGGAAGACGAACAACCAACTAGTGTTTCATATCTAGATGTTGCAAATGATGAGGTACAACCAAACTTTGAGGTATACATACCACTGCCTATTAATTTCTCTATCTCTTCTCATGTTCCTATCCTTGTCCATATCAAACCCTTAAATTATTTACATGTGTTTCACAAGGAGGACGTAGAGCCCCATGTTAATATTTTGAAAGGACTCCACTATTGTTGATGTTGATGCTAATTTTTTTGGTAGACTAGGAGGATGAAAGCTACACAAGAATATTTACCATGCTAATTTCATATATGAGGATTTTCCTCCTATGAAAACACCACATTTCTATATCTAGATTTAGATGATGATAAGAAGCTAGAGTCCATCCCACACCTGATTTTCCAAGTTGGCAACACCATTTACATTTTCCAAAGGAGAAGGTAGTGCACCTCCAATTTTCACGTATGAGCCATTCTTGATGCCAGTAGAGAGGCACTACTCACATCTTTTAGATCAAAACATTGTTACTACACTACCTCTATTGATGGAGTATTATTGGTGGGTCCTATTAGATAGATTGTGGGATGAAAGACAACACTACTTCAGGCATCCTGATTGTAACTTTGAGCAACCATGGCACCTGATCATATATTGCACCATGGAGATCTATGTTCAAGTTGGCATCCCTTGTTCATATTCCTTTTAGATGAACCTTTTTTGAGTTGTCTGGATCACCTGGATGAGCATAAATGATTCTTCCCCTCCATTTTGGGTCAAGTATTTGCTCGGGTATGGGCAAGTTTCTAAGCTTAGGATGGAGGGTGGGTGGTACATACTTATTTTCCCCCACACCTATGTATTTTATTTTATTATTTTATTTATGCAATTTTTAGCTTTACATGCATCCATTATAGTTATTTTACTTGCATTGCATCTAGCTTTAAACTGTTTTTATTTCAGTTCATAGTTCATACAATGTTAGTTGAAGCCATTATCTAGTCGGCTAAGTTTACATTCATCTTTTGCATCACATATAAAATTTTCCTTACCCCATTGTGTGAAGTATGTGCTTGATGTAAGCTATATTATGAAAACATGTCAATCGTTAGAAATCACCTTTTGTATCCAACGAGTATGAGCATCATGTTCCCTAGAAATGATGCCAAGTTGGGGTTGAGCGAAATCAAATGGAATTGTTGTAGAAATGTCTAAATATTAAATATGAATGATGTGATTGAATTGTTACATAAGATTGTCCCTCTGTTCTGAATTCTAATATATGAGAACCACTAGTTCAACTCTCTTCTACATGTCTTCTTCTTCCATATTCTTACCCTCCATCCAAAAAAAGCTATGACGTTTGCCAAACTCTAAGCTCAGGATGGCTCACCCTCCTTTTCCCTCTATAATTACTTCATCCATAGTCCTCTCTATGTAATAGGGGTGTATCATCAAAAATAAATCAAAGATGCCATTGTGCACACAAATATGTTGTTCAATATATGTATTTGCACCCACAAAACGAAATATTAAGTTGAATAAAAAAGAGATTTACAATTCTCTTTCATACCCGATTCATTTTATTTTCCACCCACGGGAAGCAAAATGCCTGCAATATAGCCTTCAATAATAAACATTACTCTTGGGTAATAGCCTCACAGGAATATGCGGGATCATCTGAGTCATCACGAATATTGTATCTTGTTTACATTGTAGATTTTTTACACAGAAGAAAGTGTGAAAAGGAAAGCCATGATACAAAATATGAGAAGTTGTGTTATGTGATTTTTGAAATTCTGGGTAGTTTGGCCATGCTTGATGGTAGAGATTTAAAATAATGTGAATATGAGGCATGTAGATTGGTTGAAAGTATTTATTTCAGAGTATTTAGGATTTGTTGTTACTCAAGGATGAACAAAGTTCAAGCTTAAGGTTTTGACGAATACATATTCATCTTTTTTCTTAGTTACATTTTAGATTTAATTTTTCATATTTTGTTTGCAATTTACTCAACATTTCACTTGTTTTAAGATTTTTATAGTTCGTTTACTTTTTTGGTATTTAATGTATTTTTCTATTTAACTTGTAGGTTGAGGAAAGAAGAATAATGAGCAGTCATGAACTCTCTATTATATTTCTAATAAAGAGAAGAGGAGAAGTCATAAATTTTGGGGAATAAGGACGGTGATAAGGCAGCGGAAACACAAACTTTTTCCCCTATTCCGTGCCAAAGATATCATGTCAACAATGACATATATAGGAAAGAAGGAAGCAAGAGGTATACCTAGTCCAAGAACAAGTCCAACAACTACTCTTTCTTGTTATTGTGTACTCTTCACAAGATGCACATGGAAAACTGGAGACAACCTCTAGGTGTAGCACCACAGACAGTGGTGGTTTTTGTCCTCCTAGCGTGATGACAACAATGTCCATGCCGCTACATAGTCCACACAAACCACTAGAACTCTACATTGCTCTACTTGAGCCAACATGAAGGAGTTGTCTCTTCAAACATAAATGTGCTAGCATTGACTTGCTCTCCCTTGCTTTCTCTCCCTTTTATGGGTAAGACGTGCTCGGGCTCTGACGTTACCACAATTGTGACAAAAATTTTCAGAGCTTATTATTGTGTTTTTAGAACGCCTTGACTACACCCCCTATTTATAGGATGGTCATTGGTAAGGTTCCTAGATCAATTGGGAGTCAAAGAGATAAATGTTACAAATGTTGGCTGTTGTGAATCACAAATTGCTCGGTTCACTTCTAAATCATTTGATTCATTTCTGAACTGGTTTTTTCATATGTGAACCAGTCAATTCAACACTTGAATTAGTCAATTCATTATATTTAGTATTCACAAACATATTGGTTTTCAATGTGATGATTAAAGCACAACATGAAGTTAGCATCAATCCTTGAATTGGTCTTTCTGATCTCTCAACCGATCAATTCACAATCTAAATTGTTCAACTCACATTCTGAACCTATCATTCACTTCTAAACCAAGCAATCCATATTCTGAACTGGATGGTTCATTTCTGAACTTGGTAAATTTAGATTTCTTTTCAGCCAATTTTCAGCTGATGTATGAACTGAATACTCAAACACTTTAGTAATCAAGTTAAACCATATTCACGAGTAAACTCCTTTTCTAGGTGCATCCTATGCATGTGACCCTGTAGGTCCCAAGTTACATTATGATATCAAAAGAAATGAGTGCTATATAGCAACACATCATTGCTACCCAAATAACGGAAAAGTTGGAAAATAATTTCAACCTACAATCTGTGACCAATGTTACCTTGGTTGTATAGTTCCTTTGTCTCTACTATCCAGATTGAACTGAAGGCATGTAATCTCCATCCTGTCAATGTTCAATTCCTATTCCTTGAACTAGAGAAAATTGTATGAGATGCATGAGAGTTCACATATCTTATATTGAGTCACATGAGTATGGCCATATGTTTTCTCAGTCTCACATATCAAGTGGCCATGATATCAATCTTTTGTATGAGGGACAAATTCCATCTACATCACTCACACTCTAACCTCATGTGTCACGATGTACCCGAGCATCACCTTTGCAGAAACCCTTACTCAAGGTCACATTGGATGGTGTCAAAATACATTGAATGACATGTATTGAGTGTAGTTACTTCTGGTCTAAGAATCACAATCACCACTATCACTATGGGAGATGATTATGATTGCTATCCATGTATTACTCTCTAGGTGGGTTTGTCGGATACACTATTCTCTAACATATATCTATGTGTTTGACTTGACATCCCATATTATTACTAATGAGACTCTGTAATCAGTCAAAACACACTATACTCTAATGTGTTATTGTTATGTATTTTTCTTCCACAATAATATTCGACTGGGAACATAACAAGAATCCATGTATTCTTATCATACATATGATCTCATTGTTCATATCCTCAACCTGAAGACATATGTCATCAAGATACATCATTCTTTAGACATATACCATGTTTGTGTCATCATCTCATGATTGAGACAAATATAATAGACAAAATTACCTTCATCATTATCAAATCAGGTATCTAATGCCCTGTAACAATCTTCATATGATTGGCACTGTGGGCATATATACCAACAAAGTTCCTATCGCACTTAGATCCAGTCACCCATGAATCTTTTTTTTTTGAAAGGGGGACTGGAAACCCTATGGTTGGGGTTCCCCGTTTCTATTACTATGAAATCAAATCAAGGTTTACAAGGTACTGCAAGTTCAAAGGGAAATGACTCGACAGATAAAACCTAGCTACATGGCCCCGACGAGCCGAGTTGGCCACCTCGTGGGCTACTCTATTACATCTACGATTAACATAATGTAAACTGCCAGAAAGAAAACTGATGAGTCAACTCTTTGACATCTTCAGCAATAGCTCCTATGTAGTCCCGACGCTCCTTCTTGCTTGTGGATGCAAGGACAACCTCCATGGAGTTCGACTCCACTTCAATGTCGTTGTAGCCTTTCTCCTTTGCCCACTGCAACACTCCTCTAATTGCTAATAGCTCCGCTGTTGCGACGCCCGTCCCTGAGCTAACCTTCTCCCCCACGACCTCCATCAGTCTTCCCATGTCGTCCCTAACAGCCCAACCCATCCCTGCCCCCCCGTCCTCCCCGACGAATCCGTCAACATTAATCTTTCGCCTACCTTGCAATGGCTTCGTCCAGCCACCGTTTCTCCCGCCAACTCTCCCCACGCCACCTCCTCCCTCTCTTCCCTGCCTGCCACTGGCTTCCCCCCATCACGCTCCACTCCGCTGTTGTCCCCCCCCCACCCTGCATCGTCGGTGTTGCCAACCCGCAGAGCTGCGTTTGCTCTTCCCTCGAACCCGTCCCCCACTGTATTCTGTCCATCCCTCGTCACTGCCCCAATACTAATCCCATGCAACGTACCACTGCCTTCCGCCCCGTCCACACCCCCTGCCTCCCCTTCACCCACACGTCCATGCTCCTCGTCATGTCCCAGCACCTCTCGGTGTGATGAGCCATCGTTCCTTTCCCCTTGTTGTTGCCCCGATATTCCGTGCCCCACCTCTCCCCCCTTCTCACATTGATGTTGTCTTCCCCCTCGCATCATTGCCAACACACCCCTTAACATGTATCCACTTTTGACGTCACTGTTTTGGAACATCCGTATGCATCTAGCTCTCCACATTGTCCACATTCCAACCACCATGTACACCTTCTCATCCATGGGACTCCTATCCAGTGCATCGCCCACTGCCGAAGTTATTTCCTTCTCCCTAACTTCATCCACCCACGCTTGCACTCCCCTTGGTGTTTGATCCCACACTTCCACAGCGTTGGGGCATCGAAATAACATATGCGATGTTGTCTCCTTCTCGGTCCCACACAACATGCAAGTACCATCTTCTAGGCAATGTCGGTCGTATAGTCGCCCCCTTGTAGCTAAGCATCCCATACATGTCCTCCATAGGAAGTGGGCTGTTTTTGGACTCCATCCAGCATGCCATATTTTTTTCCAAAGATCATCCCCTTGTCGTTGCACAAATCTCCTCGCTTCCTCTTTACCAAGTAGTCCCAACCAGTACGCTGACCGTACCATGAAGTCCCCATCCTTTGAAGGCCACCACATAAGGCTATCTTGGGGTCGCCGCCAGCTAAGTTGGATCGCACATATACGTTTAACATAGTGTTCTGGAAAACACTCTCTGATTTTATCAACCTCCCATTGAGTGCCATCTTCTGTCATCAGTTCCCTTACTTTGTGATAATTTGGTCCCTCCTCAATTTTAAAATGTGCGAGTGTATCATCTTCTTTCGGCAGCCATTTATCTTCCCAAATGTCCACCTCCATTCCGTCCCCCACCCTCCATTGTACCCCTTCCTTTAGTAGTGCCTTTGCTCCCCATAGACTCCGCCAAGAATAGCTAGGATTGTATCCCCTTCTCGCTTCCCATATGGATGACGTTGGGTAATACCTGGCCTTAAGTACCTTTGTCACGAGGGCTTCCGGGTTATTTTCTATCCGCCACAACTGCCTGGCTAGGAGGGCTTGGTTAAAAGTCTGGAAATCTCTGAACCCAAGTCCCCCTGCCTCTTAGGCCTACACATCCTCTCCCAATTCAGCCATGACATCTTCCTTTTTTTTATCTTTTGCTCCCCACCAAAACCTAGCCACCATCCTCTACATCTCCGCTATGGTACCCATAGGAAGCTGAAAAATACTCATAATGTATGTGGGTATTTCCTGGGCTACTGCTTTGATCAGAACTTCTCGACCCACTTTTGATAATAGTTTTTCTGACCACCCTTGGAGCTTCCTCCATATCCTGTCCCGAATGAAACTGAACACCTGCTTCTTGGACCTTCCCATGGCTGTCGGGAGACCCAGGTAACTGGCATGTCTATCCACCACTCTCACCCCTAAAAGCTGTCTCAACTCCTCCTTCTTGTCCGCCTTCACCCCTTTGCTGAACACAACTTCTGTCTTAGATAAATTAATCATTTGACCTGATTTCTATTCATACTAGCTGATAATCTCAGCTATCTTCAGACATTCAGCGGTAGTTGCTCTGGCAAACAATATGCTATCATCTGCAAAGAAAAGATGTGAGATGCAGGGTGCGCCTCTACATGGCTTGATGCCATGTAGGAGGCCATCATGGGTAGCAGTAGAAATCAAGGTTGAGAAAGCTTCCGCACATAAAATAAATAGATATGGGGAAAGAGGGTCACCCTGTCGAAGTCCTCGTGCCGACTTTGAACTTTGGGTCCTGTCTCCATTTATGGCAAAGGCATGCTGGACGGACGTTATGCACTCTTGGACTTTAGATCTCCACTTCCGCCCAAACCCCATCTTCTCCATGGTGACATCTAAAAAACTCCACTCCACTCTATCATATGCTTTAGACATGTCCAATTTCAAAGCTAGGCTGCCTTTTTTCCTTCCCTTATCTCTCTTCATAGAATGGAACACTTCATATGCAATGAGGGCATTATCCATTATCATTCTTCCTTATACAAAAGCACTTTGATTCTCGGACACTATAGAGTTCATGAGAGGCTTCAGACGGTTTGCCAGGACTTTGGATGCTATCTTGTACACCACATTACATAGGCTAATCAGTCTAAAATCCCCTATGTTTTTGGCTTTTCAGTCTTTGGGATGAGCACAACTAGAGTATCATTTACCTCTCCAATGCTTTCCTCTCCTTTCCACCACCCTTTGATGTAGCTAGCCACATCCTTCCCAACGATTCCCTAGAATTTTTGATAGAACATCGCCTTCATGCCATTCGGTCCAGGAGCTTTATTGGGATGCATCTGGTTAAATGCTGCCCACACCTCCTCATCCTCTATGTCCTTCTCTAGTTCCTCCCTTTGCGCCTCCGTCACCATATCTCACAGCCCCCTAGTAGCCACATCAAAACCCGAAGGGTTGCTGGTTTGGAAAAGTTTTTTGAAATGTTTCATAATGATTTCAGCAATGTCCACCTCTTGTGTCTTCCTAACCCCTTGCTCGTTCTCTAGGCTTTCAATTCAGTTCCTCCTTCTCCTATTGGACGCTTTTTGATGGAAATATGCAGTATTATGATCACCCTCCTTCAGTTCTTTGACTCTTGCCTGGGCAGCCCAATATTCCTCATCCTTCTGAAGCCAATATTGTAATTCTTTTGATTTTTCCTCCACCCGGTCCAAGTTCCTTTGATCCGGTGGAAGTGCTTGTAACCCCTTGAGTTCATTCTCCAGCTCCTTCACCTTTCTTCTCCTCTCTCTGAACTTTTCATTTGCCCAAGCTTTAAGACTTTCCTTACATTTCATCAATTTGGTTCCCAAATATCTCCCTACTGCGTCTTCCCATGCCTCCCTAATAATAGTAGAACAATTTTCTTCCCCCACCCACATAGGTTCAAACATTATGTGCCCTTTCCTCCTCTTCTTATTATTCCTCCTGTCCGCCTTAAGGATGATTGGTGCATGATCCGACTCATATATGGGAAAATTTATGACTTTGCAATAAGTGAACAGGTTTTTCCAGCCAAGATCAGGAAGAAATATGTCCAGTCTCTCCTTTACCAGTGTTCTCTCGGTAAGACCTCTTTTCCACGTGAAAACATTTCCTTCAAAGCCAATGTCCATCAATTCGCAATCATCTATAGCATCCCTAAAGTCCTGCATGAATCTGTCTTCTTTCGGCGGGCCTCCTTGTTTCTCCGCATTTGACACGATCTCGTTGAAATCCCCGAAGAAAATAACGGGCACATCTGTTTCGCCCTTTATCCTCCTCATCAAATCCCATGTCTTGTACTTCTCTGCCTGTTGTGCCCAACCGTAAATACCCACCGCTCTCCATGTTGTTCCCGTGTAGGTATTTTTTACCGTAGCTGTAACATGCCTGTGAGAATAGCTAACCACCTCCACGTCTGCATCTTTCCACCAAAAACCCATACCACCTGCCTTCCCCACGCTTGATATGCACAAACCATCAGTGAAACCACAACTGCGCTTGACATCCTCCAATTTCCTATCGACAATCATAGTTTCCATAACGAAAACTATGTTTGGGCGCTCTCTCCAAACCCAAGCTCAGAGAGCTTTGCACGTGTCAGGGTTGCCCAATCCCTGACAGTTCCAGCTGAAGATTTTCATTGCCCTTCGCGGGATTGGACTCCGCCAATCTCTGCTACTTGAGTCATGATGACCCAAACTCTGTCCGGTGTGTTCTCACTGAGCACCCTGTGCCTTTTTTCCCCGCAATCCTTCAAAGGCAGTACATCGAGGTCCATGTCACAAACCTCTCCGCTCCTCCCCCTCTTTCCTATAGCCTATTCCCACACCACCTCCTCTTCTGGAATTCCCAATCGCGCTCCTCTGCTCATTTTGTGGACCCATGGTTGATGGCGTTTTTTCCCTTTGGGCTGTTTGCTTCCCCCTTTCCCTTTACAACCAACCTCCTTCTTCCTCTGCGCCCTTGTTACGATTCTTTTCATTTTAGTGAAAATCTCTGCCTTTGGATCAGTAGCATGCAGGTGTCCACCCACGTTCATGCTCTCCTGCACCTTCGACGTCACCTGGTAGTTGAGTTTGCTTGTGCCCTCATCAGTGAAGTTAAATTCGGTTCTCTCCCCGTTCTTCTTGAACTGATCTATGGCATGGATCGCATCACTGCTTATTTGTGTTTGCTGGTTGCCGGTGTATGCTGCTTCAACGTACCCCAGCGCTTCTTCCTCTGCCTCCCCCAGCACCGTCTCTAGTGCAACTTCGCACAAATGGACCTGGCCCTGCAGTCCCAGAAGTTCATCTTTTGTATATTGACGCGTCGACTGTTTGCTTGGCGATCCCCTGATTGTTTTGCTTCCTTCCTGGTGTTGGCTCTCCCCCCCGTCGTCTGCCCCCCTATCGACTGCCGTCTTCTTCACCTCTCCGCGAGCGCCCCTTACTGGACCCTCTCTGCTCTGCGTTCCCGGTCCCTTCTCTCTCTCCACGCACCCCTCCCCCCGACCATCCGGTTCGGCGCGCGATGCCGTCCCTTGCGCCTCCCCTTCCTGCCCTCCGTCGACTCCCCTTCCCGCCTTGTACCGCTCCCTTCTATCAACGTTACCCCTATCCGCCTGCAGCTTCCACCCGCCCCTCGCCCCGTTCCCTCTTCCCATCCCGTAACCCCCTTTCCTACTTCACCTTCTCCCCCCGTCGCTCCCCCCACACTGCTTCCTTCTTCCTCCTCTCACGTTCGGCTTGCCGCCTCCGCCTCCTCCTTTTTCTTAAATGTGAGTTTTCTCCGCACCCCTCCCCCTCCTGTCTCCCTATCTTCCTCGACCCTATGTTGCTTCCACGGAGACGCGCGGAGCCACCTTCCCCATCGTTTCTACTGGGCGCCCTCCTCCGCGTGGCTGTCACAGTCCTTGTCGACGTGCCCTAGCATGCCGCAATCGAAGTAGAACATCCCTAGCCTTTCATATTTAACTTCCACTTCCACTATGCACCCACTCTTCACCATTAGTTTCAACGATCTTCTTAGAGGCCGTGTAACGTCAACCAACACTCAGACTCTGACGAAAGAGTCCCAGCCTGACCCGTCTCGATCCGTTGCCACCACCACACCTACTTTGCCTGTGATTTCCTTCACCATCACTTCCCCTCGGTACCCCAACGGAAGACCATAGAGGCATACCCAGAAAGGGGAATTATTGATTTTCTGACGCCCCAGCTGCTCCTCCTTGTCGATATCTTTGAACAGCAGCAACCGCCCATCGAAGTTCCATGGTGCCCCTTCCACCACTCGCTGCTTGTCCCGCCAGTGTGTGAATTGCATGACAAAGACTTCCCCTTCCAGCTTCTTGAAGATCACCGCTTCACGTAGGCTCCACTCCTGCATCAATGTCCTTTCCTTGACCTTCAGATTAAAAGATCAGTCCGTCAGCAGACACCCCACAAGCACCAACTCCGTCTGGTCTTCACCCTCATCGTCGCTGCACAACAGGCTGCCGTCAATCGGCAACTCCTCATCGTCCGCCAATCTGAGCCCCGCACAACGCTCTTCCAGCTCCGTCGCCATGGAGCCAAAACCCAAAGCCCACCTACACTTGAACCTGCAAGGGAAAACCCTAATCTAAAGGGGGTAGGCGTTCACTTCTTGCAGAGCCCTAATCGCCGGAGCAAGAGGGTGCAAGGGAACAAGATTCCTAACAACAACCAGTCACCCATGAATCCAATTCCAAGTGATCTTGACATGCCCATCATGTTTCTATTACACAAGTTCTTATCTAGTGGGTTAGAAACATTTACTTCAAATCAGTACTATGCAGGTGTTCACATCTCGTCGTTGTATGATCTCTCAGATGAGTTGGAAATGTTGTAGTATGATATTTGGGTTCCTTCACCTATCCAGTAGCCCCATTGTTTGCATAGTATTTCAACTATGTCACCAATAGGTGGAACCTTCCACAAGTTCATCTAAATGAACTTCTTGATCCATATAATATCCTTTGTTGTGTTCATAACACCATGATACTCAACTTCTAATGTATAATTAGAAACTATCTCTTGCTCATAACTTTTCTAACTTATAGTTCTACTTTAAGGTCAAACACAAAATTTAGGTTGTGATCATTAGTTTTCTTTGTCATTTTGGAAGCTTGCATCAATGTAACCCTTTATACCCAAAACTTCCTTATTACCATAATCAAAGAACTAATCATTAGTGCTTCACAAGTACTCAAGGATGTTCATTATGGAAATCCAATGGCCTTCATTGGAATTTGACCGATATCCTTTCTTCATGTCCAATACATACGAGACAATGGGATGAGTACATAACATTACATACATGATAGATCCAATTGCAAATGCATATGCCATCTTACTCATGTTTTCCCATTATTCACAAGATTTGGGACAAAGATAACATCCAATTATGCAGATATTATATGTTTTACTTTATCCATATTTCTCCATTATTTAGACAAATTCATATCCATTTCCCTCCTGCCTTGCATATTCTCCTTACCTTATGTTGACAAGGACAAGGACATTAAATGTAGGAAAAAAGGACTAGAATCTTGATTATCAAAAGTTAAGACATCACCAGATGACAACCAATGGCCCTTGAGTGACCATTGTCTCACCCTTAGTACATGTTACCTAATAGCTCCCTTCCGCACCACTGATTGATAACTATAGTAACCCATCATCTGTAGACATGTCAGCACATGTCAATCATTGGCACATCAAATCCTATCAATCGAAGGTGTGTATGCACCGAACAATTAGTAGTGTGTGTGCACCTATCAACCATAGATGAACCTACAAGCATCAACCTATGATGCCCCAACCAGTGACTCCCCAACACCCACCAACCAATGGCGTGTCTATGTCTATCAACTGGTGGGGTGTATGTGCCCATCAGTTGATGGTGAGCCTGCTACTAACATCCGATGGCGGCCCTTACATGTAATGTAATCAGGACCGTTGAGAACATGCCCTGAGGATGGGTACCTGGGATGCTTGGGGCACAAGTAAAGGACCCAAGGCCGACTCCTACAAAGTTGAGACATCAAGTTACACAAGTAAGGTCATCGTCTCGCACTCTACTCCTGAGCGAGAACTGTAAACATTACATGGAGCCTCTGAATGAAGGATCCACCATTGACTGATCTCTATCGCCACCAATTGATAGGAGAGATTGACGAGAGCCCATCAATCTCA
Organism: Alisma plantago-aquatica; assembly: GCA_963693085.1. NCBI lineage: Eukaryota > Viridiplantae > Streptophyta > Magnoliopsida > Alismatales > Alismataceae > Alisma > Alisma plantago-aquatica. The sequence goes on along the minus strand of OY856411.1, from coordinate 970,101,596 downwards.
GCATCTAGACCTTGGACCATTCCGAGAGTTCCTCTAGTGTTGGGAGGAGGAAGAAGGAGCAAATGTGATCACTTGCACTATTGCTTCTGGCCAAGAACAACAAAACCATGCCATCGGTTTTGGCCATTGCCTGGTTACCATCGGTGTATCCTCCAGTCCCCTACTTTGACTTTCTTTTACTTGTTTTTCCATATTCTCCTTCCTACAGTTCTCCATGTCTACATCCATTTGTAAACGCAAAATGCTACTCATGAGAATGAGTGGCTAAACAGTTTACTTGGGTTGGGAGTAGCCACTAAATCTCTCCCAAAATGTATCAACTTGCATCCTTTTGAAATATATATATATATATATATATATATATATATATATATATATAGTGATAGTTGTCTCCATACTCTTATAATTGAATGCTTCACATGCATGCACTACTACAGAAATAGCTTATAACGCCACATTTAGAGGCATCAGTTGTATACACGAAACTGACGCCTAAACCCTATAGTGTCAGTTCAATACAAAAACTGACATCTATATGTGAAGAGCGGTTAAACACGGGTATCACTTTTTATTTAGCGTTGGTTCCTCAATAAGAAACTGAAGCCTAAAAATCGCCCTCCAAATCCAAATTTTCCAGTGAAAAAAAATTACCTCCAAAATTTAACATACGACGTCGGTTGTTGACAAATTAATCGACGACTAAAGGTTTGTCGCGAGATAGAAATTGGGCCCAATTTATCGTCAGGTTTCTTGCGATAACTAACGCCGATGTGTTTTCACGCGCTGTCCCCGTGAAATTTTTCACTCCCCCTTTGGCGTCAGTTTCTACGACAACCGACAAATATGGTCATAATTTGAGAACATTTTTTTTGGCATATGTAGATAGACGTCGGTTTTTCTAGTTGAAACTGATGACTATCATTGAACATAGGTGTCAGTTTTTGTGTGATAACTGGTGCCTTTTGTTTTAAGTGTTAGTTGTTTTTAATAACCGACGTCTAATGTTAACTTAATAGCACCCGTACGAACCAGACTCTTCCCCTTTCTTTGTTTCATTCCCAATTGAGGTTAGATCTGGCGATTCCCTACTTGCCACCGCTCATTGCTCCTCTGCTCACCGCCGCTCGCTGCTCCTCTGCTCGCCGCCACCGCCGCTTGCTGCTCCGGTCACCGTTCGCTGCTCCTCTACTCGCCGCCGCCGCCTCTGCTTGCTGCTCCGGCCGCCTACTCGCCTGCTCACTGCATCGACTTTCTCTCATTTCTCCTCCTCTCTTGCTCGCCGCCGCCGCTCGATTATGCGAAAGTACCCTTCTTCCTCATCTTCTTCCTCCACCTAGTATCGAACTAGCATTGGAAATCCACATCAAATTCCTTAGAGTTGGTGGTTGATGTCAGTTGACTTGAAACCTAAGGGAGGGACATCTAAAGAGAAAATAGCATTCTATCTAGATCCATCCAGAACCCTAGAAATCATTGGGGAGAGTTGGAGACAACCATTGGTGGGTTGATGTGGAGTAATGAGACATTGAAGAATGTGATTAGAGATTATAATTGTTGTTTAAAGGGTGGTTTTGTTAGGCCATGGATCCTCTCTCATACATCACTATATTATCAATGAGCTTCATCTTACTCTTACTCAAGAAAAGCTTCTTCTTAATCTCTTATACATCACTATATTTAAGGTTAGTTTGTCTACCAGAGTGTGGGGATTAACCATGTTGCATGTAGTTTATAACATTGCATTGTGAATTATTGCATGTTTGAAACTATTGAATTCTTTATTTATTATTTAATAATTCTCTATAGATTAGGTACTTATCATGTCTATTAAAATCCTATAGTAGATACATATGCATATGAAATTAGAGCATCAATATATCATCAATAAAACCTAGATGTGACATTAGAATGACATTCTCTGGGGTGATGGGTTCATGATATATAAGTAATGAGACCTCAATTCAATGGGGAACTTTGTCCTTGTGATTTACATACTCTAACAAGATCTGGAATGTGTTTGACCCTTGATCTAATATCCAAATTGTGAGTGATGCAATGTAAGTAAGCAAATATATGTAGTGGTGGTGAAATCTTATGTAAGGTATAAATTGATGACTTCGGGGGAGTCCAAAACTGGTTCTCTTGCCAAGGTGATGTGATATCTACCTATAATACCACAATTTCAACGCTTGTTTGCCAATCCGATAGATGCAAAGAATTTGAGGTGGCATGCAGATGTTAAGAAAAATAATGATGGGATCCTACGACATGCGTCTATTTCCCCACAGTGGAACAAGATAGATTTATTGTACCCTAAATTCGGTGAAGAAGTCATGAATCTAAGACTTGGGCTTTGTACAGATGGGATGAATCTATACGGGACATTGAGAAGACATCATAGCACTTGGGTAGTTATGCTTGTTATATACAGTCTTCCTCCCTAGTTGTGTATGAAAAATAAGTATGTTATCTTGTCATTGTTGATATCGGGCCCTAAACAACCTGGAAATGATATCGACGTTTATCTTGAACCTCTGATTGATGACTTGACGAAACTCTGGGGTGAAGGTGTGATGACCTATGATGCTTCATGAAGAGAGACATTTCGTTTGCAGACTATGTTGTTTTGCACTGTGAATGACTTTCCAGCATATGTGAATTTGTCTGGATATAGTGTCAAAGGATCTAAAGCGTGTCCTATATGTGAAGAGAACACTGATTCAATACAACTAAAACATGGCGGCAAGACTGTATATCTTGGTCATCGAAGGTTTCTTCTAAAATTCCATCTATGTCATAGGTTGCGCAAAGCATCAAATGGACGGAATGAGGAACAAAGTGCACCTAAACCTATACCAGGGGAGGATGTTTATGAATGAGTAAAAGACTTTGCCAATGAATTTGGTAAGAGATCACAATGTACGATGGCCATACGGAGTGACAAATCTTTATTCAAGAAGAAGTCAATATTTTGGGATCTTCCTTATTGAAGTTCTTTGGTAGTCAGACATTGTATTGATGTCATGCACGTTGAGAAAAATGTATGTGATAGCGTCGTTGTACTCTATTGAATATACCAGGTAAGACTAAAGATGGGATAAAATCTAGAATGGACCTACGTGAAATGGGAATAAGGACAGAATTAACAGATGTAGTTAGTAGAGATAAGAGAACATACTTACCTCCTACTTGTTGCATGTTGTCGAGAAAGGAGAAGAAAGCTTTTTATGAATGCTTGGTAAATGTTAAGGTGCCACAGGGTTACTCATCCAACATCCGTACATTGGTATCAATGAAAGATCTGAAGTTGATAGGTCTTAAATCTCATGATTGTCACACTCTAATGCAACAAATATTACCCGTGGAAATTCGAGCTATATTGCCAAAGCATGTAAGGTTTGCAATCACTAGACTTTATTTCTTTTTCAACAGTCTGTGCAGCAAAGTTATTGACCCGAATACTCTCAATAAATTGCAAAGAGAAGTGGTTGTTACCCTATGTTAGCTTGAGATGTATTTTCCTCCTTCATTCTTTGATATCATGGTACATCTTGTTGTCCACTTGACTAGGGAAGTGAAAATGTTGGGACCAATTTTCTTGCATTGGATGTATCCCTTTGAACGATACATGAGCATTTTTAAAGGTGATGTTCGAAACCGTTATCGGCCTGAAGGGAGTATTATTAAGGGTTATGTGGTGAGAGAGGTTATGGATTTTTGCAATAAATTTCTGAGTGGTAATGATGCTCTTGTTAATGATAAGAATATTGAGGAGCATTTTGGAAAAGGAATTTTGGGATCATGGATGAAAGTAATCAGCCGTGAGCAATTGGAACAAGGTCACTTGTATATTTTACACAACATCGACAAAGTGAGTGTTTATATTGAGGAACATACCAATTTCATCAAGAGACAATATCCTTGAGCCAATTCAATGTGACTTGCTAGAGAGCATAACAAGACATTTGTTAAGTGGTTTGAAGATAAAGTCTTACATCAACTATCTCAAACACCAGATAATCTTACTGAAACTATCAAATGCCTCGCCTTTAAACCAAAATTGAATGTCATGTCTTATTAAGGGTTTGACATAAATGGATTCTCATATTATACAAAGTGTCAACATGATAAGAGTGTCGTCCAAAATAGTGGGGTCACCCTTCAAGTGTCTTCATTGTTTTTTGCAAGTGCAAAGGATAAGAGTCCACGTGAAGCTAAAATGTCATATTACGGTGTCATTGAAGACATATGGGAGTTTGACTACGTAGATTTCAGAATTCTACTATTTAAATGTAATTGTGTTGATAACACCAAAGGAGTTATAGTGGATGAATTGGGTTTCACATTAGTGAACTTTGAAAAGATTGGCGAGAAGGGTGAACCATTCATATTGGCATCACAGGAGAAACAAGTATTTTATATCGATGATCCTGTAAATGATAAATGGTCGGTTGTTCTTTATGATAAAAGATAGTTCATTGAAGATCCTATAGATGAAGAACAATACTATGTTAAGTATGATGACTCCAGTCCATTCTCAGTTGGGTTTCCAACACCACCAAATATTGAAGCTAATGATGACTTGTATGTGCGCGGAGATCACAATGAAGGATTGTTAATTGATAAAAGATCACAATATTAGAGGCATGCATGTTTATATTTTTTTATATGTTTTATTTTTCTGAATGTGAACTTTACAATGTGGATTTTACAATGTGAATGTGAACTTTACAATGTGAATTACTTTACAATGTGAATGTGAACTTTACAATGTGAATTACTTTACAATGTGAATGTGAAATTTACAATGTGAACTTTACAATCTGAATGTGAACTTTCAGATGGCTGAGCATTCTCCTGATGACTGTTCTAATGATTACCGTGAGGTTGAGGACGTCAATGTGCTGCCTCACAATGTAAATTTTAAAAATATATCCTTAAGGTTTCTATCTATATGTTCATTTATAGTTATACCCTGTAAGTGTGTTTTTTTGTCAACTTTTAGGTTGGTGATGTACCCCTTGAAGAAATTGGGGCACTTGATGAGCAGAAAAAAAATTGAGAAAGTGAGGGGCATCACAATGATGAACAAGTTACTACAGCAAAGGGGCAATGGACCCAAACTGGCTGTGGATTTCAATCATGTAGGAAATCTGGTTGGAGTGAACCTCAACTCATTTATTTCATATCTTGGGGTTCTTACTCACAACCATCATAGTCCTAATGCAAAATCCTGGCATAAAGTTCCTAAGGGGAACAAAGACTTAGTATGGAAGGAACTGTGCATGAGTTATTATTATTTTCAATTCTATTTTTGTAGAATACTAATTTTTAGGATACTAGTTAGTAGAAATTCTATTTTGTAGAGTATATTTGATCTGGATGAAAAGCTACATCGTAAATGCATGATGCAACACTGTGGGAGGCTCCTAAGGAACTATAGGACAAATCTCACCCGAGATTACATATGCGATGTAGAGAAGAGGTTCTTGTTTGATTTCTAATTCTAGACAATGATCACTTTTTGACTAACTCTACACTAATAATTTTTGTTTGTATTCTCTTTAAAAAATAAATTTAGGAAGAATGGAGCCACTGAGCAATGGAACTACCTGGACCCCAAAGACTAGGAGGAATTTGTTACCCAAAGAAAAACGGATGAATTCAAGGTATTAAGTGCCACTCCCAATTTAATTACTATACGTTCTTATGTATTCACCTATTCAAGATTAACCTTTAGTGTTACTAACCAAATCAATGTGCTTACTAACAAGGCTATCAATGATGCTCAAAGAGCAAGGCGTGCATTGAATGTGCATGACCACACAATGGTTCCAAGAGGCTATGCAAGCATTTGCCAAAGACTACATGCTGAGTCTACTGCTCAGTCTGTTGCTACTCAGGAGACTGTAGAGTCCTCTACTATTGGTCTCACACCTCTGCCTCGCCATGCTATGTGGATAGCTGGGAGGCAAAACAAGAAGGGAGATATAACGAATCCCGCAACTGCTGAGGCAGCTGCAAAAATGGTAAAATTCAACTCTTAGAGAAATCGATCGATATTGATTATTGTTATGTTACTTACCAATTTTTGTTGATGGCGATTAGCGGGAGCTGCACGAGTAGAGGAAGGAAGGCAAGTTCATCCTTGAGGGCACAAGGGATGAATTGACAGTTGGTCTGGGTTACCCAGAGAATCCTAGATGTGTTAGGGGTGTAGGCACTAGTGTGGGCATCAAAGCGTTCTTTGGGCCATCACAGCGCAAACCAGTCCCAAAAGCGGGACTTTCACAAGTTGAGGTAACTTAATCTTTTTTTAGAATGTTATTGCAAAAGAGAATTCAATAATTAGAAGCTAGCATTTATTTTTTCAATGTATAGGTAGATCAGTTAATTGATAGGAGAGTCAAGAAATCACTTGATAGGAGATTCAAGGAAACACTTGATAAGTGAGTCAATGAAGCAGATAGCAAGTGGCAGGCGTCTCAAAGTGCCACTCAGACTGTACCTGTGGTGGGCCACTCTTCTCCTACTGTAGAGGTTGGGAGTAATCCTGTAGACCCACAACTAGCATGTCCAATGTAAGTATTTTTATGACATATATAGTAGCTAGTATTTTCAAGATGATATGCTTATGTATATATGTATATAAAATTCTTTACGTAAATGTGTTGGGGTTGAAGCCATGCCATATAAAAAGTCAAGAATATATCGTTGCAGAGGCACAAGCTTACCCAACCCTTCCAGGGGAGGTGTTTCATGGGACTCCAGTATCAGCTGGTGCGGTTCGTGTGAGCCCGATACATATACTCCCCGATTGGAGGGATCTTCCATTGCCATATGCTCATCTAAATTCTAAAACGCTTGGTGAGGCAGAAGGTGGAGTGATAATGTGGCCCAAAGCGGATGTCATCTATACTAATATTGTATGGTAAATTTACATTACGTTAATTTGTTAGTGTGTATATATGAGTCAATTGATATGAAATTATATATACAGGTCAAAAGGAAGACACCCGCTACATCTTGGCCTCCACCTCCACCTCCTAAAATACCAAGTTGGCTTCCAAGGGACCTACACGCCTCGTTAGGTCCTAATTGTAGGGGTATGGTAGTATGGATAGGCGAACATGATTCAAATTTCCCTATAAATGTTACTATTGTGGAGGATGTTGTAGGCCAATCATACGATAACAATCTATTTATACAAGTTTTGCATACGTATTAATGCATACGTAAAACAAGTTTTGCATACGCATTAATGCATACATATTAATGCAGGTCAATCATACAATAACAAGCTATTTATACAAGATATTTTGGAGTTATTTTGTTATGATAGGCTGAACACATCTATGATAGAGCTGTGGATATGGTGAGATCTTGTTTATACATCCATATACCTTATTTTATATACGGTGATCTGGTTTCTTATATATTAATACATACATAATACATGTTTTGTAGCCACTTACACACGATATGTATAGATTTTGCATTTTCCCATGTGGGATTTTTGGTTCCATTTTTTATTAGTCTTGTAGATACAGACCCTTCTTCAGTTACTTCATACTATTGTGATGATTTTGAATATTTTGGTAAAATAAGAAGATGGCGATAATAGCTCCATTCAATGTCGAGTAAGTTACTTTGCTTATAATTTAGACTTAAGAAAATTAGATATTTATTGTGTATTTTGAGGTATTAATTTTTAACTTTCTTACCTATAGTGGTAGGCATTGGGAGTTACTAGTTATTGTCCCCAAGACATTCACTGTCTATTATTTAGATCCTACAAGGAAGGAATTGAATACATTATATGGACACACAATGAAAATGCCATTATTCCCATGAGAAATATTTCATATTTTTATATCTGTTAACATCTGTTATTACATTACTATTTAATTATACAATTTAATGTGTTACATTAACATGTAGGGCTTTATAAGAGTTCAAAAAAGTTGGAGGAAAGGTCCTCAGGAAAAAGAATCAACCACTAATTTGGGATAATGTGAAAGTAATTTCCCGACTCTAATGTATATATTATTTATGTGAATTGTGCTTATTTGTATTTTTGAATATTTTGTATGTTTCAATTTATAGTGTGCTACACAAGACAACAGTTGGGCATGTACCTACTATGTGATGCGATTTATGGACCTAATCATCAAACATGCTGCAATGGAAATCAATACTATACATAAGGTATTATATATAGTCTCATTAGATAATATGAAATTTATCAATCTTATTATATAATATTAATTATATATATGTCATTCTATTTGCAAGTGTTTAAAACTGACTTCTGTATAGGTGGAAAGTTATTAGATGTACATACTCCCTATACGAGGGAGGAATTAGATGTTGTAAGAGAAGAATGGGAAAAATCCCTACAAGTAGTGGGAATTTTTAAATATAATTGGGGTTCTAATGATAATGACGACGATGATGAATAAAGAATGATATTTCTAAACTTTGTTCTCATATTTATTTTTGTGTGAATGTGAATGATTTTTTCTGAATTGTCATACGTGTGAATGTGAAGGACTTTTTCTGATCAATACATGAATGTTTCTACATGTGTCTAAATGTGAAAAGAGATGAAATGAATGGAACTGAATGTGAATGTAAATGACTTTGCATGGTTCAACATGTATCTTATCAATACATGTGTCTGAATGTGAATGACTTTGTAGGTTTGTTTCCTGTTGTTGGTTGATATCAATGGATGCTGTAAACCTGTAGTTCAAAACTAAACTGTAGGTTCTACATCCTACTGACCAGCCATACAGCAGGCTTGCAAATTAATAAGAAAAAAAATCAGAACAAAGGCGTCAGTTATTTGTATAAACCGACACCAAAGCCATACGGCATCGGTTATTAGCAAAAAATCGACGTCTTTGTGCCCTCACTGTGTTGGTGGTGGGAACGGTAATGGCGTCATTTTTTTTAATTACCGACGTCTTTAACCATGATATAGTGTCAGTTTTCTTTAATAACCGACACCTATAGTTTCCTTGCTGGTGCATTTTCGGTGGTGGGAATGGTTATGGCATCGGTTTTTATTTAATAACTGACGTCTTTAACCATGATATAGTGTCGGTTTTCTTTAATAACTAATACCTATAGTTCCCTTGCTGGCATGTTTTCAGTGGCGGGAAGGGTTATGGCATTGGTTAGAAACCGACGCTGAAGGTGTCAACTTTTAGCGGTGCCCACTTGAGTGTCGCTTGGAAACCGATGCTAATGGCTCTAAATAACTGACGCCAAAGGCCTTTTCTATAGTAGTGATGCTTATCTTGTGATGTTTGATTGTTGGTACCTTGAAAGAGGCATACTAACTGTATCTAAGTGTTACAGATTAGTATGAATGCATGAAAATGTTGGAATGCTAAAGATAATGGTCATATGATTTGCTTTGGGATTGTTTGTTTGTCTTCTCTCTCTCTCTCGAGAGAGACAATTTTATAATATAGATCTATCCTAAGATCAAGAGAGGAGGGAATAGACATTCATGATGATTGCTTGTAATCTTGCTAAGAGCATGCCAAAGGGTGTGAGTATTGCATGTTTGTGAGAGATCTTAGTAGGTGAAACCTGATCAAAGTTCCCTTTCATATTTTGGTTACATATTTCTTGTTTGATTTTGGTTCTCTTATTTTGTTATCTTTTCTTGTTAATTATTACTTTTTTAGAGTAGCACCGGTCCTTAGGGAGCACCATCTTGATCTACCTTTTTGTTTGCTATATCTGAGTCTGAGGCTCAACATTTATAGCACTTACCAACCTTGTCCCCTTGGTTCGACCCTGATCTACTACATCAGACCCTGTATAATAGTTGTAGGGTCCTAAGTGTCAGGTTATAAATCTAAGAGTCTGACTACTCTAGATCTGCTCCAATTTGGATGTGATATTTATGCCAGTCAACTTTTTGGCACTGTTGTCAGGGATAAGGCTAAACGGTATTGTTAAGAACACGAGTCTACTCACTATATACTCATGCCTCAAGCTTAGACATAAGATCAACTGCACAAATCCCTAAACCTTCCATATCTATATTTCTTTAAGTATTTTGTTTTTCACATCCAATTTTCTGACTTGATTGTGCGAACCCATTTTAGGAATCCTGAAAGGAGGCAACACCTCATCCCTACCATCAAGAGATCACACTGCCTCATAAAGATGGTAGCCTACTAGGGAGGATCAGAATGTAAGAGTCTGACATAATCATCAACCTCTAGAAACTGAAGAGGAAGAACGTCACTCAGATAGTCACCACCACGAGCAAGAGCGACGTGAAGAGGAGAAACACCATCACGAGCAATGCCATCACCACAATAGAAGACACAAAAGGAATCACCATGAACGTGAACATGATCGAGAACATGAACATGATCATGAATGTGACCACCAAGATAATGAAGGTGAAGATGATGAGGAAGAAAATACTCTTAGAGAGCTAGCCACAACTAGGGCCAACAAACCAAGATGCCCAATCATTATCACACAAATTGACACAACTAATTTTGAGCTGAGACCTTCTGTAATCTCGATGATCTGAAACAAGAATTTTTTAGGTAATTCAAAGAACAAAAATCCTTACCATCATCTTGACGCCTTCAAAAATATCTACGACACCATCAAGATGAGGGGAGTGCCTCAAGAAGTTATATATTGCAAAGGATTCAATTTCTCTCTTGAAGATAAAGCTCTATCCTTGGTGTCTTAATCTACCTCACCAATCCATAGATGGATGGAGGCCCCTTGTTGATGCATTCATCATTAAATTCTACCCAACTGAGAGGACTTTCCAAAACATGCAAAAGACCACTTCCTTCATGCAAAAACCCAGAGAAAATCTTGATGAAGCTTGGGAATGGTATCAAGAATATCAAAGGGATTGTCCTCACCATAACTACCAAAAAGGGTTCCTAGTTACAACATTCTACAATGGGTTGACTCCAACAGAGTAGACTTCATTAAATGTAGCCATTAAGAGTGATTTCCTTTGAAAGAAGATGAGTAGAACTATGAAGATCATTGACAACATGGCTGCATTGTAAGCAAACATGGAGTATGAAAGAAGTGATAGTGGTTCAACCAATAAGGCTGGATTTAAAGAACCATCAATCAAAGCCAAGGCACTGGAAACCATTACAACTGAAATTTAGAAGATTGCTACAGACGTCAAACACTTAAAAGACACTTGAGGCAAAGGTAAGAAACACATTGTGAAAGTCATGAAGTTTGTTACGTGTGGCGAAGTAGGCCATGGAGTTGACAATTGTATCTATACACAGCTGAAAGAAAGTGAAGCAAGTGAAAGTGAAGAAGAGATAGAAAATGTCTCTTATGAAAATTTTGAATGTCCAGACCATCCAAGATTCAATTAGGGAAATAAAGACGTTGTTGAGAACTCTCATCAATTGAGTGGGTCATATAAATCGCCTCCAAGATTCAAGAAGAAAGGTGGACCAACTCAATATACTAGAACTACTGGTTATCAGACGAACAAAAATAACTATCAATGTCAAAGTCAGGGACGAAACCAAAGCCAAAGTTAGACCAAAGATAACAACCAGCCGGAAATGATCGCTAAGCTATTTGATTTTTTAAAAAGGCGGGCTTCCATGAATGACCATCTTACCCAAAGTGCCATCACCATCTCAGGGGTGTTAAGCACGATGCAAACCCAAATGATGGACATGCAAACACATGAAAGACAAATTGATTAACAACTAGCCCAAGTAGAACAACTCATGAAGAACCCTTTAGGGAAGATTTCGTCAAACACAAAGACCACAAAGATAGCCGTACTCCAAGAAGGAAGGACGTTGGAAGACCATGGTACTAAGAACCCCATCGATGAACGAAACCACGATCAATAACTACATGAAAAAGTAATTGTGCAGGAAAAATATGAAAGAGAGGAACCCACTAATAAGGACAAAGGATAAGATAATCACAAAAAGAAGAAGGGTGCAAAGGTCAAGAACCCGTATCCTACAAAAGAGGTCTTTACGCAAAGAAATCCCTATGCTCTGAGGGTCCCATATCCCTACAAACTGATCAAAGCTCATCTAAAGAAGAGATACAAGAAGTTTATGGAGGCAGTGAAGAAATTGAACCTAAATATCCCATTTCAAGACGCAATTGAAGAGATGCCAACATATGCTAAGTTCTTTAAGGACTTGATCACAAAAAGAAGGAGAGGGGACCATGTCGAGATAGTACACTTGGCTAGAATGTCAAGCGATTTTATTCAAGTTGAGCTACCCACAAAGAAGATAGACCCAGGGGCATATAATATACCCTTTTGTTTTGGAGACAATGTGGAAAGGAAGGGGTTAGCTGACTTGGGAGCATGCATTAGCCTTATGCCATTGACCCTAGATCAAAGGCTTGGGTTAACGAATATGGTGAAAATTGCCATGAGAATCAAGTTAGCCAACCACACCTTTACTCAACCAATGGGAATAGTACAAGATGTCCCTATTTGGGTTGGACGGTTCTTAATACCATGTGATATAGTTGTGATTGACACAGTTGAAGACTCAATGTGCCCAATGATATTCGGAAGACCTTTTCTAGTCATGGGAAGAGCTCTAATAGATGTTGCGGAAGGAATTATTATTCTATGTGTTGGTGATGACCACATTGATTTCCGAGTACAAGATGCTATGAGGGGACCCTCTCTATTTGAGTCATCTTACTTCATGGATAACTATAACCAATACTGTGAAAAAGTGCAAGAGGATCGACCATTTGATCCACTCATTCGAGTCTTTAACAACCTTGACCCCAATCAGGAAGATCTTGAGGTAGTTGAAATTTTGGATTACTTGGATCAACCTGAGCAGGAGGACCTCAATGACAAAGAAAGAACAGTAGAAACTGTGAAAAATGCATCACTCGAACAAACCTCTAAAGAGAAGGAAGCACCAAAACCAAAGCCAGAATTAAAGCGACTGCCTGAAAGGCTAAAATACAAACTCCTTGATGATGAAGAGAGGAATCTGGTAATAGACAGACAAATGGAAAGACTGCTAAAGGAACTCAAACTACATAGGAAGGCCATAGGGTATTCTATGGAAGATATCAAGGGTCTCAATCCAGCTCTATGTATGCAGAAAATAAACCTAGAAGAAATTACCAAACGACTAGTTCAACCACTAAGAAAACTAAACCAGATATTGAAAGAATTAGTAAAGAAAGAGATAATAAAGTTGCATGATGCAGGGATCATCTACCCCATCTGTGATAGCAACTGGGTTAGCCCCATCCATGTTGTACCAAAGAAGGGGGGATGATGATGGTGAAAGGAATCAATGGGGATGAAGTAGCCATGCAGATGGTTATAAGGGTGGATAATGTGTATCAACTACTGCAAGCTCAATACCGCCATGAGAAAATATCACTTTCCCCTACCCTTCATCGACCAAGTTTTAGAATGGCTTGAGGGACAATCCTATTTCTTTTTTCTTGATGGATATTCTGGATTTTATTAGGTCCCTATCCACCTTGATGATCAAGAAAAGACTACTTTCACCTATATTTATGGGACGTTCACCTTCATAAGAATGTCTTTTGGATTATGTAATGGGCCTGTTACTTTTTAGAGGTGCATGATATCCATCTTTTTAGATTTCTTAGAAGACATAATGGAGGTATTCATGGATGCATTCTCTGTGTACAGACCAGAATTTGACAGATGTCTTGAAAACTTGTCAAAGGTCCTACAACGGTGTGAGGAAAAGCAACTGGTGCTTAATTGGGAAAAATGCCATTTACAGTGAAAGAAGGCATAGTGCCAAAATCCATTACAGGAGTAAGAAGTTTCCTGGGGCATGTAGGATGCTATAGAAGATTCATTAAGGATTTTTCTAAAATAGCCAAGCCATTGTCCAATCTGCTAGTTAAGGATACAGAATTTGATTTTTATGATAAGTGCATCGAATTTATTTTTTCTAAAGAATGCCCTAACATCAGCCCCAATACTACAAACACCAAACTAGAAACTGTCATTCAAAATTAAGTGTGATGCTAGTGACTATGTCATTGGAGTTGTTCTAGGATAAATGAAGGATAAGAAGCATCATGATATCTATTATGCAAGTAGGACTCTAGACGAGGATCAAGTGAATTATACCACCACTGAAAAGGAAATGTTGGACATTTTATTTGCCTTTGATATGTTCGGATCATACTTAATAGGATCGAAGGTGGAAGTATACACTCATCATGGGGCTATAAAATACCTTATGCAGAAAAAGGACACGAAACTAAGGCTTCTTCCGTGGGCCTTACTACTACAAGAATTTGATCATGAGATGGTTGATAAGAAAGGAACAGAGAATGTGGTTGTAGACCACCTGTCGAGGATAGTTTTTAGTGAATACAATCAATTGCATGTAAATGAAAACTACACAGATGAAGCTCTATTGATGGCTCAGTCAATTGAACCAACCCTACCTTAGTTTGCTGAAATTTGTAACTATCTAGCCTATGGGAAGATGCCTCCTAAGATTGCCTATAATCAGAAGAAGAAATGTTCTCTGATTTAAAAAACTATTACTGGGACGTACCTCTCTTATTGAAAAGATACTCTAACCATTTATATCGTCGTTGTGTACCGGAAGAAGAAGTACCTCAAATCCTCCAAGAATGTCATTCCTCACCTTAAGGAGGCCACCATGTAGTAGAAAGGACCTCTACAAAGGTTCTACAGTCATGCTTCTATTGGTTGACAATATTCAAGGATGCTATGTCATTTGTAAAGAATGGTAAGGAATGCCAGCACACTGGAAATATCAACAGAAGGAATGAGATGCCCATGTCTAATTGGGTGGAAGTGGAGATCTTTGGTGTCTGGGGAGTGGATTATATGGGACCCTTCCCCTCCCCCAGAGGAAAAAAGTACATTTTCATCACATTAGATTATGTCTGCAAGTGGGTAAAAGCTATATCAACCCCCTCTTGTGATTCTAAGGTAGTTTTAAGACTATTAGAGAAGACCATTTTACCTATATTCAGAGTTTCATGTACAGTCATTAGTGACCGGGGGTCCCATTTCATAGAAAAATAGATTGAAGCGCTGCTAAAGAAGTACAGGGTCAAGCATAAAGTAGCCACACCAAACCATCTTCAGACGTCGGGACAGCTAGAAGTTTCAAACCAACTCATCAAGCAAATAATAGAGAAAACCATTGGTAGGACCTGTTAGGATTGGTGCATGAAGTTGGTCGATGCCGCGTGGGCATATAGAACATCTTAGAAAACACTGATAGGGACTACCCCCTACCGGTTGATCTATGGAAAGTTGTGCCATTTACCCGTTGAACTAGAACACAAGGCCCTTTGGTCTATCGTATTCTTAAATATGGACCTAGACAGAGCTGGGAAGAAAAGGTATTACAACTTCACAAACTTGAGGAATTGAGGCTACATGCCCATGAGAATGCCCCCATCTACAAGAAAAGAACAAAGGTATGCCATGATTCCCACATCAATCATAAAGATGTTTAAGAGGGAGACAAGGTTTTTCTATTCAATTCAAGAATTAGGTTATTCCCAAGAAAACTAAGGTCCAGATGATCTGGGCCCTTCTCTATTGTCAAGATTTACCCATCTAGGGTGATGGAGATTACCAGTGAAAAGACTAGTACTTTCCAGGTGAATGTACACAGAGTAAAAAGATACTATGAAGATGAGGCCTTTGTAAAAAGCTAATAACTAGAGCTAGAGGAGCCCAGACCTGCTCCAGTTGAAAACCATTAAGAAGCTAGAAACAAAGAGTCAAGCTAAGGAATTTAAATTAGTTCTTCTTGGGAGGAAACCCAAGGATTTCTATATCCCTCCTATCTAGTTTTCCATATCATAAACAATTAGTACTTTAATAGGTATTAGTTTAAGGCCCTAGTGCCTTTTGAATTTAGTAAGTAATGTAATTTTTTCAAAACTCTTATCTACAAATAGGTTTCAACTTGGTTGTTAGGATTTAGTATGCAATTAATAAAATTTATGAAATTTATATACTTGTCCTTCATTATAGGAGTCAATTCTATTGGGCCATCAGTTGATCCCAACCAATGATTGGTACCCAGAAGAACCACTAGTTGATAGCACCCTACCTCACCATCAGTTGGGTAAGGCAGAACCACCATCAAGTGGTTACACCAGGGGTTCCATCATATGTAAGTCGTTGATCATCCATCAGATAACAAGAGTGGGCACACCATTGGTTGATAGGTGCAGACGAGCCATCGGTTGATCAAGGTTCCTTCACCGCCTGTCAAGCCATCAACTGTTGGTCAAAGGGACTGAAGAGCCCGCCAAAACACCTGATGGTAAACCAAGCGAAAAAAAACTATATAAGGGGCCCGACTAATCCTCTTTCACCTTTCGTTTACCAAAGAAACCAAGCTAAACACTACCATAAAAAGCAACGGAGGAAGCCAAAGAGACAGAGATGACTCTCCCCGCCATTAGTGCCAAACAAGATGAAGGCATAACCAAATAGGAGGAAGATGCCAAAATAACGCTTCCATACCACTGGAAAGCACGACACCAACATCGACAAGATAACCCCAAAACTTATGGATTTTCCCTGATCTTGTTCCGTCGTCTTCTTTGCCTTCCTTCTTCCTGAACACTCTAAATCTTTGACAACCGATCATCACCACTAGTCATCTATGTACCTTCCTTTCTAAGCCCCACCCACCATTGCCTCTTTGGAGCCATCGTCGGTTGTCGCTCTAACCATCGCCTGATCTGGCCACCGCCATTGACCAACCATCATCTTGTACCACTAACTATTCAAGCCTGGTACCACCGTATGATTCAAACCATGGCCTAATCCTATCACTAGCTATTCAAACCAGCAATTGTTTCGACATCATTGCCAACCAATGGTTGTCTCCACACCTCCTTCGGCATCAGCTGTTTCAACCATCATATCTCTCGATCAATCCCGATCATAGGCTGTGCCGACCTTCACCTGTTCCAGCCTCCTAACTATCATCTATTTCCATTTCCTATTGAACACCACTGCATGTTTCCATTTCCTGTTATGATCCTTCGATTGATTAACCATCGGTTGAGGGAACCACTAGCTGATCTTACAACCATTTGTTCCCCTTCTCACTACCTATTTCTAACCTTCAGTTGAGGCCATCGATTGTCATTGTCAACTTATCTTTTACTATTTTAACCCCTAGTAGATACCATCAATTGGTAAGAGATCAATTTAATTACTTTACCAACTGCAAATCCTGACATTTTTACATTCACTTTTACGAACCTAATCAATCTAGCTAGAGATACTTAGTGTATCTACAAGCATAAAATGACAGGGAAGCATGGAAAGATCCAAGTACACCAAGATGGTTAGAGCCTCAATGACCACCGAGTAAATAGAGAAGGTGGAAAAACTAATGGTTGAACATGCGAGCTACATTAAACAACATGGGGAACCCACACCAGAAAGCATCAAGGCCAGACTAGAAGTATACAAAGCAAAGATCTTAGCCGAACCATTCCTAGATGAGTCAGAAGGGGAGGACAAACTAATAGATACAGAGGTCTATAAGTACACACCATCCGACGAGGTACTAGAACCCATGAAGAAGATTACACCAGAAGATGAGGAGAAGAGGCCCAAGAAAGCAGCTAAGATATCTGAAGAGAAAGCATCTGTTAAGGCCAAAACTCTAGAACCTCTTGAACATGCAAATATCCCCAACCAACCAACATAGGCAAGCAAAAGAGAGCAACCTGACAATCATCTTATGCCAAGAGATGAACAACACCATTAAATATGGTGTGGCATATTTAGGCTACAAGATATGGTGATGTCATTACCTTAGAGCAATTAGGGATTTACTAGAGGGTGAAATAGATCTTCAAGAAACTTGGAATATAAAAATATATTTCACAAACATAACCTCTTATGATGATTTGGCACAAGAGTTCATGTCCTCCATCATAAAACTACATATGGATAGAAGTGAAGTCTTAGAGTGGGGGGAGAGGACAAGATATAAGTTAGAACTATGAATAAAGACTACATCCTAAGAGATAAGTGGATTAATGCGGTCTTCATAGACTCAGTTGAACAAGAAGAACGTGCTAAAAAGCACAACATGATAAGGATGCAAAGGGCTTCACAGCTGAGAAACCTTAGGAAAGACTCTCAAGAGATCCCAAATACAGCTCTGACCAGTCGAAGGCCGTAGTAATGCAGACAAGATTCATGAGGGTGGTGCATAAAATCTTTTCTAATTCACAGATGTTTATATCAGACACATGAAATGTAACCAGGTTGGAGCTCCACATTCTGTGGAGCATTATGGAAGGAAAAGCAGTTAATGTAGGAAAGATACTAATCGAGAAGCTAGCCGTAGCAATGGGAGTTGATGGTGCCTGCAAAATTTGCATGGGGGGATCATAACATATATAGCACACCAGTTGGCCTACCCAAGCAAGCTCAAGCACTTCCTATGATCATAAGGAGATACACTAGTGGATGGCAAGTTTCTAGTAGTTGTGAATGTCCTAGCAAGGACACAAACTGAATAGACCTACCAGTTCTATTGGACAAAGCTATTGCTACCCCTCCTGGAACTAAGCAGATATGACCTAGAGAAGTTCATCTTCAAGTAAGAGGAGGTCTTGAGACTGATATCAGGCAAGAGTGCAGCAACTAGTAAGCACCAAAAGGAGGCAGCCACCAAGAAAATGTCTAGAAAAATGATGCTCATGCGAGTCCCAAAGAAGTTAAAAAAGAAACCACCTCCTTCAAAGGTGGTAAACTTGGATTCTGAAGATGCCAACACCACCGAGAAAGTCACTACAACCACTTCCCCAGAAGCAGTTGAACCTAAGAGAGGGGCAACCACCAATCAAGAAGTAGCCACAAAGCCTTCAGTAAAGAAGGCAGAGCAAGGAAGCAAGGAAGATGGGCCCAAATTGGCAAAAAAGATAGACATGCCTAAGAAAGAGGTGCCACAACTAGAATAAAGCTCAAAACTCACATCAAGGTAAGGAGTCACCCAAAGTCCATAGAGAAGGACAAAAAGTAAGCTCATTTGACAAACCCAGACCAAGGGTGACCACAGTGACAAAATTCATGGAGATAAGACGGAGGATTGATGACTTCTGTGAGAACGTCTCTAACTCTAATTTGAACTTTTGCAATATAATAGCAACTCTATCATCATTAACTGTATAGGTAAGAAAGATGACTGAGGACATCCAACCTATCCTTAGTCTTACACTACAAATGTAGTAGCTAGCTTCCAACCAAATGTAGGTGATGTAGGCATTGGTTGGGGTGATGAGTGAACTCACCTCCTTGTGAAAAGAACAAGATGAACTTCAAGAAGAAGACAAGAAGCTGTGAAATGAAGCAACTAAAAGAAAGGAGCGCTCGTTACCAACTATCATCATGTGTGTGGAGGCACATCTGGAAACTCTGATGGAATCAACATCAAATGTTGATTTCCACCTTAGAGCAGACTTGCTATTGGCAAAGATTCAAACTGGACTAGAAGTGCTCTAGGTAGAAGCAACCACATCCAGGTGCACTCAGTAGCTAGAACAAGAGGAGCCAACAGGATTGATAAGCAACAAAGGAGTGATCGCTGAGGGATATGATGCAACCACATCCCTAGCCTCGCCAGGGCACTCAACCAACAAAAATGAAGAAAGGGGGCTCAAAGAACAGCCAAAGTAGAGTGATTATATGTCGACAGAGCCCAAAATTCCCATAGAAAAAGAAGAAGTAGTGGGAGAGAATGATGTTGGGAAGATACAACCAGAAGCAAGGGAAGAAGTCACTGAAACAACTGAAGACATAATGGACAGGCTTGACCCGCTATTTAGATATAAGGTCCCACTCCCACATGTCTATGACAACTTTATGAAGGAAATACTTCTGGACAAATCAATAACAGGTACAGGATTCTCTATCTCTTTGGAGAGAGAAATAGAACTCATGATATCTGAAGAGGATACATGGAATCTGAAAAACATGTTTGCTGAAGCACCTTCGAAACCAACAAATTCAGTCTTCCCGAAACTGCCTGCAATCTCAATAGCCGTAAACACATCACTCCCACCCACACCACCCCCGCTTCCATGTAGGATGATCGATATGGACATTTCATCAGTTGTGGGCATGCCAATAAGGGACATCCATGTCTTGACCGACATCCTTGATGATGCAAAGCTAGGACAAAATATTGTCTACCACAACAACAAGTACAGTCTAACAAGAAGTGATCTACATTTTACTTCTATACCAAAGGTGAACATAAGCAGAACACTTTTCAAGATTCTGTATCAGACTTTAATAGAGGAGTACATGCACAGAGATAAGATGGGCCAATATTCAATGTGACATCCAATATGGCAATTCACCTACTGTTGGAAAGAGACAACACTACATCAATATGCAAATTATAGGAAGTCTTATATAGAAGTAGATCTTTGAAGTTTGTCACACTGCCCTTCAAAGCATTCAGCCATTGGCTTCTTACAGTGGTTGACCTATATGAAAGAAGAGTGCTCAATTACAACTTTAGTGCCAAAGACCTACCTTTTGGGTGAATGGTCTTTGAAAAGGCAAAGAAAAAATCAATGCAAGAAATCCCCACCCACCTAAAATGACTAATTCACAGAGTAAGCAGGTGGTATCACCCCAATTGGAAGGAAATTTCTATTGAATGAAATTCCTCCCAAGAAGGATAGAACACAGGGGAAAATGCCTTCTTAGCACTAAGGGTAATTGAGGCCATCAACAGAGGAACACCTGTGGAGCAAATTGCTAATACAAATTTCTACGCCTTACAAGGAATATATTTCATGGAAATCATTCACGACAGAAGGTTCTTCTATGATACAAGAATGTCAAACATACCATAGTGCATGTAATCTCTTACTCCTATGCCTTGGCGAGAGGAACTCAGAAAGCTACCTTGGCGAGAGGAACTCAGAAAGCTCAAGTATTTAACAGAAAAGAAGACATCACCAGTGCCACTCACTAACCCTCCACCACCCGGTACAACACATGTCACACCTATACATGATAAGGAACCACCCCAAGAATTCTCTACCATTATAGAGTGGGAACCAACTCCAGAATTTGAAAGGCCAACATCCAACCCACCACAAATACAACCACTTCTGATCCCAACTTCCACTGATATCATCATAACATCACCCTCACCTCCAGAGGACAAAGATATCGAAGGAAGTGAGGTACACACCAAAGAGAAAAACCAAGTTACTGACACATTAGAAGGAATAGAACTAATAGATGTGATGAATGAATATTCATCAGGAATTTCAATTATCGTCTTGGGTCAAATTCGACTCAATGCATTCAATTTCATTTACTAGATATCAATATGTGCAAAATTACTTAACTGGTCTAACTATCATGATTTTAACTGAATTTATGTTAATTTGATGCAGGTCTTGACAAGGTTGAACAATCAAACCATTATGAGTGGGACCCATGATGAATCCTCGAGGGATGTTTTGCCTCATCACCCTCAACCATTGCCAAAGGTCATGACCCCTACAACCTTGATTCTAACGGTTTTGGCCAACCGGTTTCACCCAAGACCGTTTGAGCCCAAACGGTCCCAAGACCATTTGAGCCCAAACGGTCCCAAGACCATTTGAGCCCAAATGGTCTCAAGACAGATAGGCCAGTAGAGACCGATTGGAGGCATAACCCAGACTTTTTGGACGATCAATTCAAGACCATTTGGAGAAAAGATTAACGCACGACTGTTTGGAATCTGACTCATAACCCAAGCATGTGCAACAAATGATCAAGATCATGAAGCTGATCACTCGCCATGACCGTTGTGATCAGCCAAGCCCATGCTCCATTACCCTTGCCACGACCGTGTGGTCATGCCACAGCTGTGGCACACCACCATCAGTACCAAGGGTCTCCGCCCACCACGCCAATGTGAGGCAGCATGGTTGTGGGACAGTAGCATCATGATGACTGTGTTATCACACCACCACTGTGGCGCACCACCATCAGAACTTAAATCTTCACCCGCCACTTCTGTGTGAGGCAACACGACTTTGTGACAACAACCTCACCACGACCGTGTTGTCTCACCACAGCCGTGGCATGTCGTCCCCTACCTCCCGCAACCCTAATCCCTGTTGTTGCGACCTCCACCTCTGGCGCTACAATCTACTCCGTCGCATTCAGTAGAAGCTCTGGCTTCACCTCACCTGCTGCTGCAGCACCACCACACCTACTACCTTCACCCACCATGCCTTCGCCAATGCCGGCACTTTGCTTCCCTCCGCCTAGACCTGTTGCACCATGCCACAGCCAACAACTCCAGCGGAAGCTAAATGGTCTGAGACCGTAACCGTTCCAAATGGTATGTGACCGAATGGAGGAGGGCACCTCGAGACCATTTGGTCTCTTGGTTTACATGCAAACCGATTGAGCAACAGACTGAGTGACCACAGCTGCGTGAGCAGGACCGTTTGCCAAAGCATACTTGCAGACCGTTTGGATTATCATCGCAAAGACCGAATGGAATGTGAAGACTGAATGGCTGGCACCTCGAGACCATTTGAGGAAGGAATCACAGATTGTTTGCTCTAATCTGACCGTGAAACCATTTGGTATTACATTTCCCAGACCAAATGGAAAGGGGAAATCAGCAAAACGTTTGCCAAAGTGCAATGCGAAGACTATTTGCACATGAAACCATTTGACAACTAAATGGTTTACAAACCGTTTGCATGCCAGCAATGAAGACCGTATGGAGGAATATAGCATACTAGACCGTTTGATCAAAATGCAAGACCATTTGGTCTATGCAAAGCAAGACCATTTGGTCATATTTTAGTAGACCGTTTGGGCACATTACTTTGCAAACCATATGAAGTTTAATACCCCAAGACCATTTAGAGGCCAATATCTCAGGACCGTTTGGTCAGATTTTAACCAAACCATTTGCACTCACAACAAAAGCATGAGGGACAAATCGATGCTGTAAATAGGACCAATAGAGTCCCCATTTAAGGCATCAGTTATGGGACGCCAACAGGCTGCCTGTATACAGGTCCGATCCAGATCATGTACCGTCCATGCCAGTTTCACTCCACCTACTGCCCGTGTTGCAATCAAGGCGATCGAGAAGAGAAGGAAGATGGAGCAAGAGAGACTGTCTGGTCTATCTTGTCATCTCCCATTTCACATCCAGATCTGCTTCGACACGACGTAGAAGACTGCATCATCTTCATCGAGCTATGACTACCTTCTGCACCGTGCTCATGGTAGATTTCTCTCTCTCTTATTCTTCTTGTTCCTCACATCATGAGCAAGTAGTCCACTTTCGCTGGGGTGCGGGGACTAGCCCCGCTACCCATGCAATATTGTTCTTTTGTTAAACTTACCATGGAAATGTATATAACTTTACATTTCGTTGTTAATCATTATGTTCGTAGTTAGATTAATTGCTTGGTTTCATCTTTGTTCTTCCTATGTTGTGAGAACTTCTATATGTAGGATTGAATGTCGTTTAACAAGTTGACTTCCAAACTAGAAATAGGATGGGATTCCTTGAGGTCGTAAGTGTATGATCTGTGAGGGGTTGAGCCATATAGCCTTCGATGACGCTTCCGTGCACCTAACGCCTGTATAGGGGGTTCACATCCTTACTTGGATTTTGTATCTTCTTGTTAATCGTCAATGTTTGTTCTTATATTAATCGCCTGCTTGCTTATCGATTAATGCGGTTGACTCCCAAACTAGAAATAGAATGTGATTTCTTCGAGGTCATAAGTGTATGATCCACGAGGGGATGAGCCATCTAGCCTTCAGTGATGCTTCTGTGTGCCTAACACTTGTATAGGGGGGGCTCAACCTTCGTTGGATTTCTGTATCTTTGGAGCTGTAAGTAAGTGATTCAGATGGTGATGAGACATCTGATGCCTAAGGTGATGCTTACGCAAACCTAACACCCGTATGGGGGGTTTTGCAACAGCCCTATTTGGATAGTTATATCTTGCCTGGATGTTTGATGTTTGGATGTGTTTGCATGTGTAGTGGTGGTAAACCTGATACCATCCCAACGATTCCATATCATTAGATCTAAATCCAACTTTAATTTATCCTTTACTTTCCTGCATTTGGTTTAATTAACCACAAACCAACCAATCGTTCTAAATATTAGTTTTACTTGAGCTAGATTCGACTGACAAAGATTCTTAAAAACGTTGTCCTTTGGGTTCAATCCTTAACTATACTGCAATAAGACTCATCCTCTTGCGGGTGGTATTATTGCACATTGGTTTTGGTAAAAGCTCATGGATTTCAACCCTGAGTGAGTTTGTTAGTGCGATAAAATCCCACATCAAATTCTGGCGCCGTTGTCGGGGACAACGGAATCAGTTAGTTAAATCCAGTTCTTTTAAGGCTAATCTAGGATTTTGTTTTTCTTTTGATACAATCGATCATCTACTTGACTTTGACTCTACTTTGTGAATCTCATTTTCAAAATCCTTCTATTTTCAGGTACTTCATAAGGATTAGTGCATGCATCACCTGAATAGTCCTAGACTCACTGCCAGCTTCGACCCGTAGATTGAAAAAACCTTTCACCCACAAAATAGAGAGAACCAAGCAAGAATGGCTCAAGAGGAGGAGATTGCTCGAAGGGTAGCTCAAGATGTTAATGCACGGAGAGAAAGATTCATGCAAGAAGCTAGAGTTGCGGTTCAAGAAGAAATTCAAGCAGCACAAGCAGTGGCACAAGAAACAGAACTACAAAAGGACCTTAGAGAGTTCTCGATCCCCAAAGCTGCTAATGTTCATCATCCAGTGAAACCTCCTCCCATCCCATCAATGCTGCCAATTTTGAGATTAGGGCACATTGGATCACATTGCTTCAAAACAACCCTTTCTATGGCAAACAAGGAGAGGATAGTCAGGAGCCTCTTTTGAGGTTTATTGATCTATGTGCTATGACAAAGCAAAATGGAGTATCCGATGATGCCAATCGACTCTGTCTCTTCAAGTATTCACTTTCTAATAGAGCAATAAGTTGGTACAATTCATTGCAAAGTGAACCCATTACCGCTTGGGAACGACTTCAAAATGTATTCCTAGAAAAGTTCTACCCTCCCTCTCTCACCTATGAAATTAGGGGATGGATAACGAATTTCACCCAAGTCCCCAGAGAAACTCTTGCTGAAGCATGGGATAGATACAAAGAGCTTCTACGCAAGTGTCCACACCATGGAATTCCTAAGAATCAACTCATTGAAATTTTCTATAGGGGTGTGGATGATGATATCAAGAGATTCTTAGACTCCTCATCTGGAGGAAACTTCATGCGTCAAAGTTATAACAACACATGGAGGGTCTTCACCCTTGGAGAAGAAAATCAAGCTAATTGGGGTAGATCTGTAGGTAAAGGAGTCTTGAAAGTAGCTATGGCTGAAGCTACTCCCGAGTACAAGTCTATCGCTGAAACCTTGAAACTCTTAGTTGCCAAGCAAGACCATATTGAATCATCTCTTGCTGCTATTGGAAGAGGACGTTCGCCCACTTGATAACAAGAATAGGTCAAGTCATCTTCATTGTTCTGTGAAGCATGTAAAAGTACTGATCATTCCACATTATCATATAATGTTCTTTACAATGTTGTTCTAAGCAGCATATGTGGATAAGGAGATAATGGTCAAATGGAAAATCTTAATGTTGTTAATACCATCCCTGGTCAAAGTTACTACAATCTGAATCAGAATAGAAATCATCCAGGATTTCAATATGGAAACCCCTCTAGAGTAGTAAACTCACATCAATTTAGTTCGAACAATCACCCATGAGGCCCACCAGGATTCCAGTCCAATCAACAATAGAATTTTGGAAATCAAGGAAATTTCAAGGGAAACTTTCAGAATAGGAACTTCAATAATTATCAAAACAATTCCCAGTACTAGAGTCTTAACCAAGTTCCTTATCAACAACACAGACAACAAGTAGGTCCTGTCTCTCCTGATGACAAGCTATCGGCCATTGAAAAGATGTTGCAAACTCAGCAAACTATGATAGCTAAGCAACAAGCTCAGCAGAAGGCTATTGAATCTCAACTCGCTCAACTCGCCGCTAGCATAAAGCTACCTACTGGAGTCTTTGCTGGCCAACCCGAGAACAATCCTAAGCATCTCGAATAGTTGAAGGCAGTCACCACCAGGACAGGAAAAGACTATTTTGATCCCCCTGCCAAGACACCTATGGTTGTTACAAATGAAGATGAACTTGTGATTGTCCAAGACTCAACAACACTGAAAGAACCAGTAACTGCTGATAAGACAGACAAGGAAAGTCTTGAGAAACCTATTGAGGAAGAAATTGAAACACCAGAACCCGATATTCCTGTATACAAGCCTCGTATACTGTACCCTACTCGTTTAAGGCAAACCAAGCTTGATACTCGGTTCAATAAGTTTAAAGAAGCTATGAAGAAACTTCATGTTGATATACCCTTTCTGGATGCGCTGGCTGAGATACCAGCCTGGACAAAGTACTTAAAGTCACTCCTCACCAGGAAATATATAACTGAAGAATATGAGGTAGTCAAGTTAGCTAAAACCACTTCCGATATCATCCAGAGTAAGATGCCAAAGAAACATAAAGATCCAGGATCTTTTGGGATTTCCTGCCATATCGGTGATTCTTCATGCAAGAAAGGATTGGCAGATCTTGGTACTAGAATCTCCATCATGCCACTCATCCTTTGCAAAAGGCTAGGGTTTGCTGAACTTCTTCCAACTGGCATGACCATACAACTCGCAGACAATTCGATAAAATGCCCGTTAGGAATTATTGAGGATGTACCTGTCAAGGTAGGAAAAGATTCCTATGTTCCGTGTGACTTTGTCATCATGGACATAAAAGAGGACGCCAGATATCCTATCATCTTTGGACATCCATTCCTCGCCACTACAAGAGTTCTAATTGATGTTGAAGTAGGAACCTTGCTGCTTAGATTAGGTAAGGAAACTCCCAAATTCAAGGTTTTTGAAAGCATGAGAAGACCAACTATGCAAGAAGAAGTTTATCCGATTGACTACATTGAACATATATCACTCCTCACACAAGCGGGATATGAACAAGACGATCCTTTAGAAGTGACTCTAACAAACCCCTCTACTAATAATTCCATCAGTGAACAAGTTAAAGAGTGTGTTCTTGACCTTGACACTGTCGAAGAAGATCCCGAAGCTACATTTGAAGGACTCAAGGTTGTGGAAGCTAGTGAAGAAACATGCGAAAAACCAGAGGCCCCCGAAATGAAGCCCCTACCTGAGGGACAAAAGTATGTGTTTTTGGATGACCTCAAGGTTTGTCCAGTAATAAAAAATTCCGATCTTACGACCGAACAAGAAGATAAACTCTTGGAAGAATTGAAGGAGAGGAAGAAAGTGATTGGCTACAAAATGAATGACCTCACTGGGGTTAGTCAAGCGTTGTGTAAGCACAAGATCCCTATGATGGAAGCTCACAAGCCAACCGTTGAACATCAATAGAAACTAAATCCAAATATGAAGGAGGTAGTCTGTAAAGAGGTCATTAAACTACTCACTGCTAGAATTATCTATCCAATATCAGACATTGTCCTTGGCCATAGGGTCAGTAACCGAGGAATTGAAGTAGATAAAACCAAGATTGAAGTGATATCCAGGCTCCCCATCCCTATCAATGTAAAGGAAGTTTGAGCATTCCTTGGTCATGTAGGTTTCTATAGACAGTTTATAAAGGACTTCTCAAAGAAAACCAAGCCGATGACAAATTTGTTACTAAAGGATGCTGAATTCAATTTTGACGACGAATGTGTTAAAAGTTTCAATAAACTGAGACATGCCCTTACTACTACACCCATCATCAGAGCTCCCGATTGGGACCACACTTTTGAAATCATGTGTGATGCAAGCGATTACACTATAGGTGTTGTCTTGGGCCAATGTATAGAAAAGAAACATTATGTGATCTATTATGCATCGAAGACCCTCGATGAAGCTCAAAGGAATTATGCTACTACTGAGAAAGAACTTCTGGCAGTTGTGTATGCCTTTTACAAGTTCATATCCTACCTAATTGGTTCAAAGGTCATTGTCTACACAGATCACACTGCCATTCGTTACCTTCTAGCAAAAAAAGATGCAAAACCTAGGTTAATAAGATGGATTCTCCTCCTGTAAGAATTTGATCTACAGATTAGAGACAAAAAAGGTATAGATAATGTTGTAGAAGACCACCTCAGTCACATCCACACTCTGGATATCGAGAAGATTCCGATCAATGATTCCCTTCCAGATGATCAGCTTATGAAGGTCTCAGAAGCTACACCCAGATGATCAGCTTATGAAGGTCTCAGAACCTACATCGTGGTACTCAAATTATGTGAACTATCTTGCTGCTGGGGTTATCCATCCTCAATGCACCGGAAATACCCTGAAGAAATTTGTGCATGATGTGAAACAGTATTACTAGGATGAGCCATACCTTTTCAAATTTTGTGCTGATGGTTTATACAGACGATGCATCGCCAAAGAAGAAGCTCAACCTATCCTGGAACAATGTCACTCAGGACCAGTGGTAGGACATATGATCTCTAAAAAGACTGCCTTGAAGGTTTTGCAATGTGGATTCTTTTGGCCCACCATATCCAAAGATTCCCATGACTTTGTCTTATCATGTGACAAATGTCAAAGATCAGGCAATATAACAAAGAGAGATGAGATTCCATTGAATCTATGGCAAGAAGTAGAGATATTTGATGTTTGGGGGGTGAACTACATGGGTCCATTCCCATCTTCTCATGGATTTTCATACATACTAGTGGTGGTGGACTACGTCTCAAAATGGGTTGAAGCCATACCAACCTTCACTAGTGATTCCAAACCAGTCATCAAATTATTAAAAGATATTATTTTCCCCCATTTTGGAGTACTACGAACTGTGATATCCGACGGAGGGTCACATTTTTAGAAAGAAGCTTTGAAGCGTTACTGAGAAAGTATGGTGTAACGCACAAGGTAGCCTCACCCTACCATCTACAAATGAGTGGACATGTAGATGTATCTAACCTCAAACTCAAGGCTATTCTGGAAAAAAACTATAGGCCGCAATCGAAATGATTGGTCATTGAAATTCAACGACGCAATATGGGCCTATCAAACTGCTTATAAAACTCCCCTCGGGACTACGCCTTTTCGATTAATATATGGAAACGCTTGCCACCTGCCAGTCGAACTGGAACACAAGGCATGGTGGGCAATTAAACTACTGAACTTTGATATGAAAGAAGTAGGCCAATCCATGATTCTGCAACTCCAAGAGCTGGATGAACTCAGGATGACAGCTTATGAGAACGCATGAATCTACAAAGAACACACCAAACTTTGGCATGATGGTCATTTGAAAAGAAAAGACATACAAGTGGGAGACCAAGTTCTGCTATTCAACTCAAGGATGAAGTTATTCTCAGGGAAACTCTGCTCTCACTGGTCTGGACCGTACATAGTCAAAAGCATCTCCCCACATGGTGCTTTCACTTTATGGAGCGAAAAGTCGGGTGAATTCGTGGCAAATGGTCAACGTTTGAAAAGATATTTCACCACAACCGACATAAGCACCGAAGTAATAATAGATCTCTCCAATCCAAAGGAACCATCATGAAGTTGAAGATATCACATCGAGCCATCGACGTAAAACAAAGGCGCTTGTCGGGAGGCAACCTGATAAATAAATTCATATTTAGTTTTAATTTTGAATTAGAAAATTTTCCTTAATTTTGTTTTCACTTTTTAGATAATTGTGTACCAAATAAAATTCACATCGCGAGATGATGTTTTGAGTTCTGATTAATCTTCATTTTTGAGATTTTCATATGGAGGATGCACGCTGATTGGAATGCAACCACATCCAGTGGTCCAAATGTCATGAACTTCCCCCTCCATCTCGGATTTAGAGTTTTCTCGGGACGATCATATTTATAAGTTCGGGGTGGAGGGTGGGTGGTACGTATCTCACTTTCCACCTTCACCCATCTAATTCAGACTCAAGATTGCATCGTCGCATTTTTGATAAAAATCCTCAAAATTTTCAAAAATTTTAAAGTTTTTTCAAAGAAATTGAACAGATACTGGATGAATTTTTGACACTTCCTATTTCATTAAAAGTCACTAACTAACCTGCTATGCATTTTGAATCATTATATCCTCCTTATTCAAAGTAAATCCTCAAAATGACCATTTTTTGAAACTAGCCTTTTGATTGAAATCATCTTGTGAAGCTTATGATTCCTAACATCATGATACTTATGCAAAAATGATAAGTGTCTGTCAAACTGATAGGGATCAAACATGCCATGCTTCTTAAATGACTAGTGGAACAATAACATGGAATCTCCACCGGATCCTCATCAAGTCATTATTTGAGCAGAGTACGACAAAGAGAACGACCTGGTGCACATAATTGTAAATCAAGTCGCATTCTGATTTGAACTCTCTTCAACACTTCTTCCATCATCTTCGTACCCCTCCATCCATAAAAAAGAAACAAAAATAGCCAAAATAGTGCCAAACCCTAAGTTCGGGGTGGCACATCACTTCCCTCTATATTCCCTTCTTCCATACCCTTCGCAAATTTTTAGGGGCATACCACAAAAAAATGCAATATCGAGTCGAATAGAGGAGAGATTTGCAATAAAAAAGATGCCAAAGCGCACACAAAAATGCAATCTCGAGTCGAATAGAGGAGAGATTCGCACAAAAAAATGCAATAAATTAAATTGCAAAGAAAATAAAAAGAAAATCTCGAGTTGAATAGAGGAGAGATTTACTTCTTCCTTCCATACCACCATTCACTCCATTTTCTACCTAATGGCACAATGCATGCCCCCACTATCCTGAAAAACACCAGTGTCAGATCAGATGCACACTTGTTATTCTACGGTTATCTCTGGACTCTTACAAAACTCTTTGACATGCTTGTTGTTGGAAAAAGTGAAGAGGAAGTGATATTGGAAAGTGAACTCATGAATGAAGATATGGTAAGACGTGTTCAGTGGTCTCAGGAGGTTGAGATACTGAGTCATACTGAGAAGAAGGAAAACAATCATGATGTGAAGATGAGGCAATCACATGAATTGAAAGTATTCATTTGGCGATTGTTTTAGATTTTGTGTTACTCGAGGACGAGCAACGTTTAAGTTCGTGGTATTTTGATGAATGAATATTCATCAAGAATTTCAATTATCATCTTGGGTCAAATTCGACTCAATGCATTCAATTTCATTTACTAGATATCAATATGTGCAAAATTACTTAACTGGTCCAACTATCATGATTTTAACCGAATTTATGTTAATTTGATGCAGGTCTTGATAAGGTTGAACAATCAAACCATTTTGAGTGGGACCCATGATGAATCCTCCAGGGATTTTATGCCTCATCACCCTCAACCATTGCCAATGGTCATGACCCCTACAGCCTTGATTCTAACAGTTTTGGCCAACCGGTTTCACCCAAGACCGTTTGAGCCCAAACTGTCCTAAGACCGTTTGAGCCCAAATGGTCTCAAGACTGATAAGCCAGCAAAGACCGATTCGAGGCATAACCCAGACTTTTTGGACGATCAATTCAAGACCATTTGGAGAAAAGATTAACGCAAGACCGTTTGGAATCTGACTCATAACCCAAGCCTATGCAACAAATGATTAAGATCATGAAGCTGAGCACTCATCACGATCGTTGTGATCAGCCACACCCATGATCCATTACCCTTTCCACAACCGTGTGGTCACGCCATGGCTGTGGCACACCACCATCAGTACCAAGGGTCTCCGCCCGCCATTCCCGTGCGAGGCAGCATGGTCGTGGGACAGTAGCATCACCACGACCGTGTTGTCACACCATGGCCGTGGCACACCTCCATCAGAACTTAAATCTTCACCCACCATGCCCGTGTGAGGCAGCACGGCCATGTAACAGCAACCTCACCATGACCGTGGTGCATCATCCCCTACCTCCCGCAACCCTGGTCCCTTCTACCGCGACCTCCACCTCCGACACTGCAATCCGCTCCGCCACATCCAACAGCAGCTCTGGCTTCACCTCACCTACTACTGCAACACCATCACACCTACTACCTTCAGCCACCACACCTCCACCAATGCCGACACTTTGCTTCCCTCCGCCTAGACCTACTGCACCATGCCGCACCCAACAGCTCCAGCGGTAGCTAAATGGTCTGATACCGTGACCATTCCAAACAATATGTGACCGAATGGAGGAGGGCACCTCGAGACCATTTGGTCTCTTGGTTTACATGCAAACTGATTGAGCAACAGACTAAGTGACCACAGCTACGTGAGTAGGATCGTTTGCCAAAGCATGCTTGCAGACCGTTTGGATTAGCAGCTCAAAGACTGAATGGAATGTGAAGACTGAATGGCTGGAACCTCGAGACATTTGAGGAAGGTATCATAGACCATTTTCTCTAATCTGACCATGAGACTGTTTGGTATTACATTTCCAAGACCGAATGGAAAAGGGAAATCAGCAGATCATTTGCCAAAGTGCAACGTGAAGACTGTTTGCAGATGAAACTATTTGACAACTAAACGGTTTACACACCGTTTGCATGCCAGCAATGAATACCGTATGGAGAAATATAGCATACCATACCATTTGCTCAAATTGCAAGACCGTTTGTTCTATGCAAAGCAAGACCATTTGGTCATATTCTAGTAGACCGTTTGGGCACATTACTTAGGAAATCATATGAAGTTTAATACCCCAAGACTGTTTAGAGGCCAATATCTCAGGACCGTTTGTTCTGATTTTAACCAAACCATTTGTACTCACACCAAAAGCATGAGGGCCAGATTGGTGCCTAAAAATAGGACCAGCAGAGTCCCCATTTAAGGCATCAGTTCCGAGATGCCGACAGGCTGCCTGTATACAGGATCCGATCCAGATCCAGTACCATCCACACTAGTTTCACTCCACCTATTTCCTGTGTTGCAATCAAGGGGACCGAGAAGAGAAGGAAGACAGAGTGAGAGAGATTGTCCGGTCTGTCTTGGCATTTCCCGTTTCGTGTCCAGATCTGCTCCGACACGACGTAGAAGGCCGCATCATCTTCACCGACCTGCGACTACCTTCTACACCATGCTCATGGTGGATTTCTCTCTCATCTCTCTCTTATTCTTCTTATTCCTCGCATCATGAGTGAGTAGTCCACTTTCACTGGGGTGCGGGACTAGCCCCGCTGCCCATGCAATCTTGTTCTTTTGTTAAACTTACCATGGCAATGTATATAACTTTTCATTTCATTGTTAATCGTTATGTTCGTAGTTAGATTAATTACTTGCTTTCATCTTTGTTCTTCCTATGTTATGAGAACTTCTATATGTAGGATTGAATGTCGTTTAACAAGTTGACTCCCAAACTAGGAATAGGATGGGATTCCTTCAGGTCATAAGTGTATGATCTGTGAGGGGATGACCCATCTAGCCTTTGGTGATGCTTCTGTGCACCTAACGCCTGTATAGGGGGTTCACAACCTTAGTTGGATTTTGTATCTTCTTATTAATCGTCGATGTTTTCTCGTATATTAATCGCCTACTTGCTTATCGATTAATGCGGTTGACTCCCAAACTAGAAATAGAATGGGATTTCTTTGAGGTCGTAAGGGTATGATCCATGAGGGGACGAGCCATCTAGCCTTCGGTGACGCTTCTGTGTGCCTAACGCATGTATAGGGGGCCCACAACCTTCGTTGGATTTCTATATCTTTAGAGCCATAAGTAAGTGATCCGGATGGTGACGAGACATCTGATGCCTAAGGTGATGCTTATGCGAACCTAACACCCATATGGGGGGTTTTACATCAGCTCTATTTGGATTGTTATATCTTTCCTGGATGTTTGATGTTTGGATGTGTTTGCATGTGTAGTGGTGGTGAAACCTGATACCATCCCAGTGATTCCATATCATTAGATCTAAATCCAACTTTAACACATCCTTTACTTTCCTGCATTTAGTTTAATTAACCACAAACCAACCAATCGTTCTAAATATTATTTTTACTTGAGCTAGATTCGACTGAAAAAGATTCTTAAAAACATTGTCCTTTGGGTTCAACCTTTAACTATACTACGATAAGACTCATCCTCTTGTGAGTGGTATTATTGCACATTAGTTTTGGTAAAAGCTCAGGGATTTCAACCCTGAGTGAGTTTGTTAGTGCGATAAAATCCCACGTCAAGATGTCACAACACATACCTTTGAAGACTTCAACAATCTAGCGTTTTGCGCCCATGGGAGGACAATTTTGTGGTTATTTTGGAAGGAGGAAATCTACAAATATTACTCCCAGGCCTCAGAGATATTTTGTCAACATGAGGGTACATGACAGTAAATGTCATGACAACTTGCTAACTACTGCTAGTCGACGATCTCACCAATGTATACATGGAATTCTATGAAATGTTGCGAGATGTTGTGTCAAAAAAGGAATCAAGCTAGCTACAATGGCTGATAGATCAATTAAAGTACAATGTTCCATGATGGATTTTTGTGCCAATCTTACATGATGCACACTGGGCACTACTAGTAGGGGACACCGTCAATAAAACATCCATCTACTACAACAACTTAGATGCTATGTTCAGTGCAAAGTGCACAAAGTATCACAAAACAACCAACAATGTCATTGAAGAATGAGCCGCTTTGGTAACCAACAAGATTACAGAGTTGATCAGAATCTTTGGCTATGACATTCCCTCTGATATTAAGTTTGAGAAACTACAATTCTATCATAGGTGTCCTCAGCAAGAACCTCTTTCAAATTATTGCAGCTTCTACGTACTTTATTGGAGACAAATGTTGGCTTCTTACCAAAAGGTTGAACAATGTCAAGAAGACTACTACCACCACCTCTGAGGACAATATGCTATGAAGATCCTAGCTTCAGAATGGTCGATCACACACAATGACCTATAATTTTCCAATTCTATATCAACCTCATTCTTTGACACCCTGTAGACAGGGTGGATGATACATTTGGTGGGGTCTGAATAGGCGAACATGGTACGTCTCCACTATGACATTAATTGATTTCTACCCCGCTTAATAAATTTTGACAAAATTTGGACAATCGACCTAATTGGATAATTTTGGCTTGATTTTTGTATATACATATAAAGACCCTTGTTGAAATATTGGTATACAACTAGTCTTAAAAAATGTAGTTTTTGAATCCATTTTTCCAAGATTGTGTCATAACCCCAACCCTTAGACTTTCTTGTCTTCAAGTTCTCTCTAAGCGTAATTATTTGAAGAATGGCAATCTAGGCTTCTTAATCTACTTAAAATTGTTTGAGTGCGATAATGCCTTAATGTCATCCTAGCCTCGAGATAATGTAGAAGGTATAGGTATGTTAGTAAATCAAGAATGAATCTCAAGGAAAGGAGGACTCAACCTACCACACTCTTGATTGGCACCATAATCCCAAGTACAGGTAGGAAAGCACATAACCCTAGCAAAAGAAAAAAAACTACCCCTTCTAGTTTTAAAATTCCCTACTTTGGGATCAAAAGAGGAACGAGAGCCCAACTTTTTATTAAAAAAACTATTATCCCAAAGCCCCTATGAGAAAGAATAAAATCCGAGAGGAATTAAAAAATGAGAGTTGTGCTTGGAAAGATGTTGAAGGACTCCGCCCTGTTGGTGTATTATTGCACTCACAAATGCAGATATGTCATGCTTGGTAGTGGAGTCTAGAAGCCAACCTTTACACGCCTACACTACAAAGGGAACCTCACACAACCACCTGAAATTAAATCAGGGCCCTCTAAGACAGCACCACCTCTAAGGTAGCTTAATGGTTGAGAGAACATGAGGAATGTAGGAATCATTGAAGCCTTAGCCTACCTAAACACAATATCTAGGAGACCAAAAAAATAAAAGTTTGGTTTGAAAGCTACCTCTGCCAGAACTTTGCGCAAGTTCAACCTGGAATATGATCATTAGTGCTTCATGAAGGAGGAACTCTCTAATAAAGAAAGTCATGGTCAGCAATACGAGTATCGAAACTCCTAGCTAAGAGAGAGATTTTTGGGTGCCAACAACCTCTTGACCAGATGCATAAGTCTTGACTTGAGACTAACATTATCACATTTTGTGCACTCACTAAATAATGACCAATAAAGCCCTTTGAAGTCATTTGATGCTTTAATTCTATTTGTTAGCCTAAGGACATGATAGACTCTAAGTTTGGGAAAGCTGATAACATCCAATTTTATGGATATTATATGTTTTACTTTATCCATATTTCTCCACTATTTAGACTAATTTATATCCATTTCCCTCCTACCCCGCATATATTCTCCTTACCTTATGTTGACAAGGAAATGGCATTAAATGTAGGAAATAAAGGATGGGAAGCTTGATTATCAAAAGCTAAGCCATCACCAGATGACAACTGATGGCCCTTGAGTAGTTGTTGGCTCACCCTCACCAGATACTACCTAACATCTCCCTGCTCTGCTACAAGTTGATAACTGCAGCAACCCGTCACCCACAGGAGCATCTGCGCCTATCAATCAGTGGTGTGTATGCTCCTATCAACTGAAGGCGTGTATGTTCCTGTCAACAGTAGATGAACCTGTGGGCATAAACCGATGATGCTCCAACACCCATTATCTGATGGAGCATTTGTTCCAGTCAGTCGAAGGTGCGTCTAATATTGTCAATTGCTAGGGCGTCTGCACCCATCAGCTGATGGTGCACATGCTACTGACATCCGATGGTGGCCTTGACATGTATTGTACTTAGGACCGTTGAGCACGTTTCCTAAGGACGGGTACCTAAGATGCTTGGGGCATAAGTAATGGATCCCAGGATGACGCCTATAAAGAGGAGATGATCATATACGTAATTAAGATTGTCATTGTGCACTCTACTCTCGAGCGAGCACTACCGACCAGACATGGATCTGCGAAAGGAAGGAGCCACCATTGAATGATCTTCTCTTCCACCAGAGGATAGGAGAGATAGACGAGATCCCACCAGTCTCGACATCCATACCCTCACCCATTCTCAGAGTTCCTCCAATGAGGAGGAAGAAGGAGAAAATGAGATCGCGTGCATTATTTCTTTGGGCCTAGAGCAACAGAACTAAGCCATCAGTTGTGTCCATCACCTGGTCACCATATGTGTATCCCCAGTCCCCTGCTTCAACTTTCTTTTCCTTATTTTTACATATTCCCCTTCATAAAGTTCTCCATGTCTCCATCTATTTGTAAACCCAAAATGCTACTCACGAGAATGAGTGGATAAAAACATTACTTGGGTTGTTAGTAGCCACTAAAGCTTTCCCAACATGTATATACTTGCATCCTTATATATATGTCCTTAACGATGATTATCTCCATACTCTTATTCTTGAATGCATCACATGCTTAGCTACCTTCTTGTGATGTTTGATTATTGGCGCCTCAAAAGAGTCGTACTAACCTTATCTGTGTGTTATGGAGTAGTACAAATACATGAAAATGTTGGAATGCTAAAGCTAATGGTCATATGATTTTCTTTGGGATTGTTTGTTTGTCTTCTTAAGAGAGAGAGAGAGATGACCTTATAATCTAGATATATATTAAGATTGAGAGAGGAGGGAATAGCCATATATGCTGATTGCTTGCAATCTTTATAAGGGTATACCAAAGGGTATGAGTATTCCATGTTGGTGAGAGATTTTAGTAGGTGAAACCTGATCCAAGTTCCCTTCCATATTTTCTCACATCTTTGTTGTTTGATTTTGGTTCTCTTGTTTTGTTATCTTTTTTTTCTTATTATTACTTTGTTTGGAGTAGCACCATTCCTTATAGAACACCATCTTGATCTACCTTTTTTTTGCATCCCTTCTCATCAACAAATCCAGCAAAATGCACAGGGCTCATCGTCGGGGAGGGAAAAGAACAAAATGGAGTTGTGTTGTTCGCTGCCTCGACGTCGGCATCGTCCCACATGGAAAGAGAAAGAGCACTCCACCCCAGCCCGACCTGTGGGTCCGCTAACGTCAAGCGAGGAGTTGAGCCTGAACTGGCAAACCGAAGTCACTTTCGGGAACATACTTCCTACATCCCACATGTGTCCAGTCCAGCGGCGCAGCGCAAACGACCGAATCCTGGTACGAGACCTCATTCTATTTTGCATGAACCTGGGAATTCAGATATGGACTGCTTTCTGGGAAGGCCTGCATGACCTTGTTCATGAAATGTCATTTGGCCGATTTTACTTATACAACGGGGGTGGAAAGGTACAAGCAAGTCTGAAGTGCGATCGTCCATGAATCCCACTTTCCGTTCTCATTCCGTTTTTGGGTCGGGATCAGTCATCGGAAGGGTTCGCACCTTTACGGTTCTTTCCCAATCCAAGTCCAAGGGGGGAAAGAGAGACGGAGATCCCGTTAGGGGCGGGCGGGTGATCATGGAAATCAGCTCGAATCTGCTCTTCCGGGACCGGGCAGTAGGGTGAATCCATGCATCACTCATGGGGGAAGAGGAACGAACGCTAATTGTCAAATTGTGTCTATCAGATAACTACTTGAATCCAAATTCTTAGGTTCCTCAATGCTGGCAAAAGAGCTTTGAGACTTCCCTCCCGAGGAGATAATGTGAATCAATAATGAAAATGAATGCGATGATCAAAGAAGCGGATAGACATAGGTCAAAGGTACAACCGCTACCGCCAGTAGGATTTCCTTGCTTTACTAACGAGCTAACCTACAAACCGCTCCGTGGGCTTCTATCCCCCTGGTCATATTCAACCGAAGCCCTCTCATCTAAGTCTGATCTGACAATGCCAAGATCCTCAGCAGGGAAGAGCAAGAGCGTAGCGAAGCGAATAAAGCTCAGGGAGGTTTGTGAGTGTAGCAGCGAAGCGAGCAAAGCTCAGGGAGGTTTGCGACGTGTAGCGTTAGCGTCCCCTCTTACACGCGCGTATATAGTATCGCGCATACGCACATACATACGCGCTATACGTGCATGTGCATTATGCACCCATGTGCATGGGCCCACGCATAATCCATGCACATAGGTGACGTACACACACGTCGGGGAAGACACAATGGATCTGTACGCTCAAAGACAAATGACCAAGTCATTTGGAGACCGGAGACTTTTGCCGCCGCAAGGTTGTACCCTCGTACGCAGCAGGATCAAGGGAACTCCCCTTTCTATTCTATCTATGGAAGGCACATGAGTCCGAACGCTATTATGAATGTGCGACCCCCCCCCACTACGTAGGTACCTGTGCTGGTGAGGCGTCGGTCGGTCCCCAAAACGGCGGCAGCAGCGCGAGGAGTGGAAGACCGGACATGCTGCAACCTAGGGATCACTAGGTAGTTCTTCCTTCAATAGGGGGTCAGTCATCTGGGCGCGCTAAGGTGACAGTGGATGACATAGGAGGATGCGTTGTTGGTTTTTCCATCATCCAATCCACAACAAATCGAATGAAACCAGAATGCCTACCCAAAATCTTAGGGCCCAATCCGCTCTCGCTCGCCGCTACGGACGAGGTCTTGGTTGATTTCCCTTCCTTTAGCTACAGAGATGTTTCAGTTCGCTAATTTTGAAAAGTCCAAAGAGCGCAGACGGGAAAAGTCTTAGCTTAATAAGACTCAACTGAGAATATGCTTACTATAGCTATCACACTTATCCCAGACTACCAAACCTGATTCGGCCAACTGATTGAGCTCACTTCCTTTCAACTACAACTGATTCTGAGACTAAACCAGAGAATCTAATGAAGAAGTTAATTCCCTTGTGAAACTTCAAATTCTTGACTGACTTGAGACACTGCAACTACAGCTACTTTAGCTGCAGCTACCTTCTTATAAGGCACTTCTCTCTCTTGATTCTATTCCCACAATTCTTCATAAACCCGCGGAGCGGAATATCCAATAGTTCAGGTACAAACCTATGGGGCATCTTTTCCCCTGACAGCAACAACTCATAAAACAACTGGACAAGCTACTTGAGGCAAGACAACAGATAGAGTCCAGTCCCTACCTAGCTTTCAGGTATCCCGCCAATGGCTGAGATGTTCAGTTGACTCCCTCCCCTTAACCCCCCTGACCCCTACGAGTGAGCAGAAAAGGGAGGAGAAAAGAGGCCCTCGCTAGTAATCGCGGATCAGCATGCCGCGGTGAATATGTACCCGGGCCTTGTACACACCGCCCGTCACACCCTGGGAATAGGTTTCCCCCGAAGCATCGGACCAAGGAGCAAGCATTCCTTATGTGTACCCCGGGGCGGGGGGCACAAAGGCTTTTGGTTGTCTTATTAGCGCATACCACGGTGAGGTATGTGACTGGGGTGAAGTCGTAACAAGGTAGCTCAGCTCACCAATTTCAAGAAGGTTGCATCAAGGGAAGATGATGGCAGAACACCACAGACGCTGGAAGATTGGGGCTGGTAATATCTCCTTCTGGCAAGACCGATTCCATTTCTCCTTCAGAATTCTTGACCATCCAATTTGAACATGATATAAGAATCAATCACCATCCAAACCTTACCAAAGAACTTGTAACTCTCAAGATAACTCAATATTCATGAATTCACTTATGTCATTGGACATTTATGGATTCCAAAAGTACACTCCATCACCGATCATATATTCTCCCTACTATCAAAGTCTCAATTACCATTCAAATAAATCAACATATACATATGAGACTTTAAATAATCCTAACATAATCATTATCTTTAAGATATACTTCTTCCAAATAGACTATATACATAACCATATATTTCTAGTGAAGTTTTACTATTAAAATATATAACTCTTCCAAATATGAGCCTTTTATAAGATCATTTGTCC
The DNA here is from genome assembly GCA_963693085.1 of Alisma plantago-aquatica. NCBI lineage: Eukaryota > Viridiplantae > Streptophyta > Magnoliopsida > Alismatales > Alismataceae > Alisma > Alisma plantago-aquatica. The sequence continues at coordinate 970,060,642 of OY856411.1, read as the reverse complement.
ACTCAATAAAATCCCTTAAGATGGATCATAATAAAGGAATTAACATCAAAATTAATCACCAAAGCATATATGAAAATTTCCAAAAACAACAAGAGTATGAAAAAAATGCCAATAAACATTGGTGTACTATTTATGGTTAGATCAGGTACCAGTAAGGTCAATAGTCATTTCATGAATTTTATAATTTAGTATCTTCATGAACATAGTATGATCATTTGAGATTAAATAAAGACACATGAATTTTCTACACTTTAATGACCACCTACTTGGGGCATGTTGCATAATCATAATTAGAACATCATAATTATAACATCATAATAATTCATCAAATATATGAAACATGCACTTAAAGATGACCAAAATCATAATATAGGGTTTTAGCAAAAAATAATGAACTTAAATAAATTTTGTTAAGATTATAAGTATTATGAATCTTGATGATCAATTTGAGATCAATTAAATTATAAGATCCTAGACATCATGATGTTACAAAGGGAATCTAAAGTCATTGCATAACATTTTATAAATAGAATAGGTATGGTACTACCTTTGGGTAATGGTTGAAATATCCTAAATGAATTAAGAAAAAATTTATGTAACATGTATTTTCCACGTGAACAAACCGATAATAGTACAACCCTATAATATAGTTCTATTTTGCTAAAGAATTTGACATGGGAAAACACCTAGGTTTTTGTTTGGATAATTAGGAACATATATGATTAACCTAATACATGAGTAGAGATAAAATGAATTGAAGAGGTTAATTCAGTGATGAAAATCAGGGTTGAAACCTATGTTTTATAAGTGCAAAGAAGATACCATATATAACATCAATAAGATGTAGCTTAAATTTTAGTGCATAATGGAGATGTGGAACGAAGCTAAAATAAAAAAACAAATAAAACAAGAAAAACATAAAAATGTGATATAGATAGGTGAAGGGAAAAGTATGATTAATTCCTTATAAAATGTAAACTCATATAATGAAATACTAATATATAGGGTACTAGCAAATGAAATCCTAAAACAACAGAATGTCAAGACATAATAATTTACTAATTCAAGGTTTCAACTGGTATATAAGGTAGGGTGATTACACCCTACAATCACTATGGAATTGGTATGTCAAATTAGAGGACGCCAGGATCCGTGGTAACTCAAATTTTCTAAAATAAGAGGTAGTGGCCCGATTGAGTCGAAGTTCATTTACTATCACTTAAAAATGAGATCAATTCAATTTTGAGAAAAAAAATCCTTATTATGTGGGGATAATGTGATGCCACAATATTATGATTTTAATAAATAATGTTACACTTGAGGTTTCGGATGTTTACTAGATGAGTAATATGAAATTTATGTATTGTTGGTAAATATATAAATCCAATTAACCATGGAATTTTATTAAACTATAATGGAGGATTATGTGTGTTGAAGGAGATTTATTATGTTTGATAGAAATTATTTATAAATTTGAGCATTTATAACGCAAAAAATCCAAATAGATATGTTCATGAGTTAATATGGTTTTATGAATTATCTTGAGGTGTACAATGGTATATCCAGCATAATCCAATTCATTTAGATGATTGAGTGAACAAGTTATTGCTACATTTAAACATCAATATCCCCCTATATGAAGTTATTTTGAGTACTTTGCTTAATGGACAAATATTAAGATTTGGGTTTCAATTTTTTTTTTAATATGGAGTAAATATTGGTGTCTTATAATTATACTCATGTAGTTAAATGATGTTCTTAAAGAAAGTGTTTTGTGTTTCAAATTGAATGAATTGAATGGTTGGTTTATGACTACATTTGTTGGTGATTTACATAGATTATATGAGTTAATGGAGTCACTAGATTTTAATTGGTGTGAGAAGTGTGTCCCACCATGTCATGGATTCTAGATCCCATGACCCTACTATTTACCTTTGGATACATTTGGAATATTGGAAACGTAATAGCACTAGGATGGAAGAAAACATATTATAGAGTATTCCAAAAACTAAAAAGACATGACAAGGTTTGGTGTTTCTCTTACAACCTTTGTGTCAGGGTTAAACACACATTTCCATGTGTGTTGTTGTCTTCAATATGATAGAGTGTTTGTTATGGCCCCCTATTCTCACATTGTGTTTCTTTAATGATGAGATAGAATTTCTCACTAATGCCTCTCCACCCTCGCCTACGAAAGAGAGTATAAGAGAAGAGAAGGAGAAAGGGATCCCTAAGAGGGATTTTGAGGTTCCAAAAGTGGCAATGATGCTATACAGATTGTAAGAGGGTTGATTAGAATTAGAGAGAGGGAAGAAGTAAGAGAAGGAGACATGTTTTCTTTGGAAATCTTGATGTCAAAGCCACATCAATTGGACATTATGGGGGAGTTCAAAATTTTATTATATTTTCATTTTTAGGTAGAGAAAATTCCATAAATATTTTATGAATTACAAAATCCTAGGATATCAATGCAATGTGACCATGTCATGACGTCTTGTATATCCAACATGAACCTAGAGGTGAGGATGCACGGAAATATAATATGTTAGATACCACACATCCAACATACAACCTCATGAAAACACTTCTAGTTAAGAAATTGAAGTAGTAGATTACTAGAGAGGAGACAGGAAGTTGGAGTCATCCTTGTGGATAGATGGCCATTGCCCAACTTAACATGTGGATGGAACTAGACATCAAATAGTTTTGTTTCTATTATGGAATTGTGTCTAATTCTAAGATGCTTGATCTTTTTAATTGGTTAATTAAAAAAGAAATATCAATTAATAAATCATGCTTTCACTCCATAAGATATGATTAATCTTAGAAATAGTGTAATCAATGTCTCCATTGACCAACAATTCACAAACAAAAGATATGAACTCAGGAGAAATGTCCAATTTATTGTAGAACCCTTGTTTCATACATTATAGTATATATTTTATGATAGTTAATCTAAGAGTCAATGTAACTATTTAGAATAAAAATAAGACTACTTAGTATATGTTTCGACAATTCCTTAAGAAATAGTGTAACAACCCTAAAATATATGCAAGGCATATGAGGACTTTGATCAATAAATAACTTATTAATATTAGGTAATTTAATAATATGTGTAACTATCTCATTTGAATATAAATATTAATTACAAAAATATATTAAGCATAAGAACTGGAAGTAGAGTATGGCATTACTAAAAAATAGATCAGTAATAAAATATCAAAAACGAGATGGGTATTGGGTTAGACAAAAGTTGCTTGGATCTATATACCAAGACTACTAACGATCCTAATATTAATAATGGATAGTTGTTAGTAATAAAGTTTTTACTATAAGTCTTGGTTATACAAGGATGGTAACAGAAATCTGTAAATAGAGGTACTTTGTCTAGTATATTTTTATTCAAATATTTTATTTAGATAAATTAATTGATACATATATCTTCACTTGTATTTTATTACTATTATATAATATAATAGTTGCAAAATGACATCCTTTTAATGAAATATTTTGACATATGAACAATTCTTGTTCTTTGATTTCAATATTATGCATTCTTATTTCTCACCAAAAATGATAATTAAGAACATTTTTAGAGAGATATGATATATCTATGTTGTGTGACATATGGAGTAGTCCAAGAGGTGACTAAGTATACATTCCTTAACAGATGTATGCATATTTTCTGGTTCAATGGATGGGAGACATGGTTGCATTTGGGATAAGTATACCCCATATAATGTAATGAAAATGTGTAGAGTTAGAGATCAAATTTAATTGTTACGATAGAAGATTCATACTTTACACTTTCATTCATAACACAACTATTTTTATGATTATAATAAGATGATACATATATTGTTCAAAGTTATCATCATAGTATTTTCTTTCATTCTATTTTATTTTTTAGTTTCATAGATACCTTGAGGAGGAAAGTTTTTATTGACAAAACAGTCAAGTGGTTCATTAGTAGTTAGTGTATAAATATATAATGTTGTATGTTGGTAACTTTTAGTGTAAATGATACTTTTTGAAAGTTAATGGTTTAATAATATCACATTATATTGAGCATGATTTTGGGCTGCAATGGTAGTTATGTTCATATATGCTAAAATTTTAATAGTTTCCATTGTTTGCTAATATATATCTTGTAGGATTATAAGCCTAGACAACCTTGTTGTGAGGGTTTCAATTTGTACTGTAAACATGGACTGTATGTTGAAAAATTAGGGACACAAGGACCATAGACTTGTACTTTTATAAACCTAAGTTATTAATATGATAATAATGTTTCTTATAGTCACATGTAGGGGGCATGTGACCTCTTTTTAAGACACATTGAGAATGAAGAAGACATGTTGATTACAAGTGTTTAGACACAATTTGGATCCTAGGGAAGGGAACCTCAACCTCTATATGGATATTTAATGATAGAAAAATTGTCTCCTACCTTAATATGTGTTGCATATCCTGAAGGGTTAACCAACAGTGGAGATCCTACCACTAAGCATGTTGTGGTCAAATATGGGGCACGAAATCGATTTAGTGAATAAATTTGTCTTAGCCCTTGCTCCAAAGTGACCCCTAGCACAGGCCATTTGAATGTAAAAGTGAAAATTTTAAACCCCCTTAAACCATTTTCTCTACAAATTTAGATTTATCTAGGGGTAGGAAGAAAAGAGATATTCATGGGAGTTTTTAGCATGAAGGCAACTAAAATTTCATGGATTTCATAATTATTTGCTTACAATATAGTTTTATGGGATGTAAAAATCAATTTGGAGAATATCCTACCGGTCTAGATGAGATGTAATAAGGGAAAATGAAAGGAGATCATGAGTCTAGTGTATCTCATGTGTTCCCTCAATTTTTGCTTCCAAATATACCCAAATAGAATTTTTTGAAAACACATTGCAATTTTATCCATCAAACTAAGAGTCACAGTATTGAGATTCTTAATTTTCTTCTTTTTTCTTAATGATTATATTAAAAGGAGTGTGTTGTACAATTTCTTTATAAAATACTAGTAGAACCATAAATCTATATGGAATCAATATGGTGACTCTTTTGTTTTAGCAAAACCAAGAGACTATCGTATTTAGCCTATTTCCCTCATGTAGGAAGATGAACAACTTCATATAGAATTCCTACTACTAGAATTGAAACTAGATGGAATAAAATTGAATGAATTAGAACCTAGATAATTAGGCACCTCCTTGGGAGGAAGGCTGTATTTCCAATCCACCTTCTTTGTTTTTAGATGATGTTGAAACATGGATGTATTTCCAATCCCCCCCTGTAGTGCCCCAATCTTGTTTTATGACATCTTAGAAAATGTTGCTTCAATGGTGTGACGCCCCATGCCACACAAAGCGAGATTACTCAAAACAAAAATTGCATAAGAGATATTAACAAGTGTATTATCAGAAAACACTAGAAATTAAAACCATTTTACATTAAGATATCAAGCAACAAAAACTTTCACATATAAGTCCTTTCATGCCTCAAAGAATATACAAGGCATTCTATCAACATGTAACCAATGAATAGTTCCAGAACATATACACATGATTCCATCATAACTGTACATAATAGGTCGTACCACCCAAGTCCAACTGAGCACTTGATAAGTCAAAATCAGTGCCATAAAAGGTCTAATGGAAGAGCCAAATTCCACGACCTCACCACACCTCTTGGTCAGTATAAGAGAAAAACTACAGAGATATATCAGTCAACTGCAACGATGACATATAGTCTAAATTCAGGGATTGGCTCACGCATGGCCATCCACATATTTAATCATAACTAGCCCACCTTAGTATAGGTACGACGCTAGAAGAATAGGGTCACACATGGCCGTTCTAACAAGAATGAGTGGCTCACACATGGCCATCCAATCCACAATGAGATCGGCTCACGTATGGTCATCTCACACATCTTGTAGTTAAGGATACAAGGATTTACTCAACTTATACCCCACATGTTCAAAAATATGCACTCCGAGTTAAACTCATTTCACCGTTCAGCAAATGCTGACACTAAATGGATCTATGCAATAGGGAAAAGTACACTATTATATTTCACTTGATTAATTATACCAATTAAAAGGTCTTTTAGCATAAAGAAAGTTACAACGTATAAACTCAAAACAAGTTCTATATAAATAAGGGCATAACTTATCACCAGAACATACTAAAACATATGAGGTGTGATCTCATCACATCATAACTTTATGCAAGTTATTAATCATAAGTCCATTACAAGGACCAATGTCCATCATAAGGACCAATGTCCATCACAAGGACCACATATCTTAGGGTAACAATCCTGCATCTTCATCATTGAGGAACAATCATCTCATATAAGACAATAAGCCATCATTAGGTCATAAGACCAGTGTCTCCTCTTTAAGAGTTACAATATCACACGTGCCTTACAAGGCTTATTCCAACATACTATAATCACCATAGCTCATACATGGCTATGTTCATCAATTGGTCTTTCCTACATGGTTAAAAACTGATAGTAAGAAAACAATACATCATCCACACCTTCATATCATAGGAATTGGAATCTACACCATACATTTACATCAACTAAATTAGGGTTTGCAAGGTTGGATCAACAACCACCCTTAGATCATTACTTTCATCATCATTATGAGGTGCATTATGAGGTGATGAAACATAGTTATGTGCGGCTTTGAAGGGTCTACGACTTCTGTCTGTCATGTGCTGCTTTCAATTGTTGATGTATCACTTTGATCTTCTCTTTTGTCTATTACACAAGCTCAAGGCCAAGAAGATGATACTCACCTGTCTCACACCAACACAATAGAGATCTACAATGTATCCCATAACATGCCTCATACGGTTCCATGTTTATGCTACACTGATAGTTTTTGTTATAGGAGAACTTTATCAAACTGAGATGTACATCCCAACTTCCTGAAAACTGAAGAACACATGTCCTCAAAACATCCTCCAAGGTCTGAATGGTCCTTTTAGATTGAAAATATATCTATGAGTGAAAAGTGGTGCTAAACTTCAACTGCATACCCAAAGTTGTGTGTAGTCGCTCCCCAAAGTGACTCATGAACTAAGGACCTCTGTCAGACATGATAGTTGTTGGAACACCGTGCAAACGCACTATCTCATCCACATACTTCTAGGAAAGTTTCTCTACTATGAACGTTGTCCTCACATGAAGGAAATGCGCTGACTTGGTCAATCTATCAACGATCACCCAAATGGAATCATAACCTTTGGCTGTCCTGGGAAGACCAACCACAAAGTCAATAGTTACATGATCCCATTTCCACTGAGGTATAGGCAACAGTTGCAATGTTCCTGCAGGCTTCTGATGTTTGGCTTTGAATTTTTGACATACTACACATCTTGTAACAAACTTAGCCACATATTTCTTCAAGCCTAGACACCAATACATATCCTTCAGATTGTGGTACATCTTGGTGCTACCTGGGTGCATAGCATACATGGATGATTGAGCCTCCTCTAGCACCATCTTCCTTAGATCATTAGCATCAGGAACCACTATCTTATTATGGTAATAAATTGTCCCATCATTTGACTTGTGAAAACCATCATGCTTCTCGCTGTCGAACTCTACTCTAATCTACTATACCACAACATCCTTCTGTTACGCCTGTCTGATCTACTGTCTCATCATACGCTTCACCTATAACTGTGCCAACAAACTAGCTAACAAGGAGACTTCCAACTTGACATTCATCTAACACTAGGAGACCAACATGTCTTACTTGTGACTCATCAAAGAACTCAATTGGCCTTTATCTATGGTTGAGGATGAAGACTTCCTACTTAATGCATCAGCTACAATGTTCAACTTTCTCGGGTGATAATAAATTGTGCAATCGTAATCTTTGATAAACTCCATCCAACAATGTTGCCTCATATTCAACTCCTACTTGAAAAGATGTACTTCAGGTTCTTATGATCCGTGAAGATCTGACATTTCTCCCCATATAGATTGTGCATCAAAATCTTCAGGACATGAACCATAGTAGCTAACTCTAAATCATGGGTTGGATAGTTCTCCTCGTGTTTCTTAAGCTATTGGGAAGCAAAAGAAGCCACTTGCTTATCTTGCATCAACACATAACCCAGACCAGTCTTGGATGCATCAAAAAAGACACATATCCTTTTCCTTGCTCAGGTAAAACCAGAACCGGTGCACTTTTCAACTTCTCCTTCAATGTTTGAAACACACAGTGACATCTTTTATCCCAAATGAATGGAACATCCTTCCTCATCAACTTTGTTAGGGGTAGGGTGATAACATTGAAGTCCTTAAAGAACCTTTGATAATAGCCTTCCAGACCTAGAAAATGGAATACTTCAGTCGGTGTCTTTGATTGTTAGCACCTTGTCACAGACTCCACCTTCTTAGGGTCCACGCGTACTCCATCAATATATATGACATGCCCCAAGAAAGCTACCTCCCTAAACCAGAACTTGTACTTTGAACTTGGCATAAAGTTGGTGTTGTCTCAGCACAGTCAACGCCTGACGAAGATGTTGTTCATGCTATTGACTATCCCGAATATATACCAAGATGTAATCTATAAATACCAACACGAACTAGTCAAGAAACGGTCACAACACCCTATTCATCAGATCCATGAATGTTGTTGGTGCATTGGTTAGCCCAAATGGCATAACCAAAAACTTGTAGTGAGCATACCTCATCCTAAAAGCTAACTTGGGTATGTCATCCTCCTTGATCCTCAACTGATGATAGCTTAATCTCAGATCAATCTTTGAGAACACCTTCATGCCACACAACTAGTCAAACAAATCATCTATCCTTGATAAGGGATACTTATTCTTTATCGTGACCTTGTTCAACTGTCTGTAATATATGCACAACCTCAATGACCCATCCTTCTTCACATACAACACAGGAAAACCCCAGATGATGTACTTGGCCTGATGAAACCATTTTCAAGCAGTTCTTGGAATTGTCTCTTCAACTCTACCATCTCTGTTGGAGCCATCATGTACGGTGACTGAGCTATAGGTTATGTACCAGGAACTAGATTGATATCAAAATCAATCTTGCGGGGTGGGGGAACACCTGGAAACTCCTCAGGAAACACATCCTCGAATTCTCTAACCACTGACACCTCCTGGATACTAGTACTCCTCACCTCTGTATCCATCATGTGTGCCAAGAATGCCTTGCAACCCTATCTTAGAACTTTCTCACCACCATGGCCCAAACTAGTCACATTGAAAGAATCTTCATGTCTCCTGGGAAGATCCATGTCTCACCACCATCCACAAACATTGCTTGCTTGGAACTACAATCCAAGACCACTCTATACTTCTCCAAGGTATCCATCCAAAGGATCACATTGAATCCATGCATGTCAAGTGGTATGAGATCCACTTGAATGTTGTGTTCTGAAAAAGTAAGAGCACAGGAAGGACACACATTCCGCAATACTGTAAAACCTACCAATGGGGTTTCTAGCAACAAACTATTCTTTTTATGAATAATAGGCAAAGGACAACTACAAAGCACTTCGCATGCGATATAAGAGTGTGTAGCACCCATATCAATCAAAATAGATATAAAGCAAGAAGAAGACAAATCAGAATGAAATAACTCCAAATGACCAATCACCACTCACGTGTTAACCACCGCCTCTGGTTGACTCATAGCATAGAATCTAGTTATTGCCTATTTTCACCCCGTCCACCGCTTCCCTGATCAAACAATCCAACTTTAGACACTTGTCCATGTCCTCGTACTCCGACACGACTGTTCTATTGTCTCTACGAGCCTTGCTGACTTTGCATCAGTTATTGTGTCACTTCATCATCCCTCACTGGGCAGAATAATTTGGTATGCCCAACTTATCCACACTTATAAGACATCTTGTCCCCATACCAAGGCCTAGGTGATCCTGTTATCGATGTTGATGCAACACTGTGGGCTCATGTGGGTGGAAAACTACATCCTCTGTCCTTACTCAACAACCACTATGTCGAAGCACTAAACCTCGATGAAACCGATAGTGCAGAAAACCTCATCTTCTTAAAGCCACCTAACGACTATTCCTAGGACTGTGTAGACCTCTTCTTGGCTCTTTCCTCTCTCTTCTCCTTCATGGACCACTCAATCCTCCGCACAGACTCCTGCTAAAATAGCCAGTCATGTTCAGTATCATTGTATGTATCCAATTGAAAGGTAATTTTTCATACATCCTTATGGTTAGCATAAAATTTTATGAAAATATTTTATAATATTATCCACAAATTTGTGATTAGGTATCTGATGACTTTAAAAAGATAAAAATGTAACAGAAGATATCTTAAAGGATCTATAGAAGAAAGATACGGCAGAAGAGTTCCTAACTTTTTGTTCAAGATACTTGGATGGAGTTGAAATAAAATTAGATCGACCAAATAGAAATGATTCTAACAAAGAAGAATTGGAAAATGAAGCATCACATGTCAATGATGATTGGTCTATTTTCTCTACAGTAGGTCTTGGTGTTGGTAAAAAGGTTCCATGTGTCTTGGATGAAGCTACACTACAACAAGCCCATAAGCATGTATTGTTCAATTATGAAGCAATTGAACCTTATATTAAGTAAGTTAGCTACAATTATCTTTTTAATTAAGGTGCAATAACATATCGCACTGAGATTGTGTATATGTTTATATTCAGAAAGCACTATGATATCATTAGGCAAACACATCCTTAGAAGTCCTTAAAGGAGGTTTAGATTTTACATAGTAACACATTTGATGGATGATTTAAACAACATGTAAGTTTAGTTGGGATATTTTACTTTTGCAATGCTCCATAAGTAAAATCTAACTACATTTTATTTTCTTAGATTGATTCGATCCTAAGAACAAAGATGATGGATGATAAAATCTAGTTTCTTTCTAAAGTTCCAATCAAATGGCCATTAAGTACAAAGGCTATGTCGTTAATGGTCACAAATTTCATACCAAGGCAATAGACGAGAACTAAACAACACACAATAGTGAAGTCTTCATGGTTGCTAGGACTGATTGTTATTATAAAATTACCGATCATAACCTAATTACTAGTGATGTTACCTATTATGGTGTTTAAAAGGATATTATTTTGCTCAATTGTTATGAACCCTTTAATGTGACATTATTTAAGTGTGATTGGGAGGACATCTATTCTAAGAGGGGAATCAAGCATGATGAGAATGGGATGACCCTTGTTAATTTGAGATGACTTCAAAATATAAGAGAGCCATTTGTAGTAGCATCACAAGTTGGTCAAATATTTTATGTAGAAGATCCCCCTACAAAAGGTTGGCATTTTGCTGTCAAGATTTCCCCACAGGATATGTTTAATATGGAAGAACAATCATGTATCGAGAATATGGAAGCTTATTTGCAAGGTGAAGTTCAAAATGGGCCAACATCGACCTCAAAGGATGATGATAATGATTGTGATATAGTTTGAATGGATATGGAAGGAATTACTATTGACAGTACAACAATGGAAAATGAGAAATCCCAAATGCAGCAGGACCATGAAGAAGTTTCACAAAGTAGTGATGACGATAGTTATCATTGAGGAGATTAGAAAATGAGAAATTCCAAATTAATCTTGATGTGGTTTTTTTGTTTGTTTTGGCATCTACAATTTACTTGTATACGCCATTTTTACTTGATGTATCTCGATATTTTCCTTTTGAGGATTTGTTCTCTAGTTGTATTTTTTTAGCATGTATGACAATCTTCTTGATCAAGTCAATCCTTGTCTAGGATGTTGTTTATAAAGTTATAATATCATTTTTTGTATTTGTGCTTCTAATTAATACATGTTGTAAAAAATCAATGAAGACATCATGAGCTTGATTTTTTAAATGATCATTGATTACATGCATGTTATTACGTTGTACACCTTGTTTTACTATATACTAATATATTTGATTTGACTTATTCAGGATGAGAGAACAAGAAAGTGGCATCTTCCATGACAAGGCTTCCACAAGGACTGATCAAAATAGCAACAATGATCCTTGTATACCGACTCATATTCCTAGCCTTACTCAACATGTTTGTTGGGAATCTTTGAAGCTTTCATCCTCAAACCGCTCCAAAAAGGTATTGGCTTCCCTTTCCCATGAAATGCAAAATTCAAATAAAAAATCCAAGAAAACTGCTACTATCTCTTCAAAGAATTGTCAATCAGTTGAATCATTGCCAACTATTCATTTGTGCCACACGCCAACAACCAATGTTTCTTTGAATTCTATGTTTTCACAAGGTCCATCATCTATGTCTCCTTTGCACTTTAATAATGTTGGTGCTTCAAAAACCTCTCAAACATGCTCAAAAGAAATAGAGATGGAAACAAGGTTCCAAAATCAGTCAAACAAAGGTAGTGGAGATAAAGTTACAAGATCAAGATATTCAAGGACATTTGTGTCCCTAATTCCAATTCTTCCAACTCTATTTAATCAAGAAAAATAGAAAATAGAGAATATAATGTAATTGATAATAACCAAAATAACAATGCATTTCCTGACAACATGGGGAAAAATGACTTCTCTCAATACCATGTTGAGTCAATGAATGTTATAACAAGACCTTCTATCGGTTTTGGTAAATGTTTTATTAATATGATTGTATTTCCAATAATGTGTTGATAGAGTATCATTTATCTTATACATTTTACTTGTCTTAATCCATGCCTAGGTCAAACACATTGAGCTAATTGATGAACATAGTGATTGAAGGTCTGGAAAAGAAAACTCGATAATCCAATTCCTATTGAAAAAAAAATCAATTTGGACAACCAATAGGAGAAAACCAATGTCAATTATCCAATTTTTTGACGACTATTGCCAAGGATCCCAATCTTTTTTCACTAAACTATGAGGACTGCAGACAATTTCTAGCAAGAAAGAAAGATTCTATTTGGAATTTTATGAAGGTATAATATTTATTTCCATGTTTATAATTATAAAATGAAGGCTATGATTGATAACATTATGTGGTTAGAGTAAATTCATAATAGATTCAGATCTAAATGAGTGGACGATTAAAATGATAGGAAGAAATGTAGGGACCACTAGTTGGATCTAATTGGAGTCTATTTCCAAGAGGATAGTCCATACAAACAACAAATTGAACATGTTGTTCCCCATGTAGATAAGTTTCATTGGAAATTTCTAGTGGATTATTGGAGGAGTAATAAAGAAAGGTAATCAATATGTGGTAAATTGAAAATTTACAAATTGTATAAATGCTTCATTGATCTTTAATTGTTTTGTCTCATAACACAATACTTTTCACAAAGAAAGTCTAAAATGAACAAGAAAAGTAGAAAATTACAAAAGTTTTGCCACACGACAGGAACCAAGTCATTTGCATGTGTGAAATATGATGCCAAGTCATTTGCATGTGTGAAATATGATGTAAGTTAAATATTTTTGTGTAATATTTATGAGAAATTTGATGGAATCCTATTATATTATGTTTAATTAAACATTATTTGACTATAAAGATGGAGAAGGAAACATGTGAAGAAGTGGATTCAATTCGCAAGAAAGACGAAAGCATAGTTGATATTGAATCTTCTAAAATTTTAGTCTGATGCATCCTCTCATTGAGTAGTATGTTACATAAACCATTATAGGAATCATAAGATAGTAAACTTTTTGTATGAAATTCAACAAAATTATGGTTTCTTATATTTAGGAAAAACATTCTGAGGCAAGAGAAGAGCTGCAAAAAACAAAATCTGATGTTACTCCAAATGAAATTCATAGACATGTTATGGGAGAAGAGAGACCAGGTTATGTTCCTAGCTATGGGCTAGGACCATCGCCTTCTGATATATGGGGGGAAAATAGTAAGTCTTGAGAAGCTGTAGAAGCACGAAGGAGGCATTTTCAGGATAATCTTGAGGAGCAATGACTAAAATTTGAGGCAAAACTTCAAGAACAAAAAGACAAACTCAACCAAAAATTAGAAGTTACTTGCCTTAACTAGAGCAGGGTTGAGTCAAACACCACAGGCTAGCAATGGCCCAGTATAAATACATTTTATATAACATGTGTTATGTCAGATATTTTAAAAATTTATTATTATGGTCTTGGTCAATTAATAAAATAATATTTTAGACAAACTTATCAAGTTGGACTTCTGTCCACATAAATCATTCATCATTTAAGAGGGGACAAGTATGTTTCTATTATTATTGTATGCATTTCATTTCATGTTTAAAAAATATTATATAACCTGTGATTTCTTCATAGGATGTATATTTGTTGAGTTTCATAGATCCAGATGCTAGAGTTTCATTTGGTCAAGTTATTGAGGTCGACCCCATGAAAAGTGTTGGAGGTGAAACAGTAGGCTCACCATTTGTTGTTGTTTTCATAGAGGTTTCTCTGGTGGACAATGAAGCTTTAGTGAGACCTTATGAGCAATATCAAACTATTGATGATGTGGTTGGTAACATTATAGCATGACTGAAAGCACATATTTCCACAGTGAGCATTAACACTCCCATACAATTATACATAATTGAAACATAAAGTAGTATCAGAAGTGGTTTTGATTTATTACAGGACATGAGATATGCATATCTTTGGATCTAGAATGTTTCCTAAAGGGATGACATAGTTGGTTTAGTTGGTTTTCTCATAGTTGGTTTAGTTGGTTTTCTTCAATTCTTTTATTTGTTTAATTGCAAATGATGATCTAAATATTTTTTTAGGATACCCATTGTTATTGACTATTTTGGGAAATGACAATCCTATTTTATGGTGATTGTTTCCATGCTGTGATAGTTTCCATGAATATATTTGTGCTTATTACATGTAGTGATTGTTTCATTAAATGGTAGTGCCCTGGTTTTTCAATTAGAGTTGCCCTTGGAATTATATGTAGTAGCTACATTGGGCTTTACATTAAACTATTGTTGGCTTTTCGTATGAGAACTAAGTATGTTGAAATCATGTAGAAACTTATAGGATATATCCTTTCCTTGTACACATGTACCATAATATCATTGGATCTATTTCCTACTACATTTTATGTAAGGGTTATGAAAGTTTGATGTCAGTTGTATCTTAATGATTTGATTCTGTCGTTTATGTTGTCAGCTACCTAAAGAATGAAGGTTTTAAGTCGTTTTGCTATTATTGAGATCTATGTTGATGTTTTCTCTTGGTATGGAAGTTAATAGGTGTGTGTTGTTGTTCTATTGATAACGCTATCTTAAATGTGCCTTCAAAATGTGCCTCTGAGCTATTTTTGTTGATTTTTCCATTTTCTCATGTTTTTATGAGTTCTAACTTGGATAATTGTAGGAGACAAAGGATAATTTTGCCATCTTCAATGTTTGTCGATAGTACAAAGGACATAAACTTTTGCCCTCTTAAAGGACAATTATACAAGACATGCATTTAGTTAGGATATTGATTGATCATGTTATATATTATTTATTTGTTGACATAATAGATAGGCTAAATAATCAAGTATAAAGAAAGATCAAGCTGTCACAGTAGGATCCATTATTTTGTAGGTTATTCCCTGAGAATAGTACTTGGAAGAGTGTTGGGAGGTGAGTTTTTGATATATTTTTAGGTATATTTATTTTATTTGACATTTTCACTTCTATATTTTCTAATCTACTCTATTTGCTAATGGTATAATTGAATTAATTTCTAACCAATTTGAGTCCATTTTTGTTTGGTACTGGACCTTGTATTTGAAGCATGGTGAGCTTAACCTATTTCTGCTTCTCTATGGATTTAGAATTTTGTGGTTGATTCCTCATCTTCTAATTTAAATATTTAGTATCCTCAATAAGAGGGAAATCTTGCTCAACCAGGAGAACAAGGCTCTTTGAAGTTATATAGTTGGTTACTGACATAGAGAATGTAACTGAGAAAATGTAGCCAATGTCATACCCCTATGAGTGTGGAAATTGACTCCTACAATGGTTCTATCTCTATCAATCACTATAGCAAATGATCAATAAAAAAGACACTGAAGAACAAAGTGAACTACAAAGCTAGAAAAATGGCCAGTACTAATGAGGTAGTTATCAACTGCACCAACTTTTGTGTTTGTTTTTATTAATTTATGTTATTATTCTGTGGTCTAAAGATGTATTTAGGGTTTGGTGAATGAGTTGGATCGTACAATTGTAATATTTATTGCATGTGTTGCATGCATTTATCTAGTTGACTGCATGTTATTTAATTTTTGTAAAGAGTTACTAATATGTCTTTCATTACTCTATCTCATAAACAGTTGTACGGGTCATCAACCTAGTTATTCTTAACCACGTTCCATGGTTATTTGCCAATGCTTCTTTCTATATACAATATCTTGTCCCAAAAGGCCATGGTGAACTTCTACCTCAATACGAGTCTTTACAAGCCAAGTTGGAGGTCTTATAAGCAGTTTATTCAGTTGAGAACTTTAGCCTTCATGTTTCGAATGTTTGATTGGGTACTTTGGGAATTCTAGAAGGATCAGTTTGAAGAATAAAAAGGATAATTTTTTCTAAAGAAGATACCTTACAATTCTTTTATGTCAAGGTGTTAGCAATTCTTTTTCTTTTCTCACTATATACCCTAAGGTTGTCAAACTAAAGTGAAAATTAGGTTCATTAGAGATCTCTTAGGAGCATTCTCATGTTTTAGTTACAATTTCCAATTAGTGACTATATTTGTCCTAAAAGACAAGTAATATTTCTAGCCTAGGATCAGCTTTATGATGATATTTGTCAATAATATTTACCCAAATTTCTAAAGTTGTCCACTTATTCACAAGTGCGCTAAGTGGCTTTTCCCTAGTTTCTCTTAATGATAGTGAACATATAGGTGGTCTAAACAATCTTTAGATTCAGACTTTTCTGCCTTTTTAGGAAGTTAAAATATATAGTTTTGTTCTCTTTTCTGGGAAGTTGCTTGAAACTATCATGTCCAAATTTTAGTGGTAATTATATGCTCCTCATCTTCATAGCCTCGCATATACCATGCTTACTTTGTATAGATAAGAATAGCCTATTTATATCTTAAAAGTAGGATTTAGTTTGGCATTTACGTGTTCCAATTTTATGTATCTTTTCCGCAAACACATGTTTTGTTCACTTCTCTACAAGTGTGAGTGGAAGGTGCCTTTTTCTGGGTGCTTATAACTTATATTGCTTTAAATTTCATTGTAGACACTCAAGCATGTAAGAGTGAGTTTCCTTCTAGTTAGTAGGATTGTATAAATTCTAAGTTGCATCTTAGATTTATCTTGCTTAATATTGGTGAGATATAGGGTGTATGACTCTTAAACATCTGGTATTTGGTGGTGTGTAGGTTGCAGTATAACATATAGGCATGTCAATGATACAATTTTTTATGTTATTATTGTAATCATTCTTTTAAAGATTTGAGCTATTTCTCTTCTAATTACTCAAGGTGATTTATCTCGTCAGAAGAATCAAGTTGTATGGGTGATCTTGATCATTACTCCAGCTGATTAGAGTTTTGGTTACCGGGAAGATTTGTTGCAAAAAGTGGCATGTAGGTAATATCAGGTTTTGGAGGTTCTTAGTGTAGGACAAATGTAGGAGACATATTTGATGTAAAATCTAATAGTTTCAACATTTATATGACTCTTAGGTGGATGAGAATACGTGGTAGATTTCTGACATTCATATGAATGTGTTGTGATATTTTTCAATCTACCATCTAATTAGTACACCTCAATTTTTTGTTACAAACAAAAGCTATATAATGTCTTCTAACCATTATATCCATGTGTTATGATTTCTAAAGTACATGCAATATGATGTCTTTTGTCATATTTTTGATGTGGTAAGGAGCTACGATACATTACATGCACAAATATGAACTTGGTGGTGTTTCTATCTTCCATTCAGGAGCCTCTCTTGATTATTAAAAATAAGTTTTAATATAACACCTAATTTACAATGTGAGTGGCAAAAATTTTGTACGTAGATATATCTTATACATAATTTATTTACTTGCTTTTGATGCTCTTCTTTGCATTTAGAATAAAGTGGGTGGGGTGTTATATGTTTAGCCTTATAAGTATATTTGTTTTAAATAAAAAGACGATATGGTACATAGGAAATTATCTGGTGGCCATTTCACCGGTTCTACAAATAATTTTTACCTGAGTTAATGGCCAATGTGTAAGATTTTTAGCTATAGTTGCTTCTATTTTGGTTGCTTCTTGTGTGGCAGAAAGATAGGATTCATTTTTAAGGCTCTAAAACATGAATAATTTGTTGAAGGTTTTAAACCATCACTTGTTCTCAACTCTGGTTTGTGATCTTCATATATGTTTTTGAGCTTGTATTGAAGTTGATATATCCTAGAGGATCTTTGGAATTAGAAATTTTTTTAAGTGGCTAATAAATATTTTGGTATTTTACTTAACCTTTTCCCAATAGTTGTGCAACACATTCTGTCATGCTTTAATGAAATTTGAAATTGACGAAGTCTTCTCCCCACCTAATTCATGGACATTCCCACCACCATGTTGGGGGACTTCTATGAGGGAGAGAAAGAGATGGATAGGAGAGGGGTGTCTATGTCTCTAGAGTGATCTACCTTGATACCATGTAAATAAGGATTAGTAGAGTAATCTTGTTATGTTCACAATTGTTAAGGAAATAAGTTGTGAGAACAATTGTCAGACCAAATAATCTCAAGATTTTTGGTGTGGCTATTTCTGGCATTGTCAGTGTGGATTTTTTCTCTTCTAATTACTCTAGGTTAAGTGCATTTATGTCATCAAAAGAATCCTTTAGTAGGGTGATGTTAATCATGTGCATATACAACTCAAGCTAGTTAGAGTTTTAGTTATCGAGAAGATTCATTGCAAAAGTTGCATGTAAGTATAAATGCAGTAGACATATTTGAATCTAATAGTTGCAACATTTTCCTCACTCTCAGGAGGATGAGAATCTATGGTAAGCTACAAATTTTCTTTTTTCATTTTGTATAAAATTCATACATTCTATGCCAACTACTGAGAACCAAACTAGCCCTTACCAAAGATTCCTGAAGGGAAGAAAACTGATATATGCTCTATGAAAATATATATTTTAGAATTTCGGTTGGGTGGGGGTGTGAAAGGAAAGAGGCTCCGGTCCGAGCTTGTGACATGTTATATACACACTAGTTGAATTTTTTTGTCCTGAGGATCACAATATCTAATAATATTTCTTTTGCTTTAAATTGTGTGTTGTGATCTCTCCAGAGTTATATAGTGGAAGTTTTTTTAGTGTTGTATATTTGAAATGTTAGTTTAGTTAATATTATTGATAATGAGGAAATGGTTTTATATATGTCTAGTTAATTTGATGAGTGGTAATTCTATTTAATATCTGACGGTATTGCAGTTTAAGTCTTATGAATTTTACTTAGTACTTGTAGTGTATGCTTAACAGTTTTGGACACATGTGACTAACATGCTAGTGTATTTTATTTGAGGTTTTCTAGGGTTTTGCAATTGATTTAATTTTGTGTATTTTTAGACGAAGTTGGCAGGTTTTGCCCCTATCTACAAATGCTTCCCCACTGGGACAGACTTCAAGAAAGGACAATATTGAGGAAGAAATTAAATCAATAACTTCTATATAGAACGCATACACTATAAATTTTCTTTATATCTGCTTTTTAACCATGCCTTTCCTTCTTTGTTTGTGAATATTCATACTCTGCTTTCATTTTAGGGATGTTGATTTTCATATACGCATTACCACATAGCAGTTGTTGATCTTTGATATGATACATAGCAGCATTGTGAAAAATGGAAATAAACGGTCTTTGTAGTTGTGATTGCCTTAACTGACATTAATTATTTGGAAGTCAAGGCTTTGAATAGGAGCCACCATTGTTGTGATTAATTTCAAGAACACAACATAATCAAATTTCCAATTATGCTTGGAAATGAATGTTTTCTCATATCTTGGAAAAGGAGAGACGGTCAAAGACTTTGTTTTGAACCAAGAGAATAAAAAACCAGATCTGATCCATTAGACAAGTTCCTTTGGTTGTCGTGGTCTGCTACCAGTCTTCCAGGGTTGTAGCCACCCCACCCTAATTTCTCTCTTTCTTGCTTCATGTGCCTCTAGATCTCTAGTTGCATGGCAAAAAGGTGCACATGTATTCATTAAGTTTTGTCATTTATCTATTCTTTGAGCACTTTGTACTCTCCATATATGTTACAATAAATTGTTCCCTTTCTGCCAAATGTAGGGTCTCATACTAGAGTCTGGTTGAACCATGTTAATGAATATATCAGCTAATCTGTGCTTAGTTTGTGCAGTTACCTCCATTTTTGCCATCCTCACTAGATTAACTCTAGATTGGTTTTCTTCAAGACTTCATATTTTTGTAGATACAAGTTTTCATCCATATATTTCCATTTTTCAAAAGCTCCAAACAACAACTCCATGAGTAGAGCCAACAACTATTAATTATCCCCTATTAAGGTGTTCTAAAGATAAGTTTTGATGTTGACCTTAATGGTGAGTCGGTTGCATTAGTTGTTGTCCTTAAATTCTTCAAAGGTAAAATCATAGTTCATCATTTTGAATCTTGAATACAATGCATATGTAGACATCCAACTTGTTCAGCTTCAACAACCTTTAGTTGGTAATCTTATTCTTTGAATAGTTGTGTCATGTAGATCACGAGACCTTGATCATCCAAAATGAACTTCTCACAGTCCTCCACCCCTTCGTGGACTAGAGGAAGCATCTGGGTTGATTTTGATGATACCTAGTTCAGGTGTGTTCCAACTTATTATCTTTGTTATGTCAGTTGTTCCTGCTATAGGTCTTCTCCTCATGTTGCATAAAATATGTTCCTAGTTGATCTTGGTATATATCATTTCATGACTATACTCTAATGTTAGTTTTTGTTGAATATATGTCAGTCCATGTAGGTACAAATTTCAATGGTCGAGACAACGTGGCATCATGAAGTTAGTAATTGAAAAGGTCATTCTTGTTGTAGGATTCTACATCTGCAGATGCAAGACAAGGGGCTAGAATGCTTATGTGATGGAGTGGACTTTTGGAATCCTTAAATGTCCAATTACATATTGGAATTCATATGTTGACTTATCTTGAGAACTGAAAGTACTTTGATAAAATATGGATGATTAGTTCTGTTGACACCAAGATTAAGATCCATAAGTTGATTCCCTTTCGGATTAAGTTGTTTATTGGTCAAGTAGTGGAAACTTGGGATTGGGATTTTATGGGATATAGCTTGGATGATAATAAAGCCTTGGTCAAAGTTTATTAATCGTATCGATTTTTCTAGAGAGAGCTATTTAGGTATGAATATGATGAAATCATGTGCTTTGTGGTGCACATGCAATAATGTTAATATATATCTTTTTGGAAAACATCTAATGAAGATGGTGTCACACATCCCTTTTATCGAGTGCTTGTGTAAAATGGAAACGAGGCGAGCTTCTTAAAGTCCACGGGCCAAATATCGGATCAGTGTGGTGCTTTTGATGGCCCTGAGACTTATTGATCGTACATCATCAAGACCTTCATGTCTTTTGCAGTTACAGCCGATCATCAGTAGCCCACCCTTCCCACGACGTGTGATGCTCGGACAACGTGGAAGAGAGGGGTTCCTAGCAACCTGATGGCCTATTGACTACTCTCCACCGTACTTTGGCGTCACAGTTAAATGTACAGATGTTGGGTGAAGCTCTTAGAAGAGACTAGGGAAGGGCCTCACGATGGTAGTTGCGCACACACAGATAGGCTCGAGCTGATGCGTTGATCAGATCCTCTTGCGACCTGCGGTGATCAGGAGAAGCCACCCTGAATGGAGTCACTGGGCTGGCGGTGCACATCAAGGATGGAGGCGACGACGTGCTAACCAGAGCATGGAGGGAAGGCCCTGGCATCGAGGCACCAGGTCGGCGACGCAGAGGGATATGGCTTTGTGAGGACGACCTGGAGAGGCGTTCACAGACGAGGAAGAACGAGAGGAGGGGTAGTAGCACTTAGATGGGTTCTCTTCGGAGAGAACCCTGCAGTAGAGGCCTTCACGGCCGCTGCAAGTTGGAGCCGCAACTACCATCCAAGCAGCCGGAGGAGGTGATGAGGGGAAGTGTTGATCTCTCACTGGAGACCAGTCTCACGGCGGTACCCAATCAGCAGGAATCACCGCCAACCATACCAGGATGGAGAAACAAGCCTGAGGAGGAGATCGTGACTCTCTAGTCATAGATCTACTGACGGCGGGCTTGGAGCCGGGATGATCTGCGAACGGCATCAGGTGTGGTTGCAATAAACTAAGGAGGAGAGACCAACGATGATCCAGAGAATCCGGAGGCAAGGAGCGTGCAACCCTGGAGCTGTAGTGTTTTCCTAGCCGAAGAAGACGGCCGCGGAGACGGCTGCGTCATGCGAGAGTGAGACCTATGGAAACGGAGAAGGAGCTCCACGGATGAGCCCAGGGATCCGAGACGTTGAGAGGTGCTGCACTGAGGAGACTTCAGCTGTTGCCCTCTTCGTGCTCTGCTTTGCGGCGGCGCCCTGGCCGGGAGGGTGTGTCCACTCGCTCACCGAAGGTGGACCAGGCGGCGGCGCTCATGTTGAGAACCAGGTTCTCGCGCTTGAGGCATCCAACGAACACAACGGGATAAGTGGTGGTTCGGTCCAGTCGGACCCGATGTCAACCAACGCAAACCGACCAACATAGCTGACGGAGCAAGTCCTTGAATCGCTGATCAAGGAGCTGTGAGGGGACACGTGGCAAAATCTGATTCGCAGTTGAAGGTAAAATTCCAGAAAATCTCATACCTTGTATAAATCATAGTAAATACATCAAGTGTCGAAAAAATACATATAATATACCAAATTATTCAGAAAAATGCATAGAACAATATGAGAGCATAATATCTGGATTTTGATGCACTAATATTAGGGTTATCATGTATGATGTAAATTGGTCTTTTCATGCATAATAAATAACAAATGATGGCCTAAAATTATGAGAATATGTTACTGAATCTATAATCATGTTCATAATGTATCTGAAATCAGAGATTATAATGCTGATGCATGAGATTATATAAAATACCTCATATGGTCAATTAGGGCTAATAACCCTTACTAAAATGCAATAAATGCATGCATTCTCAATAAATGATGAAAATCACAGAAAACTCTCATATCAGTAACAGGAAAATAATATGTAAACCTGAGATCAGTTTTATGCATGAAATTGATGTTATATGAAGGGCATCATTAATACATGTGATGTAACCCTATATGGTTAATGAAAGTGACATAATGTTAAATATGTTTACATAATAATGTGACACATGAATATATCCAGTTGATGAACTATAATCTGGAATATGACATCACTAAGATAAATCTAAGACAAGAATGTAGGTAATAGTGGAAGTATCATAATGAGATAAGGTAAACCCTAAAATTGATTAACTAGGGTTAAGATGATGAGAATCTAATGCATGGCATATGTGATCTTGTCTTAACCAGGGGTTTGACCAAGATATAGTTGACATGAGGAATATGTGATGATTAGGTTTCTCTTGATCAAGGTATGCCATTACCTCTTACTTGGCTTATTATACAATATGCTTGTGTTATATGAGTAGTAAAATACTTGGCATATGGTATTGATTGAAATGATTGTTCTTGTATGATATGTTGCATGATTTTCCATGATTACTGCTATGAACACATCAAACATTATATATTTGTTCCATTATATGAAAGCACTAACTCTTTGGTAGTGTGCTTGGAAGTGACCTAACTCTTTGGTAGTGGTCACATTGTACATATGACCTAACTCTTTGGTAGTGGTCTGACCTAACTCTTTGGTAGTGGTCACCTTGTACAAATGATCTAACTCTTTGGTAGTGATCATAAAGACCTTGGTATATAATGGAAAATAAGCTTAAAATATGTGTTCTCTTTTGTTAATGAATATCTTTGTGCAAGTATACGCTTTTCCTTATATTCTTCTGTTACTGCCAAGTATATTAGTTTTATCTTATTGCCAAGATATGATGAGAGGTATATAAAAAGACACGTAGGCGTACTCAGTACAATATTCATGAAATATTGTGCTGACGTGTACCGCATGTAATCTTTTGTTAGGTTGTGGTTATGCTCTTGAAGATCCAGGATAGTGAGAGTTGTATGGCGAGCTGATGTACAGGTGGACCTGTTGTCTTGAGATCCTGTTGTTTAGTTGTAGTACATGTATATGTATGACTTTGTTGTTCAATATGTAATATCAAATGTTGTAAAAATTCATGTTGTAATTATATGTTGAATGGTGAACATGTGTGTATGGTTTTTTTTTTTTTTTTTGGATAAGGTAAATGTATTACTATCTCAAAAAAGGTTGTATAGGGATTAACAAAACCTATATAGTACAACAGATCTACTACAGATCCCACATCTGGATTACAAGAGGGTTAACACCCTTTAGAATCCCCACCTTGGCTTTGACCTGCCATTCTATGCTATGTACAATAACATCAAAAATTTCAAATGTATCACACTCTCTTCTACGGTGGAGTCTATTGTTCCTTTCTCTCCAGATATGATAGACCAAGGTCGTAAGAACAAGACCAGCCAAGGCCCTCATCTTTGGATTGGACCTGGTCTTCTCAAACATCCAGGGAAAGACTTCATTCAGAGTATTAGGAGGAAGGCCTCCCCACCCACATTTGAGAGAAACTCTGTACCATAGGTATCTAGTATAATCACAATCAAAAAATAGGTGATTATGCGATTCAGCTTCCTTCTTGCAAAGAAGACACACATTAGTGTTGATGATACCCCATTTGAGGAGTCTATCCTGCGTAGGCAACCTGCACAGGACAGACCGGTAGGTGCTGAAGCTCCACTTAGGACAGTGGGTTTTGCTCCATAAGAAAGGGTACCAAGAAACTTGAGGTGCATTCCTATTAATGTGCCAATGTTTCCGTCTACCTGCCAAAGCCCATCCATCATTAATCCGAACAAACTCATTTTTTATTTCCCCCCACACGGAGACCATGTGTTTCCAGCATTTAGACGAATCCGATCTCGGAACTAAATCAAGGCTTCCATATCTTTTCTTCAACCACCCAGCCCAAAGTGAATCAGGCTTAGTGAGGAAGTCATGCACTCTTTTAGAAGTGGCCATCCAAGCGATCTCCTTCGGGTCCAGAAGGCCAAGACCACCGCAATGAACAGGTTGAGCAACTGTACACCAATTGATAGCATGGTAGCTTCCACTCCAAAGGAAACCGGCCATCACCGATCTGCATTTATCCAGAATAAAAGGAGGGATATCAGCCAATCTGCACCAATATCTAATTTTACTGGTCAGAACAGATTTGATGAGAACTGTGCGTCCAGACATAGAAAGGCAGACACCATTCCATTTTTCCACAGAGGATCTAAGACTATCAACACAGCTTTTATAATCTTCACCCCTGCCCACTCCACCGGAGATGGGTATACCAAGATATCTGGTCGGGAAAGCCCCTTCAGATACACCCGCCATCTCTTTAAGTCTACCTCTACGCGAATGGCAATACTTGGACAGAAAAATCTGAGATTTGATATCACTAATGTATAAGGCAGTGAGTTTCCCGAACTTTGTCAAAATTTTCCTGAAGCCTCTCATGTACTTGCCATAACCAGAGATGAAAAATAAAACATCATCAGCAAATATCATATGGTTAAGCACTTTGGTACCATTGATCTTGAATGGCTTGAAGCAACCTTCCATTTCAGCTGTGCCGGCCAGCCAGGTAAGGTTCTCCATCACAAGAGAAAACAGTAAGGGAGACATAGGGTCTCCTTGTCTAAGCCTGTTAGTCGCCTTGAACAAGCCTTTAGGTATGCCATTGATTAGAACAGAGAAAGAGGTCGTCTCCACACACTCACGAATGATGTTGATGAAGCGACCCGCGAACCCCAACTCCTTCATAGTGCTCCACAACCCTTCCCATTTAACATGATCATATGCTTTGGAAATATCAACTTTTATACAGACTTTCTTGGTTTTGCTCTTAACCTGGAAATCAAGCAGAAACTCGGTGGCAAGCATGGCATTATCGGATATATCTCTTCCTTTGACAAAAGCAGACTAATTAACAGATATAATCTTCGGAAGGATGTTCTTAAGCCTACTGGCTATCACCTTAGCAATAGATTTGTAGAGAACAGAACAGCAAGCTATAGGCCGGAAATCTGACATCTCGATTGCTGCATTGTGTTTTGGTATAAGTTTGATGAAGGCATGGTTAGTCTGCGTCACCATCCTTCCACCCACAAAGAACCATCTCACCGCCCTGCAGACATCATCCTCAATCCATGACCAGCAGGCTTGAAAGAATTTTGAATTAAAACCGTCCGGTCCCGGTGCTTTGGAAGCACCTATAGAAAACACCGCACCTTTGATTTCATCATTTGTGACAGTTTTCAAAAGATCTCTATTCATATCCTCCGTCACTCTTCGTGGAAGGTGGCTGATACAAGCATTATTACTGCTTTCCTGATTATAGAGGTCCTGAAAGTAGCCCACAGCCAGATTTCCGATCTTCTCTTCTTCATCCACTAACAAACCACCTTCATCAATCAGATTATGAATATGATCTCTCATGTTGTTCTTTTTGACAGCATTATGATAAACTTTGGTGTTTTTATCACCATCTTTTATCCAGTGAAGATGGCTACGTTGCCAGAAGCAAATCTCCTCAGCCTTTTCCAACTGCGTTAGTCGTTTACTGGCTTCTTCTTCTATTCTCATTTTGTCAGCATTAGTGGGGTCGAGTCTAATGCTAGTGGCAGCCACATCAAACACATTACGGGCCTCTCTTATCAGATTAGGCAGATCTGATAAGCTCCTAGACCACTCTTTTAATGCTTTCTTTGTTCTTTTTAGCTTTTCAGTAATCACAAACAAAGGGTTCCCCACAACATTACGGTTCCACACCTCCTTGACGACATCTTCAAAACTGGGCCAAGAAAGCCAATGATTCAAGAAGCGAAAATGACGATTAGCACCAGCATGCGCTCTTAGTTCAATCTCCATCCAAGAATGGTCGCTATTGGGATGCGCCCCTAGCTGAATAGCAGCAGTCGGAAAAACGTCCAGCCAAGCCGTGTTAACCAAACCTCTGTCCAGGTTACTGGAAATACGTCTGCAAGGAACCCTTTTGTTATGCCAGGTAATGATGCCCCCTTTAACATTGAGCTCCATTAAATTGGCTGCATCAACTGCCTCATTGAACCTCTCCAGGATCGAATCTGGAATAGGGAGTCCACCAACCTTCTCCTTGGCTTGCCTCACTTGATTAAAGTCACCAATAACTAGGTGTGGGAGGGCCTACTGTGTGGTAGCCACAATAGCCTCCCAAAGCCTTCTACGATCTCTCTCACCATTAGCCTCGTAGACAGCCGAGACCACACAATGAAACCCACCATTATTAATGCAACTCAAGGTTATCCATTGATCAGAACAATGAATAACCTGAGCATCCCAACATCGTGGATTCCAACCAACCGCGATTTTGCCTCCTTCCACCTGATCCAGATTGGAAGTAAAGTCCCACCCAACAGGGAACAATCCCCCAACCCTGTGAGCAACGTCTCTCTTGATTCTGGTCTCGACACAGACAACCAGGCTAGCCTTCCTCTCCTCAATGATATGTCTAAGCCTCCTCTGTTTAGCGGGCAGAGAAGCACCTCGGACATTCCATATTAGGAGCTTCATTTGGATGATCTGGTTTGAACCCCCCTGGCAGGGGTGGTTCCTCCTCTTCCTCTACCTCTTCCTTTGCCACTCTTTTCCCCCGAACCACGGACTGGTGACCTTTCAGGTGGGATGGTTAAATCCTCATTCTCTTGATCAGCAAGCACCTGGAAAGGGTTGTCAGAGGTTGTCCCTCTTTCTTTGTCTGTAATCCTTACTGCTTGGACAGCAGCCACAGGCAACATAGCTGCCGCTTGCATGACTTCCATAGTCTCAACGTTATCGGTTGTCGCAGTATGGACCAGGGCACAGCCTTCACCAAGAATCCCCATGTTATCTATCTCAATTGGCTGTCCTGTATCACCAACCGGACCTGCAGACAGGTTGGTGTGACTAGCAGCCTTCTTCTTGTTCCTTCTCTTGGGTCTTCTGCTCTTCGATCGACCTCTGGCAAACGGGGGTTCAGCCAAGATCTCTCGAGCACCCGGGCAATGGCCAGGCAAGTGCCCGAACACCTTGCAAGCAAGGCATTGCTCAGGAATAGCATCATACAGAACTTTGATCTCAAGTTCTTCTCCTTCCAGTAGCTCCACCATCACCACAGGGGACAGCTTCTTCTCAGCACTGACCTCAATGCAGAGATGTGGGGCACCGGTGTGTCTACCTTCCAACCAGAAATCAACAACCTTCGGGGTGCCCAGCGCATACCCGATGATGGTGAGCGCCCGCCTGGTCCAGTGGCGACCCAAGTCCGGGAAGGTAACCCACAAGGGGGCAGAAGTGAGAGCAGTTCGTCTGACATCCGCATCCGGTGTCCACTTCCGAGTGAGCACCAGCTGGCTATCGAAAAACCACAGTCCTTGCTCCAGGGCGATCTTCATGTCTCCCTCAGTAGCGAATCTGGCTAGGAACAACCCCTCTCTAAGCGGAGAGACTTGCAGATATGGTTTTATTATTGTTCATGTACATGTGCTACTGATTGTTTCCTTTTGACTTCCTCTGATTTTCTTCTTCTTAGCCTTGTGTGGGAGGTTTAAATTGAGATTCTCGCTGAGGTGAGGGTTTCAATTTAGATGTCACACATCATATTAAGTTTTAGAAAATCCGGGGACGTCACAGCTTATTTGTCTGGTTGTTCAAGGTTTAGTTTTGATGTTCTTGTACCCCTATTACCGTTGGCAAGGAAAGTGTTAAATTTTTTCTTTGACATCTAGATACCAACATGAAGGTATCAACTGGCTTTCTTTATGGAGGAGATTCAAGCTTAATGGAATATCAAGTAACAGACTGTATGTTCTTTGTCCGTGGTGAAATATGGTGTTATTTCGCTCTGTGGCATATGTCATTATAGTCTCTACAGTTTTTTCTAGGTTATTCACTATGTCTCCTAACAAGATGCCTTCTTTGTGCAGACTAATTCTCAAATCTTTTATCTAGCCTCGTGATGCCACTTTGTAGTGCCATTAAAACATACAATAAAAGGGTATTCTTCTCAACTTTAGTTGGTAGTGTGTGGACATGGAAAGTCCATAAAGTAAATATATATGAACTCATTTTGATTTCATTTTGCGTATCTTGACATTTAGCTAATCTTATGTCCTGATTACATATAGGTGAGAGTGTTGCTTGACAATACTTAAGAAAGCATCCCAATGGTCATCCTGCCTCCTTTTGATACACCAGAGGTACCTCCACACGGACAATACCGTATTGGATTTTCTAGTCTTGCCAATCTTATATTCCTACTTTGAAGGTACTTTGTGAATGTTGATAAGGTTGTTTTTTATCATTTAAAGGAGGTATGAAGTCGGCATGCAGAAAAGTAGATAGTTACAAAAGGGAAGAGACATATCTGATGTTGTTAAAGTTATTGTACTAAATAGAAAAAGATTGTATGAAAGTATATCATTGGTGTTGTATTTAATATAAGGGGCAAGGTAAAATGCCCTCCCCATGTAATTGTCATTTGATTATAAATAAAAAATATTCATACTTTTAAAAAAGTGAGTTCAGCTACAATTGGCATTCATTTAGAAATCATGGTAATGAATTGAAAATTGAATGATTAAAAGACATGAAATGTCACCATACAAACAAGAATGTCATTAGTGACACTTTTTATATGCCATTATACTTGATAAGAACAGTTACATTTTTTTATAGCAAGCAAGATGATTCATTACTCAATACGCCATACGGCATCTACAAGAAAAGAGTACAACACCACCAGACCA
Source organism: Alisma plantago-aquatica (assembly GCA_963693085.1). Classification (NCBI taxonomy): domain Eukaryota; kingdom Viridiplantae; phylum Streptophyta; class Magnoliopsida; order Alismatales; family Alismataceae; genus Alisma; species Alisma plantago-aquatica. The sequence goes on along the minus strand of OY856411.1, from coordinate 970,030,609 downwards.
TACAAAGAGCTGATCCATAACAAAGAAACACTACAACTCATATCAGAAAGAAAATAAAGCGCTTCTATATTGATTCCTCTTCTGTGATACTGACACAAGCAGCTTATCATGAGAAATTCCTTCAACATGAGCATAAACAGTGCATTAAGAACTCGATCAGCATGATGTTCTGATAATGGGTAATCTCCTCAAACGAAACTAGACAAATCAAGCAACAAGATCAACCCATGGTAAAAATGAGATCTAAACTAACTAGAAATCTCTCACTCTCCCGAAGAGAGGATCGCAAGAAGGAGGACAAGCCAACACTGATAAACGGTGACAGACCAACACCGATAAACGGTGACAGAAAAGGCAGATAAGCTGCTAGAGACCCACCCGAACAATGGAGGAAACCAAACGCAAAAAAAGAAAATGGGAACACAGAGGAAAAGGGGGAAGATCCAAGCCGTGAGGGCCAGATCGATCGAGGGAAGAACCAGATTCGCCTGAGGGAGCTACAAGGAAGACCACTGCATGTGGATCGCCCCAGCCATAACCACCACCGCCAGGCTCTACAGCCAAAAATGGAGTCTGACCCGAGGTACAAAACTCCACCGCCAAAGGACAGGAGAGGCGAGGCTGGATCTGGACTAAACCACCACTGCGAGCTAGAGTCGAGTGACTTGGAGTGGAAGAGTGGCCTGGGGTAGCAGGCAGGTGCTCTCCGGCAGCCTGGAGCCCCTCCCCCAAGCCATTCGTGCCGCAAGGGAACCCTAGTCGCCCCTTTTCGCCAGAGCAGAGCAGAGCGAAGTGGACTAATGGCTTTAGAAACTGTCTCTGATAAGAACAGTTATATAAAACATCCTAATACACAATAGTGGTTGTTGTATAAAAGCCAATTGATGTAATAGTGGCATTTTTATAAAAGTCACATGATTTTTGTGGCATTTATTTGAATTTTTTTGAAAGCCATTAAAGGTGAACATTTAGTGGTGTTTACAACTTACACCAATCTCTCTCTAGTGGCATTGGTACTAGAGGAATTTTTTTAAGTGTCAACAAGTGCCACTAAACACTTTTAGTGGCATTTATTTATTTTAGTGACATTTTTAATGCCACTAATGAGTATTTTTTTCTAATGATTATACTTCCTGAAGATGTTTTTACTCAATTATATCCTTGTTGAAGGTGAAAGTAAGATCTTAGTCAAGAAATATACTACACTAATGTGGATGATATGTATCATAAAAGAAATTAATAGAACAATCAAGGTGTAACTTGGAGATTTCTAAATTGAATGTGAGTTTTAACAAATAATGGAAATATTTTATGATAAATAACTTTAATAAGGTGATTTCTATACCTTAGATGATGTATTTGTGTTATATACCTCCTCCTTTTAGAATGCTAAGGGTTGACTACACAAGATATAAAACATGACATTAAAAGTATGCCTTGAATATGGGTTAAATGTATATACATTATACTTGGTGTCTTGAGGTTGATCCCTTGAGTGAAATGAAATGTGTGTAATCATTGGAATGATGATAGGACGTAATGGTTAAATACCACCCATGTTTGAATATGATTAAACATAAGATGGGGAATAAAATGGTGGTATTGCTAAAATTGGATGAGTTATGTGACCCAATGAATATTGATAACCTTACCTCCAACTAATGATGTACAACTTATAATATCCAATTGGACTCTAAAATATGTATGTAATGGGAATTTATTGACTTTAATTAATGTTCCTAAAAATGCAGTATGAGAGTCCCTCGTGATATTCTTACACTTGAATAGTGATGATTCATCTGTGTGATATGATCATGTCCGATATTATATGATTTTGAGAATGTCCATGTATGGGATAGTGGCAAATCATTGTAATACTACTTGCATATTGAGATGAAAAAGTAGTAGGAGAATATCTTTTGTTTTTCCTTAACTGAGGTTAATGTGCCATGATTGAATATGTTGGGCCTTGTTGTAGGCAAACATGATATGTTTGGCCTTATTATGGCTGAGAATGATGTTATAGACCTTGTTGTGGACACAATTGACATGTTGGATCCTATTGTTGTCATAGATGGATACTTGTACATTGATTTAATGTCTTGATATGTGTTTTACACATTTTATATCTTTTGGAAATGCAATACCTTATTTATTTCCTAAATACTTGTAGGTTCCTTGTATGTGTTTTGATTGATGGAGTCAAAAATACCTAATTGACTTAAGTAATTAGAGTGACCTTAATCATATAGTGTCATGTGACTGTAGAACTATCTCAATGTCATGACTTGTTGGATAGTGAAATGAGTAATTTTCATGATGGAACTAGGAGTCATATACGATTAAGTGTATGTGGGTGTACAGAGGGTTTTTCTCTATCATTTTGAATTCAAGGTGTTTGAGAATAACTGTAGTTATGTCTCAATTTTATATGTGATTGAGAGTGGATGTGGTCGTAACTCGGGGTTTGAGGGTTTATACCTTGGTATCTGGTGTCATGGCCTTTGTACCCAAGACAAACGTTGTTATTTTAGTAGTTGGGATGATGTGTCACTATGGTTGTCACTCATACTAACCTAGGGAAAGATATATTTAGGATTTTGATCATCCTAGATCTTATATGGGGATGATTATGACTTCCTAGTGTTTAGCTAGTAGTTTGAATGGTACGCCTCAAACTACCCATGATAATAATAAAATATATAACTTAGCCATGTAGTACATATGTTTAGGTTTAATTGACAAATCACATGGATGCATAGTTATATCCCTTTATTTATGGCAAATATTGTATATGTTTCCTACTTTATACAAGGTAAGCATGTGGCTAAGGTACATACATGGTATTGCCTTTTGTACTTACTGATTCTACATCCATGTGAAGAGCTTTTATATTTTCTCAACATATATTTATGATAATTAGTACTTGATGCATATATCTTGTGTAACGATATTTAATTGTTGTTTAATTTATATAGTATGCTTATAAGCAATAAGATGTTAGCATTGTGATATCATATCATTGGGTCTGGGGGTCTCACCCGTGGTTTTTCAAAACCTTTTTAGGTACGCTAGAGAAGTGGAAAGAAATTATTGATCAAGACGTAACAAGAAAGTATATAGTTAAGTCTAGAGTTATGGAAACAAAATATTGATCAAGATGTAACAAGAAAGAATATAGTTAAGTCTAGAGTTTCCATGTAATCACACTTTCCTGAGTGATGGGTGGGTATTTGATGAACTACATGATAGGTTGTTTTACGCGATGTTTTATTACAAATAGGAGTTGTACGTTGATATAGCATTTCTATGATGTTGCAATCACATGAATAAATCTTATGTTGTTATCTTACTTTGACAAATTTTATAAAGAGATTTCAATTTATGCTCTTATCATGTCCTCATTTAGAATGACTTTAATGAGATGAAATACATTTCTATAAGATGTCATGTGAAGTGTGACAAATGTTTCTAATCCGTTCTTTATGCTGATCACCTTACTTGAAACTTTTCAGCTCAATTTTTGATAGATATTAGATGTAAGTTGGGTTTTGGCTAAGGATCTATCTCTCTAGTCGTCAATTAAAATTGATTATCATGATGGATCCTTATAGGAGTACATTAATAAAATGCACCTAAACAAAGTACGAGGACCAAATGGTATGAAACATATATTTTCTTCAAAAGTGTTGGATCATTGTAGGGAGGGATGTGGCAAATTGCATTAGGAGCTAGTGGAAAGGGGAATCATCCATGAAATAATTGAACTCAACTTGAATTGTCTTGATACTAAAGATGGGTAAACCAAAAGTGATCTCTCAATTCAGGTCAATAAGTTTGTTTAATGTCATTTACAAAATTGCAGCAAAGGTAGTAGAAAATAGAATGAAACCACTGATGGACAAGCTGATTTTAGTGAATCAAAGTGTCTTTATACATGGTAGGCTCATGACGGATAACACTGTAGTTTTATATTAGAATTTTCATGCCATGAAGGGTGGAATAGAGGGAAGGAAAGGTCACATGGTTTAAATCTTGACATATCTAAGGCCTATGATAGGATTGAATGGTTGTTTCTTGTATTTGTTATGAAGAAGATGGGGTTTGAGGAGCATTGGAGTGGTAGTGTAACATCCCTGACCTGGGTTATGCTTTAACCCTAGGTGTTTTTCTTAAGAAAGATAATTATATGCTTACTCTTATCTTTTGAAAAGGTAATTAAGGCTTAAGAGGAACTTATATTTCAATTTTAGTCCTTTTTGAACAATGTTGAAATAATGTTGTGCCTGTGTTGGACTAAAGTGAAAATTACCCAAGTTGAGGGGTTAAATTGCAAATGTTACATGATATAATGTTCCTAATGTGTTGAAGCATCATGAGAATGAAGATGATGCAGATGTATGGCTTAGGAAAGCCTGAGTACCAAGAAAGAACTGATAAAGCAATGTTTGTGCATTAAAACCTAGTTTTGGTGTAAAGTGCAATTTACCCAAAACCTAAGGTTCAATATGAAAATTTCCACTTCAATAAGGTCCCTAATATTTCTTGGAATCTTGTAGAGGCAATAAAATGAGAGGGGCATCTCATTTGTATCTCTTTGAAGGAGATAGAATCTTGATATTAAAATAATCAAGATTTAAGCATAATTGAAACCCTAATTCAATTTAATGCAAAAATAATTATATTAATTGGATTTCCCTTCAACAAAAATTATGTTGGTTGAAATCCACACATATGGACGTCCTTGTGCCTTGAAAAGGCTCGAAAATATCCTAAGGAGGTGAAAAACCCACTCACATTAAGAAAAGAAAAAGAAATATCCACTAACTTATGGATATTAGTATTATAAGGGTTCAGGTGCTTAATTTGCTTTTCTTTAAATTGAGGATAATTGAGAGGAATAAGAGGCAAAGAGGATAGCATAGTCCCTAAGGAAGAGAAGGGGGCAAGTGGAAAGAAAATGGAAGAGATAATTCCTACTTTCTCTCTCTTAATTGAATTTTTAATAAAAATGCATATAAGCTCATTTATCCATAGAGTGAAAGTGTAATTTCGAATTCACTTTCACTTCTTGATTGAAAAACTACCAAGGGAGCTTAGGAGCAATAGGAGGATGACCCCAACCTATTGGTAAGCTTCTTGATCATCTTTCATCTTGAATTCATGGTGGAAATCACAAATCAAGCATTGATTTCTTCTTTTCTTCACTCAATCTCCAACTCTAGCCAATATTTTCACTCAAAGACCCGAGGATAAGCCTTGGGATAGTTGAAGCATCTTCATCCACCATTGTTGACGTGAATCTAGAAGCTTGAAGCTCAATTGAAGGCGGGTTATATAACTTTAACCCTTATTCATTGTTATTGAAATCAAATTTTCAAATCATTATGTTCAATTGATCTCCTTGCAATTCCTTTGATTAATTGATGGAACTACCATGGATATGACAGTAGATTTCGAGAGGCTGAAGCTTGAAGATGATGATATCATATTAAGCATACACCTCAACATGGGCAAACGGTTTTCAAAACAAAAAGAGATATTTTAGTTTCAAGATCGAATGGGTAGTTGAACTCAAAACCGAATGGATAATTTATTCAAGACCGAATGGGTTGTTGAACTCTAAACCGAATGGGTAAATTTATTAAAGATCGAATGGGTAATTTACTCAAGATTGATTGGGTAATTTTACTCAAGACCGAATGGATAAATTACTTCAAAACTGAATGGGTTATTGATTTCAAGATCGAATCGTTAATTGAGTTCAAAATCGAATGGAGGTCAAGTACCTCAAGATCGAATGGAGGCCAAGTACCTCAAGACCGAATGGAGGTCAAGTACCTCAAAACTGAATGGAGGTCAAGCACCTCAAAACCGAATGGAGGTCAAGCACCTCAAAACCAAATGGAGGTCAAGCACCTCAAGAATGAATGGAGGTCAAGCACCTCAAGACCATTTGGAATGAAAAAGATCAAAACTGATTGGATGATTCAAGTTAATCAAATTGATTGGAAACTTAAGGTGATGGTTGATCCATTGATCTAATGATGATTATCAACGTAAGGTACAATGGTTGAAACCCTAGAGTACCTAGATGATCAGTACATTTAGATTGATTAACCCTAAAAGGTTATGAAAGCAATGTCTTAGTACACTATGTCAACCATAGTTGTATGCACTTAATTGGAAGGTTGATGTAACCTAATTAAGTTGGGAGGATGATAAAAAGGGATTTATACATGAGTGTTAATCATGTGGAGTATGTAATTAGGGTATGATCCTTAGTGAAGAGATCATGAAACCCTAATCGAGAAGGTTAATGAACCCTAACCCTAATTCAGGGCAATTCTGAGTGAAACCCTAATCTAGGGTAATAGTGTAACCCTAATCAAGGGTGATGACATAAATGACTCTAATTCAGAGTAATCTAAAGAAATATCCTAATTGGGATGAATGGTAAACCCTAATTAAGGGTAATGGAGTAGAAACCCTAATTGGGATATATAGTAAACCCTAATTGTGGGTTATTGAATGAAAATCCTAATCTAGGGTGATATCAAGTGGAACCCTAATTTAGGGTGATATGATGTGAAACCCTGATGTTTTGATGTGATGTGTAACTCAAACCCAAGGTGATGCTATGAAATGCTATATGAAACCCTAATCTTGGGCAATATGGTGATAAATCATAACCCTGATCTGGGTGGAGGGATGAGTATCACCAATTGAAAAGAAATGGGAAACCCTAACCCGAGTAAGGGAATAGTGGTGTTACCCTTGAATACTGATGTCATATTTGTTTTTCATGGTGCTGATATGTAATTAATGTAACTGTTATCATTTGTGCTAACCATGTAGGTATTATGAGATGATGAACATAGCCAGGTATGAGCTATGATGCTTTATTATTGAAAGTGTTCAATAGGCCTTGTGAGCCATTATATGCATTGTTACCTAGTGAGAGGTGACATGATGGGCTTGAAAGCCATGAGGCATGCTTGTGTAACAAGTGCCTTGTTTACCTTGGTCAGCTGACCTAAAGGTATTAAGATGATGAGGGATGATAATTCCCAGAGCTGAGATAAGTGACTAAGATCCCAATGTTTTATTAAGCTTTGAAAAGTACTTAATGGAAGTATTCCACATTCTTTGTAGCATTTGTTATAATAATTTATGTTTGAAAACATGAATGATGCTAAAAGAATATGGTAATGTACTTAATTAATCAAGTGAAATCTTATCATGTAGAGCCCTGACCATAGATCCATCATCGTCAGAAGTTGGTGATGGTGAAACAGGTTTTCTTTCGGGAATTCCTAAGGAACACATATTTTTTAATATTTGGGGGTAATGGGCTCGAATACCTTACGCCCTGATGAAGGTATTGATGTGAGATAAGAAATAAATCTCTAAATCCTTCATTGTTTGTGTCGGGATGGATGTATCACGAATCTCCCGATGATGATGAATGTCGGGTCGACATGAGATAAACATTAAATCTCTCGACTACCGATGAGAGTGCAGTTGCCGCTGTAACTCTGTAGCGAAGTTTCCAGTATACCCTGGAATGCTATGTTGAGTAGTTAACTTAGGCTTTCTTGTAGTCTCGCACTGACCGAGATGTGAGAGGTCATGGAATCCGATTCTTCCTTTGACCTTGTATGGTACCGATTTCGACTTCATAGTGGTTGGTTGGAGGATGAGCAGTATACCTCATCTCCTCGGGGCATAAGTATGATTGTAAAATGTAATCAGTTGTGTAGCATATTTGCTAAGGTCAAAATGCAAGAATCATTGGTTGTTGTTACATCGCTTAGTATATCCTAGAAGAATAAATGATATACATGTTTCTTCAATATCTTGTTGAATAGTGACATGCTGCTTTATCAAGTTATAGCTGAATTGCTCTGAATAAGCATATTGCTCTAATCAGTTTAGATATTGATTTACTTACTGCTGGATATATATGATTCTTCTGCTCAGTTTATTTTTATTAAACTGTAATAATAATGTTTTTGGCGGAGAGTTATATCTCTCGCTGGGGCAATTTACACATTGTCTCACCCCCGTGGAATCCAACATTTTAGGTGGACGCGGACGAGGTAGAGGCAGAAATCCAGTAGCTAGGGAAGAGCAGCAACAGCAGCAACAGGGACAACAGTAACACTTCAAGTGGAAATACTGGCTGTCAAGTTTTGTGTAGATAGTCATATGTGTCATCTCTGTACTCTCAGGTCCTAGGAGTTAGTGCTTTTAATAATTTGATCTGAAATTTTAGCTTTAAGCCTCGAGGTTTTTATACTGCATGTGTACAACTAAGACAGAGCAGTTGATGCTGGCATTCCTCGAGAAGGGATGATACATGATATATATGAATCAGGATGTAAATGCATTACTTTGGTTCTAAATGGAAGAGTTTTCCTTTAAATGAATCTCTTGATAAATGGTTTAAATTTTTAGTGATTTTCTGTAATCCGCAGTTAGTGTTTGTTTCCGCATTAGTTATATCATTTGTTTCGAACGGTGTGTCATAGGTAGAGTCATAGAATGTGTTTTCCATGGTGAGTCACTCTTTTACCATCATTGTGAATAGATCTAGATCCATTCAGCCTACACGCAGACTGTGAGGGGGAGATCCTCTCTTACCATATCTCCCTATTCTTTGTGATGATGCTTTTCTACCTCTATAAATCCTATTTTATGAAATCACATGTTGCATGATATTAGGATATCTAGCCCCACATTTCTCATCTTTTCTTTGAAGGTGACAATATCCTATTTACTAATGTTACATGTGCAAAATGCTTGAACTACATTGAAATTGTCAGCCAATACAGAAAAGTATCGATTCAAATGTTAAAATTTAATAAGAAGGAAGTGGCCTTTAGCAAAACGGTGGACATAGTGAAATACGAAGAAATAAAGGAACTATTGCAAGTGAAGGAGGTGGAACATCATGCCAAATATTTGTGACTACCTACGACGGTGGAGAGATCAAAGAAACAAGTTTTTTACTACATAAAAGATAGAAGAGTAAGGAAGTTAAAGGTTGGAAGGACAAAATTCTATCAAAATTGGGGGAAAAGTCTTAATAAAAGTAGTGGCACAAGCAATACTAACCTATGTTATGAGCATTTTCCAGTCGCTATTGGGAATGATTGAAGATATCAATAGTGCTATTGGTAGATTTTGGTGGGTTGCGAAAGATACAAAAATAAAAATCTCATGGGTAACATGGTCAAATATGTGCAAACCCAATAATGAGGGTAGTTGAGTATAATGATATGACCATTTTTAACCAAGCCCTTTAAGCAAAACAAGTATTGAGAATGATCACAAAGAAAGACTCACTAGCCTCAAAAGTTCCAAAAGCTAGATACTTTTTGAATGACTCTATTTTGGAGGTGAGATTAGGATTGAACCCAACGTAAACATGGAGGAGCATATGAGGTGCAAAATCTCTCATCAAGGAGGGGTTGCATTGGAGAGTGGGAACTGGATGTGAAATCAATATTTGGGAGATAGGTAGATCCATGGAGCAGAGGGGGCACTACCTCTTGTGAAGCCAAGCAATGATGATCGTCCGATGATGGAGAGTGGCCTTTTTAAATAATACTGACGCCAATGGAATAGGGAGCTAATATGAAAACATAGAAAATACAATTACAAAGACTCCTTTTAGCATTCATGGGTTGAAGGATAAACTTATTTGATGGCTGCATGCAAAAGAGGATTTTATAGTTGGTTGGTTATTAATGATTCTCATGATAGATGAAGACACATGGGATGAGATGGGGGCACTACTACAGAAACAGCCTTTGGCGTCGGTTTTTTAACCCCCTTTGGCGTCGGTTTCTGAGCGACGCCTATGTGGGCGCCGCTAAAGGTCGAACACTTCGGTGTCGGTTTTTTAACCGACGCCTATTTAACATATAGGCGTCGGTCTTTTAGTAGATAACCGACGCCAAAAGGGTTCGCGCCACAGAAAACGGCGTCATCTAGGAAACATTTTGCGTTGGTTATCTACTAAAAGACCAACGCCATACTTCAAGATGACACAGCCGTGCTTCCCTGCACGGTCATGTTTAGTACTATAGGCGTCGGTTTTATATGAATAAGTGACGCCTTTTCCACCACGGCCGTGCTTTCCTGCACGGTCGGGTTGTTTGTAATATTAGGCGTCGGTTTTTATCCAATAACCGACGCTGTAGGTCTTTGCTGACGGTTTTCTGTAAATAAATGACGCCTATATCTATTTTTTTTCATATCAGTTTGCAGGCCTGCTGTGGCTGGTCAGCAGGATGAGAACCTGTAGTTTAGTTTTCTGAACTGCAGGTTTACAACATTTATTGATATCAGCCTACAAACAGGCCACAAACCTACAAAAGTCCCAAGGAAAATTTCACACAAGTAGATACATTCAGACATCAATTCAATTCTCACATTCACACATATAGAAACATTCAAATACATGTATTAACATTCAGAAATATTCATTTACAAAGTATCATTCATTATCGCTATCAACATCCCAATTATATCTTACAGTTGCCACTGCTTGTATGGCTTTTGCCCATTCTTCTCTTATTTCATTTAATGCTTCCATCGTATATGGAGCATGTATATTTTTTAAGCGTTTACCTATAGTGTGGTCAGTTTTAAACACCTACAAAGAGAATGATGTATATATATAAGTAATAATATAAAAATAAGATTGATATATTTCATACTAACTAATGAGACTATATATAATACCTCATGTATGGTATCGATGTCCAATGCGGCATGTTTGATAATCATCTGCATAAATCGCATCACATAGTATGTGCATGCCCAGCCATTGTCTTGTGTAGTGCACTATAAATTGAAACATACAAAATAATACAACTAAGCACAATTCACATCAATAATATATACATTGGAGTCGGGAACTTACTTGTACGTTCTGCCAATTTATTGACTGGTTCTTTTTCCTTGGGACCGTTTCTCCAGCCTTTTTGAATGCATCTAAACCCCTACATGTTAATATAACACAGTAAATTACATAAGTAAATAGTAATGTAATAACAGATGTTAACAGATACAAAAATGAAATATTTCTCACCAGAATAATGGCGTTCTCATTACGTGTCCAATTTTAGTGTTTAATGTACTTCCCGCGGGATCTAGATAATAAACAGTGAACGTCCCAGGGACAATAACTAGTAACTCCCAATGTTTACCGCTAGAGGTAAAAAGTTAACAATTAATAACTCAAAATGCACAATAAAAATGGAATTTTCTTAAGTCCAAATTATAAATAAAGTAAACTTACTTGACATTGAATGGAGCTATTATTATCGTCTTCTTTTGCTGACCAAAAATTGTAAAAGAATCTATACAGTATTGTTGAACATTATCAGGGTCTTTATCTACCATACTAATCAATGATGGAATCAAAAATCCCACATGATAAAATGCAAATTGTTTGCAATGATCTTCGACTAAGTAGCTGCAAAACATGTATTACGTATGCATTAATATATAAGAAACCAGATCACTGGATCTTACACAAGGTATAGGGATGTATAAACAAGATCTCACCTTATCCATGTCTCTATCATTGATGTATTCAACCAATCATACATAAACAGCTCAATAATATCTTGTATAAATAAAGATCTATCGTATGATTGACCTGCATAATCTGCATCTAAAGAAACAATTATCAGGCAATGTATATTATGTGCCCGTAGCCAACATGCCATTCCCCTACAAGCAGGACCTAACGGGTATGTTAGGTCAGTTGGAACCCAAGTTGGTAATGCGGGAAGTGGAGGTGGAGGCATAGGTGCTCCTGGTGTCTTCTTTTTAACCTGTATATATAATTTCAGATCAGTTGACATCATATATACACATTAACAGTCTAAATCAATAATGTGTATTGGGTTTTCAAGAAAATTTCGACAGCATTTCCCCGTTGTTCTCTAAGTACATATGTACTTAGAGAACAAACGGGGAAATGCTACCAAAATTTTCTCGAAAACCCAATACACATTATACACTTACATCCTAAGTGAGATTAGGTGTTCAAGAACAGTCCCAAACCGGGGACTATCCAAGATTTACTCCTAATGAGTCAATCTTGGACGGGTTTCTAGGCCAACAAACACAATAATAGATATCTACAATGAAGCCGGACTCCATACAAAAGTATATAATTTAGTGATTGTTCATTCTAATTTATACCAATGTACAAGTAATATAAAGAACAATGATTGTTCACTTTCTAGGCCAACAAACACATGTGATTTCATTCTTATATATAATAAATGTGTACCACCTATCCCATCCTTGAACACCTAATCTCACTAGTAAGTGTATAATGTGTATTGGGTTTTCAAAAAAATTTCGGCAGCATTTCCCCGCTGTTCTCTAAGTACATATGTACTTAGAGAACAAACGGGGAAATGCTACCGAAATTTTCTCGAAAACCCAATACACATTATACACTTACATCCTAAGTGAGATTAGGTGTTCAAGAACAGTCCCAAACCGGGGACTATCCAAGATTTACTCCTAATGAGTCAATCTTGGACGGGTTTCTAGGCCAACAAACACAATAATAGATATCTACAATGAAGCCGGACTCCATACAAACAATATATTATTTAGTGATTGTTCATTCTAATTTATACCAATGTACAAGTAATATAAAGAACAATGATTGTTCACTTTCTAGGCCAACAAACACATGTGATGTCATTCTTATATATAATAAATGTGTACCACCTATCCCATCCTTGAACACCTAATCTCACTAGTAAGTGTATAATGTGTATTGGGTTTTCAAGAAAATTTTGACAACATTTCCCCGCTGTTCTCTAAGTACATATGTACTTAGAGAACAAACGGGGAAATGGTACCGAAATTTTCTCGAAAACCCAATACACATTATACACTTACATCCTAAGTGAGATTAGGTGTTCAAGAACAGTCCCAAACCGGGGACTATCCAAGATTTACTCCTAATGAGTCAATCTTGGACGGGTTTCTAGGCCAACAAACACAATAATAGATATGTACATGTTAGGCTTTCATCACAATTGATGTTAGGGTTTCATCAATGTTAGTGTTTAATCAAATCAAATTAGAATGCTAGAATGGACAAGTTTAAATCAAATTAGGGTTTAAATCAAATCAAACACGGCCGTGGTAGGCCATTCTTCTCAGTTCTCAGTGAAAGAAGTAGAACACTAACTAGTCTTAGGTTTTGAAGTCAGAGCAGCAAGTAGAGCAGAGAAGCGGGCGGCAAGGAAGAAGACAAGGAAGAAGGTGCTACGGCTAATACCTTGTGAGCAGCGGAGGCAAGCAAGAAGACAACGCCGCAGTAGGGCGTGAGCAGGGAGGAAGGAGCGGGCGGCGGCGGCGCAAGGAGGAAGGCGGCGGGCGGCGGCGGCGACGCAGAGCAACAACAGGGAACGTCGGCGGCGAGCGAGAAGCAGCAGGCACCAGGCACCAGGCGGCGATTTTGGGAGAGCGCACAGGAGAATCAATTAAACAGGAAGAAAGGGGGAAGAGTCGGGTGATCGGGCCTCTATTAAGTTGGTCAACGGCGTCGGTTATCTAGGACAACCGACGCCTATTATCTTCAGCGTCGGTTGCTCGTAATAACCGACGTCCAATTAGACAATCTTTACCCCAAATTAATTGGCGGGAACTATTATCAGCGTCGGTTATCCAAGGATAACCGACACCGAAAGTGGAACTTTTCACGAAAAATTTCATTTCACATAGGCGTCGGTGAATTGTTAAACAACAGACGCTGTATGTGACCCAGATTTTTTTCGCTCGAAAATTGGATTTCGCGGGCGCCTTTAGGCGTCGGTTGGTTACACTCAGCCGACGCTGAATACAAAGCAGTACCCGTGTCTGTCTGGTCTTCGAATATAGACGTCGGTTTGTATAAATAACCGACGCCGAATATTATAGGCGTCGGTTGTCCGAAATAACCGACGCCCAGAAAAGCGACACTAAACGCTATTTCTGTAGTAGTGGAGGGAATGGAGTTTCATCTAGGGGAAGCATTGACCACACGAGTTGTCACATTTTTGGTGGCATTTGGATACATATGGTTTTACAAGTATAAGATGAATCCAAGACATGCACTTTACTGAGGATGTGTCTTGTAGGATACATGGTGGTGAGAAGGAGAGCATACCACACATGTTGGAGGAGTGTTCAAACTCACTTGAGATCAAAAGTAATAGATATACTCAAAAGATTTGAAATTATGATATGAGAGTAGACATGAATGAAAATATAAGGTGCCTCTCCAAAGTGACTGACTAATCGGAAATTGATGAACAACTTACATGTGGTGGGCTACGTGGTATCTTAGAAATACGTTTTTTTTTAATAATACTACAAAATTTAGAAGACATGTTAACCATATTAAAGCTATCAATATTAAAGGGGTTCTTTGTATCAATCTTGATACTATCAAAAATCACATTGTCGATTATTACTCTGGTATCTTTAACAATAGACACTATTCACAATATTTGAAGCTTGCTGGTCTTCAGTTCTCTTCTATTAATGATGTTCATAGGATGGGTTTGGACAAGTTTTTTTCTATGGAGGAGATTGAGTAGATTGTCAAACAGTTGAACTGTGATAAGTGTCCAGGGCCGGATGGATTTAATAGCAAGTTTTTTATTAGTTTCTAGGATATTGTTAAAGATGATCTTGTTGCAGCTATTTTGAGTTTCTTTAGAAGTGGAAGGCTTGTTAAGGAAGCTAACATGACTTTCATCACTCTGATTCCAAAGAACAATGATACATATGAATTAAAGAACTAGCATCTCATATCCCTGTGTAATGTCATCTTTAAGATCATCTCAAAAATTATGAGTAACATACTTCAAGGTGTCCTTCCTTCCTTAATAAGTAGAAATCAATGTTTTTTCATGAAAGGATGCAACATTCAAGATGCTATCCTTCTTTCTAATGAGTTGCTTCATGATTTTAACAAATCTGGAACTAAGTCTAAGGTTTGTATCAAATTAGACCTTTCTAAAGCCTACAAATCTATTTCTTGGGATGCTCTCTTCAACATTGTTGATATTATGAAGTTTCTAAAATGCTGGCTCATTTGGATCAAAGAGATTTTCTATACAACCTCTGATGAAATCTTAATTAATTTAGAACCCTCCTATCCTTTTACTCCTTCCAATGGTATTGGACAGGGAGACCCTCTTGCACCATACCTCTTTGTACTTGTTATGGAAACTTTGTCTCAGATAATGAATAATGCTATCATGGAAGCTAATATCAGGCCTTTGAAAGCCTCAAATAACTTTGAAGTTTCACATCTCATCTTTGTAGATTTTTTTTTATGATTTTCATGGAAGCTGATCTTACTGGAGTTGCTTGTATCAAAAACATTCTTCATGACCTTTATTCTATCATGGGGCTCAAAGTGAATATTGAGAAGAGCTTTTCCATTTTCAGTTCTAATTCTGATAAAATTAACTTTTCCAACATCCTGGGAATTGATGAAGGTAAATTACCTTAAAATTATCCGGGCATTCCACTCTTTGTTGGTAAGCTGACCAGAAATCATTACTCTCCTCTTCTGGATAGAATTTAAAGGAGACTTGATAGTTGGAAAGCTAAGTGCTTATCCATGGCTGGGCGTGTAGAGATGGTTCAATCTAGTCTCTCTTCCATCTATTAGTATTGGTTGTCGTCATTTCCTTTACCCATGTCTGTTTGTGATGATATTGATAGGAAGAAGGGATTTTATTTGGGGTCATTCTAAGAGTAAGAAATCTCTTCATCTTGTTCAATGGGATAAAGCAACCAAACCAAAACTTGAAGGTGGTTTAAGTATTAAATCTACAAGGGATATGAATTGCCTCTACTATCTATCATGGATGGAACATAGCTGCGAAGAAAGATAGTTTGTGGATTAGGTGGATTCACAAAAAGTATCTCATCAAGAATTCTTTTTGGACTATCATTGATAACAACAATCACTCTTGGTTTTTCAATCGCATTATTAACTCAAGGAACATTCTGAAGAACCACATCAACTACAACATTGGAGATGGTAAAAACATCTTCGATTGGAAATACCCTTGGGTCCCTAGTGACAAGTTACTTGTTGACTTTCTTGGTAGGGAAAAAACATTATAAAGTTGGGTCTTAGTAATGATGCTAGGCTTTGTCTCTCATTTTTGGTGACTCATGGAGTTTTTAAAATACTAGACTTCATTCTGGTTTAGTTTCTCTCCTTGATAGAATTCCCAAATTGAAATTTGGTAATGATTAAATTCTTTTTGAGAAGAAGAGTTAGATCAGAATTAAGGATGTTTTGAATGCAACTAGAAATCAGGGCATCATTGACTTATTTTTCAATTAGCTTTGGAAATATAAGTCTCCTATTAGATTTCATATTCATTGCTAGAAGATTGGTAATGGCATATTGATAACCTTAGTTACTTGTTGACTTTCTTGGTAGGGAAAAAACATTATAAAGTTGGGTCTTAGTAATGATTCTAGGCTTTGTCTCTCATTTTTGGTGACTCATGGAGTTTTGAAAATACCAGACTTCATTCGTGTTTAGTTTCTCTCCTTGATAGAATTCCCAAATTGAAATTTGGTAATGATGAAATTATTTTTGAGAAGAAGAGTTAGATCAGAATTAAGGATGTTTTGAATGCAACTAGAAATTAGAGCATCGTTGACTTATTTTTCAATTAGCTTTGGAAATATAAGTCTCCTATTAGATTTCATATTCATTGCTAGAAGATTGGTCATGGCATATTGATAACCTCGAGCTATCTGAAGAGATTGGGTATCCCTCTAGCATATTTGTGTTTCCTTTGTTTGTAGGATGAGGAAAGTATTTGGCATGTATCTTAATTGCATTTTTTCATCTCATATTGCCAAATCTAGTGAATTTGTTCTTAACCCACTCCCTTCTCAAAAGAGGACCTACTGCGATTTTAGGGAAGGAAGCAACATCTGCTCTGTGTTATTGTTTTATACTGGTTATGGCGTGAATGAAATCATAGAGTTCATGAAGATATAACAACTCAGATTGAAGGACTTTGGAAGATTATCAAGAATGACTTTGTGTTATTACTCACTTGAGTCTTGTTTTTATGAGATATAGGTTGCCTATTTTTGTCCTTTGATTCTTTGCATATAGATTTGCTTGTATAGATTTTCCTTTTCTTATGGCTAGATAGACAGTTACTTAAACTATCTCTCGTGCGCTATACTTGTACATTTCAAAAAATACCAAAAATAGAAAGGACGAGCTTTTCAGGACAAAAAAAACACTCAAAGAGAATAGAATTGTTTGAGAAACATCACATTTAGATATTTTTTAATATCAAGCTAAATAAATGCATCCGATTTGTATTGGTTTAGTCTGCCTATGTGATTAAGTAGTTTGTACATGTACTTACAAGTTGTAGGTAGTTACTGGGTTTTTAATTGGTTGACTCTTTCTCAATGAGTTGTACATAAATTATTACATTGCACCTTAGTACTAATCATGAGGCAACAAAAATAATTCTGTGTTTTTTGATAATTTTGTCAAGAGGGGCTACAAATTGGAGATTCAAGTA
Organism: Alisma plantago-aquatica; assembly: GCA_963693085.1. Classification (NCBI taxonomy): domain Eukaryota; kingdom Viridiplantae; phylum Streptophyta; class Magnoliopsida; order Alismatales; family Alismataceae; genus Alisma; species Alisma plantago-aquatica. The sequence continues at coordinate 970,012,988 of OY856411.1, read as the reverse complement.
GTTTAAACAAATATCGTGTCTGTCCCAACAACTTGGTTGTATGCTCATTCACCCATTCATTTTGTGTGCTCTTACATTCTTTTGTGTGTTAACGAGTCCGGTCTTTTGTATACTTATAAGGTGAAAGGAATCAACGAGCTCCATTAATCTTAGTGGGTTATTATAAAATATCATATATACAGTGCAGTGTTAATTGTGAACATGGCAAAAATATTAGTTTTAGTAGACATTCAACAAAATGCCAGACTTTTTCTTGCAGTTCAATTGGATTTGCGTGTTGTCGAGCTGTTTCACTCTATTTTTTTTACTTGTTAAATGGTATTTAAAGTATGAGTTAATATTTTTGTAGAAAACGATTTTGGTAATTTCAGTAATCACATGGTACCAATTTAAATGAGTCACCTAGTATTTAGGGCTCGTTTGGTTCTGCTACAAACCAACACGTGCAGTTCTAACTCAACCTGTTTTCCAACTATCAGTGTTTGGTATTACGTAGTTGCAACACACGGTGGGAAAGTTAACTCCAACTGTGTTTTCAATTGAACAGAAAATCATGCAAATGAACTATGCCCATTTTGGGCGTAGTTAGTTTGCTCAACATGTTCGCTGTTAGCTACTGGCTGCTAGTCTTCCATGTTAACGCTCGCACATGCCCCCTCCTGTTGCAAACTTCAAAGCTCGCACAATACGACCGGTTGCAGCAAGTATCAATAGTACAACTACAAACTCAAACTGCATCCAACCAAACCAATTACAAACCAGTTGCATTTCCCGTTTTCGTTTTCATACTTTGAATTTCGCAGCGCTAGTTCCAACTGCGCATAACCAGATAGACCCTTAGTCATCAACTGTAAAGTACATATAATTTGATGACATGCTATGCATTAGAGAGTGTTATAAAATTAATCAAATGTACTCTTTTATCGTGTTAATTTAATTGTGTAACAGATGTTTAGCACACGTCATTTTGACTAATATCAAGAAAACACCAAACAACCCGGCCAGTGTGGCTCAGGTGGTTCGATCCGGCTTGTCCTCCCTGGGAGATCCGGATTCAAATCCCCTTGAGCGCATTGTAATTACCAACTCCTTGGGTCATCCGAGCTCTGACACCTGTTTGAGGAGGAGGGGGAGGGTAAATAAACGGATTGGATATAATCAGCCAACAAGATAAGAAATTGGCGTCGATGGGAGAAGGGACGCCGGGAAGAAAGGAATTTACCAGTGTCTATGGTGTTGTTTTTGATTGGGGATGAAGGCAGACGATGGTACTCACTCGGCGAAACAGGCGCGTTGGGAGTAAAGAAAATTGTGGATGCGCTGAAAAAAGAGTTCAATATAAACACGGTTAAAACACTTTTAGGTCTGGCCCAAATAAATTTATCAATATTTTCTTTTTTTCTTCTCAAAAATATGCTTTCATCGGTTATATATAGATGGGTAAAAAACCCAAATAGTATATTTTTGTAAAAATTATTACCGAAAAAGCACTCTTCCTAACTTATTTCCCAAACATACTTTCAGCCAAAAACGCTTGACGCTTTACATTAAAAATGTCAAACAACTAGGCGCTTTATAGTAAACGCCACATTGACGGGCGTGTTCGCCAACTTACGCTGCTTAACAGACTCCCGAACCCGAAGATGTAGAGGTACATCCCCAGGCCCAAGCTCCTCATCCCATGGGGCATCTGGTCATAGAAGAACTCGAGTAACCCCGAACACCACGTATTATTCCTTACGCTTACACTCCACCAGTGCCGCGGTGACCATGCACGCCATGGCGAGTACGATCCCTGCTCCCGTCCGCCGCAGGGTCGTGAGGCCCGTCAGGTACCCCGTGAGCCGGTGCGCGATCGGGATGAGTATACAGTCGTAGATTGGGATGGAGATTGGCTATAGCGACGGACCCGAAGCTCTGGAGCGCTGCTGGAGGGATGACTAAGGTGCCGTTGAAGATGGTGTGGTCGAGCGTACTGCCTTGTTTCGTGAAGAATGTGGGTGGTTAGGAGAAGATTGCCGCGTAGACTAGGGATGTGGACCAAATTGGGAGTAGCGGGAGGATGGTGCTTGTTATGTCGATGTGGCACCCGGATCCGGAGTCCTTGCGCAGAAGTGCTCCCACAATGTAGTTGTATCCACCGTCGACTAAAGCGATGGTTGAATATTCTTACAGCTTGTTGTCTGACGCGCCAAAGCTCTTCAGCAGCGACGCTTCCTCGTCCGATTGACCACTGCTGCAGCAACTACCTTCTTTGTCAATCCCTATCCAACTGCTTCTCCCGCACCACCACAACTTCACCGCCCTTCAACACCAAACTCAGGCTCGGGCCCGTTTGGTTGCTCGTACTTGCAGGACGTTTGAGGAATTTAAAAACAGGAAATTCAACCCAGGAAAATGAACTGCAATGCACTTTGTTTGGTTGGAAGCGGCTCCAACTCAGCTACTACATTTGCATTCGTTTGGTTTGATCGCAGTTCAACCATGTTGTTACCTCCGGTGAACTTATTTCCCAGAAATACAGTTGCTTCCACGTGCATGCTATCTTCTAGATACATGGTTTATTGCTGCCATATTCTGCAACATATACAACTGTTTTGTACACTAAAATTCTAAACCAACGATATTGAATATTCATGAGATCATATCCAACGACATTTCACAGTAAAAAAGGCACACTTTTACAGAATTTCAGATGTTCATAGCTGCAAAATTTCTAATATAACAGTACTACAGACTTTCAAATCAAATTGTTATTTCCAGAATTGCACATTTGACAAAGCTGCATAGTTTCATATATAACCGTGCTGCATATTTTCAAATATATCACAACTCCAGAATTGCAAAAAAGAAAACTACGACTGAAGTTCATATCGAAAACAGAGTACATGAAATTCGATACAAAATTGATCTCCTAGGGCTAACTGTAAGACTCCATGATGGATTAGTCATACATTGAACTGTAACATCTCAACACATTTCATTTCCCTCCATTCTAGCACTAGTTAAGAAGACATGATCAAAATAGATTCAACCAGCCATTTTCCTAGCACCATCTGCAGTAAAAGAATCATGCAAACATTCATGAGTCATGGTGTTAAATCTAAAACATGGAACACCAGGCATACATTTAATAAAATAAAAAGAACGATTCACCCAAAATGGATGAACTTAAACCAAGCCTCAAAAAATTATATTAATAAAAAGAGCCTTGACTGTAGCTAACTAAACCAGGTATTTCAGCAAACAAAACAAGTGGGTTGCTCTCTTATTTATGGACTTCAAATTTTGAGCCAACTTTTTTATTTAGAGTTAGTATATATATGTTGGATGACCCTACAACTTTGTATGCCTCCACGTGGTAAAAGTAAAACACCAAAGGGAAATGGCAGTAAAGCTAACAAGTATCTATAATCACAGGTCACTATACAAGAAGGAATTAGCAGGAAACATCTAATGCTGTCAACATTGTCTATAATCAAGAAAGACCACTTGTGATTAGCCCACAACCCATATTAAGATAAGTAAAAGTGCAATGTTTAAGAATGTGTAGCTGCTTAGGCATATGAAAAGCATGGGTGTGGATCTAGACATAACCTCAAGGGTGTGGATGGTCCTATAATACCAAAATAGAAGGAGATAGATTCACAAAATCCAAAAGACCCAAGGAGTACCAAATTTAAAATACTTTAGTTACCTTAAATGTTGAATGACATCTTCAACCACTCTCCTCTCAATTCATCATCTAAAGCCAAAAAGAACTCCCCATCTTCGATGGTGCTTGTTAGAGACTTTGAGATTGATAACAACTTATCCCTCTCCAACCTGTTCTCTTGACCCCATTTCATCACTTCCTTAATTATAGCTCGCTTCATCTCAATCTTCCCCAAGCTAGATGAGCTCTTCAAAGCACTTGCTAGGGACTCCAGGTGAGTTGCAATAGCAATTTGTGTATCACTATCATCTACAACCCTCTTCTTAGATTTCTTCTTATATTTAGAACTTGATGTCCCCTCACCTCTAGAATATGAATCTTCTCTTAGTGTAGAGGCTCTCTCATCATCATCATTTGATTCGTCAAGATTTGTAGAAGAATCCTTCTTATTGTACAAGGCATCTATGGAACTCATCTGGAACTCTCCAGTAGCCTTGTCATCGGAAAATATTGCCATCATGTCAGCAAAATGATCAATATGTTTATTGATGTATGGATCTGCTTTAGGATGGGCCTACATTATGAGAGACAAGTTGCATTGTGAGGTACCCAATATAACAAGATCTGAACCTTAATTTGAACCCAACAGTTTAATAGGAGTTATCTCAGAAGTAAATGTTGTATATGTAGGATCCTCTACAATGTTCCCATCCAGTCCTACATCTTCCTTTGAAACAAAAGCATCCCCTAGAGGGTGTTGATCGATGATGTAATTATGTAACACACAGCAAGCCATCACACATGCAACTTGGCATTCATATGAATATGAAGACCTAGTTGTCAAAATCCTCCAACGCATTTTGAGGACTCCAAATGCACACTCTACTTTATTACGCAATTGTGCATGTCGAAGATTAAACAACTCATGATCATTCTGTGGTCCATTAACCCTACTAAAATCCTTTAAGTGATATCGTGTTCCACGGAAAGTGGATATAAAACCCGGCATGGTAGTGTATCTCGCATCACATAGATAGTACTTTCCTACAAAAGTAACAAATAAACCAATATAAGCATAACAACTTTATCTCTTTTCCTAAATGAATTATTTTTCCTAATATCCTAACCATTACCTTCAGGGATCTTGAAACCTTTATCACATGTGGCCTCTTTTAAGACATCCATATCATTAGCAGAGCCTTCCCATCCAGACAAGATATATAAGAACTTAAGGTTAAAGTCCACTGCTGCTAAAATATTTTGAGTTGGCCCTTTTCTCCCACGACACTTTCCGACAAAGTCATTACTCACAGTTGTCGTGACATGAGTACCATCAACTGCTCCTAAGCAATCCTAGGAATCATTACAACAAAATTTATTGAAACTAAATTCCAAATTTGATACTGTAGATGTAGAATGAAACATGCCTATACATTACTAACCTTAAACCAAGGGTAATATCTTGAACTATTCAAGATTTGTTCTGGTATGTCAGTAGAAGGCAACTTGATATATCTTGGTGCCAATCCACAGACTACAGAAAGAAACTCATGGAAATATCTATGAATGGTTTCCCTTGATCTTCCAAATATGGCGACTAAGCTAACAACTCGGGTATGATGCCCGAGTATGTATAGAGACATCGCCACCTGTTCTTCAACATCAACATTGATCGAATCCCTTAACAAGCCTTCTTGTTTCAACATCAAACAAAAGGAAAAAAAGGTCTCCTTCTCCATCCGAGTAATATGGCGACACATGTCAGTTGAACCATGTACAACAACTTTCATAAACCAATCAGATTTCTTGCGATAAGGAGCTCTTGGAATATGAACTGTCTTTCTACATAGACGAGATACTATTATCATGGCACCCAAAACAGCTACTTGCTTTATCATCTCCTCTCGGTTCATATCATCACTAGAGATCTAGAAATTAGAGGATACAAAAATTCAAACTTCCTTTTTAAGCTTGTATATTATACCTAAGATTTGAGATATACAGTACAAGTAATCATAATGCAGCATATAAGAATTTATATATATGCTAAGAAATGATTAGCATGCTGATGTAAAAATTGATAAAAATTGGAAGAAATAATTTATACCTTTTCCACAGTTTTCCTCCTTTTATCTATCATGGAATCATCTTCAACATCAACTACATGATAACGGTGACTGGTTCCACCCTCAGTCTTAGCATTGAGATATTGACGATCCATATCTGAAAGAGAAATCATGCAATAATGACGATCGATATACATGACGATCAATAATTATTATGATCTATAACACCTAAAACAGGACAAAGATAAAATAATAGAGGATGCGGAGGAGAGGAGGTGGAGTGCAGTCCAAGTCATTTTTAAGCTAGTAGTTGGGAGTGGCGGTCATTATAATATGTTATTAGAGTGAGTAGGAGATATATTAATGGCAGGATTGGTTCTAGATTTAGCTCTTTTTTGTGCTATATGGCAGTGTGATATACTAATATATACTAATATATTTCATGGTGCAGTAATCATGTCAGTAGAATAGTTGCCATCTCAGGTATTCCGCAATTCATTTATAGCTGCTTGCTTCTGCTGATGATAAGGATGATCATCAAATTGCTAACAAGGAATCTACCTCTTCCACTGTGCTTTCAAAGTGGATTTACAGTGAAGATTACTTTTTTCATAGCCCCATTCCAGAAATCACAGTTCTCAATAAGATTAGCCTTATACTAGTAAGCTTCTCTTTATACACTCTTCTTCGAAAAGTAGTTTAGTCGTTTCAATTCTATAGTATCATTGATAAAGACGCAACGATTTACTAATATCTAGCTGCCCAATTCTATAAAGACGCAACACTTTACAGTGTTGACTGTGAAAAAGAAAGGGGGGAAATTGGCTCCTGGTGGTGTGAAGAAACAAAAGGGACGCAGTCCTGGAGTTTGGGTACTGAACCCAACACCCCCACCGGCTACGGATGCTGCCGCCGTACCTATGCACGATGGCAAACCTACATATATGAACGGACAACAATGCAGCCAGGGTGAAATCGGATTCGGGGACACAGCAATCCCACAGTTGCCTACCCAACTTGGATACATGTATATGGAAGTAGCAGGCTATAGGCTACCGAAAGTGTTGTGAGTGAGGGGAACTTGCCTGATTCAAAGCAGAGCAGCCAAGCTGTCACACCCCGATCTCACACTAACCACTAATCACGAGATTAGGGCGCGACAGAGGGATTATCACATAAAAAAATCACTGAGAACTTTTCCTTTTTTAAAACCTCGTAATGACATCCGGATTATTGCTGTAAACTAAAACATAATAAACTATTGCAGGAGCATTTCTATTAAACTGGCTAGAGTACGTAAACAGAGTTTACAACATGTAACATTGTTTAACAGAAAGTAAACATAATAGTTAATTTACATCTTTATACACATTCCACATACACACTCTCGCTCACCCACACCATGTCCCAAGGACCGAGGGAAAAGGACTAAGAGACCACTATCTAACTAAACTAACTACATATACCTTCTACAGATTAAGTGTTAGGATGAAAGGATCCTTCTGATTCCTGGAATTTGTCGCTGACCTGAAAACGTTTGAGTAGAGGAATGAGCCTACTTGCTCAGTGAATAATATTTCACTTAGCCATCATCAGATAACTCCATATTTTACATTTAACAAGAATATGTGAATAAAATAACAAACTGAGCAGTTCTAATTAAACAATGCAATTATCGCAGAAAAGTATAATGAACATTTAAAGAACAAGTATTATAAATTATAAATCTGAACATACACAATTTTCATATTAATCTAACTTAATTCTAAGTAATCATCTTTTAACTTATGCCCTGATCATATGCATAGTACTCTGCATATAAAGTCTCGTAGCGAACTACGAACCCACCGTACAAGACTTAGCGACACACCCGGGAAATGCTAAGTCTGACTGCTGTCCTGGTCTGCGTCAGGACTCTCAGGCGCTCAAGGGCCTCACTGCACTCTCAAAGAGTGTACTCTAGACTCCTCCTCTAACCTGAGCACACAGGCAGAGAGTCTGGGTTACCACCGTGACACACACGCGGATTATTGTTGAATAACCCCTATCTACTCCAGTGCCACCGTGACACACGCATGGATTATTATTGAACACTGCTTCTCTGTCCTCGTGCCACCGTGACACACGCACGGATTATTGTTGAACACGAGCCACCGACCATCTAGACACACGCTAGGTAGGTCGTTTCACCCCTAAGGCACAGACCTCTCAAAGGGGTTCTACGGTGTCAGGGCATCTAAGTCTAACACATTTTATTATAACAAGAAAACTCTTATAACATTTTGTCTCTCTCTCACATATTCGACTACTGGAATATACTGTAATTCTGCAATTCAATAGCTGAAACTAGAAGTTCAACTTTCATAACATTTCTATATATAGTGCAACAACTATTCTCTTATATCGCAATAACTCATAACTCAGCTATGCTTTCATGCAAACTGATTTGTTCACTGTAAATAGATTTCATATCTATTCCACGTCTCTATATTGATTTCATATTACTGAACATTCAAATATACTGTATTGAAAGGAATACTCAACCTGAAATACTTTATCACATTTATTCGCATCTTACTGAAATTACTCGTAAAGCATACACATTTATTTTACTAATCATTTCATTTCGTTTGAACTATGCAAATTAAAAGTCTAAGGATGCTAACTATGCTCGACATCCGGGTAATCTCTATTACCCACATATACACATAAACATCATTTGTCATCTATAAACATGACTCAGTATCAACTTATCCATTTTCGATGCTAAACATCCATTTTATGTTCAACGTATACATTGCAGTTGTAATACAGGAAATTCTATCATTTTCATCAATCATATTACGTATTTCAAGTTCCAATGAACCATATAAATTCATTAATTCAATCCACACTGATCAGATGGTAATCTAAATCATATAACGGCATAAGGAAGCAGTTTATGAAATAAAATTCGAGTAACAACAAATACTGTCCAAAAGCCAAGTATCAGCGAAAAATGCACAGTTTACCGAAAAATTTCAACTAAGGAGTTAAATGATGATAACTAAATGAACTCCTACTCACCGCATTTGGAATTGTCCGGATTCGTCTGGAGATGCATTTCTAGGCGGATTTCAGTTGTCTTCTACCTTTGTTAATTCAATTTCATGGTCCTGTAGCAAACACGCATCCAGCAGGTTGGTGGAGAGCTCATTTGACGGCTGAACTTGGATGGAAGCTATACCTTCTCGCTTGGACCTCCAAAACGGAGCTCAAGGTGGCTTCCTCCCTACTGATGAGCGACCCAAGGTGGCCCCTGGCCGTGAGCAGTAGCTGTTGCTCAGTCCAGATCGGGCACCGCCCCTGCTAAACCGAGGTATAGGTGACGCAAGTGGAGGCGGAAATGCTGTGATTTTCTTGCCTAAATCTCAAGCCGAACTCAAGGCATCGTTCCTTGGTGCTGGCCGTGCCATTAGGGCTCCTGGCCGACCTCTCACCTGTTGTGCAGCTGCAGCTCCTTGCTGCAGGTCAGTTGCAGGTAGGGCGCCGCCCTAGAGTGATCGTGGCTGCGGATGGGCAAGTTTGGAGGAAGGAGAACGGAGGGTGGTGTGCTGGTTCGAGGCTAGCAACCCAAAGTTAACCCTGCTCTTCTCCTCTGCTGTGATCGGGAAGCTTACTGCTTGAGGGCGCCGTCGGCGCTGCTGCTGTTTGGGTGATCTTATGGCGCCGCTAGGGAAATGGAGAAGAGGGGAAAAAGGAAGGAAGAAGAAGAGAGGAGTAGGGCACAACCAAGAACGAGGCTAGGAGCAAGAATCGCCCCTCAATCGCCCCGATTTCTTTCTGCTGTAAATGAGCTGCTGTGTGCGCCGCCTTTCCCTGTTCTATCGGGTGAAAGAGGAAGAAGAGATCAGCGAGAAAGGAAAATAAAAGAAAAGAAAAGAAAAGGGTTTATAACCCGGATTTGGAAAAAATTACATCTTTGACCCTAGAAATTGGAAATGCTATAACTATTGACTCGGAGGTCTGTTTGAAGTGATTCTTCTTGCAATGTTTCAAGCGCGAGATTCTCTACAAACATAGGGAAAGTAAATATGCAAATTAACATGTCACAACTAGTCAAATCACTAATTGCAACAGTGAGTACTCAACTCAACTCAACTTAATTAACCTAACGATCATCATTGCCATTATTGTTAATTGCCTCAAATGATTCAATCTCAACTATTGATTCACATATTAACTTATTTTGATTAACCATGATATTTAATATGATACTCAACACTAATCAAGGTGGTTCACGCTAAATGAGGTATTTACTGGTTAACCTCAACGTGGGTCATAACAATCTCCCACCCTTATAAGAATTTCGTCCCGAAATTCCTAAAAGAGAAAAGGAAACTTGTTACGCATATCTGACCCAAAACTCCCATGTGACTTCCTCTAGGTTGTGGTTTCTCCACAAAACCTTCACTAACGGTATCTCGATTCTTGAGTTCCTTGATTCACGGGTCAACTATATGTACTGGTTCTTCAACATAGGACACGTCAAGTTTGAGCCGGACAGGTTCTGAGTTCACTATCTCCTCTGTACTAGGGTAACACTTTTTCAACATCGATACATGAAACACATCAAGTAAATTGGCCAACTCAGATGGCAAATCCAACTTTTAAGCTATAGGTTCAATCCTCTCAATGATAGGATATGGCCCATAAACCTAGGAGTCAGTTTGCCTCTCTTACCAAACCTCAACACTCCTTTCCACGGTGAAACCCTCAGATACACTTCATTACCAACTTCAAACTCAAGATGTCTACATCTCTTCTCAACATAACTCTTTTGTCTATCTTGTGCAGCTTTCAACTGTTCTCTAATCACTGCAATCTTTCCGATAGTTAAATCCACTATCTCTGGTCCAAAAATACGCTTTTCACCTACCCCATACCAACATATGGATGATCTACACTTTCTACCATATAGAGCTTCATACTGAGCCGTACCAAGACTAGAATGGTGATTATTATTGTATGCAAACTCTATAAGGCTCAAGTATTCTTCCCAACTTCCCCAGAAATGCAAGACACATGCTCTCAGCATGTCCTCAAGAGTCTGAATGGCCCTTTCTGACTGACCATCCGTCTGTGGGTGAAATGATGTACTGAATCTCAACTTTGTGCCCAAAGCACGATGCAACTGATTCCAAAATCTGGATGTGAACTTAGGATCTCTATCAGATATAATTGAAACTGGAATACTATGCAACCTGATTATCTCATCCACATATATCTTAGCCAACTTCGGGACATCAAAGGTTGACTTAATATGAAGAAAGTGAGCAGACTAAATTAGTCTATCCACCATCACTCATATCGAGTCACAACCTCTAGGTGTCCTGGGCAACCCTATCACAAAATCTAGTGTGATATGTTCCCATTTCCATTCTGGTGTAAGAAAAGATTGCAAGGTACATGTAGGTTTCTGGTGTTCAGCCTTAACCTGCTGACACACACTGCATCTTGCCACGTACTCAACTACATCCTTCTATATATTAGACCACCAATACAACTCCTTGAGATTCATGTACATCTTAGTTTTGCCTGGATGCATGTGCCTCCTCAAGAATCTATTCTTTCAAATCACCATCTCCAGGTACACACAACCTGTCATGCAGATATAGCAATCCAGATAGTGACGCCATAACTTAAGATCATGAACTACAACAACTAACTTCATATCATGTATCGGATAATACTCTTCATTCTATGCTACTTTCCTCATGTTATTACTGTAAGAATTTATTTCATAACGCACTTCACTTATTTTGTATTTCTCTTTTTGTTCAAAACACACTTGTTACATTTCAAATTTATAACTTACTCTTTTCTCTGAATCATTTCATATTGTTTATCTACCTTTAAACCCTAGATTTTTTTTTAGTACTAGCTTACCTTTCATAGTGCTATTTTTATGATTTGGTTTTATAGAAATGCTAGTATTCAAGGTCAAATCTCTAGTGATATCCCTTGAATTACTACACCTCTAAACATTCTAGGGTTTGGTCCTTATCAATAACATAGTGTTATTGTAATGTGACTTTGCTTCCTTAGTTTGAAATTCAAACTTGAATCTCATGAATTTTACTAAAGCCTTCCTTATCTTATCATTGGAATTTCCTTTCTCTTACTTGGGCATTCAGATACATTTCATTCTCAATTTACCTTGCTAGGTTTTCATCATCATATTGTGTGTCATTATTTCATTCACCTAGACGTCTCTACCATGGTAGTTATTTATCATATATGATGCATTTTCTAATTTACACGTTTCTTCATGTATATCATGTTGCTCTTCCAAAGGCTCTTTATTTCTATGTATTTATTGTATACTTTACTCTTTTTTTTCTATTTTCCCTTTGCTTTGAAGTACATAAAAGTATTTTACTCTATTACATGATCCATTCCTTGGTTGATTCTTACAATTTTAGCCCTTACATATTTTTCTCATATCATTTCCATATTCTCATATTTAGAGTTCATATAGTACAAATCATTGAATTTAATTTGAACCTTATATCATTTTTTTTAATTTCCAGTTAAGGATTGCTCATACGAGACTCCAACATTGGGCCTCTGATATCATTTCCAGCTACTTCTTAGCTGTTCTAATCTTTCCCTTATATCTCAACATCTTAGTGTATATACATTCTCACTATGATTCGGGTCCAAATTATCCAGAGTCTATTCTTATCATAATGTTAATAGGAGTCATTAGATCCCAGTAACGCATCCTTCCAGCCAGACCAGGCCGAACCTGTAGTCCTGAAGCCAAGAGCTACTCAGGATTACCTAACTCCTATTGATCTCAAACATGTGGAAAGAATATCCACTTAGGGCAAACTGATTTAAACATAACTCCTGGTCTACTTACTACAAGGAATTTAAACAATAAATAAATCATTTCATGACATACAACAACATAAAAGAATCATATTTATTCTACAGACTGAAAATCTAAATTCATACATATAAGAGCATTTCTAGTGATTTCCAAACAAATAAGCAATATAAGGCAAGAGTTGCATCGCATCCTATGTTTAATCTCTTATTCCTGTATTAATTTCCGATTTCTTAACCCTAAGATTTCTAGGGTTTGTCTCTAGCCTATCCTTCCTCTGCATACCTGGCTAGGGCATCCAGAGAAGAATAGACAGAGTAGCTTGATACTGGTCAATCTAAGTATTCAGACACCTGACCAGGGTATCTAAACACTCATACCTCCCAGAGCTAAAGACATATCACTTCTTATTTTCCTCACTTATAACTTTATCTTTTAATCCTAATGATTCTTAACGACTCAACCTAAGCTCTTTACTTGGTTTTCATGACCAAGTCCTCTTCCTGCCATCTGCAATAGTATAACAGAACACTTCCTATTAGAAAATTATAGTTAGAAGGAAGACACTTAAGTCCTAATCCTATTGGTCTCTTATCGTCCCCTGACCTTGACTTAGAATAACCATGTACTCAACCTATGCTCTGATACCAAGATGTCACACCCCGATCTCACACTAACCACTAATCACGAGATTAGGGCGCGACGGAGGGATTATCACATAAACAAATCAATGAGAACTTTTCCTTTTTTAAAACCTCAAAATGATATCCAGATTATTTCTGTAAACTAAAACATAATAAACTATTGCAGGAGCATTTCAATTAAACTGGCTAGAGTACGTAAACAGAGTTTACAACATGTAACATTGTTTAACAGAAAGTAAACATAATAGTTAATTTACATCTTTATACACATTCCACATACACATTCTCTCTCACCCACACCATGTCCCAAGGACCGAGGGGAAAGGACTATCAGATCACTATCTAACTAAACTAACTACATATACCTTCTACAGATTAAGTGTTAGGATGAAAGGATCCTTCTGATTCTTGGAATTTGTCGCTGACTTGAAAATGTTTGAGTAGAGGAATGAGCCTACTCGCTCAGTGAATAATATTTCACTTAGCCATCATCGGATAACTCCATATTTTACATTTAATAGGAATATGTGAATAAAATAACAAACTGAGCAGTTCTAATTAAAAAGTGCAATTATTGCAGAAAAGTATAATGAACATTTAAAGAACAAGTATTATAAATTCTAAATCTGAACATACACAAGTTTCATATTAATCTAACTTAATTCTAAGTAATCATCTTTTAACTTATGCCCTGATCATATGCAGTGTACTCTGCATATAAAGTCTCATAGCGAACTACGAACCCACCGTACAAGACTTAGCGACACACCCGGGAAATGCTAAGTCTGACTGCTGTCCTGGTCTGCGTCAGGACTCTCAGGCGCTCAAGGGCCTCACTGCACTCTCAAAGAGTGTACTCTAGACTCCTCCTCTAACCCGAGCACACAGGCAGAGAGTCTGGGTTACCACCGTGACACACACACGGATTATTGTTGAATAACCCCTATTTACTCCAGTGCCACCGTGACACACGCACGGATTATTGTTGAACACTGCCTCTCTGTCCTCATGCCACCATGACATACGCACAAATTATTGTTGAACACGAGCCACCGACCATCTAGACACACGCTAGGTAGGTCGTTTCACCCCTAAGGCACATACCTCTCAAAGGGGTTCTACGGTGTCAGGGCATCTAAGTCTAACACATTTTATTATAACAAGAACATTCTTATAACATTTTGTCTCTCTCTCACATATTCGACTACTGGAATATACTGTAATTCTGCAATTCACTAGCTGAAACTAGAAGTTCAACTTTCATAACATTTCTATATATAGTGCAACAACTATTCTCTTATACCGCAATAACTCATAACTCAGCTATGCTTTCATGCAAACAGATTCGTTCACTGTAAATAAATTTCATATCTATTCCACGTCTCTATACTGATTTCATATTACTGAACATTCAAATATACTGTAATGAAAGGAATACTCAACCTGAAATACTTTATCACATTTATTCGCATCTTACTGAAATTACTCGTAAAGCATACACATTTATTTTACTAATCATTTCATTTCGTTTGAACTATGCAAATTAAAAGTCTAAGGATGCTAACTATGCTCGGCATCCGGGTAATCTCTATTACCCACATATACACATAAACATCATTTGTCATCTATAAACATGACTCAGTATCAACTTATCCATTTTCGATGCTAAACATCCATTTTATGTTCAACGTATACATTGCAGTTGTAATACAGGAAATTCTATCATTTTCATCAATCATATTACGTATTTCAAGTTCCAATGAACCATATAAATTCATTAATTCAATCCACACTGATCAGATGCTAATCTAAATCATATAACGGCATAAGGAAGCAGTTTATGAAATAAAATTCGAGTAACGCCAAATACTGTCCAAAAGCTAAGTATCAGCGAAAAATGCACAGTTTACCGAAAAATTTCAACTAAGGAGTTAAATGATGATAACTAAATGAACTCCTACTCACCGCATTTGGAATTATCCGGATTCGTCCGGAGATGCGTTTCCGGGGGATTTCAGTTGTCTTCTACCTTTGTTAATTCAATTTCATGATCCTGTAGCAAACACGCATCCAGCAGGTTGGCGGATAGCTCATTTGACGGCTGAACTTGGATGGAAGCTATACCTTCTCGCTTAGACCTCCAAAACGGAGCTCAAGGTGGCTTCCTCCCTACTGATGGGCGACTCAAGGTGGCCCCTGGCCGTGAGCAGTAGTTGTTGCTCATTCCAGATGGGGCGCCGCCCCTGCTAAACTGAGGTATAGGTGACGCAAGTGGAGGCGGAAATGCTGTGATTTTCTTGTCTAAATATCAAGCCGAACTCAAGGCATCGTTCCTTGGTGCTGGCTGTGCCATTAGGGCTCCTGGCCGACCTCTCACCTGTTGTGCAGCCGCAGTTCCTTGCTGCAGGTCGGTTGCAGGTAGGGAGCCGCCCTAGAGTGATCGTGGTTGCGGATGGGCAAGTTTGGAGGAAGGAGAACGGAGGGTGGTGTGCTGGTTCGAGGCTAGCAACCCAAAGTTAACCCTGGTCTTCTCTTCTGCTGCGATCGGGAAGCTTACTGCTTGAGGGCTCCGTCGGCGCTGCTTCTGTTTGGGTGATCGTATGGCGCCACTAGGGCAATGGAGAAGAGGGGAAAAAGGAAGGAAGAAGAAGAGAGGAGTAGGGCGCAACCAAGAACGAGGCTAGGAGCAAGAATCGCCCCTCAATCGCCCTGATTTCTTTCTGCTGTAAACGAGCTGCTGTGTGCGCCGCCTTTCCCTGTTCTATCGGGTGAAAGAGGAAGAAGAGATAAGCGAGAAAGGAAAATAAAAGAAAAGAAAAGAAAAGGGATTATAACCCGGATTTGGAAAAAATTACATCTTTGACCCTAGAAATTGGAAATGCTATAACTATTGACTCGGAGGTCCGTTTGAAGTGATTCTTCTTGCAATGTTTCAAGCGCGAGATTCTCTACAACCTTATGGAAAGTAAATATGCAAATTAACATGTCACAACTAGTCAAATCACTAATTGCAACAGTGAGTACTCAACTCAACTTAATTAACCTAACGATCATCATTGCCATTATTGTTAATTGCCTCAAATGATTCAATCTCAACTATTGATTCACATATTAACTTATTTTGTTTAACCATGATATTTAATATGATACTCAACACTAATCAAGGTGGTTCACGCTAATTGAGGTATTTACTGGTTAACCTCAACGTGGGTCATAACACAAGCAGAGCAGAGTAGTTATCAGCGCCGCTTCAACGCAGAGCCGTCGTCGACTTCGAGCTGGGACGAGCAACTGTAGGGTACGAGTGACTGTCGTTTCGTAAGACAACACCGCCACGGGAGTACTCTCCGGTGAACGAGCGCCGCCACAGTTGTCGGTGAATGGAGAAGGTAGGACAAGTTGCAATGGAGGACGATGAAGGAGGAGGGGCAAAGTCGGAGGAGGGCAGCAGTAGCCCTAGCGCGATGCGTCGCGTGGAGAATGAACCGCGCCCAATTTGGGGGCGGTTCCGGTTCCTAAATTTTGCACTGGCCTGAACGGAAGTGTGGGTTCATTTTCCTAGTGTGGGTTGGGCCTACACTGAACCAAAGCAGTTGGACCCGCATCCCTTCGAGTGCAGCCCAACCAAACGAGCTCTAAGTCCCCTTTCCCCACCACATGGTGCCTATATCCGGTGGCGGACGCACAACCAGGCCAGGTGAGGCTGTGGCCTTACCCGCGCCAAGATGGGGCCGCTCCTTTAATATAGAAAATTTATTATAGCCTCAGCCGTTGTATACAAGTGGCCTCACCCAATATATCGTTGATGTGAAGATTAAGAGGCGTGGCTGGTTGATTAGAATGAGTAAAAGAGAGTTAATGATTCGATGCGTGGAGACCAAGGTAACAGAAAAGAGATCGAGGAGGTGGAGCAAGAGATCAGGGAGACGAAGAAAGAAATAGACAGACTTTAGGAAATGAATAAAATGATACATCTAACTTATTTAATACATTCAATGCATTAGATCTAAGAAAGAGATGGGTGTTAACTTGTCTTTCTTCACTAACTGAAAATGGGCGATCAATAGTGACCCATTTAATCGATACTTGACCAACTACATACTTCGCATAGGAGTAAATGAGCGGTCAAACTTATTTTAAAAAGTCCATATTTTTTTGTTGAAACATATTTATAAGATATGGAACATTCATTCCTTCATTGGAAACTGCATAAATCACAGATAAGAAAATTTTCTACTAAATTGACTCTACTTCTTTAATGATAAATAATGATTAATGCACAAGATGATCTCATGCAACATACACTCGAACATTATAAAGTCCTTCTTTCCCAACTGCTTTATGATATGTCATTTTCTATCCAGGAAAGTTGACCAAAACCGAATGTTGTCTATAAATGATAAGGTTCAGTTAGAAGTGATAGGAGTCGGCATGATCTCACCAATATTTTTTCTGACCCTTTAATATCATTTTTAGAATATATAATTTTTAAACATGTACAACTTCTTCCTTTAATATAACAGTTCTACCTTTAGTTATAAAGTATATATACTTTCCACGTTAACAATCTTGTGGCTGATAAACGGTCTATTATGTGTAGCCTCACCCAACATAAATATATGGATTCGCCACTACCTATACCTCCCCCTCGCTCCCAAAAACACCACCAACACAACTCCAAACCTGACCGCAAGGACAGAGTAACCCACCACCCGGCTAACATTATACTGGAAGTAGCTCAGCACCGTCGTACCAACAAGTATCCTGTGTACATGGACAGGTACCATCAGTTGAAAAACGAGCTCTTGCTAATCCAAAAACTCACGCCAAAAGAGTTGGCGTTTTATATTTCGGATTGGCCCAAGACGCCCGTCAATGTGACGTTTACTATAAAGTGTCTAGTTGTTTGACGATTTTAACGTAAAATGCCAACTAATTTGACGTTTTTAACGTAAAATGCCAACTAGTTTGGCGGTTTTGTTCCCAACACCAGTAAAGTGCCATATATTGAGAGAGTGCTATTTTGGTAATATTTTTTGCAAAAGTTTGCTATTTGAGTTTTTTTTTCCTATATAGATTCTCATAATTGTCGTTTAAATCTGTTAAGTACTTGGGATTGGTCCTTTTGGAATCCATGGTAAACCGGCATCCATGTGTTGGGAATCTACAAGAAAGAAACCAACTTCCGCTTCTAGATACGTATTTGCTTCTGTTCAGAGACTCCTCAATGACAGAAGACGCTCCAAAAACTATCCTGTTTGTCTGCTTTGGACGTTGTTTTTTCTGTGTATGACTGTTGTCACCGACGCCGTTCCATCTCATTGCTATCAATGTGGTTAACCAACCGCGTTTTCTTGGTCGCTTGATAAACAACGAGACCACTGATCATATGGAGACTGTACAGAATTATGCTATGATTTATTCTAATATTTGTCAATAGAGCTATCTTTTCAAGAGGAAAATGTTGGTGTCGTTTTCAATACGTTAACCCTAAAAAATCATTATGGCATCCAGTGACGGATACACATTCGGGCCACTTGAGGCCACGGCTGGCTGGTTTCCGCTAATTACTATGTCGGATACCCAATCCGCCTCACCCATGCTAACTGTATAGCACAATTAAATCTTCGTGCATGACTGCCAAAAAGAAAGTCTCAACATTTACCGTTCCTGGTTATGTGGGAAGCAGACTGTTCCTCTTAGCTTCTAATATTATGTGGTAGCACTAAGATTTGTTAGTCCCGTGTAAATATCGGAGTAGTCTACACTCCTACCAGAACAAAGACATATGTCACATCTATTTAATCTTAATCAACAATTTTAATTATACTGCACACATGTCAAAAGATAAATAAAAGTATAACATTTTTTATATTCACACAGGAGCAAAAAATCTGAACTCATATGTAATAAAATTTGTTGATCCGGTATAAACATAGAGTAGCCTACATCCCTACTAGATCAAAGTCACATCCTTCGAATCCTAACCAATCGTTTTAATTGCACTGCACATATGTCAACAGATAAACAAAAATGTAGTCCATCCCATATTCACACATGAGCAGCAAATCTAAACTCCTATAACTGTGTTCTTTTGTTATTTGGGACGCCCCGTGGACCATCATGTACATTACTCTTCTCGTATTTATACAGTTTTATATAAGCATGAGCACTGCATATATATGTATCGTTATATAAAAAACAGATAAGGAGGAGCTCCTACCAATCAACGTGGCAACACATATATCCGCGTGAACCACGCCGCCTAACAAGTCACAAGTGAATGGCCTTCCCTGCTGCCAGTTAAGTGAGCACCATCAGCACTGCCATTGCGAGCGGTGAAAAAAGTAAATGAAAAAAAATTAAAATAGCACGGTCTAGTATAAATATTTACTAGTATGATAGCAATCTTATTTCTCAAACTAGTTCAGTTTGTCAAGAATGATGCTACAGATTTTTGACTTTTTTATGGGGCCAGAACTAAAAGTACCAACATCTTTGACTGTTTTACAGTTAAGACGCCATATAATTTAGTATTTTAATATAAGCACCAACTATTTCGACGTTTTCAGTAAAACGTCAACTTTTTTCTGGAAAGACACCAAATGCTCCTTTTTCGCGGCCATTAAAGCTTTCAAAGCCTGGCGAAACAACATTGCAATGTCTAACCGTCTACTCCTTCCGCTTCTTCTTCATCCTCATCGGTTCCTTCTTCTACTTCTTCTTCCTCCAGTACTCCTTCCATCACTGCCAATCTGGGCGAGGAAAGGAGCAGCCGTGCTATACAACTGACGTGTAGGAAAGAAGAGAGGAGGAGGAAAAGAAGATGCTGCAAAGAGATAAAATGGAGAGTATGGACTGATTTCAGTTGAGGAAAAGAAGATGTGGGTGAGGAAAAGAAAAGAAGACAGCAGGGAAAGAAAGCTAACCAGAGAAAGGAAGGGAAGAAAAAAAGGAGAAGAAAAAAAAAGAGGCTTGTGTTAAGAAATCGTGGTGGGCAAGTGACGATGCTCTACAAGATTAAAGGCGCAAGATTTAACGTGAAAAATTCTCCCCAAGATAAGGAGAGAAAAATCACGGGATAATACCGACGAACAAGCAATATGTAACCAAGATTACAACTCATACCATCCAGATTTAATCACCTCAAAATATGGAAAGTTCCCCCTGCGGAGAACAAAGGTAAAGAAGAACAAAATTACACCAATGTGTACAAACTCTCCCTTTTCACTTTTTCTCCCCACAACACTACTGCCACCACTGGGGATTACTTGTTGCCGCTGCAACCACTGACCGATTCACCTCTTCTCCTAATGAGGTCGCCTACCTCGTTTCTATCTACGATACTCATTCTAGTAGGTGCCTCCAACTAGAACTCCAACGTGTTGTCATATCTCTCTCTATCTGAGAGAGTCGATACACGTCATTCGTTGAACGGACTGACTGTAGTCTTTGCCATGTTACCAAGTGTGTGCCACCAACCGTGTGTGTCTTCCATTGCTCAGATCTACCATCGTGGTTGATGCACCACCTTTGTGTCGTCGGCTGATGCACCTCCTCCGCTGATCAAACAAAATGTCGTTGTCGTAGCCACCGACTGATGAACGTCTTCTTCTGCTCGGATCTGTTACAGTAGTCGATGATGTCACAACACCAACAAAGTACCACCAACTAATGTGCGTCATATACTACTCGGACCCACCTCTGTTGTCGATGCAATGTCATTGTGTTGTCAACTGTCAACCGCTATTCTGCTTCAAGTCAAAGTCGTCGGCCCTCTCTCATCCACGAGAGAGCACCACCGTCAGTATACCCAATATGCCACTGACTGTCAGCCGCTACTTCGCTTCAGACAAAATCACTGACCCTCTCTTACCACAAGAGAGCACCACCAGTTGTTATTGTTCTCTGTCTCTACTACCACAGAAGGCATCAACAACCAACAACTGGTGGGATCACACATCAACAGGCGGGATGTCTCAATGGCCTTCTTATCCCCAGGAACTCTATTTACAGGCCTCCATGTATGCGGTTGCAACCAGAAATCCTAGTCTAATTCTCAGTCCAATTCTATTGTTGCACATAGGGAACCATCTCCTTTCCTTATTGGATTCAACTCCTATTAGGATTGGCAACACAAACAAACTCTTATTAAGTCCAAATCCCAATAGGACATGGGTCAGAATCTTTCATATCCCAACAATCTCCCCCTCCGACCCATGAGGGATTCTTTGTCTTTAACAATCATCTAGAGTATCTTCTGGACCCCATCACCACGTTTGATCGATCCATTCTCCTCAAACATTGCAACATCATATCATTTCCATCCATCTCATTGAAGTCCCCTTGACTTCACTCTGTTCCCAGACAACTGAGAAGAAGTATACAATGCCACTTCTCTCTCCATGTCTATACCTAGAACACTATAAGCTCCCCCTCATCGATCAGTCAAGCTATCTTTGATGAAGAACATATTTCTAACCTTCTGTACCATGGATTAGAAACTTTTGATGACGCTCCCCCTGTCTATGCAACTTCTCTTTAGAAGCTCGATCCTCCTCTCTGGATGTAACAGTTGAGCACCCACTACATTGCCCTTCTTCTTCACATGCATGTTGTCCTGAAGAAGGTTTTGGTGCGACCTTGTCTGCTGGGAGCCTCCTTACTGCATGTTGTTGCCCTTCTAGATTGAATCCATCATCTCATACATGCAGCTATTCTATGATCGCTTCTTGTCAACATTGTCCTTCCTGTCTTTAGATGTCGTCTTACTACGTCCACTACATCATTCAAACCTTGATCTGATACCACTTGTTAGGTAATTGTGGTGGGCAAGTGACAATACTTTGCAAGATTAAA
Source organism: Alisma plantago-aquatica (assembly GCA_963693085.1). Lineage (NCBI taxonomy): Eukaryota > Viridiplantae > Streptophyta > Magnoliopsida > Alismatales > Alismataceae > Alisma > Alisma plantago-aquatica. The sequence goes on along the minus strand of OY856411.1, from coordinate 969,990,890 downwards.
GGCGCAAGATTTAACGTGAAAAACTCTCTGCAATACAAGGAGAGAAAAACCACGGGATAATACCGGTGAACAAGAAATATGTAACCAAGATTACAATCCACACCCCCAGATTTAATCACCGCTAAATTTGAAAAGCTCCTACCCCTTCTCGAGAACAAAGGTAAAGAAGAATATAATTACACCCAATGTGTACAAACCCTCCCTTTTCACTTTTTCTCCTCACGACACCACTACCACTTCTGGGGATTGCTTGTTTCCACTGCCACTGCCACTGCTGATCGAGTCGCATATTCTCCTAGTGAGGTCACCTACCTCATTTCTGTCTGTGGTACTCATTCTAGTTGATACCTACAACTAGAATTCCAACGTGCCACCAGATCTCTCTCTTCCTGAGAGAGTCGATATGCTTCCTCCCTAAACGGACAGACTGTAGCCATTGCCATGTCATCAAGTGTGTGGCACCAACCGTGTGTGTCTTCCATTACTCAGATCCACCATCATTGTCGATGCACCACCTCTGAGTAGTCTGTTGATGTGCCTCCTCTACTGATCAGACAGAGCGTCGTCGTTGTCATAGCCATCGACTGATGATCGTCTTCCTCTACTTGAATCCGATGCAGTAGTCGATGATGTCGCAACACCAACAAAGTGCCACCAACTGATGTGCATCCTCTGCTGCTCAAACCTGCCCCCGTTGACGATGCAGTGTTGTTGTGTTGTCAACTGCCAACCGCTACTCTGCCTCAAGGCAAAGTCATTTTCCCTCTCTCATCCACGAGAGAGAAACATCGTCGATATACCCAATGTGCCACCAACTGTCAGCTGCTACTTCACTTTAAGGCAAAGTCACCTCTTACCACAAGAGAGCATTGGTGGGATCACATACCAACATGTGGGATGTCTCAATGACCTCCCCAGAGCCTTTATTTCTAGGCCTCCATGCATGTGGTTGCAACCAGGAATCCTAGTCCAATTCTCAGTCCAATTCCTGGTCCAATTCCTTTATTGCACATATGAAACCATTTCCTTTTCTTATTGGATTCAACTCCTATTAGGATTAAGAACACAAACCAACTCCTATTAATTCCAAATCCCAATAGGACATGGGCCAGAACCTTTCATATTCCAACAGCTTGCGAAGGGTGGTTTCCAAATCAAAGAAAGAAGTGACCACTCGTGTAGAGAGGATGAAGAGAAAGGAAATGATGCTCGTTGGCCGGCGAGAAACCAACATGTATAACGGACGTGTGCGTTCGTTGGAACGGGAAGAGCATACAAGCAACGTACATGTAGAGCCGAGAAGTAGCGTGCACAATGACGTTGCTTGTAGAAGAAGGGAGCAAATAAAACGCCAAAAGATTTGGCACCTTTCCTGAAAACGCTTGAACGGGTGGCATTTATGTTGAAAACGCCTAAATAGTTGGCGCTTATATTGAAAACACTAAATTATTCGAGGCTTTATCTGTAAAATGCCAAAGGCGTTGGCGCTTTTATTTCCAGCCTTAAAAATGCCAAAAACTGTGATGATTTCTCGACAAACTCAACTAGTTTGGGAAATAAGATTGCTATCATGCTATACTTGTAAATATTTATACTAGACCGTGCTATTTTGTTGTTTTTTTTCAAAGTAAATGGCATGTAGCAGCTTCGCCAATAAGCAACGAGTGCAGAGGTGGTAGAAGGGGGGCGGGGGCCACTGCCCCCCAAATTTTTAAATTTTTTCGATTAAGTAGTTTACATTACCGTAATATTAGTCAATAACTTTCCAATTAATTTGATTAATACAGAAACTTCTAATTAATTTAATTTAATACAGAAACAATCTTCACATATCGATTGCGCTGCTTCCTAATCAAGTAAACTCAACAGTGATCTTTTTCTGAAAACTTTTTTTTTAAATTGGCCATTCATTCATCCCGTGGTCGGGGGGTTTCGAACTTGAGACCTCTCAGTCTTACATCAGTACTTTTTCTGAAAACCTTTTGATTTGTTACTTTATTGACTATATGCAATTCTATTATTAGTCAAACTTCTAGTCCTTTTATATTCATATACGAAAACTACCCACCACCATAAATACCATATTATATCAATCAAATACCCCACATTCCACAATAAGGAACAAAAGTCTCCCCATTAATTTTCTCAGTTGCGTCGTTTCTCTAGATCTTAGCATCTCCAGCGCGCTCGTGTCGCGTGACTTTTTCTGATATCAGTGTCTCCAGCCTGCCATATGCCAAAGCATTCCGGCCGCCGTCAACTCATACTGATGCCATAGACTTGTGATAATATTTTGCATTCTCAGCGGTCCAGAACATTGACACCCCAATCGTTGGAAATATATTCTTGCCAACTCAGTCAGTCGGTATTTATTAAAAATTGATCCGCAACACGACAACATCGTACCTCATTCAACGCCTAGAGGCATTGCCGGATTGACATATCTTGTGCTTCCTTCTTTCCTTTTGGGATGCTACAAATGTACTTTCTCCGGATCTAGAATCCGCCACAACAAGTGCTTTCTGACATAGATATTTGATGCAGTACTTTTGACTTATTTGTGGCACTCGACAGCCTAATACAAGCAAATATTAGACAAGAGACCAACACTAAAATTATTTTTATGAATTGTCAAGCCGTCTCTATTATCACAAGAAGCTACAACTGGACAATAATTGTTATCTGCTTATCTTTAAAATTTTAATTTTTTTGCTCATATTGTTTGGCCTCCTCACATAAAATTTCTGGTACGAGTGTTCCACAAACCTGGAAAAGTTCTTTTTTTTTCTTCAGCCATTGGACGGCCTGGCCCCCTATCAACTTTTCGCCACCCTTGTAGATAATTATGCCTCACAAACGACACCCGGAGTTTCGCATAGAGATTGCAGACACACAACACTTTTAGGTGACACCTTCCCCTGCATACTACTATTTCTTATTAAGTAAGATGCCGACGTGGTTGTTGATGTCGTCCTCGTCTTCCTTCTTACTAGCTACGACGTGCATCCCCAGCTGTTCTTTTTCAACTCTGCATATGGACGTCGCAGTTCACATTGAAAATGTTAGTGGGTGTAGAACCCAATTTCTCGGAAGATGCATCTCGAGCTCAGCCAGTGGCGGAGGAAGGAAAATAATACATTAAAAGAGCCACAAGGTTCACAAAGTAGGGCACCAAAAGATGTATATTTAAAATATATATTGTTCACATAGATAGTTCAATACAAAAATCTAGAACACAAAGATGGGGCATATGCCCACCTTTGCCTCCATTTAGCTCCATCACTGAATGCAACTTACTTCGCGAACAACTACCGTAGAAGGATATTATCAGTCCGACCATCTGAAATTTTGTGTGGATGAACTCACTGCAAGTGGTTTAAACCACACAGGTCAGCATAAACAAAGTTGAGAACACTAGTTATTTGTGCATGAGTTTCGTTTAGCATCAGAACCATCTAGTGTAGTGGTATATTTTTCTAAAAATAATAGATTAATAAATAAAAAATAATATTTTTTTGAAATTTTACAAAATAAATTATTAATATTTTTTCAAAATATTTATCAAAAATCGTATTTGAGGAGCAATGCGCTCCTGAATAGGATGCATTGATCCTAAAGTGGGCAACATGTCTCCAACGGAACACATCACTCCTATATTGTTGTTTATTTACCTTTGTAGCATGTTATTTATTATATTATTTTTATTGAGATTATAAAAATTCCAATGATCAGTTATATGTATACATATATATATATTTATTTATATATTATAATACAAAAAATTGAACTAATATATAAACTATAATAATTTATAGTACATAGTATTTGTGAAAATTGTAATTCCTGATCTTTCTATGTGAAACAAGATCGAGAATGAAATTTTTTCAATCATTGACTCAAATCCATTGTCGAATTCTACTCAGCAAAATGAGGAGGTACTTACGTTATGTGCATCGAACAAGTTTGGTCTTTCACATATAAGTAATAGTATATTAAATAAATAGATATGATATTGAAGATGAACAATCAAGTATAAATATCTAATTATCAGGTGCAAATTTAAAATAAGAAGATAAAAGTAAATTAAAATCAATAATTTAGTATGTACAATATACATATAATATAACAGAAAGTAGGACACTGATAATAAACAATTATATAATACTAGATTATATATACAATTTTAAATTATAAACTATATTTTTTAATATATTTGTATGTATGTCTAAAATTGATAGAGATGAAAACTAATAAAAAAGAGAAAATGAACAACAATTATTATTCCATTATAGTGCTAAAGAATATTGGATGAAAAGAAACATAAGTAAAGCAATTCATTTTCTCACTTGTACTAGTGGATAAGTTCATTTCATTTATTTATTATAACTTTATTTATATACATTATTTATATGTGTACTACATTATTGAATATTATTTAAGTTATTTTTGGATTAAATGTTTTACATCTTGTTTGCTTTGATTTCGTATTTATACTCTATTATGCATTTTTATCATTGTATCTATTAATTTTACGCACTATTACTTATATTTATAAATACTATGCATAAATTAACTATTATACTTTATTTCTTTTAATATATATTAGTGTATTATAATAAATGTGTATTCTTCTACTTATTATTAAGTTGTTAATAAAACTCAATAAAAATAATATAAAAACGACATGGTATCAACATAAAAAATGAAATAATCTTGGAGCAACACATCCTCGTAGAGGACGCACTGCCCCTTTTAGTACCAATGTGCCCCATCATTAGACACGTTGCTCTTGAGCAATGAATCCACATGGGCAAAATATGTCCCTTAAGAGGACACATTACTCCATAAGTATGACTATTGATGAATATTTAAGAAAATATGACATTTTTTGTATTTAAATATTCATAAAATATTATTTTGGTTATTTAACCTAAATAATATGTCATTCATTCCTGAAATAGACACTAATCACAACCATAAAAACTTCTAGGAAATATAATGGGTCAATGCGAGAGGAATACGTCTACAAATGGAACACATTGGACAATATGTGTCAAAAGCCCATTTCTCCTTAAATGTAACATTCTGGTAAATATTTTGAAAAATATTGCATATTGGTAATTAAAATTCCAAAAAATGATATTACATTATTTTGTCAAAAAATGATATCCAACTCATTTAACAAAAAGACTGTCAGCAAAGATTGCCAAGAGATACAACAGATCGAAAATTAGTATAAGATGTATCATTTCTCAATAAAATAGGTGGTTGATGTTATGAGGATATAAAAAAGTACCAATAATTTTCAAAAGTGATAAAGGATCCCTTAAAATAAGCCCCTATAGCAAAGAAAAAAAACGAAAGTGATAATGAGTGACTAATCAACTCGGCATCATAAAACAACATTGATAGAAAATGACCATTTGGTGGAGTAGTTCACATCATCAGAAGTGAGTCATGATCTCAACAGACTTGATGTTGTTCCTTGTGAGTCCATCATGCATCAACTGAAAGTATACAAAATATAATGGTATAAATTATGAATGCATGCACAACTATGTAAAAAAGAAAGCAATGATTTCTTAATAAACCTTCTATCTCTATCATTCAAAATGAACAAAATAAAACAATTGGAAAATGCAGACTGAAATTGGAATGTGTTGATATTATAAATTGAAGCATGGAATAATTTTTTGCATGTTTGAAAGGGTAATTGAATGTAATGCTCTTTAAAAGTGAAGAAAAACATTCTAAATCTTGGACAAGTGAGAAACAAATGGTTGTAGTTTTTAGATTTGTTATAACATAATAAACATTGTTGTGGCTATCTCTGAGAGTTTCAGTGTGAACCAATGAGGAGTTTGTTGTGTTTGATAAGGAATATGAGTATGTGCATGTTCGACCCATAGTGTGTGCTTCAAAATTTTCCCCTAAAATGATTATTGACACCAAGATGTATGCGGTATTGATACGATTTATCCATAGAATAGTAGTCACTTCATATCTAATAATATTTACATTATATGTATCGAAAGATAGATGATGTCTAGTGAAAATTTTTAGGAGTGCAATGGTTGATGAAGAGACAATATTTTAATGAGTAGTTTGGTTTTGATAAAAAAGAGAGATGGTGCCTTATGTTTGGTAATGTGTTTGATGGATTTGGGGATGGAGAATGTTAATTTTATGTTGATGATGGAGACACCTTCTATCAAATATTTGTAATTAATCAAACCTTGAAGTTACTAGAAAGTTAATGGTTTAAGGACCCGGTTGTCTGTTCCTAGAATAGTACCGTCAAAGTGCAAATTTGGAAGAGTAAAGGCTTAGAATAGATGAAAAATAAATAGATGAATGTACCAACATAATCTCAACATTCAAAAAAGTATATTAGTAACAACATTCTTTATTATAAAACTTCAATTACAAATTGAGAGCACATTTATACAATCTTGCTCATCTATATTATTTATGATCTTATAACAAGTTTATCAGAATATAGCTCACCAAGACATCAAGTTACTAGCCATCTCTGAACCTAAAACATACCTAAAACATGCATACACACAAGGTGTTGAGTACATGCCAACAAGAAACATATAGTTATGATTTGTATAATTTGACAAATTTACAAAAGTAAATGAATATGAATAAATGAGTTGAGTACTTAGAAAAACCAGTAAATCATATTTTCTCTCACTTCATTCCAATTTCACCAACTATATCATGTATCATAAGGTCTTTGACCAACTTCCCTTTGGAATGGTCCATAAGGGTGCTCAAGGTTAGCTAGCCTTTTTTATCAACATGGTATGCCCTATCTTGACAACTCAAGTAGGGTGTTAGAGCTTTTGTCATTACTCCAAGTGTAAAGACCTCACTTTCAACATCCATCAATTAAGGAAAGACCCAAAAAGTTGAGAGACATTACCTAAAATTCCCAAGATCCATATTTAACTCAATAACAAATAATAGTAAATAATTTCCATCATTTCAAATATTGTTAACAAGATGTCCCTCTAAGGAGATACACGACTTTCTATCATCAGAACTGTACATATGAGAAGAAGTATCTATCTAATCCTCCTTTACTTAGCTTTAATTCCTTCAGATGATTTCATTTGATTCAGCATATCTTGACATCTTCATGTATTGCATTACCTAAAATGGTGTAAAACAAAGCACGAATCAACATATAAAAATATGTTGTGTATGTGGGATGCATGAAAAAGTGTGTGAGTAAGCTAACAATATATAATCAATCAATTATTTGGAAATAATAATTATCATTTTGTTCACATATTCTAGCCCATACTTGATGTGCTATCTTGGATGAGATCATTGTCCCTCCAAGGTTTGTGTACATCACCCTTTGATGCATGTCATCCTAGGGTTCATAATATGATATCTTCTTTTGGTAACCCAAGAGACTCGTAAGGCTTGCGCCGAGCCCAACCTGGGGAGCTCAGCCCCATCCCGTAAGGAGCATAGCCCATTATTCACGTAGAGTCTAGCTGCACTACAGGAGAAACAATTCTGAACAGCACCACCAGGGAGTTCATAATATGATTAATCTCTTTATGTTATACTCATAGTGGCATTATAGTTGAACAAAATGCAAATAAACATGCAATAGTTTATTTAGTTAATAATCAAGAAACCCTCGACAAACACAGACAAACAATTTTGGGTAGTCATAATCATAACCACATATCTTTGGTAGAACCATGTAGATCTTGCAGTCATACTTTAAGTATATTATCCAATCAAGAAAGCAAATCAAGCAATCATCATTTAAATTACATGCATGTATGTCCTAAAGTGCCACCATCATATTATTCACATTAAAATCTACTTGGGTCCTAGTTCAAGATTTAGGGTCATGTTCGAGTTTGTGTGAGGAATAAGGGTACAAACTCTAATTCTTCATTTGCATGATTATTTGCATTAGCAACTGTAGTTATCATCATTATGGTCACAATTATGTTAAATCACCATTATATTCCACATTATCGGTTTACATCTCAAAGAATTGTATTTAACACGATCAACAATTTATTCGTCAAAACTAGGGTGTAATGCTTTAATCACCACTTTAAGACATATTAGTACTACTTTTAGAATAGGAAGCATAATTAAATCTCAATTACATTTTATTTTTGTTCATCTCATTATCCCGATCATTTTTACATATAATTTTGCTATGTTTGGATAATTGTAGCACTTTTTATGTATTAAGTAAAAAAATCAATATTTATACCTTAATATGATGCACCACGTGGAAATTATTATTGGTCAATGCCACTAGGTTAAATTTGGGAGGTGTGGTTCACTCCCTAGTTCTTCTCCAGATTAGGCATTAGGTGGTTCACCCAATTCAATCATTAGTTGGACCCGACTGTCCTTCCTTTCTCCCTCAAGATGGTTTGTGCCAACCTGCGCCCGCCGACCACCCATCCGCAAAGCATGGCGTCGTAGGCGAAGCTCTGTGAGACTCCATTCCTCTTTCCCTCTTCTCCTCCCTTTCCCCTTCTGCCAGTTCCTACCCTTCCCAACGACCCCCTACTGCCTCTGATGTTGGGAGTCATAGCCTTGGAGCATCCACAACAACTAGATGGGGTTCTCCTACAAGACTCCAGGGGCACCGATCGGTGGAGGTGCAATCCTATATAAAGCTAGAGTGTTGTGTAGAAAGGTGAAGAAGGATGCATTGTCAATAGTAACTAAGAGAGATCTTCCACCCTATCCCTAGCTAGGGGTCGAATCCTCTGCATGTGGCTACTACCTTGTAGGACTGTCTGGGAAGGATAGGTTAGATGATCGCAACCAACAAGAACCCTGTATGCTTCTTCGTGGGAGACAGAACTTAGGTGCCATGTCCCAGGGTAGAGGCAAGGCTTGGCTCTAATGATCTTGTACAAGGTTTTTAGACAAAACCCTAGGGTCGGGAGGAGGAGGATGATGAAGATAGAAGGGGAGGGAATTTGATGAGAAGGATGATAAACCAATCTATCTATATATCAACTTCACGGAATCTTTCCTATATACATATATTTACACAGACACATATGTGTGTGTGTCTGTGTGTGTGTATATATATATATATATATATATATATATATATATATATATATATATATATATATATATATATATATATATATATGTGTGTGTGTGTGTGTGTGTGTGTGTGTGTGTGTGTGTGTGTGTGTGTGTGTATCTTCATACGCCTTATCATAACCTTCAATAACAACTGAATCCTAGAACTATATCCTATTCCAAGATTAAGGGGTTAGAAACCTTAGTCTTTGGGCTTACCTAAACGAGGATAAAGATATACACATTAGTAGCTAGTTGAAACCCTAACATGTAGACTTATGAAAAAAATGACCTAATGACTTCATAATTAATCTTTATACAAATAAAGGATACATAGAATATGTCACATGAGGTAACGTTGATTAAGGTATGGTGATACGTGAGATAATATGCATAGGAAAACTATATGTTCGTAATTGAGAGAAAATGTTACACTATCTAAATAAATATAGAATTAATAAACTAAATGAGATAAAATATAAACACATAAGATTTCATGCATATAAATGACTTATAACCTTTTGGTTGAGATATGATGGTATTGGAATAATAATAATAATGACGATGAAGTAATATGTTAACTAAAATAATAATGGGCCACAAATGTCGGTTATGAAAAACTCATAAAAGGAAGACAAATTGATTAAAAATAACTTGAGATTCGTTTTTTTGGATATGTTTTGACTTGGAGGACAAGTTTCACAAAATTTAGGATAATAATAATCACATCTATTTTATTTTAAAAAAGAAAAGGTGTTTTTCCTCCAAAATATGAAATAAAATATTTAATGACTCCAAAAGAGAACACTAATCTTGCATTCATACTCTACACATAAAAATAAACCTATGTATGAATTTTCAATTAATTTAGAAAATCCTTGATAAAAATATGAAGTTAGGAGAGAGAAAGTGTGTAGAACTTTCAAAAACATTAAACAATGTACAACCAAGTTCAACATGTGAAATTAAGGGTAAATTTGTATCTAACATATTTAATGTGTCTTGTGGGTGAAGTTTCATCAAATTTGGTGAATGCTAGAGCCATTAATGCATGAGGAAAGAGAAAATGATATTTGCTAATTTAATGAATCAAAAATCTTCAAAAGGGAAATCTAATTGCATATTCAGATTTCTCATGTCTGAAATAGACTAGGAGCCAAATTTCATTAATTTGGGGTTTGTTTGTACCATCTTTGGAAAAGAGAGAAAAAGATACATTAATGCATCCTCACTTTATTTGAATCAGATTAGGAAAGTCATTTTTCATGTCACGTGGCCAAATTTTTTTTTGACTTCACGTTCAATTAGGACCATCAGATTGCATATCAGAGGAAATCACACTCGTCCTATTACTCATGCCGAAACGGGAAGCAGACAACTAGAAAACTGATCAATATTTTTGTGATTTCTCCCTCTGTGGTTGATCTTTGCCCGCAATTCTTTCTCTTACACTTTCCTTAAATGATTCTGCATCCAACAATCTCATACTTATATTGTTTTGTCAAAAAATTGGGAAACATCCAATTCTTGTGTCTCGAGGCTCTCTGTTAACCCATCCACCCTCTATTTTTTGTCTCCCCTTTTATAAATAGGGGTACCTACATCTTTGTTGGCACATAAGCAATCATTTCTTGATGCCAATTTGCTAAAAGTCTCTACACACAACCATCATGATTTTTTCCTTTGCTCTAACTTTGCAGCAGCATGGCCTTCCTCTCTTCACCATCTCCAACTGATTGCTCCTGGCAGTGACTTCATCGACCCATCTTCTTTCTTTTCTCGCTTATGGTTTCTCGAATCATTGCCTTGATTGTGTTTGCCCAATTTTCATGAGGACAAGCAACTCATTGCTATTTTCCATGGTGCGAATCCTGGGAAGGAACAATCACTTCGGCAAATTCCCATTTTTACCCTTCGTCATCTCTTCTTCCTTATTTTCTCACACGAGGGATAATATGGTCATTTGGTCACATTTTGTTTTCTCGGTGGACCGAGGCCATGTGGGTTTGATTGGTGATTTAGCTGCCTATGATTGGGCAAAATCACATGGGCCCGACCTGCTTTTCTTTTCTTTTCACAGATTTTCTTGCCTACATGGCTTTATCTAATTATTTAATTGGTTGAAATTGCAAAAACCATATATTTTGATCCGCTTATCCAAAAATTGTAAATAAATATGTTTTGGAATTGAAAAAATGTGGTCTTGCTAATAAAAATAGTTTCAAAGCCATATTTACATGAATTATATGGATGATTTTTTAGGATCAAATTAATGAATATAAAAATCCATAAAATTGGTAACTAATTACCTTAGCTCCAAAATAACATAAAAATATATTTTCTTGATCAGGAGAACATAATAAATTGATTGGATTAGGCTTTGAGTCCAAAATATGATGTTTTCTAATTAGGGTTTCATTATGTTTATATGAATCTCAAAACCCTAATACATGTGAATAATTTGTAATTAGGCAAAGTTGATCTTGGAAACAACTAGATTGGTGAAGAGTGTTTCTAGTACTTTAAATTAAGGTATGTTTGCATTCCTTATTATTCCTTTTGAGAAATTCATCTAAATCATCTTTCTTTTGGTCCTATTGACACTAGTCTACACATTATCTCTTATTCTTTGAAAATTATGGTTCATGTGAACTACTTTATTTGTTATTGATCTTGTGATCATATTACCCTATTTGGACATTATTTTGAACTCATCCTTATACATTGCTCATGGTGGAACATTATTTGGTGATGTGTACTCTTTTTCCCACTTTTAAGGTGGATGTTGATTAGGATCATGTGATTCCACTTTATGTATTTGTTGGATCATCCCTCTTATTTTGATTTATTATTGCTTACTCTTTTTTTAATGCATCATGTGGTGACTACTAGTATAATTCACATGTTCTTTTTATGAGGATGTGAAAATTACCACATATGAATGTAGATGTGGAAATTCCTGCATATGGAACTATTTAGGGCAGACATGTTTTCCTGCCCAGGCAGATGTTGACAGACCTTGCCACTCCATATTATAGAACAGATGTATACAAGACCCTGCTCACCCCACATTTTTGGTAGATGTTTTATGTCCACCTACATGTTTATATTGTCTAGTATTGTCATAGGTGAAACACATGTATCCCTTGCTCTTATTTTATTGGAACTCTTATTTCTTTTAAGCCTGATTGGGTAGTCCTTTTATTTTTCTATGGGAAGACTTTTATTTTACATCCTTTATTCCATTATATTGCTCAATTTCCATTTATCATACACATACCAACTTTTTTTGATGTCATCTTCTCTTTTCCATTTGTGGGGTATGCTTCCAACTCCAGATATAGGTCAAGGAGGAGACAACTAGGTTGGACCAGGATGTAAGGCCCTTAAACTTACTTAATGAGTTGAATAAGATTAATTATCATAATTTAATTCTTATAAATGTAATATAACCTTGTGATATGCTTTGATATCATAAGACAAGCTTAATTTTCAAATTTGGTCCAATTTGGACACTATTTGAGCAAGTTATGCAATTTTATGCACATTTTAGACTATTCTATAATTTACCCAATTGAGAGGTTTTCTTTGTAATTTATCACTTGCATTATGTTCCTTGGATGTTATATCATCATTCTTGAGATTTTTGATCAATGGGGTGCCTATTTAAACCTTGGTTTGAAGGTGTTTTCCTCAAGGATATTTTAGGGTTTACCCCTTCATGGATGAGCTACCTTTAGTAGCTATCAACTAATGAATTATTTGTTTGCTTGGAAATTCAAGAAATGAGGGATAATAATGTCTCTATGGACGGTGGGGGAGCTTCTTGTGTGTGCTTGTATATTCTTAATAGTTTAAGGCCATGGACACTTGGAAAGATACTAGAACTTCAACTTTTTCTTTTTCTTTATCTTAAAGTTTCATATACTTATCCCTAAGAACCCAAACGAGCCATTTTCTCTCCACCAATTCCCTCCTTATATGAACCTCTTTCTCCCTCTATGCTGATGTGAATTTCCTATCCATGAAAGAAGAAAAAGGGGATCTTCTTGGAAAAAGAATCTAGGGTTGCAATTGACTTCCTTTTAGGGTTTGAAAAGCTTCCTTCTAGTGATCTTGACCTAAAAGAGCAAGAATCCCTTTCTTTCCTCCGTTTATTTCTTTGTTACCCTTCCTCCTACCTTTCTCAAGGTTGGAACGTTGCTGTTCCATGGTAGAAATTGCTCTAAAGCTCTAAAACCTTACCTTTCTTGCTCCTTATGCTTAGGGTTTACTCATATGATGAAGAAAGGTGCTAGATGGATGAGTTCACAACTTATACTTGAATTTTCTACCCTACCTACTCAAGTTTTCTTATGTTTGGGATTTCATCTTCTCATTAGAGGTAAGTTTTATAACTTGCTCCATGTTTATTGCTTACCATAAGCTTGCTAGCTCATGTTCTTGCTTGAAAATGGTGATCCATGCACTAAAAAGCTATGCTTGACTTGGATTTCGATTTTTATAATGTTCCATGTTCTTATTTCAGTTCTAGATGAACCTATATTCATGTGTATGTTATTACTAAGGTATAATATGACTTGGATCAGGTTGTTTTGGAAACGAATGGTGCTAAACACCTATCAACCAATGGTCAATTTTAGGGTTTAAAGCTGATTTCTTCTATAAACACATGACTCAATGGTGGTACCATTGCAACAACTGATGGTTTTGTCTTCATGACAACTGATGGTGGTGACCAAGGGTGTCAACTTACGTTCACCCCTTAGGTCAGGTGTTTTCCTAATTAAAAGTCTAGTTATTAACAACTAAGTACCCTAATGATGCTATCAATCAATGGTGATATTAGTTTGATATTTGATGTTGATTAATGAATATAGTGATGATCTAACAACTTGTGGTGACATAATGGTCACTAATGATGGTGAATCAGGTCTCCAAAACCTCTGGTGAGTTAATAATATAGTTGTAGCATCAATTAAGCCTTAGACCAATGGTTTCTTGGGTCATTTTATGCAATGGTCGGACCTATACTATAATTGATGGTTTAACATATGAACTTGACCCAATGGTGAAGATCTAATGTTTATTCCTATAGTAAAGTGGAATGATGGCTAATGTAATATGTTGGTCCTAATAATGTGATTTGGATGGTTTCCTTTATATGATCAACTTAAGGAGTTTTCTTGTTGACAATGGATGGTTTGTTTTAAATGAACAGTCGATTGTGGGTTTTACCCTACTCTCAATGCAACTTTTTGTGTTGTTAATCAAGGGATGTCTAGGGTTAGATGGTTACTCTTTATAGAGAACAAATCAAGGAATTTTTAGGTGGTTTATCCAAGGTGTTTACTTATGTAAATAACCAATGGTCTTACCTTTTAAACATCCAATGGTTCTGGGTGACATTGTGGTATAGTGATATGGTTTGAATGATGATGGAACAAATGGAGGGTTACCCTTAATAAGGTAGTCTTACCTATTCACTCATATGAATAGAATGGATGATAATCATATTGTGTTGATATGTAACCCTAATGAGGTATAGCTTGTTATACCTAGCTTTAATATAACTAAATGATGGTAATTGGGTATGAATAGTCCTTGAATGATTAATACAATCATGGAGTACTCTCTTATTGTTGTTGAAACCCCAGTATGCTATAATCCAATGTCTACACCTTGATTCATGTGTGGTTTGATACTTGAGAATAGTATGGAATGTGATGGTGATGCTTCACCGTATGTATCCATGATCCGATGGGGATGCCATGAGTTAGGATTTGGGTATGAGTGTTGATGAGTAACATTAATATAATTTATCTTGTGAACCTAACTCTAATGCAAATAGATAAAGATGAGTATTCATGTTTAACCTTCTTATATGATGTCATGATGGTGAAATAACCTCCTTAATATGATCTTAACCTTAATGTGTTAATTGGTGGTTATCACAACCACATGGTTGATACTTTCTTATGCTAAACATGTGCATTATAAATATGATGAGGGTTAATCATATCTAGATTCCTTGCATGTTGATGTGATAAATGAATCTTCTTAATGTTAATATAACCCTGCTATGATTTTTTATGAATATCTCTTAGCTCATTAATGTAATATTGTGTTGATCTGGTGTATTATATATAAGTGATGTTGTTGAGCCTTGTTATAAGGCATGCAAAGATAATGATGATCTTGCAGGGAATCGTATGATGGTCTTAATAACCTTTGGGAATGGTTGAGCCCTGAGTGAGGTGTAATATTCTTGTGTTGGTAAGGGTTGATACCCTGTGATATTGTGAAAAAGATTTATATCTTGTGATAGTATGATGACTAGTGTAGCCTCATGAATGGCAAGTGAATATTACCATGTGATGATGAGATGAGAAATTATGTTTCAAACATTTTATATCTTTTGAAGTTATGATATTTATATGCTTGCTAGAAGTGAATTAGGGTTTGTATGTCCAGTTGCTTGATGCAGCCTTAATTCACCCAATTGGCATAACTAATTAAGTGAAACTCTAATCATGTAGTGCCATGTGCCATAGATCTATCTGAGTGTCAGAACTTGCTAGATGGTGAAATGAGTATTCCTAAGGGAAATTTGGAGTACATACTGATGAGTATGTGGGGGTGATTGTCATCTTGAATTCAAGTGTTTAGGGAGAATGACTGCGGTCATACCTAGCCCTCAGTTTGAGAACGACTACAGCCGTGTCTCGATGATTATATATGTGACGAGATTGGAAGACAATTGTGGTTGTACCTTGGTTGGTAGGGTATGCGTACCTACCTCCTTTCACTAGTGCATGATCTGTACCAAGGACAGACTAGGCTGTTAGCATCTTGACCTTATGTGTTGTTGTGGAGGACCCGTACTGACTGGTACAGAATGGACGTATAACAACACATTTGCTGGCGTCAGTTATAAATAAAACACTGAACCTAATAAACTATAATGTTGGTTTAACAAGACAACCAACACCTATATGTGAAGGTCGGCTGCTTTACAAAAGACACGGGTATCACTTTTTATTTAACGTCGGTTGGTCAAAATAAAAACTGACATCTAAAATCACCCGTGAAATACAATTTTCTAGCGAATAAAATTTTACCTCCAAAATTTTCAATTCAAAGTCGATTGTATAAACACCAACGACTCATGTTCCGCGCCAAGCCCCGCAAAATCCTGCCCCCCCCCATATGTCGTCGACTGTCGTCAATTTTTTAAAATTCAACTGACGCCTAAATATCCCTCGCGAGGCAAAAATTCATACCTTATTTGGCGTCGGTTGTTGCACAGGAGCCGACGAGGATGTTTGTTCACGCGTTATCCCCGTGAAAAATTCCCCCCCCCAAATTTGCCTAATCAGTGTCGGTGTTAGGGGAGAAACCGACAACTATGATTGTAACTCACGGAAAAAAAAATCGGCGTATGTGGATAGACGTCAGTTATTATACGTTGAAACCGATGATGAACACCCCGACCCGATATTTGTTTGAAGTTGTAGATGATGTTGAGCGTCATTTTTACATAATAACCGACGTCGGTAATTAACTGAATAGCACCCCCGTGAGCTAAACTCTTCCCCTTCTCTGTTTCATTCCCGATTCTCTATTGCTGCTTAAGCTAGGTCTTACGATTGAGGCTTGCCGCTCACCTCCGTCGTTGCTGTTGTGGAGAGGAGCTCGCCGCCGCCACTGTGGACAGGAGCTTACCACCGCCTCTATGGAGAGGAACCACCGCTAAGGAGTTCACTGCCGCTACTCCAGTGTAGGTGTCGCCTCCACTGCTCCAGTAGTTCAGTCGTCGCTGCCACCGCTCACTTTCTTAGTCATCTCCACCAATGACCACAACCACAACCCACCATCCTGCCACCGCTCGCCACCTGCTTCACTGCAGCTTCAGTCATCTCCGCATCCACCTCTGGCCACCTCCACAGCCACCCCTGTGACAACCTACACCTCCGGCCACCGCCACCACAACCTGCTCCATCAGTGCAATGAGTTTTCTGTAAGGTTATTATTGATTAATTTGGGTTGATTAATATTGATTAATAAGGGTTAAACAAGGAATGAATGAACTTAGTTCAATATATAATTGTTCTCCAAAATTGTGTAGTTGATTAATAATGATTAACTAGGGTTAACGATGAATGAATGAATTTAATAAATTGTTATTGCTTTCTTTCTCTCTTGTTAGTGATTGATTTAACTTATTTCAATATATAATTGTTCTTAAAAATTGTGTAGTTGATTGTTAATGATTGATTTGGGTTAATGATGAATGAATGAACTTATCCAAATGGAAGAATGAATTGAATTAAATGATGTTACACAAAACCTAGGATATGAACGATGATACTATGATTGTAGTTATATGAATGACAATATATATACATGTATTTTGTTGGCCTAGAAACTTGTCTGAAATTTACTCATTAGGAGTAAATCTTGGATAGTCCCCAGTTTGGGACTATTCTTGAACACTTAATCTCACTTAGGATGTAAGTGCATAATGTGTATTCGGTTTTCATGATGTTTCATCAACACTTCCCCATTTGTTCTCTAAGTACATGTCGGTGGGCATTTGCCCATGTACATCGGTGTACTTGGAGAACTGCGGGGAAATGCTGTCGAAATTTCTTGAAAATCGATTACACATTATACACTTACTAGTGAGATTAGGTGATCAAGAATGGGATAGGTGGTACACATTTATTATATATAACACCCTCAACCCTAAACTTTTAACCATAAACCCTAATCTTTTAACCCTAAACCCTAATCTTTTAACCCTAAACCCTAATCTTTTAACCCTAAACCCTAATATATACTTGTTTTCTCTTTGATCATAGAATGGATAGATCATGGATGTCCATTCCAAATCACTGCACCCCAGAGTTTATTTCTAGTCTTGATCAGTTTATTAGATTTTACAAGGAACATAGGAAACAACCTGGAGATAAGTTCTACTGTCCATGTAGGCATTGCGGTAACAACTTGAAAGTTAGCACTGGTGACAAAATCAAAAGTCATGTCATGTGGAACAGGATTGTACAAGGCTATATAGAATGGCACTGGCATGGAGAGATTTCAAACCTAAAATCAGTGGATGTCGATAGTAGTGCTTGTGTGGAAGAAGAAATTGCCTCCGATGGCGTAGATGTGAACAAACCAATTCTAGTAGACATCGTTGATGTGATGCTGGATAGTTGTGGAGTAGAGCACACCGATCCACCTCCCATGTTTAGAAACATTGTGCATGATGATGAGAGACTGTTATACACATGTTTTAATAAGTTTATGAAGCTTAGTGTTGTGTTGAGATTTTATAAGCTGAAAGCTAACAATAAATGGAACAACAAAAGCTTCACGTCATTGTTGTCTTTGTTGAAAGAAATTCAACCTGAAGGAAACGAGCTGCTAATATCAACATACCAGTTAAAGAAATTATTGTGCCCAATGGGAATGGAGGCCAAGAAGATACACACATGCCTGAATGATTGTGTATTATTTCAAAAGGACTATGTGGATTTGAAAGATTGTCCAAAATGTGGTGCGTCAAGGTATAAAATGATGACTTCGAGGGAGTCCAAAATTAGTTCTCTTGCCAAGGTGATGTGGTATCTACCTATAATATCACAGTTTCAACGCTTGTTTGCCAATCCAATAGATGTGAAGAATTTGAGGTGGCATGCAGATGTTAAGAAAAATAATGATGGGATCCTACGACATGTGTCTAATTCCCTACAGTGGAAGAAGATTGATTTGTTGTACCCTAAATTTGGTGAAGCAGTCAGGAATCTTGGGCTTTGTACAAATGGGATGAATCTGTACGGGACATTGAGCAGCCAACATAGCGCTTGGCCAGTTATGCTTGTTATATACAATCTTCCTCCCTGGCTGTGTATGAAAAATAAGTATGTTATGCTGTCGTTGTTGATATCGAGCCCTAAATAACTTGGAAATGATATCGATGTTTATCTTGAACCTCTGATTGATGACTTAAAGAAACTCTGGGGTGAAGGTGTGATGACCTATGATGCTTCAGGAAGAGAGACATTTCATCTGAACCCTATGTTGTTTTGCACCGCTAATGATTTTCCAACATATGGGAATTTGTCTCGATATAGTGTCAAAGGATATAAAGTGTGTCCTATATGTGAAGATAACACTGATTCAATATGACTAAAACATGGTGGCAAGACTGTATATCTTGGTCATCAAAGGTTTCTTCCAAAATTCCATCCATATTGTATGCTGTGCACAACGTTCAAATGGACAAAATGAGGAACGAAGTGCACCTAAAACTATACCAGGGGAGGTTGTTTATGGAAGAGTAAAATACTTTGTCAATGAATTTGGTAAGAGATCACAATTTACCATGGCCACACAGAGTGACAAATATTTATTCAAGAAGAAGTAAATATTTTGGGATCTTCCTTATTGGAGTTCTTTGGCAGTCAGGCATTGTATCGATGTCATGCATGTTGAGAAAAATGTCTGTGATAGCATCATTGGTACTCTGTTGAATATACCAGGTAAGAATAAAGATGGGATAAACTCCAGAATGGACCTATGTGAAATGGGAATAAGGACAAAATTAACAGAAGTAGTTAGTAGAGATCGGAGAACATACTTACCTCCTTCTTGTTACACATGGTCTAGAAAGGAGAAGAAAGGTTTTTGTGATTGCTTGGTAAATGTTAAGGAGCCATAGGGTTACTCATCCAACATCCGTAGATTGGTATCAATGAAAGATCTAAAGTTGATAGGTCTTAAATCTTATGCTTTTCGCACTCTAATGCAACAAATATTGCCCGTGGCAATTTGATCTATACTTCCGAAGCATGTAAGGTTTGCAATCACCAGACTTTGTTTCTTTTTCAACAGTCTGTGCAACAAAGTTATTGATTTTGATACTCTCGATAAGTTGCAAAGAGAAGTGGTTGTTACCCTATGTCAGCTTGAGATGTATTTTCCTCCTTCATTCTTTGATATCATGGTACATCTTGTTGTCCACTTGACTAGGGAAGTGAAATTGTTGGGACTAGTTTTCTTGCATTAGATCTATCCCTTTGAATGATACATGAGCATTTTTAAAGGTGATGATTAAAACTCTTATCGGCCTAATGAGAGTATTAGTGAGGGTTATGTGGTGAGAGAGGTTATAGATTTTTGCAATGACTTTCTGAGTGGTAATGATGCTCATGTTATTGACAAGAATATTGGGGAGTATTCTGGCAAAGGAATTTTGGGATCACATATGAAAGTAATCAGTCGTGAGAAGTTGGAACAAGATCACTTGTATATTTTACACAACATCGATGAAGTCAGTGTTTATATCGAGGAACATACCAATTTCATCAAGAAAAAATATCCTCGAGCCAATTCAATGCGGCTTTCTAGAGAGCATAACAAGACATTTATTAAGTGGTTTGAAGATAAAGTCTTACATCAACTATCTCAAACACCAAATAATCTTGCTGAAAATATCAAATGCCTCGCCTTTAAACCAAAATTGAATGTTATGTCTTATTAAGGGTTTGACATAAATGGGTTCTCATATTACACAAAGCGTCAATATTGTAAGAGCGTCGTCCAAAACAGTGGGGTCACCCTTCAAGCGTCTTCATTGTTTTTTGCAAGTGCAAAGGATAAGAGTCCACGTGAAGCTAAAATGTCATATTACGATGTCATTGAAGACATATGGGAGTTTGACTATGTAGATTTCAGAATTCCGCTCTTTAAATGTATTTGGGTTGATAACACCAAAGGAGTTATAGTGGATGAATTGGGTTTCACATTTGTGAACATTGAAAAGATTGGCGAGAAGGGTGAACCATTCATATTGGCATCACAGGCAAAACAAGTATTTTATATCGATGATCCTGTAAATGATAAATTGTCGGTTGCTTTTCATGGTAAAAGATAGTTTATTGAAGATCCTATAGATGAAGAAGTGTACTATGATAAGTATGATGACTCGAGTCCATTCTCAGTTGGGTTGCCAACACCACCACATATTGAAGCTAACGATGACTTGTATGTGTGCGGAGATCACACCGAATGAATGTTAATTGATAAAAGATCATAGTATTAGAGGCATGTTTTATTTTTTTATATGTTTTATTTTTATGAATGTGAACTTTACAATGTTTTATTATCTTCTAGTTAGGTTAAATGTTAAATGTTTGATTTTTTAATGACAATTTCATATGGATGAGCATGAGTATGATGACCGTGATGATGATTACCGTGAGGGTGAGGATATCAATGTGGTGCCTCACAATGTAAGTTTTTAAAATATATGCTATATTTCTATCTATATGTCCATTTATAAGTTATATCCTGTAAGTGTGTTTTTTTTGGTTAAATTTTAGGTTGATGATGTAACCCTGAAGAACTTGGAGCACTTGATGAGCAGCAAAAAAAATTGAAAAAGTGAGGGGCATCACTATGATGAATAAGTTACTACAACAAAGGGGAAGTGGACCCAAATTGGTTGTGGATTTTGATCATGTAGGAAATTGAGTTGGAGTGAACTACAACTCGTTTATTTCATATCTTGGGGTTCTTACTCATAGCCATTGTAGTCCTAATGTAGAATCTTGGCATAAAGTTCCTAAGGGGAAGAAAGACTTAGTATAGAAGGAACTATGCGTGAGCCATTATTATTTGCAATTCTATTTTGTAGATTACTATTTTTTTAGGATACTAGTTAAATATATGAAAGTTTGCAGAGTATATTTGAACTGGATGAAAGCATGCATCGTAAATGCATGATGCAGCACTATGGGAGGGTCCTAAGGAACTATAGGACAAATCTCACCGTATATTACATACGAGATGTTTTGAAGAGGAAGAAGTCAGTCATTGAGCAATGGAAGTACCTGGACCCCAGTGACTGGGAGGAGTTTGTTTCCAAAAGAAAAACTGATGAATTCAAGGTATTAAGAGCCACTCCCAATTTAATTAATATACATTATTATGTATTCACCTATTTAAGATTGACCTTTAGTGTTACTAACCAAATCAATGTGCTTACTAACAAGGCTATCAGTGATGCTCAAAGAGCAAGGCATGCACTGAATGTGCATGACCACATGATGGGTCCAAACGACTATGCAGGTGTTTGCCAAAGACTATAGGTTGCTACTGCTGCTGAGTCTGCTGCTACTCAGGAGACTGGGGAGTCCTCTATTGTTACTCCCACACCTCTGCCTCACCATACTGTGTGGATAGCTGGGAGGCAAAACAAGAAAGGAGATATAACCAAACCTGCAACTACTGAGGCAACTGCAAAAATGGTAATATTCAACTCTCAGTGCAATTGATATTGATATTATGTTTACTTACCAATTTCTATTGATGGCGATTAGCGGGGGCTCCACAAGCAGAGGAAGCAAGGCAAGTTCATCCCTGAGGGCACAAGGGATGAATTGACAGCTGCTCTTGGTAACCCAGAGCATCCTGGACGTGTTAGTGGTGCATGCGCTGGTGTGGGAATAAAAGCGTTCTTTGGGCCATCACAGCGCAAACATGTCCCAAAAGTGGGATTTTTAAAAGTTGATGTAACTTATTCTTTTTTTTAGAATGTTATTGCAAAAGAGAATTCAATAATCAAAAGCTAGCATTTCTTTTGTCCATGTATAGGTTGATGAGTTAACTAATAGGGGAGTCCATGAAGTAATGAGCAAGTGGCAGACGTCTCTTACTGCCACTCAGACAATACCTGTGGCATCCCACTCTTCTCCTACTATAGAGGTGGTTGGGAGTAAACCTGTAGACCTACCACCTAGAACGTATGCTGTAAGTATTTTTATGACATAGTAGCTAGTCTTTTCAAGATGATATGTTTATGTATATATGTATATAACATACTTTACATAAATTTGTAGGGGTTGAAGCCATGCCGTCTAAAAAGAAAAGAATTTATCATTGCAGAGGTCGAGGCTTACCCACCCCTTCCAGGGGAAATGTTTCATGGCACTCCACTACTAGATGGTGCGGTTCGTGTGAACCCGAGGCTTGTACTCCACCAGTAGATGCATCTTCCATTGCCATATGCCCACCCAGATTCTGAAACTCTTGGTGAAGCAGAAGGCACAATGATATTGTGGCCCAAAGCGGATGTCGCCTATACTAATATTGTGTGGTAAATTTACATTACGTTAATTTGTTAGTGCATTTATACGAGCTAGTTAATTGTTCTAAAATAATATATACAGGTCAAAAGGAAGAAACCCGCTACAACTCGACCTCCACCTCCCCCTCTTCTTGAAGTACCAAGTTGGCTTCCAAGGGACCTATACGACTTGTTAACTCCTAATTGTAAGGGTATGGCAGTATGGATAGGCGAACATGACCCAAATTCTCCTATAAATGTTTCTATTCCGATGTATGCTACAGGTGAATCATACGATAACAAAATATTTATACAAGATAATTTGGAGTTGTTTCGTTATGATTGGTTGAATACATCTATGATAGAGCTATGAATATGGTGAGATCTTGTTTATATATCTATATACCTTATTTTATATATGGTGATCTAGTTTCTTATATATTAATGCATATGTAATACATGTTTTGCAGCCACTTACACACGATCTGTAAAGGTTTTTCATTTTCCCATGTGGGATTTCTAGTTCCATCTTTGATCAGTTACATAGATAAAGAGCCTTCATCAGTTATCGCATACTACTCTTCCGCTTTTAAATATTTTGTTAAAAACAAGAAGTCGGTGATAATAGCTCCATTCAATGTTGAGTAAGTTTTCTTTTCTTATAATTTGGAGTTAAGAAAATTACATTTTTATTGTGTATTTTGAGTTATTAATTTTAACTTTCTTACCTGTAGTGGTATGCATTGGAGATACTGGTTATTGTCCCCAAGACATGGACTATTTATTATCTAGATCCTTCGGGGAAGGAATTAGACTCATTATATGGACACTCAATAAAAAGGCCATTATTCATGTGAGAAATCTTTCATATTTTATATCCGTTAACATCTATTATTACATTATTATTTAATAATACAATTTAATGTGTTACATTAACATGTAGGGCTTTAAAAGAGTTCAAAAAAGCTGGAGGAAACATGGCCAAAACAAAGAAATAGTTACTTTGGGAGAATGTGAAAGTAATTTCCTGACTCCAATGTATATATTATTTATGTGAACTATGCTTGTTTGTATTTGTTAACATTTTGTATATTTCAATTTTTAGTGTGCTACACAAAACAATGGCTGGGCATCTGCATACTACGTGATGTGATATATGGACCTAGTTATCAAACATGCTGCAATGGAAATCGATACCATACAACATGTATTATATATAGTCTCACTAGATAATATGAAATATATCAATCTTATTATATATTATTAATTTTATATATACATCATTCTCTTTGTAGGTGTTTAAAACCAATGACTTCACTATAGGTGAAAAGTTATTAGATGTACATACTCCCTATACGATAGAAGAATTAAATGATGTTAGAGAACAATGGGCAAAAGCCTTACAAGTAGTGCGAATTTTTTATTATCATTGGAATATTGATGGTGATGATGACGATGATAATGATAAAGAATGATATTTCTAAACTTTGTATTCATAATTATTTCTTTATTTGATGACATGTTAAACTTTGAAAGACACACTTACATATACATGTTTGAATGATTTTTTTTTAATTGTCTTATCTATATACATATGTGTGTGAAGATGAATACATGAATGTTTCTACATGTGTCTGAATGTGAAAAGAAATGAAATGAATGGAACTGTAGGTTGCTACATGTGTGTGAATATGAAATGGAGGAATGAAATGGAACTACAGGTTTCTACATGTGTGTGATGAAATCATATGAAATGTGCTTATACAAATGTGTGTGATGAAATCATATGAACAGTTCTTATACATGTGTGTGAATCATTCCATATTAATTGTCCAACCTTGTTAATTTTGCAGGTTTGTCGCCTGTTGTTGGCTGAAATCAATGGATGTTGTAAACCTGCAATTTAGAGTTGAACTGTAGGTTCTGCATCCTGCTGACCATCCGGACAGTAGGCCTGCAAGCTGATAAGAAAAAAAAATCAAAACATAGTCATCGGTTAAAAAGAAACTGACAATAAAAACTTAACTCTTCGGTGATTAATAGCTAACTGACGTCTTTATCCCCTAATAATGTAAGTTACTGTTTGGTGTCGTCAATAATTTTAGGTCAATGGAGTCAATTTTATGTTGCTAATGGACACATATGGTCTAACCTGGGGCCAATTTTTTTCGAGGATGGGATGTGGCGTCGGTTATGACTTGATAACCGACGCATATGGCCCCCTGTTGGTGCATTTGTTTGGGTTTGCAATCAGGGGACGACTTTGTGGCATCAGTTATGAAACCGATGCTGAAGGCGTCTATATTTAGTGTCACCCACTTGGGTGTCGTTTGGAAACTAACTACTAAAGTCATATTTAATCGACGCTAAAGGTGATATCTGTACTAGTGCATGCTTATCAAGAAAGTTGTGCTTATGTTGTTAGCTCTTCTTATGATGTTGATACGTTCAACCTATTAGACATGCTGATGTTGTTAGCTATGCTTATGATACTAGACTTATTCATGATGTTAGAGATGCTCATACTGCTAGACTCCTTATACTATTAATAGGGATATGGGAATAGTCTAGCTAATGAAGATAGTTATTATTTGCTCCTTTATGTATTTTGTTAATCATCAGTGTTATTGAGCTTATTTGTTATATATGATTAAACTGCATAAACTGTCTCATTACCGAAAAATATTAGAATCAATAAATGTTGTTGGAGGTTATATCTCTTGCTGGGACATGGGTCTCACCCTTGTGGTTCGCCACATCTTTTTAGGTAATCAAAAGTGATGAAAACCAACATATGGAAGCAAAGAGGAGCTATAGTAATGAATCTTTGAGAAAGTTGATTAGATGTCTAGTTTGTCCTAGAGTCATCCCTGTACTCTCAGGTCTGGGCATGAAAAGTTTGTATATGGTGTTACAAACAAATCAGACATTTGTTAGCATATTAATGCTTGTTTGTGTGGCATATACGAATATTGTTCTCTTGTGTATATATGTTGTGGCTAAGGCGATAGAACAATTTGTGTCAAATTCATGGCATAGTATGGATAAAAGAAATATGTTGGGCTCTTATGCAAATGTTTCTGAGCAGGTGCTGACGTTGAAATCGGTTTTAATTTACCCATATTTTTGGGTATATGATTAATTAATGATCGATTGTGCTCTATGCTTTGAGTAATCTCATTTAGTGTAATAGATTCTCACAAGTTGGTATCAGAGATTTAGGTTCATTTAGTCTATAGGGACACTAGGACTTAGGACTAGGATGATGTCAAAATTAGGAATATGACATAATAATATGGTGCATACTGTCTAATCTCATTATTTGGGTGCCCTGGCCAGGTATTCAATTATTGAAGAAAAGGTAAGTATGGAACTCTTAGATTGTTATCTTTTTTTATTACTCTGATCAAGTAGTCATTTTGAGACAATCTAAAGAGAATAATGAATAAGAAATCATGGTGTGAATATCTCAATCTTACCTTAAAGAAGATGAGAATTGCATCATAATCTATCAAAACTTGAATGTTTGGTAACTATAAGAGAAAGATATAGCACCATGAAATCTAAATATGAATACAAATAAGAAAAAGAGGAGTTCTTGAAGATGTGATTGAAGAAGATAATAAAGTAAAAGATAGATAAGTCTATGCTTATAAAGTGAATCAAGGTATGAAATCCACATAAGATAGAGAGAACTCCTATAACAAGTACAAAATGAGAAGAAATAAGATGGAACCTGAGTTAATGTTAGACCAACCTATGTGTGTAAGAAAGTGTTAATGTAAAATTAGAATGGCATGTGAAAGAAATTAAGGGAGATGATCCCGGTTTAATGAAGAAAATGTGGAATATGATGATTTACCCGTTGATAAGTGGTTGAAAAACATAATAAAATAAGAGAGCATACCCAAGTGTGATAAATAGTCATCAAGGAAGGAGTAATGAGATATGTTAATCATGATGATTCCTATGCTAATGGCAAGGAACCTGAAATGAAAAAGGTAAAATGATACATAAGAAGTTGTAACCTGCATAATGAAAATAGAATTGGTTACCTTTTTACTAGTGACCCTTGAACAATGTGACTATGATGTGGGAAGTGTGTTTCCCATTGTGTCTTTCCTTTATAGGGCACAATTTTCAAGTGGGTCATTTCCACTTGGTATGTGTGGATTCGTTGTAAACATGAATGTGGATAGCTTATTATAGCATAAGGTTTCTTGGACTATGGTTCCAAGATCATAAAGTTTGTGATGATTTTGCTTTTGAGCCTTCCAATAATTAGGAAGACTCCTCTTATATGTCTTGATATTTGTTATGTTGGTAAAAGTGGATGAGATATTGATGTGAGTTCCTTATAGCACATGAGGTGGATACCAAGGTAATGAATCCTAGTATCCAAGATGTATCAACGGTATGGGAAGTATGTGAAGATTGGAGATGTTTATTAAATGAACATTCCAACTATTCCTCTCCCTTAGAGAGAGAGAGAGAGAGAGAGTTGATGATGGGCCTCTAAATGTTGTTTGGAAGGAAAAAAAGTGATTCTATAATGTTGTGTATGGTCTAGTGATAGGTTGGCAAGACCACTATCAAGGATAGATGGTTTGTTGATCAACAAACACCATTGATAGATGGTTTTTTGATCAAAAAACATGTGTTACCATGTTCCTTTAAGATAAACCTAGGATCAGAATACCAATGGATAAGAGTTAGAGTGGATGACACAAGTTACATTACCATGATGAGTTTAGGATTATGTCCTTTAGACTAACCAATGTACCAATAGAATTTATGAATAGGAGAACCAGAGTGTTCAGGTCATGTCTTACAAGTTGTAGCAAGCTTTGAATGATGAAATCTCAATGCATTTTAGAGATGGTCATTAACATGGATAAATCTTTACTAAACCTTAAGAATGTTGAAGTAACTGTACTTATGTGTGAAAAGTCTAGAAAGAGTGAGTTGGGGTTGACTAAAGTATCCTCTTAGAGTTATGATATCTCTGTTAAGTGTGTTGTAGAAATCCTGATAAGATGAAGACAATGTCGTTGTTCTACTCCTAACAAGGTCAATCAGGAAGTTATATTTGTTAATGGTTATAGAAAAGTGTATGATTCTTCAACCAAACATATGGTCAGTCCACCATTGAGATGATTGGTGAATCCTCTAAAAACCTATTCCTCATAGTTCTTGAAAATTAGGGATGCCTACATGGTTGATTGAGTTGTTAATTACAACCACCATTAAAGGAGCATGGAGATGAAACCTTGTAAAGTTACATATGATAAGAGATATATAATGATCTATGTTTGATAAGAGCTAGTGAGTATGACATTTGAGTAATATGTTGATGCAATTGATATAATTTCAGGATGATAGCTAGAATATAAAGTTGAACATTACTACTAGAGTTGTACAGATGACACAACAAGTTTCTACATTTCATATTGAGAATGTCTTCTTAGGTGGGGGGTTTTTGTGCTGACCCAAGATGAGATATGTATGAATGATGTGACATCACCATCATATGCAAGTAACCATGTGAAGGTAATAGGATGAGGTGCAAAGGAAGTACCCATCTTTGTTTACCTTGGATTTCGGGAGCGAAATCCCAATTAGGGGTTTTTAGTTGTGAGGCCCCTAAACTTACTTAATGAGTTGAACAAGCTTAATTATCATATTTTAATTCGTATAACCCTAATCTTACCTTGTGAAATGCTTTGAAATCATAAGACAAGCTTAAGTTTCAAATTTGGTCCAATTTGGACACTGTTCGAGCAAGTTATGCAATTTTATGCACATATTGGAATTTTATGCAATTTATCCAATTGAGAGGTTTTCTTAGAAATTTATCACTTGCATTATGTTCCTTGGATATTCTTTCATCATTTGTGATCTTGTTGAGCCATGGGGTGCCTATTTACACCTTGGATTGAAGGTGTTTTCCTCAAGGGTATTTTAGGGTTTACCCCTTCATGGATGAGCTACCTTTAGTAGCTATCAACTAATGAATTATTTGTTTTGCTTGGAAATTCAAGAAACAAAGGATAATCATGTCTCTATGGATGGTGAGGGAGCTGACTGTGTGTGTTCTTGTATATTCTTAATATTTTAAGGCCATGGACCAATGGGTTGTTGTTGCCTAGTGAGAGGTAACAAGGTGTTTATAAAAGTCTCATGTAAGAAATGATAATGTTAAAAATAAACTAAGAAATGGAAACTTAGTAATATAATGATAATAATAAATGGATACAATAATAATAATGAAATCTTGATCATACATGCTTTATGTTTATAGCCAAATAAGGGCTATAGTGTTTGAAATATATGAGAGGGATACTTGTTTATAAAAAGGATGTGAATAAGCATGATGGCTTGGCCAAGGTATAATGCCTAGTAAAAGTGATGTGGTATTCAGTGATGTTTGCACAGGATTGGCATAGTCCAATGCCTGAAATAGTTGCACAGGATTGGCATAGTCCAATGCCTGAATATAATATGATGATGTATACTCACATGACTGGTACAATTAAATATCTGGTTAGCAGATTGGCTGAGGCCAACAAATAGAAATGAGAATGATTCATGGATGACATACCATGATAATGAGTTTCACTAGATAAGCTTGAGATGTTGATATAGTATGATGAGTAAAGGATATACATGTTCTTCCCATTCCTTATAAAGAGAATACATGACTTACTGCTCTATCATAGATAGTTGCAATGCTTTAAAATATGAGAACATTCTAAATTGCTTATCCTCTACTCAATTTTTTACCATTTAAACTGTGATAATAATATTGTTGGCGGAGAGTTATATCTCTCACTGGGACAATTGTCTCACCCCGTGGGATCCACATTTTTTTAGATGGACGTACACGAGGGGGATTGAGACCGTATTGTAGAGGAAGAACATCAGCAACAGGGACAACAGTGACAACTCAGGTTGAGTGTACTGCCTGTCGTGTCTTGTAGATAGTAGTCATATGTGTCGTCTCTGTACTGTTAGGTCCTTGGAGTTGGTTTGTATTGATTTTATGACTGTATGTGTTTTGATAGAGCAACTGCTATATGTTATCCTCAAGAAAAGATGGTACAGTGTATGTACAATGTGAACAATGATGTATATAAAGTTTTGGTTCTGCCTTAAAGAGTTTTCCTGGAAATGGATCTCTTTGCAAAATGGTTTTAATTTTTAGTGATTTTTGTTTATCCGCTATTTATGTTTATTCCGCTTAATTAATGATGATTTGTTTGTCGGTCATCACAATATATGTGATGAGATATGAGGACAACTATGGTTGTACCTTGGATGGTAGGGTATGCGTACCCACTTCCTTTCACTAGTGTCGTGACATGTACTAAGGACAGACTAGGATGTTAGCAGCTTGACCTTATGTGTCAATGTGGCAGACCCATACTGACTGGGGGCGGAGAAGATCTTAGGAGTCCGGCTCTTCCTAGATATTGTATGGCACTGATTGCGACCAAGCGGTGGTCAGATGGAACTTGAGTCATATCCTCAAATTCCTCAGGGTTTAATAAAAGATGTAATATATCTGTGTAGCATATTTGTTTAGGGTTATACATGATGTTTCACTTCGGATGATAACCCTTATTTGTTATCTTTACATGAAGATGATGGTTAGTGCCATTAAGAGATAGTAGATATACTTAGGTTGAGGATATTATTAGGATTGTAGATGCCTACATACAATAGCTATGCTTATGTTGATAACTATACTGCCACTGCTGATTATAATCATGATTCTAGCTATCTCATGTTGTTAGTTATGTTTAGCTTGCTAGACATGCCTTTGTAACTAGAGATGCATATACTACTAATCATGCTTATCCAGATAGTTGTACTTATGTTGTTAGATCTTCTTATGATGCTGATATGTTCAAACTATTAGACATACTGATGTTGTCAGCTATGCTTATGATAATATACTTATTCATGATGTTAGATATGCTCATGTTGCTAGACTGCTTATATTGTTAATAGGGATATGAGAATAGTCTGGCTAATGAAGATAGTTATTATCTGCTCCTTTATGTATTTTGTTAATCATCAGTGCTATTGAGCTTATTTGTTATATATGATTATATTGCTTAAACTGTCTCATTACCTAAAAATGTTGGAATCAATAAACGTTGTTGGAGGTTATATCTCTTGTTGGGACATGGGTCTCACCCTTGTGGTTCTCCACATCTTTTTAGGTAATCAGAAGTGATGAAAACAAACATGTGGCAGCAAAGAGAAGCTATAGTAATGAATCTTTGAGAAAGTTTATTAGATGTCTAGTGTGTCCTAGAGTCGTCCCTGTACTCTCAGGTCCGGGTAGGAAAAGCTTGTATATGGTGTTTCAAATGAATCAGACTTTTGTTAGCATATTAATGCTTGTTTGTGTGGTATATATGCATATTGTTCTCCTGTGTATGTATGTTGTGGCTAAGGCGATAGAACAATTTGTATCCAATTCTTGGCATAATATGGATAAAAGAAAGATGTTGGTTTCTTATGAAAATGTTTCTAAGTAGGTGCTGACGTGGAAATAGGTTTTAATTTACCCACATTTTTGGGTATGTGATTCATTAGTGATTGATTGTGTTTTATGTTTTGAGTAATCTCATTTAGTGTAACAGGTTCTCACACTAAACATCAACAAGTTTAATTGGATCTTTGTGGGAGACTTTATTGAAGTTGTTAGGTGATCCTCAACTAGCCCTATGTTTAGTTAGTTTTTCCTTTTAGCTCACCCTGTGTGGTGAAGGATAGTGATGATAACAAGATTTGTAATGGTTAGTACATCTTTAAATTCCACTGCTACTTTTGTGTTATGATACATACATGTTCAATAAATTGGTTATCATCCCTTTGAAGAAAAACTTTATGTTGGTGTTTGATTTGGGATGTTGTCTTTTTATTTCTAGTAGGGAGTGGATCCTCTCCGGGATCCCACTCTTTATAGCATGGTATCAGAGACAGTGGCTTCCCGTTATCTAAATATTTCAATCTTGTCTCCCTTAGGATGTTTACCTTTTTCATATATTGTGTATACCTAGTACCCTTGCCTTGTGTAGGAAAAACCTTCATGGCAAGAGATAACTCATTTGTTGACAACCAGTTTGGTTACAAGACACCCCATAATCCTATGTTTGGGATGCCAAGGTTGGATCCACCCTTTACCCCTCCAGTGACTCAAGGTACTCCTCCAATTGAAAGTGGACCATCAGTAGGTCAGAAAACCCTAGCCTCTACTACTTCTAGTATGGGCATAGTAATCTCTCTTGAGCAAGAGTTGGCCATGTTTCGGCAACTTTTTACAACAACTATGTAAGGGAAGCCGAGAAACCTACCTATTCCTGATAATCCTAGGGTGTATTCAATAATGGAATTCATGAAGATGCAATTGCTCACCTTCAAGGGTGAAGGTGAAATAGAGATGGTCAATAAAGCTGGCATGTCCTCTACAGCAGAAGGTTAGGTTTGCTTCATATGTTCTGGATGGACCCCATCAAGTTTGCTGGA
The DNA here is from genome assembly GCA_963693085.1 of Alisma plantago-aquatica. NCBI lineage: Eukaryota > Viridiplantae > Streptophyta > Magnoliopsida > Alismatales > Alismataceae > Alisma > Alisma plantago-aquatica. Next base: position 969,958,114 of record OY856411.1, on the reverse strand, counting down.
ACAAGATAGCAAGGACTCATGATGTCTCTAGTATGACCAGGGAGAAGTTTTTGGTGCTTTTTCATGGGAAGTACATCTGCACTGTTGCACTAAAGAATAAGGAAGCTGAGTTATATAGTTTGAAGTAAGATTTCTTAACCGTTTCTTCTTATGTGCAGCAGTTCTTGTTTCTTGAGAGATATGTTGAAGGACTACGTCGGGAATGTAGAGATGACCTATTCCTACAAGGTCTCAACTACAATGTGGATCGTGCCCTTATACCACAACTTCCTCTAGCCTTTCAATTGATGTTGGATAAGGTCTTAGCTGTGGAGTCATATCCAGGTTTCCATACGTACAAGGAGAACAATCATAAAAGGAAGCACCCTAAAGGTGATCGTTGACCAGAGGACCTCGTTACATGATGAAGGGATAGGGTACCAATATGTCATCATTTCAATGGACCATGACATGTTCGCCTTGAGTGCCCCAAGCTTCATAATAGACGAGCATCATCTTAATAACAAGCACCTCATCAGAATAATGGCAACAATAATAGTAGAATACATGTGGAAAGAAGAGCTGGAAGAGCTTATGCTTTAGATGGTGAAGAAGTTCATCTGGAGTAACATGAACAAGGTGATCCATAGTTCTATAGTTAGGCTTTACATGTCATGTTTTATTTTTTTATTATGCTTATGTAGAGGATGTAAGGAAGTATAATGGAACACTTAATATCTAACAAGTAGTTTGACTTAATAAGATGAATCCTTCTAACCGGGTGGCAAACAATTTATGTTTATATTTCAAGGAAAAAACCCCTTTAAGGGGTGGTATGCTGTAACATACTGAATCCTAGAACTATATCCTATTCCAAGATTAAGGGGTTAGAGACCTTAGTCTTTGGGCTTAACAAACGAGGATAAAGATATACACACTAGTAGCTAATTGAAACCCTAACATGTTAATGCATAAATAAATGACCCTAATATGTAAACATATAAACAAATATGGCTTAATGCTTTCATAATTAATCTTTAGACAAACAAAGGATACGTAGAATATGTCACATGAGGTAATGTTGTTAAGGTATGGTGATAAGAGAGATAATAAGCATAGGAAAACCATGTGTTCATAATTGAGAGAAAATGTTACATTATCTAAATAAATATAGAATTAATAAACTAAATTAGATTAAAGATAAACAAATAAGATTTCATGCATAAAATGACTTATAACCTTTTGGTTGACATATGATGGTATTGGAATAATAATAAAAATAATGAGGAAGTAATATGTTGACTAAAATAATAATGGGCCACAAATGTCAATTATGAAAAACTCATAAAAGGAAGACAAATGGATTAAAAATGACATGAGATTCGTTTTCTTTGGATATGTTTTGGATTGGAGGACAAGTTTCACAAAATTTATGATAATAATAATGACATCTATTTTATTTAGGAAAAGGTTTTTATCCTCTAAAATATGAAATATAGTATTTAATGACTCCAAAAGATAAAACTAATCTTGGATTCATACTCTACACATTAAAATAAGCCTTTGAGTGAATTTTCAATTAATTTGGAAAATCCTTGATAAAAAGATGAAGTTAGGAGAGAGAAAGTATGTAGAACCTTCAAAAACATCGAACAATGTACCACCAACTTCAACATTTAAAATTAAGGGCAAATTCATATCCAACATATTTAATGTGACTTGTTGGTGAAGTTTCATCTAATTTGGTGAATCCAAGAGACATTAATTCATGAGGAAAGAGAAAATGAGATTTTCCAATTTAGAGAATTAAAAATCTTCAAAAGGGAAATCTAATTGTATATTCAAAATCCTCATGTCCAAAATAGGCTATGTGCCAAATTTCATTAATTTTGGGGTTTGTTTGCACCCTCTTTGGAAGAGAGAGAAAAAGATACCTTAATGAATCCACACTTTATTGGAATCAATTTAGGAAAGTCTTTTTTGTGTCACGTGACCGAATTTTTATTTTTGACTTCATGCACAATTAGGAGCTTCGGATGGCAGATCATACGACTCATGATCTTCCTCTTCCTCGCACCAAAATGGGAAGTAGGCAGCTATAGAGTTGATCACTATTTTTGTGATTTCTCCCTCTTTGGTTGATCTTTGCCCACGATTGTTTCTCCTACACTTTCCTTAAATGATTCCGCATCCAACTATCCTATACTTATGCTATTTCATCAAGAAATTGGAAAACACCCAATTCTTGCGTCTCAAGGATCTCGGTCAACCCATCCACCCTATGTTTCTCATCTCCCCACCTATAAATACGGGTACCTACATCTTCGTTGGCACATAAGCAATCATTTCCTCATGCCAATTTGTTCATAGTCTCTGCACATATTCATCACAATCTTATTGTTCCCTCTAAATTTGCAGTGATGAGGCCTTCCTCTCTTTTCCATCTCTGACCGATTGCTCCTAGCGGTGAGTTTGTCGATCCACATTCTTTCTTTTCTCGCTTTTGGTTTCTCAAATCATTGCTTTGATAGTGTTTTCCCAATTTTAAAGAGGACAAGCAGCTCACTGCTATTGTCCATGGTGCGAAGCCTAGGAAGGAAGATCACTTTAGAAAATTCCCAATTTTACCCCTCCCCATCTCTTCTTCCTTGTTTTCTCACAGAGAGATAATATAGTCTTTTGATCACTTTTTGTTTTCTCGGTGGACCGAGGCCATACGGGTTTGATCGGTGACTTGGCCAACTATGATTGGGCCAAGTCACGTGGGCCTGGCCTGCTTTTCTTTTCACAAACTTTCTCACCTACGTGGCTTTATCTAATTATTTAATTGGTTGACATTGTAAAAACCATATCTTTTGATCTACTTATTCAAAAATTGTAAATAAATATGTTTTGGAATCATATAAATGTGTTATTTCTAACTAAAATAGTTTCAAAGCTTGATTGCCATGTTTTCTATGAAGGATTTTTGAGGAGCTAATTAATTAATATAAAATCCCTAAAATTGATAACTAATTCATCTTAACTCCAAAATTAAAATAAAAAATGTTTTCTTGAGCAGGAGAACCTAATAAGTCGATTGGTTTAGGTATTGAGTCCAAAATCTGATGTTTTCTAGAAAGGTATAGAATTAGGGTTTCATTACATTTATATGAATTTCACCCTAATACACGTGAATAATTTGTAATTAGGGAAAGTTGATCTTGGAAACAACTAGATTGCTGAAGAGTGTTTGTAGGACTTCAAAATAAGGTATGTTTGCATTCCCTATTATTCCTTTTGAGAAATTCACCTAAATCATCTTTCTCTTGGTCCTATGGACACTAGCCTACACACTATCTCTTTTTCTTTGAAAATTGTAGTTCATGTGAACTATGTTATTTGTTACTGATCTTATTATCATATTATCATGTTTGGACATTCTTCTAGACTCTTCCTTATACATTTCTCATGGTGGAATATTCTTGGGTGATATATGCTTTTTTCCCCACTTTTCAGGAGGATGTTGATTAGGATCATGTGATCCCACTTTATGTATTTGTTGGATGTTCTCATCCCTCTTATTTTTATTTATTATTTCTTACTCTTTTTTAATGCTTCATATGGTGACTAATAGTATAATGTACATGTGCTTTTTATGTGGATGTGAAAATTCCCACATATGAATGTAGATGTAAAAATTCCTACATATGAAAATACTTAGGGTAGACGTGTTTTCCTACCCAGGCAGATGTTGACAGACCCTGCCACTTTATATCATAGAGTAGATGTATACAAGACCCTTCTTACCCCACATTTTTGGTAGATGTGTTATTTCCCACCTACATCTTTATATTGTCTAATATTGTCACAGGTGAAACACATGGATGTCTTGCTCTTATTTTTTTGAAACTCTTATTTCTTTTATTCCCGATTGGGTAGTACTTTTCTTTAACCATGTGAAATCTTTTATTTTACATCCTTTATCTCATTATATTGCCCAGTTTCCATTTAGCATGCACATGCCAACTTTTTACTGATGTCATCTTCTCTTTTCCTTTTGTGGGGTACACTTCCAACCCCAGATATAGATCAAGGAGGAGACAACCAGGTTGGACTAGGACCTCAACAAGTTTAATTAGATCTTTGTGGGAAACTTTATTGAACTTGTTAGGTGATCCTCATCTAGAACTATGTTTAGTTAATTTTTCCTTTTATCTCACCCTGTGTGGTGAAGGATAGTGATGATAACAAACTTTGTAATGGTTAGATACATCTTTAAATTCCACTGCTACTTTGGTGTTATGATACATACATGTTCAATAATTTGGTTATCATCCCTTCTGAGAAAATTTTTATGTTGGTGTTTGATTTGGGATGTTGCCTTTTATTTCTAGTAGGGAATGGATCCCCTCTGGGATCCCCCTCTTTACACCTTCCTTCACGTTACTCTTCTTTCTCTTTTCCTTGGCATATAAGGAAGATCTCATACAATAATAACGTTCCAATTCTATTATTCCTTTTTCCATATACATGAGTCCAAAGCACTCTTTCTTTTTCTTTCTTTCCTCATACTAATCCCTATCTTTCTCAAGGTTATGACAAAAATCCATGGTACAAAAGTGCACAACCCTCAAAAGCATAATCATTTACTAAATTCTCAACATAGGAACTCATATAACTTAATTGCCAACGTTACTTGATTGACACACCAAAAGCCATAAAGGAAGCATATACTTATATGGCGCATATTGGATAGTTGATTATTAATCTATGTAGAAACACTTTATGATTTCTTTGGTCTTTGATACACCCCTTAAATCAATCATCTTTATTTCAAGGAAACTCACTAATACCTTGCAAAATTTATATTTAGTGTGTGGGATTTATTGGGATGTTCTTTTTATACAAACTTGCTCTTTTAAACAACTCACTAAAACAATTACCATCATCTCATGATACATCCTTTCCTCTCAATTTCTAGAATTCTCTTTTTTTATTATTATTTTCAAGTATACCAAAATATAATACTATTTGATGCCTCAAATCTTGTGTTGCCAAACTACATTAGATAATTACTACATTAATTATCTAGAATACCCTAAATCTTATTTTCTTTTGCAGATTTATTATTTGATATCACTATTATTCAACAATTCATAAAGCCATTACAATATATTTATGCACAAAATCATTTTTTTAAACTTGTGCTATAAGGACCTATTTGCAAAGCAAATAGACTCATGGGCCTTACTTGGGCCATGGGTTCCATCCATGACACAAAGTGAATGACTTTATTTTATGCATAATACAATTAAAGGATACACTTATCAATCCAAGCCTTATATTTATATAATTCAATTTCACCAAAATTGAGGATATTACATTCACCCCTCCCAAAAAGGAATTTTGTCTCAAAATTCACACCTAGTAAGGTTAAAGTAAATGGTTACTCAATTTAGCTTCAAACTTTAGTTAGAAACCCTACTTAGACATTTATAACATATATTACTGATATGCAAATTTCTCATATGATTTCAATTCAGAGTATATACACATCCTTAGTATTTACATGATATCATATATTGGTGATTACACTTTCATTTCTGATTTTAGTTTCACTTGGTGACTATCTTTTCACACTGGTTTCCAACCTATTATTACTTTATTTCCACATATCGATGAGGTCACACCTCAAACACTAGATCATGTCCTTAAACTAAAACTAGGGTATTCATTTTCATAGGTCAAGTTAAGCATACCATGCATCCACCCAATCTATCTCACTCATAATGAGATGAAATAAGTGTTTGACTACAGCCCAAAAACAAAGTTCATCCCATTCTAAGAGCTAAGAAAATGTACACACACATTATCTTAAAATTTTGAATTTTAGGTGGAATTACTTGGAAAATCTCTCCAAACCCTACTTTATTTTAATTTCACACTATTCTTATATTTCATGAAGTCAAGTATCTTTCTCACTCTTAAGTTTGTGCACAAATTCCCTTAAGATTTCAATATCTTTTATATTCACAACTCATGTCTCATTAGCCTTAGTCATTTCCTCAAGGTCTATATGGGTAATGGTACCTTTGGAGGGATCTTGTAACATACTCAAATCTAGATAATTAACACCTTTTACTCCTTTTTATTTTAATATTTTATTGCTAAACCCCTCTTTTTAGATTCATAGGTGATTGGATGGTAGCATCCTTTGAATATGAGTGTTTCTTACTAAAATACAAATATATATTTGAAGCCTTAATATAGGAAATGGGGGTTATTCATTAGTTTTGGGATTTTGTGAGTAAAATTGTCAAATTAAGATATTTAATTTTAAAATTTGTCTTCTAGATTTTCCCCTTGGATAGTTTTGGTTAAGAGAGAGTTACATACGAAAACTGGTTAAGAAATAATTATGCAATATATTTATATAGAGAAAATACATTTTCCTCAAATTGAGTGTTTACTACATTAAAGTTTTCTATAAGGCAAATTTTACTCCAATATTGGAGTCTTTGGATCCTTATTACCTTACTCACCAATTTTCACCTTATTTGGGAGTTATTTACTCACCCAAATTGAAATACAGCGAAAAAGAAATTAATTTATATCACTTTATCTGATTCCTGATTTGATAAGCTTTAATGTCACACATATATTTGATGCATGTGACTTTTTTTACTGTTGGATATCAGATCGGACTGCTCACAATTTTTCCCTTACCTTGCAACAAGTATGGAAACATTTCTTTTAAATGGTGACTGAAAAATATGGATTTCTCTCTCCTCAAACAATTTTTGTGTGAGATTTCTTTTCTATTGAATTTACTGTTTGAAATACGCATTGAATCGTGTATTACTTGCACCCTAATTTATAAGAATCGAGAAATGCCCAATTCATACCCCTACCTCTCTTGAAGAATCTGCCCGCCGATGCCTTAAACCTTGAGCATGTATATAAGGGATAAGACCCTCGTCTTCGCCACATCTTGCCGCATTATTTCCCTATTCTAATTTCCTTGCACTATCACCTATTTGACCACGCACGATCCAGTTTTCCTTCTCTGACTTGTGGTGCCTCTCCTGAGCAGTTGGTTTTTTTGATCTTCCATCATGTTTGAAGGTGAGATCCTAAAAGTGTTTTCTTCATTTTGTATCTTCAAATTGCAGAATTATCGCCAAATTGTGGTTCACCCAAACTCAGCCCAAGCTGCTACTTCACAGACTCGCCACCACAGTTGGCACGTGAGGATGGAGATGACTCCTCGTGGGAATTTCCCACCTTGCCCTCACCATCTTCTTTCTTTCTATTTTTGTTCAAGGGCATTATGGTACTTTTGTTGTTGTTTTGTTTTTGCTCTTGGGTGAGTGGGTTGCCTCGCTAGTAGTGGGCCCAAGCTTATTGGCCACTTTTGATTGGTCAAACTCGAAAAGGATGACTGGGTCCTATCTATCGATGTGGATTTTTGATGCTTTTAATTGGCCTAAACTTCAAAAAATCATAACTTTCACTCTATCTTCTGGTCCAGTTATCATCACCTAATTATGAGTTCTAAAGATTGTATTTTTATGGTTTCAAATCCTTGTAATATCACATTAATACTTAAAGATACGTTTTACAAGATTAATATGAGACCTTGGAGTCACATTCATGACCATTAACCTTGAACTTATTCTTTGAGACCTAATTAAGTGTCACTCTAAGTTTCTATTGAATATTTTAGCTTTAGGGTTTTGTTTAAACTTATGATCACGAATGTAAATATCATAATTATTAAATTTGTACTTTTGAGTCAAGATTTATCTTCAAGAAACTTTTAAGTCAATGTTGGTTCAATATCAAGAATCGAACTAAGATTTTTCCAATCGATTTGGCTTTCCAGGGTTTTCACAATACATACATATTTTAAAACCTAGATCACTAAATTCTTTGCAAAGATCAAGGATAGTTCTGGCAAAAATGATATCTTCAACATATATTTGAATGATAAGAAAATTGTTAAAAGTGTTCTTTAGAATAAGGTAGAATGTACTTTGCTCATGATATACCCATGATCTAACAAAAAAAAATTTAATTTCTCACACAAAGCTCTAGGTGCTTGTTTGAGTCTATAGAGAGCTTTTTGCAACAAATAAACATGGTTAGGTAAGCTATCATGTTCAAAGATGGGGGGTTGTGCAACATATACTTCCTCCTCAATTATACCATTCAAAATGCACTTTTAACATCCATTTTATATAGAAGAAATTTTTCATAACTAGCAAAAGCAAGCAACACACAAATGGACTCAAGTCTAGCTATAGTGCATATGTTTCATCAAAATTTATACCTTCCTACTGATTGTAGCCTTGAGCCACTAAAATTGATTTCTTCCTTACCACTTTTCTTCTTTCATCTAGCTTGTTGCGGTAGACCAACTTGGTTCCAATGATCTTTCGATCACTTGGTCTTAGCACTAGGGTCCATACTTTGTTCTTTTCAAATTGCTCCAACTATTCTTGCATAGCTAGGATCCACTCATCATCCCCAAAAGCTTCCTTGACGTTCTTTGGCTTGAATTGTGAGATGAAGGTGATGTTGGCTTGTTCTTTGTTGAATGTAGCCCGCTTCTTCACTCTTTCAAATGGATCACCTAAAATCAGCTCGTTTGGATGATTCTTTGCAAATCGGGGAGTTGGATTCTTCTTATCTTCATCTTTCTCTTCTTCTTGAGTGACCACCTATTTTCCCTTTTGTGTGATGATGAGTTCTTTTAGAATAGGAATTACCTCACCTGCAACATCATCATTTTGAAAAATATATTTGGGAATAGAGGGGTTAGTCTCAATAAACTTAACATTTATAGATTCTTCTACTTTAGCAAGATTAACATTAAATACTCTATAAGCCTTGCTAGTAGTGCTATAGCCAAGAAAGAAAGCCTTGTAATATTTGGGATCAAACTTGTCGAGAGAATCTTTCATATTTAAAAAAAAATAAAGACATCTAAAAACATGGAAATACTCCATATAAGTCCTCCCACCACACCATAGCTCATAGGGATTTTTCCTTAAAGAAGGATGTATGAAAACCCAGCTTTGCACGAAACATGAGGTACTGACAGCTTTGGCCCAAAACTTCTTTGGAGTGTCATACTCTAAAAGCACGATCCTAGCCATATCCTATATTGTCCTATTTTCCCTCTCTATAACCCCATTTTGTTGAAGTGTTTGAGGTGAAGAGAAGTTATGTACATATCCATATTATTTACAAAAATGTTCAAAAAGATCATTTTCTCCATTTTCCTTTGGAAAATCATCAAAAGATAACATCCCAAGTCATCCTTACCAAAGTCCTAGTCGTAACTCTGTTGGCATTCATCTGCACAATAGGAAAATTCTTAATGCGGGGGAGAGCTATGAAGCAACCAACAGAAAGAGAGACAAGACCTCACTACTACAGGACCTAGAGGAAGAAGCAAAGGCTATGGGGAAGTCCACACTTGTCGACGGTGATCAATGAAGGTATCTTCTTGGAATGTTCAGGGTGTTTGCAAAAAAGACACCCAAAATTCTATCAAAGATCTGGTTAGTAAATATGAGATCTCAGTCATGTGCCTCTTAGAAACTAGATGTAGTGGAGCCAGAGCCTTGGGCATCATCAAGAAGCTAGGCTTCATGCATTCCTACAGAGTAGAAGCAATTGGATTTTCAGGGGGATATGGATTCTCTGGAAGAACAATGTCGATATGAACATCATCTCTTCACATAAGCAATTTGTACACTGTAAGATCAATGACACTTTCTATACCTTCATCTATGCAAGCATGATAAGAGGAGGCCGGAAGATGCTTTGGAGCTATTTGAGTGTGTTGGCCCTCTCTATCACTGATCCATGGGTGGTAGTTGGGGATTTCAATGTTATCATGTACCCATCCGAGAAGTTTGGAAGAAACATTTTTGACAGTGCAAATAGCAGGGACTTCATCGAAGCTGTTGAGGCTTGCTCTCTTATTGACCTGGGAGCCAGTGATGCTCGTACCACCTTCCGAAGGGGCCTGCTACACGAATGCCTCGATAGGGATTTAGGGAATCGTGAATGGATCGATCAGCTGGCCAAGAGAGGTGTTCAAGTTCTTGAGAAAAATCACTCTTACCATGCCCCAATCATGGTGTCCACTGAAGACCCTCCTCCTGTAATAAGAAGCTATCAGACTCATACCTCAGCGAGATGGTACTCGACACTGGTTTATGAGGACCTCATAGCAAACTCATGGCCAAAAGATTGCAACCTGATGTCAGCCAACAGAGACTTCTTGGCAAAGGCCAGTAGCTGGGACAAGGCCACACGCAAACAAGATAGACAAGAGAAGGACCAGTTCTCCAACAAAATCAAGTGGAACCAAATGAACCTGGCTCTCAAGTTTAACCATACACTTGCGGGAGACACGATCATCCTTCAAACACGGCTGGATGATATCTTGTACAGGGAGTAAGCAGAGAGCCAACAGAAGGCTCGATGCAGCTGGATCAAGTTGGGTGATAATAACACAAACTATTTTCACTCTCTTACAAAAGCTAGGAGATGGAGGAACAAGATTTCCTGACTGAAGGACACAGAGGGCACCTGGAAGGACCATGATGATTAGCTAAAATATCTTATTTTAACCTTCTTCACTAATGTGTATCAGGAACTAGACGGTGATAAAAGAAACGCTAAAAGCATCAATTTCCCTGGTGCTTTTAAGCCTCTGTCTCAGGAAGAGAAACTGAGTATGGCGACTATTCCCACAGAGAAGGAGATATGGGACACTCTCGTCTCAATGTCCCCTATCAAGGCACCAGTCCTAGACAGAGTGGATGTAGGTTTCTACCAAAGAAATTGGAGCACACTAAGGTCTCAATTATGCCAGTTCATTCAGGACCCTTTCAGAGGGGGTGATCTCCCTCCCTCATCAACTGACTCTCTCATCATCCTTATACCGAAGAGCAATATGCCTGAGCAATGCTCCCACCTCAGGCCAATATCTCTAAATAATGTATGCACCAAGCTTCTCTCAAAGGTTATTGCATCTCGCATAAAGAATTTCTTGAAAGACTGGATCTCCCCATTCCAGTATAGCTTCAAACCAAGGAGGAAGATAGGGGACAACATAGCCCTGGTACACAAAATTGTACACTCAATGGAATAAAAAAAAGCAAGAAAAGAACAATGTCTCTAAAGCTCGATCTGGTCAAGACATTTGACAAGTTAAGCTGGCCATTCATCCATGATACTCTTATCCGTACCACCTTGCCCAAGGAGATCATCACAATCATTATGCAAATTATATGTTCTGGGAAGTCTTCTATTCTTTGGAATGGTGAGTTGGCTGGTTCCTTCTCACCCTCTTGTGGTGTCAAGAAAGGGGACCCGCTTTCCCCATTTATTTTCATTCTATGTTTAGAAAGGTTAAGTCATCTGATCGCGGAGGAAGTTAGTAAGGGAGGTTGGAAAGCTTTTGTCATCTCCAGAGCAAAGATACCCATCACTCATGCTAGCTTTGCTGATGATATTATACTGTTTGGAGAAGCGACTCTTCACCAGGCTAGCATGATCCGTCACTTCCTCAAAACACTCAGCAATGCATCTGGGATGTCCCTATCACAAGAGAAGTTTGTAGTTTTTTTCTCCTTCAATACTGCTAGAGCAACAAAGAACTAGATTTATAGAAGGCTGGGAATTCAGGAAATGAATAATCTGGATAGACATTTTGGCATTCCTATTGTGCACAAAAGGAAGAGAAAAAATATTTTTCACTCACTGTTGGAGAAATTTCAAAAACATATTCATCAATGGCAGAATAATCTTCTTACCCTAGCAAGAAGGACTACACTCACGAAGTTAGTTCTTCAGTTTCAAGCATGCTACATAATGTAGGCAATCCAACTCCCTATCTCTATCTGCGACAAAATAGATCAAACTATCAGAAACTTCATATGGAATAGAGGCTCGAATAGAGGCTTAATATGGTAGCCTGGAAGCATCTCACGAAACCCAAACATTAAGGAGGTCTGGGAATAAAAAAGTCGAAGGAATTCAACTCTTCTCTACTTATGAAAATGGCTTGTGATCTGATACAGAAGAGGCGGATACCCTGGGTAGACATTATGATAGTAAAATATATACCTAATGGACAACCCAAAGGACTGGCTCACATCTCTGGCGTAGTATAAAGAGCTTCCTCCCTTTTCTATACAACAACTCCAGACACCATGCCATTTTCGGAGTCGATACTGTTCTATGGACTGATGAATGGGTGGGACCTGGACTACTACCTCTTGTGAAGCCAGGACGCCTGATCCCAGACAATCTACAAGATCTCAAAGTCTCGAGTCTAGTTCAAGATGAGGGCTCTTGGGACTTCAAATTTCTCAATCACTGGTTTATGAAGGACATTGTGGATATCATTCGTCACATGACTACCCCTAGGCTACACTATGGCGACGACACCAGGGTATGGAAGCCTGATGCATACGAGAGATTTACTACCCAATCTGCCTACTCTCACCTCTATCAAGATTCAATATTGGAAGCCCATGCTCTCTTCGCTGACATCTGGTCTCTCGCTTTACCTCATAGGGTCAAGACGCATCTCTGGTTGATGTTGCACAATTGCCGCTCGCTAACAAACTCTGAGGCCGGTGGAAGATGACTGAGGGCCCCAACTACCACAGATGCAATGGTGTTCTAGAATATGTCCTTCACGCTCTGCGAGATTGCTTCAAAGCAAAGAAAACCTGGTCCCTCATTATGCCAATCGAAGCTACCCAATTCTTCCTGAAACATAGCACCCAGGACTGGATGGAATATAACATAAATGATCTCAGGAAGGTTGAAGGATGGACAACTTTGTTCACCATCACTTGTTGGTGCATATGGAAGAACATGAATGCCTACATCTTTGAACAACAATCAATCCCTTCTGGAATCCTAGCATCCCAATGCCATGTGGATGCAAGGTCAGCCATCCATGCAATGACTAGTATGCCAGAAGTCCCATCCATTCTGTCACCCAATTAGAAAACTCTGCACTTGCAAGAATCATCCACCATTCTACATGTAGATGTGGCTACCTCGACTAATCTAAACATGTCATGCACCCATGTTATAGCCAGGAACTACTCAGGAGATTGGGTTAAGAGGTCGACTAAACTCATCCCAGGGACCGGCGTAATGGAAGGGGGGCTCAAAGCTCTTCTTCATGGGGCAGAACTAGCAATCCATTTCAACCTAACCAAGGGTATCATCTTCTCTGACTCACGGAACTCAATCCATTGGGTGAAATGTATCAGAAAATCGCTGGGCAAATTCCTCACACTGGTTCAAAAGATTCGGGAATCCTTCCAGCAAGCCAACATAGAAGACGTGGTTCACATAAAGAGAGATCAAACCAAACTTGCTGACCTGCTAGCCAAATCCTGTCTAAAATAGCCTGACCTCAAGGCCAACTAGATTTCTTGCCCTTCATTAGGTCAAGATATTTACATCTTTGATCACTCTAATTTCAGCACTATGTACTGTTCAATGTAATGGTGTAACCGGTGCCCCGGTATTGCTCAAAAAAAATTTTCTCCCCCATAATCACCACATATGGAAATGATTCAATAACAAGCTTCATTCTCAACTCGTTTACAAAAAAATCAAGACAACATCAAGCGTATCACACTTGTAAATGAGAAATAAGGGCCAAGTATATCTAGAGAAAACATCAACAATAAAAAGGCAATACTTGGAACCACGAAGTGATTGAGTTCTCATTGGTCCAAATAGATCAATGTGAAGAAGTTTAAGATCTCTCTTGGTACCAAGGACTCCTTTGGATTTGAAGGATGACTTGGTTTTCTTTCCATGGGTACAAGGTTGGCATTCCTCATCCTTTTCAAAACCCAATTTGGGAAGTCCCTTGACCAACTCCTTTTTGCTCAACTTCGTCAACTGATGCATATTTACATGACCAAGCTGACAATTCCAAAGAGAAATCATTCAAATTGACCACTAGGCATCTACCAACAATAGGATTAATAGATTCAAGCACAATTACAAAAATATTACCACTTCTAGTTCCCTTATATATGACTTTATAGGTGAGGGAATCTAGAATCAAACATTCAAAAGAAGTAAATAGCACAAGGTAACGATTATCACATAATTCACTTACACTAACTAAATTGTGATATAGGCCATTATTAATGCATCTAAGTGCACTATAATTACTAAGATAATTATCCTAGAGTTTAATCCTTTTTTAACTTTCCAATTAAGGTTAGTATAGAAAGGGTCGATCCCAAAGGATAACGTTTTTAATATTGTTAAATCTAATCCCAATGGTTTTGAAGAACTTTTTATTTCCTTTTAGTATTTTTATTTTTAGAACAGAAAGTAAAGATTGGGTTGGGGTTTGATGATTATCACTAAGATAGAAAGAAAAAAAAAGAACAAAATTGTACTTAACAAGAAATAATTTGCCCTGCTACAAGGAAAATTGAGATGATTGTTAGCACAAGTAAACTATTATGAATGAGAGACTAGAATTTAAAGGGAGAGGATCAAACACAAGAATAAATCAAGATATGGAGAATCGAGGATTTAGGGGTTTTCACCACCTTAGCCTAGGTGAGAATAGACAATTCCTTAAAAATGACGATTACGATGAAGGCATGTGAATTAATAAAAATCCTCAAAAGATGAACTCCACATGAGCCTATTGGTCCTATTGCCCATGTTTCTTAATCCATCATCCCAAAAGAGGAATATCCATAGTCATTTCAAAAACCATATGTGATTGATTCTATTATTCTAAATTTGGATTTCCATGGTCATTTTCATCTGGATTAACATGTTATCAAACTAATTAATTACTTTGATAGATCAACAGTTATTAGAACCAAAAGCCACATAGAAGTCATTTTAAGGAATTATTCAATTTAATCCATAGCTAAGGGGCTATTTCCCTTGCCTCGATAGAGAACTACTCACTCATGCTAATGGTAAAAAGGGAGACAGAAGAAAGAAGTATTCTAGCCATAGTCTAGACTTATCAAAGGATTAGTTCCTTAGGCTAGAGACAATGAAATGGCCGACGCTTAATTCCTTGCTCTAGTCCACAGAAGAAGAAGAAGAAGAAGAAGAAGAATAAAACTAGATCTAAACGAGAAAGGTAAAAGAACAACAATTGAAGGAAACACTTATCTTACAAAAAACAATCTTTATTGATGAATAGAACACAATAACATAAGAATGCAAGAATGATTGCTCAAAAATCCCCGTACAAAGATGATACAAATGATGATGAGAAAGATGGAGAACCCCCCCCCCCCTCCTTTGATAGGATAAGGATGGGGTAGGATTCTCTCAAAAGAGGGGAAAAAAGGGGGGTGAACTGCCAATTTGGATTTTTTAGATCTAGTCAATAGACTCTTGATTGTCTTTAATTATCTTGGCCATATAACTCTCTTTAATACAGATTCTTACAGCAGCAATTTCGAGCAAATTCCTGCTATCTAGAGAATACAAATTACATCCAAAAATATTATTTTATTGTAGGACTTTGAATTTTGTTTCCAAATCATATTTGAACATTAAATTCTGCCTTGGGATGTGAGAGTTATGCCAATTTTGGTGCAGGATATATATTTAAATCAGCACTGCGAGAAAACTGAAATGCATCCTACCTTCATCTCTTCTTATCATCAATAATTCCTAAAAATTGAGAGAAATCTCATAAGAATTCATAAAATGAATATTAATAGAATGAAAGTACAATTGATTTCTGAATTAAAATAAAATTACAAAACAACTCTAAATTAATTATCCTAAATGATGCACAAATAAATGATGAATATGCATTCATCAAAATACCTCGAACATGAATCTTTCCTTATCCTCAAGTAAATTAAATTATAAATAAGGTCCAATTTATACTCTCAATATGTCATTCCTCACCCTTGTAAAATCACTATAATCTTTTCCTCTAATTTTTGGCCAAGTGACCCAATCTCCTAGAACCATGTAGCATAAAGTGCTATATTCCCTATCAAACAATTATCACATCTTGCTTCAAAAATGAGATTTTGTAGAAAAATAGGCTTCATCTTACTTTCACTTTAACTCTATCAATTTTTTTTGTAAGTTTTTGTACAAGAACAAGACGAAATTGTGAGGTGCAAAAATTGAGAAAGAAGTGATGAAAAAATATTGATCCCTCCTCTATTCGACTTGAGATATGAATTTGTGGAGTTGTGGCTACATTGGTCACAATTTTTTTTCATGTTTACTTTTGGCATCGTTTGATGGTACGCCCCTTTGTGGGGTATGGAATTTTTATTTTGGGAAGCATGCCACCCCATACTTGATATTTTTCCGGTGGTGATTCTTTGCTTCTCTTTTTAGAAAAAAAATAGAGGGAAGGAAGAGATGTTCTTGTGCTTATAACTTCAACATTTTTTTCATATATTTTTATCAGAGAATGTCATTGCTCTAGTTTGAGTATTCCTATAAATTACATCATATAAATTTTATAACAAGATAATCCATTGCTTAAATATAGAGAAAAATTATGCCTTATTCTGATCGGTTCCTTATGACTTGCCAACTTTTCTAAGGAGTGATGTTATTTAGGGGTCTTAGGTGACACGTTGGTTTCAGACATGACAATTTGTAATAGCTTTTGCAAGAAAATTTACTACATTCAAGTTGGTAAAATGATAACATCTATTCAAGCTGGTCGACTAGGTAATGGCCTTTTTATAATAAAAAAAACTAAAACATGACCGACTAGATAATGGCCATAATAGAAGAAAATATAGAAGCAACTATATTCAAAACAAAGGAAAACAAGATGTTGAAAGGAAAAGATAAGGGGGGAAGTAGAAACATACCACCCACCTCCACCCCAGACTTAGATTTTTGCTCGTCTTGAGAAAAACCCAAACTCGAGATGGAGAGAAGAAAATTTTTGGATTCACCAGGAGGCCCTGGTAGCTCAAAATATGTCCATCTAAAGGGAATGTCAATGATGGTTGGGGCTTTGAATAGAGGATCTTCATGGTACTCCCAATGGATGGGTGGTCATGGAAGCTTGAAGAGGTTTTCTAAATGATGTTGCTTGTCACCTCGTAGTCCTTCGTGTAGGATCCAAATATCTTCCTTCAACAGTTAAAGTAGTATTGGAGATAATTGTGGATTGGGGGAGATTGGCGGGTGCCAGTTGGGTAACAAATCTAGTGTTAGATTTAGAACATCGGGCGGAGGATCTAGCTCGAGTATCTTTTTAACGCCTAGATCTACATGTAGTGGAGAGGGTTCCAGTATTGGAATAACTGGTTTGTTAGCTGAGTAAACAATCACATGGGGATGTATGTCTTCCTGGTGGATTATGCAACAAGGTGTATCTATTTACCCATAAATGGAATCCAGTGGATTTGGTGTGGATGACTCACATATGGCATAATTATCATCATAATTATAAAAAATGATCAAGCCAGGTTGTTCCATCTCTGTTGGGGAATTGTCCATCTCTTTCTCGTAAAAGATCACATCAACATGGATGTCTATGGAGTCATCAGGATCTTTTACTATGCTGGAGGAGAGATGTGATTCCTTTATAGGACATGTGCCCAACTCATTGGGCTCAGAAGGGATCGTCTCACAATATAATGGTGGAATGTAAGGTTCTTGCGGTGGTGGAATTACCTCATCAAGTTCAACCAGATGTGGAAAAAGAGGTGGTTGAGTGAGGGCATAGTGCTCTTGATGAGGAACCCTTTCAAAAGAATCCATAGTGCATCTTGGGGAGGTGATGGTACATTGGTCACAATAGGCTCAACTAAGATGGGATGATTATTGTAAACATCCAAATATGGGCCTACAACCGAGAAAGGTGGTGGATCCTTAGGTTGTTGGGATGTTCTTTGAGCCCACCAGTCTTTAACATTTTTGTGAAAAGATTCTTGATTCATGAATTTGTCCACATAGGCCGCTGTCCACTCATTTTATGACTTATATGGATAGTCAAGGCCCCATACAGCTGCGGCCCTAGCTAAACAAAGTTCTTCATTTGCAGATGCCTTAATTTCTTTAAAACACCTATCCATATCCTGATCAAGGTTGTGTGGAATCTCAGCTACTTCACATTGGACTTCTTCTAAGGGTGGCAGTTCATTATACAGAAAGGGTTCAAACAAAGCAGATTGGTCATTAACGTCAACTAGATTAACATCCACAATGGAAGTGATTGGTGGAGCTTCAGGTACTGGAGTTGGTTCTATTTCATTGCTATAATCATCGCCGTCATCATTGATTAAAATCATCCTTAGCCTCTCTGGTTCCAGATAAAAAAATGGTGGCACGGAATTGGCATTCAACGAGCGTTGTATACACAGTTAATATCGAGTGTATAAAAAATGGACTGTCAGAATGGAAACTCAGCAGAAAGAGGAGTAACACTTCCAGAATGTTACTCGGAAGGCATAAAAAAATGAAAAAAAAGGTTTTTTTAAAAAAGAATTTGGGGGTTCGAGAATAATCTCTGTTGTCCCCAGCAACAATGCCAAATTGTTAATGCGTCAAAGAGTACTATAATCACTAAGATAATTATCCTAGAGTTTAATCCTTTTTCAACTTTCCGATTAAGGTTAGTATAGAAAGGGTCGATCCCAAAGAACAAAATTTTTAAGATTTTTAATCTAATCCCAATAGTTTTGAAGAACTTTTTATTTCTTTTTAGCATTTTATTTTTAGAACAGAATGTAAAGATTGGGTTGGGGTTTGATGATTATCACTAAGACAAAAAGAAAAATTAAAGAACAAGATTGCACTTAATAAGAAATAATTTGTCCTGCCACAAGGAAAATTGAGATGATTGTTAGCACAAGTAAACTATTATGAATGTGAGACTAGAATGTAAAGGGAGAGGATCAAACACAAGAATAAATCAAGAGATGGAGAATTGAGGCTTTAGGTATTTTCACCACCTTAGCCTAGGAATGCGAATTAAAAAAAATCCACAAAAGCTGGACTCCACATGAACCCATTGGTCCTGGTGCCCATGTTTCTTAATCCATCATCCCAAAAGAGGAAGATCCACGGTCATTTTAAAACCCCTATGTGATTGATTCTATTGTTCTAAATCCAGATTTCCATGGTCATTTCCATCTGGATTAACATGTGATCAAACCAATTAATTACTTTGATAAATCAACGGTTATTAGAACCAAAATCCATCTACCAGTCATTTTAAGGAATTAATCGATTTAAGCCATGGCTTAGGGGCTATTCCACTTGCCTCGATAGAGAACTACTCACTCATGCTTATGGAAAAAAGGGAGATGGAGGAAAGAAGTGTTCTAGTCATAGTCTAGACTTATCAAAAGATTAGTTCCTTAGGCTAGAGATAATGAAATGGCTGACGCTTAATTCCTTGCTCCAGTCCACAGAAGAAGAATAACAACAACAAGAAGAAAACTAGATCTAAACTAGCAAGGTAAAAGAACAACAATTGAAGGAAACACTTAGATCGTAAAAACCAATCTTTATTGATGAATAGAACACAATAACATAAGAACGCAAGAATGATTGCTCAGAAATCCCCGTACAAATATGATACAAATGATGATGTGAAAGATGGAGAAACCCCCTCCTTTTATAGAAGAAGGATGGAGTAGGCTTCTCTCAAAAGAGGGAAAAGGGGGGGGACCAGCAGTTTGATTTTTTTAGATCTAGTCAGTAGACTCTTGATTGTCTTTAATTATCTTGACCATGTAACTCTCTTTAATGTAGATTCTCACATCAGCGATTTCGAACGAATTTCCGCTATCCAGATAATTTAAAGTACATCCAAAAATATGATTTTCCTGTAGAACTTTTAATTTACCTTCCAAATCATATTTGAACATTAAATTCTACCTTGGGATGTGAGAGTTATGCCAATTTTGGTGCAGGATATATATTTAAATCAACACTGCGGAAAAATTGAAATGTGTCCTACCTTCATCTCTTCTTATCTTCAATAATTCCTGAAAATTGAGAGAAATCTCATAAGAATTCATAAAATGAATATATAGAGAATGAAAGTATAATTGATTTCTGAATTAAGATAAAATTATAAAAAAACTCTTGATTAATTATCCTAAATGATGCACAAATAAATGATGAATATGTATTCATCAGCCATCCACGAAAAGAACATTCTTGATATACAAGGATTCACCTACATTACCCTCACCTTTGACCTTACCTTTCTTGTTGTCCCCAAAGGTAACCGAACCTCTTTTCTTTTTGGTGAAGTTGTTGAAATGGCTTATATTACCTTTCATATGCTTAGTGCAGCCACTATCAACAATCCATCTACCTTTTTTCTACAAAAAAAAGAGAGTGTAGGTTCCCAACTCAAACTTTGCAATCTAGACTTATCTTAAGGACCCATTTCATCTTTGGGTTGGTCCCCTTGGGCTTGTAAGGACACTAAGTACAGTAATGATCATCACACTTGCAATGAGAATAAATCATAGGGTTCTTAGTGTTGGAGGACTCTCCAATGAAAAAGGAGTTCTCCTTGCTCTTTTTCTTACCTTTAGCTTTGTTCTTGCCCTTAAGTATTCACCCTACAAGTACCAAACCACTAGTACAACTTTATTTGGTAGGACGGTCAAGGATTGCATTTAGGGAGTTTTTCCCTTTGAGGAATTTTTGCATAGAGGCCCTAAGTCTATGATTGTCATCATTAAGAGATATGATAGTAGAAGACAAACTATAAATATCATCTCTAGCATGAATAAGGTCGGCCTCTAAATAGAGGGCTTTAGTCAAATAAGAATCTTTCTTAAGAGAAATGGAAGCAATATCATTACTAGGCAAGATAGGTGTAGAAGATAAATCATTAACTTGACCAAGCAACCTAACATTTTCATATTTAAGCACTTGAATTTCCTTAAGATAAACATCCCTCTCATCCCTACGAGCATCAACAATAAGATTAAATTCATCATTTTGAGTTTTAAGAGTTTCAAGCTCATTTAGGCACTTTTGGTTATCTTCCTTAAGAGTTTCAATGTTCTTAAGGTAAACACAATTCTCTACTTCAAGTCCATTGTATTGGAGCTCAAGATCAAGATATTGGCCTTGCAAGTTATCAATGCTTTCAAGATGAGCTTTCTCATTAATCTCAAGAATTTCAAGTTTAGCATACAAATCATCAATACTTTTTCCTAACCTTTTTCTTTTAGATTTACATTTAGAAAAAGAAGAATGGGTTGAAACAAGAATATCAATAAGAGTTTCCTTAGATAAATCATGCAATCTTACCTCACTTACCTCACCAATTTCTTCACTAGTAGAGATCATGAGTGCAAGGTGGCACTCTCCATCTTCTTTAGAGCTAGAACCACTTGAGGATGATTCCTCCCAAGTTGCACGAGTTGTATTCTTGTGTCTCTTCTCCTTCTTATCCTTCCTCTTATACTTGTTCTCCTTATTGTACTCTTCCTCCTTCTTGGAGCTGCCCTTGTGGTGTGACTTTCTTGACTTGGGACATTCACTCTTGTAGTGTTCCTTTTGTCCTCACATGTAGCATCTTGGAGTAGAGGAGGAGGATTGCTTTCCCTTGAAGTCCTTTCCCTTGGTGTAGTTGGATTCATGCTCACTAGGGCCATCATATTAACTAGAGGTGGAGGGAGATGTCTAACAAGCAAGTTGTTGTTGAAGGATGACCGCCTCCACTTATGCTTTGAAAGCACTATCTTTAATATTCTTGGCTTCCTTCTCTTCTTGATTGGCTTCTTCTTCTTGCTTGTCAAGCCTTATCTCATGAGCTTGGAGGTTGCCAATGAGCTCTTCGGTTGGGATGTCACCAAGGCTGCTAAATTCTTCAATGGAGGTCACCTTTGACTCCCATGTCTTTGGTAGAGTCCTCAAGATCTTGGAGTTGATTACACCTCTATCCAAAAGTGTTGTCCAAAATAGTTAGGTCATTGATGATCACATTAAGCCTAGAGTACATCTTCGCAATACCTTCTTTCTCTCCTATCTTTAAGTTCTCTAGATGGTTTTTCAACATGTATATCTTAGCCTCCTTGACTTTCTTTGTTCCCTCATAGGTAATGCACAATTTATCCTAAATATCATCGGCGGTGTCCCAAGATGGGATACAGTTGAACTTCGTTGGTAAGGGATGCATAGAGAATGCTTATGGCTTTAGGATTGAGCTAGGCATATTTATATGCAACTTCATTCCATGTTGTAACAGCTCCTGTTGGCTCCTTGTATGGTGTGACCATCACCTTCCACATATCAAATTTTATGTCTTGAATGTATAATTGCATGTGCCTCTTCTAATAGAGAAAGTTGGTGCTGACAAAGATCAGAGGACGCATGGAGAAGCCTCCCTCTAGGTTGAGTGAACCAAGTAGGTTGTTGCCCATCTTCTCGTCTTATGGGAGATTGTTGGAGAAGACCCTTAGATTTGATACCACTTGTTGGATCTAGGGCTCTAGAGTGGGGGTGAATAGAGCTCCAACATTCTCGCCAGATAAGTTAGACCTTCAAATGATTTCAATCAAAACCAATAGCTTCAGTCCAAATTTGAAGTCCTAACTAAACAAGCATAGAAAAGATGAGAGAAATTGAAGCAAGAACTTGGACAAGGTGGTTTAGAGTGGTTCCACTCTCCAAACTAGGAGAGAGTCAATCCACTACCTAGAGAGGTCAACCTCTTGGACTTTGCAAGTGCTTTCCTCTATATATTCACTTTAAGAGATACAACACAAGACCCACCAAAGGACTTACCTATTCATTACAAAGAGTCTTCAACCTTACCAAGTACTTACCCACTTTGCAAAGAGTCTTCTGCCTTCTTCGAAGGACTTACCTACTATTGTACAAGTCTTTATCCTTCAAGAAATTACCCACTATTCTTGGATATCTAACCTTTGCCTTCTCCTTCACCCAGAGAAGATCTTCACCTCTTCTTCAACCTTGAAGAAGAAGAACAACAACTTCACCTTCACTCAGAGTAGCTTTCTTCGGCCTTTTCTTTTTTGATAAATTTGGTAGGGAAGATGGAATGGAATGAGAGATTTATAAGTACAAGGAAGTAGCTCTCTTAAAATTGGCCTAAATCACTCATAATCACGAAATACTTTGTAAATAAGAGAGAGAAAGGTGCTTAAGGAGTTGCAACACACTCAACTATAGCAAGGACTTCGAATATCATGAATGAGGAAATTTGGAATGAACTCCAAGGGGTCCTATTTATAGCTGAGGTTGTTCTCTTGAGTGTGGGATCACTTAAGGGAAAAATATAGCCATTTTCCATGTTGCAACAGATCTATTCTCGCTCAAAACAACTCACCAATGGTTATAATCACTTTTTCTACATTTTCTGTATAGTACCTTCGGTCAAGTTTCAATAAACATAACTCGACCGATCCACTAAGTGACAAAGCCAATTTTCAAACTATCAGTCAAGTTTGTTCTGGGAAACTAGATTGATGAGTTATAATCAGTTTTTCTTAGTTGATCGACTGGTCGAGTTTTGTGAATGTGCAACTCGACCGATTGGTCTCTCCAAAAAATCCATCACTGGATCGATTGAGTTTTCAACTCGACCTATAAACAGCCTGTGACAAATTTTCTATATTGACATTTGAGTAATCAAACGTTGGAATTAAGTATCCCTGATTTTTCTCATATTAGTTACAAGTCATATCATCAATACAAGTGATTACAAACATCATCTAAGGTCATTTGGAGTGATTTCCCAAATTGCACACTTGCATTGCTTTGACTTGAACTTGAACAAGCTAGGGCTTATGTAATTTGATCCTTTTCATGTACCTAAAGCCTAAAATCTATCTTAAACATACATATTAGATACATAGGAATGGAATGGTTAGGTCATTATCAAAATATGGGCAATGTATAACTCTCAAGTCAACAAACTTGTGTTACAATGGATATTAAGTGCATATACTCACTTTTAAGAAAATATGATGCAATTATATGACATATATGTGATTCTATGTTCTAACCTTAGAATACATGGATTAAGGTTTTAGAGATACAATGTATTTCAATTCAGATTACAAATACCCTATATATCATTTTCCATCATATAAATTCAAATGATCAATCACAACTTAAGAATTCACATATCATGCACAATACTCCATATTTAATCAATATGCAGCATTTGCAATATATAGATAATTAGAATGTATGAATTGAATTTAAGAAATGGGTATACTCATGATTAATAAAATTTAACATCTATTTGCTTCATTCATATTTAAGATCAAGAAAACAAATATGTCCTATACGATGTTGGAGTTGCTCAATTTCCACCAATTGCACTTTAATGAGTAGATTTTATGTTATAGTTCAATAAGAATTTTCAAATCAACCTACACCACTCACCTCAGGTTTGAAGAACCTGAATTTCAAAGCTCAAAAATGCTAAATTCTTGAATCAAATTCTAGCATCAACGGAATCAGAATTTTCCTGCACCTATATGCTCAAGAACGTAGAAGAAGAAAAAATGACAAAAAATAACAAAAGAAGAGATTGATTTGGGATATTTTGATCCAAATTAGTGGAGTGGAGATTTCTATACCTAGGAGAGAGTAAAATCTATTAAACCTAGCAAAGATCAATGATCTATATAGAATTTACCAACCTTGGAAAGAGGAAACCCTAAAATATACTATTTCAAATTTAGATTATTCAAACCCTAGAATCCCCTCCTCTCTCAAGAATTATGAAGATCTAAAGTGTAGGATGTAAATGGGAGGTTCTTGGATTGTAATAGTTTCCTATATACTCATTAAGGTGCTTGGAATAATTAATAATAAACATTTTTCTGTCTTCTTTTAATTATCCAGAAAATCTAGTCTAGAAAGTTATTCCTGGTAGAAACTCAACCGACACAAGGTTATTTTGTGACATCAAAGTGCTCCAAAAATTACAAAAAATTTAGTATGTTATCTAAAATCAAGTATATAAGCTACAGTTAAAATTTTATCTCAATTAGATAACCGAATAAATTGCTAACAATCAAATATTTCACTTCTATACTTAAGCTTGTATAGCATGGTTGACTGAGTTTATCCTGGGGAAACTCGACTGACCAACATGTCCAAGAAATTATAAATATTCTGAAGTTTTTCGCTATCACTCCTGCTTGAGTTATTCAATACATATCCATGATTCAAGGTAATACGAGTTACATAAAAATAAAACGAGTTGTTTACCTAGATTGTTATTCTTAACACCAATTTCATCATCACATTTTCTATTGATCATTTCATGCATGTAGCTTTTTCAATTTATAACCCTACTAACCTAATCATTCACAACATTAATCTAATAGACAACATTTAAGATTACAATTAATATTCAACCTAATTAGAGGAAAGGTAAATTAATAATTATTGATGCATAGGAAGATTGAACAAGGATTTAATATAGTTTAGGAATGGTTCCTTACAAATATTCCCTCCTTTTAGAGTTTTTTCGCAAACTCTAGAAAAGGTCAGGATGGCTTGACATCCATCTTCAAGTTCCCACACAGCTTCTACAACTCCATGATGTTTCCATAAGACCTTCATAATAGGCATCTCACATCTATGTAGGCTTTGGATCTCCATGTCCTTAATCTGAATTGGGCCTTCTTCATAGGTCACATCATCTGCTAACTGTACATCAGCTGGATATAAGATCTTATCAGTATCATGATGAAACTTTTTGTGACGTCCATCACCACACAAAGTGATATTACTCAAAATAGATTATGGAACTAATACTAAACATCCAAGTTTACCAGAAAATAGGGTAAATTAAAACCAATTTTCACATAATAACAAAGCAGAAACATTTTACATATGAGTCCATAAACTATGCCATCTTTATTACATATCATATCAGAGAAAGATACACATCCATTTCTGTGGCCATCTTGCCACAAACTTGTTACATATACAAGCCATATATGTACATCCATGTCCTACTGCCAAAACTCGTATCAATATACGACATCAACAATACACTTCCAATTACCAAAGAGTACAAGGACGACACATAGGATTCTACTAGAAAATACTAGAAACATATCCAACCTTCAACAACTATTTCTCCTCTTGCTGCTTAGCCTCAACCACAAGATCTCTACCTCATTGTGCATGACTACCTAAAATATGTGGAAACCCAATGAGTGAGACCAGTGTCCCAGTAAGAGATATAACTCTCCACCAATGTCTATTATAACACAGGTAAGATAAAGCATGTAGATAACAATATTATCAGGTTGAGTACATTCACCTAAATGATATGAATAAAAAAACTAACTCTTTTTAGGCAATTCAAGCATCTTTAACTGAGAAATAGAATATCTTACACTTATAGAAGGAATATGAAGAATATGTATAATCGTTGATTTCTCTTACAACATTATAAATTAACTAATAAACACAAAAGATAAGGCAAAGGTTCATCCAGTGTGAGTCATATTTAACCCTAAGAAAATATACTACACAATTATATTAAGACTTTTATTATGCCCTGAGGAGATGAGGTATACCACTCATGCTCCAACTGACCACTAGTATGCCAAAATCATTGACATACAAGATCTAGGAGTAGCTGGAAACCTATGACCTTCCACACCCTTGGTTAGTCTGAGTCTGCTACAGTAACATATAACGCCTAACTACAAAACAGCCTAGTCTGCCTTAGTATATAGGTACAACATTAGTGAAAACTAATTTACAACCGCAGCCGCACGCCTGCTAAGGTATGACCATAGCCAATCTCAAATCATATAATATATGTATACTAGATCATATCACTGATACGACCTCGACCGTTCTCCTTCCAGGGTATGACCACATCCAATCCTGTGAAATGCATATACTCAACATTATACGACTCCGAGCTTCTGCTAAGGGAGAACCCATTTCACCATCCAACAAGTATTGATGTTGAATATGGATCTATGGTACATGACAACTACATGATTAGGGTTTCACTTGATTAGTTAGGCCAATTGAGTATCTTTTAGCATAATCAATTTACAACATAAAAACCCTAAACAAACTCTACAAAGATAAGGGTATGATACAACTATAACATCCCAAAATTTAAATAGAATATATTTAGGGTATTAAATGCAAATTTCCATATGTAAATTTAAAACTCGAATGTTAATGCAAGTGATTCCAATAATTGATTTTTTTTATATGAAGTTTGACATAAAAAGAAAATGAAATATGTTTACTTTACTAATTTATGGATCAATCTACATAAAAGGAAAACCAACATTATTCTCTCTCTTTTTCTCTGCCCTCCATAAAAGTTTCTCAAAAAGGCATAAAAATTAGGGGACATGAAGATTAAGTGGATAATAAGTAATTATCTCGAATTTGACAGTCTCACAAAGGGAGGTCATTGCCTCTTATCTAATCAATTAAATGTATACAAATCAAGTTTAATGACTTATATGGAAATTATGGATAAAACTTGTACAAAACTTAAATCTAACCATACATGAAGAATCTAGACTTTTATATTTCCCTATGGTTAAAATTTGAGGCCAATCCAACTTCGCTTTACCCCTCAAATTATTTAAGAAAGGATATATATAGTTTGGAACCTAAATTAATAGATGATTCTATTAATATAATGAGATCTCCTACAGTCTTGCATTTTTTTGACACACGACCTGTATCCCTATCCAGGTCAGACTCGCGGCCGTGGACTCTTCCACGTATGAGTATCTCATCTCCTCCACCCAAGTCCTGCACGCTCTAGGCTCTGAGGTGCCACGGGGTTTTCTCTCCCTTTTCTCACTCATCTCGCACTCTCACAATGAGATTCCTTTGCCAAGATGATTGCCACATCTCCTAGAGCATTTTCATCCCAATTTTGATAGGGTTTAGAGTGCTAGTTTCCCCTGTCGGCTGGGCTCTCACGTTCCTTGCCCTGTTTCCCACTCCGACAAAAATTGTAGTCTCCCCTAGCCCTTCAGAACTATTTAAACATACCCATACATCCACTAAACATATAGAAATCAAGTGGCATAGCCATCCAAACCCATAAGTCAATCCCTCATGGTAACCTGTAACCTGTGGCGTGGCCGTTTGACCCTATTTGGTGACACGGCAGCTTCAGCCCCTACAACCCCAGGTGAAGTCGAGAGTAATCACACCTACCCTCCATGAAGCTTATCCACACCTCTTTTCCACTCATGGGTGCATGTACTACATTCTTTAACCTTTCCCCCTTTTCAATTTCATCTGCCCTCGCATCGACAACTATAACTTGCTGCTCTGAGCATGAAGGGGCTGGAGTTAATGGTCCCTGAGACCGCGGGGATCCAAACAACTTGTTCCATGATGCATATTTCCAAGTTGGTCTCTTGTTACCCAATATTTGAGTTGGTGATTTTGAGTTTTTGGCTACTGTCTTCGAGCTCTTGGCTCTAGAGGTTAGATCAAAGATCCAGGGAGGACGATGTTATGTCTCTACCCTCTTCTCATTATACTTTGGTAACACCTGGTCATGGACATTATTGTCCATAGATTTTGTTTGGGCGAGCCCCCTATACGTAGTCTTTGCTATCGACGAGGAATCAGGCCATTTGGACAAGTAAGCTTGGGGCCCATGAGTCTAATTTTCTCTTTAAAGTGCTAAATTGTTTTCTCTATTTTTCCCATTGGTCAGATTTTCCTAAAATCATAGTAATCCAATATATGATCAAAAAATTATGAATAAATAGTCATTGGAAAGGGATTTTTCGATAAAAATCTGATTTTAGGGTTTTCATGCCATGATTTCCTTCCTATTCTGATGTTTTATTAGAAATTCTAATTTTGTCTCATGAAACCCTAATTATGTACCACACATGATTAATGTGACCTAAGTTGCCGAAGTTTTCCTAATCTAATGATATTGAACAGTAAGCCTAACCTTAGTGAATTTTAACCCTAATCTACCCTAATTCAACCTAGGATCAATACAAGGTATGGATTTATGATGTTTAATAATTATGAACAGGTGTTTAGGGCCTAATCAAGATAAGAGAAGGTTTAACCAAGGATTTGATCAAGATCAGAGAGACAAAGTTAGGATTTGATTTGCTCTAGGTAAGTGGGTCTAGTCACTATACATATTTACATTGGTTGAGTTGTATGATATGTATGATTTAGGAATTATGCTTTCAATTTCAAATTTAATGCTCAAGTCATGTCATCATATAAATTGATTGATGTTTGTTATATCTTATGTCATATGGTTAGCATGTTCATTAAGAATAGAGATTATGATTAATGATCAATGATTAATAGATTTTAAAGTTCACATTTCAAGAGGGAGAAATCCCATCATGTTAAGTTCAAGAATCATGTTAATGTTAATGCTAATGTCATGTTAATGATCAAGTTAATTGGAAATCAATTTTTTTATATGCTTCTCGAATGATGGACCATTATGGTCATTATGGTCATTCATACAAATTATGGGCTTTTATAGCCAAATTGTGGGCATTCTTTCTATTATGGGCTTTCCTAGCATTATGGGATTTCCTAGAAATCATGTTCTCTTAAATGGGCATCATAGAGATGCATATATATTATTGTTCAATTCTTCATGTTATATGAATCATGTAATCAATAATTCTTAAGTCAAATTCATGTCAAGGTCTTCTGTCAAGTCAAGTATATATGCTTATTTTTCAGTTCTTATAAAATGTATAATGCCTCTTACTGATGTATGTCTTGGTTTTTGCATGGTCGTGGGATGAGATGTCCCTAGATCAAGGAGTAAAGGAATATTCTGTGAGTTCTTCAAACTAGAAGTTTCGAGGACATAACTTGGTGGGGTGCCATCTACACCTTAGAAGATCCAATATTAAGTTTCCAAAGAAGAATTATCTCTTAGATTTGTTCTACCTTTCATGTAGTAGATGTTACTTCAAGGATGATATTAGTTTATGGTATTAGTTTTCTTTTTCAAAGAACAATGTATGAATTAAGATTTCCAATAAAATAAGGTGTTTCAATTATCTTTTTGCTATGAATATCATGTTTTGTAATGTTCCTCCAAGACAAGTGACCCATGTTATGGACAACATAGGGTTTGCTTCTAGTGACGTATATATGTGCTTGGAGGGACATTACAATATGGTATCAGAGCAATGAATAGATGCCCACTAAGCTAAAGATTCATATGCTCTAAGCCTAGGTATAGAAGAAGTAGGTGAAATATATTAGAAACCAAAGTAGAGGTCTGGATATGAGACTAAGGTTTAGATAGGGATTAGGGTTATGTGCCTAGATGTTTTGGATTTTTATGTTAACTCTAGGTTGTATATAGCATGCTCTCTCTTTTTCCCACGTGTTTGTTGTATGAGACACAGACTCATGGGGTTTTGTGGAGAGAATGTTATATGCATAATCATACTTGTCTTGTCCTTTCAAGTGCATGTGGTATGGGACATGTGCATGAGTGAGGTGCTAATATAAGTGTGATTAAATATGTCACCTTAGCATATATGAGTGGTCGACATGTATCCAAAGGGTGACAAAGAAAATAAGAGTTGCATTAAAAGTTTGAGACATATAGTCACCTAAACCTAATGAGATAAGAAAGTAAGGTCTATGGTAGAATCATAACCCTGAGAGAATAGGTAAAAGAGGTCCTTTATAATGTCACTAATAATGAGAAATAGATTCATACCCACATGTTGATAGTGTTTTACCATGAGAATGAGACTTTAAGATGATGTTAGAGATTAGAGTGTATACAATAAGTAAAATCCTAAGGTGGGTAGTGTGAGTAAATTTTGAGGACAAAATTTATTTAAGATGGGTAGAATGTAACATCCCAAATTTAAAATAGAATAAGTTTAGGGTCTTAATTGGAAATTTCCGTATGTAAATTTAAAACTCGAATGTTGATGCAAGTTACTCCAATAATTAAATTTTTTATTTGAAGTTTGGCATAAAAAGAAAATGAAATATGTTTCCTTTATTGCTTTATGGATCAATATAAATAAAAGGAAAACCAACATTATTCTCTCTCTTTTTCTCTCCCCTTCATATAAGTTTCTCAAAAAGGCATAAAAGTTAGGAGTCATGAACATTGAGTGGATAATAAGTAATTATCTTGAATTTGACACAAAGTCTCACAAAGGGAGGTCATTGCCTCTTATCTAATCAGTTAAATGTATATAAATCAAGTTTAATGACTTATATGGAAATTATGGATAAAACTTGTACAAAACCTAAATCTAACCATACAAGAAGAATCTAGACTCTAATACCCTATGGTTCAAATTTGAACCCAATCCAACTTCGTTTGACCCCTCAAATTATTTAAGAAAGGATATATATATATATAGTTTGGAACCTAAATTAATATATGATTTGATTAATATGATGAGATTTTCTATAGACTTGCATTTTTTTGTCACACGACCTATATCCCTGTCCGGGTCAGACTCGGAGCTGCAGACTCTTTCGCATGTGAGGAGCTCATCTTCTCCACCTGAGTCCTATGCACTCTGGGCTCTGAGGTGTTGCGGGGTTTTCTCACCCTTTTCTCAGTCATCTCATACCCTCACAACAAGATTCCTTTGCCAAGATTATCGCCACATATCCTCAAGCATTTTCATCCCAGATTTGATGGGTTTTAGAGCGCTAGTTTACCCTATCGGTTGGGCTCTCACATTTCTTTCCCTATTTCCCACTCTGACAATAATTGTAGTCTCTCCTAGCACTTCAGATATATTTAAACATACCCATACATTCACTGAACATCTAGGAATAAATTGCCATATCCATCTCGACCCAAACGTCAATCCCTCATGGTAACCTATGGCACAGCCATTTGACCCAATTTGTTGATACGATGATGTCTTCCCCTACAAACCATGTGAAGTCTAGGGTCATCACGCCTACCCTCCATGAAGCTTCTCCACCCCTCTTTTTTGCTCACAGGTGCAGGTACTGTACTCTCTAACCTTTCCCCCTTTTCAATTTCATCTACCCTCACAACATCAGCTGTAACTTGCTGCTCTGAGCATGAAGGAGTTGGAGTTAATGGCCCTTGAGATCGTTGGGAACCAAGCAACTCGTTCCATGATGCATTTTTACAAGTTGGTCTCTTGCTACCCAAGATTGGAGCTAGTGATTTTAAGGTTTTGGTTACTGCCATTGAGATCCTATCTCTAGAGGTTTGATCAAAGATCCAGGGAGGACGATGTTACGTCTCTGCCCTCTACTTATTCTACTCTGGTAATGCCTGTTCATGGGCATTATTATCCATAGATTTTGTTTAGGTGATCCCCCTATATGCATTCTTTGCTATCGACAAGGCATCAGGCCACTGGTGAAATAAAGCTTGGGGACCATGAGTCTGATTTTTTCTCTAAAGTGCTAAAGAATTTTCTCTATTTTTCCTATTGGGTAGATTTTACTAAAATCATAGTAATTTAACTGATAATTAGAAAATTATGAATTAATATTCATTGGAAAGGGTTTCAAGATGAATCTAATTTTAGGGTTTTCATGTCATGATTTTCCTTCCTATTATAATGTTTTATTTGAAATTCTAATTTTGTATCATGAAACCCTAATTATGTACAACATATGATTAATGTGACCTAAGTCGACCAAGTTTTCCTGATCTAATGATATTGAATAATAAGTCTAATCTTAATGCATTCCAACCCTAATCTACCCTAACTCAACCTAGGATCAATACAAGGTATTGATTTATGATGTATAAAAATTATGAGCAACTATTTAGAGCCTAATCAAGATAAGAGATGGTTTAACCTAGGATTTGATCAAGATCAGAGAGACCAAGTTAGGATTTGCTTTGCTCCAGGTAAGCGGGTCATGTCACTATACATATTTACATTGGTTGAGTTGTATGCTATGTATGATTTAGGAATTATGATTTCAATTTCAAGTTTAATGCTCAAGTCATGTTCATCATATAAATTGATTGATGTTCGCTATATCTTATGTCATATGGTTATCATGTTCATTAAGATTAGAGATTATGATTGATGATCAATGGTTAATAGATTTTAAAGTTCATGTTTTCAGAGGGAGAAATCCCATAATGCTAAGTTCAAGAATCATGCTAATGTTAATGCTAATGTCATGTTAATGATCAAGTTAATTGGAATTGAGTTAGTTTTTTAATATTCTTCTTGAATCATGGACCTTTATGTTCGTTATGGGCATTCGTGCCAATTATGGGCTTTTATAGCCAAATCATGGGCATTTGGGTCGTTATGGGCTTCCTAGCAATCATGTGCTCTTAAATGGGCATCATAGAGAGATCCATATATTATTGTTCAATTATTTGTGTTATAAGAATCATGCTATCAAGAATGCTTAAGTCAAATTCATGTCAAGGTTTTCTGTCAAGTAAAGTACATATGCTTATTTTTTAGTTCTTATAAAATGTATAGTGTCACTTGCTGATGTATGTCTTGGTTTTCGCATGGCCGTGGGGCGAGATGTCCCTAGATCAAGGAGCAAAGGAATTTGAAGTGAGTTCTTCAAACTAGAAGTTTCGAGGACATATCTTGGTGGGGTGCCATCTACACCTTAGAAGATCCCATATTATGTTTCCAAAGAAGAATTATGTCATAGATTTGTTCTGACTTTCATGTAGTAGATGTTAGTTCAAGGATGATATTAGTTTATGGTATTAGTGTTCTTTTTTAAAGAACAATGTATGAATCAAGATTTTCAATAATTCAAGGTGTTTCATTTATCTTTTTTCAATGAATATCATGTTTTGTAATGTTCCTCCAAGCCAAGTGACCCATGCTATGGACAACAAAGGGTTTGCTTCCGCTGATGTATATATGTGCTTGGAGGGACATTACAACAACTCTAGAAGATATAAAACAAATGATGTATAATCTTGGCACATCATCACTTGATACCACGGTCATACAAGGCCATTTGCATTATCACATAACAAGGGGATAATAATCCCTCATCTTATCACTAGAGGTTATCACCTCACATTAGGCATAAAGCTTCTGCCAAGTCATAAGACCCAAGTCAAATATCATGCACATCATCATTCTCTCATCATGCCTCATAAAGGCTCATAATCAACACCTTGTAACATGTCAAACACATCATATCAATCACTAGCTACGATACTTATTCACCTAAAAAGTTAGGATTATATAAGTAGTAGAGAGAAAGCATCAACTCATGCCATTTATTCAAGCAATATCAACAAGAACAACATGCACTAGAAATTATGGTTAGGGTTTCTCATAAAATCAATTGGGGTTTCCATTTCAATACTTCAACATTTGACCCCAGAAAGTCAATTCCCACATTTTTGGAGCATGTTGAGATTAAGAATCATGGTTATGATCAATCAATCATTCATCCCAAACAACACTATGTATCAACCATCACATACATATACATGTATAGAGACCCACTATGTTAACACATTATAGCGACCAACACATCACAAGTGTAGTGATCAACATGGCTAGGGTTGGCTCACCCTTGCGATTGAAACAAAGGATAAGTGTAGCAATCGCAAGAGAACCACATGTTGTGATAAAGAAAGCTTCGACACAAAGAGTAACAATCACTCATCTAGGGTAGGTTGCACCCGCAACACATGAACCATCAAACATGTATCAACCAACTCAACCAAAGCACTTCGACTGTAAAAAAAGGACATCATGAGAAATAACCTCAAGAGAGGTTAACAATGTAGTGACCCACCACATCAATGCATTTGGTGACTACAATATGGTCAAACATTCCATGGAACCAAGGAGAGCATGTCGACCAAAACAAGAAATCAACTATCAAGAACTCAATGTCACCGTGATGAAACACCATGGTACAAAGACCATCAAACCCTAGAAATGTTCATGATCAAAACAGAACCAAATCATGATAAACAAAGGTGAAAAAATCAAGGGAAAACTAAGCATCATCTAGGAAGCAACTCCATACAAGATGGACAACAAAACCCTAAAACAAATGTCACCAACGTACATATGGAAAACCATGATGATAAGAGGTAAACCATGCGTTAGCGCATGTAATCAAAGAATAAAACTTCAAACCTCATAAGATGGTCAAACCATAACATGATCAATAGAACCAAAGATCATATTGAATGCAAGAATTAATAACTCCCCTATCACTTACAAATCGGGTTAATGAAATTTGGGTTTAGGAGAAAGAGTAATCTACACATGAATACTTCAAAATATAAAACCCTAGATCAGTACAACATCATTTAGCGTATTAGGTTTACATTTTAGAGATGAAATCAACAACATACAAGCAAGAATATGGTGCAATAATAGAAGAGGGGGAAGTTATATACCCCTCCTTAAGAAGAAGATCTAGTCCCAAACTCATGATCTCCAAGTGAAAAGAATAAGAACTCCAACTTGGATCAACTCCACGGCCATAAGGTCACCTCAAAAGAGAAGAACACACCAAGGTCAAAGGAATATCAAGGTGAAGAAAACTCACACCCTAGGCCGAACAAAGAAGAAAGGATAAAGAAGCTTCATTTCACTTAGGTACTGCCATGGTCAAACCATAGTCTTTGACCTTTGCAAAGAGAAGATCTTTAAGACAACCACAATGGTCGAACCATAGTCTCACAACCAAGAGAGGAAGAAGGAAGGTAGGGTGCAAAATAAATGATATTGTGGTGATAGATCCACTTACCAAGATGGAGAATCACCAAGGATGACCTCAAAGAAGATGATTAAGCTCAAGATCACCACATGCAAGGATGATCGATCACCAAAGCACCAACATCAACCATTTATAGCTCCAACAAGATTGAAGGTCACCTCAAGAAAGAAAGAGGAAGGAGAGAGAGCTAAAAGGATTGCTTGCATGTGAAAGAGATAGCTTATATACACATGGGGTAGGGCAGAGGTAATGATATGAGGTTTTAAGAAGTTAGAACACCACAAGGACACTTGTGCTTCTAAAGATCAACCATGCAACTTCTCAAGATATGCATGCATCAAAAGGTGATAAAACCAAGGTGGTGTAGTGACCACTCTGGTCCATTAAACACCCTCTTGTTGTTGCAAGAACCCTAGTATCACCATGTAGAGACCACTTACTCATAGAAAAACAAAGCAAGGTCTCTATACACCACCACACTAGGAAACCTAGCGACCAAAAACTAGGGTACCATGGTCGCAACATACATGAACCAAGGAAGGTGTTTTTGTCACAACACTCCCATGGTACAATAACCATTATTACATGCACATTCAATCAAGCTAACATGAGAGTTCCAACTTCTAGGGAACTGTAGAACACATGACCTAAGCATGTCTTGTAGGGTTTGTATTTTCCTTTCTGACTGTCCATCGGTTTGGGGATGAAAAGTAGTACTGAACTTCAACTAAGTTCCCATTGCTTCATGTAGTATGCCCAAAAATCTAGAAGCAAATTGTGGACCTCTATCTGATGCAATAGAAACTAGAACTCCATGTGGTCTGATTATCTCATTATCATATCTCTGAGCTAGTCATTTAGTAGAAAAAATTGTCTGACAGGAAGAAAATGAGTTGTCTTTGTCAATCTATCTACAACATTTCATATGAAATCACGTTCCTTAGATGAATGTGGTAAACCGACCACAAAATCCATAGTAACATGCTCATATTTCCACTCTGGTATAGGCAAAGGATACAAATACCGAGCAAGTCTTTGATGTTTAGCTTTTACTTTCTGTCAGACACCACATCTTGTAGCAAAATCAACTACATATATCTTCATTCCAGGACACCAATACAATTCCTTGATATTTTTATACATTTTGGAACTGCATAGATGCATCACATACATAGAAGAATATGCTTCATCTCTTCAGAGACATCCGATAAAATTGGAATGATACAGAGAAGATTAGCATGGCCCCTGCTTAAGGATGAAACACACAAATCGAGAAATAGAAGAATATGCTTCCTCAAGCACAATATTTCTCAGCTCTGCTTGATCTGTGACACATAACCTTCCCTAAAAACATAAAAGATCCTCATTAGTCAAATGGAAGCCTTCTCTCTACCATCCTTTCATCTCTTTCATTAAAGTCTTTTTATAAGGATTTGTGCCTTGTATTTGTTTAATATGTTGCCCCAACACATGTTTTATTTTGAGTTGTGCCAGAAAACCACTAGAAGATGTTAAATCCACATGCACAATCATCTCTCTTAGATAAAAAAGCATGCCCTTTCTAATGCATGCCATGGAATTCATCTATGTAGAAGGAATAGAAGATGATGAATTTCTACTCTATCTATCTTCCTCCAAATTTGGCTTTCCAGGATGGTAATCAATTGTGCAATCATAGTCTTTAATAAATTTAGGCCATCTAAGCTGACTCATACTTAAATCTTCCTATGTGAATATGTATTTCAGGCTCTTATGATTAGTATATACCTGAAAAGGCTCTCCATATAGATAATGTTGCCAGGTCTTCAATGTTAAGACTATTGCAAGAAGTTCTAGGTCATGTGTAGGGTATTTTTCTTCACTATTATTCAATTGTCTATAAGAATATGCCACTACATTATCATCCTTCAAAAGAACACAACCAATAGAAGCATCATAATATACAACATAACATTTCCCTATCTCAAGAAGAGTTAGGACTAGTGTCAATGTCAATAGCTTCTTCAATTGTTGAAAGCTATGCTCACACTAATTTGTCCATATGAAATGTACTTCTTTCCTTGTCAAATGAGTCATAGGCATGGAAATAATGTTGAAGTAATATATAAACCTTCTATAATATCTTGCTAAGCCAAGAAAACTCCTCACTTCAATAGGTGTCTTGGGCTTCTCCCATGGGAGTATAGATTCCACCTTCTTGGGATCTATACAAATCCCTTCAGTGGAAATCATGTGGCCTAGAAATGCCACCTC
The DNA here is from genome assembly GCA_963693085.1 of Alisma plantago-aquatica. NCBI lineage: Eukaryota > Viridiplantae > Streptophyta > Magnoliopsida > Alismatales > Alismataceae > Alisma > Alisma plantago-aquatica. Next base: position 969,920,170 of record OY856411.1, on the reverse strand, counting down.
AGATAACCATAAATAAGATTTACTAAACTTTCCATATAGCTTATTTCATCTCAATAAGTGTAAAGCTAATCGTAAGTGCTCTTCATTCTGCTCCCTATTCACAGAGTATGTCAAGGTATCATCAATGGAAACAACATTAAACTGATCAAGGTATTGATGAAGTACTCTATTCATCAGGTCCATAAAAGTTGTCTGTGCATTGGTTGTCCAAACGACATAACCAAAAACTCATAGTGGTTGTATCTGGTCCTGAAAGTTGTCTTAAGGACATCTTCAACGTTGATCCTGAGTTGATGATAACCTAATCGCAAATTAACAATAGAAAACACTACTCCCCCTCTCAATTGTTCAAAATGACCATTCATTACTAGGCAAAGAATATTTATTCTTGATAGTGAATTTTTTGATATGCCTATAATCGATACACAAATGCATCATTCCGTCCTTCTTCTTCACAAATAGCATTGTGCTCCCCCGGTGGTGTGTTAGGTCGAATGAAAGCCTTATCTAGAAATTCTTACAATTTCTTCTTTAGCTCTCTCAATTCATCTAGATCCATGTGATATGGTGCTTGTGTAATACATTGGGTACCTGGAGTTAGATTAATCTCAAAATCAATCTCTATAACTGGAGGTAATCTTGGCAGATCATTAGGAAAAACATCACTGTACTCATTCACTATGGGTACATACGATAAGTTAGGGTTCTCAACCCTATTATCCATTGCATTTGCAAAATAACCTATACATCCCTTCCTCATCATTTTCTAAGAATCTATAGAAGATATCAAACATGTACGTAGTATTTTCCTATCCCCTTGAAATATCCAAAAAAATCCCTCACATAAGATATCTTCCTTGGTAAAGCAATCTATCTTCACCTGATATTGCTCTAAGGATTGCATGCCTAGAATAATATAAACGTTATGTACTTCAGGGGGTAATAAGTCCACTTGTATGCATTGTCTATTAAAGCTTAGAAGATATCCTGAACAAACCTCTCACACAATTATATGATGTATAGTAGGAATATCTAGCAAGAAATCATAAGGTAGCTCCTCATTAGATAGCCGACCTCTAGCTATGACATACTGAGTCACGAAAGAATGTTTATCATGAGGTCAATCAACATTATAATAGGTATAAGAATGGAAGTAACTAAACAGATCTGACCTGTCATAACATGTGGAGAAACAACTCCCAAATGTTGACTCAAAGCATAAACATGGGTTGTCGCCTGCTGCCTACCTCGACCTTGTCCTCAACCCTAATGTATTCTGGCTCCCTGAGTGCTGGACCATGTATGTGATGCATACCCAGTGCCTAAGCTATGTGGGGTTGTCATTTTCTATTCTCTAAATAGTGATTGCTCCTAATTTCTCTTTGGACAATCCCTGATGACACGACTAAACTATACATGTAAAATGCAACTGTATGCGTCGAAGTAATACATGCCGACAAGGCCCGCATATCGAACATGGGGAAATGTGATTCAAGAAACTAGTGCTGACTACTTTCGATCAACTAAGACAAAGAAAACTTTGATTTGAGAGTTATTAAACTGATTTCAAGAAAGAAAACTAATTTAATGGTTTTTTATCACAATGAGAAGAAATTATCTAAGACTGTGGTTTCACCCTGGTTGACACTGCAATTTTAATCGAAGATTAATATGTTTTCCTCCCACTCCTAGACAAAGAGCCTATAGCAAGAACTACCCACTCCCGCAGTGTAGTTCACTACCTATTATAATGCCAATTTCATTTCCATAACAATTGGTTAATTAGTTAGGTGCTTTAAAATCAACTATGGGTAATCTCTTCACGTTCGTAAGCCACCTTTCCCAAAGGTTGATATAAAATGTGTGTTACTATGGATTTCCAATCCTTAATCCTACTCCCGAAGTTATAAAGGATCTAATTAATCACCTATAGTGCACAACATACATAATTCAATATGATTTCATAGAAACATGCCTAAGAATAAGGAGAAAACAATATGCTAATACAAAAGATCCATATACAGTGTACACCCGAGCTACTCCTGGGTCCTAAAGAACACAGGGATTAGCCCCTCATGGCTTCCATGGACAAAAACATGCTAGGAAGAAGGAAAAATGTGTAGAACATAGAAAAATCAATGAACCCTTGGAGAAACATGACTAGGATGCTCCACGTTGATGAGCAGATCCATAAACTGTGAATTTTGCCCACCGAACATGCTCGGAACCTCCAGTACATGTGGTTCTCCTTCTCGTTCTCCGCTCCCATGCCATAGCTGTCATGCAATGGAATATAACGTAATAGATTAGGTCTGGCCGAACTCCCCTTAAGTCATAGAAGTGACTTAGGGAGAAATAAATCCTCAACCGTCAGATTAAACTTAATTTTCAGATCTTCATGATCGGGCAGACTCGGTAGTATCGAGTCTGAAAGTTAGTAGTACCAAGTCTGTACTTCAAACCTACTCTCTCTCTGACATGGATTCAAAACTACCAACTGTGAAGTCAGTTGTACTGAGTCTGTGTGACTCTTGTGGTATTTGAAAGGCACAAAAATGTACATAAGTACATTGAAATATAATAAATCATTAGGAAACATTAAAATTATATTTATTTGATGCAATTGAGTAATATAGGCTAATATTAATAAATTATGCACAAATTAATATGACAATTAATAGTAAGTGCACAAAAATCAATATAAAATAGCATGTGAAAATGAAAAATATCAAGTGCATCAAACTCCCCTAAGCTTAAATGTTGCTCGTCCTCGAGCAACACACCTTCAGATCTATTTGAGACAAGTTAGCAAAAAGACAGAGTAATATGAATTTCATTTCTCAACTACTCCCACTTGACGATCCCAAACGTGCCTTCACTGATCATTGAACAATCAACTTCTCTTAAGCTACCAAAAATTTTCATAAAAGATATCCTCCCTTAGATATCAATGAACACTATCAAGAGAGCAGTTAACATCATAATCAATCAAGCATTCTCTTGGTGCATTATGTGATTTCCTATTCTACATTTCTCTATCCTAACTACCAATCTACTTGGAAGCAGTTCTCCATATAAAAATTAATGAGGAGAAAAATCATATAAGTGGTCTACCAATAAGAGCAATGGACGGTATGAAATGGGTGGCAATTGAAGAATCACAAGTACCGCCAAATCATTTATGCCAAAAATAAAACATGATGAACCTATATGGTGAAAAGAATGAAAAAATGCATGAATCCTAATGCCCACTTTATTGGTAGAATGATGCATGAGTCAAAAGATGTCATCAATTTGATGAACAAAAAATCAAAGAAAAGAATGCATCATGTGTATGTTTCCCTCATTTTTGTGAAGAGTTGAGGGCATCCTTTCTCCCTATTAACTTTAAAACATTAATAAACTTTTTTTCTTTTTTTTTCATTGGGCCATTGTTCTAGCACGGTGGAGCATTATGCTTGGGCTTTACTACATATCATTCTTTTTTTTTCTACAGGTATGGATGTATATCCCTGCACTCAAAGTTTGAAGGAAAATGACAGCCACATGATATAGAAATGAATGATGAAAAAAAATCCATGTAATCTACATGTAATTATTTATGCAACTGGAATGATGTATACCTAAATTGTTGAAGTACACAACTTGGTATATTTTTTCTTCATTTTTGTAACAAATGCAATAAAAAAAATAAACTATCATGTCACATACTATGTTTTGCAATGCAAATAAGAGAAAATAATTCAGAGTACTTTTTCATATTAAGGTGTTGAGTCAATAATGAGTGGAGGATTGGTGGAATCACATAATTAAGAGACAAAGCCTTTCATGAAGTTATGATATGTCCCTCTCTAATGACATGTGTACAGGGTAACCTTATGATTTCTTAAACTTCAATTTAAGGTCCCGTTAACTATTTAATCAACTTAGTCTTAAACCCCATCTTCATCCACATTTCATTAATAATTAAGATGTCCATTCATATGAAATGTCCTTAACCTGACTAACCCATACACTTCATCTAAGTGAGATTACTCAAGTACTCACAACTAAGCCCACAAAAAGAAAATATTATCAATTTCCATAGAAAACTTAAAAGGATGCATGATAATTGCCAAGAACAAATAGAATTTAAACTTTATGCGCCACATTACACTAGATAGATTGTGGATCCTACAAATTACAAAAATAAAAGCTAAAAACAACTAAAAGGGAAGATAAATCCATTCCAATACCTAACTCCCCTAAGCTTGAATTTGACCAAGTCCTCATAGTCAAAAATCCAAACCTAGAGGTGGAACGGGTATATCAGATTCTCTCTAGGGTGGTGGAGGTGGATGATTGGTGGTTCTTTGGATCAAGTTGTGCAAGCATATATCCCTCTTCTTAGTGCCACTAATTTGTGTCTTTTTGGAATAAATATATGACATTATATCTCCTTCTTTGAGCTTTGAAAATTGGTGCCCACTAGCATGTGTATCAGTGGTACCGACAGCTTCTTCTTGTAGCTTTTGTCACGATTTTGCTGAAAAATATTCGTAGTACTGACTTGGATCCAGGATTCAAGTGCTTTTCTGGGAAAATTTTGGTAGTACCGACTTTGAACTCGATAGTACTGCTACATAATTTTAACTAATAAGGAGTTAGTAGCACCGACTTGGGGGTCAGTAGTACCGACTTTGACCCTGTTTGCACACCAAACAAGAGTATCAAGGTACCTTTTTACATGGACTAAATTCTAACATGAAAAAGATGAAATGTAACTAAGAAAAACACCTAAACAAATTGTAAATGACAAAAATAAAATTGGGTTACCTCCCATGAAGTTCCCTTGTTTAATGTCGACATGAATGATTCTTCTCAGCCCGGGTTGTAATGAGATGGTGGTGCAGATTCATCTGGAAGTCTGAACTCCTCTCTATCATTGTCTATCCCAAGTGTCAAACAGCCTCTTCCAATGGCAGTGATCATATCAGTGATAGATTGGAACGACCTTCCTAAAAGCATCTCTGATCCTCGTATCTTCCTCATATCCATCACCACAAAGTCAACCAGATAGATGAACTTGTCAACTTTAACTAACACATCGTCACATATCCCGTATGGCCTCACAATAGAGCGATCTACCAACTTGATTGCCATGGATATTATTGTTGGTTCTTTCAATCCTAACTTTCAAAAGGTGGTCAGAGGCATGAGATTAATACTCGCTCCCAAATCACATTGTTCCTTCCTGAAATGTTTGTCGCCTATAGAACATGGGATGTAGAAACATCTTGGATCCTTCCTTTTCCTTGGCAGATTCCCCTTAATTAGTGCACTCATCACCTCATCAACCTGTACAATATTTGTGTCTTTAATCCTCCTCTTTTTGTTGATTATATCTTTCCAAATTATCCCATAAGTAGGAATTTGTTTTATCGCCTCCACCAATGGAAAATTGATGTGGAGCTTCCGGAAGATATCCAAAAATGTTTGGAACTGTGTTTCCTTTTTCCTCATCTTCAAACTATCTAGGGATGGCACATCAACTTCTCTGCTCACTTATGTGGGGGAGCATATGGTACATGACGAACTTCCTCCCCTAAGCTTGATTCAACACCACCTTCTAAAATAGAAATTGGCAGATCCTTTGTGGATGGTGTTACTGGTGGTTGTTCAATCTGAACTATGGGTGCCCCTTTATTGATGGTGGCTATTCCACTACATAGTAAAAACTTCACCTACTCCTGTTGAATAGGTACCCTTTCAGGAATTGTAGTCGGTGATTTAACATGAATGGGACCTTGAAGTTCATTGTCCATTGGCATTTTGCATCCTCCTAGTAATCCCAATAGACTATGAGGAAATCAGACTTTAGGCACATACACCCAATCAGACTCATGAGTGTGTTGCTTGGGTGCCTCATCGGTATGATGTTCTCCCTCTTTGACAACATATATGAATTTTTCTTAGTGATGTTAATGGGCTACAACTACATTCCCCAGTGCTCCTTGCTGACTGAACTTCTTCAAGGAATCTACTTCTGCTGCTAACTGAGAAATTTGATATTGAATATTATGAGTTTGGGCACCTTGGTTTTGCAACTCCCTCTGTGTCTTCCCCATAATTGCTTCATTTTGGTTCACCAACTTTCCTAACATGTTTTCAATTTTGTCAATCTTGCTGGGGGCACTGTCCGACTGTACTGTTGGTGCATGTACATGCAATCCTCTTCTTTGCCTACAAATGATTTTACATCCTTCTAGCACAATTTTGTGGTGATGAGGTCAAACTTCTCATTCAATGCCGATATGACTTCAGATTCTTCAATGCTTTTAATGGTTGCTGGGCGTTCTCTTTCTTCACCCCATGACTGGTTCTTAGCCATGTTCTTTAGGACCTCATGGCATATAGAAGGCTTATTGTTCAAGAAAAATCCAGATCCTACACTATCTAGGGTGGTCCTCTCACCCTGATGTAGGCCATAATAGAAGGTTTTTTCTTGGACATATAGATCTATACCATGGTGAGGTACCTTCCGCAGCATGTACTAGAAGCTCCCAAGCCTCTGAGTATGACTCTTCCGCCTTTTGCTTAAAGTTGTAAATCTTCCACGTCAATTCATTTGTCTTCTACAGCAGGAAATAATGCTCAAAGAATGTGTCTATCATCTGGTCCAATGTCTCTACAGATTCTAGCTTGAGGTTGCAGAACCAAGACTTAGCATGGTCTGCCAAGGATGATGGAAACAACTTCAGGTATATCACAGTGGAAGGAACTTTGTCTATCTTCACCATGTCATAGCTTTCAACGAAATTACTGATGTGAGTCATTCGGTCTTTAGTACTGTGGCCATGGAAAGTCTGTTGCTTGTCAAATGCCACCACCCCAAGATCGATCTTGTACATTCCCACATTTATTGCTTGTTGCTTGATTGGCCCAAGCTGAGCTATTGAGGATGACGCCTTAATCTTCTCCCATATGGTATGTTCTTCTTTTGCGTCACCCATACCTTCTAGATGTGGATTTACTGATTGACCGTAATAAGTGGTTCGTGTTTGAACCATGCACTAGTAGCTAAAATTTCTGAACTCAATATGAGAACAAGATACTAGTGATTAAATAAAAAAATATTTGCCATTCAGATTTGGAAAGAATAAAAAGAAAAATAAAGAGGGTGGCCTAGAGTGGCCGATTACAACACTCGTAGTGCTTAAATATGTCATTTCTTGGCAAAAACACTAAAAACTTGACACGAATAAACTGTATCTGTAAAACACTAGCGTACACATCTAAGTAATACAGGACAATGAGGCCCGAATATCGAACACAAGGAAATCTAATTCAAGAAACTACTACTAACTGGTTTCAATCAGCTAAGCTGAAGAAAACTTTGATTTTAGAGTTATTAAACTGATTGCAAGAAAGAAAACTAATTTAATGGTTTGTGATCACAATGAGAAGAAAATCTCTAGGACTGTGGTTTGACCATAGTTGACACTACAATTTTAATCTAAGATTAATATATTTTTCCCCCACTCCTAGACAAAGAGCCTGTAGCAAGAACTACCCACTCTGGTAGTGTAGTTCACTACCTATGATCTAATGTCAGTTCCATTTTCATAACTGTGTATTTCCGATCCTCAATCCTCCTCCCAAAGTTACCAAGGATCTAATTGATCACCTATGGTGCGCAACATAGATACTCAATACGATTTCATTGCAACATGCCCAAGAATAAGGAGAAAACAATATACTAATGCAAAAGATCCATATACAATGTACAATAAGGATACTCTCGGGTCCTAGAGAACATGGGGATTAGCCCCTCATGGCTTCCATGGACAACAACATGCTAGGAAGAAGGAAAAACATGGAGAAAATAGAAAAATCAATGAATCCCCTGGAGAAACATAACTAGGATGCTCCACACTGATGAACAGATCAACAAACCGTGAATTCTGCCCACCAAACGTGCCTGGAACCTCCCAAATGTGTGGTTCTCCTTCTCGTTCTCCATTCCCATGCCATAGCCATCATGTAATGGAATAGAACATGATAGATTAGGTCTGGCCGAACTCCCCTTAACTCATAGAAGTGACTTAGGGTGAAATAAATCCTCAATCGTCAGATTAAACTTCATTTTCATATCTGCCTGATCAGGTAGACTCGGTAGTATTGAGTATGTAAGTTGGTAGTACTGAATCATTACTTCAAACATGATCTCTTTCTAACGTGGATTCAATACAACCAATTTGTGAAGTTGGTAGTATCGAGTCAATGCGACTCTAGTTGTACCCGAATGGCACAAAAACATACATAAGTACTTTGATATATAATAAATCATTCAGAAACATTAAAATTATATTTATTTGATGGAACTGAGTAGCACAGACTAATATTAATAAATCATGCACACATTAATATTAAAATGAATAGTAAGTGTACAAAAATCAATATAAAATAGCCTATGAAAATGAAAAATATCTAGTGCATCACTTGACAGAATCTCTTTCCTGATCACATATGAAACAACCCTTAAAATCATGGCCCCAACATGGACCTTTATGGAACATGTTGCAATATGTACATTGTGTTGGTGTGAAGTGAAAGCTCAGCCTATGAGGTCCTGTCATAGTTCTTGTACTATGTATCCTCTTTGGTGTTGGTCCCCTAGTTGTGAAAGCAGTAGTACCCCTGCCATATGGAATATGTGGTGGTGAACTAGTTGGCATGTCTGGCCTCCTAGAAGGATATGTAGGCTTCCCATTCATCCTCGATTGTGCACTACGTCCTGACCTGGTCAGCGCACCTCTTTCCCTCTTGTGGGTCTCAAAATCTTGCCCCTATTGGATGATCCATATGCCTAACTACATTAACAAAACATGAAAATTTATCCTAGATTCTATCACATCTACCCTCTCCTATAGATCATAGGTCAAACCTTGCTGAAAACACCTAATCTTATCCTCATCTGTGACACATAGTTCATGACAAAACCTAAGCAAATCCAAAAATAGAAACTAAGATTCGGTGATTGTCAACTATCTCTTCCTCAAAGTCTCAAATTGAGAGATCTTGTCACATATGTATGTGGCAGGATAATAGTGGGACAACCCATTTTAGACTCTATTTAGCCATTTGTGTCACTTGCATGCTCTGCCAATGACATGCACTTCCTTTTAGAAGATAAGTAGCATGGTTCACCTTCTCTCCATCAGATACATGAGCTATTTCAAAAACTTTTTAAGTTTCATATATCCAAGCATATGCTTCTGTAGGATTAGTAGCACCATAGAAGTCATTCACACCCATCTTTCTCAGTCTCTCATAAGACCTACTAATATCACACAATGGATTAGGAATAGTTGTAGGTGATATAAAGACTACCCATGTTGCTACATGAGCCATCACTGATACTAGTCTTTGTTCCATAGCATAGATAGGATCAGTGGTAGATAAGGTAGTCATTGAATGATGTTGATCCATTAATTCAATAGGAGGATCTTCCTTCCTTGGTTCATCCCTATCACCATCTAATGGAGGTGCCACATAGCTACTCTCTACTTGTTCTTCACCTCTACCATCCATGATCTGGAAGAAAAGAGAATATTCCATAAATCATGAGATAATTTGAAGGACCCAATAAGGCTCGTGAACTCATCTAACGTCCATGTACATATGCACTAATGAAAACCTAGGATCTGATACCACAATTTGTGGGACCCCACCTCTGAGACCCCATAATGTTATCCAAACTACTCACACTAATCCTCAAATTAGCATTTAAATTTGAGATAGATAATCACATCTTATTCTAGGCTTGTCAAGGTTTTAGGTTTGCCCTGAAATTACTTGATATGTACCTAATCAAGTAAAAGTCATCATGCTAGGTTCTCGTGTCAATGACTCAATGTCCACATATTAGGATTAATTGGAAATACTAAGATAAACAACAAACTCTAGTGTGCCTCAGAGTTGCCAAACACTAGCTAGGTAAGATCATAAAGTCTCTATACCTTACAGACCTCCTCTCAGGTACATGAGATAGGTTTAATGACATAAATATCAAAGATAGGGCATCATGTATGAGATACTAAACAAAGATATGCCTAGTGATCCATTTCACATCAAGATCACATTTTTTGTAGTAGTGTTCCAGATATAATTTAATTCATTTACTTAGAAACAGTGAATTTAGTTAAGTATCTCATCTTGAAATTTTTCTTAAATTCTAGTGATCTAGCATTCAAGCTCTAGAATCACACTATGGAATTCCTTTTCATAATCTAAGGACTACCATAAGGAATCTAATTTCATTTCCCAAATGCAAACCTTGAGGGAAAATTACAGTGTTCAAGGCTCCTATCTAGATGACTTAGGTTATAATGGATATTAAGTGCACTTACTCACTTTATGGAAAATATGAGGAAATTATATGACATATATGTGATTTCACATTCTAAACATAGAATAAGTGGATTAGGGTTTCAGAGATACATTGCCAATTTACATTACATATACCTTATATATCATTTTTCATCATATAATTTCAAATGACCAATCACAACTCAAGAATTCACATAGTATGCACAATACTCCATATTTAATCAATATGTGGAATTTGCACTATATAGATAATAATAATGTGCAAAAATAGATTTAAGAGATGTAAATTACTCATGATCAAGAGATTTAACATCCATTTTCTTCATTTGCAAGGATCAAGACAAGAATCATATTCAAGACCAAGAAAGCAAAACATTCCTATACAATGTTGGAGTTGCTCAATTTCCACCAATTGTACTTTAATGATTAGATTTTATATTATAGTTCAACAAGAGTTTTCAAAGAAACCTACACCACTCACATGAGGTGTTAAGCACCTAAATTTTGTAACCCAACTACTGCTAATTCTTGAATCAAATTCTAACTTCAAGGAAATCAGAATTTTCCTACACCTACATGCTAAAGAACTTAGAAGAAAAAGAAATGAAGAAAAAGAATGAGAGAAGATATTGACTTGGGAGATTTTGATCCAAATTAGTAGAGTGACAAGTTCTATACATAGGATAGAATAAAAGAAATGAAACCTAGCAAATATTGATGATCTATTTAGAATTTACCAACCTTGGAATGAGAAAACTCTAAAATCTAAAATTTCAACTTCAGATTCTCCAAACCCTAGAATCCCCTCCTCTCTCAATAATTCCAAAGATCTGAAGTGTAGGATAGAAATGAGAGATTCTTGGGTCGTAATAGTTTTCTATATACTCATTAAGGTGCTTGAAATAAATAATTATAAACATTTTTTGGTCCTTTTTTTATTTTTCCAAAAATCTAGTCGGTTGAGTTGTTCCTGGTAGAAACTCATTCGTCACAAAGTTCTTTTGTGACATAAAAATGATCCAAAATTACGAAAATTTAATATGATATCCAACATCAAGTATATAAGACAGTTAAATTTTCATCACTATTGGATAAGACAATAAATTACTAAAAATCAAACATTACACTGTTATACTACATCATGTATACATGGTCAGTTGAGTTTATGCTAAGGAAATTCGACTAACAAATAGGATGAAGAAACTCTAAAAAGTCTAATATTTTTCACTAGAATTCCTACTTTAGTTATGCAATACATATCAAAAATTCAAGTTAATATGAGTTACATACAAAATTATAAAAATCATTTACTAGATTGTTATACTTAACACTAAATTCTTCATCACATTTTCTATTAATCATTTTATGCAACTACGGTTTTCAATTTATAACCCTACAAACCTAATCACAAAACATTAATCTAACAAACAAGTTTTATGATTTCAATTAAAATTAACCGAATTAGGAGAAAATTAAATCAATAACTATTGATGCTTAGGAAGATTGAACTAGGATTTAATGTAATTTTGGAATGGGTCCTTACAGTTATCTCTCATCATTTTGAAACACTTTTTGACCATAGAACATACTGGGAAGAGGAGAGGAAAACTTTAGGGAAGAAGATGTGCTTTCTTGGGCAAGAACCTCTTTTCTACTCATTTATCCTTCAAGGATTGCAACGAAAGCTTCTCTGCTCCACTCCAGCCACTCGGGAGAGAAAGTTGTTGGAGAAGACATACCAGCAAGGGTGAATTAATTTCATCTCCAAACTGGAGTTCTTCCTTATTATTTGGATTTCCTTTGTTCTTCCCTTATATATTCATGCTTAGCTCCCAAATTTGTATCATGTACTTGTGTTTCACCATCATGAGCGGGTAGACTTCCATTTCTTTGGCATGGGGAGTAACTCCCATGTAATAACATTGTTGAAAACAAATTTCATATAATGTTAATATTTCACTGTTCTAAGGTTCATTCATGTTTAATTCCTCTTACATGCTTTGTTGGCCACTTTTTATGTTTGATTTATGCTTTTTGTATAATCTAGGAAGATATGCATAGGAGTAGGGATATATGCCTTAGTTGTGCTACCTTGACCATGTGAGTTGCTAGGTTATGCTGGGGAATCAAGTTATACAATGTGAATCTAAGTCTATCCATAAGAGTGGTAGATGAGGTGAAGACTAATCTACATTATCAGGAGGTGAATGTAGGATACAAATCTCCCTTGTGATCATTTCTAGCAATCTGGGCTTTGTTGTTCTTTGTGTTATGATATGGATGTGAAACCCTATCCATAAGAATCATTCATTGCATCTGATCATTAATACAAGTGATTTCTATTTTAGTTCATTTTCTTTTAATTTGTTAGCTAGATTAACAAAACCTCTCTTGTTAAAAGGATCTAGATTATTGAATCTCAATACTCTTGACCTAACAATACCTTGCTCCTTGGATGACCTCGATAACATTGCACACCCCCGTATACTTGAGGGGTAGTGTTCAAGTTTATAAATATGAAACTTACACATACAACTAACATGTGTCCCTCATTTGGTGTTAGTTTTACACCCAAAAGATCAAAGATATACACAATATAATTATCAGGAACAATCACTAACAACTTCCACTGCTTATTTCTAAATGAATAGATGACAAATAATATAAAAACTAAATTCCATAATAATTGTATTCATCAGCCAAAAATATAAACAACAAGCCCAAAACTTACACAACGCTCAAGGGAGTTATAATCTCAGTTTTGGAAGAAACAAAAACCTTTAATGTAGTATTCATGTAATCTTTGACACCACTTAGATCTCAAACTACATCACTAATCATTAATTGCTTTAGAAATGCCACATTTGATATTCTGAACTCAGCAATCGTGTAATACAAATGACTAAACATATGTATATGCAATAATCAATTGATATATAGGAAGAATATATAAAATATGTATTCTTCACATATGACAAGGCATTTAGCCTCATTCTATCAAAAGTTCTATCACTAATGTGTTCAGCCATTGATACTGAAAAAGCTCAAAATTATCTATCAACACTATAATAGTGTCACGATCTATACCTATGACCTCTATACGAAGGTCGATCACCATGGTATCTGATTGATCTATATTTTATAAACTTACTATCAACGCCTTGCAGTTAGGGCCTAACCAGTCGAACAACTCTTGTGGAATAAAATGTGGGGGTGGAGGCTTTGGAATCCTAGGGGCTTCTTCATTGTTGTGGTTTGAATGCATGTATTCTGATATTAGCTTCTCATTATATATAAAATTCAATATACATTTGTCATGCCTCAAGAAATACAATGAGTTGTTTTGGACACCCAGTAAATCCACCATCTATCTATCCAACAGTGGTGGCATTCAGGTGCTTGTATGGCAGAGGTGTTCTCTCCATGTTAGAATGAAATGTATGATGGACACACAAAGATTATCAGTGGGAAGGGGAAAACCATGAACTGTATTAGTGAGTGCATAAGCCTCAACATATGCTATGTTTTTGTAGGATGGAACATCAATGGCAAGATGGCATTTTTTGGCCACCTACAATTTCATGAAACACAACATTTAAATTGACACACATATATATATTGACTTGAGGTATTACTTTATCACAATATATATATCTATATATATATATATATATATATATATATATATATATACTTAAGTTGAATCTTACACCGATTGTGCCATGCAGGTCTAAAGGACTACTCTCATAGCTCAATTGGCATGTGATGCTGAATAGATTTCGTGACTATTGGAGAAGCTTGCACTGCTTGAGAAGCCTTAAACACCTCCAAGGCTGTAGTTATCAATCTTTGCACATCCTCCTACTCTATTCCCCATTTCTTGGAAGATTGAGCTTTTGTTGGGATGTGCCAAAAAGGTATTTTAACCCAAACCCAGCTCCAATGGCCCTAACTTGTCCATGCACTTGTATATTTCTAACCTTTAATGTCACTTTGTTGAACGTCAGTTCCATACAAAAACTGACACCAAAGCCTCTATAACGTCAGTTGTAGAGCACAAACATAACTATTGGTCATGTGCTACTGATTAAGAAGATATGAGGGTATCACTTTTTCTATAACATTGGTTATATCCTATCAAAATTGACATCCTAAATAACTTGAAATACAATTTTTTAGGGAAAAATTGCATCCAAAAAAAAATTTAGGTTATCGTGGGTTTTTATAGAATTGACAACGTACCCATTCTTGTGAAATAAATTTTTCCTCTAAAATACATCTATCATTGGTTTAGCAATAATGAAACTGACATTGTACATCTTATAAACTTTGAAAAAATTGTACATGAGGTGTTAGTTTGCAATTTAGAAACCAACGACAGAGGGTTTGCTCCACGTCCCCATGAAAATTTGGTTCCCCTTAAACTTCACTCTGGTGTCAGTCCATCCAATACAACCGACATCTAAGTCGTTACTAAGGTTGACATTTTTTTGTCTGGATAAGGGCCTCTGTCATCAGTTTTTTTTATAAAACTGAGATCCTAGATACTAAATAAGTCAACAGTTTGTCTCTTTGGAACTGACATCTAAGTCCTTACTAAGGTTGACTTTTTTGTTTAGATAAGGGCCTCTTTCATTGGTATTTTTTGACAAACTGAAATCTAAGTCCTCACTTACTCCTCAGTTTATCTCATAAAACCGATGTCTAAATGATTAGTCAAGAGTTGTCTCTAGAAACCAATGACTAAGTTCACTTAATATCACCTGCAAAAATTTTCTTTCCTCCATTCCCTATTTCATCACCCTAAGCAATCTTTTCTTTGGTGATTTTATTACTCCAATTGAGCATCACCTCGTTGCTAACCACTATTGCTGATGAGATATCACTTATATTGCTACTGTGTCATCTTCTCCGTGACAACTATTGTCAAAGTTGTTGATTATTGTTGTCATCGTCGTCATTGTCACCAACACCGCTGCTGACCACTGTGGCTGCTCGACATTGTCGTGCCATTAACCACTATCGTCATTGCCACTGGAGTTCTTTTTGTTGTTGACCATTGTGTCCATCTGATTATGGTGTGTATTTTTAGCTAATTTTTTGTGTAAAAATCTAGGGTTTGAATACCTAAATTAATATCAATTGGAGAAATTATACTTGTATAATTTCTTTTATAATTGAAATTCATGTATATGTGCTTGTGTATTTGGGTGCATGGTTCGATTTGAATGTTGTATGGGTACATAATCACATCTAAGAATTAATTACACTAAATTGATATGAATGACCTACATTAACTTGATTTAGACTAAAATTGTTATGTATATACCTAAATTCTAAATCATAAACTTTAACTTAGACATTTATTCTTTTTCTATGGTTGTATCTAGATGGAATTGATATGAATCATAAGCCTTAGTTTTGACATGCATCTATTGACATAGAAACATGTCTGAGATTTACTTACTAGAAATAAATCTTATATAGTCCTCAGTTTGGGACTATCCTTGAACACTTTATCTCACGTAGGATGTAAGTGTACAATGTGTATTTGGTATTCAAGATGTTTCATCAGCACTTCCCCATTTATTCTCTAAGTACATATGTACGCAGATATTTTCCCATCTACATCAATGTACTTAGAGAACCATAGGGAAATGCTTCTGAAATTTTCTTGAAAACCAAATACACATTCTACACTTAATGATGAGGTTAGGTGTTCAAGAATGTGAAAGGTGGTATGCACATTCATTACTAAACCATAAACCCTAATTTATAAACCATAAACCGTAATTTATAAACCATAAACCCTAAATCCTAATAATAAATCCTAAACCCTAATTTGTAAACCTTTATCCCTAAACTCTAAATGATAAACCCTGATACACAAACTCTTCTACCTAAACCCTATATAATGAACCCTAATCTCTAAATCTTAGTCTTTAAACACATGATTCAATACTGATTTTCTCTTTGATCTTATAATGGATAGATCATGGATGTCCATTCCAAACTATTGCACCCTAGAGCTTATAACTGGTCTTGATCAGTTTCTAAGATTTATGGAGGAACAAGGAAACAACCTAGAGATAGGTTCTTGTAGTAACAACCTAAAAGTCAACATTGTTGACAAAATCAAAAGACATTTCATGTATAATGGGATTGTACATGGCTATACATATTGGTACTAGCATGAAGAAATTCCTACTATGAGATCATTAGATGTCGATAGTAGTATTTGTATTAAAGAAGAAATTGTCGATGATGATTTAGATGTCAATGACCCAATTCGGATAGTCATGGTTGATGTGATGCTATATAGTTGTGGGGTAGAGCAGATTGATCTACCTTCCTTTTTTAGAGACATTGTGGATGATGCAAAGAGACCATTGTACTTAGGTCATACTAAGTTTATGAAGTTGAGTGTTGTGTTGAGACATATACTCTAAAGGATAACAATAGATGGAGTAACAAAAGCTTTACAACATTGTTGTCTTTGTTGACAAAAATTCATCATGAAGGAAACGAGTTTCCAAACTCAACGTACAAATTAAAGAAAATGTTATGTGCAATGGGAATGAAAGATAAGAAGATACATGCATGCCTGAATGACTGTGTGATATTTCAAAAGGACTATATGGATTTGAAATATTTTCCAAAATTGTGGTGTCAAGGTATAAAGTGATGACTTCAACAAAGTCCAAAATTGGCTCTCCTACCAAGGTGATGTGGTATCTACCTATGATATGATGGTTACAACACTTGTTTTCTAACACCATGGATGTGGAAAATTTTAGCATGACATGTAGAGGCAAAGAAAAATTGTGATGGGATCCCAATACATGTGTTTGATTCCCCTTAATGGAATTAGATTGATTTATTGTACCCTAAATATGGTGAAGAACAAGAATCTAAGATGTGGGTCTTGTATTGTTAGGATGAATCCATACGTCACATTGAGAAGCAAGCATAACATTTTTCCTGTTATGATTGTTATATACAATCTTCCTCCCTAGTTGTGTATGAAAAATAAGTACATCATGTTATCGTTGTTGATATCGGGCCCAAAAAACTTGGCAATGATATTGATGTTTATCTTGAACCTCTGATTGATGTCTTAAAGAAACTCTGGGGAGGAGGTCTGATGATCTATGATGTTTCACACAGCGAGACATTTTGTTTGCATGCTATGTTGTTTTGCACTATTAATGACTTTCCAGCATATGGGGATTTGTCTCATTATAACGTGAAAGGATCCAAAGCATGACCTATATGTATGAAGAACATTAACCCAATATGTATAAAACATGGCGGGAAGACTGTATATCTTGTCCATCAAATGTTTCTTCTAAAATTTCATCTTTATCAGAGGTTGCACAAAGTGTTCAATGGATCAAATGAGGAACATACTGCCCCTAAACCTATATCAAGGGAGGTTGTTTATGAAAGAGTAAAAGACTTTGTCAATGCATTTGGTAAGTGATCACAATGTACTATTCACACACAGAGTGATAAAACCTTATATAAGAAGAGGTATAGATTCTTGGATCTTCCTTATGGGAGTCTTTGGAAGTATGCATTGTATGATGTCATGCATGTTGAGAAAAATGTTTGTGATAGCATTATTGGTACTCTATTGAATATACTAGGTAAGACTAAAGATGGCATCAAATCCAAAATAGACCTACGTGAAATGGCCATATAAAAATAATTAACAACAAAAGTTATTAATGATCAGAAACATATTTACCTCCTTCTTGTTACATGTTGTCTACAAAGGAGAAGATAACTTTTTGCTAGTGATTTCTTAATGTTAAGGTACCATAAGGATACTCTTCCAATATCCATAGATTGGTATCAATGAAGGCTCTGAACCTGATAGGTATTAAATCGCATGATTGTCACATGATAATCTTACAAATATTGTGTGTGGCTATTCAGTCTATATTACCGAAGCACGTTGGGTTTGTCATCACCAAGCTTTGTTTTTTCTTCAACACTCTATGTAGCAAAGTTATTGATCTTTATAATCTCGATAAGTTGCAAAGAGAAGTGGTTGTTACCCTATGCTAGCTTGAGATTCCACCTTCACTCTTTGATATCATGGTATATCTTGTTGTCCATTTGACTAGGGAAGTGAAAACATTGGAACCAGTTTTCTTACATTGGATGTATCCTTTTGAATGACACATGAGTGAATTTAAAGGTTATGTTTGAAACTATTATCATCCTGGAGGGACTATTGTTGGGGGTTATGTGGATAGGGAGGTTATGGACTTTTGCAATGACTTTCTAAGTTGTAATAAAGCTCTTTGGGAATGACAAGATTATTGAGGACTATTCTTGCAAAGGGACTTTTAGAGAACGAGTGAGTGTAATTAGTCATGAGCTATGGGAACGAGCACACTTGTATATTTTACACAACATCGACAAAGTGGGTATTTATATCACCAAAAATTCCAATTTCATCAAGAAAAAAATATCCTTGAGCCACTTGAATGTTTTTTTCTAGAGAGCATAATAAGACATTTATTAGGTGATTTTAAGATTAAGTCTTACGTAAACTATCTCAAACACCAAATAATGTTGCTGAAAATATCAAATGGCTCACCTTTAAACCAAAAATTAATGTTATGTCTTATGAAGGGTTTGACATAAATGGATTTTCATATTACGCAAAATGTCAAGATGATAGGATTGTTGCCCAAATTAGTGGGGTCACCGTTCAAGCGTCTTCATTGTATTTTTCTAGTGCAAAGGATAAGAGTCAACGTGAAACTAAAATGCCATATTATGATGTCATTGAAGACATTTGGGAGTTTGGATACATAGATTTAAGAGTTCTAGACTTTAGGTGTAATTGGGTTTATAACACCAAAGAAGTTATAGTGGATGAATTGGGTTTAATTAATGAATTCTAAAAAGATAGGAGAGAAGGTTGAACCATTCATAATGGCATCACAAGAGAAACAAGTGTTTTATATTGATGATCATGAAAATGACATCATAATATGTTGAAGCTAACACTAACTTATATATGCATGGCGATCACACAAAAGAAATGTTAATTGATCCAAGATCCAATCAATATTAGTGGCATGCATTAAGAATATTTCATTAAGTATATGAATATTTGTAGAGCATATTTGACTTTTATGAAAAACGACATTGTCAAAAGGTGTTGTAGCGTTGTGGGAGGTGACTAAAGAATTATAAGACACATCTGACTAGAGAATACATAATGAACGAGAAAAAGTAGAAGTCAACCATTGAGCAATGGAACTATCTTGACCAAAAGGTGTGGGACGCATTTGTTGCTAAGAGAAAAATAGATGAATTCAAGGGATTAACTCTCCTCATTTAGAATACATTCTTTTAGATTCATTGTATTATGTATTTAACATATGTTTTGGATTAACCAAGATTTGAGGGGTGCTAAAAGAGAAAGGCATTCAAAGAATGTGCACAATCACAAGTCAGGTCAAGGTGGCTATGCAAGGCTTCACCAACAGAGACTGGAGGTGTCTTCTTCTTTGCAACCTACTCTTGGGAATGTTTGGTCCTCTACTTCTACTGCATCTCTACCTTGTCACAAGGAGTGGATAGCTACAAGTCAAACCCAATTTGGAGAAATACCCAACCTTGCAACTGTTGAGGTGGCTGTAAAAATGGTAAAATTCAACTCTCAGAATGCAACTTCATCTTTGACCTTGATTGTTATGTTTTACTTACCAATTACTATTGATGATGATTAGAGAGAGGTCTACGAGCAAAGGCATGATGCAAGTTCATCCCTGAGGGCACAAGGGGTGAACTGACAGTTTCTCTAGGTAATCCAGAGCAACCTAGGTGTGTTAGCATTGCTGGCATTAGTGTCAATATAAGAGCCTTCTTTGAGCCATCAGAGCATACGTGCACATATGTCCAGAAAGGAGGATTCTCAAAAGAAAAGGTACAAGAGATGATTGTAAAGGGAATAAAGGAAGCAATGAGATATTATCATGGCTCCATTCATCTCCTCACATAGTAGTTGTAGCACCGCACTCTTCATACAAGGTGGACCCCCTAGGATAGAGGTGGTTGGGAGTAATCTCATGGACCCACCAACTAGCACGTCCATTGTAATTTTTTTTGCGATATAGTATTATTTCATAATGATTTGTATAGTATGTTTATGTTTAGGTATATATAAAAAACTATACTCAAATTTGTAGTGGTTGATGCCATGTTGTCTTTTAGTAGAAGGGATATGTCATTGCACTAGTTGCAGCTTACCCATGCCTTCCAGGTGACATGATTCATGGTGCTCAAATGCCCACTGATGCAATGGTTGTGATGCCAAGGCTTATCTATGATACTTGGAAATAAATTGTACTTCCCTATGGCCACACAGACCATGAGACGATAGATGATGTAGAAGGAGGTGTGGATACGTGGCCCAAAGAGGGAGTTTTCTATACCAATGTATGCTAAATTTACATTGTGTTTGTATTTTCATATAATTGACAATTTTTCACATAACTATTTGTTACCCTCCTCCTACCCTCACTGAATATAGATTCAGTGATAGTAGGGTTTGTGTGCTCATCCATATAATGGAAAAAATATTTCACACACGCAATAAATATGAAAAAGGCAGTAACAACATGAAGAGATAAAAATATACTAAAAGCGATAGAGAAGTATGTGCCAATTTCTACTTATTGTCGGGAAACCAAGATGACAGATAAGGTAACGGAAACAAAAATTTAAAGCCAGATTCCCTTAGAAAGCAAGATCATGTCAACAACAATGTATCTAGGAAGGAAGGTTGCAAGGTTATACCTGGTCCTGGAGCAAGTCCAACAACATTACCCTTGTAGTAGCATCATGCTTCTTCTTCTTCTTCAAGAAGCAGCATGCTCCTTCAGCAGTAGCATCACTCAAACAATCAACAGGAACAACCTCCTCCATGGATGGCGGTTAACGATGTCCTCCAAGCGGTATACGACGATCTCCTACCTCTAGAGTAGTCCATGCAAATCACTAGGAACTCCACATTGCGCTGCCAGAGCCAACGAGAAGGAGTTGTCCCCTTCTGTCAGCGTACTAGTTTCCGATATGCTCTCCCACAACTAATCATCAGTTGTTCTCTCCCTCGCTATCTCTCCCTTTAATGGGTAGGACTTTCTTGAGGTATCTATTTGTTACCACAACTAGAGAGGACAACAATTGTCAAAGCAATTGATTCACGATTGTTTTTCTTGGGAAGCCCACAATACCCTTTTATTTATAATAGATGCCAAGGTTAGAGTTCCCAATCAGTGTGGGAGTAGAAGGGTCAGAATCATGAATCTTATGGAACTTGTGAAGCATGAAATCATCATTTTGCACATCCAAATTGTTGTCTTGTGAGTGAGACTATCGCCTGGCTTAGCAAAATGGTCATTTCGCAAGTTTCTTGTTCTGAATCATATTGGTATTTGATGCCTGATTAATGCTAAATATGACATTAGCATCAATCCTTGTTCCAATAAAATTGGCAACTGAAACAGACAATGTGGGAAATGAATCATTTGTATCGGATAGTGAAATGGTCATTTCACATTGTGAGATGGTCATTTTGCGGGTGAGATGGTCATTTCACTTGTCCAGTTCAGGCAAAGTTCAACCAAAATTGATTCCAATTGACCAGACACTCCAACTGATTGTCTCAACACTTCAACCGGTGAGTTTAGAGTCCAGTCAGCCAATTCTAAACCTCAGTTACTCAATTGAATATCTAAACACCTTTAGTATTTAATCTTAACATCATTCATGAATATACTCCTTTAATCCAAGTGTATCCTATGTGTGTGACCCTATAGGTCTAGAATTACATTGGTAGTGAATGTCCATAACTAACTTACAACATCACAAGCAAAGAGTGGTGCCTAGTCACACATCATTGCTACCCAAGTAATTCAAAAAGTTGGAGAACAACTTCAACCTACAACCTGTGATTAGTGTTATCGTGATTGTATAGTTCCTTTGTCTCTAATATTCAAATTGAACTCAAGACATGAAATCGTCATCCTCTCAATGTTAAATCAATGTTCCTTGAACTAGAGTAGACTGTTTGAGATGCATGTGAGCTCATATATCACATAGTGAGTCACACAAGTATGGCCATACATTTCTTAGTCTTGCTTATCAAGAGGCCTTGAATATCAAATTCCTATAGGAGGGACAAATCCCATCTACATCATTCACACTCAATACCCATGTGTCAAAGCTACCCAATCATCACCTTTATAGAAAATCATATTTCAAGATTACATTTGATGATGTCAAAATATACCCAACAACATGTGATGAGTGTAGTGACTTCAAGTATAAGAACTACAATCACCACTATCACTATGAAAGCTGATTCTGACAACCATTCCATGGTCTCCATGTATCACTCTCATGATGGGTCTATCGGATACACTATTCTCTAACATGTACCTGTGTGCTTGACTTAATATCAAATATCATGACTAATGAGACTCTCTCATCTGTGAACACACATCCTAATCTTATGTGTTACTGTTGTCTATTTTGCTTCCACAGTAATATTTGACTAGGGACATAACAAGAATGTATGTACTCTTATCATAGATATGATCTCATTGTCTAGGTCCTAAACCTGAAGACATATGTCATCGAGTACCATGATTCTTTATACATCTACTATGTTTGTGTCATCATCTCATGACTTAAACAAAAATAAAAGATGGAATTACCTTTTTTATTACCAAATTAGGTATCTAATGCCACATTGCAATCATCATATTATTGACTCTCAAGGCATATATACCAACAGACTCCCACTTTCACTTAGAGCCAATCACCCATGAATCATATTCCAAGTGATATTAACGTGTCCATCATGTTTCTGCTGCGCAAGCACTTTTATAGTGGGTTAGCAACATTTCCTCCAAGTCGATATATTGCAAGTTTCATATCTCTTCGGTGTGCGACTTTTCACATGAGATGGAAGTGTCACAGTATGCTATCTGATATTCCTAGCTTAACCAGTAGCTCCATTGTTGCCATCAGTATTTCTACTGTGTCACCAATGGTTTGGAATATTGTACAAGTTCACCCATATGAACTTCTTGATCCATACAATATCCTCTACCATTCTCATAACACAGAGATACTTAGATTCTTTTATAGATCTAAATGAATATCATTAGCTCAGAACCCTTTCCAA
The DNA here is from genome assembly GCA_963693085.1 of Alisma plantago-aquatica. Classification (NCBI taxonomy): domain Eukaryota; kingdom Viridiplantae; phylum Streptophyta; class Magnoliopsida; order Alismatales; family Alismataceae; genus Alisma; species Alisma plantago-aquatica. The sequence continues at coordinate 969,896,580 of OY856411.1, read as the reverse complement.
CTTATAATTCTCAGTTAAGGTCAAACACAGATTGTGATCATTTATTTGTCAGTTTGGAAGCTTGAATCCACGTAACCCTTTTCGCCCAACTCTTCCTTATTACCATAACCAAGGAACTGATCCTTTTAGTGCTTCACAAACACCTAAGGATGTTCTTTATGGTAGTTCAGTGACTCTCACTAACATCTGACATATACCCTCTCATCATGTCCAATACATACGAGATTGCTAGGTAGGTATATATTTGTATTCTAATTACATCCAATACATATGAGATGATTGGATATCCTCTTGTCATATCTAATACATATGAGATAACTAGATATGCTCTCATCATTTCCAATACATACGAGATAATATGATAAGTGCATAACATTTTATTCAAGATAGATCCAATTGTGAATGTGTATGACATTTATCCATGTGTTCCTATTCATAAGAATTGGGACACTAGGCTCCTGAGAGATGAACTCCATGGAACATGGACATATTTTATCTCATTGAGACTTGCATGTTGAACCTTTTAGCATTTAGCCAATGTATGTTCTCTTGAGAAGATTTCTAGATCTATCTCTATAGATCTCAATTCCTATCACATAGGATTCTTATCCTAAGCCCTTCATATAGAAAGTAATTTCCTTGCCAGGATTTAACATTTATAGAACAAGGATGTGGGTGGACTGAATACAATTCTTTAAAATTGTTTTTCCGAACTACAAACCATTCCTTGTGTGTACACTAAATTGTTGTGTTTTCTTTTAAAAAGTTTTTATCATATAGGAGACTCATTTATACTATTAAACAAAATCTACATAGGGGGGTGAATGCAATTTTTTATTTATTTTTTGAAATTACAAACTGGTATCTATGTGTGTACACTACACATTTGTCTTTTCTTTTTAAAATTTATATTGTGTAAGGAGGCTCATCTAAACTATATGAGAAAGTCCCTAGAGGGGGCTTAATGTAATTTTCTTCATTGTTTTTTGGAATTACAAACTAGTCCCTCTTTTAGTGGGTAATATGTATGCTATTTTGAATATTAAACTGGGTGCTTGCTTCGCACAATTTATATTTTTTTGTCTTATGATATTTATAATAAGGTAGGTGACATGCATGTGTGCTTAGTTTTCCAACAACTAGGTTGTCTGCTTAGCATACAGTTCATATATTTTCTAACCTTTTACATTCCTAGTCTATGTGATAATTGTCACCTATTTCTTTATTTTCAATTATGTTTTAGGAAATAGTAGACTAGGGGGTATTATTTGACGGAAAATTGTGTGTGCCACGTCTTAGATGCGACGAATCATTATATATACTCAAGAATAATTTATTATTTTATAAAATTACAAATCTCTCCCTATTTGTACACTGAACTTTTATGTTTTCTTTTTAAAATTTTATATTTTATAAGAAGACTCATCTATATCTATAGTATGTAAGAAAGTATGCAGAGGGTTTTGAATGCAATTTTCTCCATTATTTTATATAATTTCAAGTAGGTCCTTGTGTGTGTAAACTACACTTTTATCTTTTCTTTTTAAAATCGTGTATTGTATAAGATGACTTAGCCATACTATACAAAAAAGCACATGGATGGACTGAATGAGATTCTATCCATTGGTTTTCAGAATTACAAACCGCTCCTTGTGTGTATACACTAAACTTTTGTCTTTTTTTCAAAAGTTTTAATTATATGGGAGACTCATCTATACTGTAAAAGAAAATGCACAGAGGAGCTGAATGCAATTTTTCCATTATTTTTGGGAATTAGAAATCGGTCCCTATGTGTGTATGTTACACTTTTGTCTTTTCTTTTCAAGATTTATATTGTGTTAGGAGACTCATCTAAACTATATGAGAAAATCCCTGAAGAGGGATGAATGTAATTGTCTTCATTATTTATAGAATTACAAATTGGTCCCTCTATTAGCGGGTAATATGTATCTTATTTTATTTATTAAATTGGATAACTGATTGGCAAACAATTCATATTTTTTCTCTTATGATATTTCTAATAAGGTAGGTGACACGCATGTGTGCTTAGTTTTCCAGCAACTAAGGTGACTGCTTAGCACAAAGTTTAGATTTTTTTTTAACCTTTTACATTTCTAATCTAAGTAATAGTTGTCTCCTATCTCATTTTTTTTTAATTTTTTAGGAAAAAGTAGGCTAGGGGGTATTATTTGACGGGCAGTTGTGTGTGCCACCTCTTAAAGGTGATGGGTCACCATATATACTATATATGAAATATTTTATTATTTTTAAAATTAGAAATCGATCCTTGTGTCAGTACATTACATTTTTATGTTTTCTTTTTAAAATTTTATATTCTATAAGAAGAGTCATCTATATCTATACTACATAAGAAAGCATGAAGAGGACACTAAATGCAATTTTCTCCATTATTTTATGTAACTACAAACAAGTCCTTGTGTGTGTAAACTACACTTTTGTCTTTTCTTTTTAAAACTATATATTGTATAAGAAGACTTATCTATACTATACCAAAAAGCACGTGGATGGATTGAATGCCATTATGTCCATTATTTTTTGGAATTACAAACCAGTTCTTGTGTGTGTACACTAAACTTTTGTCTTTTCTTTTCAAAAGTTTATATAATATAGGAGACTCATCTATGCTATAAAAGAAAATCCACAGAGGGGCTGAATGTAATTTTTCTATTGTTTTTAGGAATCACAAATCGATCCCTATATGGGTATACTACACTTTTGTCTTTTCTTTTCAAAATTCATATTGTGTAAGGAGACTCGTCTAACCTATTTGAGAAAGTCCCTAGAGGGGGCTGAATGTAATTTTCTTCATTATTTTTTGGAATTACAAACTAATCCCTCTTTTAGAGGGTAGTATGTATCTTTTTTTGAATATTAACTACATCAAAATACACAAAAATGATAATTCAAACTCACACAAAAAGCTTATCTAACAAATTTGTTATAGATAATGAGAATAGATGTCAACCAAGTCATTATGCCATAATTAAGTCACATGTTATATTGTCCAACTATATAACATGTGTGTAGCACCTGTATTCCGCTCGTGTTAAGAGAAAGATGACATATGCTGCTATGGTCCATCGTCTTAAAACATTGATCCATGTATGCCGACTATCATCTCTTCTCTCTCTGAACACAGTTATCAAAATGCAAAATAATTTTGGCACTCGACAATCTACCACAATTTTGGTACTCTACAATCTATCATCTTATAGAGAAATTACGATGCATTGAAGAGAGAAACTTGATACTGTACAATCCACCAGAGTACCTAATGTGTATTACTTTAGTTAACTTTGTTTAACACAAGTGATGCATTTGTGCAATTGTACATTATGATATGTTACTTTGTGCAACTTGATTTGGTATTGAATTTTTAGCTTAGTTATTATGGTTTGACAATAGTATAAATTAGGTGAAAGGCAAAAAATTGGGTGGTTGAAGGTAATAATGTATTGGTCCGATGATGGATATTGAATTTTTTTTTATATTATGATATGAAAGATTTACATTGAAATAGAAGTCAAGTAGGTAAAAAGATGTGCCGCTAGTCCTTTTTTTATGGTAAAATAATCCTCTAAAACACTACATCCATACACTTGGCAGCCATAACATTAGTATTTATAAATTTTTTGACCCTCTTCAGAAGCTCCACAGTTTCTGGTGCCCTAAGCGTTTTAGCATTATTATAGAGAGAATGATGTAGAGTGGTGGCTTGTGCAAAGCCTAAATTCCAAGTTTGAACTTGTTTGAATAATGCTGGTGACTTGTGTACCAATTTTGGTGCAAGTTGTAATTTACCCAAAATGTAGGGTTGATATGAAAAATACCACCTCTAGAGTGTCCCTACTGCCTCCTAGTATCATTTAGAGGCGAGAGAAATAATGAGGCGCCATGTTTGAATCATATTTGAGTATGATACTATTGGTGATGAAAAGACCAAGAAAGTGTTGAATGTGAAACCCTAATTGAGCTTGTATCGGGCTGTTGAGTTCCATATGGGAGTGCATATCGGCCAAGGAGACATAGAGGTGATCCCATATCGGTTTTTGAACTCTTTGCCTTGTCCATGATGAGAAAAACACCTCAAGGAGGTGATCCATGTCGAGTTTGATGCTCCTAGCAAAAAGTAGTATCGACTTGCATAATTTATGAGATAAAGATGAGATATCTTATCAAATAAGATAACTAATGGCCAAAATATCATTTGTAGATTATCCTCTAGTGTTTTGTATTTCAATATAAATATGAGTGCATGCAAGGACAGGTGTCAATCATGCATGGACACGTGGTACCTAGTAGCTTAAATTGTGACACCTCATATACACACGTTTTCATAAACCTCAAGTTGATATACCCTTCCTTTCTCCCATAAGTGGAATTTTTGGAAATCTATCACCCCCTTGCTCTTAGATATCGTTCATATAGTCTTGGTTTCGTGCAAAGGTGAAGGAGTATCATGCATAGAGCCTTGGTATCACCCATAGCAAAGTGATATCACTTATTGCAAGGTGATATCGGCCAAGTGAGGAATATCGACCATATTGACCACAAGTGGTTGGGTATCGTGCATGAGGCTAAGGAGCTCAAGTCTTGGACCTTTGATAAGTTCACCTTCAACCTTGTGAATGTGAAGCTTTGGAGATTGGATCTTTAAAGTTGCTCTGGAGGTGGGTTATATAACTTGAACTCAATTATGTCATTATTTATCATCTATCTTGTCTTAGTTAAATGATCTACTTTCAAATAGAATTTTCTTGCATAATTGATGAATCCATGAGCTCTAGTAGTAACCTAGGACTATTGTACATTTACTAGAACAAGTAGAATGAAGTTCTAGAGCTTGAAGATGAATGCATCACCTTAAAAAGTGATATCGGGTTCAAGAACATAAGCAAGCACCTCTTTGCCTGATATGATGTGAAGCACACACACACCCCTCTTTGCCCGATATGGTGTGAAGCACACACACACCTCTTTTCCTGATATGGTGTAAAGAATACACACACCTCTGTGCCCGATATGGTGTGAAGCGCGCACACACCTCTTTGACTGATATGGTGTGAAGCATACACACTCCTCTTTGCCCTATATGGTGTGAAGCATACACACACCTCTTTGCCCGATATGGTGTGAAGCATACACACACCTCTTTGAACTATATGGTGTGAATCATACACACACCTCTTTAACTGATATGGTGTGAAGCACACACACACCTCTTTGCCCGATATGGTGTGAAGAACACACACACCTCTTTGCATGATATGGTGTGAAGCACACACACACATCAAACCCGAGATGGTAAGCGCACATACACTCAAGGGTGATATAGTAAGCACACATACACCTCTAAAGTGATATGAAAGCAATCATACACCTCAAGGGTAATATGTTAAGCAGACATACACCTCTAAAGTGATATGAGTAGCAATCACACACCTCATATCTGATATGGTGGAAGCACCTTAAAACCCATATGAAGGAAAGTACTTTCGATGCAATGTACTTGATGGAGTAACACCTGAAGTGTCTTATATCAAGTCATACATTAAGAGGTATGTAGTTTAATGAATATTGATTAAGTAGGCTAATGTAACTTAAAGGAAAGGTTGAGCCAACTTAATAAAGTATGAGGTAATCAACATCCTAGTGAGGATGAGAGAGAAACTCTTACTTCTGTGATAATCATGAAATGAGCATACGTTAATACTCCTAATATATGTGGAATCTTAATTAGTGTTGTGATTCTTGATGAATGTATTTGAAAACCCAAGTTAGCTTAAAAAGAAAAACCTTAACCCTAATGAAGGGTATTGATGTGATTTGAAACTACAATTTGTTAATAAAGGGGAATCCTTAGCCGTATTTGAATCCTTAACAATATTGAAACCATGATGATAGCATGAGATAATGAGCATAGCTAAGTATGAGCTATGATGTTTCATATAATATCAATTATATGGGCCTTGTGAGCCATGTGGTTAGTTGTTTCCAAGTGAGAGGTGACAAGATGTTTAACGGGCCTTGTGAGCCATGTGATTAGTTGTTGCCTAGTGAGAGGTGACAAGATGTTTAATGGGCCTTGTGAGCCATGTGATTAGTTGTTGACTAGTGAGAGGTGACAAGATGTTTACTGGGCCTTATGAGCCATGAAAATAGTTATTGCCTAGTGAGAGGTAATAAGATGTTTATAAAAGTCTCATGTAAGAAATGATAATGTTCAAGATAAACTAGGAAATGGAAACTTAGTAACATAATAATAATAATAGTAAAAGGATATAATAATAATAATGAAATCTTAATTATACATGTTTATGCTTATAGCCAAATAAGGGCTATAGTGTTTTGAATATGCTTAAAGGAGATAAGAGGAACACTTGTATTATACAAAGGATGTGAATAAGTATGATGGCTTTGACAAGGTATAATGACTAGTAAAGGTGATGTGGTATTCAGTAATGAGATGAGCATGATTGGCATAGTCCAATGCCTGGAGTAGATACACATGATTGGCATAGTCCAATGCCTGGAATAGTTTCACAGGATTGGGATAACCCAATGCCTGGTTGTTAATCATAGGATTGGTAGTAACCCAATGTCTGGCTCTTAATCACAGGATTGGTAATAACCCAATGCCTGGCTGTTAATTATAGGATTGGAAATAACCCAATTCTAGGTTGTTAATCACATGATTGGTAATAACCCAATTTCTAGCTGTTAATCACAGGATTGGTAATAACCCAATGCCTGGCTGTTAATCACATTATTGGTAATAACCCAATGCCTGGCTATTAATCACATTATTGGTAATAACCCAATGTCTGGTTGTTAATCAAATGATTGGTAATAACACAATGCCTGGCTGTTAATCATATGATTGGTAATAACCCAATGCCTGACTATTAATCATATGACTGGTAGTAACCCAATGCCTGGTTGTTAACCACGGGATTGGTAATAACCCAATGCCTGAATGTTAACCAAAGGATTGGTAATAACCCAATGCCTGACTGTTAATCACATGATTGGAAATAACCAAATGCTTGGTTGTTAATCACATGATTGGTAATAAGCAATGACTGGATGTTAATCACAGGGTTGGTAAAAACCCAATACCTGGCTGTAATATCACATGATTGGCATAGTCCAACACCTGGAATAGTTTTCCAAGATTGACATAGTCCAATGCCTGGAATAACCTCACAGGATTGGCAAAGCCAATACCTGAACAGATGATGATGACATATATTCACATGATAGGTTCAATTCAATATCTGATTAGTAGATTGGATGATAGAAATGAGAATGATTCATGGATGCCATACCATGATAATGAGCATCATAGGATAAGTTTGAAATGTTGATATAGTATGATGGGTAAATGATATGCATGTTCTTCATATTCTTTATAAAGTGAATAGATGATTTACTACTCTATCAAAGATAGTTGCAATGCTTTAAAAGATGAGAATGTTCTAAACTGCTTATCCTCTGCTCAATTTAATATTATTTAACTGTGATAATAACATTGTTGGCAGAGAGTTATATCTCTCACTGGGACAATTGTCTCGCCCCATGGGATCCACATTTTTTTAGGTGGACATGCACGAGGGGGGTTGAGACCGTACTGCACAAGGAGAACAACAACAGTAGGTACAGCAATGACAGCTCAGGTTGAGTGTACTGTCTGTGGTGTCTTGTAGATAGAAGTCTTATGTGTCATCCATGTACTCTCAGGTCCTTGGATTTAGTACATATTGGTTTTATGAACAATCTGAAATTTTGGCTTGTATGCCTCGAGGTTTGGTGTTGATATAAGTATATGTTTCGAGAAGGCAACTGTTATATGTTATCCTAAAAAAGGAATGGTACAATGTATGTACAATATATTATCAATGTGAATATTAGGTTTTGGTTCTTACTTAAAGAGTTTTTCCTGGAAATGGATCTCTTTGCAAAAAAATGGTTTTAATTTTTAGTGATTTTTTTGTTAATTAGTTTTTTTATGATTATTCTGTATAAATAGTAACGATTTGGCTGTCAGTTTGGTGGCGGTCGTTATAGGGTTGTTCTATATTCTAAATCATAATAGGTTCCTTCAAGGGAGGCTTTATCAATGGTATAAAAAAGCTTCTGATCTTCCATCCAAATGGTTCCTTTCACTCCTTTAGGAACATAACATTACATATCTTCTCCTAGGTCACAACTACATTGACAACATCAGCTACATCGTCTACTCTCAACATCCACATCTCAGTAGGAAAATTGTACCTTCTTCCACATTGGACATCAATCGCACCTTTTAAGTGCACCAAGAGGCACAAATTTCCAAAATCGTTGTCCAAGAACATCATTGGTGTAACGCTCGCCCATTTCTTGACCACAAATCATATGCGAAAGCATCAACACACATACGATATAAATTCTAGGGCAAGCGTTACATATTTGGCATACAGTAACATGCAAACTAACCATAGTAACGTAATACAAGGTCAAGTTCAACATAACAAAACTATGAGTCCGGGAGTTACATCTCCCTACATGAACAAAAAGAGAAATGATAAAGTCTTAATATGAAAGGAACGCCTAAGATAAGTTCCCACCAGTGATAGATATCCTTCTTTCCTGAATCTGAGACACCTTCAAGGATCCCACAAACTACTTCTCACTATCTGCGGATGTCACGTCCCCATCCATGCACAAAGAAAATAATTATAGATTAGAGTAAGTGGCATTGAATCCTATAATGTGAAAGAAAGAACTTCATTATGAAAACAATGCATCTAGAACTGAAGTAAATATCTTTTATTTACATCTTTTAGTTACATCTTTTATCATTCTGTGGCCACTATTATACAATAAGCCCTCTTCTATGGCACTATGTGCCTTCTATGGTGCATCACACCTTCTGTGGCCTGAAAGCCTTCTGGTGACACCGAGGTGTCTTCTATGGCACAATGTGCTTTCTATGGTGCAAGCACCTTCTGTGGCATAAATGCCTTCTTCTCTGTGTACCGCAATACTTCTATTCTGTGAGGACTTATTATATAATAATTAATGTTCTGGTGTCATTTTCTATTCTTTTCTATTCTAGTTCTATTTTGTTTCTGATTCTATTCTGATTCTGTTTCTCAACTATCTGAGAGGAATTATAAAGATATGTATTTAGTTCTGACATTCTATATGCTAAATTCTATTTCGACTCTGATGAGAGATCTAAATTCTGAGTTAAATTTTAGAACCATATTCTGATATGTAACAATATTCTAAAATCTGTGCAACAATACTGAAATAAACTTGAAGTAAAGTAATTCTGATTTCTGGTAATTCTATTCTAACAGTTATACTAATGAAACTGAATCCTTGGTGTTCATATCATGCAAGAAGTAATTTCTACATTGCTCAAGATAGATATTTCATTCTGTATGTATGTCTAGCATGAACTGGGTGATAGCATGAATATATCGTCTCAGGATTAGTAGTCGTATAGTAGTATGTCTAGCAGTCACGATGCAATAATAGGTAATACATGCGCAAAGACGGAACAGAACCAAACTCAACAGCGTAACAACTGGTTGCAATTAGCTCTCAAGCAGAGACTGTGTTCATCTATCATTCACGGTGAAGGAGAACACGTGGAACATTAACTCAACCGGCTTGTTCCAGTAGACATTTCCCCTGAACGAGGTCGGGGGTCCACCTACAATGGCTGAACACAGGAAAAACAAGGGAAAATGGGTGGAAGACAGAGACACAAGGAAGGGAACTCGTGTCGTTGCTATTAGTCTGAAACACCTATGCAGAAACCACACAACCGAAGAGCCGGCCGCATGCCATCTCGCTAAAGCAAGACCAAAATGTCGACGGAAAAAGATATTGAATTGTAGATGACGATCACAGTGGCGCTGGGTTTAGAAGACGTAGGGGAAAACCTCAGCCGAGAAAAGCCAGACAACATGCATTGACATTACCAACCGAAACAGGGCAGGAACAGAGGTACCATGTTCAGGCGAGGTACCTTTCGTGACGATTCAGACACACTTGAGGAAACGGCGGCCGACTCTGAGGGAACCTCATCACTCCCCGTCTGGTTGTGCCCGTCTTGAGTTGCTTGGCGGAAACCTTCACTCTGTGATCGTTGTGAGACCTTGTGGGTAGAGCAAGCTAGGACGTCTCACAAGGAGCCAACGTTGACACTGAGTTTCAGGGGATCAGGAGATGGTGCAGCCACGGGGGATTAAACGGGGGTGACAGAGGATGATGGCGGCACAGAAAGAAGACAATCATAAATTTAGGTATTTCTTTATTTTTTGAGTGTAGGGTTTGAACGGGGTTATATAGGTGCGGATTCCTCTCCTAAATCTAACTATGGAAACCGTTTTGAAAAGGATTGATCACACAGCGAGAAATTCGCTGTTGGTTGGGAGGCTGGAGTCCCGCCCAAGCAGACTGGGGTTGAGGGAGGTTCTGAACGGCTGTGATTATCCCAGTGCAACATGTGCCCAGATCGAACGGCCGTTGCGAAGCCCAAAAGAACTGTTTTTTTTCTGGAAGTGCCCCTTTTCTAATTAAAAGGCTATTATCTTAAGAAAATTAGTTACTTAACCAAATAAACTCCGATTAAAGCCAAATTTTTACCAACTGATCACATTCGAGTCTAGAATATTCTAGTGTAACCCGTTTTCTATAAAGTTGACTAGAATCATTAATATGGTTAAAACAAGATAAAGTTTAGATATTAAATAACTAATTATTTAAAATGAATTAAATCTTGAAATTTTGGTCATCTTATTTAGACATTTTCTCTTTGTGGTAAATTTTCCAGTGCATGGTAATGACTAAAAATATTTAAAATTGAGATATTTATAATATGTGACTATAAATGATATGACATTAGAAAGATTGTAAGCAAGTACTAAAAAAATAAGGATGTTACAATTCTACCCACCTTGGATGAATTTTGTCCTCAAAATTCTTATGTACTACCCACCTTAGTGTTTTACTTATTCTTTGTTGGTAATACCCGACCATCCTTAATTCATTACCCTTAAACTAAGAAGTCTAAACTATGTGTCATAACATACTTATCTGTAAATTAAATAGTAGGGTTAGGTTATACCTTCAACTATTTGGTCCTCATCTACCTCTGTTGCGTCCATGGCAAACACCCTTGCATGACGCTTCTCTCTCTGATTATTCTGGTCTTGCTTTTGTTTCTTTGGGCAGTTGAACTTGAAGTGACCTGCATCACCACATAGGTAGCATACTAGTTGCCCAAACTTGCATTCCCCACCATGGGGCTTTTGACACTTGGGGCAAACTTGGCCAGGTACTTTCTGAGCTCCTCCTCCTGGAACTCCCCTCTGAGCTGGTGGCCCTTCTGGGGCCTTCCTCTTGTTGTTTTGTCCACCATTCTGACCTTTATGATGATAGTTTCCTCCAGAAGATCCTCCATTCTTCCAATTTCGTCCTGGGTGGTCCTCTAGCTCTAGGACAGCTTCTAGGGCTTCTTGCACTGTCCTTATGCCACGTCCTACCAAAGCGAACCCGAGGTCGGGCTTCAGACCACGCATGAACTTCTTGGCTAGGTGCACCTCATCTTCAGTTCCATATTTTTGTAGCATACGAAACTTCATTGCATACTGGCTGACGGTGGAGTCGTGTTGCTTGAGGCACCTGAACTCCATCTCCTTCTTCTCGATCATAGCTTCTAAAATATAGCGATTCTGGAAGGCGGTTGTAAACTCCTCCCAGGTTAGCAGTGCAACATTAGGTCCTCGGGCATTGGTGAAGTTCTCCCACCAGACGCGGGCAGCACTCTTCAGTAGATGGGTCCCGAAACGAACCTTGGAATGCTCAGGGCATCCCAGATCACGAAAACAATGCTCCACACTTAGTAACCACTCCTCAGCGCGAGTGACTACGTCTATCTCAGCTTCACCAGAGAAGGTCTCTGGCTTGATCTTTAGGAAATCAACCAGGGTCAACTCCTGGTGTCTCGGTGGTGGCTGAACTCCTCTTGGGGTAGTCAAGGCATCTGTTATGGCCTTAATGAGGAAATCAAGAGGAGGGTTCAGGTAACCATTGGGGTTGGCCCCACCTGAGTCAGCACCCCTACCCCCTGAACCATAAGAGTATCCTTTCCCTTCTTCTTAGGGGCCATCTGTACAAAAGTCATCTTTGAGGGTTTAACTACAGATATCAATCACTAATGGTTGTTTAAATGCTCTGATACCAAATTGTAACGCTCGCCCATTTCTTGACCACAAAATCATATGCGGAAGCATCAACACACATACGATATAAATTCTGGGGCAAGCGTTACATATCTGGCATACAGTAACATGCAAACTAACCATAGTAACGTAATACAAGGTAAATTTCAACATAACAAAACTATGAGTCTGGGACTTACATCTCCCTACATGAACAAAAAGAGAAATGGTAAAGTCTTAATATGAAAGGAACGCCTAAGATAAGTTCCCACCAGTGATAGATATCCTGCTTTCCTGAATCTGAGACTCCTTCAAGGATCCCACAAACTACTTCTCACTATCTACGGACGTCGCGTCCCCATCCATACACAAAGAAAATCATTATAGATTAGAGTAAGTGGCATTGAATCCTATAATGTGAAAGAAAGAACTTCATTATGAAAACAATGCATCTAGAACTGAAGTAAATATCTTTTATTTACATCTTTTAGTTACATCTTTTATCTTTCTGTGGACACTATTATACAATAAGCCCTCTTCTATGGCACTATGTGCCTTCTATGGTGCATCACACCTTCTGTGGCCTGAAAGCCTTCTGGTGACACCGAGGTGTCTTCTATGGCACAATGTGCCTTCTATGGTGCAAGCACCTTCTGTGGCATAAATGCCTTCTGCTCTGTGTACCGTAGTACTTCTATTCTGTGAGGACTTATTATATAATAATTAATGTTCTGGTGTCATTTTCTATTCTTTTCTATTCTAGTTCTATTTTGTTTCTGATTCTATTCTGATTCTGTTTCTCAACTATCTGAGAGGAATTATAAAGATATGTATTTAGTTCTGACATTCTATATGCTAAATTCTATTTCGACTTTGATGAGAGATCTAAATTCTGAGTTAAATTTTAGAACCATATTCTGATATGTAACAATATTCTAAAATCTGTGCAACAATACTGAAATAAACTTGAAGTAAAGTAATTTTGATTTCTGGTAATTCTATTCTAACAGTTATACTAATGAAACTGAATCCTTGGTGTTCATATCATGCAAGAAGTAATTTATACATTGCTCAAGATAGATATTTCATTCCACTACTACAGAAAATGCTTTTTACAACGGGAGATAGACAACAGTTCTGATGATTGCGTTGTAGTTAGCATACTTCACACAACAAGCCTGTTTTCATGTTGTATATTGTATATTTTATACAACACAAGTCATTTACAACATGCCAAACCCGTTGTAGTAAAGGAAGATACTACAACAAGTGTTAAAGTGTTGTAATAGGCTGTAGTATCACAACATAATTAAACATGTTGTAAAAGATGTTAATTACACAACATATTGTGACCCATTGTAATAGTCGCATGTTGTAATAGACCATCATTACACAACACAGACTGACCCGTTGTAATATGTATTAATTACACAACAAGCCTTTACTTGTTGTATTTGGTACATGTTGTAATAGACTACGATAATACAACATATTGAAACTTGTTGTTATATACCAAGATCACACAACAGACTCCAACCTGTTGTTATATATTATATTTACACAACATGTTGTGACCTGTTGTAATATTCACACATAATAAATCGTTGTAATAGACCACCATTACACAACATTAACTAACCCATTGTAATATATCATTATCACACAACATGTGATGACCTGTTGTAATAGCTACATGTTGTAATAGACCATAGTCACACAACACGCTATAACCAGTTGTTACATGCCAAGATTATACAACATACTTTGACTTGTTGTTATATAGCTGGAACCGAGCCGAACCCAATTTCTTATCAGACAATTTTATCAGGAACATGTAATCTGATAATAATTTTTTCGTATAATATTATTATCAAATATAGGTCCGAGTTCCTTTTGGGATTTATGGGAATGACACTTTTTCACTATGGGTAGATGTTTTGACCCAAAACCGACCCAATCCCAATATTATATAACATGAAATATAATCCAAAAATCAGAGATTTTTTTTATAAATTCATTATCAAATATAGGTCCAGATTCTGTTTCGAATCTAATTTTTTTCATTTGGATCGTTCTCAATTGAGACACTAGTCGAACAAAATCTAGTTTCGAATCTGGGACCGACTTGGGTCCGGATTTGGTCCGAATATCAGAGTTTTGAAACCCGACCTGACCCGGCCGGTTCAACCGGTTGAACCGTCACTATAACATACCAGAATCTAGGTTCACAACCAAATTATCTCTTTCGTAGGACCCTTTTTGATTTCATTAGAATTATATCCTATTTGGTTGAAATAGATTAATTAAAAATATTTGGAGCTAAAAAATATCATATTTCAACACATCACCTTTCATATATAAAAAATTGATTGGTTACAGACGATACTTTATAATTTACTATTAATTTGGAGTAATACACATTAGATGTCAAATTTTGATATCCCATTAAACAATAGATAAGTCGTTACACTCTTTTGTAGTGATAAAATACTTATCAAAGTTTGACACTAAATAATGATGGTCCATTGTAGCAAAAAAAAGTTAATATTTTAATATCCCTTGTCTAGTCTACTAATGTCTAAATTTTGGTCTTATTCCGACTTCATTTTACTGGTCATTTAGTTCCTTAATTTTTCCTTATAACTTTGACTTAATTACATTTAACTACCACTGCCGTTTCTAATTAACATCCGTGCCCCTTGGTTCATGCTCGTGGTCCGCTTCTGGCTCCCTCTTTGATTTTTGACCCTTCCAAAAAAACTTCATGGCTCCCTCGCTCTTCTTTCATTCTTCACGGTTAAAATTCTTAGACTTGTCAAATAGCCTCACATTCGTCACATTCTGTCCTCCCCAATTCATTTCCCCATTCCACCTAAAACCTTCGCATACCCTCTTCCCTATTCCACAAAATTTAATCCCGTTCCCCAAATCACATTCTCACAGACGCAGACACGAACAATAGATGATGAATTGTGGTTACCCGAGGTCTTTGTAGAGGTGATGGGGCGTGACGACTACGCATGCTCTAACCCATCCGCGACGGAGTTAAACACGTTCAATGCCTTTCATAGACCCGTCAAGGACAATCTAGTTGAGCAGCTGCTGATTCAAGGATGCTCCTCGTTGCTGAAAGGGTCGTGGCAGCTGGAAGAGAATGAAGAAGACAAGGATCTTGCGGACTCAGGATGCCGAAAGGGAGTCATTGACTGACGTCGATTGGTATTTAAGGAGCCTCCAGACCACCGATCGCTGGTAATATCCTCCCCTATTCTCTGTTCTTGAGATCGTACTGCAACTTCTTTGCAATTTCATAAGCGAGCATCCAGAATAACATCTGCCCTGCAAGACGGCCAGACAACTCTCATACTATACTTTTGTAGTTCTCATTTAGTTGTATCTTGAAATAGAATGTCTATTAAAGTCTCTCAGTGAACAAGCAACTTCACCGGAGGTTGTAGCTCTTAACCCGAATGTAAATAGCTCATGTTTCCTAAATTTTATAAAAACAACCATTCACAATACTAGCTCATAGAACAAACAAGTTTCATTTTTCTATTTTGCACTTATACATCCATGCTTTACCTCAAATATAACTAACTAGAGAGCTGAATGGATGGAGAAAAAAATATGTCTGAGCAAGGCTTGGATGATAATAATTTATACTTTACCAAAACAAACGTTTTGAGAACAAATTGTAAGTTTAGAACCAATTGGTATTGCGTCCTGGCTCCTTGTCAAGGAATATAGGATAGGAGAGATTGACTATGATATAATCCCTAAAGAAATCCAACACTGAGAGCGTAAATTAAAATAGTATGCACTGTATGTTTTGTGGTCATTCCAAATCACTATTGATGACCTCGTCATCTAGCTAGTGGTCAACGTCCCGACAAAACTATAAAATGAGGGGATGTGTTGTATGTGACTGCAATTAACAATATGAAATATTCAACTGTTACAACTTTAGTCTTCATCCTGAAAATAGTCATCGCCGGAGATAATATGTCTAAATATGCCTCATTAACTACTTATTTATGACTTGGTGCAAGTAAAAATTTCTTCTTGTGGCGATCTCACTTTATTTATATGATAATGTTTCACTTTATCTCTGTAATGCCTTCTCCTTCTTTGTGTGCTCTTGTAGTATAATATAAGGGTGTTTGAACCAGCTGAACCTTGACCCTTAAAGAAAACTAGCGCCAATACTATCCTATATTCACTTTCTCTATTTCTGTTATCCCTTTAAATCCGGTAGCCAGTACATGTGGTTGAAGCTCAAAAACTATAAAATCTCAGTTCATGTCTTCAAAAAATTTAGTCTGTGGTTTCTTACAACCCCAACCCCTGTTCAATATTTTTAGTACATTCTTCTCATAAATATATATTGCCCACGCGGTTCCAATTTTTGTCACAAGAGGAATAATTTTTACAGGGATGATCACCCTTCTTACTACGGCCAAACGTATGCATGAATAAGCTTGAGCAACAACTGACAGCCTTATATGCTTGTTTGTCATCGATTCTTTATTCTTATAGATCCACACAGCCAAGCAGGAAGAACCAACTCTGCTTAGCTCTATAGTCTCCCCCTTGGTCAACATCCAATTAAAGAAAGAGCTAAAATCCATCATAGGCGCATCTGTCACCAAATGACCAATTGACTTACTGTTCCAAATAACTTTCTCAAGTGTCAAAGAATTTGTTTCTTGCCATATTTGATCCAATAGGAAGTAGTCATATATATTTGAGCTTAACCAATAGGACATAGTTTGATATACTCCTCGCTTGTCATATATGTTCCAAACAAATTTCATAGAACCTATTTTACATAGAACTTATCTATTTTGCAATTTCTAAATTATATACACAGTTCATTAGGATGTTTTGATATAACACCAAGCAAGTGAATAACTCATTTAAGCATGTTTGTCATCCTCTAGGTATGTTGAATCTCACTTACATCTTCCATGCAACTGAAGATCTTAGATATCTTCCATGCAACTTAAGATACTAGTTAAGCATTTCCTTTGTTTATCATGCCTTGGGATCATGTCCCTTGTTCTCGTTGATGTTTTTTGGCTTGGGCATGATTTTTTCAGTGTCCTAAATTTGTTGACCCTTTGTGTGTGTCTTCATGAACTCTGTAAATAATGTTTTTTAACATCTATCAAGCCTCTATTTCTATTAAAAATTAGAGATATGTGGATAATAGTAACTAATTGTGATTGTAGAACAAGTGGACTCCTTTCCAACAAACATTTCCAAGGCAAAGAATTTGCTTGACTGGAAGCCAGATTGTACTATTTTCTTTGGAGGTAGCAGACTACTTCTGCTGGTAATTAAATAAATTAGTCTTAGTGGTTTATTTTATTTAGTTTCTAAATTTATTATCAGTATTTCTTTTTGATTTAGAAACCCTGGAGATGTATAGGGAATTACAAGCAATTTACTCTCTTGTCCCGCATGCCATCTCGCTAAAGCAAGACCAAAATGTCGACGGAAAAAGATATTGAATTGTACATGACGATCACAGTGGTGTTGGGTTTAGAAGACGTAGGGGAAAACCGCAGCCGAGAAAAGCCAGACAACAGGCATTGACATTACCAACCGAAACAGGGCAGGAACAGAGGTACCATGTTCAGGCGAGGTACCTTTCGTGATGATTCAGACACACTTGAGGAAACGGCGGTGGACTCTGAGGGAACCTCGTCACTCCCCGTCTGGTTGTGCCCGTCTTGAGTTGCTTGGCGGCAACCTTCACTCTGTGATCGTTGTGAGACCTTGTGGGTAGAGCAAGCTAGGACGTCTCACAAGGAGCCAACGTTGACACTGAGTTTTAGGGGATCAGGAGAAGGTGCAACCACGGGGGATTGAACGGGAGTGACAGAGGATGATGGCGGCACATAAAGAAGACAATCAGAAATTTAGGTATTTCTTTATTTTTCGAGTGTAGGGTTTGAACGGGGTTATATAGGTGCAGATTCCTCTCCTAAATCTAACTATGGAAACCGTTTTGAAAACGATTGATCACACAGCGAGAAATTTGTTGTTGGTTGGGAGGCTGGAGTCCCGCCCAAGCAGATTGGGGTTGAGGGAGGTTCTGAACGGCTGTGATTATCCCAGCGCAACATGTGCCCAGATCGAACGGCCGTTGCGAAGCCCAAAAGAACTGTTTTTTTCTGGAAGTGCCCCTTTTCTAATTAAAAGGCTATTATCTTAAGAAAATTAGTTACTTAACCAAATAAACTCCGATTAAAGCCAAATTTTTACCAACTGATCACATTAGAGTCTAGAATATTCTAGTGTAACCCATTTTCTATAAAGTTGACTAGAATCATTAATATGATTAAAACAAGATAAAGTTTAGATATTAAATAACTAATTATTTAAAATGAATTAAATCTTGAAATTTTGGTCATCTTATTTAGACATTTTCTCTTTGTGGTAAATTTTCCAGTGCATGGTAATGACTAAAAATATTTAAAATTGAGATATTTATAATATGTGACTATAAATGATATGACATTAGAAAGATTGTAAGCAAGTACTAAAAAAAATAAGGATGTTACAATTGGAGAACTACATGCATCCTCATCCAGTTTAAGCGACATTACCTTATAACTCCCATCAGTAGCATTGAAGGCTACGACTCTACAAGGGTACTCGTCTTCATCGTCGTGATCTTCAAGCCAATGGTGTGCTCCATTGGCGAAAATGGGTGGATTGTAGTAAAAGTCATCAGGTGTCCTCCATGATGAAATTGTCTCAGCTTCTTCCCATGTAGCATTAGTGCCTAAAATGTAAACTTGACACCTATATCTATACTTACACTTGGACAAATATGAAATTGAATTTCTTTATGTGAATATCATTCACAACTTTTTTTAATGATTAGAATGTTGTAGAACATTTTTTACAGTATGTAAGAAAAGAAATCAAATTACTATACCTAAGTAGACGACTTTATTAAACTTGCATGAAGTAAAATTTGACTTCAAAACATTTCTTATGTATATAAATGCAATGAAACGTTAAAATAATTGTGCAAAAATGACATGACTCATTTAACTACAGAAAAGCATATATGGTTAGTAGGTAGTACATATATATGGTTAGTTGGTAGTACATATATACAAGAGGGATTGGGTAGTTTTGTTTGTCATGTAGATATTAAAAGAGGGAGATGGAAGGAGTTAGACATGGATAAAACTCCACTGATAACAAACACAATGAGATATGGTCTTAAATGCTCAACTCATTGTGTGGAAGGTGGAAGAGGTGTCCAATCCTATTGGTAATTATTAGAGAGAAAAAAAGAGAGTAATAAAGATCTTAGTATTACAAGTTTTTATATCTAGTGCTATCAGGTGCGGGAGAAGACTCCTTGGCTCCAAATGACTCAGCAACTAGTAGTTCAATCGCACCAAAACCCCAACGAGGGATCATGAAATTGTGCATGGATGGTAGCATATATTAGAATTCCCCGAGTCAGCAAATTAGGAGATAACCTAATTATTTAATATATAGGGAGAATTTTCTAGGGATTTTATATGATTTTCTATATTGAATTAGTTGTGAGGTCTAATTTATGAAAAATTAGTCCATTCATATAATATACCAAACATGGGGTTGAGAAATCTGATAATGACGTTAATTTTGAAAATTATCTAACATATTAATTCACATTAATATTTAGAGTGATGGTGTAATGAATTTATTATTAAATACAGAAAAGTATTATTGTACCAAAATTGGAGGGGCAACAGCTCAATATCTACTCAAGTACGACATTGGGAGTAAACTTCTAACCAAAAAAGGGTGGCCATTTCTATTTTTATCCCTGTCCAATACTTATTAGCTATTTAGGGATACACCTTAGGGATAATTTAACAAAATACAAAATTTTCTTTCCTTATTCCCAATTCTTAACCTCAAAGTTCACATCATAATTGCTCTATAAAATGTAGAACATCAACTATCCAAAGAAAAAACTAAATTGGCCACATTCAACGTCATAAAAAATTAAATCCAGGACATGCATCAACTATATTTCTTACAGAAAACATTCTCAGATTAAAAACATACTCACTTAAATTTACAACAATCATTTAAATTATTGAGTGTTTGGAATTTTTTAAGCGTAACTTGGAAATTCTAAAGGAATTTTCTCTGATGGAATTACAAAGTGTAAGTTGTTATGCTGTATAATGAGAATGAAGTTATAAATGATACACATACATAGTTCAACTTTTTGTACCTGACTGGTAAAAATGAGTCCAAAACACCAAAATAAAAGTCACGTATACGTAAAAATTTCAACCAAACAAGCTAAAAGCATATTCTAGGATAAGAAGTATAAATCGATAATTGAATTAGAATATAAATAGAGTTTTCTAGGCATACAAAAACTAGCAAATGAACATGCATGTCTGCCATATTATTTACCTCCGTTAAGTTTAAGACGATCCTTACTAATGGATGCTAGCTATAATCTTTCGCTCATCATTAAGTACCTCTTCTGAACCCACCATATCATTGAAAACGGCAACTTCTAGTGTGTATGTTCTTGCACCATCCAAATAGTCCGGCATTTTCTGTATCACAATTTGCTCTTTGCAGTTGTTAAGGTCATACCAGGCAAGGGTGGTTCTATGTAGTGTATAATAATGGGCACCGTCAAGGGCCGCTTTATCCATGGTATATAAAAGCTTCTGATCTTCCATCCAGATGGTTCTCTCCGCTCCTTCGGGAACATAGCCATTCCATATCTTTTCCCAGATCACAACACCATTGACAGCATCAGCTCCATCGTCCACTCTCAACATCCACATCTCAGCAGGATAATTGTACCTGCTTCCGCATTGGACATCAATCGCCCCTTTTAAGCGCACTAGAAGGCACACATTTCCAGAATCCTTGTCCAAGAACATCGTTGGAGAACGACATGTATTCTCATCTAGCTTAAGGGGCATTACTTTATAACTCCCATCAGTAGCGTTGAAGGCTATGACTCTACAAGGGTACTCAGCTTTATCGTCGTGATCTTCAAGCCAATGGTGTACTCCGTTGGCGAAAACGGGTGGATTGTAGTAAAAGCCGCCAGGTGTCCTCCATGACGAAATTATCTCAGCTTCTTCCCATGTAGCATTAGTGCCTAAGGTGTAAACCTGACACCTATCTCCATTGGGCTTACCTGTCGTCATCAGCATCCGGATGACTTTATATTTATGTGTCTGGTGGTCGTATTCCATGCTTGCACACTGGAACAATGCCATTTTGCTACTTCCGTCAAGATTAGTGTCGGTGCTTCCGGGAAGAACTAGGACATCCTGAAACGCCAAGTTTAGGACACGAATGCAAGCACTCGTCACCATCAAGTGTAAGCCTCCACATGGTTGAGTAATGAATTTCGGTTCTATGTCGTAATAGCCATTACAATCCGATTCATTTTTCTTCACAAAAAACCTCTTGATCTGCATCGCTTGTTCCAGCCTCTCATTGCTGCTTCCTTCAACATCGTTAACTATCCATATGTGGTGGCAACCATCAGGGATGTCATCTTCATCTTCAACTTCACCTTCATATAGGTTATAATGAAGGGCAAAGCGCTTTGCTCGGATCGGAGTTAGAATGGATGCATGATGATTTTGATTGTTCTGTGCATAACAAATGTAACTCTTAAAGTAGCGGCTTGCATAGTCACCAGCATGGTTGCATTTCTGTGGGAAGAGAGAAAGAGGTCTAGAGAAATCAGCAGATGGCAACATGTTGTGGCTAGGTAACATCTTGAAGATAACGGCCGACAGCAACATGTTGTGGGCTTGCGGATTGAAGAATTTCGGAGCGAGAGATCAACTTGCTCTGCAGACAGATCAAAGGTTAATCATTTGCAACTTGGACGACAGTATGCAGGCAGCGTGTTGTCGTTGCTAGGTGGGCCGAGGAAAGGCAACCGTCAGCAGGCAAAACTTTCTAGGGAAAGGAACACCTGTGCTCTCTGTGAGTCCTTGACGGTGCCGCGTTGCAAAAGTGGTAAGGAGACGAGGAGTTCGAACATTTTTAGTATTTTGTATATCATTGTACTATATATAATAAACATAATTCTATATTATCGGATTTGCAGGTGAAGCGCTCAAGGGTGATACCTTTCCGTTGCCCTACCCATCACCATCATCTGCAGATTTTACTATGTGATTCCTTGGGCCTGTTAGGGGCAATCTAAGTTATGTTTCTTCTCTTCCTAACCTAATTCTACCTCTCTCTCCTATTTCTCTCACTTTTATAAAGATCTACAAAGGAAATATTTAAAAATGTGTGTGGGAGTGATATCTATGACTATGATGACCCACTAACTTTCATTTTTGAGGTCACATGATTTATGTTATAGTGCGCAAAATTAGCATGACTATCGAGATATTTTGTATGTATGCCATTATCAATCACATCTCTAACTACATGGTTGCCTCCTATAGGCTCTCGCTACAAAAGCACACGACGATGAACAAAGCTTGAGTTAATCCATTAGTATGTATTTTATCACTTGTAAGCATATGGAGATTAACAGTGAGACATATCTATGCTTGTATAAAACAAAAAAAACATGAGCCAATATGTAGGTATAATTAACAAGGAGGATGCCAACCATCATGGTTCAACTAGATGCATAAACCATAGTTGTCTCATGCTTCCTCAGTACTCACTCACATACCACCGCGACATTGTTTATGTACTACATCCTGTCATCCTACTGAGAGGTCCTACCATCCTAGATCATGCTATGTTTCCATAAATTTGTGTCTTTAAGTTTATATATTGTGCTTGCAAACTATGATGACTATTCATTCATTTCGCCATTCAATTGACCTCAAAATCTCCGTCGAAATGGCCATCGAAATTGTTCAGCTTCCTTCTCTCACACATGAGGAGCCCCACCCCCTCACATATCCAATATGAAATATTATTGCATATTTGAGTAGATCTACACTAGTAGATTGTTCTGGTAAAATTTCGCTAAATAATTCGACCATTTGGTCGTCGAAACGCCAGGAATGCATCTGTCGAAATTTATGTTTCTGTGGCTACCGAAACGGCGTCGAAATCGAACATTTTCTTCCTTGACGCCGTGTTCGTGTCCTATATTTTTGAAAATTGCCATGTCCCATGTTAGTACCCGTGTCTGTGTCTGTCTAGAAATGTGTTTCGTGCTTCCTTGCATAAAACTATACGCATAATTTGTAGATTACACAAAATAATTTACTAATGAGTCATCAAGAAGACTTCCTCTCCTCAACCCCTCATTACCTGTGGAGACCCGACACAGGAGGAGTATGAAAATAATTTACTAATAAATATGTGGTTGTATGTAAAAAATACAAGAAATGACAATAACAGACATTTAAGTGTAACCCGTATACATTTATAGTATGAACAATACACATCTAATCATGATAATACATACAACTTGGTATTTTTCTTTCTATTTTCTCTCTTTTTGTTTCTTTTCTTTCTCTCATTAACACGCCTCCCGAGGTACATATAGCATTGCTTTCTACTGTTTCTGCTGTCTTTACTCCTCCCCCCCCTCTCTACAAACAAACTCTTACTAATTTACTATTGAATGAAACAGATCTGCATGCCCATTACTACACACAACTACCAATTCCCAAGACCCTAGTATATAAACGAGTGTGAATTAGCGATGGAGTTGTCCCTGCTGTTTTATATAAAGAAAACTGTATCAACACCCATTCCACCATTATAAGGACGGTTTTTTGAATCTCAAATGTGGTTTTAATGTATTTCTATTGTAGCCATTTTTGCTACACAAACAATATATTGGGCATAGACATGAATTGTTACCATGAATATTTCAGTAAATAAACTCCTAAACTAGGGCGTAAATTATAGGATACAAGTTTTTCCTTTAGTATAATAATATATGCATGTACAATTTGGTGTACTCCCATGTTGACAAGTTTCTAATTTGGTGTTGTATCCATTGTACTTGTACCTATATCCACATCCTCACTCAGTGATGTACTACATATTATATTAGTTCATGAGTTAAGTAATGTGTTTGGGTTTTTTAGACAAAATAATACGTCTGGCTAAAAAGGCCACCAACCTAAATCCAAAAAACAAACCAAGCAAATAATTCTTCCAAGTAGATACAGGTTACTGTGTTCCCTTATGATTGTGGAATTGTGCACAGCACAAGTAGGTTATTCCTGTTGGACCATAGTTGTTGGCTATGCAGTGGATAAGTACTCAGATATTGGTATTTAATTAGTGTTGTAATTCTGAGAATGGCTTTTGCAGTAAAGCCCATCTCCCGTCTGAGAATCTTCATTATGACCAGCATCTGTATCATTGGCATCAAATTGAGAGCCCATTATGGAGTTTAATTTTTTGGGTATGGAATTGTTGGGTTAGATTAATACCCAAGATTAGTGAAAATCGGCGGATAATAATAGCTTTATAATTTTATTGGAATACAGTATCACAAGCAAATACCTGTAATGGTTGTCATTTGTATCTAATCTCAACCAATTGGTGAAGTAGGTCATTGTCTGACAAGTGGGTTGGGATCTCTTATTGAGATAAATATGAGATCAAGATGGGTTAATTCCCGATCCTGCTTTTAGCAGATCCATCCTGCAAACAAAAATACACACATGGATCACATACTTTACCATACTTGTTCACTGCGAATACTCCCAATACATATCTAGACATTGCTGACTCCTCAGAAGGAGTATAATTAGGTGCATCACCTTGTCATCAACCTAATCACAGACGCCGTCTCTCAGGTTTAAGCCCCATACCCCCCTCCCCCAATCCAAGCTCTGAGATGTTCTAACCTCCATCCACTCTGTAAGGTTCCTCACTACCCCTGCACCATCCTCTCTTCCTCTCAAGCATGCTGAACCGAGAGCACCTGTCGAACTCCTCTGTCCCACTCTTTCCACATGCACTCCCTAGAGCACTTGTCACCCCCCCTTATGTTAGCTGTTGTGGGGGTTGGGTGGGATGTGGACAGGTTCGAAGCAGTTGTTACACCTCAGATGAAATTAATGTGCGGGAATGAAGATATGACACCAATGGCAGATGCTAACATATGAATAAACACTCTTTCAGTCTTTCTGAAGGGGTCAAAGTTATCTATATTTGAGGTTAAACAAGATCTCTATAAGACAAGAAAAGGACATCACCGGCCAGACTAAACTCCTTTATGAGAGATGAAGTTTAGAAGGGTGGCTGTAGAGTTGCCAATTTTCCCATAAATGTCAGATGCATTGCTGAATGTCGTGCTATGGGACTGACCAACACCCCTTTCTGTAGGGATAGGATGTTCACCATGGCACTAGGTATCAGAATGTTATCCGATGACAAGCATGGTCGCTGCACAATGCAGTGTCAGCTCTATTTTGGGGAATGAGAGTTCACAGTGGGGTCATTGTGATCTATTTGAGGAAACATCTCTTGAACCAAATGACCACCTATGCGACTGCCAGACTTAAACGTTTTGCATTGAGTTCACAGTGTGGTCATTGTGATCTATTTGAGAAAACATCTCTTGAACCAAATGACCACCTATGCGACTGTCAGACTTAAACGTTTTGCATTCTTCAACTCAGTTTTTTGTGTTTCAGTAACGAAAAAAATGTATTATTATTTCATTCATCACGTTGCTTTTCACTCACAACACATTAGAGATAAATGCTACACAAACGATCATGTGCACAACTGCAGACTGTATGTCCAAATTTGCAGACAGTACACAGTCGAAATAAGAACTACCTGGCAGACTCAAGAACTATAGGCAGACTCAAGCTTTTTGCACCAGAGAAAGAGGGCTGAAAGGAAAGGGTACGGGTACGGCATGAATTTTATCATCTGATGTTGGTGCTAACCTATCGTGCACATCTGCCCCCACACATGCATACATATGTATGCCACACACAGGGTTGCAAACTTGCGACATAATGGCGATCATGTCATGATGCTAAGGAGGATATTTGAAGTTCAATTGCTACAGAGATTGAATTACTACAAGTATTCTAGTTAGTATTTTGATTTATGCTACTGGAGTACTGGTGCATTGTGCTTGTCCTTGATTTTTTGCATCCCTCGTGCTGGGCCTTTGCAAAGTTATGGGATCCTAGAGGGAGTTCTTCCCCTTTGTGCTTTTATGTATAATATAATTATATAACTAGCCCAGTTTGCAGCAACTACTCCAACACAACCATTAGCGACCTTTCTCCACCTTGGATCATCCACGCGGGGTATGGCACCCAAGGGGGGTTCCTCTTAGGTTTCCCATCTATGATGTGAGTGATGGAATAACTCTTAAAACCAATAACTTCGATAAGCATAAGTTGTATCCCATTAGATAGAAAACCTTATAATATATACTTGTAAACCAATACTTTTAAGGGAATATGCCTAGGCGTGCCAAGGGGTTCCACCTTGTTCCAATGTCTTAGGGCCCTTCATTATGGATTTTGAGATCTAATTTGGGTTGCACTATCTCTTTCAAGGGTCCTAGTGCGTGAATTCGTGGTGTTGTATATAATGGTTTACCAACACTCTATTATGGGGCTAGGATAAGGGTACTCTTTTCGTTTCCCACACCCACTTCAATGTAAGCAGGTTCAAGTGGACCTATATACCCATTTTCTCCCGCAGCCCTTACCCCAAGGCTTCCACATACTCCTTACTAAACCAGGCAGAAGGGACATGTTTGTGTGAATGGGTAATGTCAAACTACATTGAAAATATATTATATATGTGATGTTCTTCATAGCAGATCAATCATCTAGAACGAACCAACTGGTTTCCGAGTTAACCACATTTAATGTCATCATTCGCATCAAAGACTTAATAAAAACTCAAGTTATAGACATATTATAAACCTCCTATACAATAAAGATGTAAGTTGTCTTGTCCACACAAATATAACATACATGTGGCTTTTATTTCATCATACACAATCACATAAGCACTCTACCATGTTACTTTTTTAGTATTTGAAGTTTATATGCTGACATAAACGATAATCACAAAGTTTACATATTTTTGTTCATGAGATTTTCATCAATTGGGTTTCCAATGAAGATATCAATCCTTTCTTTTGGGGGTGGAAGAGTCAGGTCAGAAGGCTACTTATTTATCCAACCATCCTTGTGCAGGCATACCCAAAAATACATGAAGTAATATGCCCCACTATATGTCTATATCAGTGGTTAGATTAATCACTGGATACCAAATTTGAGAGTACAAACATAAGAAAAACCTCAAAGCTAGGTGGACATAGAAGAAACATTTGGACTATAGCAAAGGAAGCTTGATAGCCAAACGTCCGAGTGTACAAAATTTTACCAACACTCAACGTTTAGCTTACCAAACCGATGATGCTCTAGTCAAGTATGCTCTTTTGTGTGCACAGAGCTTTGAGATTTTTCCTAACATCCCTAACTTTCTCTCGTCTTTTTTGTTTTGCTCAAGGAACACTGTAGCCAGAGAAATAGTGGACATATTAGTGCATATAATTTTTCCAATATGCCTGTACAAAGAGGGTGGAATGAATAAATTGGCCTCCCAAAATAATTAATGCCTTCACTGTAAAGTGTAAACCTAATTGCAGAGAACATTATGAAGGAAACATATATTTTTTTATAACTTTCATTTATATATCTACATATTGTCCCTTTATTTTACCCAACAGAGCAATGGGTTAGCAAATTATGGGTAGATTGTGACGGGAAAAGAATCTCTTACCCACCATAAATCTATTACCCACCCCTAGTTTGCAATGTGTAGGTTGGGTGAATAAGTATACCCTTAAAAATTTATGGCCCTAAGGCCTATTTCCCATGTCATGGGCCTCACTATCTCGGGCAAGGATAATGGTATATCTGGAAGACTACTGTCCTTGTTAAGGGCTTTGATTGCAATGTGAAGATCATATCAAATATGCAAAGACCCTCTTTCTTGACTATAACACATACCTCTATGCCCATCAATCATGAGATATATAGATGTACAACTAGAACACATTTGAGATACCTTGTTGAGATAATTGATATTAACCAAATTTTAGCAAGTATTAGTTGATGTCAATAATAAATATGTAGCTTTTTTATGTATAAAAAAATGTGTGGCTCCTACCATAAAGTGTATTATATATTTAATTTACAATTCGTGCATGTAAGCATTGACACCCCAGCTTGTTTGCAGTCATCACGAGTTCATCTCTTTCAACAAAACAACCATTTAATATTGAGCCAATATGCAACTGATGCATGTTTAGTACAAAACCAATATATATTTTATCATATTGTTTGTTTGCACAATCTTTGACAAATATTGCATTATTCAATGGGCAATTCTACTTTGTCCTCAATACTAGGCTCTCCCACTTCAGTCCAAATTGCAAGGAATCATGATTTTTTAATTAATTTATATTTATATTGGAAGAATAAGTGAGTGATGCATTATTTTGGTATAGATCAATGTATAGCTTTCTCATGTTCGTCTAATCTGCATTGTGCAATGACATTCATCACCTTAAAAAAATTGCAAAAATACCTATATGACATTCTAATAAGACCTTTTTCTGACTATGCATCCTTTCAAATCATAGGGGCGTTTCAACCAGTGTGATTTACAGAGCAAAATTCTATTAATTAGTTGTTATGTTGGCTTGGTTCATACTATCATCATCTAAGACTCGGTTCCAACCATGTTGAATTCGACTACATGGATCCCTCTCTTCCATTCAACTCTGTTTTGGTTCGTATTGAGATGTAATGAATCCATATTTTGCCTAACTACTCTCTCCCCGTGTTAATTTCAGTCAAACTCTTCCTCTTTTAAGAGTGACGACTCAAAAACTTTACATCAAACTAGGGCATATGCCGATCTTCTCTCAAAAGCCCAAACAATCTAAGGTTACTTGTAGATTGTCCTCAATACTAGTCACTCCCACTTTATTCCTTATATAATATTTCTAACACAATCTTTTCTCATCTTTTCATACATCAACCTTTGTGTTTTTATTTCTTCTTCCGCCATTAGCATTTTTGCCACATTCATCTTGTGAGCATCTTGTTTTTTCAAGGCCTAACATTCATGACCACAAAACATGGTTGGGTACATAGTAGTTCTATAAAAAATTCATATTGAGATGTACTGAATCCATATTTCCCTTAAGTCGGCTTTCCCCAAGTTTATTTCAGAAAACCTCTTCCTCTTTTAAGAGTGACCGACTCAAGAACTTTACATCAAATTACGGCATATGCCGATTTTCTCTACAAAAGCCCATGTTAGTTTCAGTCAAACTCTTCCTCTTTTAAGAGTGACGACTCAAAAACTTTACATCAAACTAGGGCATATGCCGATCTTCTCTCAAAAGCCCAAACAATCTAAGGTTACCTATAGATTGTCCTCAATACTGGTCACTCCCACTTTATTCCTTATATAATATTTTTTTTTTAGGGAAAAGCCAAACTTTCATTTAAACACCAGCATCAGACAAAATGAGGTTCTCAATCAGTGGAGGGATGCAGTCCCCCGCTGATCTCCTAATTAAGGTGCCCTCCCTCGCCAAAGTGGCAATGGAATGAGCCACCTTATTATAGGACCTATTAACGAAGGAAAAAGAAGCAGCAGTAAAGGAAGAGGCGACATGGCGAATATCGTCAACTAAAAGGCCTAAGTGGTCTGGATCACTGGAGTTACCAGCTAGAGCGTTGAACAGGATCTGGGAGTCCATTTCGCACACCAAGTGGCCGTGTGCATGCGTCCTCGCTTGCAGTGAAGGAGGGCCTGAGCTTCCCCCATTTCAACCGGGCCAGAAAAAGCTCTCTGTTCTGAGATGATCTCAACTGCCTTTCCATTACAGTCTCGAATGATGCCCCCTATTCCAATCTTTCCTTGCTTACCCATAGCTACATCTAAACGGGGTAAAGTTAATTCTCTCAAGCTTGCTCATTCCCCACAGGAAAAAGTCTAGCAAGTCGAGGAAGCCCTTTTTGCCGAAGAACCCTGAAGTAATTTCTAAAACAGCCATCATACCAGATAAGATGAGAACTCTTAGTTTAGGTAAATCACCCAAAGTTAGTAGCTGACTCATGTATTTGCAATCATCTAGCTTCATCCACACCAACCTTGTCTATCTCAGCCTCTGTCCCATTGCATCACAGCCATGTACTCAATACAGGGCTGCATGATGGATGCAAAGCTGTTCTCCGAATATATGACTGAGGTAAATTGAAATTTTCCTTTTGAAATCTGCTGGAAATACATATCCTTGACTTCAGATATGGTAGTTGGATAGTATGGTACATGGGAACATGTTAATGATAGATTACTAGTCTTTGTTTACCATATTGGTCAACTTATGGATACTATAAGTACTTAATGAAACAAAAAAGTGAAGAAGGTTTCAGGTAGGACTAATCTAGAAATCTGACATCATGTTTTTTTCTATTAGCAAGAGGGATAGTGAGAAATTTATTGATTTCATTTATCATCATGGGGGGTTTTGTTGAGTCTTTACTATAGATGTAAAAGTACTTATATGCTTGTATGATATCAACAGGATGTACCTAATTCAGTTTTTGGAACTGCGTATTCACATTATGGGTTTACACAAGATAACTTTTGCTAACCATTTTTGTAGCTACATTCTAGATATGATTGATTGTGTCATGCTTTAAAAGCAAGGCATCACTGCATATAATGGTAGTGCTAGGGGGTTGACTTGTCTGAAGGGAAATGGTGATGAGCTCATTTATGTGAAATTCCCTAACGTATAAAGATATTTGTATAGAACATATATTTTTTATTATCGTCCCTGATTATGGGTTCTCTGAACCGGTCCACTCTCCTTTTCCACCTGCTTGTAGACCGGCTAGTTATAATCCCAACAAGCTTTTGATAAGGGGCATTGATTCAAGAACTTTCCATTCAAAAAGCTCATATAGGGGTGAGCAAATCTCGGTCCAGACCGCAAAACCGGACCGGACTGTCCATTCGGTCCGATCCTGTCCTAAACCGAATACGAAGTCAGTGGGGTCTGCGGTCCTTATAATATGTATTTTCGGTCTTCGGTCCGGTCTAAAACCGGAAAAACCGTAAATCAGACCGTGAACCGGTTTGCTGAGTTAATTTCTTTAACAATCTTCGGTCCGGTCGTGTCTCGCGTAAATAAACTCCCTATGACTCATGAACTATCCAATTCCAACAGGACCAACACACACAGTCGACTAGGGCACCGCAGCGGCGACGCGAGAGCACCAAGTTCCCAGCGACCAGCCACCCCACAGTCCTCTTCCACGCCGGTCATCAACAACCGTCAACTCATGCCAATCACATTAGTCGACCACTGCTCCCAACTCAACCCCCGCTCCTAGCTCAACCCCTGTTGTTGCTGGCTTCCTAATTGTGCAGAGGGCAGCACACCTGCTTATGTAGCGGGCAGTGCGATCCGACATACTGACGAGCGAATGCGTCCCAGATTCAATTTTAGTTTTGTAGATCGCACCATACTTGCTGATAGACCTGACTTCTTCAACCGTTCAACCTCGAGGACAGCGATTTCAGACCATGTGCCGTTCTTTCTGTCTGTAAAATACCGGCTACTTCTACTTGCTGGTAATCGTCAACCAATTATTCATTTTAGTTGTCGTTCTACTGGGCCTCTCTTTTCCTTTTCCTGTTCTCGTATCTTCTTTTAAAAATGTTAAATGCTTGGGGGTGGAAGGGGATTCATGGGCTGATTTCAAAGATGAATTCAGTAAACTCCAAACTGCTATGACAACCTTTGTTAAATTTTGTATAAGAATTCGTATTGTCCCACCAGCCACCAGGGATCTAAGGGTGTCATAGATTAACTGTGAGCTTGTTCTTGCTCATGCTTTGATGAGAAGTAAGAAGAACATGCTCAGTAATTTTTGGCTTACCATTCTGTTATATACTTTTGCAGGTTGCCTAATTATAGTTTTGCTAGCTATAGCAAATAAACTAGAGATCAATGCAAACGAAGAGTACCTCTTTGATTTCATACTGCTCGAAATTTCATCTTAGTGGTCATGTGATTTTTGTGTTTAAGTAGATAGTGATAGTTTGTTTTTAGTTTATAACAACGGTGCTTACAACTTACATTTGTGCAACGTACAACTGAATATCAAAAATTTTGTGCAACGTACAGCTGAATACCAAAATTTCAAACATCAATCACATTATTCGGTGCAAACGGTCCAATTCCATTTTTGGCTGGAACAACTAGTACGAGTGTCTCGTATCCTCCCATAGATAAATGTTCAGCTGTGATGATAAATATTGAGCTGTGATGCTCTCTGCCTTTTCATTTTGAGGGTAATTTGTTTGTAGTGTCCAGTAAGCTATTCATGTGCTACATGACAGTTTGTATCTTTCCCATCATGATCTATTGAGTATATAGTTAGGCTTTCTCAATAAAAAATCATGTACGGGTTGACACATGCTAGCTTCTCCAACCCGGCCACAGTGGCTTCCATATACCCCAATACAAATCGTTTTCTGATTTAGAAGTTTCTGGTGGTAGTGTCCAGCCTAAATCGATGCCTTCCTGATCCAGAAGCTCAGAATTCACAAAGCTCCCCTTCCTCCAATAAATCTGATCGGTGTATCTGTCGTTATATTGGTTCGTTACCTCCTCTTCAATATATTACTTTCTTTTATTTAGTTTCTTGGTTCCAGATCCGTTACATCCTCTCAAAATTGCTTTCTTTGTTTTGTTTCTAAGTTCCAAATCCATTCTCTTCCTCCAACTTTAGGATCTTTTATTTTTCTGTTGGCTGCCATTGATCTAGACCATGGTTCTCCTATTATGATTGTCATAATACGATTCTTCTCTTCGAACAATTGTGGACTTGTTCCCAGTATAAAATAAGACGATAACCAATTTTGCAGTCAGAAAAATGCCATTTTACTAATGAACAGTGGATTGATTTATTCATAATGGCGATTGAGAAATGAACAATGACAACATTCTATTGTCTCCTCTTAGAATCAAGTAAAACAATTTCATTGTACATCTAGTAGTCAAATGAGTACAGAACCGTATATCTGTAGACCCGCAGTGTATATCCGCATGCAATTCGGGTCCGGGTATGTGCGGGTTAATTTGGTTTTAAGTAATGCCGGTCTGGACCCGCACCCTCTAAATTAAACGGGTATGGGTATGGTCAGACCCGCACCGTACCGGCATTGTTTACTGCCCTAATTTTGACGCCATTTCCTATGTGTCAAAAAATAAATAGTTATAGAAATTTTGACAAATTTGTTATTGTAGACACAACCATCATACCTCAATAACCGCATTTTTTGATTATGTATACACATACCTTTTATTAACTTTTTTGGATATTTATACTTGTTCCACCCTCTTATTTGCTAACAAGTTCTCACAATTAGTTATTTGGATAATAAATTCATATTTATTTTGTACAGTGTCCAAAGTAGCCAAACAACACAGATTAAGGGTATTATGTGTTGAAGTACATGAGAGACATCGTTGATGCGAGAATTAGAAATATTCCTAAATGTGTAAGCTACTTATCATTATATTCTTTTAGTTTTGTTCAAATTTTTAAATAAATTGAAAAAATAACAATATGTTGATATATTTGTCATATGATTGCAGTATTATTCGAAGTATATTGGTTGTTGCTTCAACCAAGAAGAAATCGATGAGGTCCGAAATGAGTGGGCGACGTGTTCTTGAGCACGCATAAGATTACGTGACATGAGGGGCAGACATTTATTCTTTAGCACAGACCAATGTGAAATTTTGTTTGTCTGTTTTCAGTTCGATTCTAGAGTGGATACTCAGTACTTTGTATTATTCAATCTTTGTATGGATGATAGAATATTTATTAAATCCAGTACGAGTTTCTCTCAAGGTTTGATTGAAAATTTGTTCAATTATGTGCTTGTTTGTGAAATGAAAAAAGTATAATTTCATATTTATTATAATTTATTAATAATATGGTTAATTTGATTAATAAAATTGGTTCGATATAAGACCTATCAAACTCTAATAAAGACAACAGTTAATGATATGTTGTAAAATGTATGATACTACAACAAACAACACATGTTGTGCTATCCATACTTATTACAACAGGTGTGTCTAGAAAAAACACACATATTACAACAGGTGTTTCCAGTGAACTACAACATGCATAACATGTTGTGTAAAATGTGTGTATTACAACAGACACGCAACATGTTGTATAAACAACCCTATTACAACGGTTGAATGTATGGAAAGACAACATGCTTCAACTGTTGTATAAACCTACTTATTACAACGGGTGCACTACATGTTGTAATAAACCTACCTATTACAACAGATGTGTTTAGTGAAAGACACCATGCTTTAACTGTTGTATAATATATATTACAACGGATAAACCACATGTTGTAAAAAGCACCCGTATTACAACGTGTGTGTATAGCAAAAGACAACGTAGTTCAACTATTGTATAATATATATTACAACGGGTGCACCACAT
The DNA here is from genome assembly GCA_963693085.1 of Alisma plantago-aquatica. Taxonomy (NCBI): domain Eukaryota; kingdom Viridiplantae; phylum Streptophyta; class Magnoliopsida; order Alismatales; family Alismataceae; genus Alisma; species Alisma plantago-aquatica. The sequence goes on along the minus strand of OY856411.1, from coordinate 969,861,776 downwards.
GTTGTATAAAATACCCATATTACAACAGGTCATTCATTAAAAGACAACATGTTTTAACTATTGTATAAAATACATGTATTACAACATGCAATCACATGTTGTATAAAGTACCCCCATAAGACCACGTGATCTAATACAACGGTTAACACCTGTTGTAAAATGGAAAAATGAACTGTTGTAAAAAGCATTTTCTGTAGTAGTGTTCTGTATGTACTTGAAAATCTAAATGAAGCTAACTATTGCATTAAGGGAACACTCAAAATCTAATAATTTAGACCACTCGTCTAATTATAATAGAATGACTAGAATTCAAAGGCATGGCCCACTTACCTGTAGTAAGCCAAACTCCTATCCACGCTATACCTCTGCAAACTGGATCTAACTCTGTCCTGAAAACCCCGAATGATTTTATCAGATCACGTATCTTTTTTTCCTCACCATATTTAGGGTCATTAGAATACTCTTTGGGTTATTGTCACATCCATCTTTACATACACCAAGGTGTACGGGTATTATGTCATTTATATCCATTTAACGTAGTATAGCTAGTGGTTAAAGTCATCTTAATGATATATCATAATGCCTTAGTATTAATAATGCCTTAGTATTAAGGTTGGGACAAAACTATAGAGCTAGGTAAGATCACGATTCAGATTTCTTGGTTACAACAGTAGTTAATGGGCCAAAAATTATTATACTACTCATTATTAGCCTTTCGATTAACACATAAGTTAGTAATATAATATTGTAATATCATACAAATTAGTCATCTCTTAGGACTCAACTCATTGTCCATTCCAAAGAAGAAGAAAAACGCGGCCGAGATTACGGACATATGCTTTGGATCCGTGATTTCAATTCAGAAAGTTTGTACTGGATTCACAACAATACCATATGCTTTAGCATATATAAATATAGGTCATATTTGATGAGATTAACCATTCGACATCAGAACTGGGTGATAGCGCATGAATATATTGTCTCAGGATTAGTAGTCGTATAGTAGTATGTCTAGCAGTCACGATGCAATAATAGGTAATACATGCGCAAAGACGGAACAGAACCAAACTCAGCAGTGTAACAACTGGTTGCTATTAGCTCTCAAGCAGAGACCGTGTTCATCTATCATTCACGGTGATGGAGAACACGTGGAACATTAACTCAACTGGCTTGTTCCAGTAGACATTTCCACTGAACAAGGTCGGGGGTCCACCTACAATGGTTGAACACAGGAAAAACAAGGGAAAATGGGTGGAAGACCGAGACACAAGGAAGGGAACTCGTGTCGTTGCTATTAGTCTGAAACACCTATGCAGAAACCACACAACCGAAGAGCCGGCCGCATGCCATCTCGCTAAAGCAAGACCAAAATGTCGACAGAAAAAGATATTGAATTGTACATGACGATCACGGTGGCGTTGGGTTTAGAAGACGTAGGGGAAAACCGCAGCCGAGAAAAGCCAGACAACAGGCATTGACATTACCAACCGAAACAGGGCAGGAACAAAGGTACCATGTTCAGGCGAGGTACCTTTCGTGACGATTCAGACACACTTGAGGAAACGGCGGTGGACTCTGAGGGAACCTCGTCACTCCCCGTCTGGTTGTGCCCGTCTTGAGTTGCTTGGCGGCAACCTTCACTCTGTGATCGTTGTGAGACCTTGTGGGTAGAGCAAGCTAGGACGTCTCACAAGGAGCCAATGTTGACACTGAGTTTCAGGGGATCAGGAGATGGTGCAACCACGGGGGATTGAACGGGGGTGACAGAGGATGATGGCGGCACAGAAAGAAGACAATCAGAAATTTAGGTATTTCTTTATTTTTTGAGTGTAGGGTTTGAACGGGGTTATATAGGTGCAGATTCCTCTCCTAAATCTAACTATGGAAACCGTTTTGAAAACGATTGATCACACAGCGAGAAATTTGCTGTTGGTTGGGAGGCTGGAGTCCCGCCCAAGCAGACTGGGGTTGAGGGAGGTTCTGAACAGCTGTGATTATCCCAGCGCAACATGTGCCCAGATCGAACGGCCGTTGCGAAGTCCAAAAGAACTGTTTTTTTCTGGAAGTACCCCTTTTCTAATTAAAAGGCTATTATCTTAAGAAAATTAGTTACTTAACCAAATAAACTCCGATTAAAGCCAAATTTTTACCAACTGATCACATTAGAGTCTAGAATATTCTAGTGTAACCCGTTTTCTATAAAGTTGACTAGAATCATTAATATCGTTAAAACAAGATAAAGTTTAGATATTAAATAACTAATTATTTAAAATGAATTAAATCTTGAAATTTTGGTCATCTTATTTAGACATTTTCTCTTTGTGGTAAATTTTCCAGTGCATGGTAATGACTAAAAATATTTAAAATTGAGATATTTATAATATGTGACTATAAATGATATGACATTAGAAAGATTGTAAGCAAGTACTAAAAAAAATAAGGATGTTACAATTGGAGAACTACATGCATCCTCATCCAGTTTAAGCGACATTACCTTATAACTCCCATCAGTAGCATTGAAGGCTATGACTCTACAAGGGTACTCGTCTTCATCGTCGTGATCTTCAAGCCAATGGTGTGCTCCATTGGCGAAAATGGGTGGATTGTAGTAAAAGTCGTCAGGTGTCCTCCATGATGAAATTGTCTCAGCTTCTTCCCATGTAGCATCAGTGCCTAAAATGTAAACTTGACACCTATATCTATACTTACACTTGGACAAATATGAAATTGAATTTCTTTATGTGAATATCATTCACAACTTTTTTTAATGATTAGAATGTTGTAGAACATTTTTTACAGTATGTAAGAAAAGAAATCAAATTACTATACCTAAGTAGACGACTTTATTAAACTTGCATGAAGTAAAATTTGACTTCAAAACATTTCTTATGTATATAAATGCAATGAAACGTTAAAATAATTGTGCAAAAATGACATGACTCACTTAACTACAGAAAAGCATATATGGTTAGTAGGTAGTACATATATATGGTTAGTTGGTAGTACATATATACAAGAGGGATTGAGTAGTTTTGTTTGTCATGTAGATATTAAAAGAGGGAGATGGAAGGAGTTAGACATGGATAAAACTCCACTGATAACAAACACAATGAGATATGGTCTTAAATGCTCAACTCATTGTGTGGAAGGCGGAAGAGGTGTCCAATCCTATTGGTAATTATTAGAGAGAAAAAAAGAGAGTAATAAAGATCTTAGTATTACAAGTTTTTATATCTAGTGCTATCAGGTGCGGGAGAAGACTCCTTGGCTCCAAATGACTCAGCAACTAGTAGTTCAACCGCACCAAAACCCCAACGAGGGATCATGAAATTGTGCATGGATGGTAGCATATATTAGAATTCCCCGAGTCAGCAAATTAGGAGAAAACCTAATTATTTAATATATAGGGAGAATTTTCTAGGGATTTTATATGATTTTCTATATTGAATTAGTTGTGAGGTCTAATTTATGAAAAATTAGTCCATTCATATAATATACCAAACATGGGGTTGAGAAATCTGATAATGACGTTAATTTTGAAAATTATCTAACATATTAATTCACATTAATATTTAGAGTGATGGTGTAATGAATTTATTATTAAATACTGAAAAGTATTATTGTACCAAATTTGGAGGGGCAACAACTCAATATCTACTCAAGTACGACATTGGGAGTAAACTTCTAACCAAAAAAGGGTGGCCATTTCTATTTTTATCCCTGTCCAGTACTTATTAGCTATTTAGGGATACACCTTAGGGATAATTTAACAAAATACAAAATTTTCTTTCCTTATTCCCAATTCTTAACCTCAAAGTTCACATCATAATTGCTCTATAAAATGTAGAACATCAACTATCCAAAGAAAAAACTAAATTGGCCACATTCAACGTCATAAAAAATTAAATCCAGGACATGCATCAACTATATTTCTTACAGAAAACATTCTCAGATTAAAAACATACTCACTTAAATTTACAACAATCATTTAAATTATTGAGTGTTTGGAATTTTTTAAGCGTAACTCGGAAATTCTAAAGGAATTTTCTCTGATGGAATTACAAAGTGTAAGTTGTTATGCTGTATAATGAGAATGAAGTTATAAATGATACACATACATAGTTCAACTTTTTGTACCTGAGTGGTAAAAATGAGTCCAAAACACCAAAATAAAAGTCACGTATACGTAAAAATTTCAACCAAACAAGCTAAAAGCATATTCTAGGATAAGAAGTATAAATCGATAATTGAATTAGAATATAAATAGAGTTTTCTAGGCATACAAAAACTAGCAAATGAACATGCATGTCTGCCATATTATTTACCTCCGTTAAGTTTAAGACGATCCTTACTAATGGATGCTAGCTATAATCTTTCGCTCATCCTTAAGTACCTCTTCTGAAGCCACCATATCATCGAAAACGGCAACTTCTAGTGTGTATGTTCCTGCACCATCCAAACAGTCCGGCATTTTCTGTATCACAATTTGTTCTTTGCAGTTGTTAAGGTCATACCAGGCAAGGGTGGTTCTATGTAGTGTATAATAATGGGCACCGTCAAGGGCCGCTTTATCCATGGTATATAAAAGCTTCTGATCTTCCATCCAGATGGTTCTCTCCGCTCCTTCGGGAACATAGCCGTTCCATATCTTTTCCCAGATCACAACACCATTGATAGCATCAGCTCCATCGTCCACTCTCAACATCCACATCTCAGCAGGATAATTGTACCTGCTTCCGCATTGGACATCAATCGCCCCTTTTAAGCGCACCAGAAGGCACACATTTCCAGAATCCTTGTCCAAGAACATCGTTGGAGAACTACATGTATTCTCATCTAGCTTAAGGGGCATTACTTTATAACTCCCATCAGTAGCGTTGAAGGCTACGACTCTACAAGGGTACTCAGCTTTATCGTCGTGATCTTCAAGCCAATGGTGTACTCCGTTGGCGAAAACGGGTGGATTGTAGTAAAAGCCGCCAGGTGTCCTCCATGACGAAATTATCTCAGCTTCTTCCCATGTAGCATTAGTGCCTAAGGTGTAAACCTGACACCTATCTCCATTGGGCTTACCTGTCGTCATCAGCATCCGGATGACTTTATATTTATGTGTCTGGTGGTCGTATTCCATGCTTGCACACTGGAACAGAGACATTTTGCTACTTCCGTCAAGATTAGTGCCGGTGCTTCCGGGAAGAACTAGGACATCCTGAAACGCCAAGTTTAGGACACGAATGCAAGCACTCGTCACCATCAAGTGTAAGCCTCCACATGGTTGAGTAATGAATTTCGGTTCTATGTCGTAATAGCCATTACAATCCGATTCATTTTTCTTCACAAAAAACCTCTTGATCTGCATCGCTTGTTCCAGCCTCTCATTGCTGCTTCCTTCAACATCGTTAACTGTCCATATGTGGTGGCAACCATCAGGGATGTCATCTTCATCTTCAACTTCACCTTCATATAGGTTATAATGAAGGGCAAAGCGCTTTGCTCGGATCGGAGTTAGAATGGATGCATGATGATTTTGATTGTTCTGTGCATAACAAATGTAACTCTTAAAGTAGCGGCTTGCACAGTCACCAGCATGGTTGCATTTCTGTGGGAAGAGAGAAAGAGGTCTAGAGAAATCAGCAGACGGCAACATGTTGTGGCTAGGTAACATCTTGAAGATAACGGCCGACAGCAACATGTTGTGGGCTTGCGGATTGAAGAATTTCGGAGCGAGAGATCAACTTGCTCTGCAGACAGATCAAAGGTTAATCATTTGCAACTTGGACGACAGTATGCAGGCAGCGTGTTGTCGTTGCTAGGTGGGCCGAGGAAAGGCAACCGTCAGCAGGCAAAACTTTCTAGGGAAAGGAACACCTGTGCTCTCCGTGAGTCCTTGACGGCGCCGCGTTGCAAAAGTGGTAAGGAGACGAGGAGTTCGAACATTTTTAGTATTTTGTATATCGTTGTACTATATATAATAAACATAATTCTATATTATCGGATTTGCAGGTGAAGCGCTCAAGGGTGATACCTTTCCGTTGCCCTACCCATCACCATCATCGCACGGGCAACAGGCAAACATGTGACGGGTAAATAATTTGCTTTTCAATATTCTATCTTACCGGGTAAAGGTGATGGGTAAATGAGTAGCATCCTGTCCATTTACACATCTACTAATATACATCTTTATTTAATCAGACGAACACTCAATAATAAAATTTTGTTTATATAGAGAAATAAAAGCTTTGTCTTAGTATTTAATAATATATTCAACTTTTAAAACCTTTTTAAATTCGTTTATGATCTATGATTTCTATTTTTTTTCAAACAATTTAGTGATGTCTGTGTTAGACAAAGCAAATACGTATGGTATCAGGTACAGAATCAAAGGGAGCAGGCATGGCCATGATTCTCCAATAAAAATAAATATAAACATATATATATATACATATTTTACATATATTTGTAAGGTATATAATAATATGTAATATTATAACGGATACTTCACACAAATATAGAATTCGTGTAATAGTTTGCAGTTGCATTCTTGTACTAGAGGTCGTATGTTCAATTTTAAGTTAAAACATTATATATTTCTTCTCGATACATACATAATACAATCACTATGTATGTCATTTCACACAAAAATAGACAAATAAAAATTGATGTTGATACCGATAGTGGCGGACCCGTGCTCTAACCACACGTGGTCGTGTCCTCGCCCAATGTGGGTCAAACCTTCAATATACGAAATGTTTTAATTACATATAGCATCAATGGTCTCAACTATCATTTTTGCGTGTAGTATGATACTTAAAAATTAATGCATGGTATAATTAACGACAACAGTTTTCAGTCATCGTGCATAAAAATTGGAAATTCCAATAGACTACACACCCAAATATACAATAGTAAATGAATGTCCTCTCTCCCTCTCAACACATAATTATTATATAGAATATTTAACGCATATGAAATAAATGCACAAGGGTAATTAATTATGACACTTTCAAGTTATCATAGACATACACGAAAAGAGAGATATAAACACAGAGATACGTTTTGACCTAATTGTCTTGTTACTCCTTAAAATAAAAATATAATTATCTAATAAATCAAAACTTAATATTCTATATTATAAACAAAAGATAGAGAAATAGACCATCCCTGATTGAAAATAATTGCCTAAATTATATAAAAATTCAGTAAACTATAAAAATAATAGAAAGAGAGCTTATTCAGATAAGGAAAGTGGTGTAGACAAAATAAATTCATACTAAATTAAAGAATAAATTTATAATATGATTATAGTAAATAGGTCTTCTGGATTGATTAAAAATGAGATATATAGAACATTCACCAAATTTCAATATATTTTTTCCTTTGTAGTAAGTCCTAAACATATTTAATCTTAACAACATATAAATCTCTTAATAAAAAAAATAACATCTTTAAATATTGCAGATTCACTGATCTTTTTGTGTTGCATGAGGAGAAATATGTCATGATTCTTTCCATATATTTCTTTTAAAATTATTCTAATGGAATTTAATTTTAAAAAATTATACTAGAGTTCTAAATAAGTTCTTTCAGAATGACTTATGAATTGCCTCAACTAATTGAAGCTTGGACAACAAGAAACGACGATATATTAGAAACTCTTGAATATAGGAATAAGTGATGTTGCGTTATAAATAATGTCACAACAAGAAATGCCTCGTGCAACCTTGTTTGTAAGTTTTATAGACTTTATTGTGTTAGACATTATAAATTATGGTTTTTATCATTTTAAGCCTAAAAATTACAATATACAAATAATGAAATAGTGCATAAATCTTTCGTACACATGTATCTTTTTGTTGTGCATGACATCAATGCCCACCATCATCCAAGGAGGATAATACTCAAAATTTAATTCAAGGAGTAATCCATAATAACAGTTATAAATCATTTTGTATGAAAATTTAAAAGTCCAATACATTGTCTATCAAGCCATAATAAAGAGGTCTGCTCTCTCCCTCTCAACCCCAATTATCATATAGAATATTCAATACATATGAATTAATGCGCAGAATAATTAAGAATGGCAGTTTCAAATCACCACACAGAGGATCAAATTACGTTGGACAAAAAATATAGGATCAATGAGTCAATCATACAATAAAGAGAGGGAAAGAGCCCATCTCAAGCTATCTAAAGAAAGAGAAGTTTATCAAACTATGAAAAATAATGAAAAAAGAGTTTTAGGTAAAGAACAAGATGTTGACTAAATAAATTCATATTTAATATTCAAATCAAACTAGAATATCATTATAGCGGATGCAAGGTTTTTTTTATTTAACTTAAAATGAAAAAATAGAACACCCTTCTAATTTTGATATTTAATCTTACTAATATGTCCTGATGTATTTAAACTCAACTACATACGAGCGTATAAGTAAAGAATAATGTCATCTTTATGTATTGTGTATTAGCTCATCTTTGTAATTGTATGAGCAAACTGTTGTTGGGCTTCTCACTATTACTTTTTTTAAAGATTTATTTAGTCGTACTTCGGACAAGCCTAGTACATGTAAGTTGATGGAATTTAAGTTTAAAAAATTAAACCACAGTACTTAGAAGATGAACCCCATATAATTCATAAATTGCGTCAATGTCTAAATAACAAGTAATTATGGTATATCGTGAAAAGTAATGTGACCGAGTGGGCTATCCAATTTCCCTTGCTCGTCAAGGAATTTTCGTCGAACCTCTTTCATCATGTGAATCTTTTTTTTATAAGACTACGAGTCTTAAGACCTCATCGATAGAAAAATACGAAACTTGCATACCATGATCACATTGTTTACATCCTAATTTTATTTTATTAATTTTGGTTCTATGCATACTTTCCACGTTTAGCTTCGGTGTTAGTTTTCAGATTTTACATCGTGCTGCCAATCGGATATCAAAAATGTCTATGTGTTTGTTTTTCATGTGTCTGTGTGTTTGATTCTCTAGCTGCTGTGGTAGCCCTCTTTGCACGCAGTTGAGATTTTTTTTTAAATTAGAGCTTTAATTATTATTCATCTTGGGCTCTGTACCAGGCTTTGTTTTAGTATTTAATAATATATTCAACTTTTAAAACCTTTTTAAATTCATTTATGATCTACGATTTCTATTTCTTTTCCAACAATTTAGTGATGTCTATTTTAGACAAAGCAAGTACGTATGGTATCAGGTCGGTACAGAATCAAAGGGAGCAGACAGAGACAGGGCCATGATTCCCTAAAAAAACACATACACACTAATATATATATATATATATATATATATATATATATATATATATATATATATTTATATATATATGTATATATATATGTATATATATATATTACATATGATTTTAAGGTATATAATAATATATAATATTATAAAAGATACTTCACACAAATATAGAATCCGTGCAATAGTTTGCGGTTGCATTCTTGTACTAGAGGTCATATGTTCAAATTTAAGTTAAAATATTATATGTTTCTTCGGGATACATGCATAATACAATCAATATGCATGTCATTTCACACAAAAATAGACAAAAAAAATTAATCTTGGCACCGATAGTGGCGGACCCATGCTCTGACCACATGTGGTCGTGGCCTCACCCAATCTGGGTCAAACCTTCAGTATACCATTTGCTTTAATTAAACATAGCATCAATGGTCTCAGCTTTCGGCGTGCAATATGATACTTAGAAATTAATGCATGGTATAATTAACCACAACAGTTTTCAACCATCGTGCATAAAAATTGGAAATTCCAATAGACTACACACCCAAACATGCAATAGTAAATGAATGTCCTCTCTCCCTCTCAACGCATAATTATTATATAGAATATTTAACACATATGAAATAAATGCACAAGGGTAATTAATTATGACACTTTCAAGTTGTCTTACACGAAAAGACTGATATAAACACAGACATATGTTTTATACTAATTGTCTTGTTACTCTTTAAGATAAGAAGATAATTATCTATTAAACCAAAACTTAATATTCTATATTATAAACTAAAGAGAGAGAAATAGACCATCTTTGATTGAATATAACTGTCTCAATTAAATAAAAAATCAGCAAACTATAAAAATAATAGAAAGAGAGCTTATTTAGATAAGGAAAGTGGTGTAGACAAAAAAAATCATATAAAATTAAGGAATTAATTTATAATATGATTATAGTAAATAGTCTTCTAGATTAATTAAAAATGAGACATGTAGAACATCCACCAAATTTTGATATTTTTTTCTTTGTAGTAAGTCATAAACATATTTAATCTTAACTACAAACAAATCTCTTAATAAAAAAAAGTAACATCTTTAAGTATTGCACATTCACTGATCTTTTTGCATTTTATTAGGAGAATCATGTTATGATTCTTTCCATATATTTTTTTAAATTCTTCTAATGGAAATTAATTTTAAGAATTATACTAGAGTTCTCAATAGGTTCTTTCATAATGACTTACGAATTGCATCAACTAATTGGAGCGTCGACAACAAGGAACGAAGGTATACTAGAAACTCTTGAATATAGGACTAAGTGATGTTGAGTTATAAATAATGTCACAACAAGAAATGCCTCGTGCGACCTTGCTTGTAAGATTTATAGACTTTATTGTGTTAGACATTATAGATTATGGTTTTTATTATTTTAACACTAAAATTACAATATCTCAAATAATAAAATAGTGCCTAAATCTTTCGCATACACATATCTTTTTGTTTTGCTTGACATCAATACCCACCAACATCCAAGCAGTATAATACTCAGAATTTAATTCAAGGGGAAATTCATAATAACAGTTTTAAGTCATTTAGTATGAAACTTTAAAAGTTCAATACATTGCCTGCTCAGTCATGTGATAATAAAGAGGTATGCTCTCTCCCTCTCAACCCCAATTATCATATAGAATATTCAATACATATGAATTAATGCATAAAATAATTAAGAATGACAGTTTCAAATCACCACACAAAGGATCAATTTTTTTTTAAATGACTGGAGTCTGCTTCTTAAAGAGAGAAACATAAATATCTCAACAACTAAAAACATAAAATATTATGTGGGACAAAAAATATAGGATCAACGAGTCAATCATACAATAAAGATAGGGAAAGAGCCAATCTCTAATAGAAAATAAGCTATCTAAAGAAAGAGAAGTTTAACAAACTATGAAAAATAATGAAAAGAGAGTTTTAGGTAAAGAACAAGGTGAGACTAAATAAATTCATATGTAATATTCGAATCAAACTAGAATATTATTATAGTAGTTGCGAGTTTTTTTTTATTTAACGTAAAATAAGAAAGATGGAACATGCTCCTAATTTTAATATTTATTCTTAGTAATATGTCCTGAATGTATTTAAACTCAACTACATATGAGCGTATAAGTAAAGAATAATGTCATCTTTATGTATTGTGGGTTAGCTCGTCTTTTCTATGTATGAGTAAAATGTTGTCATGCTTGTCTCCATGTCTTTTTTTCAAAGATTTATTAGACAAGCCTAGCACATGTAAGCTAATGGAATTTAAGTTTTAGAAATTAAACCACAGTTCTCAAAAAATGAATCCCATATAATTCATAAATTACATCAACGTCTAAATAACAAGAAATTATGGTATATCGTGAAAAATAATGTGACCGAACTGGCTATCCAATTTCCCTTGCACGTCAAAGAATTTTCTCCAAACCTCTTTCATCATGTGAATCATTTTTTTGATAAAACTACGAGTCTTAAGATCTCGTTTATAGAAAATATGAAACTTGCATACCACAATCACATCGTTTATATCCTGATTTTATTTTATAAATTTTGGTTCTATCCATATTTTTTCACGTATAGCTTCAAAGTTTGTTTCTGGATTTTACATCGTACTGCCAATCGAATTTTAGAAGTTAACCTTTGGGCAGTTTTGATACCATGTGTCTAATTTGTTGATCCTTGCACTTTTTAATTGTATACATGGTTCTGTTCACGCTGTGGCTGAACGTAGTGTTGAGTGTTCCATGATCATCATCTCTGGCCTCCATTTTATAATCTGGTAGCTGCAAGTTGTTTAATTTGGTAAAAAAAGAATAAAATCGATCTCGTTCCTTGGGATATTATCTATCTAGCTAGATAATGTGTCTATGTTCTTGTTTTTCACATGTCTGTGTGTTTGATTCTCTAGAAGCTATGGTGCCCTCTTTGCACGTAGTTTAGATTTTTTTCTTCTAAGGCGGCTGACATCCCTGTGTGCTTTTTTTTTCAACAGTTATTTACATGCTTGGCACATAGTTAAGATCTTTTTTTCTTTTTATATTTCTAATTTATCTAATCGTTTTCAACTATTTCATTATTTTTAATTGTTTATTAAGAAGTAGTACGCTGAGGGGGCATTATTGATGAGCAATTGTGTGTGTCGGGGCCTTAAATGTGATGTATTACATATATATTATACTAGAATTTTTTAATTTTTTTAAATTACAAATTGGTTCCTATTTTTGTATGCTATCCTTTTATCTTTTCTTTTTAATAATTATATTGTATAATGAGACTTATTATATAAGAAAGGTCACTGGGATGAGTAAAAAATTTCACCATTATTTTTGGAATTAAAAACTAGTGTGTATACACTACACTTTTGTATTTTCTTTTTAAAAGTTTATATTGTATAAAAAGGCTCATTGACACTATATAAGAAGCCTAGGAGGAGGCTGAATGTAATTTTTTCTATTATTTTTTGAAGTTGCAAATATGTACATGTATCTGTACACTGCACTTTTGTCTTTTCTTTTTAAAATTAGACTCGTCCATACTATATAATAAAGCATGCATAGGGCGTTAAATGTAACTTTCTCCAATATTTTTTATAATTATAAACAAGTTCGTGTGTGTGTACACTACACTTCTGTCTTTTCTCTTTAAAGTTATATATTGAATAAGATGACTCATCTATACTTTACAAAAAAGTACATGGATGGACTGAATGTAATTCTCTTCACTATTTTTTGAAACTACAAACCGGTCACTAGGTGTACACTACACTTTCGTCTTTTCTTTTTAAAAGTTTGTATCATACAAGGAGACTCATCTATAGTCTATAAGAACACCAACAGAGGGGGCCGAATGTAGTTTTTTTCCATTTTTTTTTAATTAAAAATCAGTCCTTATATGTGTACACTACACTATTGTCTTTTCTTTTCAAAGTTTTACATTGTGTAAGTATAATCATCTAAAAATATAAGATATGTGACACGTCTGTGTGTTTTCTTTTCATGTGTTTGTGTACTTACTTTTTTAGCAGCTAGGGTGCCTGCTTTGCATGCAGAGTAGAGTTTTTTTTAGGCAGATTACATGCCTATGTGCTTGCTTTTCCAACATCAATAGTGCCTTCTTGACATGCAATACGAATTTTATTTCTTTTTACATTTCTACTTTGTGTATTAGTTGTCGCCAATTTTGTTATTTTTAATTATTTACTAAGAAATAGTAAGCTAAGAAGACATTATTTATTTGGCAATTGTGTGTGTGTCGCAGTCTTAAATGTGATGTATCACCATATATATTATATAATAAGTTTTTAATTTTTTAAATTACAAATCGATCACTATTTTTGTACACTACCCTTTTATCTTTTCTTTTTAAAAAAATTATTGCATAATGAGAGTAATCAATACTATATAAGAAAGTTTGCAGGCTGTGAAATTTTCTCCAATATGTTTTGGAATTATAGAACGATGTGTCTGTACACTACATTTTTGTCTTTTTTTTTAAATTTAATTCTATATAAGGAGCCTCATCGATAGTATATAAAAAGCCAAGGAAGAGATTGAATGCAATTTTTTTGATTATTTTTTGGAGTTACAAATTTTTTTTTGTAAGGGGCACTACCGAAAAAGGATTACATAGGTGGAGTACGAATAAAAGGAAAGGGGCAGGACTCTAGTTCCTGGAGGTATAAGTGCTCTAGAAAGTCCGGGCAGCTGTCCCAGTGTTCTTCCCGTTCTGGCTGTTTAAGATGTCTCTTCGCCAACAGATCAACAAGCTTGTTTTGATCACGATGCATATAGTTGATATCCGAGGAGTCCTGGTTGAGAAACCGTTGGATGGTCAGCACCTGGAGCCGATATTTGGCAGGGGTTGGGCATTTGTTGGTAATCCACTCTACAACATTGCTGGAATCACTAAACAGCATAACATTGGATAAGTTTCGCTCAGCAGCAACTCGCAGGCCATCGAGAATGGCCCTCAATTCCCCATCCATAGGATCCTTTCCTGAATGTTTACAAGTATGACCCTCAATCCACCGCCCGATGGTGTCCCGGAGAACCATACCGGTAGCTTTAAGATTTTTGGAGGCGTTGACAGCCGTGTCGACGTGCAGGATAACAGAGGGAGAGTGAGACAGCAGGGCCGAGAGAGAAGGTCTAGAACTTCAGTTATTATATTTTTTTTGTAAAAATTTATATTATGTAAGGAGACTCATCTGTATTATATAAGAAAGCATGCAGAGGGTGCTGAATGTAATTTTCTCAAATATTTTTTGTAATTACAAATTAGTACTTATGTGTATACACTACATTTCTATCTTTTTTTTAAAGTTATATATTGTATCTCTCCATTGTTTTTCAAAATTACAAGCCAATCTTTGGATGTGTACACTAAACTTTTGTCATTTATTTTTAGAAGTTTATATTGTATAAGGAGACTCATCTATACTATATAAGCAAGCATGTACAGGGGGTCGAATGCAATTTTTTCCATCATTTTTTGGAATTACAAACCCATCCTTATGTGTGTACTTTTGTCTTTTCTTTTTAAAAAACTATATTGTGTAAGGAGACTGATCTATACTATATGAGAAAGTCAGTATAGGGGGCTAATTACAAATTTCTTCAATATTTTTGAAATTATGATTCGGTTCCTCTTTTAGAAGGTAATATGTATCTTGTTCTAAATACTAGCTACATATCCATCATATACATAAAAAACGATAATTCAAACTCACATGAAAAGCTTATCATACAAATATGTTTTAGCAAATAAAAATAGATGCCGACAAACTCATTATGCCATAGTAACTAAAATGTTAGATATTATATTGATTCAATTGTGTTCTTGTCTTTGTCATTATATCTATAAATAAAGGTAGATGAGGTGTCTATGCATTCATTTTTCACGTGCTTATGTGTATTCTATTCCAAGTATGTTCTTGTGTGCTTGCTTTTTCAGTAGGTATTTTTCCTATGACATTTCTAATAAGGCATCTGACATGTATGTGTACTTAGTCTTTCAAAAGCTAGGGTGTCTTCTTAACACACAATTCATATTTTTTAAACTTTTTACATTTCTAATCTATATAATAATTGTTATCTATTTCATTATTTTAAATTATTTTTTAGTAAATAGTAGGATAGGAGATATTATTTTATAGGCATTTGTGTGTGCCACGACTTAAATGTTATGGGTCACTATATATACCATAGAATAAATTTTATAATTTTTGAAAATTATAAATTGTTAGTATCCCTATGCCAAATCTCTTAGTCATTAAGTTGCAATCAGCAAGCATCATCCTTCTCAAAATGTTATCCATGTGTCTTAACGCTTAAGACTCATTCACACTTATGGATTTCATCCCAATGGGTGCTACCATCAAGGTCATACCTTATGGTTCACATGGAAGTCATTTAGGATGTAATGGTCATAAACCATAACTCAAAATTCGGTTCCTCATGATCTAGATAGTTGATTCATCACATGAACAACTCATTATTTAGATAATCGAGGTGTATCTATCAAGGGTATAAGAACTCAGAACCCCTTGTGACTCTTAATGTCCTTTATTAGTGTAGGGTTTCTTTATTTAAGAAGAATTTAGTATTTGATAATCATTCTCTAACTCCTTAGAGTATGACTCCTGCTTGGTCCATACATTACCATTCCTTAACCATGAGTTCACTATGATACACTATCGTAATCACTCACAAGGTCCTCAAATGTTTGGTCTAAGTATTTTATTCATTGATCTCATCAAGAATTAACATTTTACCAAATTCATACTTTATCTATGATATTCTTGAACACTTCAAGATATTCATATTGGTATTTCTCTAAATGCCATTTGAAGTATTAGCATTTACTCCAATAGGTATGTTAATGCATCACATGCATTATACCTAATAGGATAATCATTCTCCCACTTCCATTAGTGAAGATTGATTAATCATGTCCAAGAGATTCATGTCTCTTACTGGTTCTCTAACCAAAAGAGTCTAGATTTATCCATCATATGGAAACTAGAAATGAATTTCTCATGATTTATGCTAATTTGATTGTTTGAGTTATCAATAACTTTAGGTATCATTTTATCTTATGCATACCAAGTACCACAAGATAAACAAGGCATTGCCACAAAGATCATATCTTTAGAAATTGAAACATCAACTTTATTAATTGCCATCATTATCATACAATATGCAAAAATAAAGTGTTTCTATCTATTGGCAAATATGAAATAGCAGTTCATAACTCTATTACATGCTTTTAAGGCTGAAAATAAACTAAAGTACTCCTATCTATGGCGGTAACACTTACCCCATTTATTGAGTGCTTTACACTTTACATCTTGGTCTCATATACCTCAAAAGCGTTACAAGTTTATTTCATGACACCTTTAAGTGGAGACTTCTGTCGTCTCCTTCTTCTTTTGTTCATCCAGATAGAGAGGACAATTCCTTTTCCAATGTCCATGCTTTTGACAATGGTGGCAATTGCCTTTCTTGGTCACGCCTCCCTTGGCCTTGAGAGCTAAAGACGACTTGGGCTGCTGGCTAGCATTAGAACCTTTCTTAGCTTTGCCCTTCCCTTGCGCTTGGACTTGCCTTTCTTGCTGCTGATCACCATCACAGACTTAGTCTTGTCCTTCTTCATCTGTGTCTCGGCTGTCCTCAACATGCCCAACAACTCTGACAGTGGCCTGTCAAAGTTGTTCATGTTGTAGTTCATCACAAACTGATTGTAGGATTCTGGCAACGATTGTAGTATCATGTCAGTAGTCAACTCTTGGCTCAGTGGAAATCCCAGTCTTGTCAGGTTCTCCACATACCCAATCATCTTGAGTGTGTGAGGACCAACTGGATCTCCTTCTGTCATGACGCACTTGAACAGTGCCCTTGAGACATCATATCTCTCTTGCCGTGCTTGATCTTCATACATGTTCCTGAGATGCTGAATCATCTCAATGACACCCATGTTCTCACGTTGTCTCTAGAACTCGTGGTTCATGGAGCACAACATCAAGCACTTTGCATCAATGGCATCTTCAGAATGCTTCTTGTAAGCATCCCTTTCTGCCTTTGGTGCAGTAGGAGCAGGTTCCTCTGGAATTGGAGTATCCAGGACATAGAACTTTCACTCTTGAGTGAGAACAATTCTCAATGTCCTAAACCAGTCGTGGAAGTTAGTCCCATTGAGCTTGTCCTTTTCAAGGACCGATCGCAAAGAGAAGTGATTGTTGTTTGTTTCCATTTGTACTATAAAAGGAAAATATGCAATTTTAGTCCAAAACTCATTTTTGACTTATTTGATTGATTTGAAAAGTTGACAATATAATTAGGACTTTAATTAATTATCGCTCCCACTATTTTAGTTCCAATTTATAGCCCTCTCCATCAATTCAAAAGATTACAGCGTGATCCAACCCTATTCTAGGGCTGTATCTCGTGTCATTTTGTACTTTTATCACATTCAAATGCATTAGAATTACAGGTTATTCTCCCCAATATGAGTATCATTGCAAATACGCTTATGGATGTTCTTTGCACTGTTTTTCAGGTACTTGGACCATGCTTAGATGGACGAGAGAGAGGGAGGAACCCAAAGAAGGCCCCAAACTCTCCCTCAACCTACCTCCAGTGGCCAAGAACCATCCCCGAGCAAAGACATCCGAAATTGATAAAGTAAGAAGCAAAATCAAGAAGTCAAGCCTCACCACGGTCGTGGCCCCAATGTCACGGTCGTGGCTTTATTGCCAAATTCCAACAGGCTGCAACAGCGAAATCCACAGAATCCCACGACCGTGGCGACCTGCCACAACCGTGGCCCTTGAAGACACCACGGCCGTGGTCATCAGAACGGTCGTGGTCAGTAGAAGAGAACACGGCCGTGGCACCCTGCCACGGTCGTGGGAATTAAATTGTGAAAAATCAGTTTCCAACAGGGAAGTTGCCCAGAAAGCCACGACCGTGGCCAAGTCGCCACGACCGTGGCCGATGCTGATCAAGATGCCCGTGGCCCCTCCCCACGGTCAGCCCGACTCCTCCAAAACGGCCGTGTTACCCAACACGGCCGTGGTGCATGCTACCCACCACGACCGTGGCACTCCGCCACGGCCGTGGCCACCACCCTACTTTGCTTTTTCACCACTGCCTTCACCCCACGACCGTGTTCACCACCCCACGGTCGTCCCCCACTACCCTCACCACGGCCGTGGCACATCCACCACGACCGTGGTGATCACATACCCTACATAACTTTCCACTGTTATTCCTATTTTACCCCCACTTAACCCTAGCTCCTATATAAGCACTAGTTGCTTCTAGGGCTCGAGGTTAAGCACCCCTAGCCGACCCTAGCTGCTGCCATTGCATCCTTTGCTCCAATCCACCCATTTCCTTGCAATCTACCCCATTTCCATCCATTTTCCACTCATTTCCACCATAGAAACCTAGTTTGTGTAGGTTTCTATCCATCCATTCCACCATTTTCATACACCCCTGCACCTTTGGAGGAGGGAGGTCGTTTGCAGCTGCTTGGAGGTGAAGAAGGAGGCCACTACATCGAGCTTCATGGCGTTTTCCCTTCTTCTATCCCCTTCTT
The DNA here is from genome assembly GCA_963693085.1 of Alisma plantago-aquatica. Lineage (NCBI taxonomy): Eukaryota > Viridiplantae > Streptophyta > Magnoliopsida > Alismatales > Alismataceae > Alisma > Alisma plantago-aquatica. The sequence continues at coordinate 969,842,876 of OY856411.1, read as the reverse complement.
TTCCTAGTTTGATCATGTATAGTAAGCCCCCTTGGGTGGGCTGTTTGGGACAAAAATGTGACTTTGATACCATGTTGGGGGAATATAATTTGTAATGAACATATTTCATTTCTATGATGATTGCCTTTGCTTATATCTCATTTCCCATTACTTGTGCATGTGGTTGTTGTTTAATTACATTAATTGCTTGCCTTGTGGTGTTTGAAGACATTTGTCCCTAGGATGTTTTGGTTTCTATGTAGCCATCATAGGATTGGCTCCTAGGTCCTTAATTCGGATCCCTAGCTAGCCCCCTATCTTCCTACATAATCACCTTCTTCCTACATGAAAATGTGAGTTCCAAGTGACTAGTATAAGTGTGATTAGTGCAATTGCCTAGGATTTCCTAAAGGATGAGGTGTCTAGTGGCATGAGGTCAAATACCCTCATCTCTACTCCCATCCTTACCCTTGGTCCTCAATTGACTAATACCACTTATCCTACAGACCTAGACTTGGTACGTCCTATGAGAATTACACCTAGCCCTAGTTCTCCAATTAGTAGCTTAGGGTAAATTCTCATAGCACCCACCTTGTTGTTTGGTTTGGTAATCTAGAATGAGATATGTTAATTGCTTATTATGGTGACATCCCCCAACTAATGTCAAGGGCACATTCCCAAATGGCCCACCTCCTTCATCTAATTGCTTAAAACCCTAATTGCCTAATTTGCTTGTTAATGCTAGCTTAGTTCATTTGCTTTAGTCTAACTTAGTCAATTGCATCGTTTTGTTAGCTAGTGTTAATTTAGGTCTTTCATCTTGCTTAGTGGTTAACTTAGGCTCTAAATTGTTAGTTGCTTGCTTAGTTTGGTATAATTCATTCTTTCTCTTGGTTAGATAGCTCGTTAACTTAGATTGCTCACTTAGCCTGTTGATAATTTAGCTTTCATCTCGCATTTCTTAACTGCTCTATTAGTTAATCAATCAACAATCAACCTTAAAACCCTAAAAACCCTACTCTCCACACTAGGAACGTAGCTCACGCCATATAACTCTAGCGCCCCCTCTATCTCCGAGGTTCGAACCCGTACTTGCCGCCTCACCTATACTACGACACGACCCCGTGCGCTTGCGGGCGTAGTGTCTTAGTAGATGTAGGTAGTTAGTCTGGGACCTTACAAATTTCAAAAGCTAAAGATCCCATCTCATCCCATGCCTCCCGACCTCGTGGATTGCACTCGTTGCAAGCCTCTAGCGGGAGCGCACCACAACGTACAACCTTCTAGTGGGCAAGATCATGAAATCCTCCAAGTCATGGACCAGCTAGGGTTGTCACCCACAACTTAGATCTTCCAGGTAGGCAACATTTTCCAGTTACATCATATGCAACTCTTGAAAGATGTCATATGCAACTCCTTTCCATGATCACCTCCATGCCTCAAGGTGCTAGATCTTATCTAGGTCACCTTGTTAAGTCCGGCCCAAAGCCAACATGATGAATGTGCACCCTTCTAGGCAGACCCACACATTCATCCTTCACTCTTCCATGAGATTGACGGTGCGCCATGCTAGGGCGTTCCCACACTTGGTCGATCAAGCTTTTCACATGTGTCGCATTAGGAAGGCATCTAAAACTTTAATATTTAATGAGGGATTTTGTTCTTATATACATATACATATCCAATCACCACAATATATAGTACATATCATATACATGCTATATCCCACATAAAACATGCAAAACGATAAAAGCGATGATTATGGCCATCCTAATGTGATTCCTCAAGCCAAGAGGAATCACGGTCATCTAGGTCTACATCACATGTAACCTTTACAAGATGAACTCTGTGATTTCCCTTTCTGGATTTGATCAACTCATCATATGACTGATCGGCTCGCCATCAGGCTGGTTGGTTAAGTGCCACCAGCCGATCGATTGGCTCCTCCAACTGATCGGTTCGCCTGGTCGTCATCCATCTCCTCATGGCTGCCACCCACTCATCTCACTCCTCAAACCGATCATCAACCGATCGACTCACTCTTTGAACCGATCATATGGAATGTCAACTGATCGGTTCACTCCATAAACCGATCGTCTCAGCTGCCGCCAGGATGTCTGCCGTTCTTTGACATAACATGAAAAAAAAATCTATCCTATTTTGCATTTGAATTGGGAAACCTCAAGTTACATTTGAGGGGAGCAATGGTAGGAAAGAAATCTCGAATTACTTTGAGTTACATCAGGAGAAGGAGATAGGGAATCAGTGCGTAGAACGATATGCAAGAAACCACATACAACCATACATAGATAGGTTTTATTGGCCGTAACCATGCAAAACATCCACCCCAAAACTCGTTTAAGGTGACGTATATCGAGTGAATTCATATTACATATCATATATGTATAATGGGATTTGTGGATTTAGGATTGGACATGCATAAAGCCAATTTTATTCACATCATATGCAATAAATAAAGGCGACAAACCAAAATCGATCACATCGATAATCCCAAAGTATAGAGCAGTTGACATGGCTTTGATACCACTGTTGGGTTTTTAGGGGAGGCAGAGAAGGCAGTGGAAACAAAAAAAAATCTTCTCCCCCAAACCCATAAGCCAGGAATCGCGTCAACGTCTATATAATAGGAAGGATGGTTTATGGAATCATACCTTGTCCCGAGGCTTGCTCGGCAACAATATCTCACACCTTGCGCGGTCTTCACCTCTGATCTTAGACGGTGTCTGTGCAGCTCCTGGTCTCACTGGGACTGACGACTCCTGGTCTCACTGGGACTATCGGCTTGACAGCTGTCCTCCGAGCGGCAGAAGTCTCCCACCTATGAAGTAGTCCACACGAACGACTTGGAATTCCGATCTCCTTATCCCAAAAGGAATCGGAAGGAGTCGCACCCTCCTATCAGCGTACTCGTCACTGACACACTCTCCTGCCACCAGTCACTTTTCTACAGTTGTCTTTCCCTTGATGTGCCTCCCTTATCGGGTAGCACTTGCTCAGGCTCTCTCGGTTACCAAAACCAGAGAGAACGACAACTTTACAGAGCAACGAGTGTTCTGAGTTGTGTATTGAGAAGCCCCCAATACCCCTATATATAGGAGGGTCATGGGTCAGGGTTCTCTATCCCAGGCAATGTGGGATTAAGGTAGGAGTAGAAGGGTTTGAGATTTTCCACAAATCTGACATGTTGCGACAGCTGAACCGATCGTTTCGGCTGGGACCTGAGCCGATCATTTGAAGCTCTCAACTGATCGGTTGGTACCCTAAACCGATCGGTTCACGGTCCTAATCCAACTCAAATTGACTTTTCATGTTTGTTTCCAACTAATCCAATATTAGTCCTTGTCCAAATTAAATTTGTACAAGTGAAACAAATATATTTGCAAAATAGTCTTCATATTTTCCAAACAATCTCGGTTGGTCACACCAGCCGATCAGTTTAACAATTGAGCCGATCGTTTGGTGACGTATGAGTCGATCGTCTCATCCCATGAGCCAATCTGTTCAACAACCTGAGCCGATCGGTTCATCGCATGAGCCAATCGGTTGGAGCAGCAAACCTGTGCAAATCAGTCAATTACAGTTTCAATCAATCCGATACTCTAATCAACTTATCCAACACCTTTTTTTTTGAGGTCTAACTTGTCCATCTTCTATAAATCATTCAAATCCGTTACAGCATGAGTGATTACAGATGATGGAAAAGAAGAGGTGGTGTTAAATGAAGAACTACTCGAAATAGCCCTCCTGGCTAGCATATGTGCTAACCCATTGGCCTGCCTCTTACAAAAACTAAACATTACTCTAGGAAAAGAAGAACATAAAAGGTAGATATTATCTAGATATGTCCCTAACAGGTCCTTGCGCCTGGCTGTTGATTTCACTACTACAGAAACGGCCTTTGGCGTCGGTCGTTTAACCCCATTTGGCGTCGGTTTCCGACCGACGCCTATGTGGGCGCCGCTAAAGGTCGAACACTTCGGCGTCGGTTTTTTAACCGACGCCTATTTAACTATAGGCGTCGGTCGTTTAGTAGATAACCGACGCCAAAAGGGTTCGCGCCACAGAAAACGGCATCATCTAGGGCACTTTCTGCGTCGGTGTTTTAGTAAATAACCGACGCCACTATGGAATATAGCGTCGGTCTTTTAGTAGATGACCGACGCATAAAGTGCCCTAGATGACGCCATTTTTTGTGGCGCGAACACTTTTGGCGTCGGTTATATACTAAACGACCGACGCCTATATGTTAAATAGGCGTCGGTTTGATATGAATATCCGACGCCATTTCCAGGACTGCTTTGGCCACATCAGGCGTCGGTTTATTGAAAAAACCGACGTTGTAGGTCTTTCCTGACGGTTTTCTATAAATAACCGACGCCTATTTATATTTTTTTTTTTCATATCAGTTTGCAGGCCTGCTGTGGCTGGTCAGCAGGATGAGAACCTGCAGTTCAGTTTTCTGAACTGCAGGTTTACGACATCCATTGATATCAGCCTACAAACAGGCCGCAAACCTGCAAAAGTCACAAGCAAAATTCTACACAAGTACATACATTCAGACATCAATTCAATTCTCACATTCACACACATATAGAAACATTCAAATACATGTATTAACATTCAGAAATATTCATTTACATAGTATCATTCATTATCGCTATCAACATCCCAATTATATCTTACAGTTGCCACTGCTTGTATGGCTTTTGCCCATTCTTCTCTTACTTCATTTAATGCTTCCATCGTATATGGAGCATGTATATTTTTTAAACGTTTACCTGTAGTGTTGTCAGTTTTAAACACCTGCAAAGAGAATGATGTATATATATAAGTAATAATATAAAAATAATATAAGATTGATATATTGCATACTAACTAATGAGAATATATATAATACCTCATGTATGGTATCGATGTCCAATGCGGCATATTTGATAATCATCTGCATAAATCGCATCACATAGTATGCGCATGCCCATCCATTGTCTTGTGTAGCACACTATAAATTGAAACATACAAAATAATACAACTAAGCACAATTCACATCAATAATATATATATTTGAGTCGGGAACTTACTTGTACGTTCTGCCAATTTATTGGCTGGTTCTTTTTCCTTGGGACCGTTCCTCCAGCCTTTTTGAATGCATCTAAACCCCTACATGTTAATATAACACAATAAATTGCATAAGTAAATAGTAATGTAATAAAAGATGTTAACGGATATAAAAATGAAATATTTCTCACCAGAATAATGGCATTCTCATTACGTGTCCAATTTTAGTGTTCAATGTACTCCCCGCAGGATCTAGATAATAAACAGTGAATGTCCCGGGGACAATGACTAGTAACTCCCAATGTCTACCGCTAGAAGTAAGAAGTTAACAATTAATAACTCAAAATGCAAAATAAAAATGGAATTTTCTTAAGTCCAAATTATAAATAAAGTAAACTTACTTGACATTGAATGGAGCTATTATTATCGTCTTCTTTTGCTGACCAAAAATTGTAAAAGCATCTATACAGTATTGTTGAACATTATCAGGGTCTTTAGCTACCAAACTAATCAATGATGGAATCAAAAATCCCACATGATCAAATGCAAATTGTTTGCAATGATCTTCGACTAGGTAGCTGCAAAACATATAGGCGTATGCATTAATATATAAGAAACCAGATCACCGGATCTTACACAAGGTATATGGATGTATAAACAAGATCTCACCTTATCCATGTCTCTATCATTGATGTATTCAGCCAATCATACATAAACAGCTCAATAATATCTTGTATAAATAAAGAGCTATCGTATGATTGACCTGCATAATCTGCATCTAAAGAAATAATTATAGGGCAATGTACATTATGTGCCCGTAGCCAACATGCCATTCCCCTACAAGCAGGACCTAACGGGTATGTTAGGTCAGTTGGAACCCAATCGGGTAATGCGGGAAGTGGAAGTGGAGGCCTAGGTGCTCCTGGTGTCTTCTTTTTAACCTGTACATATAATTTCAGATCAGTTGACATCATATATACACATTAACAGTCTAAATCAATGTAAATTTATCTTACAATTTCAGTCGTGTAGACGACATCTGCTTTGGGCCACAATATCACCCCGCCTTCTGCATCAGCAAGTCTATCAATATCCGGGTGGGGATATGGCAATGTAGCTTCTCTCCAATCAGGTAACACACGTATCGGGCTCACACGAACGTAGCCCTGTGGCATTGGAGTCCCGTGAAACATTGCCCCAGGAAGGGACGGGTAAGCCTGCGCCTCTGCAACAACGTAGTCTTGCATTCTTAAGCGGCATGGCTTCAATGCCTACAAATTTACGTAAAGAATATTATACATATATACATATCATCTTGAAAACATAACAACTTGAAAAGACTAACTACAATGTCATAAACAATACTTACAGCAGACGTGCTAGGCGATGGGTCTCCAGGATTACTCGCAGTCTGTGCATCAGGAGAAGAGTGGGTCGCCATAGGCGTATTGGAAGCCTGAGATGCCTGCCACCGCAGCAATTCTTCCTTGACCTTCTCAGCAACTACATCGTTGATCTTCTTAGCAACTAAATCCTCAACTCTCTTATTCTCCTATACATGGATAAAAGAAACATTAGCTTCTTATTAATGAATTTCCTTTTGCAGTAACATTCTAAAAAAAGAATAGGTTACCTCTTCTTGAGAAAGTCCCGCTCTGGGTTTGCGCTGGGATGGCCCAAAGAATGCTTTGATGCCAACACCAGCGCCGGCACCTCTAACACGTCCAGGATGCTCTGGGTTACCCAGAGCAACTGTCAATTCATCCCTTGTGCCCTGAGGGATGAACGTGCCTTGTTTCCTCTGCTCGTGCAGCTCCCGCTAATCACCATAAACAGAAATTGGTAAGTTAACACCACAAATAATCAATATTCAAACGATTTCTCTAAGAGTTGTATTTTACCATTTTTGCAGCCGCCTCAGCAGTTACAGGCTTCTTTATTTCACCCTTCTTGTTTTGCCTGCCAGCTATCCAGATATCATGTGGTGTTTGAGATAGTTGATGTAAGACTTTATCTTCAAACCACTTAGTAAAAGTCTTATTATGCTCTCTAGCAAGCCACATTGAACTTGCTCGAGGATGTTGTCTCTTTATGAAATTGGTATGTTCCTCGATATAAACACTCACTTCATCCATATTGTGTAAAATATACAAGTGAGCTTGTTCCAACTGCTCACGGCTGATTACTTTCACCCGTGATCCCAAAATTCCTTTGCCCTCCTCAATATTCTTGTCATTATCAGGAGTGTCATTACCACTGAGAAAGTCATTGCAAAAATCCATAACCTCTCTCGCCACATAACCTTCAATAATACTCCCTTCAGGCCGATAACGGTTTCGAACATCACCTTTAAAAACGCTCATGTATCGTTCAAAGGGATACATCCAATGCAAGAAAACTGGTCCCAACATTTTCACTTCCCTAGTCAAGTGGACAACAAGATGTACCATGATATCAAAGAACGAAGGAGGGAAATACATCTCAAGCTGACATAGGGTAACAACCACTTCTCTTTGCAAATTATCGAGAGTATCAGGGTCAATAACTTTGCTGCATAGACTGTTGAAAAAGAAACAAAGTCTGGTAATCGCAAACCTTACATGCTTCGGCAATATAGATCGAATTGCCACGGGCAATATTTGTTGCATTAGAGTGTGACAATCATGAGATTTAAGACCTATCAACTTCAGATCTTTCATTGATACCAATCTACGGATGTTGGATGAGTAACCATGTGGCACCTTAACATTTACCAAGCATTCACAAAAAGTTTTCTTCTCCTTTCTAGACAACGTGTAACAAGCGGGAGGTAAGTATGTTCTTTTATTACCCATTTCACGTAATTCTGTTAATTCTGACCTTATTCCCATTTCACGTAGGTCCAGTCTGGATTTTATCCCATCTTTAGTCTTACCTGGTATATTTAATAGAGTACCAGTGATGCTATCACAGACATTTTTCTCAACGTGCATTACATCGATACAATGCCTGACTGTCAAAGAACTCCAATAAGGAAGATCCCAAAATATTGACTTCTTCTTGAATGAAGAATTGTCACTCCGTGTGGCCATACTACATTGTGATTTCTTACCAAATTCATTGACAATGTCTTTTACTCTTTCATAAACAACATCCCCTGGTATAGGTTTAGGTGCACTTCGTTCATCATTCCATCCATTGAATGCTTTGCGCTTCCTACGATACGGATGGAATTTTGAAAGAAACCTTCGATGACCAAGATATACAGTCTTGCCGCCATGTTTTAGTCTTATTGAATCAGTGTTTTCTTCACATATAGGACATGCTTTAGCTCCTTTGACACTATATCCAGACAAATTCCCATATGCTGGAAAGTCATTAATAGTGCAAAACAACATAGCGTGCAAACGAAATGTCTCTCTTGCTGAAGCATCATAGGTCATCACACCTTCAGCCCAAAGTTTCTTTAAGTCATCAATCAAAGGTTCAAGATAAACATCGATATCATTTCCGGGTTGTTTAGGGCCCGATATCAACAATGACAACATAACATACTTATTTTTCATACACATCCAGGGAGGAAGATTGTATATAACAAGCATGACTGGCCAAGTGCTATGTTGGCTGCTCAATGTCCCGTACGGATTCATTCCATCTGTACAAAGCCCAAGTCTTAGATTCCTATCTTCTTCACCAAATTTAGGGTACAATAGATCAATCTTCTTCCACTGTGGGGAATCAGACGCATGTCGTAGGATCCCATCATTATTTTTCTTAACATCTGCATGCCACCTCAGATTCTTCGCATCTTTCGGATTTGCAAACAAGCGTTGAAACCGTGATATTATAGGTAGATACCACAACACCTTGGCAGGAGAACCAGTTTTGGACTCCCCCGAAGTCGTCAATTTATACCGTGACGCACCACATTTTGGACAATCTTTCAAATCTACATAGTCCTTTTGAAATAATACACAATCATTCGGGCATGCGTGTATCTTCTTGGCCTCCATTCCCATTGGGCACAACATTTTCTTTACCTGGTATGTTGAGATTGGAAGCTCGTTTCCTTCAGGAAGCATTTCTTTCAACAAAGTCAACAATGAAGTGAAGCTTTTGTCGCTCCATCTATTGTTAGCTTTCAACTTATACAATCTCAAGACAGCGCTAAGCTTCGTAAACTTAGCACAACCTGTGTATAACGGTATCTCAGCATCATGCACAATGTTTGTAAAGATAGGAGGTGGATCGGTGTGCTCTACCCTACAACTATCCAGCATCGCATCAACGATGTCTGCTGGAACTGGTTCGTTCACATTTACGTCATCAGAGGCAATTTCTTCTTCCACCCAAGCACTGCTATCGACATCTACTGGTTTCGATTTTGAAATCTCTCCATGCCAGTGCCATTCTGTATAGCCTTGTACAATCCCGTTGCACATGACATGACTTTTGATTTCCTCACCAGTGTTGACTTTCAAGTTGTTACCGCAATGCCTACATGGACAGTAGAACCTATCTGTAGGTTTTTTCCTATGTTCCTCGGCAAATCTAATAAACTGATCAAGACCAGATATAAACTCTGGGGTGCAATGATTACGAATCGACATCCATGATCTATCCATTCTATGATCAGAGAAAACAAGTATATATTAGGAAAAGATTAGGCAACATTTCCCTAGTATATAATAAATGTGTACCACCTATCCCATCCTTGAACACCTAATCTCACTAGTAAGTGTATAATGTGTATTGGGTTTTCGAGAAAATTTCGGCAGCATTTCCCCGCTGTTCTCTAAGTACATATGTACTTAGAGAACAAACGGGGAAATGCTACCAAAATTTTCTCGAAAACCCAATACACATTATACACTTACATCCTAAGTGAGATTAGGTGTTCAAGAACAGTCCCAAACCGGGGACTATCCAAGATTTACTCCTAATGAGTCAATCTTGGATGGGTTTCTAGGCCAACAATAATAGATATCTACAATGAAGCCGGATTCCATACAAACAGTATATAATTTAGTGATTGTTCATTCTAATTTATACCAATGTACAAGTAATATAAAAAACAATGATTGTTCACATTCTAGGCCAACAAACACATGTGATGTCATTCTTATATATAATAAATGTGTACCACCTATCCCATCCTTGAACACCTAATCTCACTAGTAAGTGTATAATGTGTATTGGGTTTTCGAGAAAATTTCGGCAGCATTTCCCCGCTGTTCTCTAAGTACATATGTACTTAGAGAACAAACGGGGAAATGCTACCAAAATTTTCTCGAAAACCCAATACACATTATACACTTACATCCTAAGTGAGATTAGGTGTTCAAGAACAGTCCCAAACCGGGGACTATCCAAGATTTACTCCTAATGAGTCAATCTTGGACGGGTTTCTAGGCCAACAAACACATTTGATGTCATTCTTATATATAATAAATGTGTACCACCTATCCCATCCTTGAACACCTAATCTCACTAGTAAGTGTATAATGCGTAATTGGTTTTCAAGAAAATTTCGGCAGCATTTCCCCGCTGTTCTCTAAGTACATATGTACTTAGAGAACAAACAGGGAAATGCTACTGAAAGTTTCTCAAAAACCCAATACACATTATACACTTACATCCTAAGTGAGATTAGGTGTTCAAGAACAGTCCCAAACCGGGGACTATCCAAGATTTACTCCTAATGAGTAAATCTTGGACGGGTTTCTAGGCCAACAAATACATGTGTTGCATTCTTATATATAATAATTGTCTATAAACTACATGCAACATGGTTAATCCTAATCAACAGAGCATTATTAAATAATAAATCAAGAAATCAATAGTTTCAAACAAAAGGTCTAGGAATCTTTACTAGACATTATATGTATCCCTAATCATCATATTTAACATACTACATTATTTTGAACATCCAGATCAGATTAAGATCATACTATGTTATAACATATTATCGAAGGAAACATATTCTTCATGTAGTGTTGATTCTAGAAGTCTAAGAAGGGAATCTGAGAATTTTAGATGCTTACAGTCTCTAAGGGATAGAAGTAAGGAATAATTTATACCTTTTCTAGTTAAGGATTTTGTAGATACTTGGACTAGTCCTAAATGAAGAAAGTTGTATCTTAGATTATTTTTTATCATGTTTAGATCTCTTTCAGATAGAAGTTGTATGCATTCCTATGAAGGTGTAACTCATATAGTTTTTTCAGTATCCTTAATGTAATAATTAGATATCAAATGAAAACTACCTTTTGAGTAAATGGTGGCGTAGGAAGGTCCAGTTTTGCATTGGAATGAATGGTGACATAGTAAGGGGCAATTTACATTTGGATAATCGATAGAAGTGAGTGACTAGAGGTGAATTAGGGTTTGTAATTAAAGGGTGTATAATTTTCTTAGGATTTAAAGGAGAATATCTACATAAAATTGCAATAAAAAACAACAACATGATGAACATGATGAATATGATATCAAATGAAAACTACCTTAGTCAGAGATAAAGATGTGTCTAAGAACAGTTATCAAAATTTCTAGTATATAGTTCTTTTTTTATAATTGTCTAAGAACACTGACTCCAGAAAACCAGTTGGCGCATACCTGTTGGCGCGGGAGGCAGCGGGAGTCAGGTGGAAGCTGATGGCGTGGCGGCGAGCTCCAGGTGTCAAGCAGGCGTCGGCGGCGCCGTCGGCGGCGAGCTCCAGTCAGGCAGGCCGCGGCGGCGATCAGCTCCAGGCGTCAGGCAGGCTGAGGCGGCGATCTCCAGGCTCGTCAGGCGTCGGCGGCGAGCTCCAGCAGCAGTGGCGGCGGAGAAGGGGGCGCCGGAGTAGCAGTGGCGGCACGACGGCGCTGTCGTGGAGAAGAAGGAGAAGAGAATCGACGGCGACAGGGTGGGAAATCGACGGAGAAGCAGAAAAAGGGCTCGCAATGAAACAGAAGAAGAGGAAGAGTCGGGCATCGCGGGTTATAAAGTCCAAAATAGCGTCGGTTTTTTACAACAACCGACGCCTAAACGTCTTTAGCGTCGGTTGTCTGAGAAAACCGACGTCCAACTGGGCGATAATTTCATGAAATTGTTTGGCGGGAACCACCTTCAGCGTCGGTTATCCTTTAATCACCGACGCTGAAGGTGACACTTTTCGCGCAAATTTTCATCAGACATAGGCGTCGGTTTCTACCTAAATAACCGACGCTGAAAAGGACACTATTTTTCGCGGGCGACTTTAAGCGTCGGTTTGTTATAAACAACCGACACTGAAGACAAAGCGGTACCCGTGTCTGGCTGGTCTTCGAATATAGACGTCGGTTTTCGTAAACAACCGACGCCTAACATAGAAGGCGTCGGTTTTTCTTAATAACCGACGCCCAGAAAAGTGTCACTGAATGCTATTTCTGTAGTAGTGTTTAAGAAGATTTATCACTGCTTCCGAGTCTGATTCCACAATGAGACTGCTGATTCCCATGTCTTTTGATATATGTAGCCCCTCGTGGATGGCCCAGGCTTCTGCACATCGTACCTCAAGCAAGGACGACTTCCTCGTACCAGCTATCCTCATCACTTGTCCGATGTTGTTCCTCCATATTAACCCAGCTCCATCAAAGTCCTGGACGCCCACCGCCGCGTCGCAGTTGAGTTTAGTAGCATCCGGTGATGGGGGTATCCACCTGCCCTGTTGCACTGTCGCTGGCCTTAATCTATTGTCCACCTTTCTGCCTTCGCGATGTGATCGGATCAGCTGCATAAAGTCTCGTTCAATGATGTGAGGCGACTGGTATTTCTGATCAAAGATAATCTTGTTCCTTCTCGTCCATATGGTCCACATGGCTGCTATCGCTTCCTCTTCTTTCTCTGTATCTCCCGTCTACGTTAGGGTGAGGATAACTTTTACTGCTATAGCTCTCCTGCAATTCAAAACTCTGTTTTGTTGTTCTGGAGAGCAAACACTCCAGACCTCTCCGGCCTTCAGGCATCTAAATAGCAGGTGGCTCACGTCCTCTTTTTCTTGTTGGCACAGGTTGCAGATTCCCGTCTCATGACAACGGCGGTCGTATAGCCACCCCACCGTGGCCAGGGCTCCCGTCGCGCAGCACCATAGGAAGTGCGTTGCCTTCGGGATGAGGCCTCTCTTCCAGATAGCTCTCCAAATTAAATCTCCTCCTCCTAAGGGACTCGCAGTAGCTGCTGCAGCTGGCATACATGCAAGCCAGTAGGCGGACCGGACAGTGTACTCGGCAGTTCTGCTCGGCTTCCAGAAAATGGACTCTTCTGTGCTTGATACATCCAATGGCACGGCTAGCACTTTGCTAGCAATCTCCGATGTGAAGACCTCTTCTACACGCTCACGGTTCCAAGACTTGGTGACTGGATCGATAAGCTGTTGTACCCATTGAATAGATGGACTAGATACTCCATAGATGGCCTCTAGACTTCCGTTGATATTTGGTATCCAGTGGTCTGTCCAAATATTGATGTCGGATCCATCTCCTATTCTCCATTGCAGGCCTTCTAAAACCAGACTCTTTGCGTTCCAGATACTACGCCATGTGAAACTTGGATTATGCCCCCTCCTCGCCCCTAACACATTCACTTATGGGAAATATCTAGCTTTAAGAACCTTGTAGGCTAGTGTATCCCTTCTATGGAATAGTCTCCACACTTGCTTAGCTAAAAGTGCCTGGTTAAAATTATGTAAATTTCTGAATCCCATGCCTCCTTGATTTTTTGGTTTACAAAGATTTTCCCAACTGATCCATGCAAATTTTCTTTCAGTTCCCTTCGCTCCCCACCAAATTCTAGATATGTTGCTATTTATAGAATCCAGTAGATATGATGGTAGCTAAAAAATGCTCATGATATAGGATGGGATAGCTTATTCCACTGCTTTGATAAGTACTTCCTTCCCCGCCTTGGATAGCAGTTTTTCTTTCCAACCTTGCAGCTTCCTCCAAACGCGTTCCTGGATGTAGACAAATACTTGTTTTTTTGATCTCCCCACCACCGTTGGAAGACCCAAGTATTTTCCATGTCTGTCCACCTCCTTCACCTGCAGGAGACTGACAAGTTCCTCCCTCTTCTCTCTGTGAACTCCTTTGCTAAACGCCACTTCGGTCTTGGATAAATTGATTTTCTGTCCGGATGCCCGTTCATATTGGCTGATGATCTCAGCTATTTTCAGACATTCTTCCTTAGTGGCTCTAGCAAATAGTATGGAGTCATCTGCAAAGAAAAGGTGAGAGATCCTCGTACCGTTCCTGCTAGCTTTAACCCCATGAATCATATTTTGTTGTGAGGCTAAAAGAAATGAAGTAGAGAAAGCTTCAGCGCATAAAATAAAGAGGTAAGGGGAAAGAGGGTCTCCCTGGTGAAGTCCTCTGGATGGTTGAGTCTTCTTGGTACGCTCTCCATTTATAGCAAAAGAGTGAGAAACCATAGACCTTGAACACTATGATATTAAGCTATCAATTAATTGAGTGCTTAATTTAACTACTAAACTCCTTTAGTAATCAATTTAAACATCATTTGTGGATAAACTCCTCTTCCAGGTTAAATCCTATGTGTGCGACCCTGCTGGTCCATTTCATGCTGGCAGTGAGAGTCCATAGCACTTATGACTTCACAAGCAAAGAGGGTGCCTAGTCACACATCAGTGCTACCCAAGTGAAATAGAAAGTTGGAGAACAACTTTCAATCCTACAATCTGTGTATGGTGTTACAGTGAATGTATAATTCCTTTGTCACTGATATCCCGAATGAGCTCGAGGCATGGAACAATCATCCTATCAACATTCATTCACTTTCTTGATCTAAGAGTAGATTGGAGGAGATATGTATTACATCAGTATCACATACTGATTCACATATGCGTGCACGCCTATCTCAATCCTACTCATCAAGCGGCCATGGATATCATACTCCCTGAGGAGGGACAAATCCCATATCTGTCACTCACCCCTCAAAAGCCCCATGTGTCAAAGCCACCCAATCAACACCTTTATAACAACCCATGTTTCAGGTTTGCATTTGATGATGTCAAAGTGTGCCCAACGACATGTGTTGAGTATAGTGTGTGCTCAGGTTAGAGGAGGAGTCTAGAGCACTCAGAGTAGTGCATTGAGGCCGGAGAGCCTGTGGTCCTGTGGCAGAACAGGGCTGGCGTCAGACTTAGCATTTCCCGGGTGTGTCGCTAAGTCTTGTACGGTGTGGCCGTAGTGCACTGCGAGTCTCTATGTAGAGTACACTGCATAGATCAGGGCATAAGTTAAAATATGATCATATAGGTTCACAGAGTTCCTTATTAATGAAAGAGTTAAGGAAGACTAGAGCATAGTCTTCTAGTAGTTATTCTTTGGATGCAATATTTACATTCTTTGTTATTTCAATTATATTGTTTTAGAACTGCTCAGTGTAGTATTTATTGTTGTTAAATTTCATAACGTTTATTCAAAGTTATATCTGTAATCACATTAGTGCCTTAGACTGTTTCCTTGAAGTACTCATTCACTGAGCAAGTAGGCTCACCCCTCTACTCAACATTTTAGGGTTAACCGCGTGGACTTGAAGATGGTCGGAGCATCAACGTAGATCTTCCACAAGAGTTAAGTACAAGATTAGTTGAGTCAGTCGGTCCTTATCACTCTAGGTCCTCAGTAAGAGATAAGAGAGAGAGTTGTAATTACGATGTGTAATATTGTTCCTCTTTGATATGTAGGCTAATTAGCAAGTTTTATGTGCATAAGGTGTGAGAGACATCATGAATGTTTATACATGTTCCTTTACTATTGAAGTTTGATTGGTAAAAGAAATGTTCAGATTCCTTTGTTAAGATGTTATGTGGTTCAATGCGGGGAAACACGAGTTTTAAAGAAAAGAAAAAAAAAGTTAAGGGTGTTCTTTGTGTTACATATAAATCCTATCTTATGCCCTAATCTCATGATTTGAGGAAATTGTGAGATCGGGGTGTAACAACTTGGTATCAGAGCTTAGGGTGAGTTGTCAAGGACCATTAAGTTAGTAAGTTAGAGTCCTATGTGTGGCAGATAGGAGATGCTTGATGTTAGCTTAGGGGATTTGAGTATTTGGATATCCTGGCCCGATATCTGAGTACTTGGATCAACCAGTACAAGCTACTCTGTCTATTCTTTCACGTATACCCTGGCCAGGTATACAGTGGAAGAATGGGCTAGAGAGGAACCCTAGAAATGTTAGGGTTAGAAAACAAGAAAAGAAACAAGAATTAAGAGCATAAATGTAAAAGGAGATAGAACTTACATTTCATAATGTTGTTTTTGTTGGAAATGTATAGAAATGCTCTTATATGTTTGAATTGAAATATTCAATACTTTGAAATACGGGTCTTTAATATCTGTTGTACACTATGTAGTTGTAGCATTTATTGATTTCATTCTTTGTAACAAGTAGACTAGAGTTGACCTTTGAATGAGCTTTTGTTAGTGGATAAGTTTTCTTCCACACTTCCGAGATGAATATGAGTTGAGTAATCCTTTGTAGTTCTTGGCTTCAGGACTTCAGGTTTGGCCTAGTCCAGCTAGCAGGATGCGTTACTGGGATCTAATGACTCCTATTAATAGTATAATAAGAATAGACTCTGGATAATTAGACCCACATTAGAGTGAGAATGTACATACGGTAAGATGTTGAAACAGATGGGCAAGATCAGAACAACTAAGAATTTGTTGAAACTGGCATCTGAGGTTCAACTTTGGGGTCTCAAATGTGAAACCCTTAATTGGGAATAATAGAACATAATATGCAGTTCATAATCAGTTTATTGATTAATATTATATGAACTATACATATGAAATATAGAAAAGATATGTGAAATGTATGTATGATTCAAGATAGCAAGAATCAATCATGAAGAATGAATCATATAATTGAGTATAATGCTTTTATGAACTCTAAAGAAAAGGCTAAGTAGAGAATAGGGTTGAGCATTCAATAGGTCCATAGAAGTAAAGAGTCTTCAAAAGAGTAAAAGTAAAGAGAATCGTATGAACATGTAATTCATAAGACTAGAACAACAAACTAGTTTCAAAGAAAAGAACATAGGTGTAGTTTAACGAATGAATAAGTCATACAAAGGTAGACTGTATTCAGGAGAGAAAAACTTGATTGAAAGAGAAACTATGTTTGACCCATGCATGATCCACTTGATTTAAAAATGAAGAATATGTAATGTATTCAACATGAGGAAAAACTAATAGAAGGACTATTAATTTAGAACGTTAATTTCACAATAGTATAAAGATAAAGGAGGAAATATGTGCAACATGGTATACATGACCATACATATGAATAAGCAACATGGTCATAAGAGAAAAATTTAGAATTAAAGATGACGGGTTAAAGAGTAGTATATGGTAAGAGGACTATGAAACGTAAGAAAGGGTTTGAAATATGATGGAAAAGTTATAAATAAAGAGGTTGTGAGATTCAAGCAAGTGCTAATTAATCAAATATTTCTATTGATAACTAAGTAAATCTACATACGAGAATGTATTAAGGGAATGTTTGAATACAAGTATTCTAAGTCTTAAAATCATCTTCTCTTTCATATATTCCTTAATGAGAGCAAGGTGGGAATGAAATGATCAGAGAAAATGAATCATATATGGTGCATAACTACCTTGGTGGGGTCATCTAGTGAATGTAATAGTGACATACTATATGATGAAGTGCGATAAGAAATAAAATTCGTGTGTGATAGCAAGAATGATGAATAATCTATTCCTATCTTAAATACTTCAATGTTAATGATGTTTATTGTATATAATCATATATAAAGGATAGGTAGCAAAAAGTAAAGAAGTAATGAATGAGCAGAGAGATATGGGAAAACACTGGCTTTGTGTAATATGTGAATTTGTTTTTACATGTATGATTTGTTGAAGGCATATTAAGGTATGAAAGTTGGTTCTACATATGATTTCAGGGTATTTGTGTAAGCTATATGTTAAATTAAAGGCGTATGATAGTTGTAGTAATTCATACCTGATATGCATCTTACTATTGGGTATTTGTGATATGGTGATACGGTTTGGATGATGTCAGAACACATGGAGAGATACCCTGAACAAGGTATTCATACTTATCCACTCATATTAATAAGAAGGGATGATAATCAGATTGTCTGGACAAGTAACCCTAATGAGGTGTAGCTTGTTATACCTAGCTCTAATATAACTGAGTGATGGTAATTGAGTATGATTAATGCTTGAATGACTGATACAATTGTGGATTACCTTATTACTGTGGTTGAAACCCTAAAATGATATAATACGATGGTTACACTTTGAATTGTGTGTGGGCCCATAACCCACAGGTCCCAGGATCGAAACAGGATAGTATGGAATGAGGTGGTAATGCTTCACCTCATGCATCCATGACCCAATGGGGATGCCAAGAGTAGTATTGTGCAATTGATTGTTGAATCTAGTCTTTTAATTCAAGACTGTTTTGCTATTTGAATAGCACTTTATTAAAGTTTAAAATAGCATGGTGAACTCGCTTTTGTCACTTAAAGGTGATACAGAACAATAGATATTTCTGAGCCGCATAAGTTGAGATAGTTGTATCAGAGTATCAGAGTTGCACAGTGAAAGCGTGGTGGTTTATCTTTGCATTCTATGTTTGACTGTGGCATAAAGAATTTGCTTGATATCATTGAGAACTATTTGAAATATGTTGTGATTTAGTAAAGAATTAAAAGATCTAATGTTGAAAACTACATTCAGGTATGAAATACACGAATATAATGACATGGAAGGCTTTAGAAGCTTAGAATAACCTTGAATGTATCTTTCATGTAGGTTTATGTTTCGAGGACGAAACATTCTAAGGGGGGAGAGTTGTTATGACCCCATCTGAGCTTAATTGGTAAACTAGGGTTTACCTAGACAATTGTAAAGATTAATTAGAATAATCATTATTGAAATCTAATTAATGATGATAACACAATTAGGATGTTTTAACTATGATAAGAAGTCTAAATGTTCTTTTGTCTTGAGAATTAGGGTTTGAGAAGCATAAACCCTAATCGGCCCAAAAAAGGGTTTTAAGGATACATGAATACAAAATTTGATAAGTATAGTGTCTCAGTAAATGATTTTTAGTATTTTATGTGTAACTCTGATTTACTTAAAATTTGGATATGATTTGGATATATAAAATTTGAACAACATTGGTAAATATCAGAATTTTTGAAGAATGTTCTGACCTGTTTATCGGTCGAGTTTCAAACTCGACCGATCATATTTCCAGATTTATATAGCAGTGTGGTAATTGAATTTTTATCTTTTTATTGGTATATCCAATTGATCTCAAATTTTAACTGTGCTTGAAAAACACAGTTTTAGACACTGTTAAATTGGCATAATTTTTGGATGACTTTTGATCTCTACAGTGAGGGTGTCGGTCGAGTTCTGTGCAGGGCAAACTCGACCGAATCTGCTGCAGACTGCAATATAGCAGTGCATTGTTTTATTTTTAATTATTTATTGGTAATTCCAAATGATCTCAAATTTTAACTTAAGCTTTATAGGTCAATTATAAACAACTTTCTAAATTCCCATAATTGTTGGAGAAGGTTTGATCTCTGAAATAAACGAATTACAGTAACTTTTGTATAACTGAATATTCAGCCAATATAATTAAAGTTGAGTGTTGGGTCAATATGCAATTGACCCAAGCAGCTCAAATTGACTTATATGATCGACCACACACACACACAGCTCTCATTCTTCTTCATCCATCCCAGAGAAACGAAAATCTAGACAGAGAGGGAGAGTTAGGGCTTGAGTGGAGAAAGAGGAGGAATTGCTGACCTAGGGTTTTGCGGTCTGAGGATTGGTGAAATCAAGAAAGTTTGGATCCTTTGCATATACTTTTATGGTGAATCTTCTCTCTCATGTCAAGATTCCGTCCATGCTCTGATTTGATCCAAGATGATGTCGAAATTCCCTCCTTTCTCACCCTTTCTTCATAATCCCTCATTTTCAGGGTTTCCTAGTTGAATGGAAGAAGAATTGGGAGATTTGCTAGGGATTTGATATGAGTTCGAGATCCCCTGAGTTGAGCTGCAGTTTTGAGGTGTTTTCACACCTTGGGGTGAGTGGGTTCTTCCTTTAAACAGTATAATGCACGAAATTTGATTATAGCATCCAAATCCCTAAATGCTTAGTATGTGATTCTAAACCCTGACATGTTTGTATGATTTAAGTTGTTGCAATTTGATATGATATTGATTCCTTCTCTGTTTGAATGACTCCTTGATGGTAGATTCACATCAGAAACGTATACAACACATCCTAGAAAGAATGCTTTTTCAGATTTATACCATATGATGTAATTAGGGTTTAACCTAATTGAGATATCTCTAGAGTTTCAACCTTATTGAAAAGGACTAGTAAACTTATAAGTGGTTAGGATGTACCTCATGGATTACCTTATTTGAACTTTATCCTTGGTGCATGATTTCTCAGTGAATAGCATGGAAACCTAAATTTAGTTCAATTTCCATGGTTTCATACATATATCGATTGTATATGATTTGTTGAAAACAATCTTTATTTAGTGAATGCTTATATCCTATGAAATCCTTATGAGAGCCATGTGACAAGTGAATGAGGTAAATGAAAAGGTGAATGAGGCGAATGAAACCCTAAGAGTAGGGTGTTGGCATGTGATGAATGAATAAGGCAAATGAAACCCTAAGGATAGGGTGTTCAATGAATCATGTTATGGTGACATGAAAGATCTCGATATGAGATGTGGTGATACTTAAATGTTGAATTGTATGTTTCTAGTGCATTTAACTTTATATGCTTGTTCTCTCTGAGTTGATATCTACATACTGCAGGGCTTCTTATATTTCAATACATATCTCGTAAATTGCAGGTGATGAGATATGACATGCCCTAGAAAGGGATGTTACTGAGACATGGTATATGTTGAATACATGAGCTATGATGTTTTATATGATATGATATGGAAGGCCGTGTGAGCCTTGTGAGAAATGTAAAATGAGTTATGATTTCTGTTTTACATGTATCTATAATATTAATGTTAGACTTAGGTGCCCTGAACACCGTAGAACCCCTTCGAGAGATCTGCTTCTTAGGGGTGAAACCTCGTGTTGCAACATTAACCGTGCGGAGTCATGGTGGCACGAGGACAGAGAGACAGTGTTCAACAATAATCTGTGCGGAGTCACGGTGGCACTGGAGAAAATAGGGGTTATTGCAACAAGATCCGTGCGGAGTCATGGAGGTAACCCCGTGAGACTCTCTGCCTGTGTGCTCAGGTTAGAGGAGGAGTCTAGAGCACTCGGAGTAGTGCATTGAGGCCGGAGAGCCTGTGGTCCTGTGGTAGAACAGGGCTGGCGTCAAACTTAGCATTTCCCGGGTGTGTCGCTAAGTCTTGTACGGTGTGGCCGTAGTGCACTGCGAGTCTCTATGCAGATTACACTGCATAGATCAGGGCATAAGTTAAAATATGATCATATAGGTTCACAGAGTTCCTTATAAATGAAAGAGTTAAGGAAGACTAGAGCATAGTCTTCTAGTAGTTATTCTTTGGATGCAATATTTACATTCTTTGTTATTTCAATTATATTGTTTTAGAACTGCTCAGTGTAGTATTTATTGTTGTTAAATTTCATAACGTTTATTCAAAGTTATATCTGTAATCACATTAGTGCCTTAGACTGTTTCCTTGAAGTACTCATTCACTGAGCGAGTAGGCTCACCCCTCTACTCAAACATTTTAGGGTTAACCGCGTGGACTTGAAGATGGTCAGAGCATCAGTGCAGATCTTCCACAAGAGTTAAGTATAAGATTAGTTGAGTCAGTCGGTCCTTGTCACTCTAGGTCCTCAGTAAGAGATGAGAGAGAGTTGTAATTACGATGTGTAATATTGTTCCTCTTTGATATGTAGGCTAATTAGCAAGTTTTATGTGCATAAGGTGTGAGAGACATCATGAATGTTTATACATGTACCTTTACTATTGAAGTCTGATTAGTAAAAGAAATGTTCAGATTCCTTTGTTAAGATGTTATGTGGTTCAATGCGGGGAAACAAGAGTTTTAAAGAAAAGAAAAAAAAGTTAAGGGTGTTCTTTGTGTTACATATAAATCCTATCTTATGCCCTAATCTCATGATTTGAGGAAATTGTGAGATCGGGGTGTAACAGGTTCATCAAACATACCCTTAACTTAAGGTGTTTCCTTTACCTCTACACATGAGGAGTACCATGCTCAAAACTATAGCAACTTAATTCTCATCATAAGCATTAGGTATACCACTTCCCCTCTTAGGCCTAGGAACCAGAGGTTCATGTTCTTGATATCCAACTGTCTGCTCAACCTCTTAACCACAAACCAAACATGTAACGGGTATGACATACACTTCCTGTCATCCTTTTTCCTTGATCAACACTTTAAAGTTGAGTCCTCCTCAAGGAAAATCAATAAGGTACAAGGTCTCATAACCTGTTACCAAACCTCTCCAGGGTATACAAAACTTCTTCTTCCTTTATCAGAAGGTGAACACTTATACCATAGGCACATAGGTGCCAGAAGACTCATCCTCTCTCTAGGGTTTAGTCCCTCCCATGGAAACCAAGACATCATCAACCTCTAGGGATCAAGCATGCGGTGACCACTATCATCCACTGAGGTCGCATCATCCTCAACTCCTGACTTCTCCTCATATCTCGGAGTCTAGGATTCCATCCTTCTTGCAGGGTTTCCGGCTCTCTCTCTAGAGCTAACCCTACAACCATCCTCACCATTAGAGGTCCTCTCTTCATGACGGATCAACCTCGGAAGCATGCTCCTACCTGGATGAAGCCTATGTTCCACTTATGTTCACTCAAGGTTATCCATAGCTCTCACAAGCTATCCATCAAACACTCCTAGCCAGGGTTTCAACCTATTGCTCGCACTACTGATACACTCTGGGTGCCTATTATGCCATGCTCATATCAGTTCATGGGGTTCCATAGGTTCTTCTCTAACCTCAACAATGAAGGAGCTATCCTTCACTCTAACATGCACGACCCTTCCTAGGGTTGGGTTGCCAGAGGTACTAGGTCATCCAACCTCTCATGGCCCATACGTCATCCAAGTCATGTCCATCCTGGTCTAACTCATCATGCCATCTCTCTCTCTAACCTTCACTTAGGGTTAGGGTTAACATCATCCTCAGAGGATGTGCCAGGTCTCTACTTGCAATGGAGATTCCTATCTCCAAGACTAACTCTCTTTATCCATCCTCCTGATACGAAGGTCTAGCCTCAGGTCTTTTCTGAGGGCATGACAACCTATGTCATACGACCTAAGCATGTATCTATCCTTTAGTTTCTGCTTAGACTATTAAGCTTAGGTCCATGACATCTTATTTACATGCTTTTCATTAATTTGGTGGAGGATTCCTTAGACCTTATTAACCTTACCCATACCTTAAGAGGGTGAGGAGAAGAGAGAAAACCCTAATCCTTAAGGTCCTTAACAAAACTTGAGTTGAGAAGGGATGAATAAGATGAGAAAATCCTAAAGGTATCTTATTTCGATTCATACCCTAAGACTTTGGCCAGGAAGTCACACAGATCGGGGAGTCCTCGTATTCCGACTAGCGGTGCGGAGGAAAGTATTGCCAGCCCCCAGTCGTGATCCTTTTCTAGACACCTTTATCTTTCAGATAATCCTCTAATAACTCCCTTGGGTTCTATGGAGTTTGAAAATTTTAATAATTATTAATGGTTAAGTGGGGAACCTACGCTCTGATACCAAATGTTACGACCCCACCTCCCGATAACCCCCAATTAAGGGAGACCGAGAGGTCGAAGCCGCACCCATAACTTCTGGATCAAAGGTTCGGCACTTAACCAAGAACAATTATTAAATTTCAACAATCTATACCGAAAATATGTAATAAAATTTTTCATACCTTTTGAAAATTTTGGATTTCTAAACTTATATCCATGTATGTATTCTACTCTACTAATCCTCCTTGCATTTTACTTCATGTATTTCACAATATGATGATTTACTGTTTGTCCATTTGGCTTGTACCTAAAACGCCGACAAACAAAACGTCGGTCAGCTGAAGCTGGTATGTGGGGGAAACAATAATCATGCAATTGTGATAACAACATAATCATTCAATTAATCATTTAACAACCAAGATTACGTTTTAAATATAACTCCGCGATCCATGAGTACCCTATCCTCTGTGCTATCCCTACAGTCGACCTGGATACTACCTTCCTTATGGTAGAACCCCATTAAACCCCTCATGGTCCCACCTATAGGTGAACCAATTTCTAGGGTTGAGTCACATGACACTACTCATAAGTAGCCCACTCCTTAACTCATGGCAGGCTAATGGGTCTCATGGCACTACACTTGGTAGCCCAATTTCTAACCCACGATAACCTAGACCTTACTCTAGGTTACCCCTTTTTAGCCTTTACAAGTCACAGAGGTGGACCCAGATCTAGCCAGTTATACATGTATATTCATAGTGATAGTCATAGTCACTCTATTGTTTCATGAAATAAAAGCATCCAACAGTTATTTTCAAGCAACCGATAAAATTATTCAGAAATCACTGTGAAACTAAAGCGATTATTCATAAGTGTAACCACATACCAGATTTGATGATTTCACAAGAATTAAGCAAACCCAACCAAGAATGCAATCCAAGCAAGCAATTCAATCATCACATAATTCCTGAAAAGAATATGTACTCTATTTATTACACACTTTATCAAGAATCTAGTTTATTGACTTGGGTTCACTTTCTAGGGTTTCTAATCCGCATTAAGGTTTCATTAATATTCATTATGGTTTCTTAGATCAATTTCTCAAACTTTATCCCTTAGGTCAACAAACCCTAAAATACTCTTTTCTACTTATATGAACCTTAATTGCTCAACTATCCATTTTAATAGTCTTTTATACACAAATTGACTTAGGATCATCATATCCCTATTTATTCATAGATTTGAACAATTAAAACAATTAAAAGACATATTCTCCTAAATTAGGGTTTTCAAGCTCATTAATGCATATTCATGCACGAAACCCTAAATTAAGCCACTTATATAAAAAGATCATCTTTTTAGATCCTATTTTCACTTTTATTAAAAATAGGTTAATATTGGCTTAAATTATCCAAATAATGTCATTAAGTCCATATATCATCAAATCTAAGGGTTTTTCCTTAATAAATCATTAAAGATGATAACTTTATGTACTTGTCAAATTTTAAGCATATTTATGCACATAAACTCTAAATTAGACTAATGACGTGCAAAGTTCTTCCTTTTTGAACATTATGTACCTTTTTACATTTAATAGGTTAACATCAACTCTAATGACCCATTAAACCCTATTAAACACTTTATTCATTTCAAAATAGGGTTTCTTAATCTTTAATTCATTAAAGATGATAATTTACACTACTTTTCGAATAGAATGCAAAATTAGGCTTCAAACATAATTTCTTTGTGTTCCTCTCATTCTGAGGATCAATTTTCATATATTACTTGTCCTAATCGGAGTTACCAATCATTAGATATGATTTTTGCAAAATAAAAAAATACCTTTGGCCAATCGGAGAGCGCCACGTCGCTCCTTGCATGCAATGTAACTCGATTTGGAAAACATAATGCAAAGACGTTTCTACCCTTGTGTAAGTGGTTATTGCTTTATCCCGTGGAGGGGCAAACCCATCCAACGACCAAGGAGTTATCTTCCACCTTGATCCGACGGCTTGCTGCTGCCCTAGCCGCGATGGAGCAGCTTCTCCTCTCCTTCCCGCGGCCTGGTTCTTGCCGCCAGCCCCTGCCCTGTCTCCGCCGTTACCAGCCGCATGTGAGGCACCCTTGGGTATGTCCGCAACGTCCAGGATCAGGCCTTGCAAGCCCGCGGCTCACAGTCGTGCTGTAGCCGTGTTGCAGGTGTGCTGCAGGAGTTTGGGTGAAGTCCGACGCTCCAGGATGTTAGCCGATCATCCACTGGTCATAGTGGTACATCAGGCCTTCCTCCAGATGACTCCATATGCCACCGTTTCTCCATAGAAATTACCACCCATGGTTTAGGGTTTTGGACACAAACGATGAAGAAGGAGAGAGAAAGGATGCTTGGAATTAACTTCAACTCGGCCAAGGGCTCTACCCCTTATATAGGGGAGAGTATCCACGCCCTACAGTGCTCATCCAAGAAATAGCAATGCCCTTTCTGAATAGGAAATCAATTCCTTCAATGAGAAGTATATTCCCTCTCTTTCTTTTTATCCTTTGGATATTCTCTATTATTTGGATATTAGGAAATTCGA
Source organism: Alisma plantago-aquatica (assembly GCA_963693085.1). Classification (NCBI taxonomy): domain Eukaryota; kingdom Viridiplantae; phylum Streptophyta; class Magnoliopsida; order Alismatales; family Alismataceae; genus Alisma; species Alisma plantago-aquatica. The sequence goes on along the minus strand of OY856411.1, from coordinate 969,816,465 downwards.
AATTCCTCTTTTACTTTCTTTGTACTTGCCCTTATTAATTCATTGGCCACGAATTTTATATTTTCTTTTAATAGAAATCACTCCCTTTTAACAAAACCTCATAAGAACTCATTATTCATCATATTATCTTCTTATTTGACTTTATTGGTATTTTCTCTTTCCTCTTTCTTCATTGGGACTCCTTGGATCCCAAGAAACTCTTATTATTTCGAAATTCTTTTTCAAGGATACTTATTATCCTTCTAGATGCATCTATATGCATTATTTTTCATTATTATTTTATTTCTTATTAAAATATTTCTTTTTGAGGATTTCTCTTTATTTCTCTTTTATTTTCCTCATTGGTATTCATTTTATCATTAGGAATCCTTGGGATACGAAAATCCACAAAGGATCACTCAATTATACTTTTTTCCCACATTTTAACATTATTTTCAATTTCTTTCTTACTAAAGAAATACTTAATTAATCTTTTCTTTTCTTATTGCTTTCTTTTTTGCAACTTTGGACTCCTTGGAACCCAAGGAACCCAATAGGCACAAAATCCATCCTTGGATTACATCTCTTTGCCTTCTAGAGGTTTCTACCTCTTTCTTTTTCTCAAATATTCAATTATTCATTTACTAATTAAATTTTCTTGTTATTTGGGCCCAATAGCCAATAAATCCCACAACACAAACATCAAGGCTATTGTAAACAAAATCCATTTATTCCAAATACATTATATTATTATTCATTCAAAAATCCTTAATAGGAGAAATTACATTTCTCACCAAATGAACCCAAAAATTGGGGTTGTAACAGTCTTAGCCTCCCTTATTAAAGTAGGGAGGTCAGACAAACCTCTAGACCAGACCTTCAGAGCATTCTTAGTTCTCTTCAACTTATCCATAACAGCATAGATAGGATTACCTTTAACACTCTCCTTCCACTCCTTTTTTACCAACTCCATACAGCTTGGCCATTCCAACCAACCAACCAAAAATTTGAAAGGCTTGCGTTTTAGAGTATCCTGCGTGAGCTGGACAACCATCTAGGCATGGTCGCTATTGGGGTGGCTCCCCAATTTAACATTCGCATGTGGAAACACATCCAGCCACCTTTCATTCACAACAGCTCTATCTAACTGACTGGCTATCTTCCTCTGGACCGCCTGTTTATTTTTCCAAGTGATCACCCCGCCATTCTTATTCAGTTCAATAAGGTATGTTGCGTCCAAAGCATTGTTGAACAAGGCTAAGTAGGAGTCCGGAACAGGCAAACCACCCACCTTCTCGTGTGCCTTCCTAATGTGATTGAAATCCCCAATGAGTATTTGAGGTAGCTCCTTCTGGTTGGCCCCCTCTATCACCTCCCATACCTTCCTCCTGCATATTTCAGAGTTATGTCCATACATCGCGGATACCACGACGTGTAACCCACCCTGGTTAATGCAGCTCATTGTCATCATTTGGTCCATGGAGAAAATGACCTGGATATCCCAAACCCTGGGATTCCACCCCACAGCAATACGACCACCCTTAATGTCCCAGGATTAGAAGTAAACTCCCAACCTGCAGGAAACAACCCCGATACTCTGTCTTCCCCAGCCCTTCTGATCCTCGTCTCCAGACAAATAACCAGCAAAGCCTGAGTTTGTTCAATAACACCCCTCAGCTGCCTCTGTTTACCTATCCTTGATGCACCTCGCACATTCCATGCGAGAATGCACATTATGTTGTTTTCTTGTGTCCCCCCCTTCCGGGAGTAGACCCACCCCTTCTAGTCTTCCTAGGTGAAACATGGGTCCTCATGTCCCTAACCACCTCCGCTTCCACTTCCACCTCCTCCTCCATCCCGTCCATTAGCGAGAAAGGATTGTTGGACTCGACCTCCTTCTCCTCTGCATGGACCACAACCTTACTCTTCCCCTTCTCATCAACGTAAACAACAGGCACAAGAGCAACCGGAGCAGCAACCCTCACCCCTGATAGTCCACTAGCAGCAGCTTCAAGTGGCACTTGGACAAACACCTCATCAACAACGGCCACAGCCACCTCAGCCTGTGTGCAAGGAGTCAAAGACACCCTTCCAACCCCTTCAGCAGACACCGATGTCGTAGAAGAGACAACAACCTCCTCAACCGCCTTGACCCCACCGCAGATGAAGATACACCCCTCCTTCTAGAAGGCCCTTTGCTCACCCCTCTCTTCCTATTCCTCCTAACTACCGGAACAAAAGAGTCGCGTATAATAGGGGGATCCCTCAGCATCACCCTCTCCCCCAGACAATGGCCATCGCCATGTCTGAAGACCTTGCACTTGTCACATCTGTTAGGCAAGGCGTCATATAGAACCTTGATAGCTAGCTCCTTCCCATCCGACATCTCAATCATAACCAGCGGGGGTGCCTTCTTCTCAGCCAGCATTTCTACACAGATGTGAGCCGCACCCGCGTACATCCCCTCTGACCAGAAATCTATCACTTTCGGATCCCCAATGCCGCATGCAATGATGGAAATGGCTCGTCTAGTCCAATGTTTCCCAACATCAGGGAGCGTCACCCACATCAGCGCTGAGGTGAGAGAAGCTCACCAAATGCCAGTCTCAGGTGACCACTTCCTAGTGAGAACCAAGTGGTTATCGAAGAACCACGGACCCTGCTCTAACGCCTCATCCATGTCCTCTTTAGAAGCAAAGCGCGCCAGCGTCAACCCTCCCACCAGAGAAGAAATATGTAGCTCACCTTTAGGCCTCCACGTCCTAACCATCCAGCCGTGAAGCTGTTCTCGGACTGCCTTCTTCCCTAAAATCTAGACGATGATAGAGAACTGATGGTACTCATCCATGGCTGAGACCGTCGTCTCAGAGAACTTCATCCATGGCCTCTCAACCCCAGAACAATAGGCAGACGTCTTCGGGTCGTCAACCAAGATCACCGATTTGAACCGTCGATGAACCACCATAGGCTTCGCCAGAGTAGCCGCCCAGGAGGGCCCCTCCGTGACATTTGTGCGAGGGTCAGACCACCCGCCAACATGGGAGGAAGCGGGACTAACAAAGGGAGCAGCGGGGGTGGGAGACGAGGAGGAAGGGGGTAGTGGCAAGGAACCACCAGGCACCCCAGAACCAGTAGCAGAAGGGGAGGAGGAGACCCACCCCCCTTCCGGGACGCCACTCGCCATGGGCGAGCTCAAAGCCCCAAACTAGAGATGGAACAGAGCACTTTCTAGAGAGAGAGGATGGTCCTGTGATTCTCGATTTATAATTTATTTTCTTAATAATACTATATGTACAAAGAAAAATCATTCTATTAAGTTTTATACATGATTTATCGAGCTAAGCCACAATTAAGGGAATATGAGATACCCTAGAAAAAAACCTAGAATTGGTAAAGAATACTACATTCTAGTTGACATGCCAATTTAGATTTCTTGTTTAATCCTTTCAAGGGGTGGAAAATTATACCTGATTAGACAATGGAGGTGATGATTTTGTGTTGAAATGTTTTTAAGGGGTAGAGAGTTGTAACTTATTGTAATTTGGTAGTGGATTTAATTTTTGAGCTATTGTGCATAATTTTGTCAAAGTGAAAATTCCATTTTCTAAATTTTAATTCGTACTTACACTCATTGAATTTTCTTGACATTCGAGCATGAAAATGAAATTTGTCCTCATTTGTTTTCTAATTCTTTCATTTGGGACCCGTAATTAGAGAATTTAGCTCAGTTTGGCATTGAAATCACACATAAATGTAAAAAACTTTGATAGTTACATTTGTATTAATTCAAAGAATAAATTTATTGGACACCTAAAAAATCATAAGTGTTGGAATGGGTATTTTTAGAACTTGTAGTAATGCAGGATGAAGTTGAAGTTGGAATTGCATTCCAAAATCATTTATAACATAAGAGTTACAAAATTGTGATGTATATGATGTTAGATGTATTAAATTTCCATTAATACTCTTAGTCAATGGGATCTGATCCAACCCTTACCTTACATACCCTAGGAGCCTGACCTTATAGGAGGCCATGATAAGACTCATGACAAGGTCTTTCACCCTCCTCATCCTCTCTCATCACTCCTCCATGAAGTTTCCTAGCAGAGAAACATACACATAGATGATACCTTCTTGTAGCCGTTGTTAACATGCACTACCGCTCAACTAATCAGAAATGGTAAACAAACTATCTATTTGTTGACCAAAAAGCAAAGATAAAACAAGAAATTTTTTTAGACTATGCGCCTCCTCACAACTAGCCTCTACCTAGCTAATCTGCAACCCAAAAACCCATTGCAACCCTATCATCTCCTCCCATAATCATATAAGACCTAGACACTGTCAATATCAAGCTCAACATACCTACACCCGAGTTGCCTCCTTCCTCCTCATCGGCACCCCTTCCGACCAGTGATGCAATAGGTGCTACCCACATATCCGAGTCACCCTCACACGTGCATCCTTCCCTAGATATTCTACTCGGTCCGACCGACACTCGACCTTGCTAACCACCATAAAAAAGCCAATACTAGATCTAAAACACCACCAACCTACTATAGGATCAACTCGGCTCCACCCATGATGCCACACCATCACCCGCCCCCCACCTTCTGAAACATACCCACAACTCTATATTGGAACATCTACCCTATGATACACTCCCACCACCACCATATGTAAGATGAGGAACCATCTACGACAACTCTAAAGCATCTTCACCCAGACCCATGTCAGCCCTCGATAAAGATCTACAATCCAGGGCACCACAGATCTCAAGCCCCTCGCACATCCATCTAAAACCCACCCTATACTCCCTCTCAATTGAACGTGATGGATTCTAGAGGCTTCATATCGCATTTACCACTTTAAATTATTATACCTTTTTTTTAAATTATCATGGTAGCTAGACTATTATCTTGTTAATACCACAATCCACCAAGCAATCTTACCTAGATTTTATCTCATAATTCTTTATTTGAAAAATAGCTCAATAAATGGATTTTTTACTAGTCTAGATGACCTTTTATTTCCCTTCAATTGGGTCCATGTGTGGTTTTGTTTCTTTGGGAAGTCATGGACATGTGATACAGAAATGGATTAGAAAAGACGTGTAGGAGCTATCCTCTATTGAATATTTGATAGATTTATGTATATTTTAAATTCTTATTTCATGTATAAGCTTCCACAACTTTGAAATAAGAGCATGGTTGCAATAAATATTATTTATGTTTATGATATTATTTTGTAAATATTCTATTGTAAAGATTGAGTCTTTACAAGTTTGTTCTAGTATGGACACTGTTTGAGTAAGTTATGCAATTTACATGTTTATAAGGGATTTGATACAATTTATCCATATCTAGGGGTTTCTCATTTTTTTTCACATGTATGTTGTGCCTCATGAGTTTTATATCATGTTTGATATAGTTGTATTTTGGGAAGCCTAGTTGCACCTTCAGTTTAGTGGTGACACCTAACCTAGGTTTGAGATTAGGTCTTCCTCACCTAGATGCCCTAACTCAATGGTTTCCTTTGGATGTTGGGATGTGATAGTCCACATTCAGGTGGTAGGTTCCAATTGTGGTCTCTTGGGGTGCTTAAAGTTTAATGGATATCCTCTTGAGGCACCAAGGTCGATGGTTCACCAAGTGAGGTGCAACAATAACCAATGGTGATGCTAGAGTTTTCTCTTGTGGCCAAGGGATATCATGATCAGATGGGCCACCTAGTGTTGACGATCAATGGTTCTTTTAGGGTTGACATCCAATGGTCCCCCTGGTGTTAAGATTTGATGGTTGACCTGGTTTTGCATGGAGTATATGTTCTAACTATGGGACACATGGCATGCATGGGTTGACACATCTACCTTCCTTTCTCTCTCAATCCAAGCTTTATATACCTCTATCCTTCCATGAAAATGAGCTCTTTAGACACTACCTTCTTCTTGTGATGCTTAGAGCTCGTCCCTCTTGCTTGGTGTAGAAGAAGGAGCTTGTCTGATCTTACTTTCGTGTGCACCTAGGGTTTGGATCTACACTCTTCTTGGTCATTTGGAGCTTCCTTGCCTTATTTATTGAATTAAGCAAGTAAGATCTCCTCCCTTCCTTCATTTTCCTTGTTGTCCTACCTTCTTCTCTCTTCCTTCTTGGTTAGATCCTTGGTTGAAGAACATCTTCTTTCTTCTTCTATGGCCTAGGGTTTGCTTGTTCTTGGAGAAATGAGCTAGTTTAGACGTGTGGAGTGCTCAAGATAGGTTTTCTTCTCTCTCTCTCTCTCTTCTAAATACCTTTCTATTTGGACCTTCTTTTTCATTCATAAGGTGAGTTTTATAACTTTCTCCATGTTTATTACTTACTGTTGACTTGCCATGCATAGATCTTGCTCTAAGACGTAGTAATGGGTAGAAATTTTGAATCTTTGCCTAGGGTTTGAGCTTATGAGGTAGTCCTTGAGTAGATAATATTCCTTGATGTACCCATTAACCTTGTTCACATTTCTTCCTTGGAAGTTGAAACCCTAGACCTTTCATGTACATGAAATGATGGTTCCTTGAGTGTTGAAAACAATGGCTTATCTGTAGGTGTTTGAACTAATTTTTCTCTCTTGTGTTGAGACTCAATGGTTTGACTTCTTGTGTCAACCAATGGTGTGTGCTCAGTTGTTGTTTGGACCTTTTCTTGTGCTTAGAACTGATGCCCATGTTTCATCTACAACTAATGGTATTGATGCTCTTTTCAAGTGGCTTCATTTGATGGTTTTCCTCACCCTATCAAATGATGGTTTTACTTGATGTTTAATATCTATTTTCACCTAGTGATGACATCTGATGGGTTTCTTAAGTGCAAGATTTGATGGCTTATCTAGGTTCACAAATGATGGCTTTGCTAGTTATATGAATCGAATAGTTCACAACCAATGGTTTCACTATGTCATGATTTGATGGTCCTTATGTTTGTCAATAAATGACGGTTCACCTTCTTGCTCTCATCTGATGGTTCACATGTTGGGTCATAAACGATGGCCTACCTAGGTCCGAATTTGCTGGTACCTCTAGATATAAGATCTAGTGGCTTTACTAGGTCTATGAGGTTTTTTTTGTATGCATGATCCAATGGCTCTTCGATGTGCATGATTCAATGGTTTTGCTCACATGTAATCCAATGGTCTCATGTGAGGTCCATGATTTGATGGTTTGGGTTTGATTGTCTTTATCTGACAATTTTTTTTGTCTATATGCTTAAATGATCCGAATGAAATGCTAAGTGCTAAGGTTTATGCTCTTTTCTATGTATGTGTGCAAACAATGATTTATTTTTGAATGCTTATTGTAAAATTATCTCAACCTACCTTGGTGACCATAACTTAGTGTAATTAACTAATGATGGTTAATGACACGTATATCTGCTATTATCATGAAGACATACTATCATAATGTTTAATGCTATTGATAACCCTATATATTACCTTTGTGAACATCATATCTTATAAGATTGATGCTATCTTATGCTAGACATGTGTAACAGGTATGATTATGACTATCAAACTATCTATAAGGTGCGGAAAGATGATGATGTTCTTACATGAAGTTATGTGATGGTCTTAAGGACCTTTCGGCATGTCTTGAGCCCTAACGAAGGTGTAATCCTATTCATGTATGAAAAGGATTGGTATTTAGTCATGATATAATACGAATTATATCTCATATATTTTATATCTTCTGGAGTTTTAATACATCCATGTCTTTGTAGGAATTTTATTAGGGTTTGTATGTAACTTATTTGATGCCGCCTTAACTAACCCAACTAATATTAACTAATAAAGTGAAACCCTAATCATGTAGTGCCCGATGTTGTAGAGCCATTCCAGTGTCAGGATCTAATAGATGATGAAACAAGTGTTCCATATAGGAAGCCCAAAGTAGTATACTGTTGAGTATATGTGGGTGCAAGAGACCATGTGTCCTTGTCATCCGGATATGAAGGTATGGAGGATGACTGCGGACATGCCTCAGATTGAGAACGGTCGAGGTCGTGTCTTATATATATATATATATATATATATATATATATATATATATATATATATATATATATATATATATATATATATATATATATATATATATATATATATATATATATATGAGCCCATCTTTAATACCCGCTCGGGTAGCTACCCGCCCCCTATTTCAGTTACTTTTTTTTTAGTTTCTTACTTTTGACATGTAGAGGGTTACTTTACCTTGCAAACATCTAAGTTTCATGCATATATAGTTACATTTGTAACAACAGATTTCAAAACAAGATAACATATATATATATATATGCTATTTATTCTACCTAGTTTTACTCTTTTAGTCGTATAGTTACTTTGTTAGAAACATAGTTACTTTTTGATCCTTCCAGTTACTTTTTTTGCCATATAATTACATTCGAGACTGACGGGTAGTGAAAATTCAGGTTAGCTACATGGGTATTAATGAAACGGACTATATATATATATATATATATATATATATATATATATATATATATATATATATATATATATATATATATATATAGGGTATATCTTCATTACCCATGTGGGTAACTAAGATTCGCAACCTGTGCATCAATTTTGTAATAGAAAGGCATGCATTTGTAATGAGACAGTGCAAATTATAATAGACATACTCATTTTGTAAATACAACATGATGTTTGTATTCTCCGTCTGGAAATAGTAAAATATATATTTATGACAATAACAAAGTTGTAATACTATATATATATACACACACACACACACACACATATATATATATGACAATACACACATATATATATACATATATACACACACACATATACACACACACACACACACACACACACACACACACATATATATATATATATATATATATATATATATATATATATATATATATATATATAGGGTATATGTTCACTACCCATGCAGGTAACTAAGATTCGCTGCCCCAGTATCTATTTTGTAATAGGAAAGCATGCATTTGTAATGGGACGGTCCAAATTTTAATGAGATGACCAAAATTATAATACAATGATTTATTTTGTATTACAGCGTTGTTATAGTCATAAATATATATTTTACTATTTCTAGACGTAGAATACAAACATCACGTTGTATTTACAAAATGAGTCTGTATATTACAATTTGGGCCGTCTCATTACAAATGCATGCCTTCCTGGTATAAAATAGATACTCGGGTAGCGAATCTTAGTTACCCACACGGGTAGTGAAGATATACCCATGTATATATATATATATATATATATATATATATATATATATATATATACTCACACATGAGGATCGGGAGCCTATACTGACATGTATGGGAAACTCCCTATACCCATGTCTATTTAGCATGTTTAAAGAGGTGATTAATCTAATCCAACTGTATGGATGCAAAATATATAGTTTGGATTAGATGCAACTAATATTTCAGGATGATCTTATTCTTACTTTATGAGATATAAATGAGAACATTTGAGTGGTAGTATGCTGAGTTTTAGAGCTACCATTCATTTATATGATTGTAAAACTTCAAGATGAAGGTGTTACACATATATGATTTGAATGATTTTTGATACACAACTTATTTATATGGCATACTTTATATTCATATAATTGGATCATGCCAAAAATCTTGGGAAATGTGCCTAAATAAGGAATGGGTATAGGAAATTTCCTATCCCTTAGGGATAGTCTCCCTTTTCTGTATATATATATATATATATATATATATATATATATATATATATATATATATATATATATATATATATATATATATATATATATATATATATATATATATATATATATATATATATATATATATATATATATATGTGTGTGTGTGTGTGTGTGTGTGTGTGTGTGTGTGTGTGTGTGTGTGTGTGTGTGTTTGTCTTTGTGTGTGTGTGTGTGTGATGTGATTGAGGACAGCTGTGGTTGTACCTCAGATGATAGGGTTTTGTATACCCCGGTCTCTAATGTTGTGACCTATATACCTAGGATGAACTAGGATATTTGCATCTTAAATATATGTGTCATTGCTGACAACTCGTACTGATTAATGGTGAAGATATCTTAGGATTCTGGCTCTCCTAGATCTTGTATGAAACTAAATAGCACTTCACAGTGGTCGATTGCAAGTTTGTGTCATATACCTTGAATTCCCCATGGCTTAATGACATAGGTAATCCATCCATGTAGTATATCTACTAGGGTTAAATATGATTCACATTGACTGATAACCCTTTCTTTATTTCTTATAATATTTAGTTGTTATACAATGCAGTAAGAGAATTCAACTATTTAGATGGTAATAGCTTTATGTGTTACTCTAAATATCCTAGTAATCAAGCTTGTTGTAGTACTATTTGCTTAATTTGTTTAATTAAATAACATGTTATAGTTGATAACTATTGTTGAGAGTTATATCTCTTGCTGGGACATGGATCTTACCTCGTGGATCACTATCTCTTTAGGTGATTGTCAACGTCGTCATTAGGTTTGTGGTATTGAGGAAGAGAATCTTGGAGAGCAGTAGGACCAGAAGGTTGGATAGTAGCTAGAGTGTCCTAGAGTCATCCATGTATTCTTAGGTGCAGGTAAGGTATGTCTTTTAGATGATATGCACATTGACTTGAGTTTTTGGCAATAAGACAAGTTTGTATATAACATGTATATGTGGAACATCTTTTGTATACATGTTGTGGCTGAGGCCATTGGATGAAAATGTAAATACATGATGCGATATGTACTGCTATGCAGGTTGCTAGACTTATATTTAATTATTCCTGAACTTGTTGGTGATGTTTAAATTGGGTTTAATTATCCCATTTTCCTTCTATGTGGTCAATTAATGATCGATCATGTTTTTATTTTGAGTAATCTCATTTAATGTTTATGGGTCTTGTAGGTTGATATCAGAGCTTTCGGTTCTCTGAGTGTACATGGTCATAGGACTTAGGCTTTGTGTCTTCTCTTACGTAATGCAACATATTTGATCATAGCTTATGCTTATACAGATATGTCCAGAGAACGTGAAGAGCATGCACATAGTAGCTATGTCATGCCTAAAGGTGGTGGTAGCAGGCCAGTACATGATGATAGACTACCTCTGACGGGGAAGAACAACCACACTGCCTCTATTTAACCGTGCAACCATGGGAAATCTAGCTTTTCGATCCATGTTTGAACTGCTCATGGGGACAATTATATACTTAGCAGATAGGGCGTCCATACCACAGTCTAGGTCAGCCATCCCTTATGTGGAATCTCTGGGTCTCAGAAAGGCGTTTGAGAGGTTGAAGTGAGTTGGAGATACTAAGTATGTGGCTACTGTAGACCCGACCGACGTCGACATGTGGTTAATCAAACTTGAGAAGGCATTTAAGATCCTAAACATCTAAGAAGAGGACAAGGTGATGCACACTATTCACCTATTGAAGGACAATGTTGCCATTGGTGGGCCATATAAGAAGAGAAGAGACCAAGTGTCATGGTGAGTTGGGAAGAGTTTGGGTGGGAGTTTGTGAGCAACGAATTCTTTGAGATTTACCTAGACAAGAAGACAACTCAGTTCAAGAGGTGTGCCAAGGTTCTATGTCCATCAATGAGTATGAGACAATGCTTGTGAAGGTTTTGAGGTTCTATCCTCATATGAAAGTGATAGAGAAGGAGAGGATTCAAAGTTTAGAGCAGGGTCTGAGCTCAGAGTTTGTTCATGACAACATTTGCTTTGGAAAATAGGTATATGTTCTCTACCTTTATGGAGTCTGTGAGTAGGATTAAGAGATATACTCTCGAGAAGTGTGAAGCCAATGCTAAGAAGAGGCCAACTCAATTATAAGGATAGTCTTCTAGTGTCTTTAAGCATCTGAGATTCTTATCGCTGGAGTCACAAAATAAGCCAACTTTTTATGAGCTGAGATCTCAAGTACCTTCACAATTGTCCCCAATTAAGGGTAGAGGTTGCAACTCTTTGTCAGAAAGAGAAAATAGTGTGACATCAATGTAAGTGACAGGGCCGTCTAGGCCACAATATATTACCAAAACCTATTATCGGTGTGGACAAGTAGGACATACAAGGTGGTCTTGCCCTATGAAGGATGAGGAACTTGTAAGGCTCCTAAACTTGCTTAATGAGTTGAATAAGCTTAATTGTCATAATTAAATGCTTATTACCCTAATCTAACCTTGTGATATGCAATTTTATGCACATTTTGGACTTTTATGCCATTTACACAATTGAGAGGTTTTATTTGCAATTTATCACTTGAATTATGTTCCTTGGAGATTATATAATCATTCTTGAGCTTGTTGAGCCATGGGGAACCTATTTAAACCTTGGTTTGAAGGTGTTTTCTCCAATGGTATTTTAGGGTTTTCCCCCTTCACGGATGAGCTACCTTTAGTAGCTATCAACTAATGAATTATTTGATTAGCTGACAAATACGACAAAGGAAAAATAACAAGGTCTATACACATGATGGGGGAGTTTATTGTGTGTGTTCTTGTATAATCTTAATAAATTAAGGCCATGGTCACTTGGATAGATACTAGAACTTCAACTTTTTGTTTTTCTTTATCTTAAAGTGTCATATACTTATCCCCAAGCACCAAAACGAGCCATTTTCTCTCCACCACCTCCCTCCTTCTCCCCACCTCATTATCCCTCTATTTAGTTATGAATTTTTCTACGCAAGGAAGAAGAAAGTGGGGATCTTCTTGGAGAAAGGCTCTAAGGTTGAAATTGACTTCATTTTAGGGTTGAAAAATCTTCCTTCTAGTTATTTTGACCTAAAAGTGTAAGAATTCCCTTACTTCCTCTATATATTTATTTTTTATCCTTCCTCCTAGCTTTTCTAGGTCAGAACCTTGGTGTTACATGGTAGAAATTTCTCTAAAGCCCTAAAACCCTACCTTTCTTGCTCCTTATGCTTAGGGTTTGCTCATTTGATGAAGAAAGGTGCTAAATGGATGATTTCATAGCTTATTCTTGGATTTTCTACCCTACATGCTCAAGTTTTTTTTTATGTGTGGGGTTTCATATTCTCATGAGGGGCAAGTTTTATAACTTGTTCCACGTTGATTACTTACCATAAGCTTCCTAGATCATGTTCTTGCTCGAAAATGATGATCCTTGCAGTAAAAAGCTATGTTTGGCTTGGATTTCAATTTTTATAATGTTCCATGTTCTGATTTCAGTTATTTATGAACCTGTGATCATGTGTATGTTATTACTAAGATATGATATGACTTGGATCAGGTTGTTTTGACAACCTATGGTGCTAAGCACCTATCAAACAATGGTCAATTTTAGGGTTTAAAGTTGATTTCTTCTACAAACCATGACTTGATGATGGTACCATTGCAACAACCCTATGGTGTTGTCTTCATAACAATTGATGGTCAATATTAAGGGTGTAAAATGATGGTGACAACCTGTGGTCACCCCCTTAGGTTAGGTTTTGGATCAATTAGAAGTTTAATGATCAACCATTAAGTAACCTACTGACGTTATCAATCAATGTTGACATTAGCTTAATATTTGATGTTAATTAATGAATATAGTGATGATCTAACAACCTATGGTGACTTAATGGTCACTAATGATGGTGTATCAGGTCTCTACAACCTATGGTGAGTTAAACATTGTAGTGTAGCATCAATTAAGCCTTAAACCAATGGTTTATTCAGTTACTTGATGCAATGGTCAGACCTATATTGTAATTGATGGTTTTAACATTTGAACTTGACCCCATGGTCGAGATCTACTATTTATTCCTCCATTAAGGTGGAATGATGGGTAATGTAATATGTTAGTCCTACTAATGTTATTTAGATGGTTTTCTTTATATAATCAACTTAAGGAGCTTACTTGTTGACAATGGATGGCTTGTTTTAAACAAACAATCGATTGTGAGTTTTACCTTACACTCAATGGAACTTTTTTGTTGATTATTAAGGGAGGTCTAGGGTTAGATGGTGCATCTTTCTAGAGAACAAATAAAGGATTTCATAGGTGGTTTATCCAAAGTGTTTACTTATGTAAACAACCAAAAGTCTTACCTTTTAAACATCCAATGGTTCTGGGTGACATTGTGGTATGGTGATATGGGTTGAATGATGATGGAACAAATGGAGGGTTACCCTTAATAAGTTAGTCTTACCTATTCACTCATATGAATAGAAGGGATGATAATCATATTGTGTTGATATGTAACCCGAATGAGGTATAGCTTGTTATACCTAGCTTTAATATAATTAAATGATGGTAATTGGGTATGAATAGTCCTTGAATGACTAATACAATCATGGAGTACTCTATTTTTGTTGAAACCCAAGGATGCTATAACCTGATTGTTACACCTTGATTTATGTGTGGGTTCATACTTGAGAATAGTATGGAATGTGATGGTAATGCTTCACCATATTCATACATGATCCAATGGGGATGATGTGAGTTAGGGTTTGGGTATAAGTGTAGATTAGTAACATTGATATAATTTATCATGTTGAACCTAACTCTAATGCAATTAGATAAAGATGAGTATTCATGTTTAACATTCTTATATGTTGGAATAATGGTGGAATAACCTCCTTAACATGACCATACCCTTAATGTGTTAATTGGTGGTTATCACAACCACATGGTTGATACTTTCTTATGATGAACATGTGCAATGTGAATATGATGAGTGTTAATCATATCTAGATTCCTTGCATGTTGATGTAATAAAGGAATGTTCTTATTGTTAATATAACCCTGCTATGATTGTTTAAGAATATCACCTAGCTCATTAATGCAATATTATGTAGATCTGGTGTATTATATATAAGTGATGTTGTTGAGCCTTATTATAAGGCATGCAAAGATAATGATGATCTTGTAGGGAATAATATGATAGTCTTAATGACCTTTGGGCATGGTTGAGCTTTGAATGAGGTATAATCCTCTTATGTTGATAAGGGTTGATACCCTGTGATATTGTGAAAAGGATTTTATATCCTGTGATAGTATGATGGTCTTAATGACCTTTGGTCATGGTTGAGTCGTAAATGATGTGTAATCCTCTTATGTTTATAAGGGTTGATACCCTGTGATATTGTGAAAATGATTTATATCTTGTGAGAGTATGATGACTAGAATGGTCTCATGAATGGCAAGTGAATAGTACCATGTGATGATGAGATGAGAAATTATATTTCACACGTTTTATATCTTTTCAAAGTTTTGATATTTATATGCTTGCTAGAAGTGAAATAGGGTTTGTATATCGAATTATTTTATGCAGCCTTAATTCACCCAATTGGCATAACTAATCAAGTGCAACTCTAATCATGTAGTGCCATGTTCCGTAGAACCATATTCAGTGTTAGAACTTGCTTAATGGTGAAATGAGTATTCCCAAGTAAAACGTGGAGCACATACTATTGAGTATGTGGGGGTGGTAGGTTGAGGATATATCCTTATCATACACAATGTAGATTGTGGAAGTTGGTTATGGTCATGCCGCATACATCTCATGTGATTGAGAACGACTGTGGTCGTGTCTCAGTGATTATAACATGATGTGATTAGAGGACAACTGCAGTTGTACCTCATTGATTGGGTTTGAATACCCTAGTTTCTAGTGTCGTGACCTATACCAAGGTCGAACTAGTGGTTATAATCTTGACTATATGTCACTATGGTGGCAGCTTTGACAGATATGTCACTACCTTTTTACTCATACTGACTGAGGGGAAGAGATCTTAGGATATTGGCACTCCTAGATCTTATACAGAACCGAATATCCCTTCGCATGGGTTAGTTAGTTTTTGAATGGTACGATGAAATTCCCAAGGGCGTAATAAAAGATGTAATACAGCCGTGTAGCATATTTGTTTAAGGATATACACAATGTTTCACATTATATGGTAATCCTTGTTTGTTATCTTTACATAAAGATGATGCTTAGTGCAATTAAGAGATAGTATACATACTCAGGTTGTGGATATTCTTAAGACTGTAGATGTGTACATACAATAGTTATGCTTATGTTGATAATTATATTTCTATGGATGATTATAATCATGATGCTAGCTATCTCATGTTGTTAGTTATGTTTAGCATGCTAGCCATGCCTTTGTAACTAGAGATGCATATAGTGCTGATCATGCTTATCCAGATAGTTGTACTTATGTTGTTAGCTCTTCTTATAATGTTGATATGTTAAACCAATTAGACATTCTCATGATGTTAGCTATGCATATGATACTTAATTTCTTATATTATCAACAAGATAAAGGATGATAGTCTGAATAATGATGATAGTTATTATTTGCTCCCTTATGCATTTTGTTAATCATCTGTGTTGCTGAGCTTATTTGTCATATCTGATTAATTTGCTGAACTATTTAATTACTTAAAAATGTTGTAACCAATAAATGTTGTTGGAGGTCATATACTAGAACTTCAACCTTTTCTTTTTCTTTATCTTAAAGTGTCATATACTTATCCCCAAGCACCAAAATGATCCACTTTCTCTTTACCACCTCCCTCCTCCCAACCTCCTTTTCCCTCTGTTTAGTTACAAATTTTTCTACCCAAGGAAGAATAAAGTGGGGATTTTCTTGGAGAAAGGCTCTAAGGTTGAAATTGACTTCATTTTAGGGTTGAAAAAGCTTCCTTCTAGTGATCTTGACCTAAAAGTGTAAGAATTCACTTGTTTCCTCCATATATTTCTTTGTTATCCTTCCTCCTAACTTTCTCCAGGTTGGAACCTTGGTGTTCCATGGTAGAAATTGCTCTAAAGTCCTAAAACCCTACCTTTCTTGCTCCTTATGCTTCGGGTTTGCTCATTTGATGAAGAAAGGTGCTAGATGGAAGAATTCATATCTTATTCTTGGATTTTCTACCCTACCTGCTCAAGTTTCCTTCTGTGTAGGGTTTCATCTTCTCATTATAGGCATGTTTTATTACTTTCTCCACGTTTATTTCTTACCATAAGATTCCTAGATCATGTTCTTGCTTGAAAATGATGATCCATGCACTAAAAGGTTATGCTTGACTTGGATTTTGATTTTTATAATATTCCCTATTCTGATTTTAGTTATATATGAACCTATGATCATGTTTATGTTATTCATAAGGTATTATATGACTTAGATCAGGTTTCTTTTACAACCTATGGTGCTAAGCACCTATCAAACAATGGTCAATTTTAGGGTTTAAAATTGATTTCTTCTATTAACCATGACCAGATGATGGTACCATTGCAACAACCCTTTGGTGTTGTCTTCATAACAATTGATGGTCATGATCAAGGGTGTCAAATGATGGTGACAACCTATGGTCACCCCATTAGGTCAGGTTTTGGATCAATTATAAGTTTAATGATCAACCATTAAGTACCCTACTGATGTTATCAATCAATGTTGACATTAGCTTAATATTTGATGTTGATAATGAATATAATATTGATCTAAACACCTATGGTGACTTAATGGTCACCAATGATGTTGGATCAGGTCTCCACAACCTATGGTGAGTTAAATATTGTAGTGAAGCATCAATTAAGCCTTGAACCAATGGTTTCTTGGGTCACTTGATGCAATGGTCAGACCTATACTGTAATTGATGATTTTAACATATGAACTTGACCCAATGGTTGAGATCCACTATTTATTCCTCCATTAAGGTGGAATGATGTCTAATGTAATATGTCAGACCTTCTAATGTTATTTAAATGGTTTCCTTTATATGATCAACTTAAGCAACTTACTTGTTGACAATGGATGGCTTGTTTTAAATGAACAGTCGATTGTGAGTTTTACCCTACTATCAACGGAACTTTTTGTGTTGATTATTAAGGGATGTATAGGGTTAGATGGTGACTCTTTGTAGAGCACAAATCAAGGACTTCATAGGTGGTTTATCCAAGGTGTTTACTTATGTAAACAACCAATAGTCTTACCTTTTAAACATCCAATGGTTTTGGGTGACATTGTGGTATGGCGATATGGGTTGAATGATGGCGGGACAAATGGAGGGTTACACTTAATAAGTTAGTTTTACCTATTCACTCATATGAATAGAAGGGATGATAACCATATTTTGTTGATATGTAACCCTAATGAGGTATAGCTTGTTATACCTAGCTTTAATATAACTAAATGATGGTAATTAGGTATGAATAGTCCTTGAATGACTAATACAATCATGCAGTACTCTATTATTGTTGAAACCCTAGTATGCTATAACCTGATGGTTACACCTTGATTTATGTGTGGTTCATACTTGAGAATAGTATGGAATGGGATGGTGATGCTTCACCTTATGCATCCATGATCCAATGGGGATGTTGTGAGTTACGGTTTGGGTATAAGTGTAGAATAGTAACATCGATATAATTTATCATGTTGAACCTAACTCTAATGCAATTAAATAAAGATAAGTATTCATGTTTAACATTGTTATATGATGGAATGATGGTGGAATTACCTCCTTAACATGGCCATAACCTTAATGTGTTAATGGGTAGTTATCATAGCCACATGGTTGATACTTTCTTATGCTAAATATGTGCATTATGAATATGATGAGTGTTAATCATATCTCGATTCCTTGCTTGTTAATGTAATAAAGGAATGTTCTTAATGTTAATATAACCCTACTATGATTGTTTATGAATATCACCTATCTCATTAATGCAATATTGTGTTGATCTAGTGTATTATATATAAATGATGTTGTTGAGACTTGTTATAAGGCATGCAAAGATAATGATTATCTTTTAGGGAATAATATGTTGGTCTTAATGACCTTTGGGAATGGTCGATCCCTGAATGAGGTGTAATCCTCTTATGTTGATAAGGGTTGATACCCTGTGATATTGTGAAAAGGATTTTACATCATGTGATTGTATGATGGTCTTAATGACCTTTGGGCATGGTTGAGCCCTAAATGAGGTGTAATCCTCTTATGTTGATAAGGGTTGATACCCTGTGATATTGTAAAAATGATTTATATCTTGTGATAGTATGATGACCAGTATGGTCTCATGAATGGAAAGTGAATAGTACCATGTGATGATGAGATGAGAAATTATGTTTCACACATTTTTATATCTTTTCAAAGTTGTGATATTTATATTCTTGCTAGAAGTGAATTAGGGTTTGTATGTCCACTTGTTTGATGCAGCCTTAATTCACCCAATTGGCATAACTAATCAAGTGAAAATCTAATCATGTAGTGCCCTGTCCCGTAGAACCATCTTCAATGTCAGAACTTGTTGGATGGTGAAATAAGTATTCCTAAGGGAAACTCAGAGCGCATACTATTGAGTATGTGGGGTTGGTAGGTTGAGGATATATCCTTGTCATCCATAATGCAGATTGTGGAAGTTGGCTATGGTCATGCCTCATACATCTGATGTGATTGAGAACAGATGCAACCGTGTCTCAGTGATTATAACATGATGTGATTATAGGACAACTGCGATTGTACCTCAATGATTAGGTTTGAATACCCTTGTTTCTAGTGTCGTGACCTGTACCAAGGTCAGACTAGTGGTTATCAGCTTGACTATATATCGTTGTGGTGGTAGCTTTGTCTGATATGTGACAACATTTTTACTCGTACTGACCGAGGGGAAGAGATCTTAGGATACCCACACTCCTAGATCTTGTACGGAACTTAATAGCCCTTTGTAGGAGTCATTTGGACTTTGAATGGTACATTTCAAATTCCCTAGGGTGTAATTAAAGGTGTAAGATAGTCATGTAGCATATATGTTTAGGGTTATACACAATGTTTCACATTGGATGATAACCCTTATTTTTTATATTTACATAAAGATGATGCTTAGTGCAATTAAGAGATAGTAGATATACTCAGGTTGTGGATATGCTTAAGATTGTAGATGTGTACATACAATAGCTATGCCTATGTTGATAACTATACTACTACTGATGATTATAATCATGATGCAAGCTATCTCATGTTGTTAGTTATGTTTAGCATACTTGCCATTCCTTTGTAACTAGAGATGCATATACAATTGATCATGCTTATCCAGATAGTTGTACTTATGTTGTTAGCTCTTCTTATAATGTTGATATGTTCAACCAATTAGACATGCTCATGTTGTTAGCTATGCTATGTTACTAGCCTTGCTCATGATGCTATATATGCATATGCTACTGAATTGCTTATATTATCAACAAGATAAAGGATGATAGTCTGGATAATGATGATAGTTATTATCTACTCCCTTGTGCATTTTGTTAATCATCAGTGCAACTGTGCTTATTTGTTATATCTAGTTAATTTTCTTAACTATTTAATTACTAAAAAATGTTGTAATCAATAACCGTTGTTGAAGGTTATAACTCTTGCTGGGATTGGGTCTCAACCTTGTGGTTCGCCACATTTTTATAGGTAATCGAAAGTGATGAAAACAAACATGTGGCAGTAAGGAGGAGCTATAATAATGAATCCTTGAGAAAGTTGATTAGATGTCTAGTGTGTCCTAGAGTCGTCCCTGTACTCTGAGGACCAGGAAGGAAAAGTTTGTATATGGTGTTGCAAACAAATTGACCTTTTGTTAGCATGTTAATGCTTGTTTATGTGGCATATATGAATATTATTCTCCTGTGTATATATGTTGTGGCTAAGGCAATAAAATATTTATATCAAATTCTTGACCTAGTATGGATAAACAAAATATTTTGGGGTCTTATGCAAATGTTTCTGAGCAGGTGTTGACGTTGAAATCAACTTTAATTTATCCATATTTTTGGGTATGTGATTAATTAGTGATTGATTGTGTTTTATGTTTTGACTAAGCTCGTTAGTGTGACGTGTTCTCATAGGTTGGTATCAGAGATTTAGGTTCACTGAGTCTACAGGGACACTAGGACTTAAGACTAGGATGATGTCTAAGTTGGGAATATGATATAAAAGTATGGTTCATACTGCCTAATCTCAGTACTTGGGTGCCCTGACCAGGTATTCAATTATTGAAGAAAGGTAAGTATGAAACTCTTAGATTGTTATATTTCTGATTACTCTGATCAAGTAGTCATTTTGTTATGATCTAAAGAGCATAATGAATAAGAAATCATGGTGTGAATATGTCAATCCTACCTTAAAGAAGATGATATTTGCATCATTATCTATCAAAACTTGAATTTCATGTAACTATAAGAGAAAGATACAGCAGCATTAAATCTAAATCTGAATACAAATTAAAAAAAGAGGAGTTCTTGAAGATGTGATTCAAGAATATAATAAAATAAAAGACAGATAAGTCTATGCTTATAAAGTGAATCAAGGTATGAAATCCACATAAGATGGAAAGAACTCCTATAACAAGTACAAAATGAGAAGATGAATGGGAATAATGGATAAGAAATAAGGTGGAACCTAAGTTAATCTCAGACCAACCTATGTGTGTAAGAAAGTGTTAATGAAAAATCAACATGGCATGTGAATGAAATTAAGGGAGATGATCCCTATTTAATGAAGCAAATGTGGAATATGAGTATTTACCTATTGATAAGTGGTTGAAAAATATAATAAAATAAGAGAACATACCCAAGTGTGATAAATAGTCATCAAGGAAGAAGTAATGAGATATGTTGATCATGATGATTCCTATGCTAATGGCAAGGAACCGAAAATGAAAAAGGTAAAATGATACATAAGAAGATGTAATATGCATAATGAAAATAGGATTGGTTACCTTTTTGTTAGTGACCCCGAACAATGCTGCTATGATGTGGGAAGTATGTTTCCCTTTGTGTCTTTCCTTTCTAGGGAGAAACTTTCAAGTGGACCATTGCCACTTGGTATATGTGGATTCATTCTAAACATGAGGATGGATATCTTATTATAGAATAAGGTTGTTTGGACTATGGTTCCATGATCATAAAGTTTGTGATGATTTTGCTTTTGAGCCTTCTAATAATTAGGAAGACTCCGCTTATATGTCTTGAGATTTGATTATGTTGGTAAAAGTAGATGAGATAAGGATGTGAGTTCCTTATAGCACATGAGGTGGATACCAAGGTAATGAATCCTAGCATCCAAGATGTATCAACAGTATGAGAAATATGTGAATATTGGAGATGTTTATTAAATGAACATTCCAAGTGTTTCTCTCCCTTAGAGAGAGAGAGAGAGCTGACGATGACCCTCTAAATGTTGTTTTGAAACAAAAAGTGATTCTATAATGTTGTGTATGGTTTAGTAATAGCTGGGAAAAAATACTATCAAGGATAGAGGGTTTGTTGGTCAATAGATATGTGATACCGTGTTCCTTTGAGATAAACCAATAATCAAATATCAATGCATAAGAGTTAGATTGGATGACATAATTCACATGACCATGATGAGCTTAGAGTTATGTCCTATAGACTGACCAATGTACAAATAGAATTTATGAATAGAAGGAATAGACTGTTCCAGTCATGTCATACAAGTTATATCAAGCTTTGAATGAAGACAAGATAAAGTATTCCTAATATGGCCAAAAATATGATCAATATTTCTTCACAAACCTTAGGGTTGTTGAAGCAGCACTAGCTATGAGAACAAGTTGAACAAGAGTGAGATGGGATTGATTAAGTGTCTTTGTGGGATCATGATATGTCTTCTAAGTAGGTTGTGTAAATCCTAGTAAGGTGAAGATAGTGTTTTTGTTTCACCCCCAATAAGGCTGACTAGGAATGATGTTTCCTGCTAGTGTCATCATTTCTTTTGATGTTGAAAAAGAACTGACAAGAGTTCTAGTGTCAGTGTAAAAAAATGGATACATTGCCTTTTTTTATGCTTCAAGGAATGGTATGGGACACATATCATGATTGGTAAAAAGCTAACAAGTATGACCTTTGAGTAATGTGTTGATACAATAGATATAATTTTAGGATGATAGCTAGAATTTAAAGTTGAACATTACTGTTAGCTTTGTATAGGTGGCACAACAAGTTTCTATGGTCCATACATGCAAATGTCTTCTTATGTGGGAGTTTTTATGCTGAACCAAGATGAGATATGTATGAATTATGTGACATCACCATGATATGAAAGTAACCATGTGAAGGTAATAGGATGAGGTGCAAAGGAAGTACTCATCTTTGTTTACCTTGGATTTCAAGGGAGAAATCCCTGTTAGGGGTTTAAAGTTGTAAGGCCCATAAACTTGCTTAATGAGTTGAATAATCTTAATTATCATAATTTAATGTTTATAACCCTAATATAACCTTGATATATGCTTTTAAATCATAATACAAGCTTAAGTTTCAAATTTGGTCCAATTTGGACACTGTTTGAGCAAATTATGCAATTTTATGCACATTTTAGACTTTTATGCAATTTACCCAATTGAGAGATTTTCTTTGCAATTTATCACTTGAATTATGTTCCTTGTATATTATATCATAATGTTTGAGCTTTTTGATCCATGGGGATCCTATTTAAACCTTATTTTGAAGGTGTTTGCTCCAAGGGTATTTTAGGGTTTTCCCCCTTCACGGATGAGCTACCTTTAGTAGCTATCAACTAATGAATTATTTGATTGGATGAGAAATACGACAAAGGAAAGATAACAAGGTCTATACACATGATGGAGTAGCATCTTGTGTGTGTTCTTGTATAGTCTTAATAAATTAAGGCCATGATCACTTGAATAGATACTAGAGCTTTAACTTTTTGTTTTTCTTTATCTTAAAGTGTCATATACTTATCCCCAAGAACCAAAACCATCCATTTTCTCTCCATCACCTCCCTCCTTCTCCCCACCTCATTATCCATCTATTCAGCTATGAATTTTTCTACCCAAGGAATAAGAAAGTGGGGATCTTCTTGGAGAAAGGCTCTAAGGTTGAAATTGACTTCATTTTAGGGTTGAAAAAGCTTCCTTCTAGTTATTTTGACCTAAAAGTGTAAGAATTCCCTTACTTCCTCTATATATTTATTTTTTATCCTTCCTCCTTGCTTTTTCCAAGTCAGAACCTTGGTGTTACATGGTAGAAATTTCTCTAAAGCCCTAAAACCCTACCTTTCTTGCTCCTTATGCTTAGGGTTTGCTCATTTGATGAAGAAAGGTGCTAGATGGATGAATTCATAGATTATTCTTGGATTTTCTACCATACATGCTCAAGTTTTTTTCTGTGTGGGGTTTCATATTCTCATGAGGGGCAAGTTCCACGTTTATTACTTACCATAAGCTTCCTAGATCATGTTCTTGCTTGAAAATGATGATCCATGCACTAAAAGGCTATGTTTGGCTTGGATTTTGATTTTTATAATGTTTCTTGTTTTGATTTCAGTTATATTTGAACCTGTGATCATGCGTATGTTATTTCTAAGGTATGATATTACTTTTATCAGGTTGTTTTGACAACCTATGGTGCTAAGCACCTATCAAACAATGGTCAATTTTAGGGTTAAAGCTGATTTCTTCTACAAACCATGACCCGATGATGGTAGCATTGCAACAACCCTATGGTGTTGTCTTCATAACAATTGATGGTCGATATTAAGGGTATAAAATGATGTTGAAATCCTATGGTCACCCCCTTAGGTTAGGTTTTGGATCAATTAGAAGTTTAATGGTCAACCATTAAGTACCCTACTGACGTTATCAATCAATGTTGACATTAACTTAATATTTGATGTTGATTAATGTATATAGTGTTGATCTAACAAACTATGGTGACTTAATGGTCACTAATGATTGTGTATCAGGTCTCTACAACCTATGGTGAGTTAATCATTGTAGTGTAGCATCAATTAAACCTTAAACTAATGGTTTATTCAGTTACTTGATGCAATGGTCAGACCTATACTGTAATTGATGGTTTTAACATATGAACTTGACCCAATGGTTGAGATCTACTATTTATTCCTCCAATAAGGTGGAATGATGGATAATGTTATATGTTACTCCTACTAATTTTATTTATATGGTTTCCTTTGTATGATCAACTTAAGGAGCTTACTTGTTGACAATGGATGGCTAGTTTTAAATGAACAATCAATTGTGAGTTTTACCCTACTCTCAATCGAACTTCTTTTTTTTATTATCAAGGGATGTCTAGGGTAAGATGGTGACTCTTTCTAGAGCACAAATAAAGGACTTCATAGGTGGTTTGTCCAAGGTGTTTACTTATGTAAACAACCAATATTCTTACCTTTTGAACATCCAATAGTTCTGGGTGACATTGTGGTATGGTGATATGGGTTGAATGATGATGGAACAAATGGAGGGTTACCGTTAATAAGTTAGTCTTACCTATTCACTCATATGAATAGAAGGGATGATAATCATATTGTGTTGATATGTAACCCGAATGAGGTATAGCTTGTTATACCTAGCATTAATATAACTAAATGATGATAATTGGGTATGAATAGTCCTCGAATGACTAATACAATCACGGAGTACTCTATTATTGTTGAAACCCTAGGATGCTATAACATGATTGTTACACCTTGATTTATGTGTGGGTTCATACTTGAGAATAGTATGCAATGTGATGGTAATGCTTCACCATATTCATCCATAATCCAATGGGGATGTTGTGAGTTAGGGTTTGGGTATAAGTGCAGATTAGTAACATTGATATAATTTATCATGTTGAACCTAACTCTAATGCAATTAGATAAAGATGAGTATTCATGTTTAACATTCTTATATGATGGAATAATGGTGGAATAACCTCCTTAACATGACCATACCCTTAATGTGTTAATTGGTGGTTATCACAGCCACATGGTTGATACTTTCTTATGATGAACATGAGAAATGTCAATATGATGTGTGTTAATCATATCTAGATTCATTGCATGTTGATGTAATAAAGGAATGTTCTTATTGTTAATATAACCCTACTATGATTTTTTATGAATATCACCTAGCTCATTAATGCAATATTGTGTTGATCTGGTGTATTATATATAAGTGATGTTGTTGAGCCTTGTTATAAGGCATGCAAAGATAATGATGATCTTGTAGGGAATAATATGATGGTCTTAATGACCTTTGGGCATGGTTGAGACCTTAATGAGGTGTAATCCTCTTATGTTGATAAGGGTTGATACCCTGTGATATTGTAAAAAGGATTTTATATCATGTGATAGTATGATGGTCTTAATGACCTTTGGGCATGGTTGAGCCCTAAATGAGGTGTAATCCTCTTATGTTGATAAGTGTTGATACCCTGTGATATTGTGAAAATGATTTATATCTTGTGATAGTATGATGACTAGTATGGTCTCATGAATGGTAAGTGAATAGTACCATGTGATGATGAGATGAGAAATTATGTTTCACACGTTTTATATCTTTTCAAAGTTGTGACATTTATATGCTTTCTAGAAGTGAATTAGGGTTTGTATGTCCACTTATTTGATGCAAACTTAATTCACCCAATTGGCATAACTAATCAAGTGCAACTCTAATCATGTAGTGCCCTGTGCCGTAGAACCATCTTCAGTGTCAGAACTTGCTAGATGGTGAAATGAGTATTCCTAAGGAAAACTTGGAGTGCATACTATTGAGTGTGTGGGGGTGGTAGGTTGAGGATATATCCTTGTCATCCAGAATGTAGATTGTGGAAGTTGGTTATGGTCATGCCTCATACATCTGATGTGATTGAGAACAGATGTGGTCGTGTCTCAGTTATTATAACATGATGTGATTAGAGGACAACTGTGGTTGTACCTCAGTGATTGGGTTTGAATACCTTAGTTTCTAGTCCCATGACCTGTACCAAGGTCGGACTAGTGGTTATCAACTTGACTATATGTCACTATGGTTGCAGCTTTGACTGATATGTCACTACCGTTTTACTCATACTAACTGAGGGGAAGAGATCTTAGGATACTGGCACTCCCAGATCTTGTACGAAACCGAATAGCCCATCACATGGGTTAGTTGGATTTTGAACGGTATGATTCAAATTCCCAAGGGTGTAATAAAAGATTTAATATAGCCGTGTAGCATATTTGTTTAGGGTTATACACAATGTTTCACATTAGATGATAATCCTTGTTTGTTATCTTTACATAAAGATGATGCTTAGTGTAATTAAGAGATAGTAGATATATTCTGGTTGTGGATATGCTTAAGATTGTAGATGTGTACATACAATAGTTATGCTTATGTTGATAATTATATTTCTACTGATGATTATAATCATGATGCTAGCTATCTCATGTTGTTAGTTATGTTTAGCAAGCTAGCCATGCCTTTGTAACTAGAGATGCATATACTGATGATCATGCTTATCCATATAGTTGTACTTATGTTGTTATCTCTTCCTATAATGTTGATATGTTCAAACAATTAGACATGATCATGTTGTTAGCTATGCTATGTACTAGACTTGCTCATGATGCTAGATATGCATATGCTACTTAATTGCTTATATTATCAACAAGATAAAGGATTATAGTCTAAATAATTATGATAGTTATTATCAGCTCCCTTGTGCATTTTGTTAATCATCAATGCTACTAAGATTATTTGTTATATATGATTAATTTTCTTAACTATTTAATTACTTATAAATTTTGTAACCAATAAATGTTGTTGGAGATCATATCTCTTACTGGGATTGGGTCTCACCCTTGTGGTTTTACACATTTTTTTAGGTAATAGAAAGTGATGAAAACAAACATGTGGAAGCAAGGAGGAGCTATAATAATGAATCCTTGTGAAAGTTGATTAGATGTCTAGTGTGTCCTAGAGTCGTCCCGGTACTCTCAGGTCTGGGTAGGAAAAGTTTGTATATGGTGTTTCAATCAAATTAAACTTTTATTAGCATGTTAATTCTTGTTTGTGTGGCATATATGAATATTGTTCTCCTGTGTATATATGTTGTGGCTAAGGCAATAGAATATTTGTACTACTATAAGGCCATTGATCATAGGAAAAGGGAAAAGGTAAAGATGGTGGGGTTCAGTGGATTTACAATGTAGTTTGGGAGGAGAGAATATCTTTGCATCTGTCCTATGTACCACATCGTAATGGCCTACTCCTCATTATGCTATAGTTCAACGATGCAAATTGTGGGGTAGTGGTCTCCTTGATCCAGGAATGAATGTGTCCCTCTCCCTCGTTAGGTTGTGCTCCCATGTTCCTTATATAGGTTCTACAGGGAATCCCTAATACTTAGGGGGTGGAAGGTCTTAGAGGAAGAGGTGTCGAGGGGGTAGTCCAATCCAAAGAAAATAGGTTTCCTTTCCAGAATACCTACTAAGCGAGAGTTAAAGTAGATCCATAATAGAAGGGTGTTTTCTTTCTCATTAGACCAACATTATACACCTTTCCTAACTGGTCACTTTTGTTTCCTTAATCCTTTTTTTTGTATGACCAAGTTGTCAAAAGGCAAGGTATATGATGGTGCATTTCATTATTCCCTTCCAAAGGTATTAAAAAGATATCTCTTTTTATTCATCAACTCAACACCAAGGATATTTTCCTTCTATTATTCCCTTTCTCAAACCACTCATGGAAAAGAAATTTTAGTTGTTAACATTTAATATATTCCCCATGTAAAATTTCATGTATCCATAACTTAATTACCAACCATACTTAATTGATACACAAAAAGACATAAAGTAAATGACATAAATATGTAACACATTTTTAGGTTATTTCTCATGAATTCTAGATTATTCTTCATTTCTCTCTTTAATTGATTACCATTATTCCATGGCGTATCCCTTTTTCCCTCAAATTCTATAATTATCTTTATTTTCATTATTGTTTCAAAGTATACAAATCTTAAATCCAAAATAATGTTATTTGATTCCTTAAACATTATATTGTGACTCTTATCTAGATAATCATCCCATTAAAACACCACCTATCTTATTTCTTTTTGAAAATTGTCTGTTAACTTATATTTCTATTATCCAATGTTTCATAAAGCCATTACTATTTAGTGATGCACAAAAATTCTCTTTTTTTAGACAATTCCACAGTTCTATGTCAATTCTTCATTACTTTATAGATCTCTTTATGATTGGTTTTTCCATTATTTCCTTTGTATGAAGGCATTAATGGATTGTTGTAATCAATAGAACACAAGAAATCCCTTTTATTTCTTTAACTTGAAGAACAAGCACCCATGCCACAAAGGTAATTAACTTTATTATTCCACCAATAATACAATTGATGAATTATGATTTCAATTTATTTATATAATTCATTTTTTACCAAAATCGGGGATATAACACATTGTAACGTCCCAAGGTTTGAGGCCTCAGATATAATGATCTTATAAGGAATAATTAGACTACCCATATCACCAAGATTCACCTCCTTTTTAGGGAGGCCACCACTAAAGAACTCTGTGGTTAAGCATGTTCATCCTAGAGTAGAACGAGGATGAGTGACTCTTTGGGAAGTTTGTTCTAGCTTGCATGTGAGTGAGGACAAAGCACGTAGTTAAGTCTATTGGTGGTCTATAGGTCCAGTCCTCATTCTTGAAACTCTACCGGAGCCTTGGGAGATGGACCCAAGTATTACAAATGGTATTAGAGCCATAAATCCTCTAGTACGTGGGGCCCACATGGGCATGTGGCATGCCAGTATTGAGCCATACGGTCTAGGCATGTTAGAAAGGAATGTCCATGGTGATGTAGCCACCCTTGCATTGGTATTTTGTGATTGGGTGTTGGGTGTCCATGGGCCATCTGGGTTTGTGTTGAAATGGGTTATATTGTGAGGCCACATAGTTGAACCTTGATTAGGATGTCAAGAGTCTAATTGGGGGATACTATAACATCCCAGGATTTGAGACCTATGACAAGATTATCTTAAAAGGAATGATTAGACTACCCATATCACCTAGGTGTATCTCCTTTTACGGAAAGCCATCACTACATAACTCTATGGTTAAGTGTGCTCAACCCATAGATAAACCACCACTAGACTTAACTACGTGCTTTGTCCTCACCCACACACAAGTCAGGATAAACTTTCTGACTGGTCACCCATCCTAGTACTACTCTAGGATGAGCACACTTAACCACAGAGTTCTTTAGTGATGGGCTCCCTGAAAAGGAGGTGCTCCTTGGTGATATGGGTAGTTCAATCATTCCTTTTAAGATCATCTTATCTGATGACACAAAATCCTTGGACATTAGGATCTACCCCACTTAGACTCTTGATGTCCTCATCAAGGTTCAACTATACAACCTCATAATCTCTTCCCCATTTCAGTTTATACCTAGAACGGCCCTAGACCGCACGGCTTAACACCGGCATGCCACATGCCCATGTGGGCCCCACCTACTAGAGGGGAATTGGCTCTAATACCATTTTTAATACATGGGCCCACTACCCGAGGATCTAGTATAGTTTTAGGAATGACAACTGGCCCCACAGAACACCACTAGCCTGAACTATGTGCTTTGTCCTCACTCACCCGCAAGCCAGGATAAACTTCCCAACTGATCACCCATCGTAGTACTACCATGGGCTGAGCACGGTTAACCACAGAGTTCTTTAGTGATGGGTTCCCTGAAATGGAGGTGCACCTTGGTGATATGGGTAGTCTAATCATTCCTTGTAAGACCATCTTATTTGATGCCTGAAAATCCTAAAACATTACAATTCTCATCATCGTGAAGTTGTTGTGGTTGCTCATATTGATATGAATCTTGTACAGAACAATTTGAACCCCTCCAAGAGGAAAAGGAATTAACCCCCCATGATTGATCATTCCATCTGTGATCAATATGTTTCCTTGAATACCTACAATCTTCATAAATTGGGGTTATGTTGATATTCAAGGTCCACAACTGCATCGTGAAGGCCTTCATTTGTGCAATCAACTCAGTCGTAAATTCACTCATTCCTTGTTCCTTTGTGTCACTCAAGTACCTAAAAAGATAAAATCAATTGTGCAAATCAAAAGTACTCAAAAAAGTGAGACACAAATGATAAATAAGATAATTTTCAAAAATATATATCAATGATTTTTTGGGGAAAAAGATTTAACAATGAAAATTTTACAAGAAAAAAATGGCCTATAGTGACCGATCCCAACATTTTTTTGTGTTAACCGTGCCAACTCCCCTAAAACAGCGCTAAAAAACTTAACAAGTTTATAACGTGCTTATAATACATAAGTGTATGTGTCGAAGCAATATGGGAATATGAGTCCTGAGTTATCCAACACGTGGAGTTGTGAGGTTAAAGACTACCACTAACTAGGATTGATCAGCTAAGGTGAAGACAAGAGTGTATTTTTTTATTTAAATAAGATCAAATAATATATTTAAACTTAGAAATCTATTAAACAATTGTTTTGAATCAAATGGATGTGAATATTTAGGATCTCTAGTTTCACCACAATGTAAATACTATACCATAGTTATTATCAATTAAGTTTGGGAATTTGTGCATTTTTTCACCTGATCTCGCAGCATAACACATTATCCTTTTTAGTCAACACTACTCTGGCAGTATTCAAGTAGTAGAGAGGATGATGAAGAATGATCTATCAATGCTCACCTTCAATGTCTTAAGTCCTCTCTCTAAGAACAATATCAACAATGATTATATAAATTCATCTTGTTAATCAATTCTGCTTTTGCAGCAAGCAACTACCTAAAATTATGGATATCGTGATCAAACATGCACATAGAAAAGAAACCAAACCTATATAGAAACTTCCAATAATAATTTTTTCCATAAAAATATGCAATCGAATGTAATAAGTTACATTTGTCTACTTCCAGGTCCTAAAGATGAAAGACTAGGTGAACATGTATGGCATGGTATCCCAATAGATCAAAAATATGCAAAACATAGATTTTGAAATATTGGAAATAGGAAAAGGGGTTAAGTGAAGAATCTAGAGAAGATGAAGTAGGCTTTTTTTTGTTTCAGCCAACAGCATGCCTTTGATTCCTCTGGTTAGGTTTCTTCCCTTTTCTCCTTCCTTTCGCCTCTCTTGTTGTCCCTCGCTCATTAGAGAATGATATTATGCTTCAAATGGTATGCTTTTCGGCCGCCACACCTCTTTAGGTTAAAGGATAATCCAAATATTGTTTTTCCTAATAACAACTATTGGATTTAACATAGTTAATATTGGTTGTCAGCATATGTGTCAGTACCACCAACTTGGAATTTGGTAGCACTGAATTTTTGTAATAAAAGTAATTTTCCTTCTAAATCTAGAATAGTAATATTTTGCACTTCGATGTGATATTGTTACCACCAAGTTGCAAGTCGGTGGTATATACTTTACTTCTATAAATTAAAATTATCTGTAACAAAATAACCAATGAATTAAATCAAAGAATTATTGTAATAATTAAAATATGTAAAATACATGTCGAATACATGCAAATTTGGAACAATTGATGCATGAGTGGATTTATCCTGATTTGGTGAAATATTTATTAAAAGATATACAATTACAAGAAATTGCAAATGAAAACAGCCAAATTAGGATATCAAAATAATGACAATTTAAGCATGCATTAGTCATGCATTGGGTAGTTCTCCACGTGTTTCTTAAGCTGTCAAGAAGCAAAGGAAATCACATTTTTCCTACATCAGCAGCGCATCCCAAACCATTATTTAAAGCATCACAAAATACGATATATTCCTTCCCTTTATCTAGAAGCACTAGCACTGGAGCATTGGTCAACTTCTCCTTCAACAACTAGAAAGAATACTACTACTTGTCATCCTAGAAAAAAGGAACACTTTTCCTCGACAACTTCGTTAGGGGTAACGCTACAACACTAAAATTCTTAATGAACCTCCTGTAGTAGCCAGCCTAACCTAGGAAGCTTTAGACTTCAGTCAATGTTTTAGGCTGCTTCCACTCTAGTATCAACGCCACGTTCTTCGGGTCTACACAAATAGCCTTAACAGATATGGCATGGCCAAGAAAAGACACCTCGGTCAACCAAAACTCACACTTGTTGAACTTGACATACAACTTGTGTTGCCTCAACAATGCTAACACTTGGTGAAGGTGATGCTCATGTTGTTGACTATCCCTAGAGTATATCAAGATATCATCTATGAACACTACCATAAACTGATCCAGATAGAGTCTAAAAACTATATTTATTAAGTCCACAAAATTTGTCGGTGCATTGGTTAGCCCAACCCACAACCATGAACTCATAATGACTATAATAGTCCTAAAAGCAATCTTAGGTATGGAATATGCTTTAATCCTCAACTATTGATATCCTGACCTTAAGTCTATGTTAGAGATCATGTAGCACCTCTCAACTGATCAAAAAGATCATCAATCCTTAGTAATGGGTACTTGTTCTTTACTGTTACCTTATTCAACTATCGGTAGTCTATGTAGAGCCTCATAAAACTATCCTTATTCTTCACAAACAGCATGGGAGCATGCCAATGGGAAGTTCTCTGTCTGCTGAAGCCCTTCTCCAACAACTCCTACAATTGCTTCTTCAACTCCTGCATCATCATTGTTGCCATCCTTTAAGGTGTATACGCTATGGGTTGTGTTCCAAGAACAAGATTGATCTCTAAATCAATCTCTCTAGGGGGTGGAACACTAGAAAACTCCTCTAGAAAGATATACTCAAACTCTCATAGTATAGGTACCTCCTAGATACTAGGACTCCTCCTCTTGGTATCCACAACATGTGCCAAGAAAGCCTCACACCCTTGTCTCCTCAGCTTCTCTGCTATCACAGTCGACACCAAACATGTAGGAAAGTCCAGGAGACATCTCCATGACAGAATGTCACCACCTTGGAACTATAGTCCAAAACAACCTTGTACTTCTCCAAGGCATTTGTCCCTAGGATCACATCAAATCCATGCATGTCAAGTGACATAAGGTCCACTTGAATGCCGCGTCTTAAGAAAGAAAGAATGCAAGATTGACACACCTCCCTCAACTCCGCAAAACCAACTAGAGGATTTTCTAGCAAAAGGCCATCACACCTACTAGAAACAGGCTAGATAACAACTAGTCATCACATATCTGATGAAAAAAGAGTGTGTATCACTTGGGTCAACCAAAATAGATAGGAAAGATGAAAATAAGTCAAGATGAAAAAGTTCCATCTGACATGTCACGACCCATTAATTGACCACACCCTCTAGCTGACTCATAACATAGAATCTTGCCATCACATGTTACCATCCTCATCCTCTGTTAGCTATTCTAGATGATCCTACATGTGATGCTTGACTACGTCATCCACCACCACCATTATTGTACTGTTGTTTCTATGAACCATGCTGAGTCTGCCTAAACTACTGTGTCAGTTCAGTGAGAACCTGTTACACTAAATGAGATTACTCAAAACATAAAACACAATCAATCACTAATTAATCAAATACCCAAAAATATGGGTAAATTAAAACCAATTTCAATGTCAAGACCTGCTCAGAAACAACATAGAAAGTTGGAACCTTTAAATTTAATCCCTTCTTTACTATCCATTAGATCAAATTATGCTCATTAACAACATAGAAAGTTGTAACCTTTAAATTTAATCCATGATTATCAAATCTACCATATTGTTGCATCATGATCACTTATATATATCAGATTAACTTCATTAATAGCATGACAAGATGGTCTTTAATCTCCAACTCATCATATGCATGATAATTCACATTAGAAGCTCTAACTATCATCATTATGGTGATGATTATCTTGGATCATTATTATATTCAACATTATTGTATTATACCACAATTTGAGAGTATTAATGTAGTTATCAAGTTAATACACCAATCTAGGATTTTTATACATCAATCACCACTTAAACCCATCTTTGCACTATTTTTAAATTGGAAGCATACTTAGACTCTAAACTATTTTATTTTGATCGGTCTCATTTTTCTTATCATACCCCTGTTTGATATATTCTGATCTACCAGTAATTAGTTATGAAAATTACAATCTAACCTAATTTAGGCCAATCAGAAAATTCCACGTCAGCACTTACTTGTTTTCCCCTTTTCTTTTAGCTAGGCCGTCCAAGTTAATGAAAAGACGCTTGCACCCCTTCCTTTTGAGTGTGAGTACATGGGAAATAGAGTCTTTTGACTCTGTTTCACCTTGCACCTCACGTAGGGCATCTCCTTCTCGGGCGTGTGGGTTCATACATCAATGGCCCCAAAGTATATGTTGTACATGGCCTCCCTTCATCTCCGTCAACTTCTCACACAGCCGTGCTAGGTCCACCTCCCGTCGTCGCACACTTGCCTTCTTTCTTCCCCTAGTTCACAACACTCTTCTTTCTCTATGTCTTCTTTGTAAACGTCGACTCCTCTTAACTACTGTTGGCCGAGTTGTGCCTATGTGTAGGTACATCAGGACATCATGGCATCGACTCCCTTCTCAGTAGGGCACCCTACCCCTGGAATTGCTAGAAGGGTCACTCCATTGGCATTGTGGTGGAACAGTGGCACTAGTTGATCTCTGCCTCACTACTAGGGCATGTATAAATTATCACATAAAGAAATATTATGTGAAGAAAATGTCAATTTATATTTGAAAGTATTTGATGGAATATATGTTGTTAGCTTACTTTTGCACACTTTTGTATGCACCCCACATACAAAGTATAACTTGTTATACTGATCTATACATTTGGTTTCATGGTGTTTTAGGTACATGCTAAATAATATGATATCAAGTTGTAATGGTCATATGAAAGTACTTGAAGACGTTAAAGTTAACTGGTAAGGAGGATTTGCTAGTTACTTCTTCTCATGTATTTTAATTCTCATGGTGAAAGTTAATCTAAGTATTTTGTAAATAGTAATTGTGAATTAATGAAATTAAATCTGGACACTTGGGAAAATTTTAGGTAATGGATCATTTTCTGACCTTCGTTAACTGGGGGTTGGTGAAAAGTGAGGTCATTACATTTGGAATCAAAGCCCCAAACTTTTGAAATAATATTTAACAGTTTGTAATTTTAAGTAATTTGTAGAAAGATGAGGGAGTCATTATCACATTTTCTATTGATGATGGTGTCTAGAAGGGACCATGACCCAGGTGCTGGAAATACTTTCCTCGACACTACTTGTAGGATTACGAGCACTCACGGGCTTATGCATCCTGCCTTGCCAAAGTCTGACGATGTTTCTGAAGTAAAATACCTTTAGGTTTTCTTCTCCTCTTGATTCATACACTTCTCATCCTCTTGCTTAATAAACCATAAAGTTATATTTCTCTCCTCGTCTAAAGTTAGCATTTTTGTGAAGAAGTAAGTTTAAGGCATACTCCACCAATTAATGTACATATAACATGGAAACAATAATGTACATGTGATAATGATGAAGTGAAGGAAAATGGGTTTAATGGGTTTTTAAGGGTAAGCCTTAAATCGAACTGGCGTTGGAAACCCTAAGATGGAAGGTGTAGTTTGTGTTGTCCCTAACCTAGACTCTAAACCCTAATCATGGATAATGAGAATAGTGTGGTGATATAGTAACATGACCCATATGATTTTTTAAAAGGGATAAGAAGAATTAGGTAAATGAGTTAAGTGACTCAGTATCCATGCATGTGTGAATATGGAACAAGGCATTGATAAGAAAAGTTTTAAGAAACTATGATTATCACAGCGAGGATAGGATGATCGAATAAGCTAGGATAGGATGGTCATGATGAGGCCTAGTCATCGAAGGAAGGCCATAATAGACCAAGCCAGGATAGGATGGTCATGATGAGGCCTAGCCAGGAAAGGAAGGCCATAATATACCAACCCAGGAAGGATGGCCATGATGAGGCCTAGCCAGGAAAGGAAGGTCATAATAGACCAAGCCAGAATAGGATGGTCATGAAATGTCCACTCCAAGAAAAAAATCATAGAGAGAGGGTTCCCCACATGAATACTCCAGACAGGAAGTGTCCCATAGAGATTAAGTTAAAAAGTTAGAAACAAATGAAATGTTTAATATTAAGAAAATAAGCAACCTATGGATAATACATTTATGGATGTAACATGCTCAAACCCTATATCATCTCTCGTTATTTAAAGAACATGGGTGAATAAAGTCATCATGGGATGATGGGTGATCAAGTTGAGATAGGAAGATCACCTCATGCCATATCCAGATGGGATGGCCTATGAATGCCCATTGTAGGGACAAAACCCTAAAGAGAGGGCCCCATAAAGAGACTCTTCTTAGAGAGGGAAAACCATTGAGAAAAAAGTATAGGGATGGCTTGGTTAGAATTAGAAATGCTTATTGATGTTGCATAAAAAAATGATTATATGAAACCCTTAGTTCAACTTTTAGGGTTGGTGTCCTGACCTGGGGTGAGTCATCCCAAGAGTGGGAAAGGACCCATGGGGGAGGCAAAACCTTAGACCTTGGGTTCAAGTTGTGGCTAGAGAGCCTAACTTTATCCTAAGAGCCAAGAAGGCACCCTAGGTTAGGACCTTCCCTAGAAGGGTATGTTGACTAAATAAATTAAAGATTGAGGTAGGTTTAAATGTTTCCTAATGTATAAAGAATTAAGTATACAAAGTACGAAAGCACATATATTGAGTATGATTCTTTAAAGACAAGTATGTCATCTCTAAGGAACATGAGGAAAAGTCAAAATGGAAGTGGCTCAAAGTATGATACCTAGCCCGAAAAAGAAAGTTTTCATGAGATGAATGAGGGGACATGAAGTGAGTAATGGGCATCATAAGAGATGGAGGAAATCCAATTTAAAGAATTTCATATGAAAATAAGGTTCTTTTGGTAAACCCTTGGGAAGGGTATATCCCGAAGTCAATCCTAAGGTCAAATAGGGAGTATTAAAGATACATATGGCCGACGAGATTAGGAGTTGATCTTTCCATAAATGCACACAACCATCTGGTCGGGAGGTAACAACTGTGTTTGGCTGAGGCCCATATCTCTGGAGACTGGCCACCTTCATGAGTTTAGTTAGCCCAATGGGGGAATGTTAGAGGCACTCCATAGATGCATAAGGATGAGATCACTCCAAAATCACCTACACCCTAGAGACCTGAAGGAAGTGGATAAGGCTCATAGTACCTGAGATGTGAATATAAAAGACACAAGAAGTCATGTAATAATGAAAGGAGTTGTGTACAAACTCAAGAGTAAGAAACACATTTGACTTCATGAAATATAAGGAAATTGTGGGAAAAAAGGTGATTATGGCTTGGAGTCATCATGGGTAATGATTCAACTTAAAATGTGAAATTGAGAGGTAAAGTGTGGGTACACCAATCTGCTCTTGGAATGGGATGAACTTTGTTTTGAGCTACAGCCAAACACTTATTTCATACCATATAAGGGCGAGCAATTGGGTAGAAACATGTTATTCTTAAAATGAACATATGAGAATGGATACATAAATTTGAGTATTAATGACATGACCTTGGGTTTGAGGTGTTACCTCATCCTTATGTGGAAATTAATGAACAATAGGTTGGACACATAGGTGGAAAGGTAGTCACCAATTGAAAATGAAATCATAAAAATGAAAATGTAATCACCAAGAGATGATATTATGTAAATACTAAGGATGTGAGTGTACATTGAATTGAATTCAAGTACTAACCTTAACAATAATGTGAGGAATTTGCATATCAATATATTTGTTAAAGATATATAAGAAATGTTCCTAACCCTAAGTTGTGAAGTTAAGACAAGCTATATTTCACCATAACCTTAATGGGTGTGAATTTTGAGGGAAAAATTTCTTATAAGAAGGGGTGAATGTTATATCCTCAATTTTGGTAAATTTTGAATTATAAATAAATTGAATTGATAATTCCTCAATGGTGTTATTGGTGGAATAATAATGTTAATAACCTTTCTAGCATGGGTTCTTGTGGTAAAAGTTAAAGAAACAAAAGGGATTTCTTATGTTTTATGGATTGCAATACTCCATTAATGCCTTCAGAAAAAAGAAACAATTAAAAATACAATAACAAATCTAAAATAACAATAATAGACACAAAATTGCGTGGAACTGTCTAGAAAAGATAGTTTTCATGCATCACTAAATAGTAATGGCTTTATGATATATGGAATAATAGAATTAAAAGAGAATGGATAACTTTTCAAAAGAAATGAGATAGGTGATGTTTTAATGGGATAATTATCTAGCCAAGAGTGGAAA
This sequence comes from Alisma plantago-aquatica, assembly GCA_963693085.1. Lineage (NCBI taxonomy): Eukaryota > Viridiplantae > Streptophyta > Magnoliopsida > Alismatales > Alismataceae > Alisma > Alisma plantago-aquatica. Next base: position 969,777,317 of record OY856411.1, on the reverse strand, counting down.
CTAATGTTTAAGGCATTAAATATCATTATTTCGAATTTAACTTGGAAACAATAATGAAAAGAAAGAGAATTCTAAAATTTGAGGGGAAAAGGGATATACCATGGAATAATGGCAATCAATAAAAGAGAGAAATTAAGAATAATCTAGAATTCACGAGCAATTAGCCAATAATGTGTTATGCATTTGTTCTTTACTTTATGGCTTTTTGTGTGTCAATTAAGTATGGTCGGCAATTAATTTATGGATATGTAAATTTTTTATATGGGAATCTATTAAATGTTGACAAGTAAACATACTTTTCCATGACTGTTCTGAGAAAGGGAACAATAGAAAGAAAATATCCTCAGTGTTGGGTTGATGAATAAAAAGAGATATCTTTGTAATACCTCTAGAAGCGACTAATGAAATGCACCATCATATACCTTGAATTTTGACAACTTGGTCTTACAAAAATGAAAAGATTAAGGGAATAAAAGAGAGAAGTTAGGAAAGGTGTATAAAACTGGTGTAATGTGAAAGAAAATTTCCGACGTTTGTCTCCCACGTAGCAAGTATTCTTGGAAGGAGACCTAGTTTCCTTTAGGTTAGACTACCCCTTCGACACCTCTTCCTCCAAGACCTTCCACCCCCTAAGTGTTAGGGTTTCCTCGTATGACCTATATAAGGAACCTGGGATTCCATCCTGATGTGGGAGAGAGAAACCTTCATTACTAGATCAAGGGGATCCCTACCAATGGCTTTGATAGTTGAACTATAGCACAATGAGGAGCAAACGATTACATTGTGTGCCATAGGACATATGTGAAGATATGCTCTCCTCCCCAACTACCATATAACTTCACTGATCCCCACCATCTCTCCCTTTCCCCTTCTGCTTAGGATTCTAGTCTTCTGGTGGGAACTACCACCTTCCTCTGCCATGCCCTGGAGGTGAGGTAGGGTTCAAACAACATGACTTTACCACCACAACACTAAGGGAGTGATCCCTCTGGTAGCTCTAGGGGTAGGGCACCCCATTGATAAGGGAGATGATGTCACGATGTCCTGGCATACGAGCACACAGGAGGAACTGGCCCAGTCATAGCAAAGAGGAGCTGATATTCATAAAGAAGATAGAGAGTAAGAAGAGATCTATGAACCAGAGGAAGGAAGAAGGAAAGTTGGTGATGAAGGTAGGTGGACCTGATGTGAAGGTGTGAGCAGTTGATAGAGATGAAAGGAGGTCATGTTCAAATACGACCCATAGGGCCAGTGACGTATGAACCCACACTCCTGAGCTAGAGATATGCTATGTGAGGTGCAAGGTGAAATAGAGCCAAAAGTCTCTATTTCCCCGGGATGGATGCTCAAGAAGAAGGGGCGCGATCATCTTTTCATTAACTCGGTCGGCCCAGCTAAAATAAAAGGGGAAAATAAGTGAGTGCTGATGTGGAATTTTTTGATTGGCTCAAAATAAGGTCAGATTGTAATTTTCATAACTGTCTATCGGTATGTTGGATATAAAAAATCTATATAGGGGTATGATCAATAAAATGAGAGGCATCCAAATAAAATAGTCTTAGATTCTAAGATTAGAATGTAATTTTCATAACTGACAATTGGTAGATCAGAATATAGCAAATAGGGGTATGATCAGAAAAATGGGAGTGATCAAAATAGAATAGTTTTAGAGTCTAAGTATAATTCCAGTTCCAAAAATAGTACAAAGATGAGTTTAAGTGGTGATTGATGTATAAAAACCCTAGATTGGTGTATTAACTTGATAACTACATTAATACTCTCAAATTGTGGCATAATCTGATAATGTTGAATATGACAATGATCCAAGATAATCATGCCCATAATTATGATAGTTAGAGTTTTTAATGTGAATTGTTATGAGGATTTAGAAAATAATGACCATAACTTGCCATGTTATTAATGAAGTTAATCTGATATAAGTGTTCATGATGCAACAATATGGTAGATTGGATAATCATGGATTAGATTTAAAGGTTATAACTTTCTATGTTGTTAATGAAAATTATCTGATCTAAGGAATCATAATGAAGGGATATGTTGAATATGCTGATTAGGGATCAATAAACTCTAATCAATAATATGTGAGAAAATTAGGGTTTTCATCCTTATTTATTTAACTGAACCTTAGATAACCCTAAACCCTAGGTTAGTATCAGGTAGGGTTTAATCTATTTTATGTGATGGTGACACTTAGGGATTTATATACATGACAATCTGCATGGTTTAGGGTTACAAAATTTCATTGAGTTTGCTCTTATCCATCAAAGACCAACTAGACAGGGGAAATTAATATGTCCCTACAAGGTATGTTTAAATAGATACCTTAAAACAGAGGAGGAGGTATTCTCACATGTATTACAAAAAGGATTTGTGTATAGCTATGACGTTTGGACGTTTCACAGGGAGGTGATTAGTAGGAGCAATCCTGTTTTGGCACCAAACATGCCTAACACCAAAAATATGCATCAGATGCTGGGGGATTTGTTTGGTATGGGTGACACAACAAATGACCATTCTACTGAAGCTACAGAGGAACCTGCAAATGTAGATGCACAAAGATTTTACAAGCTACTAAAAGAGGTTGATCAACCACTCTATAGAGGTTGCATAAGTCATTCTAAGCTATCGTATTTGGTTACCTTGCTATATCTGAAGGAGGAATCTGGATTGTCCAACGATGCTTTCACAAAGTTATTATAGTTGATTATTTCAGGATTTCCAGAAGAAAATTGTCTATTCCCGGAGACGTACTATGAAGAAAATGTGATCGTGAAGGATTTATGACTTGATCATTCTTTCGCAAAGATGCATCATCAAAAGAAAATTGTGATACTTGTGGTGCTTCAAGATGGAATGAAAAGTAATAAAAAAAGGGAAAGAAGGTAGTTGCTAAGGTCATGTATCACTTCCCTTTGATAACTCGATTAGAGAGGTTGTATATGTCTTCATCTGTTGCTAAAGATATGATTTGGCCATCTGAAGGAAAAGGCAAGGATGGTCGTGTTCATCATCCTTCAGATACACCAGAATGGTTGTCTATTGATGCCAGGTATCCAGACTTTGCTGCTGAACCACGCAATATTTGACTGGCATTAGCAATCGATGGTTTTAATGCATTTGGAAATATGAGTGCATCACATAGCATCTGGCCTGTTTTGGTGACACCTCTCAATCTTCCGCCTTGGCTTCTTATGAAAGAACAAATTTATTATGATGTCCCTATAAATTTCAGGTCCACATATGGTTGGCAATGACCTTGATATATACTTGGAGCCATTAATTGAGGAGCTGCAACTACTTTGGGAGCTTGGATTCAAAGTTTATGATGCATATAGAAAAATGAATTTCACTATGTTGACAATGATTTTATGGACCATTAATGATTTTCCATCATATGGTGACTTATCTGGTTGGAGCACTAAAGGTAAGAAAGATTTGGGATGTCCTTGTTGTAATGTGGAGACTATATAGAAATGGTTGAAGTTTGTAAAAAAGCAATGCTATGGTTTCCATCGACATTTTCTTCCAATGAATCATCCATATAGACGTGATAGGAAAATTTTTGATGGTGAAAAATATTTTCACCTTCCACCTAAGCCACTATCTAGAGAAGATATACTGAGGCAATTTGATGGATATGAAAATATTACATTTGGAAAAACAAATAAGTGCAAGAGGCATGGAGATCAAATTCCACCATTGCCTCCTGGTTGGAAAAAGATAAGCATCTTTTTTCAGCTACCTTATTGGAAGTATTTATTTATTAGACACAATATGGATGTGATGCACATAGAAAAGAATGTGTGCGAGAACATTTTAAACACATTATAGGGCAATTCTAAGAAAAGTAAAGACAACTTACAAGCTCATCAAGATATGAAGAAAATGCACATTCAAAGATATTTATGGCCGATAGATGCAGGTGACCGATATTACTTGCCTCCAACATCTTACACAATGACTAATGCGCAAAAAGATATATAAGTTCCTATCTATGTTAGAAAAGCTGAAAGTTCCTGATGGCTATTTCTCTAACGTATCTAGGTGTGTTAGAAAATCTGATAGAAAACTTGTTGGGCTGAAAAGTCATGATTGCCATGTTCTTATGCATCAACTTCTACCCGTTGCCTTGAGACATTGCATAAGCTTAGATGTGTACAAGCCTATTGCTAATTTGTGCTCATTTTTCAAAAAGCTTTTCTCTAACATTATTGATGTGGAGGAATTCAAAGAATTGGAACAACAAATTGCTATCACTCTTTGACAGTTAGAGAGAATCTTCCCTCCTTTCTTCACCATCATGATGCATTTGCCCATTCATTTATCTTATGAAGCTAGGCTTGCTGGATCTGTCCAAAGTAGGTGGATGTACCCAATAGAGAGTGTAACGACCCCGTCTCCCGGTAACCCCCAATTAAGGGAGACCCGAAGGTCAGAGCTGTTATTCATTTAACAGGATCAAAGGTTCGACAAATAATCAATAACAATTCATAAACTTTACCAACTAAACTGAAAACTGGTATAAAATAAAACTTTTCTTACCTTGGAAAAACTGGGAGTTCTAAACTTCTATCCATGAATATGTTAATCTAACTAATCCTCCTGTGTACGTTACTTCTCATTTAATTCCACAAATGCCACTTTACTGTTGGTTCTTTTCATTGTACCTAAAACGCCGACAAACAAAATGTCGGTCAGTATATTGAAATATATTGGTATGTGGAGACAACCAAAATCTTTCACATATGGCTAACAATTTAATAATCACAATCAAATTATTTAACAAGCCAATTTACACTTTTCAGTATGACATTCTCCACCGCTTTTGCCCTAACCCTGGCATACCCACCTTAGGGTTTCTTTTGCCCATGACTTAAGGCCACCTTCTCAATCCCGAGCTTGGTGCCTGGGGGTCACCACTCATGGTGCCCTCTAGTCATGCAATATCATAGGCCACCTTCTTGGTGCCTGGGGGTCACCACTCATTGTTCCCATTGGTCTACCCATCTGGGCCTGACTCTCTTGGCATCATCCATCAGGGTGGCATGTAGGTGCGAGAATACATACTTCTAGTATTAATGTGATAATCATAGTGACTTTATGATTTGCAAGTATAAACATTCAAACTATTTAGTTGCAGTCAATGCGATTAATCATCTGGAAAATCCGTGGGAAACTAAGGCGGTTATTCATAATTAACCACATACCTGATCCAGAGCAACTTGATTGTCCAAGCAATAAGGATAAAGAATCAATCAACAAGAAATCAACAATATCCTAAAATTAATGCATACGTTCCAAGTGTTATAGTTTATCCAGAACATTATAAAGCTAGACTTGGATTCCACCTTAGGCTTTCTAGACCATATTAGGGTTTTATTAGGGTTTTTGCCTCCATAACGCTTTTATCATATTAAATGCTCTCTTAGTTCATAAACCCTAATTTCAACATCATAAGCCCAATTAAAGTCAATTATTTCTCTTTGATACCAAAACTACCTTCTTTATCCTTTTAAGTTATTTCAAGGTCATTATACGCATTTATCATCAATTCATAGTCCATTATGATCCAAAACACATAAGAACTTGATTTGCCATTAATTCCACCTTTTATTCATGAGAAAACCCTAATTTCTATATTAAGGTTATTTATCCACAAATTAGGGACTTTAATGCTCGAAATAACATATTCCAACTTTAATCATGAAATTAATCAATTAAAGCCATTAATAGTTGAATTAATCAACATTAGAGTTTCAAGGCCCATTAAAGTATAATCATTTATATAAAACTCCAAATTAACTAATTATATGCAAAGTTTATCCTTTTTCTTCCTAATGTGCCCTATCATCATTAATAGGTTAATACTAACCCTAATCATCCATTAAACCCTTATAAATATATTATTCATCTCAAAATAGGGTTCTTTAAACATTAACACATTAAAGATGCTATCTTCCATTACCTTTCGAATTACAAGATAAATTAGCCTCTAAACATATTTTTATTAGATTCCTCTCATTTTTCTAAGCAAAATTCATGTATAAACTTTTGTCATCCGAGCTACTATTAAAGAGTTATGATTTTTGGAAGAATTACCTTACTTGGGCCAATCCAGGAGCGCCATGTCGGCCTCCCCATGCAATACATTGCTGTTTGAAAACATAACCGTATTACCAATATACCCTTGACTTAAAAGTTGGTTCTTTGGCACGCGAAGGGGCAGATTTGTCCAATGTGCCTCTGCCCTTCTTCCACCTCGCGATCAGCTGCTGCATCTGCCGCAGCAACCCTAGTTGCAGCCGCGCTCCTCCTCCACCCTCTCTCGGACCCCGTCGACCACCGGAGACGATCCCTCCACCTCCGAAGCTCCTCGGCGCTCCCCTATCTGTCTAGATCTTGCGGCCAAAGCCGCTAGCTTCCGCATGCCAGGTCTTCCTAGGCGGCCGACCCTTGCAGCCGTCCAGGGGCTGCTGCGTCCAGGTGACAGCAGAGAGACAGTCGCCAAGCCTCCCTCTGACTGTGTAGGTACTTCGCACCTCCAGCAGGACCACGCCATAACGTCCACACGATCTAGGGTGCCTCTACCCATCTTGCTAGGTTTTTCATGGATAGAACAAAGAGGAAAGCGTGGGATCTCTTTCTCTCTCTCTTAGACTCATACCAGGGATCTACCCTTTATATAAGGGTGGGTATCCACGCTCTAGTAGGCTTGCCCACGAAGCAACCAAGCCCTCTTCCAATTAGGAATGTGTTTCCTTTACCAAAAAGAAAGTTTCTCTCTTTTAAACATCTCCTTAAAACCACATATTCATTGGATTTTTAGGAATACGAAAATATTTTCCCTTGTTATCTTTTGACTTGCTTTTTAATTCATTAATCACAAAATTATGTTTTCCTTAAGTAGAAAACACCTCCTTTTAAAAAATACCACATAATTCATTAATAATGTATCCCATTATCCTTTAATTTTGTATTATTGATATTTCCTCTTTCTTTTTCTTCATTGGGGCTCCTTTGACCCCAAGGAACTCCAACAATTCGAAATTCTTTTTATTGGATACTCATTATCCTTCTAGATGTGTCTAAATGCATTATTTCATATTATCTTGTTTATTTCTCATTAAAATATCTCTTTTTGAATATTTCTCCTTATTTCTCTTTTATTTTCCTCATTGGTTTTCCTTTTTATATTAGGAATTCTTGGGATATGAAATCCCACTAAGGATTACACCATTATACCACTTTTCACTTATTTTCCACATTTCATTAATATTTTCAATTTCTTTCTTAATAAAGAAATACTTAATTGATCTTTTCTTTTCTTATTGCTCTCTTTATGCAACTTTGGACTCCTTGGAACCCAAGGAACCCAAGAGGTACGAAATCCTTCCTTGGATTTGCCTTCTAGAGGTTTCTACCTCTTTCTTTTCTCAAATATTCAATTATTCATTAATTAATTGAATTTCCTTGTTATTGGGCCCAATAGCCAATAAAGCCCACAAATCAAACAACAAGGCTATTTTAAACGAAATCCATTTATTCAAAACAAATTCTATTATTTTTCCAAATATCTTTAATATGAGAAATTACATTTCTCACCAAATGAACCCAAAATTGGGGTTGTAACATCCTTCCCCTCTTATAAGAATTTTGTCCTCAAAATTCCATCAAGCAAGAAAACAAACAGGATAAACCTTTCTTATGTCCATCAGGGCTACCATGTGGCTTCACCCTTTCCATGGTGCTTTCCAAGAACCTTCATCTCATATTCTTCCATCTGAATTCTTTCTTACCTTGGTATAACATACCCTCATAGGTGACTCAGGACGTTTCAGCCTCTCAAAAGCGGAATAGGTTCAAGGCTCAACACATGGCTTGGGTACCTCACATAGTGCTCTAGATCAGACTGTAAGGTTAAACACAACCATCTCCACCAATCCATCTCAAATGGACCCATATATCGCGGACTCAACTTTCTCAGTTGTAGCTTAGAGGGGTCGGATTTTCATGTCACATATTCTCCCACAGTGAACTGCATATCAGTCTGCTTTGCATTAGCTTGTGACTCATGTCACCACTGGGCTCTCTCTCTCAGCCATTGCATGATCAAAGCGACTTCATCTGCACACACTCGTGGTTCTTTTCTGACCTTCATGAGGCCTCCTTCACCAACATCATCATAATGAAGTGGTGACCGACACAACCTCCCTATAGAACTTCTTGCATCCCGATAAAGGCTATGGTGGTTAGCATCACATCTTAAGAACTATCTCTATGTATCACCCTAAATGAGCACACATGCTCTCATCAGACCCTCTAGTCCAGATCATACTGTCCATTAGTATGGGGTGATAAATTGTACAAATACTGAGCTCTTCATGTATCTACTTCCACCTCATGGAAGTGAACCTTTAAGTCACATCAAGAACCTTTGAATTTGCATCATGGTGTAGTTGAACCATCTCTTTTCGTATGCAGTTCAACCAGATCTGTCCCTTGACAGAACTTTTCCTTTCTCATGTCATCTAGGTAAGGCGATCTACCATAACCCATATTGTATCTTGACCTTCTTGGTCTAGGAGAGACTCACAACATCCATAATGATGAACTCCCATTCCTTCTCGGGAACTCTTTATACTTTATATCCATGCGTTGGGTTAATGGTGTTCATCCTTCACCTCCTGGCTTGCATGGCCACATGCTACATGCAACTTTATTTTAAGCATCCAGAATGCTACCATCACTTACTATCTTTGTAGTACCAAGGTATATCATGACCTCATGTATTGTTATGATTCCTCAAGCTTGATACCTCAGAAACCCAAAACCACTCTCAAAAGGGTTTTATTACCTTCCTATCCAAAGGAGTGTATCTGAGGTTCTACCACCATCCTTTTACTACATCAAAGACTAAACTGGCTACCCAAACAACCATTAACTTGTTCAACATATCTTATTACATCCGAGTGTTAGCCAAAACACATCTTCTTTCCAAAATTAGGGTTAGCCAAACGACCTCAACCTCTTCTAGCATCTATCTAAACTAGGCAGCTATATCTCAAACAGAGCATTCATTACCACTTCTTATCCTCCATGTATTCTACTCATCATCGCATATCAAACTCTAAGTCTATCTCTGAGCTCATCCTCTTAGTTATCAGGCTCCACCTTGTGATTCCTTGTAACACTTGCAAAAAAAAAACACCTAGTTCAAGATAAAACATCCTCACAAGATGATTTCCTTAATATTCTTAGTGTTTGTAAACCATCCATGTATCATTCACTTCACCAGGTTATGTTATCATCTCTATCCTCATACCTTGTGGCTACGTTCCAACTTACATCATCTTTATCCTTGGTGTAAGGCATGTGTACTGTCCTATCTCTCACTCCCATAATAAGAAGAAATAAGCATTTGGCGGCCATCCAAATACAGAGTTCCTCCCATTCTAGAAGTAGAGATGGTACATCCCACCTTTCCAGTACACCCTAAAATCTAAGTTGAAACATGCAACTCATGTCTCCACATCACAAACATCATGATATCGAAAATTACTTCCATGGAAAAATGATCTGAAACCTACTTGGGTTTACACACAATCATCGGTCATCTCCTCTGGGTCTATAGGGTGCCGGCATTTTTGGGGTCATCCCTCTTCCCTTATGCATCCAGAGAGTGCCCTACTCATCTGCCCTTTGGGTCCCATGAGTTCATGAAGGTGATCAATCTCCTAACCCATGGCCCTCAGACAATGATAGTTGTTACCTCCCTACCCTATGGTCATGTGCAACTAGGGAATTAGGCAACTCCATCTTTCATCAGTCTTATCCCTACCTGACCCTTGGATAGACTTAGGATTCTATTATTGTACATGTCCAACATAGAACCTTACCCAGACATTCATCATCTCTCTTCTTGCATTCATGGGCTGACTTTCATCCTTTCATAAGGGTCATGGCGACCTGCCTACCTTGGTCGAGCCCCATACCAGTTACCTCCATGGTAACACATCCACATGCACATAGAGATGGTTATCTATGGGTCTATAGGTTCATTCTCATGCCATGTACTCTTCACTTAGCTTCTCAAGATCCTACAAAACCTCCTTAGGTTACCTCAAAACCAACCAAACTGGTACACTCCCTACCAAAGGGTCGCTCTCCCAGGATGGGAGGAAACTACACCTTTAAAACAAAGGTCACAAGCATCCTTAGGGTTTACATCCATATGAGCGTGCTTAAACCAACAACTACTAAGGCACAAGCGTACCTACAAAACCATGCTAGGTCGCATTTGTTCTCATCCTCAACATTAAACCAACTTAGTTGTGAGGGGTTCATCAAACATACCCTTAACGTAAGATATTTCCTTTACCTCTACACAAGAGAAGTACCATGCTCGAAACTATAGAGACTCAAATATCATCATGAGCATCGGATACACAGCTTCCCCTCTTAGGCCTAGGAACCCTAGGTTCTCCTTTGGGTATCCAACTAGATGATCAACCTCTTGACCACGAATCAAGCATGTCCAAGGTATGTCATGTACTCCCGGTCATCCTTCTACTCGAGCAACACATTAGGGTCGAGTCCTCTTCCAGGACAACCAACTACGTATAAAACCTCACGACAGGTTACTTAAACCTCCTCAGGGTCTAAGGCACTCTTTATCTCATCCAGCAGGTAACCACTTATACCATGGGTACTAGAAGCATCGTCCTCTCTCTAGGGTTTGGTTCCTCTAAAGGTAACCAAGATATCATCAGCCTCCAAGAATCAAGCATAAGGCAACCACTATCATCCACGTAGGTCACATCATCCTTAACTCCCCACTATTCCTCAAGTTTTGGGGTTTTAGACTTCCAACCTCCTTGTTGGGGTCATGCTCCCTCTTTCTAGAGCTAAATCCACCTCCAACTATACCTACTAGAGGTCCTTTCTCCATGAAGGATCAAGCTTTACTAGCATACCTTCACATGGGTGAAGCATATGCTCAAACTTAGGTTTGCTCAATATCATTCATAGCCCTTTATGCTTATTCCATGATCTCTTAACCAGGGTTTCATCAAGCTATACCCTACTTGCCTAAGCCCATAGGGTAACTATAGGTTCTCTTCTAACCTCATCCATGAAGGAGCTATCCTTCTCTCTAGCATGCACGACCCTCTCCAGGGTTGATCGCCAAGGTACTAGATCATCTACCCTTTTATGGCATCCCAAAGGCATGTCCAACCAAACACTCGGTCAACCATGACATCTAACTCATCATGTTATCTCTCTCTCTAACCTTCACTTAGGGTTAGGGTTAACATAATCCTCAAAGGATGTGTTAGGTCTCTACTTTTAATGGAGGTCTCTACCTCCAAGCCTAACTCTCTCTACTTATCCTCCTACCAAGGAGGTCTATCCTCAGATCTCTCCTGAGGGCAATGACAACTCATGTCATACGATGTAAGCATGTATCTATTCCTTTACGCTTACTCTATTAAGCTTATGTCCATGACATCTTATTTACATGCTTTTTATTAATTTGGTGGAGGATTCCTTAATCCTTATCAACCTTACCCATACCTCAAGAGGGTGAGGGGAGGAGAGGAAACCCTAATCCTTAAGGTCCTTAGCAGAAATTGAGTTGAGAAGGGATGAACAAGATGAGAGAGTCCTAAAGGTATCTTATTTCGAATCATACCCTAAGACTTTGGCCAGGCAGTCACACGGATCCGGGAGTCCTCGTATTCCGACTAGCGGTGCGGAGAAAAATATTGCCAGCCCCCAGTCGTGATCCTTTTCTAGACACCTCTATCTTTCGGACAATCCTCTAATAACTCCCTTGGGTTCTACATAATTTGTAAAATTTAATAATTATTAAGGATTAATTGAGGAACCTATGCTCTGATACCAATTGTAACGACCTGGGCCCACTGCCCTAGGCCCTAGTAGAGTTTCAGGAATGACGATTGGCCCCACAAACCACCACTAGCCTTAACTGCACACTTTGTCCACACTGACGCGCAAGCCAGGATCAACTTCCCGACTGGTCACCCATCCTAGTACTACTCCAAGCTTAGCCGCTTAACTATGGAGTTCTTTAGTGATGGCTCCCGAAAAAGGAGGTGCACCTTGGTGATATGGGTAGTCCAATCATTCCTTATAAGATCTTCCCTCGTCAAGGCTCAACTATAAGGCCTCATAATCTCTTCCCCATTTCAGTGCAGACCCACATGGACATGGCATGCCAGTCTTGAGCTGTGCGGTCTAGGCATGTAGGAAAGGGCTGTCCATGGTTGACGTAGCCACCCTTGCGCTGGTATTCCGTGATCGGGAGCTGGGTTTCCATGGGCCATTGTGGGTCTGCACTGAAATGGGGAAGAGATTATGAGGCCTTATAGTTGAGCCTTGACGAGGACGTCAAGAGTCTAAGTGGGGGATATTGTAACATCCCAGGATTTGAGGCCTCGGATAAAAAGATCTTATAAGGAATGATTGGACTACACATATCACCAAGGTGCACCTCCTTTTCCGGGAGCCCATCACTAAAGAACTCCATAGTTAAGCGTGCTCAACTTGGAGTAGTACTAGGATGGGTGACCAGTCGGGAAGTTGATCCTGGCTTACGCGTCAGTGTGGACAAAGTGCGCAGTTAAGGCTAGTGGTGGTTTGTGGGGCCAGTCGTCATTACTGAAACTCTACTAGGGCCTAGGGCAGTAGGCCCAGGTCGTTACAGAGAGATACTTGAAGAAATTGAAGAAGTATGTCAGAAACAAAGCTAAACCGGCTGGTTCTATTGCTAGTGGCTATTTAGCTAAAGAAAGTTTGACATTTGTGCTAGGTACTTACCTAATTTTGAGACAAAACTCAACCACACTTCTCATATTGTTGATGGATCTCCAATTAGAGTTGGAGTGTCAAGGAATTTCGACATCCACACTTTGGAACAAGCCCATCGTTACGTCCTTTTAATAAAGAGGAATTGGATGTTTACAGAAGGTAAGATTTACGTCATAAAATTCTTTCTAAACTATGTATATTTGTTGTACATTAATTTAGACACTTCTTATAAAGAAGTGAACACGTGTTTATTCTTCAAGATATGGAAGCCAACATTGCCCCATGGACTCTAGAAACAAAACATGCAAAAGAGTTTTCTAAGTGGTTGAAGGAGCATGTAAGTCTCAAACATAAATATTGTTGTCACTCTTAATGTTCAAGTTAGTGTAGATTACAATAATGTTTTACTTTTTTTATGAAGGTAATGCAAATGCGAGATATTAGGCCGAACAGTATTAGCGAGGAGTTGAGATGGTTATCCCAAGGCCCTTGTGTTGAGGGAATGTCTTATGAAGGCTTTTCGGTCAATGGATATCATTTCCATTCAAAGCACATTGAAAGTACATGTACTACACAAAATAGTGGAGTGTACTTGTGTGCAGACACTTCAAGTTATTCAAGTGGTAGAGATAGAAATCCTATAAATGCTCAAGTCACATACTATGGCTACTTAGAGGAGGTTATTGAGTTATCTTATGGTCAAGGAATCAAAATTCTGTTGTTTAGATGTTCTTGGTATGATGAAAGCTCTTCTAATGGGTTGCAAATTGATGAATATGGGTTCACACAAATCAACACTTCAAGGATAAAAAGAAAAGAGGAATCCTTTATCCTGGCTTCTCAAGTATTGTAATGCTTTTATGTGAAGGATCCTAATGCTAATGATTGGTGCATAGTTCTAAAGCATCCTCCTAAAGATTATTCTGAAGTACCTCTTATTGAGAATTGTTTGAATGGTTTACAATTTGAAGCTATTGATGGTGGTGTAACTAATGATGTGTCTTGGATGAGGAGTGACACCGAGGGATCTTTTGTTGATAGAACTAAAAAAAAAGCATGATGGGGCTAATGTTTAGTTCATTAATCTATTTGTTTTCATCAAATAATTTTGTTTGCAAGTCTAGGATAATTTATCTAGGGAATATGTTGTATTGCATTTTTTTTGGCAATCTGTTACTATATGGCATATTCTTTGCAATTTATTTAGTCTTATTTCATATACCAGCAAGTAGGACATCATTATAACTCATCATTATTCTTTTTGGGATATGAAACCAAGGTACTCTACAATTTATTTGTTTTTCAAATGTTGAATATTCATATGTTGGTGTCTCATATTCTCTACAATTTATTTGTTTTTCAAATGCAGCTACTACATTTGTTACAGACATTTCTACACTAATACTAATTTTTTTCTTTTCAGTTGAAGGATGGCAGTTAGAAGAATCACTATATCTAGTTGTAACATCACACACCGGTCAACCTTCTATTGTCCCTCCCTCCACAATTGTAGAAAATTGTGAGGATGAACCTACTCTACTGTCCAACAATATTGAAAATGATGTAACAGTTGAAGAAAATGTTGAGGATGAACAGGAGAAAAGGAAGTATGGATGTGGTCCTGCAAGTGAGCAAAGCCTACTTCCTAAGCAAGGGGAGCCACATCACAAGGTCTAATGGGAGTACGAAGGAAATGTTATTGGGGAGAATGGTGCCAAATTGAATCGTTATTGTCATATGCTACCAAGAAACCACACATATGGCATCTAGACTTGAAGTGGAATGAACAACCACAACAAGCTTTTGCAGATAGAAAATCATTTATTGAGGTAATCTTTTTCATAAAAAGACCAAAAAATTGTATGATTGTTATATACAAAGTAATATTTTCTACGTTTTTAGAAATATTTCGATTTAGGCAGTCATCTGAATGTATGGAATCACATTGATGAACACATTAGCAAAGGGATATCAGTGTAGAGGGCATGTGTAAAGAAAGATTACTATGAAAAGTACAAGATTGAACCAGAATTGATGATGAAGAAAGTTGAGAAAATGCTTCCATAGATATGGACCAATTTAAAAATCTTGTTAAAGAATGGGGAACTGAGAAGTCCAAGGTACAACGGTTTCGTATAACTTGCATGCACACCTATCTCCTTTTTCTAATTAAATGTTTCTTATGGTTTAGAAAATTTCTGAGATCAACAAGGCAAACAGAGCAAAAAAAGTTATGGATCATACCACAGGATCAAAGCCATGGAGTTGCTACCGGGCAAAAATGGTATTAATAATGGACATTTTTCTTTCTTAGTAGGAGTTGAAAATATAACATGGACAGTGATTATGTTATCTATCATGTGTAGGTCAGTGAAGAACAACCCGTTGTGCCTCTTAACAAAATTTTGAAAAAAGTTTACGACAAAAGCCCACAAGTGGTTAGAAAATAAATATTTTCTTTCCTATCATGTCTAAAAGTTGCATATGCTTAGATATCTCAATTTAAGCTTTCCTTTTATGATGTTTTATAATTACAGTTTGAAATCTCTGATATTGTGGAAAACCAAGTAGAAGACCAAGAAGAATTAGATCCTAGACATGTTGATAATCTAACCTGTGAAGCTTATTTACAAGTTTTAAATCCTTCCAAAAAGGATAGGATACGAGGTGTTGGAATTGGGCACAAAGAGACAGGACATAAGGGAAAAATTGCTTGTATAAGATATGAAATGCTTCTTGAGGAAAGGAATGCAAATGATATATGTTGGATTAAAACTAAACTTGAACTATTAGTTGCAACTATTCTATTATATCGATGTTTGTAATTTGTTTTCTATATCAGGAAAAACTTAAGGAACTTGAAGAAACAATAAATGGATTGAAGAACTCTGTCTCCCAAATAATGACTTGGTATAAACAATCACAGGTAACTTAGAGTCAGTTCTCTATGCCAATGTAATATTCTTGTGTTCTTCATAATCCTGTGATTCCATCTCAAGCTAGAAGACAAGCTAGAGGTCCATCTCCCCCGAATATTAAAGGCTACCGTTGAAAGTTGGTGCCCTACTTTTGGTATTAATCGACAAAGTCATCCTCAAATGCAGAGCACACAAAGCACATCGTCATCGATGTCTTTCACACCAAGAACTCAGTGTTTAAATGAGGTATTCAATATTATATTTCCTCTCCTGTGTTCAATATTAGTTTTATATTCTAATTCTAGCTTTTGATTCGGGTGCTTGATTAACACTTAGTTACTCCGGGCTGTTGCTAATGAGTTGGGAATTGACTTGTAAAAAGGACACACTTTAGACATTCAATTCATTTTCACTAAAAGCCTCTATAAAACCGTGTTGTTGGTTCCATTCTGTTGCAGCACCTGCTGGAACTCCTTATTAAGGCACCACAAGGCTTTCGTTCTGAAGACATATTTGGTGCGCTCTTTTTTTACAAGCCTTAGTAATAGAGGGCAGTGATCAGATTTTATGCGGGGGAGATGGACCTCTAGCTTGTCTTCTAGCTTGACTCCTTGTGTTGTAAGGCGGTGATTTCATCTTGGTGTTTTCCCTATTAGCTTTGTTCCCTACTCCGCGTGAAGATTTGTTAGCATTAGCAGCTCTTTCGCAATGGTTTGTTGTTGGTTGGTCGGACTGCTACCGGATTAGCTTGTTCAATCACAACATTTCCCATGACAACCTCATCACCAGAAGGGTTCATGGCTGTTCGCATATTCTTTTTCACTTGACCTCCTTTCTGGTTTGTTTCGCAAAGATTAATAGCTTCTTTGGCCTGAGCAGAAGAGATATCTTCCAGGACCTTACGAGTTTGTTCGTCCACCTGAGCTACTCATTTTTTTTAGGTCTTTTGTGGTTTGAGGCTCGCTTCCTCCACCACTGTAACTTCATGTTCTTGTTCATTTGTATTCGGCAGCTGATCCTCTATTTCCTCAGCAAGCGTTTGAAACTTGTTGTCTTGTTTTTTCTTCCCTTTCACTTTATCTGGTTCTTTGTTTGCTTGTTTCTTCCGAGTGTGTATGTTCTTCCCGTAATATGTTTTCTACATTCCTTCTTCCATCCGTCTAATGCCTACATCGTCGTTGCCACCAGGAGGTGTGGGGTTTGCTATCGCCGCCTGGACATTTTTACAATTAGCTGCCAGGTGACCCAAGCGTCCACAGTCAAGGCATAAGTTTGGCAGCACCTCGTATTCTAGTTTATACTCACAGCCATTTACGATGACTAGACAACGTAGTAATGGCGGTCCAGTTCGTACAATCTTGCTCACCCCGTAGGCCTCCATAGTAAGCGAAGCCTATCAGCCATGGTCAGGAATCCAATGTCTTTTCCTAAGAGCTTAACTATTACAGAATAATTCCACTGTCTTTTCAAGTTCTCTACTGCTTCATCCGCAATCAAAATATCAGGATAGCCGTTCTTCATATCCAATGTTGCTGTTATGATTTGGTTGTCTGCATCTATATATCAGCCATAATTGTGGCCCCCAGGATCACCTCTCTACCATAATGTTGGATATCTGTTTGATATGGTATAGTTTGGGGGAGGCTTGGTTCAGTTTCGTTGTATTAGGGTGATTATGCCATCACTAGTTGCAGCGGCAAGAAGGGCCGTTATAATGGTTAACTGTTGGCCTATAGAGTTGGCAGTGGCTATGCCTGTGATGGGATTGCTTGTATCATTTTAGTTTCTCCTTCGCGTGCAATTTTCAGTGCTAATTATTGTATTTGTTCTTTTTCTGAATTAGCCCAACGCAGGTGAATTAACTGAATTAGCCCAACGCAGCTGAATTAGCTAAACAATCTGCACATGCAACAATATATCTGCCCTTTAGTTGTACCCCGTTTGGTTTGCCGGAAATTATTCAAATAGGATATGAAAAGGAAAAGATTGGAAGGTATATGAAACGGATGGAAGTTTGGTTTCCCTGCCAATGTTTGGATGCAGTTAGAGATGACATTAGGAGCTTATGGGGAGATCTGAATGTGGGAAACTCGGGTGGGTGGCTTCATGTTAACGGAGGAGTAGAATGTGCAGATTACCAGAATACAGTTTTAATTGGCTTTCACCTTATCAAAAGGAATTTGCCGCTCCCCAAATTAGCTCAAGCATGACGGAAAAGAAATAGAATATGAAGGCAAAGCTGTCTTTTGCGTTGAGCTGCTTCAGGAAAAGATCGTGCACAACGGAGTAGTAATCGAAAAAGTTTTAAATACAAAGAGGCAGATCTCACGCCTTCGGGCATGTGTGCGGATTGTTGAACTGGCAGCAAGGAGAAGAAAGGTCGGAACATCTGTGATTAAATAGATCCAAAGAGAGAAGAACTGAGAAGAACCAACCAAAATCGAGAAGACGGTCAAGACTGAGAGGCAGCATCGATGCATCACGTACAAGCGACAGAAGAGGGCAGCAGAACGAAGTCAGAGACGGGTATCGGGGTAGCGAGTCTATTTGTACCATGTAAATACCTGGGGGGTTCGGTAGAACTCGAAGTCCTAATGAGTCAGGACAATAATGACATCCAAATGCAATCCTGTTTTCATTTTAGTCAAACCGAACGCGCGTGGTATTTTATCTATCAATGGGATTAAATTCATGTATTGCCTAACATCCGGCAAACCAAACGGGGCCTAATAGGAGATAATTGGTTGAATATATATTGTGCAATATCTTTTTGAGTCCGTAAAAAAGAAGCATATAACCCATTTAGTTTTTTAATTATGTACTATTTACTGAGTTCAACCATAGTTTTAGTTTGAGTTTATTTCATGAAAATACTTAACGTTTGCACATGTTTACAAATCTATCACCACGTTTAAAAAATGTCATGATATCACTGAAAACATGTTCATTTCTCATTTATATCAAAGTTGAACCATGCTACAGAAACAATAAGAAATCGTCAATGACTTCAACCCGCCCTGTACCTTTTGTGTTTGTCAAGCTATCATTCTATGCGTGGAACCCCAGATTTTTCTTAGGCGATACCAGAATCATTAGTGGTGGTGGAGAACGCCAAACAAGACATCTTCGCGTTCGTTTCCCTATCCTAGGCATGAAGGTCGCACCGGACATGTCCGTCGCGGGCTCTATTGGCTTCATATCTGTCCAAAGACGATTGTCTGGGGAAGGAAAGGATTAGATAATTATGTTGTGTCAGCTCACAGACGATGCTCTTAATCCCCAACGGTTTTAATTACCTCTGCCTTTTATTCCAGCAGAGCAACATATGACAACATTGACAACGTTCACTACTGGTTGTTAGTGTTTCCACCTTTGACTAGACCACCTGGTTCTTCTGCGGCAAACTCCTTTTCCCTAGCTTCCCCACCCCTACTCAATTGCTAGTAATTTAATTGTATTCTCTAAAATGATGGTGGAATCATATCCATGAATCAGAGTAAATATGTGCGTCTAAAAATAGGGACCAACAATTTGATGTGTGCCCGATACCTCATGTGATACTTTTTGGAATGAAACAAGAGATCTCCACTACGCACGTATGCACACTTATCTTGCTAGAACGTCTGAAGTCCCGACATAAACATGAGAAGTATTGCTGACTTCAAAAAGTTAAATGCGTCATTTAAATCAAATCAAGCTGAGTAATAAAAAGATTTCATTTGTCAATCAGCTTACATATTTTATCAGATTTGTTTACATCATAAAATCTAGACTTGTCGTGAGACTCATGATCTGAAAGCTTTCGGTTCCAAGAAAGTAAACAATGTATTAGGTTATGTTTAGTTGGCTTGAATTGTGATTGTGATAAAAATAATATTGTGACGATGATAAAACATGATTGTATCTGTGATTACAATTTGGTATGTAAAACACGGATTTTCTGGTGTATTTGCAATGTTGCCGGAGACCCATATGCATGTTGGTATTCTGTAATTAATAGTCCTACTGACCTACATTTTCTATTTGTGAGACGTACTCTCACTGCTACCACACATCTTTTCAATGTCGAATTAGGGAGAAATACAACTGAAACAAAGTTGGATGAGTCCTTGGGATGTGAGATGTCTGTCAACTTTTCGGCAAACAACTTCTCATCTCAATTGGGAGGTAGAAAGGGGTTGCGGAATTGTGGCAGCTGGCAGATGGATATACCTGGGAGGGTGCAGTGTTAAGGGGGCACGGTGATACCCGCAGTTGTTCAAAGTCTAGGAGTAATGGTTGTCGCAGTTCCAGAAGGGGACAACGCACTGGTGAGAAACCATGTGGCTGACAGTCGTCAATTGACGATGTTTGGTAACAAGGTTACTATTTGATAAAAGTGATAAGTATATGAGTGTTCGATGATATACATGTAATTTTTGAAACGTGGTAATAGATTTGTGAACATGTTTAAATGTTAAGCTTTTTATGAAATTAACTCTTTTAGTTTATGGGTGCATGTTGCTGCTATGTTGGTTCACTTACATTTATCTCTACTTCACACTCACTCTGATTCCTTTTTGTATTTATATTGATAGGGTAGAATTTCTTTTAATGATGGATTTCAATCGACAATGCACCTTAGAGTATACCAGAATCGAAATATAAGGGTAGCCTATTTATTGTACTATGATTTATGTATAAACTTTAAATTCTATTAATATAATGATTTATCATTTTCAGGAGAAGAATACTAAAGTACCTAACCGTATGAGGTCTGGCATTGATGAAGAGCACCACGCCATTTGAAGGAATATGGAGACATTATAGATCTTAAGAGTGTCTAGCATGATATGTTGATTGTTATCAATCTCAAATTTTAGAACCATATGTATTCTTTATTTATATCAACGTTGAGCACGCAATGTATGGATAATATTTTTCTTCAATAACAAAAATTGGTTTGAGGTGATTTAACAATTTTATGTGTCATTTCGGTGTTGAATCTTCTTATGATGTCATGTGAATATTATAAAAATATTGCTTGAGGTTATATATACAAAGTTTACAGTTAAAATTTGATATTCACAATAGTAACAATTAATTAACATTCAATAAATTAATCAATAATCAATGACCAAATCATTTACAGTAGTCCCTCATAAATATATTGATGAAGGTCTTTAGTCCCTCAAAAATGTAGTGTTGAGATCCAGATTGACAATCAAAATTGCATTGATGACGACGACATAGCCCCTCAAAAATAATATTAATGAAGGCATTAGCCCTTTAAAAATATATTCTCTAGGACCATCATGTCCCTCATAAATGTATTTATGAGAACTAAACATGCCCTCAATAATGTTTTTATGAAGGCTAAATAGTCCCTCAATATAACATTCTTGAGGGTTAGTTGGTCCATGACAATTGTATTCTTGAGGGCCATTGGTATTTGTCACGTGAGTTCTCTTCATGGACTATTTGTGAGGGTTAGACTCACAATCGTCTCTTTTAATGAAGGCATGTAGAGAGGAGTTTGTGACAGGACTGACTCGTGAATAATGGCCCAATTTTTACTAGTGTCCCTGACACCTTCCAAATACATTTTCAGGGACTTGTTGAGAGAGGACATTTTTATGATATGGGCCCCAACTCCACCCAAACACATTTTCAAGGAATTGTTGTGAGGGGACTCTATCAAGATATGGACCCTGGCTCCTTCCTAATGCATTTTTATGGACTTTTCATAAGAGCACATTGTCATGATACATGTTGTGGCTCATCCTACATACATTTTTAGGGACCTGCTGTGAGATGATATTTGTCATAATATGGGCCATGAAACCTTTTAAATGCATTTTTAGGGACTTACTGTCAGAGGACTCTATCATGATATGGGTCATGGCTCCTCCAAAAGAATTTTTGGGAAGTTGTTGTGAGAGGACACCTTCTTGATATCGGTCGTGGCTCCTCAAATTCGTTTTAGGGACTTTCTATGAGCGAACACTCATTATATGCATCGTGGATCCTCCCAAATAGATTTCCATGGACTTGTTGTGAGGGGACACTGTCATGATATGGGACGTGGCTTCTCCCAAATGCATTTTCAAGGGCTTGTTGTGAGATGACATTATCATGATATGGGCCTTGGTTCCTCCCAAAAGTATTTTTCGGGACTTGATATGATAGGACATCGCCATGATATGGGTTGTGGCTCCATAAAAATTCATCATTGTGAGGTACACTATCATTATATGGGTCGTGGCATCTCCCAAATGCATTTTAGGGACTTGATGTGAGAGGACACTTACTAATGTGAAATGAAATCTTCACGTCACCTTGGCATTCTATTCCTTTGTGGGTGCATGTGACCTCTCTCACTTATTGTTAGAGGCACTCATGATGTGGGCCTAAAATCATCTCATATGTAGTTTTGGTAACATATCCAAACATGATAAACCATATTCAATTGGAATAAAAGCAAGTTTCCATCCATTATGAGAAGGAAGATCGCAAATTAGGCACCACAAAGGTGTCAATGGTAGACGGTCAATGACGATCATCTTTGTTAGTCGTGACTAGAGTGCGACAACCTTGTAGCATCGTCTCAAAAAGAGATATCCATGACTTGAGACACAACCTTCTATTTATAGGTTGCAATAGAGTTTCTGTCAAGTGGCTCTGTTACTTAACATCTCGAAGGGGCGTAGGTTCATGGTTTGGTGTAGAAGAACCATCGAGCATAGGAGGGGTGTGATAGGATCCCTTTGATGTGTAGAGAACAAAGAATCCATTAGTGGGTGGTAGTTTTCCCAACCATCGATTGTTTGGGTGTCGTTAGTCAGTAGGAGTTCCATCGGAGCTCAAGTATACCCACATGTTGATCAAAATTCCTATCAGGGGTTCTACCGTGAGAGTATCTACTTGATTTACTTTCAAAGGGTTTCAAACGAGGATATGATTCTCATTGGAGGTGGACTGGACATGACACTATCAAAGCATTTTTAGGAACTTGTTGTGAGAGGACACTATCATGATATAGGTCCTAGCTCCTTCAGAAGCATCTTTGCAAATATTTTGTGAGAGGATACTACTATGATATGGGCCATGGATCCCTAAAAATGCACTTTGTGGAACTTGATGTGAGAGGGAATTCTATTGAAATGGGCCCTAGCTCCTCACAAATGAATTTTCATGGACTCGATGAAAAAGGACATTGTTTGATATGGGATACAACTCCTCATAAATGTATTTCTATTGACTTGCTATGAGAGGACACTATCATGATATGGGACATTACTTCTCCCAAATACATTTTTGTGGGGATATAGAAATACATATTTTTAATAATTTATAATGGATTTGTGAGAGAAATCACTCTTAGAGTAACTCAGAAAGGGATATTGGCAAATTGTTCCTTTACAGGAACTTGCATTGACCACCCACCCCATTAGTAATTGTTGTGAATGGGCGGAGGCTAGCAAAAACACTCAATTGAACATGTTCCGATCATCCCCAAACTCATATATGCATCCATCAAAGAATTTTTAGGTATTTTTTATGAGAGAACATTGTCATGATACAGGCTCTACCTCCTCCTAGATGTATTTTTATAGACTTTCTAGGAGAGGACATTGTCATGATATGGGCTTGAACTCCTCATAAATGTATTTCAATGGACTCTATGAGAGGACACTGTCATGATATGGGCCTCATCTCCTCCCAAATGCATTTTTGTGGGGACATAATCAATATCATTATTTCACAATTCATAAAGGAGATGTGTGAGAGAATTTTTTGTTGAGAGTATTTCTAAGAGTCATTCATAAAGGGATATTGACATGAGGATTGTCTCAAAACTCATACATATTTCTTTTGTGATCATTCTAAGGCTAATGGGCCTTTGTTTGATGAGGAAACATGCTCCTTGACAATGACTTGTATATACAACCTACCTCAACAACAATTTGTTACAAACATGCGGGGGCTACCGCAAGCACCAGACATATTGTGCTCCAATCGTCCTCAAACACATACATTTCTCCTTTATGAATAGTCAAGAGGACAATACATTATACACGTCCCCGATCAAAAGCATTTTCAGTGTTTCTATAAAAGGACACCGAACTCTCCAAACTCAGTGGTCATCAAGGTGTTGAAGAGTTGATGGTCACTGATAATGTTATCTTTGTGACCGATGAACTCTCCAAACTCAGCAGTCATTGTGGTGTTGAAGAGCTGATGGTCACTGAGTTTGATGAATGGGTAAGGTAGTGAAATCAGTGACCATTGAGGATTCCTAGACATCAATAACTGATCGTTACTATGTAGTGCCCTGTGCAAAGAAAAGATGTGTAAAGAGAATCAAGGAAACTAATCAAGAAATATAAAAGAAAAGTGTATTTATATGAATAAATCATTGTTAAAGTGATAGAATGATGATAAAAGAGGCACTTCAATATCTACAAAATTGGATATTATCATGATAAGCCTGATAAGTGAGCATTGTAAGACCAACTAGCAAGAGCTGCAAGCCCAATCAGAGAGAGTTGCAAGCCCACAAGTGAGTGGTGCAAGCCTACAAGTGCTGCAAGCACTTCATGTAAGAGATGTAAACACATCTAGGCTAGGAGTAGATTGTCAGCGCTTTCCTTCTGGGTCCACCATTATTGGGGATACCATGAAGAGGGATTTTCATAGATTAGGTCTAACTCAATCTTTGGTTTGCATGTTTGGATTTAAGCGGCCATGCAATGGGTATATCATGTTGGGTTTATTAGGATAGGACAATGATCTCCATATTTAATTGGAGCATCCTTGTAGATTCATTAATTATAGACAAGATGTAACGCCATCCCTATAAATTTGAAAATCTTTATTAAGGTGTGATAGGGTTGGGATAAGCTCATAATTCTAACAATTATCTATCTATGTTTTCTGACAATATGGAGATCACCTAGATTTTATTTTGTCTAAAAATGATTCAATCCTATGTGACGTAATTTCTCTTATTCGTCGTAAGAGGACACTAACATAATGAGGGTCAAAGCTCACCATGTTGCATTTCTTTGACATATTTCATTTTCTAGTGTGAATATCTCAATGTTGTTGACTTATAAACCCCACATTGTATGTAGTTTTCATATATGCTTAAATAATTAAAATATATGCTACATTTAGATTGAAATAATATTTAAGTATGTAATAATTTGTTTTAATGTCAAACCATATGGAATTCACTAGATGGGATAAAACTTTATAGAACTAATTTGTAAGGTTGTATGGCTTGTCAGGGATCATAGTATAAAACTTGAAATATTAGGCAAAACAATTTTCCCTCTCAGTCCTAGGTCATAGGGATCTGACTATAATATTGTGAAAATAAGTTTAGGGCGCATAAATTTTCAAAGTAACACCCTCTCCTAGGCATGGGGTCAATCCCTTGTATACCCCCTCACCCCCAACTGACACACACCCATCCTAATTTCTCTCCTTTCCTCAATTCCTAACCTCCAAAGTCCCAACCCCCACCCCCACTTTGCACGTCTCTTCTCGTCTTCCTACCCATGTGCAGCTTGGCACAATCTAAGAATTCCCCCCAAACTAAGTACTCAATCCGGTAACTACAAGTGTAGATCGTTGAGGATGCCAATGGGTGGGTCGACACACCATTCATCCGTCATCCCAGGTACTGGAAATAGACCACTGTCGGTTCTTCGTCTGCAGAACTAGAAACAGCCGCTGGAGGCACATCCCCATGTAAGCTATCATGGTTCTCTTTGTTCCCTCCCTTCACGGCACCTCTGATCCTTCATTTTCCCTGTCTCCATATACTCTAGTCTATTTGTTTCTTTGTTACCTTGTGGTAGCGTCAATGGAGATCACATGCTTGACAAAATGCCTGGTGCTGATGTGCCCTTGAGTCACATGTATGATTAGTGACCCTTGTGACAAGACTTTTGGGTTCAAATTAGTCTCTTGCAGCCTAGATGCATATTGGAGGTGGCGATGGGCAACTCATCATAATGGAGTTTATATTTAACTCCATTAAAATTCTTAATTCTCGTCTCTCTAAATTTTCTTTTACAAGTTATCAATCTTTTGATTTAGCATTACTAAAAAGAGGATTCCAATAATTTGTGCATATCTCCAGAGATTAGGGGTCACAATATATTATGATAGCATTGGAAGTTCTTTCCTCATATATCAGTCACTATCATTTGTTTAGATGTGGCTAGCGGGGAAGCCCATTGCCTTCAGGATACATTTGTGTAAATTTGAATCTGTCTCGATAATATGATTGTGTTAATTACTCTGAGGAGATTTATAAGAATATGAGAATACATATCAGAAAAGGCAGGGTGCCAACTCTACTATTTTTGTTTTGGATAAGAGGTCTCGTGTAAATTTACTTTGCAGGGATGTATGCCCATCTTATTTGTTTGATCCTAAATGCTACCATTATTTAACAGTAAAATCAAATGGATTTGAAAATTGTTGTCTCATTCAAATTTTTGTATGCTAATAGGTGTATGTGGTAGTGGGTATATCATCCACATACTAGATAAATCCTTACGTCTAGGCTTGTAAAGTAATGGAATTAAAATCTTTGATTGTAATTTTATTCAAGTTACTACAAGACGGTCGGGAAGTGCCTTGGCTCTTATTTGTTTGAATCCTAGTAGAACCAAGATCAAAGATTTTTTGTGAACCTATGCAGGCTGTGTACCTGTGTCTATGATAGATATTTGTTGCCTGGTGGATGATTTGGTTAAAAAATTATAGCAATAACTTTACTGCCAAGATACAAGATACTAAGATTAGGAAGGTTAGTCAGAAGCTTTATCAGCTTTATCAGTTATATATTTCCTTTATTTACTAAAGCATATTCCTTACTTTGTGCTTTGTATGAAGTTAAATCATGTTATCTATACTTTTTATTTGGGGTGATTGATAAATTTCTAGTGTTTTGTAGTTTGTATGGATTTCAGATAATATATAGAATTTGAATATGCCTTCTATGTCTCATAGAACAAACTAGTATCTTTCATTAATATATACCACTTAGAAGAGGGTGGCCCATCAGTTCTGGGTGCATGTGGTATCGTGGTCTTCTTGATCATCCTCAGGCTACAACTTAGGTGGCTTAGATTATGGTTGACTGTATGGAGGAATTTGTAGTTTGATGATAGAGTTTTGTATAGTGGTCAAGCTTCTTTTAACCTAGTAGTTGGGAGTGCCTCCTGGACTGTGGGGCATTCTCCTTGGATACTGGATTTTGATCTCTCATGGCTTTCTTATTACTTTATTGGTTTTCATAGGAGGGTTATACAACATTGGTGAATAGATACTTATAGTGGGTTCACTTGCTTTTTTTGGTTTAAGTGTGGTTTAAGTTCCTTGATGATGTTGGTGTGAGTATGAGGGGTCTTCAAAATGATGATCATGTACTCCTTATCACTGCTACAGCTGGGATGACAGCAGGCTGGTGTGGGATGAAATAATTTATCCAAACAATAATTAAAAGAAAAAGGTAGCCTATCCAGATTGCTTTGTAGTAGAAACCATCCGTCCGGAAGACAATGAAAAACAAGAGAAGCAAGTTCACCTCATAAGTTCGCCAAACACTTGGGAAATCTAACAATCATATACATGAAGGATTTACTAACATTAGGAACGATGTCTTTACAAAAAATCAACATGAAATATCTAAAAACCAAACAGATCACGAATCTCTTGTTCATATAGATGAGAACTCCTTTGTATAGTAGTTTTATTATAAGCTCTTTTATTACATACAAAAATATAAAAAGTTTATACCATCATAGATAATAAGCACAATATAAATCAACAACAAATATCCTATCCCCCCTTTCTCCTGTACGTTGAGTTCAGATATTCCTCTTAATTATCATATCATACACTACATACAATGTGATGTACACAAATCTAAAATACTTGTACTTTATACTGCAAAGCAAACACACTGCTATGAGTACGACACAGGTAGATCAGTCAAACAGTACACGCCTCCCGTTCTTAAGCCAGCAGGGGCCTGAAGGCATTGATGCGGGTCACTCCTCGCTGAGTCTCCTAGAAGTCGTAGGCGCGGACAAGAGGCGGAACGGGCTTGTTGTCATTTGCCAGTAGGGAAAGCAGGAAGATGGACCCATATGGGTGAGTTCCTCTAGCTTCCTGCAGAATGATGCTCAGTGTGAAGGATGCATTGTTGTTGACATTGAAGATGTTGATAGAGAACTCGGTCACCTGCACGATTGAGGAGTTCTTTCTTGGTTCAACAACTGCCTTGAACACTACTGGTGGCTGCCCTTACCCCTGGCCTTCTCCGTGCCACTGAGTCAGATCATGACATTGGCCCTACCCTTGCCATTGTAGCTGTCTCTGGCCTTGCCTTTCACCTTGACACTGTGGTTGACCCTGCCACTGCGGCTTGCCCTGACCTTGTCCCTGCCACTGAGGCTGGACCTGAACCTACCGTCCCTGCCACTGGGGTTGTCCCCGACCTTGTCCATGTCCCTTCCACTGCGGCCCTCCCATCCCACCTCCAACACACATTTGGGTGTAATTCCATTTTTCCTATCTTTGTTCTCGGGGGGGGGAGCGATCCAGATTTAGGGGTAATTAAATCTGGAAGGAGTAAGTTGTAATCTTGATTACATAGTACTTGTTGGTCGGTATTGCCCTGTGGTTTTTCTCTTCTCGTCTTGGGGAGAGTTTTCCACGTTAAATCTTACACTTTCAATTTTATAGAATATGTCACTTTCCTACTATAATTCCTAACAAGTGGTATTAGAGAAAGGGTGGAAGGTTGAAGTGGAAGTGACAATGACGTCTGAAGATGAAAAAGTGTATATTGACAAGTTTGATGGCAAGGATTTCAGCTTCTGGAAGATGCAGATTGAAGATTATTTGTACCAGAAGAAATTACATCAACCTCTGGCGTGGACTAAACTTGAACATATGAAGCAGGAGGATTAGGATCTCCTTGATCGTCAGGCACTTGGTGTGGTTAGGTTGACATTGGCACGAAATGTTGCATTAAACATAGCCAACGAGAAGATGATGGCGGGACTTCTGAAAATGCTATCAAATATGTATGAGAAGCCAACAACTAAAAACAAGGTATATTTGATGCGTCGTTTGTTCAACCTGAAGATGAGTGAAGGAGCCTCAGAAGCAGATCACATCAAAAAATTCAACGTCATAATTACTCAACTAATTAGTGGAGATAGTGTTTGATGATGAAGTCAAAGTCCTTATCTTACTTTCCTCTTTGCCCGAGAGTTGGTCTGCTATAGTGACAACAGTCAACAGTTCGTCAGGAAGCATGAAGCTGAAGCTTGATGATATTAGGGATTTGATTCTGAGTGAAGACATCCGCAGAAGGAATTGTGAAAATTTTGATTCTTCAGGTTCAACTCTAAACATTGAAGGTAGAGGAAGAAATCATAATCGCAATCACGGTTCTAATTATAGAAAGTCAAAGACAAAGAGTAAAGAATGTTACTGTTGTAGAAAAGTTGGAAACTTCAAGAAGGATTGTAAGATCTGAAAGAAGGTGTCACAAGAACTTACCAAAGAACACGAGGATGATGACCAGAGTATTATAGATGCCATGGCAGAAGATATAATATTGACAGCCCAAGAATAGGGTTTGAACACAGATGATGGTGTCGAGTGGGCTGTAGACACAGGAGCGACGTGTCATACTGCAACTCACAGGAATTTCTTCATAAAATGTAAGAGAGAGAGCTTTGACAATGTGAGGATGGGCAGTGCTAGATACTCAAAGATCATCAGGATTGGTGACGTCTGCATCAAAACAGATGTTGGGTGTACTATCATGCTCAAGGATGTTCGTCATGTTCCAGACTTGAGGGTTAGTGTAATTTTTGATTCCTTGTTAGATATGAGAGGATATGATCTCGGGTTCGGTGGTGGCATGTGTAAAGTATTAAAAGGGTGTTTGGTGATAGCTCGAGGCAGACTGTGCTGCAATCTATATAAAACCACATTGAGAGTGCATAAAGAGAAGGTTTAGGACGTCAAGAAAACAATGCCAGTTCAAAAGAGACAAGGAGGACTTGGAAGTACTCCTACAGATAGACGCAGGTCTGAACTGCGGGATTCTCTCAGTGATGTCAGCAAGGGTAGAAAGGTAAGTTTCTACAAGCATCTGGGCGACTCCCAGTTAGAGAAGTTCGCTCCACAGACTTCTTCTAGACAGTGCGCACATGAGGAAGAAGGACGATACAGTGGACATGTAGTTGATGCATGCAGAATAGAGGATCAAGCTCTTGATGTGCGGATACATCGACAGGGGGAGCATCAAAGGAAGGTTTCTAAGTCTTACTACAGAAGGTCAGAAACACAATTTTCATCTAGGATGGCTCGACAGACAGGTCAAGGGGAGCAAAGAAAGTTCCAGGTGTGGACATGGAGAGAGAAGCGGCATTGCCAGGATACTTCTTCTCAGTTGCTTGGGAATAAAGTAAAGTCAGGGTGGTACTTCAAGAAAAGGGATGAAAATGACAAGATGTTGACATGTTTGAGGAGAATGACCACCTATCAGAATCCATCACAGGTGGTGATGGAATCCAGAAGTTACTCTGGATGATTGTTGAAGCCAAAGTCTCCCTCATGGGCCGGAGGGGGAGATTATTGGGAAAAGGAATAGGATTCTGGCCCATGTCCTATTGGGATTTGTGTTTAAGTAGGAGTTGGCTTGAGTTGCCAATCCCAGTAGGAGTTAAATCCAATAGGAGAGAAGATGACTCTCTATTTGCAACATTAAAAGTGGATTAGGAATTGGACTATGAATTGGAGTGAGATTCCTAAGTGATACTACATGTGATGGAGGCCTATAAATAGAGGCCCTGGGGAGGTCATTGAGATCATCCCATCAATTATTTGTTATTGGTGCTTTCTGTGGTAGAAGAGTCAGAAAATAAGAACAACTAGTGGTGCTCTCTTTTGGTAAGAGAGGGTCAGCACTTTGCTTTGAAGCGAAGTAGCGGCTGACAGTCAGCGACACATTGGTGGTGCATCAACAACGACGGCGTATCCAGCTAGTGGAGGACGCACATTAGTTGGTGACACTACGTTGGTGTTGTGGCAGCGACTAAGACAGCAGTCCGTCCGGTCAG
Source organism: Alisma plantago-aquatica (assembly GCA_963693085.1). Classification (NCBI taxonomy): domain Eukaryota; kingdom Viridiplantae; phylum Streptophyta; class Magnoliopsida; order Alismatales; family Alismataceae; genus Alisma; species Alisma plantago-aquatica. The sequence continues at coordinate 969,746,401 of OY856411.1, read as the reverse complement.
TGGAGGACATGTTTTCTCTCTCAGGAGGAGATAGCTCTTTGGTTGGCAGGTGAGGTACACAACTTCGTCAGGAGTAGAGGCGGCCCGGTCAGCAATTACAGTGACAACAGACAAGAGCACAACTATGTGTCTGATCCCCTACAACGACAGAGGTGTTGAGAAAAATATAAGTGAGATATTTTGTACACGTTTGTGTGTAAATCTGTTCTTCCTATCTTTGTTCTCGTGTGGGGAGAACGATCCAGATTTAGGGTTAATTAAATCTAGACGGTGTGAGTTGTAATCTTGATTACATAGTACTTGTTGGTCGGTATTGTCCCGTGATTTTTCTTTTCTCATCTTGGGGAGAGTTTTCTACGTTAAATCTTACGCTTTTAGTTTTGCAGAACATGTCACTTACACACTACAAATTCCTAACATCCCGAGATTGTCCCTGCCACTGCGGCCCTCCCATCCCACCTCCAATAGCGGCGCCCCTACACCGCCGAACTGCCCCACCTCCGCCGCCGTCTGGCTACGCTTGGGTCGGCGGAGTGGGAAGGACGAGGAGGACAACGAGGGCTGTCACGGCCACGAACAGAAGGGTCAGCTTGGTCCTCATGTCGAAGCTGGCTGTCCGGGCAGGCTAGTGTTGGTGATCGTGCAGCTAGCAGAGAGATTAGCTTGAAGCGCCCGTTAGTGTTATCCGAAGAGGAGACTGTTTGGGCGTGGTTATTTTCTGTATATTAAAGCCGTAGTACCTAAGAACATGACGATAACTACTATATATCTATCATGTTCAGTTGTAATCATCTCTTTAGAATTTCATCTCCTTTTTATAAATCTTGGGAGTGCTTGGTCTCGACCAATCTATCAACTTGGCTCAGCTTGACCAAGTTTGTGGCTTGGTAAAGAAACAAAGAAATAGATAATAAAGTATTAGTGGATAATCGGACGAGATCAAGATCCAAAACAGAGGAAAAACACATGGTTGTGGTTTTATTTTGGACAAAGCTATGCACCGATGTGCTTTACCAGCAACCAGAGTTGCTTTTATTCTTTACAAGTTCAACATGGCAGCTTCTTTTCTGGTGTGAGGTTATGGCATGGAACTAGTCCAAACCAGTGCCTTGCATGGACGACCTTGGGCGTTTCCTAGCCGCTTCCTCGTCAACAAACTCAAACGGGGCTATGCCAGGGCGACGGTAACAAAACTTAAATCCGAAGCAACACTTTTGACAGGCTCCACCGGTACATTTCTTTGTTATTCTGGCTGGGTTCTAATTGCGTACTTCCGATTGTTACTTGTTACTAAGTATAACAGTAACATTCCGCTATGTGTGAAGTTCTTTTTCTTCATGTTAGCACTTGTAATTTCTACTGTTGTTAAAGTATGCAATAAAAGACAAGTTCATTTCTACTAATTATCTTACAAAGTTTACTTTTTAACTTTATATATGTTCATTGTTTTAGGTGCAGCTTGAGGAACCATCATATTTTTCAAGGGGGCTATGGTTGCTTTCGGTGCAGCTAAAGGGATTCTCCACCTACATAAAAAAGCCGCTTATCCCATCATTCAATGTGATCTCAAAGCTAGTAATATATGGTTGGACTCTTGAGTTCACTGATCAGTGCTGATTTTGGATTATCTTGGCTTGCGATGGAACGAAACGACGATCAACTGTGAAATGACCTTGTATTAAGTGTATGAAAGCATATTTTAGTTGGGGCCATGTTTGGCTTTCAAGTCAGTGTGTCATGTTGTGTTTGGGTTGAGTCTATGCTTGTTGGATATGAGTCAAATTGACAACCTGATTATGTATTGACATTACTTATTATAATAAATGAGATCATTCTTTATATATTTGTAATGTCTTGGTGATGCTTAAGTTTTATATCTTCATGCTAAAAATGAGTTGTGATTTTGAGAAAGAAAATATGCCATTACTTAGTCATTTGTTAGGCAGTACTTGTGTATACAGGTGCAAGCATGTCACCTATTACCTGTTTGACAATTACATTTGTCATCATTGTATGAAATAGGTGACATGAGTTAGTGTAATGATTTCCATGTGAGTGATGGTCATTGCTGTCACCTATTGCCATGTATTAGAATTGAAAAATCACAAATAAGTGACATTCATTGTACATATGTTACACAGCACAAAGGCCACTCTGAATAGGTGACATACATTTTTAAGGTGATTCTTCATCATGTCACCTTTTTGCTTATATATTACATGCTTGACTGTCACCTATGCCCAATTTTTTAGGATGCTACATGTAATCTTTCGCTCATCGTTAAGTACCTCTTGGAAAACCACCATATCATCAAAAACGGCAACGTCTAGTGTGTATGTTCCTGCACCATCCAAGCAGTCCGGCATTTTCTGTATCACAATTTGATCTTTGTACTTGTTAAGGTCATACCTGGCAAGGGTGGTTCTATGTAGTGGATAATAATAGACACCTTCAAGGGCCGCTTTATCCATGGTATATAAAAGCTTCTGATCTTCTCTTCGCTCCTTCGGGAACATAGCCGTTCCATATCTTCTCCCAGGCCACAACACCATTGGCAGCATCAGCTCCATCATCCACTCTCCACATCCACATCTTAGCAGGAAAATTGTACCTTCTTCCACATTGGACATCAATCACACCTTTTAAGCGCACCAAGAGGCATACATTTCTAGAATCCTTGTCCAAGAACATCATTAGAGAACCACATGCATTCTCATCTAGCTTAAGCGGCATTACTTTATAACTCCCATCAATGGTGTTGAAGGCTACGACTCTACAAGGGTACTCATCTTCATCATCGTGATCTTCCAGCCAATGGTGTACTCCGTTTGCAAAAATGGGTGGATTGTAGTAAAATTCGTCAGGTGTCCTCCATGACGAAATTATCTCAGCTTCTTCCCATGTAGCATTAGTGCCTAAGGTATAAACCTGACAACTATCTCTATTGCGCATACCTGTCGTCATCAGCATCCGAATGACTTTATATTTGTGTCTGGTGGTCGTATTCCATGCTTGCACACTAGAACGGTGCCATTTGGATACTTCAGTCAAGTTTAGTACCAGTGCTTCTGGGAAGAACTAGGACATCCTGAAACACCGAGTTTAGGATACGAATGCAAGCACTCATCACCATTAAGTGTAAGCCTCCACATGGTTGAGTAATGAATATCGGTTCTATGTCGTAAAAGCCAGTACTAAGCGTTCATTTTCCTTCACAAAATCCTCTTGATCTGCATCGCTTGTTCCAGTCTCTCATTGTTGCTTCCTTCAACATCGTTAATTACCATCCATATGTGGTGGCAACCATTAGTGATGTCATCTTCATCTTCATCTTCATCTTCATCTTCATATAGGTTATAGTGAAGGGCAAAGCGCTTTGCTCGGATCAGAGTTAGAATGAATGCATGATGATTTTGATTGTTCTGTGCATAACAAATGTAACTCTTAAAGTAGCGGCTTGCACACTCACCAGCATGGTTGCATTTCTGTGGGAAAAGAGAAAGAGGTCTAGAGAAAATTGCAGACGACAACATGTTGTGGCTAGGTAACATCTTGAAGATAACGGCTGACAACAACATGTTGTGAGCTTGCGGATTGAAGAATTTCGAAGCGAGAGATCAGCCTGCTCTACAGACAGATCAAAGGTTAATCATTTGTGACTTGGACGACAGTGTGCAGCTATAGGTGGTGTGCAACTACTAAAAAACATCCTATAGGTGATGACTAAGAACATCATCTTTGACCTGAAAGGTTACATGGATCAACATGATCTGCCCGATGAACGTTATCTATTAAGTGTAAGCTATACACTATGTTAGCTTTTGCAAGTGATGTCATCTATATTGGTTCTCAGGTTTCCAGAAAGTGACAAATAGATGACATTATAAGCCATAACCTTTTCCATGGAACATGATTCAGGATATTGTCACCTATTAAAATGAAGGTGACATATGTATGCTTCACCTATTTGTGATGGTGAATTACTATGGAATGACATATTACATTAAAAGACGAATCCAGGCCAAGGTTATAAATATTTATTCGTTATCTTGACCACAAACTAGAAAATAACATTCACAACACCATTAACGATACAAAAGATAGAGGATGACGAAATATCAATTCCATTCCAACTATGTCAAGTTTACAAAACATTCTTTACAAGGAATTTCAATTTCTCTTTACAACCAGCCATGGGCATTTTTAGAGTAAAATTCTTATTTTTCTGACTACTGAGTCTAACTCAGTTGTACATTGTAGATGTTTTCGTCATTCACAATAGCAGCAACAACTCCAGTTGTTTTCATCATCCACAATAGCAGCAACAACTCTACTTTTGTCTGCACCTGCTGGAATTCTCTTTGCTGATGTCCATGATATAGTTGTTCAGTTAAATCTCATGTGTCCCAGCAGCATCTCACCCATAGATTTGGTGAAAACATAAAAGTTTGGCCAACCGAAATTCCGAGCTCTGTATGGACATGGAAGGAGAAGGATGGATTAAATTGGACTTAGAGATGACACACATCTGTCTTTTGTATCCGGAAAAACTAATTAATGCCAATTAAAACTTGTTAAATCCCAGTTCCTTCATGGTGATCTCCTCCTCCTCCTTGGTGCCAGTGCGGAGGAGCTCCTGCAGAGTGTCTTCCATCAGCCTTAGCTCGACATTTATGTCCAGAGTGGAGACAGTGTTGCTCATAGTCTCGCCCATCTGGAACTTCTTCTCCTGGATCAACCCTTCCTTCTTCACAGATACATATGTTGGAGAGATAGTGAGCAAGTTAGTGAATGGTAGACATAATTAACAAATCTAAAACTCTTTCACATACCGATAGACACGTGGAGCAACGTCTGCAGGCGAGAGCATTTTTGGGTGAACTCGAGGACATGTTTGGCCCCAAGGATGCAAAGCACCTAGGACAATATTTTGCCACACATGTATAATATAGTTGTTATATTCAATCCACCAATGCGCACTGAAATTCATAAAGGCAAAGAAAAGCCCTTCATTCTCTTATTGTAGTCACTCCCCGTCAATGTCAGAAATTGCACTAGGCAAATCACATCACATCAAATTTTAAAAATACAACAGGATAAGAGAATTAGCTGGGCAGACTTTAGAAATACTGACCCAGGTTTCCCATCAGTTTGACTTACTCAATCTTGGGGTCACCGGTTGGCTCCATCCGCAGCTCCTCCTCCTGGGTTGCTACTATTAGAGGCGTGGTCGATCTCCATAATTCGCTGCTGCTAATCAATTGATCTTTCGTCCTTGGTGCTCCCTATAGGCAACTCCGATGACTCCAGATGATGCTGAGACATGATTGTAGTAGTATGTGCTGAGCCCGAGTCAGTGCTGGTTTCTGTAGAGTGGGAATTCCCCTTCCGAACATAGGATACAGTCAGTTCACTACCAAAAAACATAGTATAGGTGACAATCATGTAAAAGGTTACACATTTTAGGTGACATGTTTGTACATCACTTATAATCTGTATAGACATGTGTGAAATAGATGACATACATTTTAGCATTTTGAAAAGGTTACACACTTTAGGTGACATACATGTAAATCATCTACAATTTGTATAATCCTACATAATATAGATGACATATATTTTTACATACATAAAAGGGTTACACCGAATATGTGACATACATTTGAATCACCTATGTTCTAATGGGGGTTTTTCATATAGGTGACATATATATGAGTCACATGTAATCTATAAGGGGGTATATATTTAGGTGACTCACATGCATGTCACCAAACTTTTAGGTGACACATGTACTTGTCACCTAAATTTTAGGTGATAGACATGTCAGCCATCCAACATCTCCCGACCAATAAAAGCATCAACAAGCTTTATGGGGGTATATCAATACATTTATTGACAATTCATAAAGGAAGATATGTGGGAGAAATTATTACTGAGAGTCTTTCTAAGTAATCTAGATGGTCAATCATAGAGGGATATTTGTATAAATATCTTCCCCCAAACTCATATATATCTCTTTTGTGAACATTCTAAGGCTAATAAGCATTTGTCTTGCGAGGCAAATTGCTCATTCACAGCGGCTTGCGTAGACCACCCACCAACAACAAAAATTGTTACAAAAGAGTGGTGGCTATTGAAAGCACTCGAACGACCTTGCTCTCATCATCCCCAAACTCATACATGTCTCTTTAATGAATAGTTAAGAGGACAATACTGACGTGGCTTTTGAATGCACTAACAAACTCACTCGGGGTTGATATCCCCGAGCTTTACCAAAACCAAATTGCAATAATACCACCCGCAAGAGGACGAGTGTTATCACATTATAGTTGAGGATCGAACCCAAAGGAATTTTTTTTTAAGAATCTTTGTCAGTCAAATCTAGCTCAAATAAGGCTAATGTTTAGAACAATTGATTGATTGAATGTTTGATTACACTATTTGCAAGAAAGTAAAAGAACAAAATTAAAATAAAATATAGATTAATGGGATGGAATCACTGGGGTGGTCTCGAGTTTCACCACCACTGCACATGCAAACACATCGAACATATAACATCCAGGCAAGATATAACAATTCAAATGGAGCTGCTATAAACCTTTCGCAAGGATAGGCTCACGTAAGCGTCACCTTAGGGATTAGATCTCTCGTCACCCTTCGGATTACTTACAGCTCCGAAGATACAACATCCAACTAAGGTTGTGGTCCTCCCTAAGGGATGTTTAGACCACAGAACATCATCGTGGGCTAGATGTCTCGTCCCCTCAGGAGTACACACTTACGACCTCAAGGACCTATCCGATTTAACGTCAAGGCGTCAACCGCGTTAACTAACAAGAAAGTAGGTGATTAGTCTACAAACATTATCAATTAAAAACGAAATGAAAAGTTATATACATTGCCATGGAAAATGTAAAGACATGCATGCATGGGCAGTGGGGCTAGTCCCCGCATCCCAGTGAAAAGAAACTACTCGCTCATGTTGTGAGAAATAAGAAGAAGAGAGAGGGAAGATTCCGCCATGAGCGTGATGCAGAAGGTGGTCGTAGCTCGGTGAAGATGATGTGGTCTTCTACGTTGTGTTGGGGCAGAACTTGGACGAGGAGGAGGAACCATCAAGACGGACACTACTACAAATCAGGCCTTTGGCATCGGTTGTTTATGCCCTTTTAGCGACGGTTCCAAAGCGACGCCTATGTGGGCGCCGCTAAAGGTCGAACTCTTTGGCGTCGGTTTTATAACCGACGCCAAAAGGCTTCACACCACGGAAAATGCACCAGCAGGGCACCGATAAGCGTCGGTCATATATAACAAACCGACACCAAAAGGCTTCGCGCCACAAAAAGGGCGCCATCTAGGACACTATCTGCGTCGGTTTGCAACTAAAACACCAACGCCATATTCCCAGACTCCATGGCCGTGCTTCCCTGCACGGCCATGTTTAGGATGATAGGCGTTGGTTTTCTACTAATAACTGACGCCATTTTCCACCACGGTCGTACTTCCTACACAGTCGTGTTGTTTTTCACATTAGGCGGCGATTTTTATCCAATAACTGACGCTATAAGCCTTTGATGACGGTTTTCTATTAATAACCGACGCCTATGTTTTAATTTTTTTTTCTTATCAGTTTGCAGGCCTGCTGTGGCTGGTCAATAGGATGCAGAAACCTACAGTTCAATTTTGAACTGTAGGTTTATGACATCCATTGATATCAGCCAACTAACAGGCCGCAAACCTACAAAATCAACAAATATACTTTTCACACAGGTAGATACATTCAGACATCAATTCAATTCTCACATTCACACATATAGAAACATTCAAATACATGTAGAAACATTCAGACATGTATAAACATTCAGAAAAATTCATTTACAAAATATCATTCAACATCGCTATCAACATCCCAATTATATTTTACAGTCCCTACTACTTGTATGGCTCTTGCCCATTCTTCTCTTACTTCATTTAATACTTCCATCATATATGGAGCATGCAAATCTTTTAAGTGTTTACCTATAGTGTGGTCAGTTTTAAACACCTGCAAAGAGAATGATGTATATATAAGTAATAATATAAAAATAAGATTGATATATTTCATACTATCTAATGAGACTATATATTATACCTCATGTATGGTATCGATGTCCAATACGGCATATTTGATAATCATATGAATAAATCACATCACATAATATGCGCATACCCAACCGTTGTCTTGCGTAGCGCACTAAAAATTGAAACATACAAAATATTAAAAAATACAACTAAGCACAGTTCACATAAATAATATATATATTGGAGTCGGGAACTTACTTCCACGTTCTCCCAAATTATTGGCTGGTTCTTTTTTCTGGGGACCTTTCCTCCATCCTTTTTGAACGCATCTAAACCCCTACATGTTAATATAACACAGTAAATTGCATAATTAAATAGTAATGTAATATCAGATGTTAACAGATATAAAAATGAAATATTTCTCACCAGAATAATGACATTCTCATTACGTGTCCAATTTTAGTATTCAATGTACTCCCCGCAGGATCTAGAAAATAGATAGTGAACGTCCCGGGGAGAATAACTAGTAACTCCCAATGCCTACCGCTAGAGGTAAAAAGTTAAAAATTAATAAATCAAAATCCACAATAAAAATGTAATTTTCTTAAGTCCAAATTATAAGTAAAGTAAACTTACTTCACATTGAATGGATCTATTATTATCGTCTTTCCTTTTTGACCAAAAATTGTAAAAGCATCAGAATAGTATTGTTGAACGCTATCAGGGTCTTTAGCTACCATACTAATCAGTGATGGAATAAAAAATCCCACATGGTCAAATGCAAATTGTTTACATTGATTTTCGACTAAGTAGCTGCAAAACATGTATTATGTATGCATTAATATATAAGAAACCAGATCACCAGATCTTAAACAAGGTATATGGATGTATAAATAAGATCTCACCTTATCCATGTCTCTATCATTGATTTATTCAGCCAATCATATATAAACAACTCAATAATATCTTGTATAAATAGAGAGCTTTCGTATTATTGACCTGTATAATTCTCTTCTAAAGAAACAATTATAGGGTAATGTATATTATGTGCGCGTAGACATACTGCCATTACCCTACAAGTAGGACCTAACGGGAATGCTAGGTCAGTTGGAACCCAACTTGGTAATGCAGGAAGTAGAGTTGGAGGCCTAGATGCTCCGGGTGTCTTCTTTTTAACCTGTATATATAATTTGAGATCAATTGACCTCATATATACACATTAACAATCTAAAGTAATGTAAATTTATCTTACAATTTCAGTAGTGTAGACGACATCTGCTTTGGGCCACAATATCACCCCGCCTTCTGCCTCAACAAGTGTATCAATATCCAGGTGGGCATATGGCAATGTAGCTTCCCTCCAATCGGGAAATACACGTATCAAGCTCATACGAACGTAGCCCTGTGGCATTGGAGTCCCGTAAAATGTTTCCCCAGGAAGGGACGGGTAAGCATGCGCCTCTGCAATAATATATTCTTTCATTCTTAAGCGGCATGGCTTCAACACCTACAAATTTACGTAAAGAATGTTATACATATATACATATCATCTTGAAAAGACTAGCTACAATGTCATAAAAAATACTTACAGCAGATGTGTTAGGCAGTGGGTCTATAGGATTACTCTCAGTTTGTGAATCAGGAGAAGAGCGGGTCGTCGCCATAGGCTGATTGGAAGCCTGAGATGCCTGCCATCACAGCATTTCTTCCGTGCCTTCTTAGCAACTATATCCTCGAGTTTTTTATTCTCCTATACATGGATAAAAGAAACATTAGCTTCTTATTATTGAATTCCCTTTTATAGTAACATTCTAAAAAAGAATAGGTTACCTCTTCTTGTGAAAGTCCCACTCTGGGTTTGCGCTGGGATGGCCCAAAGAACGCTTTGATGCCCACACCAGCGCCTGCACCCCTAACACGTCCAGGATGCTCTGGGTTACCTAGAGCAACTGTCAATTCATCCCTTGTGCCCTGAGGGATGAACGTGAGCTCCCGCTAATCACCATTAACAAAAATTGGTAAGTTAACACCACAAATAATCAATATTCGAACGATTTCTCTAAGAGTTGTATTTTACCATTTTCGCAGCCACCTCAGCAGTTACGGGTTTCTTTATTTCACCCTTCGTGTTTTTCCTCCCATATATCCAGACATCATGGCAAGGCATGGGTGTGGCACATGTAGTAGAGGACTCTTGAGTAGTAGCAGACTCCGCCTGTAGTCTTTGGCGAACACTTGCATAGCCCTTTGGACCCATTGTGTGGTCATGCACATTTAGTGTACGCCTTGTCCTTTGTGCCTCACTGATAGCCTAGTTAGTATGCACATTGATTTGGTTAGTAACACTAAAGGTTAATCTTGAATAGGTGAATATTAATTAAATTGAGAGTGACGCTTGATACCTTAAATTCTTCAGATTTTCTTGAAGCAACAAACGTGTCCCAATCAACTTTTTCCAAGAAGTTCCACTGTTCAAGGGTTGACTTCTTCTTCTTATCACCATCTTTTATGTATTCTCTATTGAAATTTGTCCTATAGTTCCTTAGCATCTTTCTAGCGCATTGCATCACACTTTTACGATGCAGCTTCTCATCCCATGCAAACAGATTCTATAAAATAGAATTGCTATTAACTAGTATCCAAAAATAGAATTGCAAATAATAGAATTTATAATCTATAAAATAGAATTGCAAATAATAATAACTCATGCAGAAATCCTTCCATATCATGTCTTTCTTCGCCTGAGAAACTTTATGCCAATTATCATACTTAACACCACAATGGCTTTGAGTGACAACCCCAAGATAGTTTACAAAATTATTGTGGTTCACTCCAATTGCATTTCCTCCATTATCAAACTCCACAACCAATCTGGATCCACTTCCCCTTAGCGCTATTCACTTCTTTAGCAGAGTGATGCCCCTTTTCTTGTAAACTTTTTGGTGATGCGCATCAAGTTCCTCCAGTGCTTCAGTGGGTACATGTGCATCATCAACCTAAAATTTGACAAAAATAAACACACTAAATTAGCCCAATATAGAAATATAGGATATATAACATAACTAGAAGATAATGAATTTTATAGAAATACATGATATGTTTTTAGAACTTACATTGGTATCCTCACCATGCTCATCATGGTCAGCCATCTGAAAATGTCATTAAAAAGGCAAACATTTAGCATTTGTATTAACTAGAAGATAATGAAACATCAAATCTGAAAATGATATTGATATTAAAAAAAACAAAAATTTAGCTTCAATAAAAAATATAAACATGCATGCCTCTAAAATTGCGATCTTTTATCAATTAACAATCCCTCATTATGATCTCTGCGCACATATAAGTCATCATTAGCTTCAATATTTTGTGGAGTTGGCAACCCAACTGAGAATGGACTGGAGTCATCATACTTATCATAGTACTCTCCTTCATCTATAGGATCTTCAATGAACTACCTTTTACCATGAAGAACAACCGACCATTTATCATTTGTAGGATCATCGATATAAAATACTTGTTTCCCCTGTGATGCCAATATGCATGGTTCACCCTTCTTGCCAATCTTTTCAAAGTTCACTAAAGTGAAACCCAATTCATCCACTATAACTCCTTTGGTGTTATCAACCCAATTACATTTAAAGTGCGGAATTCTGAAATCTATGTAGTCAAACTCCCATATGTCTTCAATGAAACCGTAATATGACATTTTAGCTTCACGTGGACTCTTATCCTTTGAACTTGCAAAATACATAGTCGACGCTTGAAGGGTGACCCCACTATTTTAGATGACACTCTTATTGTGACGACCGACTCGCAAAAACAAGATTAACTAATGCGGAAGCAAATTATTAATAGTGGAATTACTAAAAATCACTTAAAATTAAAACTTTTTGCAAGTAGATCCACAAACTGTGAAACTCTATCATAAAGAACTAAAGTAAGTTATTTACATTCTGATACATCAGTACATCTCTATATCATCTCATCTCGAGAGTCATAAACATTGACTACCCTATTAAACTGTACATGAACAGTAAACAAAGTCTCGAGGCATCAAGCCAAAAATCTCAGATCTATATCAAACCATCTACTGACTCCTAGGACCTGAGAGTACAGAGACGACACATAGGACTCTCTCTATATACAAGGCTTGACAAACAGTGTCTCCACCTAAGGATCACTGCTGTCCTTGCTGTTGTTGCTGCTACTGTGGCTGCTGTTGCTGCTCACCCACTGAGGGGTTTCTTCTTCCTCGGCATCTACCTAAAAAGTTGAATCCCACGGGGGTGAGACAATTGAAAAATTGCCCCAGTGAGAGATATAACTCTCTGCCAGAACATTATTATTGTAGATAATGGAATAACACTGAGCAGTAGTAATATAAATATTCAACAACAGGTAAATCATTGACTGACTATGTAGAGCAATATTATCTATACAGTTCATTTCAATTATAACTTGATTAAGCAGCAAGTCATTTATTCAATAAGGAATATGAAGAACATATATATTATTTATCTTTCTAAGATATAATAAACAATGTATCAATAATCATTGTTTCTCGTAGTTCAACCTTAAGCAAATATGCTACACGGCTGATTACATTTTACAAACAACTTATGCCCTGAGGAGATGAGGTATACCGCTCATACTCCAACCGACCATTGCGAAATTGAAATCAGTACCATACATAGGTCATCAGAAGAGCCGGATTTCTATGACCTCATCCTCCTCATTCAGTGTGAGGAATAACATGCAGGACAACTTGTGTCTCTGCTAAAATAGCTTTCCAGGGTATTCTGGCAACTTTGCTAATAGAGTTACAGTGGCATGCTGTACTCTCTTCGCCATCGTGGGATTTCTTATTTATCTCTCATCGATGCGGCATTAACAACAACATCGGGAGATTAGTGATACATCATCCCGGCATATACATATAATGAATGATTGAGAGATTTGATGTTTATCTCACATCAATTCCTCCATTAGGACGTAAGGATATTCGCGTCCATAACCCCCTATTTACTCAAAAGTATGCTCTCCATGAGTTCCCTTAGGAAAACCTGTTTCACCATCACCTAACTTCTGACGATGATGGATCTATGGTCAGGGCTCTACATAATATCATTTCACTTGATTATTTAAGTACATTACAACATTCTTTTAGAAACAAGCATGTTTTCAAACATAAACCTTTATAACCATTATTACAAAGAATGAGTACCGTTTCTGTTAAGTTCATTTCACAGCTTTATTAACATTGGGAACTTAATCCCTTATCATCTCAACATCATGATTCAAGAATGTATGTATTCAAACCGTAGATCATCAATGTACTTGTTACCATTCTAATAGGTAACATAATGCCATAAAGTCAGTTGACAGTGTAAACATAATAATTGTAATGCATGTATTTCACAAGGCTCATACAGTCTGTCAATCTCTTTCGTTACCTCTCACTAGGCAACTTAGCAGATCACTTCTTACAAAGCTCATTAAGTACTTTCAATAAACAAAGCATCATAGCTCATACCTGGCTATGTTCAATATCTCATAAAACCTGCATGATTTAGTACAGATAATAACAGATACCTCAATCTCATATCAGCACAATGAAAAATAACTATATCATCTTTAATCAAGGAATACCCCACTATGCCCTAGCTAGGGTTAGGGTTTCCCTTTTCAATTCAATTAGGTTTAATCATCCCCTTTAGCTCAATTAGGACTAATGACTTATCATTTCATTATCCAACCTTAGAGCTTCATGATATAAAGTATAACCCAGAATTAGGGTTTACTATTCACATTACATCACCCTGAATTAGGGTCTATTTCCAGCATCTCATAATTAGGGTTTACTATTCACCCTAAGTAAGAGTGATCATCAAAGTACCTTGAATTAAGGTTTATCATGTCATTATTATGAATGAAGGTCATACCATCATCATGTATTAGAATTTCACCTATTAATGCCCTCAATTAGGGTTATGTTTCATTAACCTTCATAATTAGGGTGTCATGATCTCACTATGAAGGATCATACCCTAATTAGATATTCATTCATATTGGAAGTCCACTACATGATTATCATTCATGTAGGAATTCTCCTCTCTCATCTTCTATAAGATGATGTTTTCTTTAACCTTGATTAGGTTAAGTCAACTCAATCTTGAAGAGAATTGACATCATAAGATATGTCATTATACCAAGGTCATTAGAGATCAATTTCCCTTGAATTACATCATGTGATTGATTACTTAAACCATTGAACCTCACCCACTTTGAGAGTTCATACAATTTGGTTGATTACCTTCCAAGTGATCTTGGAATCTTTGACCTCAAATGATCTTGAACAAACTAGTGATTCCATTTAGTAATGTAGCATTTGAAACTGTTTGAGCCTCAATCGGTTTGGGATCATTTGGTCCCAAACGGTCTTGAGACCGTTTGGTCCCAAACGACCTTGAGACTGTTTGGACTCAAACGGTCTTGAGACCGTTTGGTCCAAACCACCTCAAAACCGCAAGGACCAAAAATGGTCTCCACCAATCATATTAAATTAGGGTTTTCAATGTTGATTCCTTCAATCATTGAATTCTTATAACCAGTCTTCAATTGGACCTATCACCATACTTCAATTGAGTTAAATAGGTTAAGCTTCAACTAATTTGACCCTCAATTCACCCTCAATTGATCATCAATTAGGGTTTGAATCAATTGAATTAGGGTTTAGAATTGATGAACCTTCAATATTCATCAATGTGTAACTAGTCATTTCAAAACTATTGAACCACCAACCTAATTGGATATGACCTGACCCCAAACGGTCTTGAGGTCGTTTGGATGACCTCCAAACGGTCTTGAGACCGTTTGCCCATCATATGACTCAAAACAAAGCTATCCAATTAGGGTTTGGTTCATTGAAGTGCTCACCAATTCAGCAATTTACTGCAGATCAACTTGGTACCTTTAGATCTTCAAACACCTAACCATACTCAACCCTAGACCTCCAAACGGTCTTGGGTGACCACCAAACGGTCTTGATACCGTTTGGCTCATCCAACCCTTGGACTTTAGTGAAAAATCATCATGGATTGGTCTATCTAGTTGATCAACAATTCAGCACTTCATTGCAATATGATTGGTACCTTTGGACCTTCAATTGATCAACTATACTTGACCCCAGACCTCCAAACGGTCTTTGGGTGACCCCCAAACGGTCTTGAGACCGTTTGGGTGATCCCCAAACGGTCTTGAAACCGTTTGGGCTAATCAACCCAAAATCTCAAATTAACTCATTGGAATTTCAGCACTGATTACAATTAGGGTTTGCCCAATTGAATAGCCTTCAACTCACGATTCCTTGGGAGTTAATCCCTCAAATTTGGTGAGTCATTATAACACATCAATAAGAACAGTAATCCCAAACGGTCAACCCTTGGTCAACGCACTCAAACGGTCTTGAGACCGTTTGCCCAAAAAGTTCAATTAAATCAGATTGATAATCAGCACTTAATCCAATTAGGTTTCCCTAATTGATTAGCCTTCAACTCACGATATCTTGGGAGTTGACCCCTAAAATTTGGAGGGTCATCCACCAACATAATTATGAACAGGAATCCCAAATGGTCAATGCTTGGTCAACCATATCAAACGGTTTTGAAGCCGTTTTCCCAAACAGGTCAAGTTAATCAGTTGAAAATCAGCATTTTATTTAATTCGATTTGCCTAATTGATTGGCCTTCAACCTACGATTCCTTTGGAGTTAACCCATCAAATTTGGTGAGTTATTATACTACATAATTAGGAATAAAATTCCCAAACGGTCAACTCTTGGTCAACCATCTCAAACGGTCTTGAAACCGTTTGCTCCCAAACGGTTTCAAGCAAACGGTTTCAAACCGTTTGCCCTTAAACGGTTTGCTGAAACCGCATAACCAATCAAATTAATACGATTTGGAGTAGCTATCAAAACCATTTGGCTTGGTAATTTTCTTTAGATAAGCATCTAGGATGATGTAATCATCCCCTTCCTTCGAACAACCAAGAACAGCAACCGTTCTTGATGGAAATTGCAGCAAAGAAACAAGAGTGTATCAAATTGAAGAAATCAATCAACAAAACATAGAAAATTGGTGCAATAGAAATGATTATGGGTTTAAGTTATAAAACCCGCCTCAAATCTGAGATCCAAGCTTCAAGCTCCACGGATCTAATGGTGTATGGAGCTCCAGAAACTATCCAAGGTTCGTTCTTGAGCTTTTGGATGAACAAGTTGGCTAGAATTGGAAATTGAGTGAAGAAAACCAAGAATCAATCATTGTTTTAGGGTTTTCACCATGAATCCAAGGTAGAAGATGATCAAACCTTACCTACAGGTTGTGTTCGTCCTTCTCCTACTCCTGGAATCTTCCTTGGTCGGCTAAAGCAAAAATGAAAGGGAAAAGACTAAGGAAACGTTCCCTATGTGTTATTGGAAAAGATATACATATATGATATGTATATGGGTTTTCAATGAAAGAGAAAATGGAATTATTTTCCTTAAATCCCAAAATAATTTCCATCAAATTCCCCTCCATTACTTGACCACGAAACAATCTTAATTTTCTTGCAAAACTCCATCATTATCCAAGAATTAATGGAAAAGAAACTAAGCACCTTAACCTTTATAATAATAATATCCATAATTAGTGGATATTTCTTTTTCTTATAATAAGGTGAGTGGAGTTTTCACCTCCTTAGGATATTTTCGTTCCTTGCAAGCTCAAGGACGGTCACACATACATCTGAATTCCACCATTTTAATTTTGGTTGAAGGCCCTTCAATTAATACATTCATTTTTTTCCCTAAATCAAGTTAGGGTTTCAATTAGGATTAAATCTTGATTATTTTAATATCAAGATTCTCTCTCCTCCAACTTAATTCAAATGAGGTGCCCCTCTCATTTTATTTTCTCTACTTGATTCCAAGAAACATGAGGGACCCTCTAGAGATGGTATTTTGCATATTGAACCCTAGGTTTTGGGTAAATTGCACTTTACACCAAAACTAGGTTTTAATGCATAAAGTTTACTCTACAAGCTCTATCTTGATGCCCAAGCTTGTGGAATCCATACCACAACATCATATTCATTCTTATGATGTCTCAACATCATAGGAACATCTTATCATGTGGAATTTGCAAGTTAACCCCTCAACTTGGGTAATTTGCACTTTAGTCCAAAATTAAGAAAACAATGTTTCAACATTATTCAAAAAGGACTGAAATTGAAACATAAGTTTCACAAGAGCCTTAATTACCTTTCAAAAGATGAGAGAAAACATCTAATCATCTTTATTACACAAAACACCTAGGGTTAGTACATAACCCAGGTCAGGGATGTTACAAATTATCCACCCCTTACAAGGATTTCGTCCCCGAAATCATTAACAAAACATTTTAAGAGAAAAGAGTAGGGTATTTCCTCCTCATTTCTTCCTCTAGTTCCCATGTAGCTTCTTCAACGCCACGGTGGTTCCAGAGGACTTTTACAAGAATAATGTCTTTCTTTTTCAACTTTTTGATTCTTCTATCAAGAATCAACATAGGTCCTTCAACATAAGATATATCATTGTTTAATTCTACTTCCACAGGCTGCAGAACTGATTCTGTGTCAGGATGACATTTCCTTAACATGGAAATGTGGAACACTGGATGCAACTTTTGTAGCTCAGGTGGTAACTCCAGCTTATAAGCTACCTTTCCAATCCGTTCAATGATTGGATAAGGCCCCATAAATCTAGGAGCTAACTTTCCTTTTCTTCCGAATCTAAGAACTCCCTTCCAAAGTGAGACCTTGAGATACACTCTGTCTCCGACCTGGAATTCTAAAGGTCTACGACGCTTATCAGCGTAAGATTTTTGCCTATCCTGTGCAGTCTTTAACTGTTGTTGTATTATTTTAATCTTCTCAGTGGTCTGTTGCACAAGATCAGGGCCCAAAAGTTGATATTCACCAGTTTCATACCAACATAGGGGAGATCTACAACGTCTACCATACAAAGCTTCATAAGGTGCCATGTCAATGCTGTGTTGATAGCTATTGTTGTAGGCAAACTCTATCAAACTTAGATGTAGATCCCAACTTCCTGTAAACTGGAGGACACATGCCCTAAGTAAGTGCTCCAAGGTTTGTATAGTCCTTTCTGACTGTCCATCAGTCTGAGGATGAAAGGTTGTACTAAACCTTAACTGTGTGCCTAAAGCTTTATGAAGTCGCTCCCAAAAATGACTTGTAAACTGGGGACCTCTGTCAGAAACAATGGTAACTGGGACCCCATGCAGCCGCACTATCTCATCTACATACAACTGTGCCAGCTTCTCAGCAGAATAGGTTGTTTTGACAGGTAAGAAATGTGCTGTCTTTGTCAACCTATCAACTATTACCCAGATGGAATCATGACCCTTGGCTGTTCTGGTTAAACCAACCAAAAAATCCATGGTTACATGATCCCACTTCCACTGTGGTATAGGCAAAGGTTGCATTGTTCCTGCAGGCTTCTAGTGTTCAACCTTAACTTGCTGACACACTGGACACTGCATAACGAACTCAACAACATCCTTCTTCAATCCAGGCCACCAATACATATCTTTCAAGTTATGATACATCTTGGTACTTCCTGGATGCATAGCATACATTGAAGAATGAGCTTCTTCCAGGACTAACTTCCTTAATTTATCAGCATCAGGTACTATCATTCTACCATGATAATAGGCTACCTGATCATTTGAATCATAGAAACCTTCTCGTTTCTCACTACCATACTCTGATCTAATCTGCTGGACTACATCATCAGCTTGTTGTGCCTCCTTAATCTGCTGTCTTAGAGTAGGTTTTATGTGCATCTCAGCTAACAACCCGGCTAACAATGATACTTTAAGCTGTATGTTGTTTTGCCTTAAAGAGATAAGCATATCCCTCCTAGAACATACCAAAGAATTCACTTGTGCTCTGTCTAAGGCTGGTGTTGCTGATTTCCTACTTAAAGCATCAACAACCACATTGGCTTTCCCTGGATGATAATCAATTGTACAATCATAGTCCTTGATTAATTCCATCCAGCGGCGTTGCCTCATGTAAATCTCATGCTGAGAGAAGATATACTATAAGTTTTTATGTTCTGTGAAAATCTGGAATGTCTCTCCATAAAGATAATGTCTCCAGATCTTCAAATCATGCACTACAGCAGCTAGTTCTAGATCATATGTCGGATAATTCTCCTCGTGCTTCTTAAGCTGTCGAGAAGCAAAAGAAATCACTTGTTTATCCTACATTAACACACATCCTAGTCCATTCTTAGAAGCATCACAGAAAAATATATACCCTTTCCCTTGTTCAGGTAACACTAGCACAGGTGCACTAGTCAACCTCTCTTTCAACAACTGGAATGATTGTTGACACTTGTCATTCCAGGCAAAAGGAACATCCTTCCTGGTCAACTTGGTTAAGGGTAAGGTTATGGAACTGAAGTTCTTAATGAACCTCCTATAGTAGCCTGCCAACCCCAAGAAACTACAAATCTCCGTCAGTGTCTTCGGCTCCTCCCATTGCAGGACAGATTCTACCTTTTTAGGGTCAACACGAATACCTAAAGCAGATATTACGTGTCTAAGAAAAGAAACTTCTGGTAACCAGAACTCACACTTGCTAAACTTAGCATACAACTTATGCTCTCTTAGAAAAGTTAGAGCTTGACGAAGATGTTGCTCATGCTGTTGAGCATCTCTACTGTAGATCAGGATGTCATCTATGAAGACAACAACACACTGATCAAGAAAAGGTCGAAAGATCATATTCATGAGTTCCATAAATGCAGCTGGTGCATTAGTTAGTCCAAACGACATAACTGTGAACTCATAGTGACCATACCTTGTCCTAAAGGCTGACTTAGGTATGTCACCCTCCTTAATACGCAACTGATGATATCCCGACCTCAAATCTATTTTTGAGAAGACAGTCGCACCACACAACTGATCAAACAAATCATCAATCCTTGGCAAAGGATACTTATTCTTTATTGTTACTTTATTTAATTGTTTGTAATCAATGCATAACCGCATCGACCCATCCTTTTTCTTAACAAAGAGGACCGGAGCACCCCAGGGTGAAGTGCTTGGTCAGATGAAACCCTTCTCAAGCAACTCTTGCTGTTGTTTCTTGAGTTCTGCCATCTCAGCAGGCGCCATCCTATATGGTGTTTGTGCTATTGGTTGCGTGTCCGGGATTAGATTGATGTCAAAATCAATCTCTCGGGGTGGAGAAACACCTGGAAGTTCTTCAGGAAACACATCTTCAAATTCCCTGACTACAGGAACTTCAGCAGGATTAGAATTCTCCATGGTGGTATCTACCACATGGGCCAAGAATGCATAACATCCTTGCCTCATCAGCTTCTCAGCTACCATAGCTGACACAAGACATGTTGGAAGGATCTTTCTGTCTCCTTGAAAGATCCATGTGTCACTGTTATCTGTGAACACAACTTTCTTGGACTCACAATCCAAGACAACCTTGTACCTTTCTAAGGTATCCATCCCCAGAATTATATCGAACCCATGCATCTCAAGTGGTATAAGATCCACTTGAATGTGATGTTCAGAAAAGGAAAGAATGCAGGGAGAACACACCTCCCACAACATAGCAGATCCCATCAAAGGAGTTTCTAACTTCAAACTCTCTGCCCTATGACTTGTAGTCATGTTGTAGTCACGAATCACTCTTTGAGTGATAAAGGAATGCGTAGCACCCAGATCAATTAAAACAGATATGATGCAGGATGTAGACATATCAGAATAAAATAGCTTCATCTGACCTGTCACAACACGAGGGTTTCTCACTGCATCAGGTGGATTCATCGCATAGAATCTCGCCATTGCCTGTGCTTGATTCGGTGCTCGATGACTGGGTGCTGATGATCCAGCTTGGGACGCTTGTCCACGTCCTCTAGAATCACTGGGAAACTATCTCCTTTGGGAACCTTGCTGACTCTGCCTCTGAGGTTGAGTCACACTTGCCTCTCGGGCTCTGCAATCCTTCATTAGATGGCCCATCTTTCCACATATGAAACAACTTCTGATCCCTAGTTGTGGTCTAGATGGTCCTGTAATTGACACAAATGTTGAGCTATGGGCTCTTTCTGGCGGTAAACTTCATCCTTTACCCCTATTTGACGTCCATTGCATCTGAGTATTGAGTCTAGGTGGTGTCATTGGTGCAGAAAACCTCGGTTTCTTGAAACCTTTGGATGAAGATCCTTGGAACTGGGGATACACCTTCTTGTTCTTGGTCTGTCGCTTCTCCGTCACAGACCTCTCTATCCTTCTGACAGACTCCACAAAAGTAGCAAATCTTTCCTTGTTCTCTAGAGCAGACACATGGGTGGTCAACTCAGCATTTAACCCCTTCTCAAAATGCCTAATCCTTTCTTCATCATTGGTTGCCATATGCAGACAGAACCACAAAAGCTCCATGAACTTAGCCTCATACTCGCTAATGTTCATTGGTCCTTGCCTTAACCTCTCAAACTGAGAGATTTTCTCATCCAAGAACGTCTTAGGGAAGTATTTGTTGACAAATTCCCATCAAAAAACTTCCCATTCAATCTCCACACCTGGCCTTTTTCCCTCCTCTATGGTCCATCAATGACCAACACTCCCCTTAAGAAGGTACACTGCATGTCTAACCTTCTCAGCTTCTGGGATGTTAAGGATTCTAAAGGCCTTCTCTAGTTCAGTTAGCCACATTTCAGCATCTGCTGGGTCTGCTGTCCCAGCATATTCTGTGGCTCCAACCCGACGTAATCGTTCAAACGTCTTGCCGGCTCCCTGTCTTTCATCATGGGCAGGTGCTCTAGGTGCAGGCATGGGCATTCTATCAGTCATATGTTTCATGGCAGTCATGAACTGCCCAAACATAGCTTGGAAAGCTGGATTCCCCATGTCAGTTTGATTGAACTGGGGTGGTTTAGGCACATGCTCCTCCCTATCATGGTCTCTTGCACCTCCTCCGGATGCAGCGACACTACTTTCAACAACATGTTCATCATGTGATCCAGACATCTTTAGTTTCTTCTTCTCCTCCTATATGAGCAGAAGGCACTATCAGATATACTGGAAGACACTAGAACAGACTCAACAACCTTAGTCCTATGTCTCTGTAGACTTAGTGAACCTAGAGCTCTGATACCACTAAATTGTGATGACCGACTCGCAAAAACAAGATTAACTAATGCGGAAGCAAATTATTAGCAACGGAATTACTGAAAATCACTAAAAATTAAAACTTTTTGCAAGGAGATCCACAAACTGTGAAACTCTATCATAAAGAACTAAAGTAAGTTATTTACATTCTGATACATCAGTACATCTCTATATCATCTCATCTCGAGAGTCATAAACATTGACTGCCCTATTAAACTGTACATGAACAGTAAACAAAGTCTCGAGGCATCAAGCCAAAAATCTCAGATCTATATCAAACCATCTACTGACTCCTAGGACCTGAGAGTACAGAGACGACACATAGGACTCTCTCTATATACAAGACTTGACAAACAATGTCTCCACCTGAGGATCACTGCTGTCCTTGCTGTTGCTGCTGCTGCTGTGGCTGCTGTTGCTGCTCGCCCACTGAGGGGTTTCTTCTTCCTCGGTGTGTACCTAAGAAGTTGAATCCCACAGGGTTGAGACAATTGAATAATTGCCCCAGCGAGAGATATAACTCTCCGCCAGAACATTGTTATTGCAGATAATGGAATAACACTGAGCAGTAGTAATATAAATATTCAACAGCAGGTAAATCATTGATTGACTATGTAGAGCAATATTCTCTATACAGTTCATTTCAATTATAACTTGATTAAGCAGCAAGTCATTTATTTAATAAGGAATATGAAGAACATATATATTATTTATCTTTCTAAGATATAATAAACAATGTATCAATAATCATTATTTCTCATAGTTCAATCTTAAGCAAATATGCTACACGGCTGATTACATTTTACAAACAACTTATGCCCTGAGGAGATGAGGTATACCGCTCATACTCCAACCGACCATTGTGAAATCGAAATCAGTACCATACATAGGTCATCAGAAGAGCCGGATTTCTATGACCTCATCCTCCTCATTCAGTGTGAGGAATAACATGAAGGACATCTTGTGTCTCTGCTAAAATAGCTTTCTAGGGTATTATGGCAACTTCACTAATAGAGTTACAGTGGCATGCTGTACTCTCTTCGCCATCGTGGGATTTCTTATTTATCTCTCATCGATGCGGCATTAAAAACAACATCGGGAGATTAGTGATACATCATCCCGGCATATACATATAATGAAGGATTGAGAGATTTGATGTTTATCTCACATCAATTCCTCCATTAGGACGTAAGGATATTCGCGTCCATAAGCCCCACATACTCAAAAGTATGCTCTCCAGGAGTTCCCTTAGGAAAACCTATTTCACCATCACCTAACTTCTGACGATGATGGATCTATGGTCAGGGCTCTACATAATATCATTTCACTTGATTATTTAAGTACATTACAACATTCTTTTAGCAACATGCATGTTTTCAAACATAAACCTTTATAACCATTATTACAAAGAATGAGTACCATTTCTGTTAAGTTCATTTCATAGCTTTATTAACATTAGGAACTCAATCCCTTATCATCTCAACATCATGATTCAAGAATGTAGGTATTCAAACCTTATATCATCAATGTACTTGTTACCATTCTAATAGGTAACATAATGCCATCAAGTCAGTTGACAGTGTAAACATAATAATTGTAATGCAGGTATTTCACAAGGCTCATACAGCCTGTCAATCTCTTTCGTTACCTCTCACTAGGCAACTTAGCATGATTCAAGAATGTAGGTATTCAAACCTTAGATCATCAATGTACTTGTTACCATTCTAATAGGTAACATAATGCCATCAAGTCAGTTGACAGTGTAAACATAATAATTGTAATGCAGGTATTTCACAAGGCTCATACAGCCTGTCAATCTCTTCCGTTACCTCTCAGTAAGCAACTTAGCATATCATTGCTTACAAAGCTCATTAAGTACTTTCAATAAACAAAGCATCATAGCTTACCTGGCTATGTTCAATATCTCATAAAACCTACATGATTTAGTAGAGATAATAACAGATACCTCAATCTCATATCAGCACAATGAAAAATAACTATATCATCTTTAATCAAGGAATACCCCACTATGCCCTAGCTAGGGTTAGTGTTTCCCTTTTCAATTCAATTAGGTTTAATCATCCCCTTTAGCTCAATTAGGACTAATGACTTATCATTTCATTATCCAACCTTAGAGCTTCATGATATAAAGTATAACCCAGAATTAGGGTTTACTATTCACATTACATCACCCTGAATTAGGGTCTATTTCCAGCATCTCATAATTATGGTTTACTATTCACCCTAAGTAAGAGTGATCATCAAAGTACCTTGAATTAAGGTTTATCATGTCATTATTATGAATGAAGATCATACCATCATCATGTATTAGAATTTCACCTATCAATGCCCTCAATTAGGGTTATGTTTCATTAACCTTCATAATTAGGGTTTCATGATCTCACTATGAAGGATCATACCCTAATTAGATATTCATTCATATTGGAAGTCCACTACATGATTATCATTCATGTAGGAAGTCTCCTCTCTCATCTTCTATAAGATGATGTTTGCTTTAACCTTGATTAGGTTAAGTCAACTCAATCTTGAAGAGAATTGACATCATAAGATATGTCATTATACCAAGGTCATTAGAGCTCAATTTCCCTTTAATTACATCATGTGATTGATTACATAAACCATTGACCCTCACCCAATTTGAGAGTTCATACAATTTGGTTGATTACCTTCCAAGTGATCTTGGAATCTTTGACCTCAAATGATCTTGATCAAACTAGTGATTCCATTTAGTAATGTAGCATTTGAAACTGTTTGAGCCTCAACCGGTTTGGGATCATTTGGTCCCAAATGGTCTTGAGACCATTTGGACTCAAACGGTCTTGAGACCATTTGGTCCAAACCACCTCAAAACCGCAAGGACCAAAAATGGTCTCCACCAATCACATTAAATTAGGGTTTTCAATGTTGATTCCTTCAATCATTGAATTCTTATAACCAGTCTTCAATTGGACCTATCACCATACTTCAATTGAGTTAAATAGGTTAAGCTTCAACTAATTTGACCCTCAATTGACCCTCTATTTATCATCAATTAGGGGTTGAATCAATTGAATTAGGGTTTAGAATTGATGAACCTTCAATATTCATCAATGTGTAACTAGTCATTTCAAAACTATTGAACCACCAACCAAATTGGATATGACCGACCCCAAATGGTCTTGAGGTCGTTTGGATGACCTCCAAACGGTCTTGAGACCGTTTTCCCATCATATGACTCAAAACAAAGCTATCCAATTAG
This sequence comes from Alisma plantago-aquatica, assembly GCA_963693085.1. Taxonomy (NCBI): domain Eukaryota; kingdom Viridiplantae; phylum Streptophyta; class Magnoliopsida; order Alismatales; family Alismataceae; genus Alisma; species Alisma plantago-aquatica. Next base: position 969,720,835 of record OY856411.1, on the reverse strand, counting down.
GGTTTGGTTCATTGAAGTGCTCACCAATTCAGCAATTTACTGCATATCAACTTGGTACCTTTAGACCTTCAAAAACCTAACCATACTCAACCCTAGACCTCCAAACGGTCTTGGGTGACCACCAAACGGTATTGAGACCGTTTGGCTCATCCAACCCTTGGACTTTAGTGAACAATCATCATGGATTGGTCTATCGAGTTGATCAACAATTCAGCACTTCATTGCAATATGATTGGTACCTTTGGACCTTCAATTGATCAACTATACTTGACCCCAGACCTCCAAACGGTCTTGGGGTGACCCCCAAACGGTCTTGAGACCGTTTGGGTGATCCCCAAACGGTCTTGAAACTGTTTGGGCTAATCAACCCAAAATCTCAAATTAACTCATTGGAATTTCAGCACTGATTTCAATTAGGGTTTGCCCAATTGAATAGCCTTCAACTCACGATTCCTTGGGAGTTAATCCCTAAAATTTGGTGAGTCATTAGACCACATCAATAGGAACAGTAATCCCAAACGGTCAACCCTTGGTCAACGCACTCAAACGGTCTTGAGACCGTTTTCCCCAAAAAGTTCAATTAAATCAGATTGATAATCAGCACTTAATCCAATTACGTTTCCCTAATTGATTAGCCTTCAACTCACGATTCCTTGGGAGTTAACCCCTAAAATTTGGAGGGTCATCAACCAACATAATTATGAACAGGAATCCCAAACGGTCAACGCTTGTTCAACCATATAAAACGGTTTTGAAACCGTTTTCCCAAACAGGTCAAGTTAATCAGGTTGAAAATCAGCATTTAATTCAATTCGATTTGCCTACTTGATTGGCCTTCAACCTACGATTCCTTTGCAGTTAACCCCTTAAATTTGGTGAGTTATTAGCCTAAATAATTAGGAACAAAATTACCAAACGGTCAACGCTTTGTCAACCATCTCAAACGGTCTTGAAACCGTTTTCTCCCAAACGGTTTCAAACCGTTTGCCCTTAAACAGTTTGCTGAAACCGCATAACCAATCAAATTAAAATGATTTGGAGTAGCTATAAAAACCATTTGGCTTGGTAATTTTCTTTAGATAAGAATCTAGGATGATGTAATCATCCCCTTCCTTCTAACAACCAAGAACATCAACCGTTCTTGATGGAAATTGCAGCAAAGAAACAAGAGTGTATCAAATTGAAGAAATCAATCAACAAAGCATAGAGAATTGGTGCAATAGCAATGATTATGGGTTTAAGTTATAAAACCCGCCTCAAATCTGAGCTCCAAGCTTCAAGATAAACGTCTCTAATGGTGGATGGATCTCCAGAAACTACCCAAGGTTCGTTCTTGAGCTTTTGGATGAACAAGTTGGCTAGAATTGGAAATCGAGTGAAGAAAACCAAGAATCAATCATTGTTTTAGGGTTTTCACCATGAATCCAAGGTAGAAGATGATCAAACCTTACCTACAGGTTGTGTTCGTCCTTCTCCTACTCCTGGACTCTTCCTTGGTTGGCCAAAGCAAAAATGAAAGGGAAAAGACTAAGGAAACGTTCCCTATATGTTATTGGAAAAGATATACATATATGATATGTATATGGGTTTTCAATGAAAGAGAAAATGGAATTATTTTCCTTAAATCCCAAAATAATTTCCATCAAATTCCCCTCCATTACTTTACCACGAAACCATCTTCATTTGCTTGCAAAACTCCATCGTTATCCAAGAATTAATGGAAAAGAAACTAAGCACCTTAACCTTTATAATAATAATATCCATAATTAGTGGATATTTCTTTTTCTTATAATAAGGTGAGTGGAGTTTTCACCTCCTTAGGATATTTTCATTCCTTTAAAGATCAAGGACACTCACACATACATCTGAATTCCACCGTTTTAATTTTGGTTGAAGGCCCTTCAATTAATACATTCATTTTTTGCTCTAAATCAAGTTAGGGTATCAATTAGGATTAAATCTTGATTATTTTAATATCAAGATTCTCTCTCCTCCAACTTAATTCAAATGAGGCTACCCTCTCATTTTATTTGCTCTACTTGATGCCAAGAAACATGAGGGACCCTCTAGAGGTGGTATTTTGCATATTGAACCCTAGGTTTTGGGTAAATTGCACTTTACACCAAAACTAGGTTTTAATGCATAAAGTTTACTCTACAAGCTCTATCTTGATGCCCAAGCTTGTGGAATCCATACCACAACATCATATTCATTCTTATGATGTCTCAACATCAGAGGAACATCTTATCATGTGGAATTTGCAAGTTAACCCCTCAACTTGGGTAATTTGCACTTTAGTCCAAAATTAACAAAACAATGTTTCAACATTATTCAAAAAGGACTGAAATTGAAACATAAGTTTCTCAAGAGCCTTAATTACCTTTAAAAATATGAGAGCAAACATTAAATCATCTGTATTACACAAAACACCTAGGGTTAGTACATAACCCAGGTCAGGGATGTTACACTTATCATCTTGGTGCTTTGTGTAATATGTGAACCCATTAATGTCAAACCCTTCATAAGACATAACATTCGATTTTGGTTTAAAGGTGAGGCATTTGATAGTTTCCGTAATATCATCTGGTGTTTGAGATAGTTGATGTAAGACTTTATCTTCAAACCACTTAGTAAAAGTCTTGTTATGCTCTCTAGCAAGCCACATTGAACTTGCTCGAGGATGTTGTCTCTTGATGAAATTGGTATGTTCCTCGATATAAACACTCACTTCGTCCATGTTGTGTAAAATATACAAGTGACCTTGTTCCAACTACTCATGTCTGATTACTTTCACCCGTGATCCCAAAATTCCTTTGCCCTCCTCAATATTCTTGTCATTAACAGGAGTGTCATTACCACTCAGAAAGTCATTGTAAAAATCCATAACCTCTCTCGCCACATAACCTTCAATAATACTCCCTTCAAGAAGATAACGGTTTTGAACATCACCTTTAAAAATGCTCATGTATCATTCAAAGGGATACATCCAATGCAAGAAAATTGGTCCCAACATTTTCACTTCCCTAGTCAAGTGGACAACAAGATGTACCATGATATCAAAGAATGAAGGAGAGAAATACATCTCAAGCTGACATAGGGTAACAACCACTTCTCTTTGTAAATTATCGAGAGTATCAGGGTCAATAACTTTGTTGCATAGACTGTTGAAAAAGAAATAAAGTCTGGTGATTGCAAACCTTACATGCTTCGGCAATATAGATAGAATTGCCACGGGCAATATTTGTTGCATTAGAGTGTGACAATAATGAGATTTAAGACCTATCAACTTCAGATCTTTCATTGATATGAATCTACGGATGTTGGATGAGTAACCCTGTGGCACCTTAACATTTACCAAGCATTCACAAAAAGCTTTCTTCTCCTTTCTAGACAATGTGTAACAAGAGGGAGGTAAGTATGCTCTTTTATTACCCATTTCACGTATATCTGTTAATTCTGACCGTATTCCCATTTAACATAGGTCCAGTCTAGATTTTATCCCATCTTTAGTCTTACCTGGTATATTCAATAGAGTACTAATGACGCTATCACAGACATTTTTCTCAACGTGCATTACATCGATACAATGCCTGACTGTCAATGAACTCCAATAAGGAAGATCCCAAAATATTGACTTCTTCTTGAATGAAGAATTGTCACACCGTGTGGCCATAGTACATTGTGATCTCTTACCAAATTCATTGACAATGTCTTTTACTCTTTCATAAACAACATCCCCTGGTATAGGTTTAGGTGCACTCCGTTCATCATTCCATCCGTTGAATGCTTTGCGCTTCCTACGATACGGATGGAATTTTGAAAGAAACCTTCGATGACCAAGATATAAAGTCTTGCCACAATGTTTTTGTCTTATTGAATTAGTGTTCTCTTCACATATAGGACACGCTTTAGCTCCTTTGACACTGTATCCAGACAAATTCTCGTATGTTGGAAAGTCATTAATAGTGCAAAACAACATAGCATGCAAATGAAATGTCTCTCTTCCTGAAGCATCATAGGTCATCACACCTTCACCCCAAAATTTCGTTAAGTCATCAATCAGAGGTTCAAGATAAACATCGATATCATTTCCAGGTTGTTTAGGGCCCGATATCAACAACGACAGCATAACGTACTTATTTTTCATACACAGCCAGGGAGGAAGATTGTATATAACAAGCATGACTGGCCAAGTGCTATGTTGGTTGCTCAATGTCCCGTGCAGATTCGTCCCATCTGTACAAAGCCCAAGTCTTAGATTCATATCTTCTTCACCAAATTTGGGGTACAATAGATCAATCTTCTTCCACTGTGGGGAATCAGACGCATGTCGTAGGATCCCATCATTATTTTTCTTAACATCTACATGCCACCTCAAATTCTTCGCATCTATCGGATTTGCAAACAAGCGTTGAAACTGTGATATTATAGGTAGATACCACATCACCTTGGCAGGAGAACCAGTTTTTGACTCCCCTGAAGTCGTCAATTTATACCGTGACGCACCACATTTTGGACAATCTTTCAAATCCACATAGTCCTTTTGAAATAATACACAATCATTTGAGCATGCGTGTATCTTCTTGGCCTCCATTCCCATTGGGCACAACCATTTCTTTACCCAGTATGTTGAGATTGGCAGCTCGTTTCCTTCAGGAAGCATTTCTTTCAACAAAGTCAACAATGAAGTGAAGCTTTTGTCGCTCCATCTATTATTAGCTTTCAACTTATACAATCTCAACATAGCGATAAGCTTCGTAAACTTAGCACAACATGTGTATAACGGTATCTCAGCATCATGCACAATGTTTCTAAAGATGGGAGGTGGATCGGTGTGCTCTACCCCACAACTATCCAGCATTGCATCAACGATATCTACTGGAACTGGTTCGTTTACATCTACGTCATCAGAGGTAATTTCTTCTTCCACCCAAGCACTACTATTGACATCAACTGGTTTCGAGTTTGAAATCTCTCCATGCCAGTGCCATTCTGTATAGCGTTGTATAATCCCGTTGCACATGACATGACTTTTGATTTTGTCCCCAATTTTGACTTTCAAGTTGTTACCATAATCCCTACATGGATAGTAGAACCTATCTCCAGGTTCTTTCCTATGTTCCTCGGAAAATCTAATAAACTGATTAAGACCAGATATAAACTCTGGGGTGCAGCGATTGCGAATGGACATCCATGATCTATCCATTCTATGATCAAAGAGAAAACAAGTATATATTAGGACAAGATTAGGGTCTACGGTTAACAGATACATGTGATGTCACTCTTATATATAATAAATGTGTACCACATATCCCATCCTTGAACATCTAATCTCACTAGTAAGTGTATAATGTGTATTGGGTTTTTAAGAAAATGTCGGCATCATTTCCCTGCTGTTCTCTAAGTACATATGTAACTAGAGAACAAACGGGGAAATGCTACCGAAATTTTCTCAAAAACCCAATACACATTATACACTTACTTCCTAAGTGAGATTAGGTGTTCAAGAATAGTCCCAAACCGGGGACTGTCCAAGATTTACTCCTGATGAGTAAATCTTGGACGGGTTTCTAGGCCAACAAATACATGTGATGTCATTCTTATTTATAATATATGTGTACCACCTATCCCATCCTTGAACACCTAATCTCACTAGTAAGTGTATAATGTGTATTGGGTTTTCGAGAAAATTTCGACAGCATTTCCCCATTGTTCTCTAAGTACATATGTACTTAGAGAACAAACGGGGAAATGACGCCGAAATTTTCTCGAAAACCCAATACACATTATACACTTACATCCTAAGTGAGATTAGGTGTTTAGGAACAGTCCCAAACTGGGGACTATCCAAGATTTACTCCTAATGAGTAAATCATAGACGGGTTTCTAGGCCAACAAACACAATGATAGATATGTACATGTTAGGGTTTCATCACAATTGATGTTAGGGTTTTATCAATGTTAGGGTTTAATCAAATCAAATTAGGATGCTAGAATGGACAAGTTTAAATCTTATTTCAACATGCATCAAAATTTACTGAATTAGTTCAAGTATTAGGATTGGAAGCACAAATATATGCAAGCAAAAGATTTGTTCATATCCTAGGATGATTTACAAAAGCAACATCTAAATAAGTAAACTCAAAGCATTAGATAAATAAATATAATCAGTAGATAAACAAATACAAAGCAATAGATGAAAAATACATGAAAAAATACCCTCTTTTCTTCCTTCTCCCTCCTTACCAACAGTAAGCACAGTCGTGGCTGTGTTGGTCGACCACGGCCGTGCTTCCTAGCATGGACGTGGTCGGCCAACATTATCATGCCCCAATCTCACATTATCCACAAACCACAAGATTAGGACGCAACAGGATGGGATTTACACATAAGCCAATCACTCTTCACTTTTTAAAACATTTTAAAGATATTAATAGGAAAATATGATTTATGCTGTAAAATGAAACTAAACAAACTGCGGAAGCATCTTTATTAACTGACTAGCAATATAAACAGAGTCTACGGCATTTTACATTGTTTGACATAAAATAAAGCGTAACAGTTAGTTTACATCTTATACACATTCTCTCTCTCTCACACCTTGTCCCACAGATCGAGGGGAAAGGACTAAGAGACCTCTAACTACTAACTACATATTCCTTCTACAGACTAGGCGTTAGGATGAAACGATCCTTCAGATTTCCTGCTGCTGATGATAACCTGAAAATGTTTTGAGTAGAGGTATGAGCCTACTCGCTCAGTGAATAGTATTTCACTTAGCTATCACTAAACAACTCATCAGGTTTATAATATTGAAATTAAACATAAATGCAGAACTAAGCAAGGCAATTCTAAATACATAGCAGATATACATATATTAATCACATTTATAAGCATCAACAGATAATTCAGGTAAATAAACAGTTATATAAATTTATTGTGATCCTACATGATTACTTATTCATATTATTATTATTATTCCCTAAATATATGCAGTGTACTCTGCATATAAAGATCCGCAGCAAGTTCATGCTACGGTCCCACCGTACAAGACTTAGCGACACACCCGAGAAATGCTAAGTCTGACTGCTGTCCTGGTCTGCACAGGACTCTCAGGCACTCAAGGGCCTCAATGCACAACCATGTGTGCTGCACAACCACGTGTGCTGCGAATCTGTGCGTAGGAACCAAGGCTGAGCTCAAGGGCGTTGATTGTTGTTGTTCTTCATCCAGTCGAGCTCCTGGCTGTAGCTCTTGCTGCTCTGCGGCCATTGCTTCTAATAGGCGCCGCCCTAGCAGGTAGATGGGGCTGCGTTTTGGGCGAGAAGAGGAAGAAGGAAGGGTGAAGAAGGGAGAACAGAGGTAGGGTGTCGCTAATCAGAGCTAGACAGCCAAGGAATCACCCGCCTTTTCCCCGTTCCTGCTCAATCGGGCCGCACTGCTGTTGTGCTGGTCGGCCGGCTCAATGCAGCAGGTCAAGCTGCAGGTAGAATGCCGCCCTAGTGTGATCATGGTTGCGGATTTGGACATGGGCCACAAGGACGGAGTCGAGGCAGTGGTTCTGAGGTGCTGGCCACGCCAAGCCACCCTCTAGTTGGCGCCGCAGGTGCAGCAGCTGCTGCTGGCCGACCTTGCTGCTAGGGGCACCGCCCTAGCAGGTTGGGCGGGCTACGGTTGGGCAAGGGAGGAGAAAGGAAGAGAATAGGAAGAGGAAGTGGAGTAGGGCGCAGATGGAAACGGAGCTAGAGCTCCAGAACTCACCCCCAGTCGCCCTCCGAAGCTACTGTGACCATGCTTCCCCCCCAACAAAGCGCCGCTTGAGGCGGATACTGTTCTATCGAATAGATAAAGAAGAAACAGGATAAGGGAAATGAAAAAATAAAGAAATGATTATAAACAAAAGCTTGGAAAAATTGTAACTTCGACCCTAGAAACTGAAAAGGTCACAACTTGTGCCTTGTAGGCCCAAATAACATGATTTCTTTTGCAAAACTTCAAGAACGAGGCCCACTACAACCTCGAGTCAAGAATGCATGCTAATTAGACTGTTTCACTTATTCAAGGCTCTAATTGCATATGTGATTACTTGATTCAACTTAATGAACTAAATAATCAACATTGACATTATTAATTGCCTCAGGTGATTCAATCTTAGTTATTAATTCGCATCTTAGCTTATCTTGATTATCCATGATGTTTAATTTGATACTCAACACTAATTGAGGTGTTTTACGTAGTTCAAGGTATTTATTAATTAATCATGGAGTGGGTCATAACAACCTTTTCCCCTTAAAGAATTTCGTCCCGAAATTCCTAAAAGAGAAAGGAAACGTGTTACTCATTTCCTACGTAGTTCCCTCTAGGTTAAGATTTCTTCATAAAACTATCACTAATAGTATCTCACAATTCGTGAGTTTCTTGATCCTCCGATCAACCATCTGTATAGGTCCCTTAACCTAGGACACATCTGATCTGATTCCAGATCAAACCATAATACATGGTCCTTGTAGAACTGTTATAACCGTATCTCAATTTATGGTAATTACTGAGAAATTATTATAGTATACATGCAGACAAACTAAGATTCTTAAATAAACGAAATGCATGTCAATTTGGTACTAAAATAAAATCATGCAATTTAACTGTTAAACATCACCACATATCATACTGAGAATTGATATTAAAATACTTGATTCATCGTACACCCTATCCTTATGGTTTCATTTGCCTTGTTCATTCATCACATGCCAACACCCTACTCTTAGGGTTATCTCATTCACTAATCACATGGCAACACCCTACTCTTAGGTTTTCCATTATCTCATATGTTTGATTGCAATTCAAATCACAATACGGTATCATTCTAAAACTGGCAGAACAGTATATTTCAAATCATTGTAATTAATGAGTAATCTTTATATCATGCATGCAGGCAGATTAAAAATTCATAAATATTCCAATAATCAAATCAATTTTGGCACATACATACTGAATTTCATGTAATTCAACATCTTATTACACCAATAAGTGTAATTTACTTCACCTATAAGAAACCATCTGTAATATTTATCAATTATCTGAAATTTCTCGAAGTATGTGCATATTAACCAAATTCCTGGTTTATGCATCACATAACTCAATTAAGAGTTATTTACGTATCATATCACAAATAATTATTAGTACTTGAGAATTTCTGATAATATCTCAGAGAAATGTGCCAATTCAAATAAATGTCAGGTTACACACATTAACATAACAGGAAGCATGCATTTAGGTTTATTTACATATTTTAATGATGTCTTGCTAGCTTGAAATCATACATCTAATGATTTACCAAATCTGTGTTTTCTGGGTTCATACTCAATCCGTACCATTATCAGTTGTGTATTTCTAAACTCAACATTCACGCTAGCAAACTCTATAAGACTTAAATGTTCTTCCCATGTCCACTGAAAAGCAAAACACATGCTCTCAGCATGTCCTCAAGAGTCTGAATGGTTCTCTCAAACTAACCATCCGTCTGCGGATGAAAAGGTTGTATCGAATCTTAACTTTGTGCCTGAAGCACAAAGCAACTGTTTCTACAACCTAGATGTGAACTTAGGATCTTAATATGATATGATTGAAACATCAAAGGTTGACTTAATATGAAGAAAGCGAGCAGACTAAATTAGTCTATCCACAATCCTTCATATCGAGTCATAACCTCTAGGTGTCTAGGGCAACCCTATCACAAAATCCATTGTGATATGTTCCCATTCCCATTCAGGCACAGAAAAAGATTACAAGGTAGCTATAGCTTTCTAGGGTTTAGCCTTAACCTACTGGTACACACTACTTTTAACCACATACTCAGCTACACTCTTCTGCATATTTGACCATCCGTTTCAACTACTTGAGATTCATATACATCTTAGTGTTTTCCTGAAAGCATAGCATACATCAATACATGCACTTCCATAAGAATCTTTTCTTTCAATTCAATATCTCAAGGTACACAAAACATGTCATGTTAATATAACACCTTATCATTTAAAAACTTAAACTCTGGTCTCTTTTCCTCCTATCATGTCATGCATGGTCTGGTTTAACTCACTATTACCCTTTAGTAGTTTCTTAATCTACTCATAAGAAGTAGGCTTAACTTACATCTGTACAATCAAATCACTCTGTGTTGTCACCCCTAAGCCTAAGTTCAACTCCCACATTTCTACTAACATGTCTTCTATTGAAACCTGTCATAGAGAATGCATTAACTGTTGAACTTGACTTTCTGCTGAAAGCATCAGTCACCACATTCTTTTTACCAGGGTGATAATCTATTGTCACATCATAAAGATAGTGACGCCATGTCTTAAAAACATGAACTTCATCAGCTATCTTCATATTATATATTGGGTAATACTCTGCTTTCTATGCTACTTTCTTATAATTACATTTTAGGTTTATGCTTTGCTCTTTTCTCTAAGTCATTTCATGTTTTTCATGTACCGTTCAGATTAACTTCCTTAAAACCCTAGATTACTATCAATGCCAGTTTATTTTTCATAGAACAAATCTCAAGGTCTTATTTTACAAAGATACTAGTATTCAAGATTACATCACTAGTGATATCCCTTAAATTACTACAACTTTAATCATTCTAGGGTTTTGGTCTATATCAGTATCATAGCATTATTGTGTGTGTGTGGTCGATTATATAAATCAATTTGAGTTGCTTGGGTCAATAACATATTAACCCAGCACTCAACTTTAATTACATTAGCTGAAAATTCAGTTTTCATAATAGTTTCTGTAATTCGTTTATTAAACAGCTAACAAAAGTTCCAAAAATTCTGGAAATTTTATATGTTGTACCTAATGAAGTTTTAGACCTTAAGTAAAAAGAATATCCACTTAGGGTATAAGGGATAAGTGAAATGAAAAAATAAAGAAATGATTATAAACAAAAGCTTGGAAAAATTGTAACTTCGACCCTAGAAACTGAAAAGGTCACAACTTGCGCCTCGTAGGCCCAAATAACATGATTTCTTTTGCAAAACTTCAAGAACGAGGCCCACTACAACCTCGAGTCAAGAATGCATGCTAATTAGACTGTTTCACTGATTCAAGGCTCTAATTTCATATGTGATTACTTGATTCAACTTAATGAACTAAATAATCAACATTGACATTATTAATTGCCTCAGGTGATTCAATCTTAGCTATTAATTCGCATCTTAGCTTATCTTGATTATCCATGATGTTTAATTTGATACTCAACACTAATTGAGGTGTTTTACGTAATTCGAGGTATTTATTAATTAATCATGGAGTGGGTCATAACAAACATAGCCACGGCCGTTCTTGCTGTTGGTAAGGAGGGAGAAGGAAGAAAAGAGGGGCATGAAGGAAGAAGAAGAGGGCTACCTAGCAGTGTGGAGAAGAGCGGCAGCGGCGGTGTGAGAGAAACGATGGCGAGCAGAGAAGGAAGCAGCGAGCAGAGTAGGCAGCGGCCGTGGTTTGTAATCCTAGAGCAGAGTAGGTGGCAGGTGATGAGCAAAGAGCAGGCGGCGAGGAGAGACGCACCAACAGCAGCGGCGACGAGCAGCAGGTTGAATGCGGGTGGGCGGGGGCACCGTCGGGTGAGCGCGGCAGCTAGGAGAGGAGAGGAGAATTCTCACGATGAAGCATAAGAAAGGGGAAGAGTCAGGTGATCGCGGGTCTATTAGGTTTGTAAAAGGCATCAGTTATCTAAAAAACCGACACCTAAACATCTTAAGCGTCAGTTGATAGTAAAAAACTGACGTCCAATTGGACAATCTAAACCCTAAATTATTTGGCGGGAACAATTACCAGCACCAGTTATCAAAGGATAACCGACGCCGAAATTGGAACTTTTCACACAAATTTTTATCTTATATAGGCGTCGATTGTTATTTAAAAAACTGACGTTGTATGTGACACTTTGGGGCCAATTTTTTTTTGCTCGAAAGATGGATTTCGCTGGCGATTTTAGGCGTCAGTATCTTTTATCCAACCGACGCTAAATACAAAGTGATACTCGTGTCTGGTTGGTCTTCGAATATAGGCATCATTTTTCCTTAATAAGCGACATTTAACATTATAGGCATTGTTTTTTTTTAAAACCGATGCCCAGAAAAACGACATTGAATGGTGTTTCTGTAGTAGTGGTGTTGGTATGTATGCCCTGAGAGCCAATCATGGGATGATTGATGGGATATATTAAGATTGATTTTATGAACATCAAAGGAAAGCTTCCAATTCTTTCTGGTTCAGTCATATGAGATAGTGATAGAATAGATGGAATGTCTAGAGAATGACAGTACTCAATGACGTATGCTTTCAGGTTAAGGACCTGAACGATGAGATCATGTGGATGCTAAGAGTTTGTACATTCTTGTTATTTCCCTAGTCGGATGTCATTGTGGAAGGTAGATAGACAACAATGACACACAAGACTAGATTATGGTGTTGGTTGATGATGGAATCTCATTAGTCATGATATAGAGATATCAAACCAAACACATAGGTACTTCCTAGAGAACAAGTGTACCAGACAGACCCACCATGAGTTTGACACATGGAACCATGACATGGTAGTCACAGTCAGTACTCACAGTGATGGTGGTGAATGTGATTCTTTGACCTGAAATCACTACACTCAACACATGTCGTTGGGTACACTTTGACATCATCAAACGCAGTCCTGAAACATGGGTTGTTATTAAGGTGATGATTGGGTGGCTTTGACACATGGGGCTTTTGAGGGGTGAGTGATAGATATGGGATTTGTCCCTCCTGAGGGAGTTTGATATCCAAGGCCACTTGATGAGTAGGATTGAGATAGGCGTGCGCACGCATGTGTGAATCAGTATGTGATATTGATGTCATACATATCTCCTCCAATCTACTTTGAGATCAAGAAAGTGAATGAACGTTGACAGGATGACTCTTCTGTGCCTCGAGTTTATTCGGGATATCAGTGACAAAGGAATTATACATTCACTGTAACACCATTCACGGATTGTAGGATTGAAAGTTGTTCTCCAACTTTCTATTTCACTTGGGTAGCACTGATGTGTGACTAGGCACCGCTCTTTGCTTGTGAAGTCATAAGTGTTATGGACTTTCACTGCCAATGTGAAAAGGACCTGTAGGGTCACACACATAGGATTTAACCTGGAAAAGGAGTTTTGTCCACAAACTATGTTTAGATTGATTACTAAAGGAGTTTAGTAGTTCAATTAAACACTCAATTAATTGATAGCTCAAAATCATAGTGTTCAAGGTGTTGGACAGATTGATTAGAGTATCGGATTGATTGAAACTGCAATTGACTGTTTCTACACCATCTGCACTCCCAACCGATCGGCTCAAGTGATGAACCGATCGGCTAAGCTTGGCGAACCAATCAAATCAGGTGGTGAGTCAATCGGCTCATGGACAGGGTGAAATGACCGGTTCAAGTGTTGAAAGGATCGATTCAACTGGTCCAACCGAGCAAGTTGGGAAAGTAGGATTGGTGAGAAATTTCTTTTCGTTTCACTTGCCCAATTTCATTGGAACAAGGATTGGTAATTGGTACCAATTAGAAACAAAAGAGGAAAAGTCAATCGGGAACTGAACAGGGCCGCTAACCGACCAGTTCAGAAATGAACCGACCGTTTCATGGGTCCCAAACGATCGGTTCAGTGTGAAACGATCGGCTCAGATCCCCAACCGACCGTTTCAGAAATGAAACGATCGGTTCAGGTTGCGCAGTTGGTTGTTTATGTGGAAAATCTCAAACCCTTCTACTCCTGCTTTAGTCCCGCATTGCCCGAGATAGAGAACCATGTCCCATGACCCTCCTATATATAGGGGTATTGGGGGCTTCTCTGGATACAACTCAGTGCAACCAGTTGCTCTGTAAAGTTGTCATTCTCTCTGGTTTTGGTAACCGAAAGAGCCCGAGCAAGTGCTACCCGATAAGGGAAGCACAACAAGGGAAAGACAAATGCTGAAAGCAACTGGTAGCAGGAGAGTGTGTTGGTGACTAGTACACCGACAGGAGGGTGCGACTCCTTCCAATTCCTTGTGGGACAAGGAGATTGGAGTTCCAGGTGGTCCGTGTGGACTACTTCAGAGGCGGGAGATTTCTGCCGCTCAGAGGACAACTATCAATCCTGACAGTCCCAGTGAGACTAGGAGTCATCAGTCCCGGTGCGACCAGGAGCTGCACAGACACCGTCCAAGACCGGAGGTGAAGACCGCACAAGGCGCGAGGTATTGTCGCCGAGCAAGCCTCGGGACAAGGTATGATTCCAAAAACTATCCCCTTCCTATTGTATAGACGTTGACGCGTTTCCTTGTTCTGGGTTTGGGGAGGAGAAAATTTTTGTTTTCGTTGCCTTCTCTGCCTCCCTATAAAACCGAACAGTGGTATCAGAGCCACGTCAATTGCTCTATACTTTAGGATTATCGATATGATCGATTTTGGTTTGTCGCCTTTATTTATTGCATACCATGTGAATAATATTGGCTTTATGCATGTCCAATCCTAAATCCATAAATCCCATTTTACATATATGACATGTATTATGAATGCACTCGATATGTGTCGCCCTTAAATGAGTTTTTTGGTGGATGTATAGCGTGGTTATGGCCAATAAACCCTATCTATGTATGATTGTATGTGGTTGCTTGCATCTCGGTCTGCGCACCGATCTTCTTTCTCTTATTCCTGATGTAACTCGAAATAATTCGAGATTTCTTTCCTACCTTTGCTCCCCTCGAATGTAACTCGAGGTTTCCCTTTTACAATGTAAAATTGGATAGATTTTATTTCCTGTTATGTCGAAGAACGGCGGTCTTCCTGATGACAGCTGAGACGATCGGTTCAAGGAGTGAACCGATCAGTTGACGTTCGAGACGGTCGATTCAAGGAGTGAGCCGATCAGTTGATGACCGGTTCGAGGAGCAAGATGAGTGGGTGGCGGCCATGATGAGATGCACGACGACCAGGAGAACCGATCGGTTGGAGGAGCCAACCGATCGTCTGGTGGCACCCAGACGACTGGGCCAGAATGAGGAAGTCATTTATGTGATGAGTTGATCTACTCGGATGGCTAAAGCACAAAGTTCATCTTGTAAAGGTTGCATGTGATGTAGACCTAGATGATCGTGATTCCTCTTGGCTCGAGGAATCACATTAGGATGGCCATAATCATCTCTTTTATCATTTTGCATGTTTTCTGTGGGATATAGCATGTATATGATACGTACTATATATTGTGGTGATTGGATATGTATATGTATATGTATATAAAAACCAAATCCCTCATCTAAATATTAAGTCTTATATGTCTTCCATTAGCAGCACACATGAAAAACTCGATCGACCAAGCGTAGGTTATGCCAAAGTGTGGTGCGCCATCTATCTTGTGGAAGTGTGAAGGGTAGACATGTAGGTTCTGCCAAAGTAGGGTGCATGTTTACCATGTCGGCTTTTGGGTTAGACTTAACTGGTGATTCTTAGAGCGTCTAAGCCCAGAGGAAAGGAATGTTCATGGCAAGGTGTTGTGCATGTTCATTCATCAAGAGTTTCATATGATGCAATTGGCATGATGGCCTACCTAAATAGTCAAGATTGTGGGTGATCAGCCAAAGCTGACTCATGACTTGATGAAATATGGATCTTGCCCACTAGAAGGTTGTACGCTGCAATCTTCCAAATTGATGGTGAGGGCTATCAATTTGAACTAAAATAGTGGGAGTGATAATTAATTAAAGGCCTAATTATATCGTCAACCATTCAAATCAATCAAATAAGTCAAAAATGAGTTTTGGACTAAAATTGCATATATTTCCTTTTTGTTAAAATAAATGGTTAATCAACAATAATCACTTTATTTGCGATCGGTCTTTGAGACCAACAAATTAAATGGGAATAATTCCACGACTGGTTAGGATGATGGGAAGTGTTCTCAATCAAAGACCGAAAGCTCTAAGTCCTAGTTATACCAGAACCAGATGAACTCAATCCCACCACATCAATGGCTGAAAGTATGCTTATGGAAGCATACCGAGGATGACATTGATGAGGAGTGCTTGATGTTGTAGAGACAACATGAGACATATGTTGTCTCCAAGACACTATCCTGGTATGTCATGATAGAAGGAGATTCAGTAAGGTATTCATACACTCAATATGATTGGGTATGTGGAAAAACATGACTAAGAAGGATTCCCTCTGGGCCAAGAGTTGGCTATTGGTATGATACTGCAAATGTTGCGAGAATCATACAGTTCATGATGAACTATGACATGGACAACTTTGGCAAGCATTGACAAAGTTGTTGGACATGTTGAGGATAGTAGATGCAACTATGAAGAAAGACAAACCCTAACGTTTGATGTGATCAATGAAGGGTAAGTCTCAAGGGCAAAGGCAAGGGCAGAGCAAAGAAGTGTTCTGATGCTAGCTAGTAGCCCAAGCCATCTTCAGCCTCAAGGCACATGGGGAAAGGGTGTATGAGGGAATTTTCCTCTATATCTGGAAGAACAAAAGAAGATGAAAGGAGGGTATAGAGATCTCCACCTAAGGTATCATGAAATGAATCGCTTCTTTATCTGAGGTATATGATTCCAAGGTATGGATATGTCATATATGATATGCAAGATCCACAAAGAAGTGATGGCCTTTGTGAAAGGACCAAGAAAGAAGTACTCATCATTGGAGCAAGTGTTGCTGCCATAGATAGGAGTATCTTTCAGTTTATTTTAGCCTAAAGGGCACGAAATAGAGTTGAGAACTGCTATTTCAATTTTCCAATAGAAACACTTTATTGTTGCATCTTGTTGAGACAAGGATGGCTATCAATATAGTTGATGTTTCAATTTCAAAGATATGATCTTTGTGTAAATGCCTTGTTTATCTTGTGATACTTGGTATGCATAAGATAAAATGATACCAAAAAGTTATAGATAACTCAAATAATCAAATTAGCATCAATCATGAGAAATTCATTTCTAGTTTCCATATGATGGATAAATCTAGACTCTTTTGGTTAGAGAACCAATAAGAGACATGAATATCTTGAACATGATTAATCAATCTTCACTAGTGGTAGTGGGAGAATGATTATCCTATTAGGTATAATACATGTGATGTATTTACATACCTATTGGAATACATGCTAATACTTCAAACAGTATTTAGAGAAATACCAATATGAATATCTTGAAGTGTTCAAGAATATCATAGATGAAGTACGAATTTGGTAAAGTGTTAATTCTTGATGAGATCAATGAATAAAATACTTAGACCAAATGTTTGAGAACCTTGTGAGTGATTATGATAGTGTATCATAGTGAACTCATGGTTAAGGCATGGTGATGTCTGGACCAAGAAGGAGTCATACTCTAAGGAGTTAGAGAATGATTATCAAATAGCTGAATTCTTCTTAAATAAAAGAATACCCCACACTAATAAAGGACATTAAGAATCACAAAGAGTTGTGAGTTCTTATATCCTTGACAGATACACCTTGATTATCTATGTGATGAGTTGTTCATGTGATGAGTCAACTATCTAGATGAATATGAGGAACTAGATTTTGAGTTATGGTATATGACCATTACATCCTAAATGACTTCCATGTGAACCATAAGGTATGACCTTGATGGTAGCACCCATTGGATGTAAATCCATAAGTGCAAATGAGTCTTAAGTGTTAAGACACATGGATAACATTTTGAGACGGATGATTCTTTTTAATTGCAACTTCATGACTAAGAGATTTGGCATAATGGATAATAAAACCACATTCCTATGAGGAATAAGACAAGGATGTGTACGTGACACAACCTATAAGGTTTATGAATATACTAATGCAAATGAAGTCTATAAGTTATAATGGACTAATCAATGTGATTGATTGAGTACAAGCAACTCAGAATTGAATCTTTACTTTGATAATATAGTCAAAGGGTTTGACTGATATGTCAAAGATAAAGAAGGGATCTGTGATTTAGTGGGAGCGTATTCACATTCCACATGTTGATGTGAAATGGAAATGTTCTAGAATGGAAATCCAAAGTGGAAATTATCTTTAAGGAAGAAAGAGATGATTCCTATGTGATAGGAATAGAGATATATAGAGATAGTTCTTGAAAACCTCTTGCCCTAAAAAGAGAGAGCATACATTGGCAATCTGTACTGAAGGGTTCAGTATGCACAGATTCAGTGGGAGAAAACATGTCCATGCTCCATGGAGTTAGTATCCCAAGGCCAAGTTTCCAATTCTTATGAAGAATGTGAACACTAAGAATATATATGGATCTATCATGTAGGTAATCATCCCATTATCTTGCATGTATGGACATGGAAAGAATAAAATGCATTCATCATCTTGTATGTAGGACATGACAATATGATATGCTCATCCTGATAACTCGTATGTGGGACATGACGAGTGGATGCATGTCTAGTTCCAGTAAGGGTCACTGGAACACCATGAGAACTTGATAAGTACTTGGGAAGTACTAGTTCTATGGAAATAAGGAAGAGTTCATTGTAAAGAGTTACACTGATATGAACTTCCGAAAAAGGATAGAAAATTAATCACAAAATATATAGGATATATAAAAGTGAAAGTTTGTTGATAATTGGAAATGTTACAAGAAATCCGTTTAAAAGGAAATGTCGAGTATCCGTGTGTTAGAGAACAATAGTGGATACTATATGGATCTGGAAGTTCATGAGATGAACTTATAGATATTCCATTCATTGATGACAAGTATGGAATCCTTGATCATGCAATGTGGTTAAAGGTTAGCAAAGGAATACTAGATTGCATATTACGACAGCTCCATCTCATACGTATGACGCACAATGAAGAGATGTGAGACATGCAATTTATACTGACTTTGGCAAGGTGTTGCCATTACTCACTATGTTGGCACTAGAGCACAGTAACATGTGGGACATGTTTGAAGATCACTATGAATATGATTCGAGGGTGATTGGCTCGCAGTGCAAGTGGGAGTCTGTTGGTATGTATGCCCTGAGAGCCAATTATGGGATGATTGATGGGATACATTAAGATTGATTTGATGAACATCAAAGGCAAGCTTTCAATTCTTTCTGGTTCAGTCATATGAGATAGTGATAGAACATATTGAATGTCTAGAGAATGACAGTACTCAATGATGTATGCTTTCAGGTTAAGGACCTGAACGATGAGATCATACAGATGCTAAGAGTTTGTACATTCTTGTTATGTCCCTAGTCAGATGTCATTGTGGAAGGTAGATAGACATCAATGACACACAAGACTAGATTGTGGTGTTGGTTGATGACGGAATCTCATTAGTCATGATATAGAGATATCAAACCAAACACATAGGTACTTGCTAGAGAACAAGTGTACCAGACAGACCCACCATGAGTTTGACACATGGAACCATGACATGGTAGTCACAGTCAGTACTCACAGTGATGGTGGTGAATGTGATTCTTTGACTTGAAATCACTACACTCAACACATGTTGTTGGGTACACTTTAACATCATCAAACGCAGTCCTGAAACATGGGTTGTTATAAAGGGGATGATTGGGTGGCTTTGACACATTGGGATTTTGAGGGGTGAGGATAGATATGGGATTTGTCCCTCCTGAGGGAGTTTGATATCCAAGGCCACTTGATGAGTAGGATTGAGATAGGCGTGCGCATGCATGTGTGAATTAGTATGTGATATTGATGTCATACATATCTCCTCCAATCTACTCTGAGATCAAGAAAGTGAATGAACGTTGACAGGATGACTAATCCGTGCCTCGAGTTCATTCGGGATATCAGTGACAAAGGAATTATACATTCACTGTAACACCATTCATGGATTGTAGGATTGAAAGTTGTTCTCCAACTTTCTATTTCACTTGGGTAGCACTGATGTGTGAATAGGCACCGCTCTTTGCTTGTGAAGTCATAAGTATTATGGACTTTCACTGCCAACGTGAAAAGGACCTGCAGGGTCACACACATAGGATTTAACCTGGAAAAGGAGTTTTGTCCACAAACTATGTTTAGATTGATTACTAAAGGAGTTTAGTAGTTCAATTAAACACTCAATTAACTGATAGCTCAAAATCATAGTGTTCAAGGTGTTGGACAGATTGATTAGAGTATCAGATTGATTGAAACTGCAATTGACGTTTCTGCACAATCTGCACTCCCAACCAATCGGCTCATGTGATGAACCGATCAGCTGAGCATGGTGAACCGATCGGCTCAGTTGGTGAGTCGACCGGCTCATGGACAGGGTGAAATGATCGGTTCAAGTGTTGAAAGGATCGGTTCAACTGGTCCAACCGAGCAAGTTGGGAAAGTAGGATTGGTGAGAAATTTGTTTTTGTTTCACTTGCCCAATTTGATTGGAACATGGATTGGTAATTGGTACCAGTTAGAAACAAAAGAGGAAAAGTCAATCGGGAACTGACTAGGGCCACGAACCGACTAGTTTAGAAATGAACTGACTGTTTCATGGGTCCCAACCGATCGGTTCAGTGTGAAACGATCGACTCAGATCCCCAACCAAACGTTTCATAAATGAAACGATCGGTTCAGGTTGCACAGTTGGTTGTTTTTGTGGAAATTTTCGAACCCTTCTACTCCTACTTTAGGCTCACATTGCCCATGATAGAGAACCATGTCCCATGACCCTCCTATATATATAGGGGTATTGGGGGCTTCTCTGGATACAACTCAGTGCAACCAGTTGCTCTGTAAAGTTGTCGTTCTCTCTGGTTTTGGTAACCGAAAGAGCCCGAGCAAGTGCTACCCGATAAGGGAGGCACAACAAGGGAAAGACAACTACAAAAAGTGACTGGTAGCAGGGTAGTGTGTTGGCAACTAATACACCGACAGGAGGGTGCGACTCCTTCCAATTCCTTGTGGGACAAGGAGATTGGAGTTCCAGGTGGTCTGTGTGGACTACATCAGAGGTGGGAGATTTCTGCCACTCGGAGGACAACTATAAATCCCGACAGTCCCAGTGAGACCAGGAGTCGTCAGTCCCGATGCGACCAGGAGCTGCACAGACACCGTCCAAGACTAGAGGTGAAGACCACGCAAGGCGCGGGGTATTGTCGTCGAGCAAGCCTCGGGACAAGGTATGATTCCACAAACCATCCCCTTCCTATTGTATAGACGTTGACGCGTTTCCTTGTTCTGGGTTTGGGGAGGAGAAAATTTTTGTTTCTGCTGCCTTCTCTGCCTCCCTATAAAACCCAACAAGTGGGACCGGGTAGATCTTCTTCTCTACGTTCCTTCTCACTTTGGCCTCCTTGCTCACAGCAGGAGAAGTAGGTGATATGGCAATGGCGTGGATGATAATGGGTGATTTGGATGGTAGATGAAATGGTGAATATGGATGGAATGGATGAAAGATGAATTGGTGAATGTGGATGTAATGGATGAAGTGGATGGAATGGATGAAGGATGGATGTGCAAGCTTGTCGATGAGCTTGGCAAAGTTGGTTGTCCTCCAGCAGGGGTCGAGCTTCCAGGAAGCAGCCTGGTGGTGGAGTGGAAGATGAGAGATATGTAGATGGAGGAGTTTCCCAAGGGACATGTGCTTCTTAGGCATAGCCTAGAGATGGAGCTGATTGGAGGGAGTAGGGTTCAAACTTGCTAGAAGCAACCTGGCGGCGTCCCAGATCAAATGCCAAAATGAGGACCATGTTGGTCCTATTTATAGGCATGGATGTGAGCTACTTCCAAACGGTTTGGAGCAAATAGTTTGGAGACCGTTTGATATCCAAATGGTCTTGTGTTCTATCGGTTTGCTCCAAATGTTCTTGAAAATATCAGAATCTTTCGGTCTTGGAGACCGTTTGATGGCTAAACGGTTTTGGAGACCGTTTGACATCAAATGGTCTTGTCTTTAACGATCATCTTTTGACCGGTCTTGCTGATCAAATAGTTTTGCAAACCGAATGGATCCCAACGGTTTTGGGACCATAAGGATCCAATCGGTCTTGGATTCTTTCTTCATACGATTTCTGCTTCAAACGGTCCTGTATCTTATCGATCTTGACTGTCCAACCAGTTTTGGAGTCCAAACGATTTTGGAGTCCAAACGGTTCCATTCGGTCTTGGGACCAAACGGTTTCGTCTCCAAACGGTCTCGAGAACCGATGAAGCTTTGCACGGTCTTGTTGTTCAAACAGTCTTGATTGATCAAACGATATTGATCCAAACAGTTTCGATTGTTCAAACAGTCTTCATTCCAAACGGTTTTGGGTATCCAATCGGTTCTTGGTCCTAACGGTTTTGAAACCGTTAGATGTCATCCGGCCTTGAGACTGTTTGGGATCATTCGGTCTTGAAACCGAATCGACTCGAACGGTCTTGAGATCATTGAGGCTCATGCGGTTTTCAAACCAAATGGGCTTAAACGGTCTTGAGACCGTGTAGGTGAATATCAAAAACTGAAAGGTTAGAACCGTTAGGTCAAGACCAAAGGTGAGAGGTTCTCTAGTAAATTCTATATGACGATAATACTCGGTTAAGACATGCACAAAATCAATGTAAATTTAATAAAAAAATCCTAATAAGTGAATTTATTAAGAAATCTTGCAATTTGTAAGATATAAGAGATAAATCGAAAGTATTGAATCAAATTAGCTTTAAAAAGGTGACTGAAAATCATGATGAATATGCATTCATCAAATACCCTGAACTTAAACGTTGCTCGTCCTTGAGTAACACAAAATCTGAAACAGTTGCCAAATGAATACTTTCTGATCATGTGATTGCCTCCTCTTCACATCACAATTGTTTCTCTTCTGTTCAGTGTGACTAAGAATCTCAACTTCCTGAGACCACAGAACACATCTTACCATATCTTCGTTCTTGAGTTCTCTTTCCAACCTCACTTCCTCCTCACTTTTTCCAGCAACAAGCATGTCAAAGAGTTTTGTAAGAGTCCAGAGATACCCGCAGAATGACAAGTGTGCATCTGATCTGGCACTGGTGTTTTTCAGGGCATTGAAGGCTTTTATTTTGCCTTTAGGTAGAAAAGGGAGTGAAGGGTGGTATGGAAGGAAGAAATAAATCTCTCCTATATTCCACTTGAGATTTTTATTATTTTTGCAGTTTCATTTGTTGCATTTTTTGTGTGAATCTCTCCTCTATTCGACTTGAGATTGCATTTCTTTTTGTGTGTGCTTTTGCATCTTTTTGTTTGCAAATCTCTCCTCTATTCGACTCGAGATCGTATTTTTGGTGGTACACCCCTAGTTATTTGTGAGGGGTATGGAAGAAGAAGATATAGAGGGAAGTGGTGTGCCACCCCGAACATAGGGTTTGGCACTATTTTGTCTATTTTTGTTTCTTTTTTATGGATGGAGGGGTATGAATATGATAGAAAAAGTGTAGAAGAGAGTTCAGATCAGAATGCAACTTGATTGACAATTCAGTGCACTGGGTTATTCTCTTTATCATACTCTGCTCAAATAATGACTTGATGAGGGTCCGGTGGGAATTCCATATTGTTGTTCCACTAGTCAGTTAGGAAGCATGACGTGTTTGATCCCTATCAGTTTGACTGACACTTGCCATTTTTGCATAAAGATCATGATGTTAGGATTCATAAGCTTCACAAGATGATTTCAATCAAAAGGCTAGTTTTCAGAAGAAGGTCCTTTTGAGGATCTGCTTCGAATAAGGAGAGTATAATGATAAATGCATAGAGGTTGAAAATATGTCAAAAATTAATCAAATATCTATTCAAATTTCTTTTGAAAAACTTTTAAAAATTTTGAATTTTTTTGAAAATTTTGAAAATTTTGGTCATAAGTGTTGCGGTGAAATCTTTAGATGGATGAGGGTGGAAAGTAAGATACGTACCACCCACCCTCCATCCCGAACTTAGAAATTTTCTCATACCGAGCAAACTCTAAATCCATGATGGCGGGGAAAGTTCATGCCAATTAGACCATTAGATATGTGCGTTCTAATCATCCTGCTCCCTCCATCTAAAAATCTCAAAAATAAAGATCCATCAGAAATCAAGATAGCATCTCGTGATGCCATTTTGATTTGGTACAAAATTTCTAAAATGTAAAAATGAAATTAATAAAAAATCTAATTTAAAATTAAAACTAGATATGAATTGATTTATCGGGTTGCCTCCCGACAAGCGCCTTTGTTTTACATCAATGGCTCGACATGGATACTGTCACCATGGCGATGCTCTAAGCAATTCATTAATTCTCGCACTGATTTCAGATTCTTGTATGATTCCCCAATCAGTGTGAGTGATGTTAGAACACAAATTGTAGTCACCCTGGAGTTTTTGTTGAGGCTCTGAGGGAAAGTTTAACTATTGATGCATTGTCCCATTTTCATAGAAATTTTGATCACAGAAACTCATCGGATATGGATTTGTGGGGTAGTCCTGGTAGAAGCTGCAGTCCATATCTTGTTGTGGTGGAAAAATGAAATTAGTGGTTTCTGCTTGTTGGGTTACCAGTGCATCCCAGTAGGTTGTTGTTTCAGGGAGATCATTTATAGCTAAAGAAATACCAGATTGTGTAGCCACGGGGTTGGGAGGTGATTCCTCCACAATTGGTGGCGTTTCTTTCATTTCTTCAAGCACTGGTTTGTCGTCAGTTTTATCTTCTTCACATTCTTTTTTTGGAGAATTAGATTTTAGAGCAAGGAATTGTCGTTGCATTTGAGTGAATTCATTAACACAGTCGACAAAGTATGCTTCTTCTTCTTGAATGCGTTCCTTATGACTTTTAGGACTCTTGGATGCGTAAAATTCAAAGGATTGATTTCCCACTCGCAAAGTCAAAATTCCTGCTTCAACATCGACGAGGGCTCTGGCAGTTGAAAGCAAAGGCCTTCCAAAAATAAGGGGGTATCTTAGATTTCTTTAATGTCCATAACTAAAAAATCGCATGGGACATATAGATCCCCAAGCCTTATAGGTATATCTTCTATGATGCCAACGGGTTTGATTATTGATGAGTTGGCAATTTCAATGGACATTCTTATGGGCAAGAAGTTTGTGAGGCCCAGTTTGTTGCATAAGCTCAGAGAAATGATAGAGATGATGGCCCCGAGGTCGGCTAATCCTGGTCGGTTGACAGCGTCACTTATCGAGCAGCTAATTCCAAAAGTTCATGGGTCCTTATGCTTGTGAGGCATCTTTTCCATTACTAAATATGATGATGTTTTTCCTAATTTAACAGTTTGATGGTCTTAGTTTTGTGCTTGCGACTAAGCAAGAGTTTGAAGAACTTTGACCATTGAGGCTTCTCAGCCATGGTATCTAAAAGTGGCATGTTGACATGCAATTTCTTAATAATTTCCTTAAATCTGTTGAATTTGGTAGTTGTCACTACCTTGCGTTGTTCAACGTGCCTTGGGTTATCTTCAAGTTGACCAGCAAAGGCTCCAGTAGGTGGCTTCAGGCTAGCTACAAGTTGGGCTAGTTGAGATTCGATAGCCTTCTACTGGGGTTGCTGGTTCGCTATCAAAGTTTGTTGACTGGCTAACAAAGTTTGTTGTGATTGTAACATCTTCTCGATGGCTGACAGTTTGTCATCAGAATAGATGGGACCTGCTTGTTGTCCTTGTTGTTGATAAGGAACTTGATTAAGATTCTAGAACTGTGAATTGTTTTAATAATCGTTGAAGTTCCTATTCTGGAAGTTATTCCTAAAATTTCCTTGGTTCTGTTTGTGATTACTTGAACCAAATTGATGTGAGTTAACCGCTCCATACGGATTTCCATATTGAAAACTTGGATGGTTCCTATTCAGATCTGGATTGTAGTGTCCTTGACCAGGGATTTTGTTGACAGCATTCAAACTTTTCATCAGGTCATTTTCTCCTTGTCTTCTGACATAATTAGTAAAAGATGATTCTATGCGATCTTGCTTGGCAACTAAGAATTTGAGTGATTCAGAGATAGTCATGTACTCTTTGGTCATAGTCTCTTTCAAAATTCCTTTCCCTACAGGTCTTCCCCAATTTGCTTGGTTTTCCGCTCCAAGAGTGACAATGTTCCATGCGCTTTCATAACTTTGATGCATACAATTTCCTCCAGATGAGGAATCTAGAAATCTTTTAATATCGTCATCCACACCTCTATAGAAAATTTCAATAATTTGATTCTTTGGAATTCCATGGTGTGGACACTTGCGTAGAAGCTCTTTGTATCTTTCCCATGCTT
Organism: Alisma plantago-aquatica; assembly: GCA_963693085.1. Lineage (NCBI taxonomy): Eukaryota > Viridiplantae > Streptophyta > Magnoliopsida > Alismatales > Alismataceae > Alisma > Alisma plantago-aquatica. The sequence continues at coordinate 969,694,600 of OY856411.1, read as the reverse complement.
CCGCAAGAGTTTCTCCAGGGACTTGAGTGAAATTTGATATTCGTCCCCTAATTTCATATGTGAGAGAAGGAGGATAATTTTTTTCCAAAAAGACATTTTGAATTTGGTCCCAATTAGTGATGGGTTCACATTGTAGGGAATTGTACCAACTTATAGCTTTGTCAGAAAGAGAATACTTAAAAAGTCGGAGTCAGATATCATCATCGAAAACTCCATTTTGCTTTATCATAGAACATAGATCAATGAACCTCAGAAGATGTCCTTGGCAATCCTCTCCTATTTTACCATAGAATGGGTTGTTTTGTAGCATGGTAATCCAATGGGCTCGTATCTCAAAGTTAAGACCATGGATAGGAGGAGGTTGTACTGGATGATGGAAGTTGGCCGCTTTAGGGATCGAGAATTCCCTAAGATCTTTGCATTTCTACTGCTTGTGCTGCTGCTTGGGCTGCTAGAACTTGTTGTCGGACCTCATCTTTGAGCCTTTCTCTATTTTCTTCGAGGGCTTGAGCTACCCTCCGGGCTATTTCTTCTTCTTGGGCCATTCTTGCTTGGTTTTTTCAATTTTGACGATGAAAGGATCTGTCAATCTCTGGATCAAAGCTGGCTGCAAGTCTGGGACTGCTCAGACGGTGCATACACTGGCCCTTTTAAAGTACCTAAAATAGAAAGATTTTGAAAATGAGATCCACAAAGTAGAATCAAATTCAAGTAGATGATCGATAGTTTCAAAAGAAAAACAAAAATCCTAGATTAGCCTTAAAATAACTAAATTTGACTGACGGATCCCGTTGTCCCCGGAAACGGCACCGGAATTTGACGTGGCTTTTGAATGCACTAACAAACTCACTTGGGGTTGATATCCTCGAGCTTTACCAAAACCAAAATGCAATAATACCACCCACAAGCGGACGAGTCTTATCGCAATATAGTTGAGGATTGAACCCAAAGGACAACATTTTTAAGAATCTTTGTCAGTCAAATCTAGCTCAAATAAGGCTAATGTTTAGAACAATTGGTTGATTGGATGTTTGATTACACTATTTGTAAGAAAGTAAAAGAATAGAATTAAAATGAAATCTAGATTAATGGGATGGAATCACTAGGGTGGTCTCGAGTTTCACTACTACTGCACATGCAAACACATCAAACATATAACATCCAAGAAAGATATAAATATTCAAATGGAGCTGTTGTAAACCTTCTGCGAGGATAGGCTCACGTAAGCATCACCTTAGGGATTATATCTCTCGTCACCCTTTGGATTACTTACGGCTCCGAAGATACAACATCCAACTAAGGATGTGGTCCTCCCTAAGGGATGTTTAGACCACAAAAGCATCGACATGGGCTATATGTCTCATCCCCTCATAGATCATACACTTACAACCTCAAGGAACCCTATCAGATTTAACATCAAGGCATCAACCACGTTAACTAACAAGCAAGTAGGTGATTAGTCTAAAAACATTATCAATTAATAACGAAATGAAAAGTTATATACATTGCCATGGAAAATGTAAAGACATGCATGCATGGGCAGCGGGGCTAGCCCCGCACCCGAGCAAAAAGAAACTACTCGCTCATGTTGTAAGAAATAAGAAGAAGAGAGAGGGAAGATTCCACCATGAGCGTGATGAAGAAGGTGGTTGCAGCTCGATGAAGATGATGCGGTCTTCTATGCCGTGTCGGGGTAGAACTTGGACAAGGACGAGGAACCACTAAGACGGACCAGGAAGATCTTCTTCTCCACGTTACTTGTCACTTTGGCCTCCTTGCTCGTAGTAGGAGAAGCATGTGATATGGCAATGGCGTGGATGATAATGGGTGATTTGGATGGTATATGAAATGGTGAATATGGATGGAATGGATGAAAGATGAATTGGTGAATATGGATGTAATGGATGAAGTTGATGGAATGGATGAAGGATGGATGTGCAAGCCTGCCGATGAGCTTGGCAAAGTTGGTCGTCCTCCAGCAGGGGTCGAGCTTCCAGGAAGCAGCCTGATGGTGGAGTGGAAGATGAGAGATACATAGATGGAGGAGTTTCCCAGGGGACGTGTGCTTCTTAGTCACAACCTGGAGATGGAGCTGATTGGAGGGAGCAGGGGTCAAACTTGCTAGAAGCAGCCTGGCGGCGTCCTAGATCCAATGCCAAAATGAGGACTCTGTTGGTCCTATTTATAGGCATTGATGGGGTCATCATGCTTTTGGTGTGAGTTGCTTCCAAATAGTTTGGAGCAAACGGTTTGGAGAACGTTTTACATCCAAATGGTCTTGTGTTCTATGGGTTTTCTCCACACGTTCTTAAAAATATCTGAATCTTTTGATCTTGGAGACCGTTTAATGGCCAAACAGTTTTGGAGACCGTTTGACATCAAACAGTCTTGTCTTTAATGATCTTCTTTTGACCGGTCTTGCTGATCAAACAGTTTTGAAAACCGAATGGATCCCAATAGTTTTGGGACCGTATGGATCCAATCAGTCTTGGATTCTTTCTTCATACCATTTCTTCTTCAAATGGTCCTGTGTCTGATCGATCTTGACTGTCCAACCGGTTTTGGAGTCCAAACGGTTTTGGAGTCCAACCAGTCTTGAAGACTGTTTGGTTCCATTCGGTCTTGGGACCAAACAATTTCGTCTCCAAATGGTTTTGGATCTAACCGGTCTCAAGAACTGATGAAGCTTTGCACGGTCTTGTTGTTTAAACGGCCTTGATTGATCAAACGGTCTTGATCCAAATGGTTTCAATTGTTCAAACGGTCTTCATTCCAAACAATTATGGGTATCCAATTGGTTCTTGGTCCTAACGATTTTGAAACCGTTAGATGTCATCCGGCCTTGAGACTATTTGGGTTCATTCGGTCTTGAAACCGAATGGACTCAAATGGTCTTGAGATCGTTTAGGCTCATGCAGTTTTGAAACCAAATGGGCTTAAATGGTCTAGAGACCATGTAGGTGAATATCTAAAACCAAAAGGTCAGAATCGTTAGAGCAAACCGTTTGGTCAAGACTAAAGGTGAGAGGTTCTCTAGTAAATTCCATATGATGATAATACTTGGTTAAGACCTGCACAAAATCAATGTAAATTTAATCAAAAATCCTAATAATTGAATTTATTAAGAAATCTTGCAATTTGTAAGATATAAGAGATAAATCAAAAGTATTGAATCAAATTATCTCTAAAAAGGCAACTGAAAATCATGATGAATATGCATTCATCAAATACATATATACAAATATCAAATCTTAGAATTTTCATGGACGGGCTATGAGAGGACACTATCATGATATGGTCCCTATCTCCACCCATAATCATTTTCACAGACTTTCTGTCGATACACATTGTCATGATATGGACCATGGCTCCTCACTAATACATTTTGGGAGATTTCCATGAGAGGACATTCTCATGATATGGGCCCAGTCTTCTCACAAATGCATTTTTAAGAACTTGTTGTGAGAGGACACTATCAAGATATGGGCCACAAATCTTCCAAGGTGCATTTCAAGGAACTTGTTGTGAGTGAACACTGTTATGGTATGGTTCATGGATCCTCCCAATGCATTTCCATGGGGATATATCAGTACATTTATTTGAAAACTTGTAAAGGAGATGTGTGATAGAAAATGTTGTTGAGAGTCATTCTAAGTGATTCATAAAGGGATATTGGCATGAAAATAGTCATGAAACTCATACATTTCTCTTTGGTGATAATTCTAAGGCCAATGAGCCTTTTTATTACGAGGTAAATTTCTCCTTGGAAATAGTTTACATAGACCTCCCACCCCCAGCAACGATTCTTGCAAATGGGAGGTAGCTGCTATAAGCACCCAATTAACTAGGCTTCAATTGTCCCCAAACTCATAGATGTCCATTTATGAATAGTTAAAAGGACAATACATATATACACATCTCAAGGACTTTTTTATGAGAAGATAATGTTATAACATAGACCCTAGCCCCTCCTCGAAGCATTTTAATGGACTTGTCTGAGAGGACATTGTCATGTTATGGGTTGTAGCTCCTCGCACATGCATTTTTGGGGACTTTCCTGAGAGGATTGTCATGATATGGGCATGGATACTGACATGTGTAGTTTCGAGGACTTGTTTTGAGAGACCACTATCGTGATATGGGCCCAAGATCCTCACAAATGCATGTCAAGGGACTTATTGTGAGATGATACTGTCATGATATGGGCCCAAGATCCTCACAAATGCATTTCAAGGGACTTGTTGTGAGATGATATTGTCATGATATGGGTCATGGCTCCTCTTCAATGCATTTATGGACACTATGCATATATGGGCCCTGACACCTCCTTAATGCATTTGAAGGGATGTGTTGTGAAAGGGCACTATAATGATATGGGTTGTGGCACCTCCCAAATGCATTTTTAGGAATGCACTGTGAGATAACATTTGTCATGATATGGGCTCTGACACCTCCAAAATGCATTTTTATGGACTTATTACAAGAGGACGTTCTCAAATGCATTTTTAAGGACTTACTGTGAGATGACATTATCATCATATGTGCCATGGAACCTCCCAAATGTATTTTCAAGGACTTGGCATGAGAGGAAATTGTCATAATATGGACCCAAACTTCACCCAAATGCATTTTTAAGGGCTTATTATGAGAGGAAATAGTCAATATGTGGGCCATGTCTCCTCCTTAATGCCATTTGAAATGACATGTTGTGAAAGGACACTATCATCATATGGGTCGTGGCACCTCCCAAATGCATTTTGGACTTGTTGTGAGATAATATTTGTCATGAAATGGGCCATGAAACCTCCCAAATGTATTTTGATGGACTTACTATGAGAGGATGTTGTCATGATATGGGCCATGAAACCTCCCAAATGCATTTTCATAGACTTGTTGTGAGAGGATGTTGTTGTAATATGGGACCTAACAGCTCCCAAATGCATTTTTAAGGACTTACTGTGAGATGACGTTGTGATCATATGCTCCATGGCACCTCCCAAATGTATTTTCAAGGACTTGGTGTGAGAGGTCGTTGGCATATATGGTCCCAAACTTCACCGAAATACATTTTGAGGGTCTTATTATGAGAGAACGTTATCAATATATGGCCATGGATACTCCTTAATGCATTTGAAGGGACGTGTTATGAAAGGATATTATCATGATCTGGGCCATGGAACCTCCCAAATGCATTTTCAGGGACTTATTATGAGAGGGCATTGACAATATATGGGCCCTGGCAACTCCTTAATGCATTTGAAGGGACATGTTATGAAAAGATATTACATGACACCTCCCAAATACATTTTTAGGGACTTGGTGTGAGATAAAATTTGTCTTGAAATGGGCCCTGACACCTCCCAAATGCATTTTTATGGACTTATTGTGAGAGGATGTTGTCAATATATGGGACCTGACACCTTTCAAATGCATTTTTAAGGACTTGTTGTGAGATGACATTATCATCATATGTCCCATGGCACCTTCCACATGTATTTTAAAGGACTTGGGATGGTTTTGGTTGTGATGGTTGGCCTTGTTTCAATCATGATGGTTCATTTTGCTTATGGATGTGGCACTTCATTTTGGTCCGATTGCAACGTTACATTTGTTGCGATCGTGATGTTGTGCTATTAGGATGGGTCACGACATTGTGTTGTGGGTTGGTCACGAAGCCTATGTGTAACACTGGTCATAACGCCTTGCTTTAACGTTGTTCTATCACGGACACAACGTGCGTCATGGAGACAGTTGCGATGTTGCATTGTGAGATATGGGTCGTGGTACCTCCCAAATACATTTTAAGGTACTTGATGTGAGATAACATATGTCTTTAAATGGGCCCTGACACCTTCCAGATGCATTTGAAGGGACGTGTTGTGAAAGGACACTATCATGATATGGGTCATGGAACCTCCCAAATGCATTTTAGGGACTTGATGTGAGATAAATGTGTCTTGAAATGGGTTGTGACACCTCCCAAATGCAATTTTATGGACTTTTTGGGAGAGGATGTTGTCATGATATGGGACATGACACTTCCCAAATGCATTTTTAAGGATTTACTGTGACATGACATTATCATCATATGTGCCATGGCACCTCCTAAATGCATTTTTAGGGACTTGATGGGAGATAAATTTGTCTTGAAATGGGTCTTGAAACCTCCCAAATGCAATTGCATAAATTTGTCTTGAAATGGGTCATGTTATGGGTCGTATCTCTTGCACATGTATTTTGGGGGACTTTCCTAAGAGGATTCTCATTATATGGCATGGATACTCATAAATGTAGTTTCGAGGATTTGTTGTGAGAGACCACTATCATGATATGGGCCCAAGATCCTCACAAATACATGTCAACGGACTTGTTGTGAGATGAAGTTGTCATGATATGGGCCTAAGATCCTCACATATGCATTTTAAGGGACTTGTTGTGAGATGATATTGTCATGATATGGGCCATGACTCCTCCTAAATGCATTTATGGACACTATCAATATAAGGGCCCTGACACCTCCTTAATGAATTTGAAGGGACTTATTGTGAAAGGACGCCATAATGATATGGGTCGTGGCACCTCCCAAATGCATTTTTAGGGACACACTGTGAGATAACATTTGTCATGATATGGGCCCTAACACCTCCCAAATGCATTTTTATGGACTTGTTATAAGAGGGTGTTCTCATGATATGAGACCTAACACATCCCAAATGCATTTTTAAGGACTTACTATGAGATGACATTGTCATCATATGTGCCATGGTACCTCCCAAATGTATTTTAAGGACTTACTGTGACACCTTGAGCTCATTCCGGATATCAGAGACAAAGGAATTATACAATCACTGAAACACCTTACACATATTGTAGGTTGAAGTTGTTCTCCAACTTTCCATTCACTTGGGTAGCACTGATGTGTGATTAGGCAACACTCTCTGCTTGTGATGTCATAAGTTAGTTATAGACATCCACTGCCAACGTCATATGGGACCTATTGGGCCACACACATAGGAACTCATATATAAGAGGAATTTTACCTTGAATGATGATTTGATTGATTACCAAAGTGTGTGGTTATTCAAATCCAATCAACAAATTAGCTGGTTGGACTGCCAACCGATCGACTCAAGTGTTGAGGCAACCATTTAGAGTTTCATGATGATTAGAAATGAATTGGCTGAATTATGCATGAATTGGAGCACCAACCAATCGACTCACTGAGTGAACCGATAAGCTCGGGTTGGTTGAGATGACTGATTCACATGAAGAACCAATCAGCTTGGCTGTGCCAACTGAAAGTTCTATTAGCTTTCCCAAATTCATGAGAAAAGTTGATTGTTTTACTTGTTCAATTTGATTGGTACAAGGATTAATGTTTAGTATTTATTGAAGATGAATTTCCAAATTCATATGCAATTAGGAAACATGATGAAACAACGGTTCATATTGCAAACTGATTAGTTCGCATGTGAACGATCGGTTTGGTTTCCAACCGTCATGTTCGTGATTCGTAGGTTGTGAAAAATTATGATCTTCCGGTCCCTTCTACTCCCACACATATTGGGAACCCATACCCTAACCCCTCCTATAAATAGAGGGGTACTGGGGGTTTCCCTGAACACAACTCAAATGCCTCTGACAGTTGTTGTCCTTTCCGGTCATGGTAGCTAATAGAGAGCCCAAGCAAGTTCTACCCGCTAAAGGGAGAGATAGCAAGAGAGAAACAATTATTGGAGAGCAAGTTGGTGACTAGTACACCTACCGGAGGGACAACTCCTTATCTATTTTATTAGAATGACAAGAGTTCTAGCTGGTCTGTGCGGACTTCTCTAGAGACGAGGAGGTTGTTGTCTACCTCTAGGAGGACAACATCAGTTTGCAGTCCATGTCAAGACTAGGAGCTGTTGTAGATGATGTTCCAATCTGTTGTCCATGATGAAGACCGGGAGTTGCACAGACCGTTTAAGAGAAACTAGAAGATATTTGCAATGTAATGAGTTGTAGTCACTGGACTTGCTCTAGAACCAGGTATAAACTTGTTAAACCATCTTTCTTATTTCATAGTAGTTGACACGATCTTGATGTTATGGGGAATACAAATAGAGAACTTTTTTGTTTTAGATGCCTTTCTATGTGCCCATATTTCCCAACAGTGGTATCAGAGCCATGTCAATTTACTATGTTTGGTGATAATTGATATAATATTATATTTGGTTTTATCATTTATTTATTATAGACAATGTGAATATATAAATTATATCATATATGTATCTGATCAAAAACCACATAATTCAAACTAATATATATATATATATATACATATATATATACATATATATATAAATATAAATATATATATGGGTATTTATTCAATACCCACCCCTTATTTTGGTTACTTTTTTTTGAAGTTTCTTACTTTTGACATGTAGAGGGTTACTTTTTATGCATAGATAGTTACATTTGTAATAACTATAAAAAATATATGATTATATATATGTGTTGTGTATTATTCCCATATTTACTTTTTTAGTCTATAGTTACTTTTTTTATCAATATAGTTACTTTTTTTTCCAATGAGTCACTTTTTTGACTGTATAGTTACTTTTTGGGCTAACGGGTAGCAAAATCCAGGCTACCCGTGTGGGTATTGAATGAATGCCCTATATATATGATATATATGCAATTTACATGCATAATCCTAAAAGTAGTTTTGATGGTGGATGTGTAGTGTGGTTATAGCTAATAACCCAAATATCTATGTTTGGATGGCTTGGTTTTATTTATATTTTATCTCGATTTGCATATCAAGCCTCTACCTCCTTATTGCCAATGTAAAGTTAATTCTTTTCTATCTTTGCTCCCCTCGAATGTAACTCGAGATTTCTTTAACAATGTAATAAGTTTAGTAGTAATAGGATAGTTTCCTTTCTTGCAATGACGAAGATGATGATAAACGTCAGGCGAGCTGACCGTTTCACGTGATGAGCCGAGTGGCTAGAAGACCTAGGAGGATAGAATGTAAGAGCGAATTGATCACCAAGTGTACCCAACTGAATGTCACGAAGAGCCTAAACATTGGTTGGATAGGAGGCGAGATGAGCATTTTAGAGGACCACTTGAACTGTTCAACCCAGATTGGCAAGCATAGATTCACAGCAATAGTAGTTTCTTACATGTGATGTGATGATTGACCTAAGTGGTATTAATTCTTTATCGCTCTAAATAATTACAATAGACATGGCCATAATTATGGGTTTTTGTTTTTTACATTGTATGTTGATATTGTGGGATATAGCATGTATATAATGCATACTATATATGTGGTGATTGGATACAGTATATATATATATATGTATATATAATCCCTCAATCAAACATATTAAGCCTAAGATGATTTCCATCAACAACACACATGAAAAACTTGATCGACTAAGTGCAGGTTACACCCTAGAGTGGTGCATCATCTATCTTGTGGAAATGTGATGTTAATGGTGTAGGTTCTGCCATAGCAAGGTGCATTATTATCGTGTCATCTTTTGGGTCAGACTTAACTTGTGACTTTTACTACGATTAAGCCCAGAGGCATGTAGATAATTATGGCAAAGAGTTGCACATGTTATCTATCCAAAAATTACATACAATGCAATTACAAAATGTTTCTTTCCTTAATTGTTGATTATGGACGCTGGTGTTGGCCGGGTAATAATTGAATCATTTTGGATCTTGGTTCATTAGAAAATTGTTCACTACAATTTTCCAAATTGATACTCGAGGGTTGTCAAGTTGGTCAAAATAATGAGAGCGATAGTTAATTAAACACCTAATCAATATCGTCAAATTTTAAGTAGATCAAATCAAAAATGAGTTTTTGATAAAATGGCAAATTATTTTGTAGAATCAAATGACAACAAACAACAATCACTTTTATCTGTGATCGATCCTTGAGAAGGAGAAGCTAAATGGGAACAACTTTACGATTTGTTCAGGTGGTTGAGAATTATTCTCACACAGGAGTGCAACCTCTAATGTCCAGGAGATGCCAGAACCAGATGAACCCTTCTTAATGCACCAAGGGATGACGTGGATGCTTATAAGAAGCATATTGAAGGTGATGTGGATGTCAAGTGTCTGATTCTATGCTCCATGAACTATGAGTTTTTGAGGAAGCATGAGAAAATGGATGTGATTGAGATGGTCACACATCTCAATAACATGTTTTGAGATTAGGCAAGACAAGAGAGATACGATGTTTGCAAGGTGTTGTTCAATTTCAACATGGCAAAAGGAGATCAAGTAGGTCCTCATGTACTGAAGCTCACTAGGTATGTGGGGAACCTAGCTAGACTGGGATTCCCCTTGGGTCAAGAGTTGGCCACTGACGTGATTTTGCAGTCCGTCCAGACTCATACTGTTAGTTTTCCATGAACTACAAAATGATTGACTTTGACAAGCCGTTGATAGAGTTGTTGGGCATGTTGAGAACAGTTGAGGAACAAATGAAGAAATACAAGACTGAGTTTGTGACTTTGATCAACAAGACAAAGGGGAAGTCTAAAGGAAAAGGAAAATCTAGGAAGAGTTCTAAAGATGGCCAGAAGCCCAAATCTTCATATCTCAAGGAAAAGGGAGGAGTGAAGAAAAGAGGCGATTGTCATCATTGTCACCAGTTTGGACGTTGGAGAAGAAATCACCCACTTTGGTTAGAGGAATTAAAAAAGAACAAGGAAGTTGTTGAGGCCTCCACTTCATGTATAAATGTTATAAAATAAATTTGATTACTTCTTCATCTTGGTATATGATACCAAATAGAGATTTGACATACTTGATGTGTAGGATCTGACAATAAGTAAAAACCTTCATAAAAGGACAAAGATGGACAAGGTGAAGGAAGAGTTGTAGAAGCTTTAGTCTATTTTCAAATTTATCTTAGCCCTATGGGCATGCATTAGAGTTAACTAAAGTGCTATTTTATTATGACAATAAACAAAAACATTTACTTTACGCATATTGTATGACATGGATGGTAAATCAATGAAGTGAGTTGTTAATGTTTCTATTTGAAAAGATGAGATCTTATATGGGAATTCCCAACCACGTTATATGAACAAATATTAATATGAATGTTTATAACAAAGATATCAAAGGATTATAATGGATAACTCAAACAAATCTTTAGCATAGTCATGTAATGCACAAATGAAAGAAGTGCATTACTAGAATCCATATTGGTGGTTATTTAGACTCCTTTTGGTTATTGAACAAATAAGAGACATGCAAGTCTGAAATATGAGCAATATGACACAAAACCCTTCACTAGAGATGGTGGGAGGATTAAGCATTCTATTTGAGCTTATACATATTTATGTATGAAGATCTTATGGAATAAATGCTAAAGGTGACAGTAATACTTCATTATATTAACTGATAATCTCAGTTAAAATGTGGGTTTGTATTTGGTGAAATACGAACATAAATCTCTTGATGTGTTCAGGAAGATTATAAATCAAGTGTAACTTTGATAAAGTATTACGAAACTTTGATATGATTGAATGTTGAGATGCTTTACATAAATAGTCTTAGGACCTTACAAAAAGGAATGTGATAACATATCACAAAGACAAATGCACCTGAACATGATGATGTGTCAGGATCAAGGAATTAGGAATTACATCATGATGAGTCATGATTTGATTGTCATAATAATATGTTCTTCTAACTTCCTCATATATTTATACTTTACACTAAAACAATGGACCATCAAAATGGTTTGAAAGACATCATATATGATATGAAATGGGAATGTCCCTATATGTCTTAAGGATAGAAACCTATATAAAGAAAGTAGTTTCTGGAAAAGATTTATCCACAAATCATGATATTTGAACATTATTATAAATCCCAAGCCTACAACAATGTGTTTGTTTCTAGAATAATGGAGTTTTAAAAGAATCAGTGGGAGAAAAACTAGAACTCAAAGAGTTTGAGATCAACAAAAGGTACAATGAGAACTAAGAGAACCACAAGTTGTTGTGGAATCCCAAGATCATCATGAAACACACAACCTCACAGTTCTAGCAGAACACATCTGAAATAGGAGAATTGTGAATCCAACAACTAAGATGAGTTGGTCATAAGATGATGAGCCAACAAATCAACTTGAAGCTATTGATAAACATAATCTGAGTAATGGATCAAAGCCATAATGGGGTCCATGTAAGATAACAAGGTATGACCTTGCCAATACTATCTAAAGGGGTAATTAATACCTGAAGGGTGAAGTAGGGTCTTGTTGCAAAGACCTACATGTGTTATGAACACAAGATAGATATTTTATGGATCTAGAAGTTAATATTGATGAACTTATATATGTTCCAACCATTGATGAATCAGTGACAACAATGGAGCTACTTGTTAGGCTACGAATATCAGATATCATACTATGACAGTTTCATCTTATAGTAAAGAGATAAGAAACATGCAATATATCGAGTTATAGAATAGTGTTTCTACCCAATGGATTAGAACTTGTGCAGTAGAATATGGTAGACATATTTAGATCACTAAGAATGAGATTCATGGGTGATTATCTCTAAGTGCAATAGGGAGTCAATTGGTAAAATATGTCCAGAGAGCCAATCATATGATGATTGACATGGCATATAACATAAAGGAATTGATTAATAATAATAACAAAGGAAAGCTTCCAATTCATTCTAATTCACTTAGTTATGAGATAATGAGGAAATATTATGAACATCTATAGAATGCTAATATAATGACATTTATCTTCAAGTACGTGACTTAAACAATGAGATCATATGAATGCTAAGAGAATGTAAATTCTTATTATGTCCCTAGTCGGTTGTTATTGTGGAGGGAAGATAGACACTAGTAACACATAAGACTAGAGTGTGAGTTGGTTGATGACAGAATCTCATTAGTCATGATATGGTTTATCAAATCAAGCAAACATATATATGTTATAGAATAGTGTACCAGACATACCCACCTTGAGAATAATACATGAAAAAATTATTGGTGGTCAAAGTCATTTCTCATATTGAAGGTGGTGATTGTGATTCTTAGACCTATAGTCACTACACTCATCACATGTCATTCAGTATACTTTGACATCATCAAACGTAACCCTAAAATAAAGATTGCAATAACAGTGATGATTAGGTAGCTGTGATACATGGGGACAGTCTATAAATGATGTTGATGGGATTTGTCCCTCCTACTAGAGTTTGATATCATGGCCACTTCATAAGTGAGACTGAGAAATGCATGCACATGCACATGCACATGTGAATCAATATATGATATTGAAGTCACAATATCTCATACGGTCTACTATTGGTTCAAGGAACACGGATTGACTGTTGTGAGGATGAAGATTCCTTACCTCAAGTTCATTCTAGATATCAGAGACAAAGGAATTATACAATCACTGGAACACCTTACATAGATTGTAGGTTGAAGTTGTTCTCCAACTTTCCATTCATTTGGGTAGCACTGATGTGTGATTAGATACCACTCTCTATTTGTGATGTCATAAGTTAATTATGGGCATTCATTGCCAACGTGATTTAGAACCTATAGGGTCACACACATAGAAACTCATCTAGAATAGGAGTTTTATCATGAATGATGATTATATGGTTACCAAAGTGTTTGGGTATTCAAATTCAAGAAACAAATCAGCTGACTGGACTGCCAACATATCGACTCAAGTGTTGAGACGGCCGTATGGAGTGTCAGGTTGACTAGAACTGAATTGGCTGAGTTATGCATGAATCAGAGCCCCAACCGATCGATTTACTAAGTGAACTGATCCACTCAGGTTGGCTAAGATGACCGGTTCACCTAGTGAACCAAACAGCTTAGCTGTGCCAACCAAAGGTTCTAGTAGTTTTCCTAAATTCATGAGAAAAGTTGATCGTTTCACTTGTTCAATTCTATTGGTACAAGAATTAATGTTTAGCATCAATTGGAGGCAACTTGCCAAATTCATATGGAATTACAAAACATGACAAAATGATAGATTCAAGTTGCGCACCAACTGGCTCACATATGAACCGACCGGTTTGGTTACCAATCGATCAGTTCATGATTCACATGCTGTAAAAATTCATGATCTTCTTATCCTTTCCACTCCAACATAGATCATAACCCAGACCCTAACCCCTCCTATAAATAGAAGGTGTCTGGAGGCTTCCCTTAACACAACTCAATTACCTTTGACAATTGTTTTCCTCTCTATTGTGTAACTAATAGAGACCGGACCGAATAAGTTCTACCCGCTAAAGGGAAAGATAGCAAGGGAGAAATAATTGTGGGAGAGCAAGTTGGTGATGAGTACATCAACGGGAGAGACAATTTTTTCTATCTATTTTATTAGAATGAAAAGAATTCTAGTTGGTCCATGTGGACTTATCTAGAAGTGAGGATGTTGTTGTCTGCCGCTAGGAGGACAACGCCATCCTGTAGTCCATGGTGAGGCTAGGAGTTGTTGCAGACATTCCAGTTTGTTGTCTACGTTGAAGACCAGGAGCTGCACAGACTCCATCCAAGAGCAACTAGAAGATAGTTGCACTGCAATGAGTTGTAGTCCCTGGACTTGCTCCAGGACCATGTATAAACTCGTTAAATCATATTTTCTATTTTATTGTAGTTGACGTGATCTTACTGTTATGAGAAATACAGATACATAATTTTTTTGTTTCTGCTGCCTTTTTTGTGTCTATATTTACCGACAAAAACAAATTGATGATGAGAAGAGAAGGGGAGGTGGTAGAAAAATTGTCAGACCTAGCTAGGAAGGAGAAGATTGGGAACGAAACAGTGAAGGGGAAAAGTCTGGCTCTTGTGGGTGCTCATAAGTTAACTATCAGCGTCGATTATTCTTCTAAAATCGACAATAAATAAGGGAATGAATTTTGCCTTACGAAGGATATTTAGTCATCAGTTATTTAAAAAAATTGAAGACATATGAGGGGATAAAAAATTTCACGGGGCTTGGTGCGGAACATGTCTTGTCGGATTTTGCACAGCCGATGTCGAATTTAAAATTTTTGGAGGCAAATTTTGTTTCAGTGAAAAATTGTGTTTCACTGGTGATTTTGGACGTCATTTGGTTTATTAACAACTAACATTAGAGAAAAGTGATACCCGTGTCTTTAGTAAATCAGTCGGTCTTCACATATAAGTGTCAGTTGTGTTTATACACTGACTTCATAGACTATTGGTGTCAATTTTTCTGCAACAACCAACGACATCAAATGTGACGTTATACGTTATTTCTGTACTAGTGTTGCCACCCGCTAGGAGGATGCTTCAACAACATTCATGGTGTTGTACGAGGAGGTTGTTGCTAATGACTTCTCGAGTGTTACTTGGATAAATGCTACTATAAGGTTTAGTCTCTAGACTTGCTCTAGGACTAGGTATATGCCTTGGAATCTTTTCTTCCCATTACGTACTTGTTGACGAAATTTGTTGTATAAGGGGAACATGGAAGTAAGTTTTTTTGTTTTCTCTACCATACTTGATGCCATATTTCCCAACTTACTTTTTTATTTTTGCTACCATACTTCTATATTATGTACCTACTTGAGATGATCATAAGACTTGCTATTTTTTGGCAAACACTCTATTTAGGGGCTCAAACTTCACCTCCAACATCTCAATTGATAGCATGATGAGCATAAATGATTTTTTGTCTTGTGGACTCCCTGGAGGGGATCTAGGATTGTGTTTTTGCCGCCAAGTCATGCAATACCTAAAGAGGCTGATTGCAGCTCAGAGGAAGGGGATGTATAAATATCAAGGAAGTGGGTTGCCATTTTTTGAAGCTTGCCCTTCTAGTCATCTAAGGGCACATTTGTTTTCTTGGATACAACTGCATTGGATTGAATATATAAATCCATCAAGGAAAAGCTTGTGTTTGATTAATTGTAGAAGGAAAAGGAAGGAATCCAGTGTCTCGTCATCATCTAGTAATTATATGATTACATTTTACAGTTCAAATTAGCGGGACGCCATGATGCAACAAACTAAGGGAGCGCTCAGTTGCTCGACCAACACGGTCTACCTACCAACAACTACTGCCATCTCAACCTGCTAGTCCCCACGTGTCAGGGAAGTGCAAGTTATCTCAACCTACTGGTTCCCACATGTGAGGAAAGTAAAAGTGCCTTCCATGTCAAACAAACATAAGATCTCATATTGTAGTATTCTCGAAACCCATCATCTAGCTGATGTAGGAAAGAGTTAATGCAATATTTTTTAAAATTATACAGAATTCCACAAATCAAACACGCCCTAAGTGTTGATATGTATCCCTGGAGTAACTATTTGGGTTTCTCCTTCCATGAATTCCTTCTATGATTAATTGGGCTGCTCCCTGAAGGGAGGAGGGAGACACATATAGCGTGCCTTGAGACGCTACTCGTATGGACAGAGCTCTAAAAGTTTGCACATATTTCCCATTTATTTTGTATTCCCTGAAGTGCTTTGATGTCAATACATGTAGTCCACCTTTATTAGGAATACTTACACTATTCCATGTCAATTAAGGTTTCAAAATAATAACAATTAGTTGTTTTAGTATCATAAAGAATGTCATGTAAATTTAAGCTTAATCTTTATAAATCCCCAATAAAATAGCCACCAAAATGTTATGTAATTGTTCTATTTGGATCTAGTGACATGTTACTTTTGCTTTAACTTTCTATCTCAATCTGAGATTTTACTCAGCATATTTAAGTATCGATTCCATTTGCGATTAGATATCAAACTTAGACTTTAGCACAATATAGGAAAAAATCGTCAGGGGACTGTACCATTTGTTTTTCTAACTTTGATGATCCTTGTTTATTCCTAGAGTGTATTTCTTCTTATGGAATTCTCATACAGACTGAACTATTTCCCCCTTTTCCATTAAGCACAGACTGAATGGATTGAAAGCATATATGCAATACAAGTACATATTTAGTGTAGCGCCAAGGCAATGTTTTTAACCACTAAATGATTTAGTCACTATAGATTAATTGGAGTGTTACTCCTATTAATTTGTAGTAGAATTTGTACTGCTATGCCCACTGCCAGAATTATGAACAATTATAATTAACAATCAATATGGGTTAATTAAGACTTGGCATAATTTCATATGATGTTGCTCTATTCACTGAATATTGTTCTCTTTTTGTTTGTTTAGATGGAGACTGCTAAGAAATCAGAATGACATTGTTGTCATACTTCAGGAAAGTATGAAATAAGATGGCTCTACAACCAATTGAATTTTCTTGCTACATCAAGTAAAGAATGAAGAAGTTGGACAATGCATGTGCAAAGGAACATACACTTCCCATGTAGGAGTACCTTCTGTTTGGTACCTTGGATGATGCCCAATTCCAGTCTGCAATGTTCAATTTTTGTTTAGATTTGCTCAGGTTTATACATCTGGGATCAACTCATTGTGGGTTTTTTTGAACTTTGGATTCAATACATGTTTGGGCTTTATGATTGTGTCGGCCTGTATTTCGGTCAAGGGTATGAATGTAAACAAATTAAACATAATGAGTATGTAACATATTACTTGTTATAAGAAATGAAATCATTCATTATCCATTTGTGATGTCCAGACGATGGCAAATTGTTTATAGCTTCTTGCTAAATCACTTGGAGTTTCCTATAGAAAATATTCTGCACGTGATTGTTCACTGGAATATGAAATTTTTGTCCATTGTTGTGTAGTACATGCACATATACGTACACACATGCTTGTACATAGCATGTGACATACTTGCTTTTTGATTCACTTTTGATTAAATAGGTGACATCAATCTGTGTGGTTCTTTTAATGTGGGTGACATGCTATTGTATCACGTATTTCCATGTTTTTCAATATGAAAACCACTAATATATGATGTTCATTCGAAAAGGTTACATTGCACATAGTCCACTCTAAATAGGTGGCATTCATATTTTCGGTAATGGTTAATCATGTCACCTTTTCGATAAAAGGTTACATACTTAAATATCACCTATACACCATTCTTTAGTAGTGGTTGTCTATTATGAGTACTCATCAAAATTGGACTACAGAGAGCATTTTAAAACAGCAGTAAGTAATCATCAGAAGATCTAATTGCATGCACCTTCTTATTAGATGATAGAAAATCAGTATACATTATACATACACTACCAGCCATAACCTTCACAGTAAGTGAAGAGATAGTTAAACACACAATTGACCAAAGGGAACCAACTAAAAATATAAATCAATGTACTATGTACAGGAAATGATGGTTGTAGTTATACAACAAATGTATTAAACTGACGTACTTGTGCACAGGAAAATCAAACTATATAGTTAGAAATAAAACTCTAAGTAGGAAATGAGATGTCAATGGCAAACAAATGAACATCTTTTAGAGACAATTGGCAGTCTTGTTCTCTCCTGATAATTGAAAAGCTATCAGCTCCTACAATCCCATCGATCCATACTACACTTAAAATTTGGAAAATAAGAAAGCTTTAATGCAATGAGGGGGTGACAACGGAAAGGGAGCGCTAACTAAAAGGATAAAAAATCAAGCATCGACAAACAACAACCTACTTACTTACCAGTTCACAACAATAGTTGAGAGTGTATAGCTTGAACACAAAGTTCTGCATCTTGAAGGCAACTAAAAGGATAAAAAATCAAGCATCAACTAACAATATCCTACTGACTTACCAGTTCACAATAGCAGTTGAGAGTGTACAACTTGAACACAAAGTTCTGCAGCTTGATTGCTCAGGGAACAACTCTGCCATCCCTGACTGTGAAGCTACTAGGCTTGTAGACAATTATAAATGCCAATGCACCTCTTAGTTGGAATCACTAAAGATCATGACTTGGACCTCAATCTACTGGGTTTGTTGACTTGGACCTAGAAGAAAGCTAGAGGGAGTGCTAATGGAAAGTATAAACAAATACAAACTTAATAATGACTAAAGATTGAAGTACTTGTTGATGTTGTAAGCATACATTTACATTACATATGCCACCTATAGATTGAAGCAAAAGGTGTCATAGTACGAGAAACAACATTGTGGTAGAAATAAAAAATATTTGCATACACCGATATCCTTGGTGAAGAAACAAGGCATGCCGATGCCGTATGAAATTCTGAAAGTTGAAAGAAGGTGCAAAAAACACTTACTCTAAGAATGATAGTCTAAAACACCTAAGACCATGCTCTATGAAGGTCTTTCTCCAACTACGATAGTCCTATTTTTCTAGATCCAAGCAATAATTAGAAATAGAAAGGCACACCAGGAGGTGTTCTTAGCAACCCAAAAGCACTTGAAAGTTTCTCATTATGCAACAAAAACAATTTTTTGGTGGCTTCATCATCAACAACATGCAATGCAGGGTATGGTGAATAGCCATCCTTTCTAATAGAATTCTCAATCTCATTCAAATTTTGGTATATTGAACTCAACTGTAGGTCAATCTTTTCACCATACTTGAGAGTTTGAATGACACTTCTAGGTTGAATAGAAATAATATAGTCTGAATTACCAGTGACCATGCTCTATGAAGGTCATAATCATGTCAACAATATAGAGAATAAGCATTTTTTACTGTCTAGCTACAACAGTTACAACAAGCTCTATATAGATCATAAGCTAGGCACATACTCAGGGTTAACAAATTGCAGTAGTAAATAAAGTTAATCGTGTGCTCAAAACACAATAAAAATTTCAGATAAGAAAATTGCTGGAAAAAAAATCAAAGATATCTAGATCTCTATTGAGAATCAAATCACTAATTTCCAATAACTAAGGAGAGCATGGATTTTGTTGTGGAGTGGATGATTGCAACATTGTTGAAGACCAGACCTACAAAACAAGACAAATAAATCAAGTTATAAGTGTGCAATGTCTGGCATATATGATTACTGTTGATCACAATTTAAGTAGAATCTGACGTACCGAATTACAAATAATTTCCTGACGGAGAGCATTTCTTATTTCTATGGAATTCTTATTTCCATTACTTTCTTCCTAGTGGTACATAAAAATGATATTTATATTTGGAGAAAAAAAATAAGTATAGGGTGTAAAGCTCATATTAGTGTAGTTATTCTTGAATTAGCTTCAGCAAGTTCTCTATTCTTAACCTCTAGTTCTTTGCTTGTATCATTAATATGTTGTTGAAGTTCTATAACAATACGATGTAGGACTTCTTTTGCCCTCTAGTTGTGCATATCTTTGTGTGATATTGTGCCACTAAAACCCCTTTCATAACCTCCACAGTGTTTCCCAATTACTTCATCCAAAAGTGACTGCAACTTCAATGGATCTCCTGTATTGTCAAGTCTGTGCTTTATGCATGCATCAATAACTTTTAGCTGATAGTCGTTAGTAAAATTGAAAAAAGTTAGTGGGGTTAAGAAAATGGTGTAGATTTAGCTAAAATAGTGTTCATTGCCACTTACAACTATGTCCTTAGTTTCCTTATCTTTGAAATTCAATTTCTTATCTAAATGGTCTGAGACATAGACCTGTAATGCTGAATGCTTGTTTTTTCTGAATGTTTGAGTACAAAATTAGAATATTTTTAATACTTACAGGGTATCTTGTAAGATAAAATCATAAATATAGATAAATTACTAGCATATGCTTACATGTTTATAGTGGTGGCTTGCAAAGAACACAGGTCCATGGGTATAGGTAGGCCTTACATTGTTCTGTATTTTCTTATTTGTAGTCGATAAATTCTGAAACAAATATTACTATTATGACATGTCACATTATATGAAGATATAATATATCACATATTTGCAACCAACTATTACCTTGGTCCTTTCTTCACCCCAATATTGCATCAATTTTGTCCATTTCTCAAGATTAATTCTTTCATCTTTGCAAGCCGAGGCTTGCACCTCTTGAGTCTTGTTATCATCATAATACTTGTGCTTTCGGTTGCATCTCCAAGTTCTCAACTCTTGTTACAATACTCTTTTACTAGCTCAATTGATGGCCAATTCAACAAATCAATCCCTATTTCAATTGATTAAGGGATCTACCAAGTGAACCCCTTCAGTTTTGAGGCTGGGTTGGACCAAACGGTCTTGAGACCGTTTGAGTCCAAATGGTCTTGAGACCATTTGACTAAAACACCATCCAGGGGAGCATGGGTCTTCCCATCTTCCATTACAAATTCAAAATCATCCTAACCCAATATAATTTTCAGTGTCACCAATACTTACAAAATTAACTTACATGCAATGCACATATGTTGAAATATAGTGTTTCATACCTTCAATTTTTGCGTCACGTTCTCAAAACTCCTTTGATGTTTTTGACCCCATCTTTTTTCTATAGGAAAATGCTCCATGTGTGTGGCATATAGACCCAACCATGTAGCTAGTTTCTGACGTTCATCTCCAATGGGCACTTCCAATTGACGATCTATAATGCATACCCATTTTTCTCCATCTTTGGTGGCAACTGCTTTGCAAGTCGTGCATCTTCTTGTATTCCTCTTATCTTTATTAGAAATTGTAAACATAAATTAACACTCATGAATATTACACTAAAAGATCATATGACATGCATTACCTTTTTCACATCTTGAGCCTTCTAGAATTTGTTCATTTATTTCCACATTATCTTCTGTGTGCATCTCATCTTCATAATGATCATTTTCTATCACAAGGAAGAATTTTTAGATTAGTAGAGATACTATATATTGTGTGTGTTGTTTTTGGATCCTAGTCCCATGAAAGTGTGTGTTGCGGTACTGAAATACTCAGTGGTTACGTGAT
Organism: Alisma plantago-aquatica; assembly: GCA_963693085.1. Lineage (NCBI taxonomy): Eukaryota > Viridiplantae > Streptophyta > Magnoliopsida > Alismatales > Alismataceae > Alisma > Alisma plantago-aquatica. Next base: position 969,672,773 of record OY856411.1, on the reverse strand, counting down.
AGATAATCATCTCAAGTTCCATCAAAATGTAACTCATCAACATTATCCCTGTCTCCTTCTACACTAATATCAATGAATAGTTAATGGATTATGAAGAACTATTATAGTACTTATAACAATATAATTGAAGGAATCACCTGGAATAAAGGATTTTGATTGTCCTTGATTGTGTGGGTCATCCTCACATGAAGTTCCATCAACTTGGAAGTCATCAATATTTTCTCCATTCCCTTCTATAGTAATGTCTACAAACAATTAATGGGTTATGGAGAATGATTATTGTAGTTATAACTATATAACTAAAGTGATTTACCTGGAACAGTGGTATCTGAAGTTCCTTGTACGTGTTGGTCATCCTCAACATCTTAATAGATTGAATATCATAATCATATGTGTTAAAAGAAACTAGTATTGTAGATATTATGTATATATAGACACATAACTTATCTAAATTTTCCGATTGGTTATATTCACTCGAATGTGATCTATCCTCATCACTCATGTCAAAATCTAGGGGTGACCCACACATTTCTCCATACCTTTCAGTATCTTCTAGTGGAACAGATATCCGCTTGTTGCATCTCACATTCCTTATGGCATAGTCACGTTTTACTATTCTTTTTGTAAAATAAAAATAGTAATTATATGCTTACCTAAGAGTGCTATCCTAAGAGATGCATTGTGATTTGATTCACTAAAATTACAGTGAGCATACTTACACTTCAAATTTAGACGCATGTTTTTTTTGAACTACTTGATTCACCTTTACTGCTCGTAGACTTGCCTAAATGAATTTAATCATTGCAAACTTATAAGAAATGGTGTCAACAAAGATAATGTGTAATTATGATGTATTATATTAGTAAAGTACGACATACCCCAATTTTGAGGTTTCTTAAATGCATTGCCAATTGGAATGCCTTCTTCTAAATAGTCAATTTTGCTGCCCTCTTTGTTGCTGATAGACCTATGAAAGATAGGATGTAAGATTAGGAGTGAGGAGTATATACGCAGGAAATTAAATTCACTTGAACTTACTTGACATTATCTCACTCAAGCGTTCCTCAACTAGATCACTCTAGATGGGCACATACTTCCCGTTGGCAATTGCATTTGCATTTAAACTATCTCTCACTATGAGAAAATATTAACAATTAAAAATATACCCATGACTATTTCAATAAAAAATTAAATCACATGTATTAGTGTATTACCTTCTTTGACTCTTGGTTCACATTGAATTTCTTCATTTATTCTCACATGTTCATCTAGGTGCATGTCATTTTCAAGAGTAGCCTTTCCCTTTGAACTTGGATGCACATTTTTCTTGAATCTATTTGATTCACCTTTTCCATTGGTAGATTTACCTAAAAAATTCAATCATATCAACATTAGCAAGAAAAAATATAGTAAATGGATTATGGTATATGCATACCAAAATTTTTGGCTTTTTTAAATGCATCGGCAATTGGAATGTGTCCATCTGAAATATATGAGTGTGTTGGTCTTTTTGTTGTTGATGCATCTAAAAAATATATAATACAAGATTAAGCCTAATTAATTTATATGAACGTTATTAAATTTCTTCATGTTAACTTCTTACTCAAACGCTCCGTAATTGGCTTCTGAAGGCTAGGCACAAACTTTCCTTTTACAGCTGTAGTGAAATTTGTAATGTGACTCACCGTTAGAAATAGGGAATGTAATCCATAAAGATTAGTAATTCATTGGAAGCAAAATATTATTGTTGAAGAAAAAATTAATATTGACCTGACTTTGATGCATTATAAACCATATTTTGAGCTGATTTACCAATTTGATCTGAGTGATTAGACACTGAAAAATATGGATGCACACTCTAAAACGAGCAACTATCTTCAAAAGCTATTACTTATATATTGGAATCACGATTATACATGAGATTGATTTGGCACTGGATTCGGATGGTGCTCTCCTCTTACTTCCCTTTTGTTCTAAAACTAACACAAATAATGAAATTGATGACTAAATTTCTTATAGAAATATAAGTGTTTGCAATCAACTAAAATGAAATTTCACATACTTGATTTTGTTGATGCAATATTGTTGTCCTGAATTTCCATGTCAATGATTTGATTAACGGATTTGAACATACATTTAGGTGGCATGACTTTGTAAAAATTTAGATCATATTAATCCCTAATTAATGTTTAATATGAAATATTCAAGAATCCTATAAAAAGAAATCAAAACTATTATCCAAAATATTCTATAAAATATACCTCTACTCTCCTCCTCATTTTAAGATGTGAAATTTCTCTGATTACACTTTTTGGAACTTCTACAGATCGGATATGCCACACTTAGTGCATCTGAATTCATGGATATAAGTCATCTCACAACTTATCGAAGGCTCATAACATCTACCAAATTGTTCATCATTTTTTTCAATAGTGAGATCATGATTGACATAAAGATTTTTAGGTTTCCAGTGACATACAGTACTCCAATGTCCTTCTACATGATCAGATGAGTAAAAGACTTGTTCATCTTGTTCTGGATAAATCAATGGTTCATCTTCAAAGCTCCACTTACTAGTGTTAACATGTGCAATATTAAGATCATCTATTGAAACCCTTACTCATCAACACTAAACCAGGAGCATTTAAAAATAAAATAAGGATTCATTCCATGGTAGTGAATCCCTAAGATGTCATTTAAAACTCAATAATAGACTTCTCCGTCTGGGCCTGTTGTGGCAATACCACTATTCTATGTTACTTGGTATTTATCAACATCTTGACATTTAAATTTGTATTCAATCACAAAATAGTCTTTATAAGAATATATCCCTATCTTAGGTCCTTGAGACAAATATTTGATAGGTTTGGCAAGTTCATTGAATTCTTGTAAGGAAGAAACCTAGGAAGAACATGCATATGAATCAAACTAAAAAATAGAGTAATTAACTATGTTAAATCAGATAATGAGTATTGTCTTACATAAGGTGATGCAATTGTAAGGTGAAATCATCCCAACTAGGGTGTTGGCATATCAATACATCCTTATGCTTCTTGTATTAATATATGTTATTCAATATTTGTTAGATAATTTTCATCAGTATATCAAAATTAATTACTTGATACTTACTTCACATAAGGTTGAACTTCCTTAGTATTAAGCAATATGAAACGTACAACTTGATGTAGTTATTCGACGGGTATACTCACTAAAGAACGAGAACCAAGTGGACCATCATGGTACCTTATAGGTCAATGTAGCTTGGTTTCCACATCATGTAGATATCTATCATAGAATATGATTGTTTCCTCCATTAAGTACCCTTCAGCAATAGAACCTTCTGGTCTACTCTTATTACGAATATAATTCTTTAGTGTGTAGAGATATCTCTAAATGGGATACATACATCTAAATTGAACTGGTCTAGCAAGTTTTTCTTCAGTTGCTAGATGCACAGCTAAATGTACGATGACATCATAGAATGCATGAGGGAAAATCCTTCCCAAATTGCACATTATCATGGGAAATTTGTGTTCCAGCTCTTCCATCTGTTCAACTATAATGACCCTTGCACTTAGTTGTGTGAAAAAACATAGAATTCTGTCAGAACTTTTCTGACAGGATTTGCTAATGTCTTCATCATAGCTATTAGAAGGAGATGTTGTAGCAATACATGGTGATCATGACTCTTCATACCCATTAACTTCCTTTCTTGTAGTTGAACCATACGGGAGAAGTTTGATGAAAATCCTTCTAGTAGTTTAATGTCCTTTAATACAGACAGAAAGTTTTCCTTTTCTTCATTTGTCATGCTATATATTGCATGAGGAAGCTTCCTAGCATTATTTGATTTTAAAACTCTAGGCCACATTGATTTACTTATTCGTAAGTGTTGTAAATCCAGTCAAGCTTTGATGTTGTCCTTGCTTTTTCCATCTTTTTGAAGTAGCCATGCCAGAATACTTTCACTTACATTTTTTTCTATGTGCATAACGTCTAAATTGTGTCAAACCAATAATGAGCTTCAATTAGGAAGCATAAAAAATATACTTTTATTTTTCCACCCCTCAATTAATTCATGTTGGACCCATAAATTATTTTTAGAAATCTTTCCAAATACAACATTTCATAATCTTCCCACAGATGTTCAATTTGTTTCCCATCCAAAGGTTGAGGTGTGGGTTCTATTTCCTCATTTCCATTGAAGTTTTTTTTATCAACACACCATGGGTGGTTAATTGGTAGAAAACGACGATGCCTTAGATAGACACATTTTTGACTATATGGAAGGTAGATAGAACCATGGTCAACATGGCAATAAGGACATGCCTTGTAGCCTTTTGTATCCCAACCAGACAACATACTCTATGCAGGAAAGTCACTAATGGTCCATAGCAGTATTGCTCTCATGATAAATACCTCACCAACATTAGAATCAAAAGTGTTCACTCCAATCCACAACATCTTCATCTCATCAATCAATGGTTGGAGGTAAACATCAATATCATTTCTATGTGATTTTGGTCCATCAATAAGAAGTGCATCATTAAGAAAGATTGATGTATAGTAATCCAGGGAGGAAGATTGTAACAAATTAAGATGACGGGCCAAATACTTCTACTGATCCCCATTGCTATATTGAAAGGGCTAAATCCATCTGTATCTAGGTCGTGTCGTACATTTCGTGGCTCAATACTGAATGATGGATGGTTAGTATCAAAATCTTTCCATTCCTCAAAATCTCTTGAATGTTCCATTTCACCCACCGCATCAGTCGTACTTGTGGAATGCCAAATCATCCAAGGAGACGTCTTCATTGAATTGAATAATCTTTTCAATCTAGGAATCAAAGGAAAGTGATAAAGAACTTTCCATGGTCTCTATGTCTTGATCTTTATTCTTCTTCCCTGGTATGAATCAATCCACCTTGAGGTAGAACACCTTAGACATTTGTTTAAATTCAAGTATTCACCTCTATAAAGTATACAATCATTAGGGCATGCATGGATGATCTGTTAATCCAATCCCAGAGAAGACATAAGTTTTCTACATTCATACCAATTTGTTGGCAACTTGTGTCCCTTAGGCAAAACTTTCGATAGAAGGTCCAAATATCCAGACATCGCTGGGTTGCTTATTCAATTCAAGCATTTGTCCCTAAATAAATGAACAACAAAGGAACGCTTTGAGAAGTTATCACAACCTGGATATACTGCTCACAAGCATCTTTCAATAGTTCCTCAAATTTATTATCATCATGCATAGGAATTCCATTATCACTACCACCATCGCCATGATGAGAATTTTCACTACCACTACAATTGAGGGTTGTGTTCATTTCTACGTCATCATAACATGCATCATTTATTAAACCCTCAATATCGTCAAAAGAGTTAGGGACATGTTGATTGATTATATGGTCTTGATTATCACTATGAAATGATATACCCAATTAGTTTAGGTTGATAGGAATCCATCTTTAATAACGTGCCATGTAACTGTCTCCCTGAAATAAATAAAAATTCTCACATTTCACACATCGACACTTGACCCAATTTGATTCCTAAATGCTAAATCCAAAAATGAACTAAATCCTTGCATGAATGCCTCTTGGCACCGTTCATGTTTAGATCTTCCTCTTCTCATCCAACTTGTATCCATGACTTCCTGAAAAATGTAGTTTCCTTAAATAGTAGTAACGCCTAGAAACTTTAATATATAAATTTTCTATATGTATATATGAGAAAAATGTAATATATCAACAACGCCAAAAATCAGATAGGCTCTCACATAGGAGGCCCTTGGGATGAAAGGAGTGCCAAGTTATAATTGTTACGAGTTTAGTTATCAAGGTGTCCGCCTAGGCTTAAGGCAGGCCACCTCAAACTGGGCGTCGAGCCTCCTAGGTGACCTAAATGGCCGCCTAAGGTCTTTTAGCTCCAAATTAAGCCACTTTAAGGATAATATAACATGAATTAGGTGTGTATTTGTTTAAGTTAGTTTTTTTATGGTTAAACTATGTGTAATTTATCCCAAATAAGGTCAAATTAGGGTAAATTAGGTCTGATTTGAGGGATAAGCATGTCTGGTTTGAGGGGAATAAGTCTAATTTAGCGGAATTAGGTCTAATTTGGCCATGTAAGGCCTTAATTAGATCAATATAGGTAAATTAAGACTTGTTCAGTTTGATTGGGTCATATTATAATTAATTCAACTTGATTTGAGGCCAAATTATGCCAAACTTAAGCAAATTATGTCAGTTTTGGACCTTGTCGGGTCAAACTTTTGCAAATTGGGTATAATTTGGAGGAAATATGTATGGTTTGAGGGGGTTGGATCTAATTAGGATAAATTGTGGCTCGTTTAAGTTAATATAGGATATATTAAGGGGAAGTGAGGTCTGATTAGGTCATGCAATACATAAAGTGGGTCATGTAATACATAAAGTAGGTTGCACTTGGCACATATATCCTAATATCTAGAAAAATAGATTGACTTTATTAATAGGTTGCACTTGGCACATCTATCCTAATGATGGGCCTAAAACATGTCCCATTGAGTTTAGAAAAACTAACATTATCCCACCCAAGTCAGTCGGTTGTGTTTCCTTCTATGATCCTTTCCCCTTCCCCCTTCCTCCTCCCCCCTCCTCCTCATCCTCCTACTAGTGTAATATGCACCACTCATCTTCATTATCCTGAATAGCAAACACGATTCATGAGTGTATAGGGATGTTACTGAACAACAATTCTCTCAAGTCTGATTTCTTGAACCTTGTATGCTTTTTATCAATTACCTTGATTTGACCACTTGAATTCGCTTTTTGACAACCATCAAGTTGTTGGGAGGGTGGCATACTAAAATAAATTCACGACATCTGATTTTAAACTATGATCATGTTATATGAGTTGATTTGTACCAAACTAGGTTGAACTACAAGGTCCGGTGGAGTTATGTCCTCAAAAGGGAGACTCATTTGGGTTAATTGATTGGTATGTACACTATATATATATATATATATATATATAGAGAGAGAGAGAGAGAGAGAGTCAGGCTAGAATACACTCGAGTGTACGAATCGCACAAATACACTCAAGTGTGTTTGCATATCAAGACTATTTTTTGCAAAATATAAACCATTGATCTTCACCATCATACTATAATTAGACTACATACAAATTTTGAGCCCATTTGGATGAGTGTAAGTCATTCATCCAAGGGCAACAAAATCGACGCGCGAAACTAATTTGAAATGCATAATTTTTGTGATCTTCATAACATGAGCTATACATATCCAAATGTGCTCAAATTTAGCGTATGAGTTGTTCACAAGATGTTTAAGAAGATCAACAGATTAGATTTTCAAAAAAAAATATTGCATCATAAAAAACTACTTGAGTGTATTCCGCTCCAGATACACTCGAGTGTATTCTAGCCTAACTATATATATATATATATATATATATATATATATATATATATATATATATATATATATATATATAAGAAGACCAATGTAGGTCATCAAACCTATGACCTTCCATTTGATGATCTTAGTAGCTTAATTAGTAAGGGAAATAAATGTCATCGAAGTAACATGTTTGTTTCTGGTTAAACTCTAGTAATGAAGAATATATATTAATTAGAAAACTTTGACAAATTAGGTATAATTTGGGGGAAATATGTCTGGTCTGAGGAGGTTGGGCCTGGTTTAGATAAATTGTGTACTGTTTAAGTCAATATAGGATATATTATGGGAAATGAGGTCTGGTTGGGTCAGTGGAGTTATGTCCCCAAAGGGAGCCTTGGTTGGGTTAAATTAATTGGTATGTACATTGTACCAGGTAGATATTGTGAATGGTCAGTATGGTTATTTTTTCTTCATATTAGGATTCCATTTGGGTTCATATGCCTACCCTAGGATATGTGTTTCATACACATGGTGTATGTTCATATCTTGGGACGTGGCACAACCATCATGGCATGTAGAAAGCATGTTGTTCAATTCAATCCAGCACATCCTATGGGCATAGTAGTAACTCCTTGCACATACATCGGACATTATTGTTGAAATGTAAACTTTTTTTTCTAAAATAGAGAGCATTGGATTAATTTCCTATAAATTAGTTATTAGAAAGGTCGATTTTATGTTGCACCTGGAACATATATCCCAATATCCAGAATAAAAGATTGACATTTATTAACAAATTTATATATTAATGAAAAATCACTTGAAACCTTTCCACATTTCTTATTTGATTGATACTAATTCATCCCCTTGATCATCCATTAAATGATTTTACCCCCTTAGATACTACCATAATGGATGTCCTTATTTGACCCCTTTGCATACAATCTCTCTTTCTTCCCTAGTTTTTCTTGTTGAAGTTTGGGTTATTATCCTTCTCCCACCTCCCCAACCACTAGGAGCTCAACCTAGTAAATTGCTTGGCCTTGGTATCCCTCCTGGGTGGTAAGCAGGCCTAATAATGGGCTCAAAATGTGTCACATTTAGTTTAGAAAACCTAACATTACCCCACCTGGGTCATTCTATTATGTTTCCTTCTCTGATCCTTTCTCCCTTCCTCCTTATCCTCCTACTAGTGTAATATATGAGAAAAATGTAAAATAGAAACAACACCAACAAACACCTAGGCTCTCACCTAGGCGGGCCTTAGAATGAAAGGAGATTCTAGACAAGTATGTTGAATGTTTCAAAATTAGCCTTTAACAGATTAAAATTGGGAAAATTCTGTCTCATTGGTACAAGACATGTTTCGGTAATATTAGTTGTGATTTATGCCAAGTTCTAATTGTTACAAGTTGGATTAAAAGCATACCTACTCTAGCCTAGTCGGGATAAAAATAGGTCTGATTAGATCCAAACACACCTATATTTGAATTAACCCTAAAATGAAATATATGACTCCTCACATTTCACACTTGGACACCTAGCCTTAATATTATTTCTAAATCCTAAATGATGGTCTTGACCCAATTTAACCAAATATGACCCAAAATGATCAAAAGTATATCAATACTACTGGAATGAAGGACTGATTCGATAATGTTATGCAAAACTAGTTCTGATTTGGACCTTATCAGGTCAAACTTTGGCAAATTGGGTACAATTTAGGGAAAATATGTCTAGTTTCTTATTTGATTGATACGTAATTTATCCCCTCAATCATCCATTACATTATTTTACCCCCTTAGCTACTACCTCAATGGATGTCCTTCCTTGAGCCCTTTGCAAACAATATTTCTTCCTTAATTGCTCTTGCAATGTTTGGGCTATTATCCTTCGCAAACAATATTTTTTTCCTTAAATTGTGTACCATTTAAATCAATGTTGGATATATTAGGGGACATGAGGTCTGATGGGTCATGTGATACATAAAGTGGGTCTGATTTATAGGAAAAAAATAGATCAAATTTGGGGAATTCGGTCTCATTGGTACAAGACATGTATCAGTTTTGACAATTGTGATTTAGGCCAAGTAAAATTTGTTACAAGTTGGATATGAACATCACAAATACATGTTATTGTTGTTGGGAGTACGGCATAGTAAAATGAATTCATGATGTGGCTTGTACCTTGATTTGGGTCTATGATCATGATATATGAGTTGACTCGTACGGAATTAGGCTGAACTTCAAGGTCAGTGGAGTTATGTCCTCAAAAGGGAGCCTAAGTTGAGTTAAATTAATTGGTATGTACATTGTACCAAATAGATATTGTGAATGACAGATAAGTGAGGTAACTCTTTCTTCATAGTAGAATGCCATTTGGGTTATATGCCTACCCTAGGATCGTGTTTCAAATAAATGGTGTAAGTTCCTATCTTGGGACATGTCACTGCCATCCTGGCATGTAGCAAGCATGTTGGTCAATTCAATCCTACAAGTCCTATGGACATACTAGTAACTCCTTAGACATACATCAGACATTATCATTGAAATGTAAACTTAAATTTCTAAAATAGAGAGCATTAGGTTTCATAAAACTTAATTATCAGCAAGTCCATTGTAGGTTGCACTTGGTACATCTATCCTAATATCTAGAAAAATAGATTGACTTTTATTAATAGGTTGCACTTGGCACAGCTATCCTAATGATGGGCCTAAAACGTGTCACATTTAGTTTAGAAAACTTAACATTTCCCCACCCAAATCAGTCTGTTGTGTTTCCTTCTGTGATCCTTTCCCCTTTCACAAGGGTAATTAATTATGACACCTTCAAGTTATCATACACGAAAAGATGGATATAAACACAGACATATGTTTTGAACTTATTGTCTTGTAATTACTCCTTAAAATAAAAATATAATTATCTATTAAACCAAAACTTAATATTCTATATTATAAATTAAAGAGAGAGAAATGGACCATCTTTGATTGAAAATAACTATCTAAATTAAATACAAATTCAGCAAACTATAAAAATAATAGAAAGAGTGCTTATTCAGATAAGGAAAGTGGTGTAGACAAAAAAATTTCATATTAAATTAAGAAATACATTTATAATATGATTATAGTAAATAGGTCTTCTAGATTAATTAAAATGAGATATATAGAGCATCCACCAAATTTTAATATTTTTTTCCTTTGTAGTAAGTCATAAACATATTTAATCTTAACTACATACAAATATCTTAATATAAAATATAACATCTTTAAATATTGCAAATTCACTGATCTTTTTGCATTGCATTAGGAGAAATATGTCATGATTCTTTCCATATATTTCTTTTAAAATTCTTCTAATGAAATTAATTTTAAAAAATTATACTAGAGTTCTCAATAAGTTCATTCAGAATGACTTACGGATTGCATAAATAATTGGAGCCTGGACAACAAGGAACGACATTATATTGGGAACTCTTGAATATAGGACTAAGTGATGTTGAGTTATAAATAATATCACAACAAGAAATGCCTCGTGCGACCTTGTTTTTAAGATTTATAGACTTTATTGTGTTAGACATTATAAATTTTAGTTTTTATCATTTTAAGCCTAAAAATTACAATATCTCAAATAATGAAATAGTGCTTAAATATTTCGTATACACATCTTTTTGTTGCGCATGACATCAATACCCTCCAGCATCCAAGGAGGATAATACTCAGAATTTAATTCAAGAAGTAATTCATAATAATAGTTTTAAATCATTTTGTATGAAAATTTAAAGTCCAATACATTGTCAATCATGCCATAATAAAGAGGTGCTTTCTCCCTCTCAACCCCAATTACCATATAGAATATTCAATACATATTAATTAATGCACAAAATAATAAATAATGGCAGTTCCAAATCACCACACAAAGGATCAAAATTATGTTGGACAAAAAATATAGGATCAACGAGTCAATCATACAATAAAGAGAGGGAATGAGCCATCTCTCATAGAAAATAAAATATCTAAAGAAAGAGAAGTTTATCAAACTATGAAAAATAATGAAAAGAGAGTTTTAAAAAAATGAGTTACAGAAGGGGGTGACCCCCCTGCCGCGCATTTAAACCACCCAAACCCCGGGATGAGTGGCGGGAGGTAAATCATTGTTGGTCCTAGGGATCAAATTCGGGTCGCTTCATTGGCAGCCCATCATATGATCCACGGGGCCAACTCCGCCCGGTTGAAAAAAACAAGGTGTACACTAAATAAATTCATATGTAATATTTGAATCAAACTAGAATATCATTATAATAGATGCCAATTTTTTTTAAACTTAAAATAAGAAAGATACATCCTTCTTATTTTGACATTTATTCTTACTAATATGTCCTGATGTATTTAAACTCAACTACATATGAGTGTATAAGTAAAGAATAATGTCATCTTTACGTATTGTGGATTAACTCATCTTTCTAATTGTATGAGCAAAATGTTGTTAGGCTTCTCACCATTTTTTTTCAAAGATTTATTCAGTCACAAGCCTAGCACATGTAAGTTAATGGAATTTAAGTTTTAAAGTTTAAAACACGGTTCTCAGAAAATGAATCCCATATAATTCATAAATTATGTCAACGTCTAAATAACAAGCAGTTATGGTATATCGTGAAAAGTAATGTGACCGAGTGGACTATCCAATTTCTCTTGCTCATCAATGAATTTTCTTGGAACCTTTTTCATCATATTAATATTTTTTGATAAAACTACGAGTCTTAAGATCCCATCGATAGAAAATATGAAACTTGCATACCACGATCACATCATTTATATCCTGATTTTATTTTATTAATTTTGGTTCTATCCATACTTTTCCACGTTTAGCTTCGGTGTTTGTTTTCAGATTTTACATCGTGTTGCCAATCGAATATCAGAAGTGTCTATGTGCTTGTTTTTCACGTGTCTGTGTGTTTGATTTTCTAGCAGTTGTGATAGCCCTCTTTGCACACAGTTTAGATTTTTTTCTTCCAAGGCGGCTGACATCCCTGTGTGCTTATTTTTTCAATAGTTAAAGTACATGCTTGGCACAAATTTAAGATCTTTTTTTTTCTTTTTCATTTCTAATTTATCCAATAGTTGTCAACTATTTTGTTATTTTAATTGTTTATTAAGAAGTAGAAGGCTGAGGGGGCATTATTTGATGATCAATTGTTTGTGTCAGGGCCTTAAATGTGGCGTACAACCATATATATCATATAAAATTTTTGTTATTATTTTTTTAAATTACAATTTGGTCCCTATTTTTGTACACTATCCTTTGATCTTTTCTTTTTAAAAATTATATTGTATAATGAGACTCATGAATATTATATAAAAAAATTCGTTGGGGTTGAATAAATTTTCACCATTATTTTTAGAATTAAAAACTAGTACGCGTGTATACACTACGCTTTTGTCTTTGCTTTTTAAAAGTTTATATTGTATAAACTATAAAAAGGCTCATTGACACTATATAAGAAGCCTAGGAGGACGTTGAATGAAATTTTTTCCATTATTTTTGAAAGTTACAAATAGGTACATGTATGTGTACAATAAACTTTTGTCTTTTTTTTTTTAAGTAGACTCATCCATACTATATAAGAAAGCCTACATAGGGTGTTGAATGTAATTTTTTTCATTATTTTTTATAATTACAAACAAGTTCTTGTGTATGTACACTACACTTTTGTCTATATAGGCTCCTATTGGTTTGGTGTAAATCATGACTTCTGTGGAACTCATTTTTGGGAAGTTAACTTCCACTCACTTCTATGTGGAAATAATTAAAAATATTATTAATTTTTATTGTATAATATAAATAAGTGAGGATGGCAAAGACAAAAAAAAAATCATATGCGTAAAAAATCATAATATTCTTAAATCATAATAATCACAACAAGTGGTTATAGTGCAGATGTTGCTGTTTTAAAAATATTTTATTATGGCACAATTAAAATCATAATAAAAATGTTATGATCAAAATCACATCACAATATTTTTATTTCACTTTATGTATACAAAGTATTGTAATAATATATGTATTGTATGTGCTTGTAAATATAGATTTTGGTTCATTATTGTTTATCGCAATATTGAATATTAACTTTGATATTATTTATGTAGGGACCTTTTACTTAATTATTCCTGCATTGTTACAATGATATATCATTTTTCACATCATATTGTTTAAACATGAAGAATAAAAATATATTAAATAATCCACATTATTTTCACATTATGCGGTGTGTTACTTTTTCATGATGTTTGTATTTTTTGTTTTGTAGGTCGTACTGATAATGGCGGTTATAATGTAAAATATTTTACATAGTGTGATTATAGTGTATGATATTTTGTCATATTATGTTGTGATTTTAGCAATGAACTATATCCATAGTGCTAATACTTCTAGTCATAAATATTTACATGTGTCACTTATAATGAATGATGAATATAATTGTATAAGAAATGTTGTTAGTTGTCCCAGATCTCACTTTCCTCTCTTTTTAAAAGGGAACTCAGGAACTGTGTTTTATATGCAAGTCTATAACTCACCGGAAGTCATAAAACTCAAGTTCCAACACGTACTTTAAACCAATCATGAAAAAATGCTGAAGGAACTCCAGCTCATAAGTTTTCCAAAACAGTTACGACAAACCAATAGGAGACATATTGTATAAGATGACTCATCTATAATATACAAAAAAGTACATGGATGGAATGAATGCAATTATCTTCACTATTTTTTCAAAATCACAAACCAATCACTGGGTGTAAACCATACTTTTATATTTTCTTTTCAAAAGTTTATATCATATAAGGAGACTTGTCTATACTCTATAAGAACGCCAACAGAGGAGACCGAAGGTATTTTTTTTTTTATTTTTTTGGAATTAAAAATCGGTCCGTATATGTGCACACTACACTTTTTTTTTCAAAATTTTATATTGTGTAAGGATAATCATTTCAAAATATAAGGTAAGTGACGTGTCTGTGTGTTTTCTTTTCACGTGCCTTTCTGTGTACTTACTTTTCTAGAAGCTAGGGTGCCTTCTTTGCATGCAAGAGTAGAGTTTTTTTGGCTGATGACATGCCTATGTGCTTGCTTTTCCAACATCCAGAGTGCCTTTTTGACACACAGTACAGATTTATTTCTTTTTACATTTCTACTTTGTGTATTAGTTGTCACCAATTTTATTATTCTTGATTGTTTATTAAGAAATAATAAGCTAAGAAGGTATTATTTGACGAGCAATTGTGTGTGTCATGGTCTTAAATGTGATCTATCCCCATATATATTATATAATTTTTTTTTAAAGTACAAATCAGTCTCTATTTTTGCACACTACCCTTTTATCTTTTTTCTTTTTAAAATTTATATAGCATAATGAGAGCCATCAATACTATATAAGAAAGTTTGCTAGCTGTGAAATTTTTTCCAATATGTTTTGGAATTACAAAATGGTATGTGTGTACACTACATTTTTGTATTTTGTTTTTAAAATTCAATTCAATATAAGGAGGCTCATAGACAGTATAAAAAAAACTTGGAGGAGATTGAAAGAAATTTTCTCTATTACTTTTTGGAGTTACAAATAGGTACATGTATGTGTACACTACACATTTTTATTCTTTTTAAAATTTTATATTATGTAAGGAGACTCATCTATACTATATAAGAAAATATGCAGATGGTGTTGAATCGGATTTTCTCCATTATTTTTTGTAATTACAAATAAGTTCTTGTGTGTATACACTACACTTCTATCTTTTCTTTTTAGAGTTATATATTATATCAGATGACACATCTGTACTATACAAAAAAGCACATAGATGGACTGAATGCAATTCTCCATTTTTTTCAAAATTACAAACCAATCTTTGGGTGTCTACACTACATGTTTGTCATTTCTTTTTAGAAGTTTATATTCTATAAGGAGACTCATCTATAATATATAAGAAAGCTCATAAAAGGGGTTGAATGCAATTTTTCCATCATTTTTTGGAATTACAAACTGATCCTTATGTATGTACTTTTGTCTTTTGTTTTTAAAATTTTATATCGTGTAAGGAGACTGATCTATACTATATGAGAAATTCAGTATAGGGGACTGTGAATGAAAATTTCTTAAATATTTTTAAATTATGATTCGGTCCCTCTTTTAGTGGGTAGTATGTATCTTATTGTGAAAAGCTTATCAAACAAATTTGGTATAGCAAATAAGAATAGATATCGACTAACTCATTTTTCCATAATAACTAAAAGGTCCCATATTATATTGATTCAATTGTGTTCTTATCTTTATCATTATACCTATAAATAAAGGTAGATGATGTGTCTATGTGTTTATTTTTCACTTGTTTATGCATTTTCTTTTCCAACTAGGTGACTTGCATGCATATTTGCTTTTCACGTTCTTGTATGCTTTCTTTTCTGACAGGTATTTTTCCTACGATATTTCTAATAAGGAAACTGACATGTGTGTGTACTTACTTTTCCGACAGCTAGAGTGTCTTCTTAATACACAATTCATATTTTTAACTTTTTACATTTCTAATCTATGTAATAATTGTGACCTATTTCATTATTTAAATTTTTTTTTAGGAAATAGTAGGCTAGGAGATATTATTTGACAGATAATTGTATGTGCCACATCTTAAATGTTATGAGCCACTATATATACTATAGAATAAATTTTTATTACAAATCGGTCCTTGTGTCTGTACACTGTACTTTTATGTTTTCTTTTGAAAATTTTCTATTGAAGACTCATCTATATCTGTACTATATAAGAAAGCATGCAGAGAGCATTGAATGCAATTTTTTCCATTATTTTATGTAATTACAAACAAATCTATGTGTGTAAACTAAATTTTTGTCTTTTCTTTTTAAAATGATATATTTATGAGATGACTTATCTATATTATACAAAAAAGCATGCGGGTGGGAAGAATGTAATTCTCTCAAATTGTTTTTTCAAAATTACAAACCAGTCCTTATGTGTGTACACTAAACTTTTGTGTTTTCTTTTCAGAAGTTTTAATCATATAGGAGACTCATATATACTATAAAAAAATCCATGGAGGAGGCTGAATGCAATTTTTTCTTTTATTTTTTGGAATTACAAACCGGTCTCTATGTGTGTACACTACACATTTGTCTTTTCTTTTCAAAATTTATATTGAGTAAGGAGACTCATCTAAACTATATAAGAAAGTCCCTAGAGGGGTTGAATGTAATTTTTTTGTTATTTTTTGGAATTACAAACTAGTCCATCTTTTAATGGGTAGTATGTATCCTATTTTGAATATTAAACTGGGTGCCTGCTTCACACAATTTAGATTTTTTTTATCTTATGACATTTATAATAAGGAGGTGACATGCATGTGTGCTTAGTTTTCCAGCATCTATGTTGTCTTCTTAGCACACATTCATATCTTTTCTAACCTTTTACATTCCTAGTATGTGTAATAATTGTCACCTATTTCATTATTTGTAATTGTTTTTTAGGAAATAGTAGACTTGGGGGTATTATTTGACGAGAAATTGTGTGCCACATTTTAGATGTGATGTTTCACTATATATACTCAAGAATGTATGTTTTATTATTTTTTAAAATATCAAATCTGTCCCTATCTGTATAGTGCACTTTTATGTTTTCTTTTTAAAATTTTATATTTTGTAATGAGACTCATCTTATCTATACTATATAAGCATGCAGAGGGGGCGTTGAATTCATTTTTCTCCATTATTTTATGTAATTTAAAACAAGTCCTTGTGTGTGTAAGCTATACTTTAATCAATTCTTTTTAAAATAGTGTATTGTATAAGATGACTTATCCATACTATACAAAAAAACACGTGGATGGACTAAATGAGATTCTATTCATTATTTTTCATAATTACAAACCGGTCCTTGTGTGTGTACACTAAACTTTTGTCTTTTTTTTCAAATGCTTTTACTATATAGGAGACTCATCTATACTATAAAAGAAAATCCATAGAGGGGGCTAAACGTAATTTTTTAAATTTTTAGGAATTAAAAACCGGTCCCTATGTGTGTACAGTACACTTTTGTCTTTTCTTTTTAAGATTTATATTGTGTTAGGAGACTCGTCTAAACTATATGAGAAAATCCCTGAAGGGAGCTGATTGTAAATTTCTTCATTATTTTTGGAATTACAAATTGGTCCCTCTTTTAGCAGGTAGTATGTATCTTATTTTGAATATTAAACTGGGTGCCTGTTTGGCACACAATTTATTTTTTTCTTTCTCTTATGACATTTCTAATCAGGCAGATAACATGCATGTGCGCTTAGTTTTCCAACAACTAGGGTGTCCGCTTAGCACACAGTTCATATTTTTTAACCTTTTACATTTCTAATGTATGCAATAACTGTCACATATTTCATTATTTTAATTATTTTTTAGGAAATAGTAGGCTAGGGGGTATTATTTGATGGGCAATTGTGTGTTCCACGTCTTAAATGTGATGGGTCACCATATATACTATAGAAGAAATATTTTATTAATTTTAAAATTACAAATCGGTCCATGTTTCTACACACTACATTTTTATGTTTTCTTTTTAAAATTTTATATTCTATTAGAAGAGTCATCTATATCTATACTACATAAGAAAGTATGAAGAGGGAACTGAATGCAATTTTCCGCATTATTGTATGAAATTACAAACAAGTCCTTGTGTGTGTAAACCACACTTTTGTCTTTTCTTTTTAAAATTATATATTGTATAAGAAGACTTATCTATACTATACTAAAAAGTGCGTGG
This sequence comes from Alisma plantago-aquatica, assembly GCA_963693085.1. Classification (NCBI taxonomy): domain Eukaryota; kingdom Viridiplantae; phylum Streptophyta; class Magnoliopsida; order Alismatales; family Alismataceae; genus Alisma; species Alisma plantago-aquatica. Next base: position 969,654,552 of record OY856411.1, on the reverse strand, counting down.
ATGAATTGAATGCAATTCTCTCCATTGTTTTTTGGAATTACAAACCAATCCTTGTGTTTGTACACTAAACTTTTGTCTTTTCTTTTCAAAAGTTTATATTATATAGGAGACTCATCTATACTATAAAAGAAAATCCACAGAGGGGGGTGAATGCAATATTTTCTATTATTTTTAGGAATCACAAATCGGTCCCTATGTGTGTACACTACACTTTTGTCTTTTCTTTTCAAAATTTATATTGTGTAAGGAGACTCGTCTGAACTATATGACAAAGTCCCTGGAGGGTGCTAAATGTAATTTTGTTCATTTATTTTGGAATTTAAAACTGATCCCTCTTTTAGAGGGTAGTATGCATCTTGTTTTGAATATTAACTACATATTACCCTTCAACATACACAAAAATGATAATTCAAACTCACAAAGGAAACTTATCTAGCAAATTCTTTATAGAAAACGAGAATAGATGTCGACCAACTCATTATGCCATAATTAAGTCACGTGTTATATTGTCCAACTATATAACATGTGTGTAGCATGTGTCTTCCGCTCGTGTTAAGAGAAATATGACGTACGATGGTATGGTCCACTATCTTAAAACATTGATCAATGTATGTTGGCTATCATCTCCGCTAACTCTGAACATAGTTGTCAAAATACAAAATAATTTTGGCACTCCACAATTTACCACAATTTTGGCACTCCATAATCTATCATCTTGTAGAAAAAGTATGATGCACTGAAGAGAGAAGCTTAGTACTCCACAATCCACCACAGTATATAACACATATTGCTTTAGTTGACTTTGTTTAACACAATTGATGCATTTATGGTTTGACAATAGTATAATTTAGGTGAAAGGAAACAAATTGGATGGTTGAAGGTCATTATGTATTGGTCCGATGATGGATATTGAAATTTTTATATATTATTATATGAAAGATTTATTTTGAAATGGAAGTCAAGTAGGTAAAAAGTTGTGCCGCTAGTCCTTTTTGGATGGAAAAATTAATCCTCTAAAACACTACATCCGGACACTTGACAGCCATAAATATAGTATTCATAACTTTTTTGACCCTCTTTAGAAGATCCATAGTTTCTGGTGCTAAGAATCCATAAGTATAAAATCCAAAAGTGATAAAGGTATGTTGATTCTCAATACACGTTTTATCATGCTTGACCATTTTGGCAGAAACAACTTTAAGGGAAGCATGTCCTGCTATAAAGGCCCCACTCTTCGATCCCACCAGTGAAGAAAATCATGTTAGATTCACACATACATTTTCCTCCTACCCATCAAAAAATCAAATCATTGGCAGGTCTAAGTGTGGATATCCCCTTTGTTGATCAGTTAAAATGCTCACAAGTGCCTCCTTCTTAGCAGAAACACCTACACATATGAGTACATCAAAGAGAATATATCTAACAAGATCATGTCTGTACTTAAAACCTAGAAATTCCCTGTAATGAACCACATGCTCCCCAAAAGTGTCCAAGCACGCCTGACGACAAAGTAGACATATCGCATCTATTAGAAATAAAGGAATCATTAGACGATATATGATGATACTATGGTACTCCACCGGTGACATGTACAAACCAAGTTCATCAATAGAAATAGCAAGGAGAAAATATTGAGCATGATCAACTTGAATACACCCAAAAACTACCTTGTGTCAAATGGTAATACAAAACTTAACCTCCATGTACTTAATTATTTTACTAAAAAGAGAACTCGCCAAAGCATTTTGGGCCTTTTGGGGGACGATGTCTTTTTGAGAAAAACAACTAAGGTCAAACGAGGGAGTTGTGACACGAAGATGATCTAGATAATATTGAAAGTCAGAGTCCATACAATGAATCTCACTATCTCGTAAGATGTGATTGTAAAGTAGTCAAGATTGGGCTATCGACCAGATTGAAGCCATTAGAAAAGTCAACTGTAAGCATGGATAGAGAACCATCGCTATGTTGTGCTTTCAATACTCTGTTGACACTATGCAATATAGCCTCTTCCCCGCCAGATACACCCACTCCAAACTGGAAGTCATTATGATGCTTGGCCATATCTATACTTACACTTGCCATAGAAACTTTGTATACTAGGTGCCTCCAAATAATGCCAACTATGATGGGGCATATACCATTGTATGGCTTAAGTAGTAGTGTAAGCATCACAGAAGCTATAAACTCTATCAATCACAAGGGACACCTCCCTCCCAACCATAAATTAACTAAGAAGGTGATGGAATGTAGGAGGTCAGTGGGCACGAAAGACCCCTCTCCACACGTAGCATAAAAAGTGCGTTGGTCACTCAAACCATCTCTACACATGAAGTCTGTTTAGGCAAAGGCTTGATACACCCAAAAATTGTGTCAACTTCCACTACTAGGGGAGCTAAAGAAAAAAGAGTGTTCGAGAAGGAAGGAGGTGGATTGTATGGGTGTTTCTCCTAGAAAATGCTTATGGTATCTTCATGGTACGGTGTCACACCTGATAAAGACAACACTTTTACAGCTACTATCAAATGGCCATATACAACCTTGTGAAGGAAATTCCTGATACTTGGGGTTTGCTTTCTTATCATCCTCCTTAGAGTAGCCACCGTCATGATCCATACCCTCAAGTCTAGGAGTGTTCAACACATTGTCCACTAACTCAGCAATACTATTAGCTCCTGGCCACATAGAAAGTGAGCTAAGAATTAAACGTTGTTGTCAAGACATTCTTTTGTCAGACCTTCTATCCCATCTATTCTGAGGATAGAACACCTACAAAGTACAATGTGGAAGAAACAATAGTCTCATCCAAGAAGATACAGATCCTAGTTCAACAATCACTTTGTGAAGAGATGTATTCAATGCTTGAGCAAAAGCAAATTGACAACTATGAGGAATGGTCTTCCCTATGGTGACATGTTCTCTAAAGACCCGATCATAAGCACAACATCTGGGGCCAACCCCTCCATGAAAGTTGAAATCTCGAGACTCTTTTGGAGAGGCTTTAAGATGCATACAATGTGACTTTCAATCTCTCCTGTCTCATTAGTGAGCCAGAAAATAACATCACCATGATGACAAGCACGACCAGTCTCTTGTATCTTCATACACTTCCTACATAACCACTGAGGAAGGACCCTCAAGGTCTCATCTACGGTAAGACAAAAGCCATAGTCCTTCTGAAAGGCTCCCAAGAACATGGTATATAGCTCCTCACTGGAGTGGTGTGTTCCCTTGAGATGAGACATCATACATATGAAGTCATTACTACCCTCTCTAGTATCCAGGCAACAATTAAAATTAAGAAAGGGACAATATAGGGTCCCTCTAATAGAATTCTCAGTGGTGCACAAGGATGACTGTTGGCGGTTTATGCAACCTTATTTTAGGGCTTAATGTCGTGTCCTATTGTATTTTAATCAAATCTATACCTAGTATATTACACGTTATTTCCCCTAATTTGTGATTTCACATAACGTGTACTTATGGATATTATTTGCATGTTTTTTTATGTATTTGGACCACACTTGGATGGAAGAGAGGGAGAGAGAATGATCCTAGGGTTTCTCTACCCTTAGAGAGCCCAAAGTGAAGTCCAAGGATTCCTCAACCTACCACTAGTGGTCAAAGATTAATTGGAGCAAAGATGTTCAAGGATGAACCAAGTACAAGAGACAAGTGTTGATACATAGACCAACATGGATGTGGTACCACAGAACAACCATGCTAGCCTAAGAAAATCAATAAAGTCAAAGTATTGAAGAACCCAAAGAGTAGCATGGTTGTGCAACACAAAATGGCTGAGCCATCATGTCCCAGAATAGTCATACAACACTACATGTCTGTGTTGTAAATCAGCCAGAATGACCATTCTTTAGAGAATCGGCAAGCAACTCTAGAGCCAAAACGGTTGTGGTGACCACCACAACGGTGCTACCCATGCCTCACCATGTCTGTGCCACCATAAGTTCAAAATCCTATCTATTACTATGATTTTTCCATATTCTCACCTCACCTAATTCCACTCCCCCACACCTGTGCTCACGCATACCCAGCTACGACATGCTGCCCAGCTTGGCCATGATACATACAATTATATCCACTACATTCCCCATTTTAACCCCACTTGACCTAGTTCGTCCCCACCACCTATATATACATAGATTGCAGCTGGGGCATGGGGTTAGCTACCTCCTACCACCTCTTAGCTCCCCATTTTCTCCCCTTAGCCATTCCATCACCATACCACCTCTGTTTCACCATTTCCACCACCCAAACACTACTTTCCTAGTGTTTTGACCCTTTTCCACAATCATTCCATTGCACTTCACCTTAGAGGAAGGAGGAAGATGCCATTGTAGTAGCTGAAGAGGATGGTCACTCCATCTAAACCAAGCTCCATGGCCACTTCCACCCATTTCTTCTATCTTTTTTGTATTTTCCATTTTGGTGAGTAGCTAGGCCCCTTAGGTGGGCTGTTTGAGGCTCAAAATGTTACTTTGATACCATACTGGGGGGGAATGATATGTAAACATTATAATTTCATTTTCTAATGATTATGTTCTATTTGTATCTCATTCTCCATGAATTTCTTGTTGGTTTGTATTTGATATCACATAGGAACTTAGGGAAATTGGTTGCATGTGTGAATTTTGGGATTTGCTCCTAGGTCCAATTCAAGGATCTCTAGCTAAACACCCATCTTCCTACATGATAATCAATTATCCTAACCCTAGGTGAGAGATATAAGTAGCTAGTTTAGATGAATTTAGTGTGATTAGCTTGGAGTTTTCTCAAGGCTAGAATGTGGGTGATGTGAGGCCTAAAACCTCACTTTCACTCCCATTACTACCCTCATCCCCTAATCACCCTAAGATCCTCTAACCTAGAAACCTAAGCTTGATTAGACTCTAATTGAATTCCACCAAAACCCTGACCAAATTGAGCCTCGTAAGGGTAGGTAGGAGGTGTTAGGGACTAGCTCCCCCATGCACCCCCTATCCTATCCATGGACAATTAGTAGTTTAGGGCAATTCATTAGCCTCTAGATTTTTGTTTTTTTGGATAATATAAATGAATGAATTATGTTAGCATGTTATCACCCCCAAAATAATTGCAAGTGGATTCCCCTAATTCACTACAATAGAGAATACTTTTTACAATGGGAGAAACACAAGAGTTCTGGTGGTTGTGTTGTAGTTAGCATACTTACCACAACAAGTCTATTTTTGTGTTGAATATTGTATATTTTATACAACATGTGTTATTTACAACAAGCCAAACCCATTGTAGTATACTTGATACTATAATAGGTGCTAAATTGTTGTAATAGATTGTAGAATGACAACATACTCAAACATGTTTTAAAAGACATTAATTACACAACATAATGTGGCCCGTTGTAATAGTCACACATGATAACATATTGTATTAGACCATCATTATACAACATAGACTAACCCATTTATAATAGGTACATGTTGTAATAGACCATAATAACACAACATGTTGAAACTTGTTGTTATATACCACGATCACACAACATACTTTGACCTATTGTTATATACAATAATTACACGATATGTTGTGACCCGTTTTAATAGGTACACATGATAAATCATTGTAATAGACCACCATTACACAACGTAAACTAACCCGTTTATAATATACCATAATCACACAACAAGAATTTACTTATTGTAATAGCTACATGTTGTAATATACCACAATCACACAATGAGATGTAACCTGTTGTTATATACTAAGGTAATACAATAGACTCTGACTTATTGTTATATACCATAATTACACAACAGACTCAAACCTGTTGTATAATCACATTGTCAACCTTAATACAAAAATATAAAATCTTCTGACTGCCTTGACTTCTTTTTTTTAATTGATGCGATGAATATTTCCTCTCTTTCCCTCTCATTCATCCTTCCCATGCTTCACTCTAACACTCAATCAGTCCCGTTATCAGTCGTACCTCACACCATTGTCAATTTTAGCATATGTTTGGTCAACCTAACGCTGAGTCCTTGAATTTATTTTAACACCCTTATGTAGTGGGGAACAAAAGGAGGTCAAGTAGGGGCACATGCCCCCTTCAATTTTGAATTTTTTGAATATATATATGTTGTGTATATTTAGCATGGTATGGAAGTTAATATTTATTTTTATGTGATATCTGCTTCACACACCCTTAATCTGTTTGCAAAAGTATGTAACTTTCTTTCATAAATAAAGTCATTATCAATATAATTTAAGTAAAGGGTCACAAATAAAAATACATTAAAATGGAATAAATTTTAAAAAAATCATTGCAATTTTTTATTTTTATAAATACATCTCAATCTATTATATTAACAAATTTTATTTTTTTATCAAACATGTCAACAACTATATCAAAAACACATACATTAATGTCAACTTGCTAGCTATTACTTTACACCAATTTTTGTAATGATTAAATAAATGATCTCTATAATTAACAATATACTTTATGAAAGGATAAATATTTTAGAAATAAAATAATAAATGTAACAAATACAAAAAGTGCATAGTTGTAAGGGTAATGTGGAAACAAAAACTGATATCTACAATTAATTGTAAACATTATGAAGTACCAAATACTTTGTATAATGTATAAATAATTTAGCGTGTAAAAAATATAGGAAGTACATATGTAATTAGGAAACAAAAAAACCAATATCTATAACTAATGGTATACTCCATGAGATATCAAATATTGCTATACTATGTATAAATAATTTAATATATGAAAAATATAATGAGTACATGATTCTATGGCTATGTATTTTAGTTGTGCAAATGATTTATATGGATTCTTTTCTATTATGGTGTAATGAATGACATAAAAGGTAAAGTCCAATGAAATATGATACTTTCTTAGTAGTACACGGTGGTAAGATAAATTAGTTAATAATATTTTTACAATATGTATACTTGTTTTTGTTACTTGCAGACTAAGGTCTGCTTACATCAAGTACTCGAAGTAGCTGAAATAATAGGGAAATAAATTGGAAAGGAAAGCATGTCTTTTGCATGTTGTTTATCTAGGAAATGTGGATAGCTCATGAAAATTATGCTTCTTTTAGGTTGCTTCAGACAGTGTTTTCCCAGCTGGTCAGCTAGGGTATTGAGGTTTCTCCTTACAAGGTAGATGACTTTGGATTGGCTAGCTAGATTCTCTTCACGTATAGCTTGGACCAAAACAAAATATTTGGGCAGAGACAGGGCTCGGTTGTTAACCCAGTCAACAGTGAGCTTTGAGTCACTAAGGATGGTGTCATCTTCAAGACCACTCGATTTAACATGCCTGACTCCTGTGAGCAGCGCGAGAAGTTTGCCCCTAATTGGATCACATCCTTCTTAGATCATTGCAACACCTTCCCTCCACCCACCATGGGTATCTCGTACTACTAGGCTCGTGGCCATTCTATTTGTAGTGGAATTCATGATAGTATCTACCTGAACCAAGATGGTTCTCAGGTTTAGCTTTGTCAATGGTGTTGGGGGTCTTGCGGGTGGATTTTTGCTTTTGTCTGTTTCCAAAAAAACTTGGGTGATTGCCTTTTCTTTAGCTTGGCTTGAGGTGGCTATGATTGCAGGGGTTTGCTTGAGTTGTTGAAGCTGAAGTTATTTCAGTTTTACCAAATCCTCCAGTAGGTAACTGGGAAAAGAATTTGCCATCCATCCGTGTTACTGAGGGTTTTGAGATTGTAAGCTAACCATTCCCTTGGTGTTGTGGAAGAAAATAAAGATGTTGATAAGGGGTGGGAGAAATAGATTTCAAGTTCTCCTTACATGATCATAGTCCCAAAGTATGTGGAGCACTGATTCTTTCATTGAAGGACACTTTAGACAAGTGCTGGAGTTCGTCATGTGCTTCTGGAATCTGAGCATGTTTGTTAGAAGCCTGTCCCAGTGCGTCAGCCATATATGGGTTTTGATCCTGTGAGGAATTTGAAGCTTCCAAATCTTCCTGAAACAACCTTCTTCTTCGTTCCGCAACATGTTGGTCAGATCTTTGTATGCATATTTGGAAGTCAGTTTGCCTTCTTGTGTGTGGATCCAAATTCTTTTGTCCCATCCATATCTTTGTTGAGGGGTGGCATGCAGAGAATAGCATGGACTGTCAATTATTAGAACCATGCTTGGATGCATGATATGCCCCAAGTGCCCTCATCCCTGATCATGCTCACTACCTTGATATTCCTTATTTCCTCTGGGATAGGACATGATGATCTGATTTGGGGGGTCCATCCGTTGCCCACCCAACTATCAGACCAAGTGTTAACAGCTTCCCTAGAGACTACCGCCCATCAAGAGTTGGATGGTATGATCAGAAAAAGAGCTTTGATGATTCACCAAATGTGTGACCCAAACTTATTGTTTTGCCCCTGAGAGGCATATTTTGCCTTTATGAGAATGAACCATGGCACATGCTTTCCTTGTATGTATTGCCACACCACTTTGAGTAGTAGCGCTTTGTTGAATTCCTTTGTTTGCCGGATGCCTAGCCCACCCATTGATCGTGGCTTGGTAATGTGTTTCCATGCCACCAAGCTTATTTTCGTCTATCGATGTGATCCTCGCCAGATGAAATTGTCATTATTTGGTCCATTTTCTTGCACACTGCCATGGGAATTTGAGTCATCTGCATGGTGTAGCACGGGAGGGACATAACAACTGACTTTGCCAAAGTCAGGCGACCTACTAGAGAGAGGAAGCCATTTTTCCAGAGTCATACTTGTGCTTGCATCTTCTCCACCAGATGTTGATAATGCATCTTTCCCTTCCTCTTGTGAATGATCGGTATGCCCAGGTGTCTATCTAGGTCCCGTGTTTCTTTAAGGTTCATCTTTCTGGTTATTTTGATTTTTAGTGCCTGTGGGGTACTGGATGAGAAGAGGATGGTAGATTTTTCTTCTAATAAGAGTTGGCCTAATGCCTGACCAAAGAGATTCAGACATCTATGGAAAGTTTGAGCTTGCTGAATGGATGCCTCACCCAAGAACAAGATGTCATCAGCAAAAATGACATGGGAGAAGGGAAGTTTTCTCTGTGTTAGGTAGATGGGTTTCCAATTGTCTCTGTAGATTTCAGTTTCAATGTACTGGCTCAGCCTCTCCAGACAAAGTATGAATAGATATGGTGACAGAGGATCACCTTGCTTGACTCCGTAGGATGGTTTAAAGGATATTCTAGATTCTCTGTTCCAAATAATAGACGTTTCTCCAGACAAGATTATCTGTTTGATGATGGAAATAACAATTTTGGGGAGGGATGCTCTACACAATGTATCTTCAATAAAGACCCAGCTCATCTTGTCAAAAACCTTCAAGTTTTACGGCCATCATGTGCTTACGGTTCATTTTGGATTCCATGGAGTGTACTATCTCTTGTACAATCATGGCGTTGTCACCAATCTGACTCCCCATAATGAAGCTGGATTGATATGGGGATATCTAGTCTATGAGGTTGCTTTTCAGTCTGCTAGCGATTACTTTGGAAAGTAGCTTTGTGCTCACATTGTTTAGGGCGATCGGGTGTAGATGAGAGCATTTTTCTGGTGATGGGATCTTGGGGATTAGAACCAAGGTGGAGTTGGTTGCTTTCTGTTCCTGGGGCGACCCCCGAATGGATCCGTGATGAATTTCAAGATTTTGGGCTTCAACAATGCCCAATGTTCTTGAAGGAATGTTGATCCTATGTCGTTGGGTCCCGACACCTTTAAAGGCGCCATCGATCATATTGCTTCCCAGATCTCCTACTCAGAGGGGGGTTTGCCAAATTCCTCGATCTCATCTCGTGTAAGCATGGGAAAGAGGCCAATAAAGTTTGCACTCATAATGTGTTTGTTGGCCGAGTCTGTTTCTTGGTATATAGATGAGAAGAAGTCCAACAACAACTCTTTGAGTTGTTCTGCGTCTTTGATCCAAATGTCATCTTTATTTTTAAGGCGGGCAATTTTGTTGGCTCGTCGTCGCGTCTTTACCAAGGATTGGAAAAACCTTGTTTTGTTGTCTCCCAGCTTCACCCAGTCACAATGGGCACATTGTTGCCATTCTTACTCCTCACATCAGAGGATTCGATCCAGGTCCGTTTGTAATTATACTATCTCTCTAGCTGTTCTTGTGTCAAAGCGAATGGGGAGATGAGTTTGGTTCTACCTGATCTTTCTGTTCAAATGTTGTTTGTCTCGAGCAGCTGCTTTCTTACTGGTTTATTCCCACAAGGCGACAGCTTTAAGGAAGTCTAATGCAGTGAGGATGAAGGGGTTGTCTGTGTTCCAGGAGTTGGTGAGAAGTTCTTTAAATCCTTTGAGATGGTGCCAGCTAACCGAGGTCCTCGAGTGATGGCTTTCCTTCCCCTTGGGGAGGGGGAGAGAAACTAGAAGAGGAGCGTGATCTGAGTGGTTCCACTCTAGAACATGTACATGGTGAGAGTGAGGAAGGCTCAGCCATTGAGAATTACCCAGGGCTCTATTGAGCCTTTCGTGGAGGAGGCCACACTTGAAGGTTGTACGTGGGCCATTGACCCTGAGGTCGTGAAGTTGGCATTCATCCATTGCGTCGATGAATTCCTTGCTATTGGCGATGTCGAAGGTTGAACTTATGAATTTCTTTGATGGGAACCTTACCACGTGGAAGTCTCCAAGAACTAGCTATGGAGCATGGATGGAAGTAGCAAGGTCTTATAACCCCATTTTTCCAAAATATGTAATGAGATTGTAAATCTCTATTTAAAGATAAATAAAAATCCATGTTTGATTTGATGAGTTGATTTGAATGAATTTCATGTATGACAGCCTTTTATGTCTTCTTAATGGGCCTTACTGTCCATTGAGCCCAATTGAAGGAAAAAGGAAAAAAGAAATGAAAAAGGAATTCAAAGGAATACATAAGAGAATAAATAAATAAAAACAAAAGACTAAGGAATAAATCTCAAAAATAGAAATTCGAGTTTTTGGGGTTCCTTGGGGTTCAAGGAACTCAGAAACACTAAATAATGGTAAAAGGAATAGAAAGGATATGGAAAATATGAGTAATTGAATGATAACTTGCAAACCAAGAAAAGGGTTCGTACACTTAAGATAATAACTCCAAATTTTTTTGGATGGAAGATAAAAATATAATTAAGGTTTCCTCAAAATTTGAAGTGAAAAAGATTACGAATTAGGAGTTATAAATTTTTCCAAGTTAACATTGGAATAGGAATGAAAATTTAATTGTTTAGAAAATATTTTCCTTTTTGTTAAAACGGACGCAATGAGGGTCGTTGGATCTCAATCCAATGTTGGCCGCTCATCGTCTAGAGTCCCAGTGGGATGAGGACAGCAGCCGTGTCATGGGAAACTTCTCCCCTTGTTTTCGATCGATCTAATGAACGAGCACTCATGGGAAGAGTCCCATTGAGTTCGGGAGGGAGAATAGAAGCTTCCCGACCCTGGTTTGCCAAGGTTTCAACCTGACCTCGCAAAACACCCAATTGGGCTAGGACTTGGGTTGCAGCTAGGATTGGGAACCCTAACAAGGACCTCCCACTGCCTATATAATGGCACCCCTTGGTCCCTCGACTCGCCACGAACTCGAACGACTTCTCTCTGAAGTCTGTGTCCCTCTCCATCTCTCAATTAGCTAAGCTCCGGCGAGAGTGTCGTCGCAGCACCGCCGCATTCAGAAGAACAAGGGAAGAGGGAGACGACGTACAGGAGTTGTAGGATCGTGGGATACGGTGAGCCGACGTGAGATCGAACGATCTCAGGAAGATCGCGTACTTTAATTCTCTGAGTGGAGCACCTCGACGCGGGTTGTTGGATCAAGAATCCACCGTGGACCCGAAGCATCTGACAATCAGCTGCCAAAGATCCCATGCGCTATCAAGCTAGTGGAGTCGATCGCCTGTGAGCGTTAGATCAGGGTGCAGACCATAGGCGCACCGATCAAACGGCCACAAAAACGGTAATTTCGTCTCTCCTAATTAAACCAGAGAAAGGGTTTTTCTTGCCAAATTGATAAAAATAACTAGGAACCTCTAATGGAAAGACTTTATATATGAAAGTTGTGTAAAAAAATACGAGGAATCTAATAAAAATACTTTGAAGACTGATTCTTCTCCGTTTAACAAAAGTACTTTAATTTGCTAGTAAAATGTATTAAAAGTTGATGAGAAACCCTAATTGAAGATAAAGGGTGTATTTTGGTAAATTAATAGGTCAAATTAATATGAGTAACCCTATTAATGATAAGTGTGGTTTGTATATCCATTTTGAATGCAAGGTTGCCTAATTTAGAGTTGTAATCCATAAATAAAGGATAATATACATGGAAACCCTAATTTGGGGATAAAGGAAGAGGAAAACCTTAATTTTTCAAATTAAGAAGGTAAATTTTCAAATAATGATCCTAATACTGTTGGTAATGATAAAATTAAAGGAATTGAGAGCTTTATGTAGTTTTGATAAATTAGAGATTATAATATTGAAAGAAGAGGTAAAAACCCTAATTTCCAAGGAAACCCTAAAATTGGAATTGAAATCCTAAGTAGTGTGATGAAATTGGATAAATATTAATAAAAGGAAATTGGTACTTTTATTTCAGGATTTCTATTCATCATTGCTTGCTTGATTGGGTTTCTCTGCATACTTGAAACTTTCTTGAAATCTGCAATCTAAGGGATGTGGTTACGCTTATGAATATCTCGAGTTAGTTTTCTGAGGTTTTCTGAAGTTTTCATCGATGACTTGGAATAATATGTTGGATGAATTTAGTTCATGCAAACTATAATGTGGCTATGACTATCATATAAGATATATGCCTACTAGCTCATATCATGGTCCCCTCTGTGGCTTAATAGATGACCTAGTACATGGCTACCTTTGAGGTAGGACCATCAGGTCATGGGATGACTTAGTACATGGCTACCAATGGAGTAGGACCATCAAGTCACTTTGAGTTAGATATTGGGCTACCTTCGGGTAGTGCCATGCAACTCTATTACCCTATGTATTGGCTACCTGTAAGGTAGGACCATGGGGGTAAGAATCTGCCTAAAAGAGAGGTAGTATACCAGTCCACTGCAGGGACAACACAGAGCTAGGGGATAGGTAAGGATTGAGTAGTATGGTTGAAAACGTAATCTTGATTGTTAAATGATTAATTGCTTGGATACATTGTTAACATAGTTGCACATTATTTGTTTCCCCCACATACCAGCTTCGGCTGACCGTTGTTTTGATTGTCGGCGATTTAGGTACAAGTCTCAAAAGCACAAACAATAAAGCGACACTTTGTGAATTCAAGAATTAATGAAAAAGGAGGAACTAGTTAGAGTAGTTCAGCGGTGGCTAGAAGTTTAGATTTATCCAAACGTTTCAAAGGTATGCAAAAAAAAATTTATTACATCTTTTTAGTATAGATTGTTGAAATTTAATAATTGTTCTTGGTTAAATGTCGAACCTTTGATCCGGAAGTTATGGGTGCGGCTTCAACCTTTAGGTCTCCCTTAACTGGGGGTTACCAGAAGGTGGGGTCATAACACAAGGAGTTGGAATTGATGCCAGAGTAAGCGTCGACTTGCTCTGGTTGTGCTGACATAGATGAAGGTGTAAAAGCATCCTTGTACCTTACAGTGAATAAATTGTTTATGAGAATAAATCACCTCTAGGGTGATGTAGGATTTCCACAGGAGCCAGATACCCCCTGCGTAGCCTACTGCTTCAACCCTATGTGATTGAGGTAGGTCGATATGCTTGATGATCCTGAGTGCTTTTTCACCGCTGCATATAGGTTCAAAGATGGTCATTATAGAGAAATTATATAATGACATTAAGCTTTTCACCGCGCGTTGGGTATCGTCGTCGCCCATACCCTGGGCATTCCATGCAATGATGTTCATTGGATAGGGGGTTCCAAAGTAGAGGATCCCATCTTCTTCACTTCATCTTCAAGGTGTTGGAGGAGGTTTTTTTACCTTGCTTTCGCATCGATGCTCGTCCCAGGTCTCATGTGTTCACCACTTTTTTGTTTTAGAGGTGGATTCCCACCGTGGACTTGACTGGGCTTCTGTAAGAAAAATATCTCGGGCCACTTCCGGCTTGCTTGCCCAGTGAGAACTTGGTGAATAGAAAGGGGTGCCCTTGGGTGGCTTGCATTTCCCACCCATGTAGGACATCATCACCTCTTGGGAATGTTGTTGTATGCTCCGCTGTGACTGCTTGTTTGCGAGATATCTACGTTTCTTGTTGTTCCCCAAAGTCCCATGTTTCTTGACTCGTCCTTCTTTGAGTTTTGCTTCCAGAGTCTCCAGTTGATGCCTGATGTCAGCCTTTCTACAATGTCTTCGGCGTCCACCACCTCTAGGACTTTGTCATCCTCTTCATCCTGATCCACTACATCTTGAAATCTATTTTGAGTGTTAGCTTGCTTCCTGGGTTGGCCATTGGTCGGGGGCTTCCTGGCTTTGTGCTTGAAGGGTTGTGCGTGGGTTGCTTCTGAGAATACTTCTTTACCAAATGACACTTCATGGACGATGGATCCAGCCGTGAGGGAAGCTTCCTGCTCCTTATTCTCCAATTCAAGTTTCAAGCAACAATCCTTCTCCAGATGTCCTACGTGTCCGCAGTGTAGGCATATGAGCGGTATGTTTTCATACTCCACCTAATAGCGTGCGTGTGTGATGGTGACCTCTGGCATGAGTGGTTGGGACATGTCTAGCTCCACCGCTATGTGTGTGAAGCGTCCTCTTCTCTGTTGATTCGTCTGTAGATCCACCTTGATCATTTTACCTAGGTGATCTCCTACTTCCTTCAGAAGGTCTTCATGATTCAAGTAGATCGGGAGATTAGGGATCCTCACCCATGCAACCAGTTTTGGGGGGGTTGTGATGGTCAGGGAGAAGCATGGTGACCATCGCTGGACCATCAGGTATGAGCCAAAAAGGGGGCAGGGGCCTCCGGTGAGTGCATTGTTGTAGTCATCCTCGGTTTGGAGTTGGACGATGAAGAACTCATTCTCCACGTCTATTAAGTTGAAGCCACCAATCGGTTTCCAAAGCATCTTCATTATTTCTCGGAGGGTCATGTAGCCAATTTCCCAAGATAGAAGCTTAACGATGACTGTATATTTCCATGGCTTCATAATTTCTATGAGGGCCTCTTCCCTGATGTCGAAGGAGGGCTTGTCGTTCTTTGACGTAATCACTATGTCCTGGCTTCATAATTCGATACCACATGTGTCAGCGTCAATCTATATCCATCTTGACCCTCTATCCATCCCCATGTATTTGGATACAGAGTCGCGATAGGATTTTTGGTTCTATTGTGGCGACTTGCTCTTTTGGGCTGCTACTTCATTTTCATGGAGGGGCGGGAAGTATGATGCTTGGTTTCCTTCATATACATCCATGGACGATTGAACTCTGCTGGTGTGATGTTGTCTTCCTCTTCTAGATGTGTAGGAGAGATGTAGGCTAGTAGTACCAATCATAATGGAGTTGCGTGGTTTCCCGGGGTCTCCATCCTCATCTTCCTTGATTTTGCTTTGGTCGCCATGGCGGTCGCCAGATAGCATGTCCGTTGCTTCCCTAGGGCTTCCCATCGCTGAACACAGAATGTTATTTTTGTCTTCCACTATGTATATTTCAATTAATATGTATATTTTTTAAATTTTTATACATTAATAAATGTTTGTTAAAAAATAATGTAAATCATGTATCATTATTGAGTTAACACATAAAATTATACTTCTATTAACAATTTTTACTTTTAAATTATAAATATTATTTCATCATAATGTCAAAGATAATGCATTTTTATATTTTCTAAATTTCCAACACAATATAGAAATAAGTCTATAACTATATTTATAACTTAGTGAACAATAAATTGTCATAATATTTATCAATTTTTAGGTAACATTATTGAATAGGTTTGACACCATCATAGGTATCTTCACTTAACTTTAAATTATTGTAGAATTATTTTCTTGATTTATATATAATGGTAATAATAATTTCCACATAATACTATTTATATATTAAATTTTCTTAACTTTATGTTACTTTTTAGTTCTTGACTTGTCAAACTCATCAAGTAGGAAATTACTTGTGTGATCTTAAAAAAAATCCACAAACTCAATATTGAACATTAAATTATGTGGTTTTTGTGAAATGTCCTATATTTATGGGGAATAAATTTAAAGAAATGACTGGTCTTATACCAAAAATTAAATATTTTCAATGTCACTTGTTACCATTTTAAACTCATTTTAAATGTAACAAGTCCTAAACATATGTAGAATGTTGTAGTATACATAATCATATGCAATAATAGATATACATAGAATACTTTAATCACATATAAAATTAAGTACTCCACAACGTGGAGAGCTATGTGTTTAACCTCTTTTTTTATTTATCTAAGGTCCATCTAATTTCCTCCCTGGATCCAAGTAAATAGGTAAATAACATGTCGACACTCCATTTTTCTCATGGTGATAATTGAAGTCGTATTTACTTTTTATGTAAAGTAAAAATAATATCTATGTCACATAAATACTTAACATTATTTTTATATGTACCCCCCTTCATTAGGGGTTGGCTCCGCAAGGACCGCCATTGCCCCTATGTGATATTATAGTAGAGTCATTAATTAGCAATCACGTTCAAGACCTCTTTCGTCCCCCTTCCCTTCTTTTCCTCTTCTCCCCTCTGACTATAACTACACACCACAAATGTCTCTCCTATTTTATTTTATTCCTCTTTTCATAATAAATAATGTTACCAATGAACTAGAAATCTACATTTGTAATCTAAATAATTCTTAATGAATAGATTTACAATGTCATCGGTTACATCCCCATTTTATTCTTTGTTTTTTCTATTATTTCGTGGTTTTTAAAAGGTGTCATTGTCTTTTACTTTTCAATTATTTTTTTAGTAAAAACATAAAATTATAAAAAATCCAAATTTTTAAACTTCACAAATGTAATAATTAGTTTACTATTTTTTTTACCATACATGTACATTCCAAAATTAATACAATGTACATTTCAAATGTTGTTGACAATCATTTCTCATGTCTTATTAATTTTTATTCTTTTACTGCATTTGAATTATCTTTCCTAAATGATTTTTTTTCTCTCACTCTCTCTACAACTATTTTCCCACTCTATTTGGAATTCCACTCAATCTCCCTAACTCTTTCCATAATTACCCCACTCACCGTAGATTCTCACTTTAAAAAAAAGGTTTCTCTCTCTCTCCCCTCTCCTCTCCATAACTCCACACTCCCCCATGTATCACTTTTCACCCTACAACAACTTCCCTATTGTCATCCCCTATCTCTACCCTTTTCTCTACCTATAATCTTGTCTCTTATATTTGTCTTACTTTCATTGTTTCTACTTCCAACTAATGTCCAACACATCTCCTTTGTTCTTCATATCTCCATGCCAACCAACTGCAACGATGTGTTATGTATAAATACCAGCACAAGGATAGATGAATCTTGAGACATATATAGTCAGATCAAGGTGTGGGAGTTGAAAATGATCTAGATTGGTACCTTAAAATGATAGAGCCACATTTCATCCTTTTATTTTCAACCTGGGCTAACTTGTATTTTACAAGATCTTACAGAACTATTGAGACAAGTACTTCTCTAGATGTTTGTATTTCCATGAAGTTGGTTGGAGGAATCCCATTTTTGGTGAGGCCACTTAAGTGCAAGCAAAGCAGAGGCTCCAAAAGGGTCATGGTGCTCTTCTCCACCCCCTTAGACAGGGTCCAATAGGGTAGACGGTCAACTTAGATGAAGAAACATCTATCTTTTGAAGATAGGTCATTATTGACATCACCATCCTCAACGAGTTACCAACTAAATAAAAATCTCTCTCGCAATGAGGTCACAGTTTGATGCTCCTGCTACTCTAATCAAAGGAAAGGACCCCATTCTATTGCATACACAGTCTAAGGTGTTTTGGATACTATCATCTCTCCTTTTTTTGTTATTTATTTCATAGTTTTCACTATTCTTATGGGTACTACGATCTATCCTATTATGTTTGTTGTTTTGTTCATAGTTTCCCTTATATAAAAAGTTCACAATTCTTTTTGCTAAATTTGTATATTTTACATGCTATCATGCTTTCAAATATTAGCAATGGAATGTTTTGTTGGTCTGTTTATTTTTTCAAGGTAAGATAAGATTTTTGTCAGTTATTTAATGATAACTACACTGCCATTTATTACCCGCTCTCATCGTCTCTTCATTATGCATTTAGATGCACAATTGGTAATTAATTTTGAATAAGGACGTTATTTTGATGCTGAGAAAATTGACTCAAATTGGAATTGGGTTGTCCTCTTGAATATATTACCTATAGAATATCCTAAAGGTCAATGTACCTAAGGAAACATTTAATATTGTTAACTATATATGCAATGTTCTATATGTAAGGTTGATGTTACATTTTACCTCTCTTGGTTGAATAAAGGTAGTGATTCAAGAGAAAATATGTTAGAATACTCTTGAACCATTAGTACATCAAAATGTTATTTCGATCTATCTCATATTTATTTTAACTAGTGTCAAAAGAAGTTGAACAACATATATTGTAGGTAATATGTGTTTAAGTACATGAAAGAAGTCATTGATATAAGAACTAGAAATATTCCTGAATTTGTAAGCTACTTATCATTATTTCTTTTAGTTTGTTTAAATTTCTAAATGCATTGAATAAATGACAATGTGTTGATATATTTGGCATATGATTACAGTATTATTTGAATTATATTGGTCATTTCTTCAACCAAAAGAATTTGATGAGGCTCAAAACGAGTGGGCGGCGTGTGTTCTTGAGCACACAACCAATTATGTGACATAAGGGGGAGACATCTATTCTTTAGCCTAGACCAATGTGTAAAATCTTTGTAGGTAATTTTCAATTTGATTCTGGAATGTGTTCTCACTAATTTGCATTATTGAATCGATGTATGGATGATTGATTATTTATTAAGCACAAGTTTTTTTCAAGGTTTGATGGAATTTTTGTTCAGTTATGTGCTTGTTTGTGAAATGAAAGAAAAGTATAATTTCATATGTATTATAAAATTTTAAAATACAATTATTTGATCAATAAAATTGGTTCAATATGACCTATCAAACTCTAATAAAATACAATAATTAATGATATATTGTAAAAGGTGTGATACTACAACAAGAAACACATGTTGTGTTATCCACACCTATTACAACATGTGTGTCTGGAAAATGGACCATATTACAACATGTGTGTCTAATGAACTACAAAAAGCACCACATGTTGTATAAAATTCATATATTACAACAGGCACACCACATGTTGTATAAACACCCCTATTACAATGGGTATATTATCAAAAGACAACATTCCTTAATTGTTGTATAAACATAAAATTACAATAGGTTCATTGCATGTTGTAAAAAACACCCCTATTACATCGGGTGTGTTAAGTGAAAGACAACATTCTTAAACCATTGTATAATATATATTACAATAGGTGCACCACATGTTGTAGAAACCACCCCTATTATAACGGGTGTGTTTAGTAAAAGACAATATGGTTCAACTGTTGTATAATATATATCACAACAGGTGCACGACATGTTGTATAAAACACCCATATTACAATGGGTCATACATTGAAAGACAATATGGTTCAACTGTTGCATAATATATTAAAATAGGTGCACCACATGTTGTATAAAATACCCATATTACAATGGGCCATACATTGAAAGGCAACACGTTTCCATTGTTGTATAAAATACATGTATTACAACATGCACATCATATGTTGTATAACGAACATGTCATAAGACCACACGATCTAATATAATGGTTAACACATGTTGCAAAATGGAAAAAATGAACTGTTGTAAAAAACATTTTTTGTAGTAATGTAAATAACCCACACTTCTCTTAATTGATTAAAAGCCTAATTGCTTTCTTGCTTAGGTAGTGTTGGCCTAATTAGCCCTTTAGTTGCTTAGTTAGCTTCCTGCCTTGTTCTTTCTTTGTTCTTGTTATTTAGGTCTTTAATTATGCTTGTGTTTAGTTTGTTATCTTAGTTGTAGATCTTCTCTTCTGTGCCTTGGTGTAGCTTGCTCTCTTTCCTTGCTTTCCTTGTCTTTTCTTGTTCATTGAAATGTCTAGATATGTGTAAAAGTTTTGGACACGATTGAAAAAAAATGAGCCTAAAACATCTAAACAAACGTCACGTATGTGTAAAAGTTTTGACGAAACAAGCTAGATATTCTTGAATACAAAGTATAAATGGGCAATCTATTTAGAATCTAAATAGTGTTTTCTAGGTATACAAAAACCAGAAAATTGAACATGTTTGTCATATTATTTACCTCTGTCAAGCTTAAGATGATTTTAATGAGTGAATGGTTGCTATAATCTTCCACTCATCATTAAGTACCTCTGGTGAAGGCAATCTATCATAAAAATGGCAATTTCTAGTGTGTATATGCTTGCACCATCCAAGCAGTCTGCATTTTCTTTATCACAATTCGCTCTTTGTGGTTGTTAAGGTCATACCAGGTAAGGGGTGTTCTATATTCTAAATCATAATAGGCACCTTTAATGGAAGCTTTATCAAAGGTATAAAAAAGCTATTAATCTTCCATCCAGATGGTTTCATTTGCTCCATCCGAAACATAGTCATTCCATATCTTTTCCCAGGTCACATAACCATTGACAGCATCAGCTCCATAGTCCACTCTCAACATCCACATCTCAGCAGGAAAATTGTACCTTCTTCCACATTGGACATCAACCGCACCTTTTAAGCACACCAGGAGGCACATATTTCCATAAACCTTGTCCATGAACATCATTGGAGAACCACATGCATCCTCATCTAGCTTAAGCAACATTACCTAATAACTCCCATCAGTAGCGTTGAAGGTTACGACTTTAAAAGGGTAATCATCTTCATCTTCGTGATCTTCCAGCCAATAGTGTGATCCATTAGCGAAAATGGGTGGATTGTAGTAAAAGCTATCAGGTTTCCTCCATGACAAAATTATCTCAGCTTCTTCCCATGTAGCATTAGTGCCTAAGGTGTAAACCTGACACCTATCTCTATTCTTACACTTGGACAAAATATGAAATTGAATTTCTTTATGTGAACATCATTCATAACTTTTGTTAATGATTAGAATATTATAAAACATTTTTTACAGTATTTAAGAAAAGAAAATCTAATTACTATACCTAAGTAGACAACATTATTATATAACTTGCATGAAGTAAAATTTGACTTCAAAACATATCTTATGTATGTAAATGCAATGATACGTTAAAATACTTGTGCAAAAATGATATGACTCACTTAAATAGAGAAAAGTAAATCTTTAGGCCAACTGGACAACTCTCTAGCGGCAAAACATGTCACTATGGTTAGTAGGCACTACATATATACGAGACGGATTGGGAAGTTTTGTTTGTCATGTCGATATTGAAAGAGGGGGATTGAAGGAGTTAGACATGGCCAAAACTCCACTAATAACAAACACAATGAGATATGGTTTTAAATGCTCAACTCATTGTGAGGAAGGTGGAAGAGGTGTCCAATCCTACTAGTAATTATTAGAGAGAAATAAAGAGAGTAATAAAGATCTTAGTACTACAAGTTTGTATATCTAGTGCTATCAAGTGCATGAGAAGACTCCTTGACTCCAAATGACTCAGTGACTAGTAGCTCAACCTGACTAAAATCCCAACTAATAGAGGGAGCATGAAATTATGCATGGATGGTAGCAAATATTATAATTCCCTGGGTCAACAAATTTTTATAAAAAGTCAGGAAAAACCTAATTATTTAATATATAGGGAGAATTTTCTAAGGATTTTATATGATTTTCTATGTTGAATTAGTTCTGAGGTCTAATATATGCAAAATTAGTCCATTCATATAATATACCAAACATTGGGTTGAGAAATCTGATAATGGCGTTAATTTTGAAAATTATCTAACCTATTAATTTAGACAAATATGATAGTGTAATCAATTTATTATTAAATACTGAAAAGTATTATTGTACCAAATTTGTAGGAGCATCAGCTCAAAATCTACTCAACTACGACATTGGGAGTAAACTTCTACCCAGAAAAGGTGTTTATTTCTATTTTTATCCATGTCCAATAATTATTAGTTATTTAGGGATACACTTTAGGGAAATCTAACAAAATACAAAATTTGCTTTCCATATTCTCAATTCTTAACCTCAAAGTTCACATCGTATATGCTCTAAAAAATGTGGAACATCAACTATCCAAAGAAAAGACTAAATTAGCTACATTCAAAGTCATAAAAAATTTAATCCAGTACATGCATCAAGTACATTTGTTATGGAAAACATTATCAGATTAAAAACATACTTACTTAAATTTACAAAAATCATTTGAATTATTGAGCATTTGGAATTTTTTAAGCTAGCAAGCTAAAAATTCAACATTAGAATTTCAACTCAGAAATTCTAAAGAAATTTGTTCTGAGGGAATTACATAGTGTAAGTTATTATGTTTTATAATGAGAATGAAATTATAGATGATACACATACATAGTTCAACCTTTTGTACCTGAGTGGTAAAAATGAGTCCAAAACACCAGAATAAAATTATGTATGTGTAAAAATTTCAACCAAACAAGGTAAAAGCATATTCTAGGATAAAAAGTATAAATTGAAAATTGAATTATAATATAAATAGAGTTTTCTAGGCATACAAAAATTAGCAAATGAACATGCATGTCTGTCATATTATTTACCTCCGTTAAGTTTAAGACGATCCTTATGAATGGATGCTAGCTATACTCTTTTGCTCATCGTTAAGTACCTCTTGTGCATCCTCCATATCATCAAAAATGGCAACTTCTGGTGTGTATGTTCATGCACTATCCAAGCAGTCTGACATTTTCTGTATCATAATTTGTTCTTTGTCCTTGTTACCAGGCAAGGGTGGGTCTATGTAGTGGATAATAATAAATGTTGTATTCCTGTTCTAGAATTCAGTTTTCTACATCCAACCGTTTATCTTTATCCCATACTGCCTACAACAGAAACCACATAGCTCCTTATATGACCTAGTGGACCCCAAGAGGTCAGGATCTCTCAAGGGCATGGGAATTTAAGACTAATTGGCTAGGCTTGTGTATTTTCCGGAATAAAATAAAAACACACATGCACGCGAGAGCGTTCATTTGCTCGGTCCCCCGCCCGCCTGCCTGGCCCGGCCCTGCCCGGCCTGATTCAGTTCAGTTTGGTGCGGTGTGGTGCATGGATTTACATTTTTACGAAATATTTTATTTTGTTTTGCTTCCCGAAATGACGTTTTATTTTCTGTGTTGCATCGTTTGGAGTTCGGTTGATAGCATTTAAGACACAACAATAAACCTTTCTTGACTACTCATTAAAGACGACCATTAAAGCAATGTTAATGACGCACGTTGGAGAGTCCAACAGGTGCGGAAAGTCACCGTGACGGTTGAAACGCGCTCCATATAAGGAGGCGTCCGCTCTCATTTGAGAGATACAACAGAGACAACCAATAGAAAACAGACAAGAGATACAGTGATACAAACCATCAATATACAACAGTTCCTTTCCTGATTCACAGTGGTTCCTTTACTTCTGTATCGCGGTTCCTTTACTGTTGTACCGTGGTTACCATCCTGCTCTATAGTGGTTCCTTTCCTTCTAACAAATCTGCAGTTACCTTACTGTTGTACACCGGTTCCTTTACTGTTGTACACCGGTTCCTTTACTGCTGTACACCGGTTCCTTTTCTACTGTACTGCAGTTACCTTCCTGCTCCACTGCAGTTCCCTTTCTCCACCGCAACAAGCATATTCTTCTGAACACCACCACGCCTTGCTACTATCTTGCACTGACAACCACTTCACGACGTCTGTTTTGCTGTTTGCGACCAAGGGCTAAGGAACGAGCTCAACAAAGCACTCTCCCTTGCACCGGGCGACTGTACCAGAGTTGGGGTTGCTGAATCTTGGAGATAGACCGCCAGAGATGCTTGTGCTAGGATCGGCAAAATCTGTCTTGAAGACAGTATTTCACACGCCATCATCTTCAAGCTCTGGTGTTTGATTTCTAAACTCTTTCGCTATTTTCTCTGAATCTGATTTATAGTTATTATTAATGTTGCATATTGGTGGTTAACAGCTTGCAATATCTAATTAACATCGGTGTTACATTTACGACAACATAATTTTTCCAACATTTTCAAGACATATTAATCCGTTTACTGCTCTGTTTTAGATTGTATAAATAATTGCATAGACAGACCAGTTCATTCCTAAACAGTTGTTAATTAAATATATCTTAACTGCTTGTTTGAGTAATATGGATTTGAAAACTATGCTATCGCTTGCTGATGTAGCCTCCCTTCCTCCATAATGCTTTTCTGGTTTGCACTTCCATCATTGGCAACAAAAAATACGATTTTGGCTCACATATCTTGGACTTGTATCTGCCATCTTACCACCCAAAGACATTGTTCCTGCTGTGCCTACACCACAACCCGAAAATCTCATTCTTGGAGAAGATCAACCTGAACCCGTTGCTCCTGAATGAGTTATCCCCACTCCTATTTCTAAGGAAACTGATTACCTTTGTCATGGTAGGATCCTATCAGCCTTATCCATTGAATTGTATGACATATACCATAAGATCCCAACTGCTCTTGAACTATGGACGGATTTAGATTCTAAATTTGGTCTAGAAGACACTGGTCATGAACGTTATGCCTTTGTTGAATGACTAACATATAATATGGTTGATGATAACCCTATTTCGGCTGAAGTTCTAGAATACCAAAATTTAGTTTCTAAATCCATGGCTAAAGGTTACAACCTTGATGAGAATGTTCAAGTAGCATCCCTCATAGAGAAGCTCCATCCTTCTTGGAAGGATTTCGCCAGGACCCTTAGACATAGACAAGGGATCATGTCCACGACATCCTTAGTCAAATCCCTGCAAATTGAGGATAGACATAGGGAACAAGACAGAAAGTCTTACCCATCTGTCAATATGGTTATAGGTGATAAGACTAAGAAGAAACCCAGCCAATCCCATCTCCATAAGAAATCTAAACCTTCCTTTAAGTGCCGCAAGAACCATGAAAATCAGAGTAATAATAATCATGATGAAGGAGAAAAATGTGTCTGCTTTGTGTGTGATAAACCTGGCCACTTAGCAAATGTGTGCAGATTTCACAAAGGTCATAGAAAGTTGAATGTCCAGGCTTCTAAAAATCCTGAAGTAAATATGATCACTGTGGGGGTGGTCCCTTCCTCTTCTATAGAAAGGTTAGAAAATCCTAATGTTCTTTTTGCTGGCTTATCTTTAGAGTGGTACTTAGATTCTGGTGCCACCTGCCATATTTGCTTTTACCAATCCCTCTTTTCTACCTATCAGGCCAAAACCGACAGAGTGATCAAGTGGGGAGATCATTCATCCACCATCTCGATTGCTGGATTTGGACGTGTTGACATAAAGCTTACTTCTGGAAATGTCCTTAGATAACATGATGTCCAACGTGTACCTTCTTACCTAAGAAGCCATTTAAATCAGTAGTAGATCGTAATACATCTTTGCTTGAGTTCATTCATACTGATGTTTGTGATTTAAATCATGTTCTTACTCATGATGGCATGAGATACTTTGTTACCTTTATAGATGATTTTTCAAAATATTGTTCTATTTTCTTACTGAAAACTAAGGATGAACAATTAGAAAAATTCAGGATCTATAAAACCCAAGTAGAGAAACAACTAGAGAAGAACATTAAGAGAGAGAGGTCCGATAGAGGTGGTGAGTACACTTCTAATGAACTTAATAAGTTCGGTGAGTACCATGGCCTTATTCATGAAACCACTACCCCATATAATCCTAAATCTAATGGAGTAGCTGAAAGGAAGAATAGAACATTGATTGACATGGTCAACTCAATGCTAGTCAAGTATGGACTTAGTCACAGACTGTGGGCGGAATCCCTTCATACAACCAACTACCTTCTTAACTGCATCCCTTTTAAACACCTTAACAAAACACCCTATGAACTTTGGTTGTAACATACCAGATCTAGAACCCTACCCTAGAGCTTTGACCTTTTGGGTTTAGCCAAACAAGGTTGAGGTTAGGATGATCCTAATAATCTAATGCATGAATAATGTAATATAATACGTCAAATAATTCATTTGGTGATAATAAAATGATAAATAACTTAATTGGATGCATAATGATGTTAATGGGCCTCTAATGGGCCAGATGACAAAACCCATGTAAGAAATTCTTAAAAGTGGAAATAAACTCCAAATTCGTAATCTATACATAAAAATAAGTTTACATGTCAATTTTCATTTAATTTGAACTACCTTGAAATAATATGATAAGTTAAGAGAGAGAAATTGCCTAAAAGGTGTAATTAATAAATAAAATATTTAATGACTCCAAAAGAAGATTAGATTCGTAATCTACATAATGAATATAGCCTTTGGGTGAATTTTTATCCAATTTGGAGAAAGTTTGCTTAAAAGGTAAAATCGGGAGAGAGAAAGTGTGTAAAGCCTTCAAGATATTAAATAAATATGCAAATATATCCAATATGTAAAATTGATGGCAATTCGTATCCAACACATTAATTATAATTGTTGGGTCAAGTTTCATCAAATTTGGATAATCCTAAAGCCTTTATTGTAGGAGGAAAGAGAAAATAGAAATTAATTTATTTGACACATTAAAAGTCGCCAAAAGGAAAATCTAATTTTATAATCGAAATCTACATGCCTAATTTAACCTATGTACAAAATTTTGTTTAATTTGGATAATGTTTGACCCTCCAAATCAAGAGAGAGAGAAAAAGGAAACAATGCATTCACACTTCATTAATATCAGATTCGAAATTAGTATTTTGTCACGTTGGTTTCCTGATTTCACTTATACGGGCTTCTTTCCCTACCGTCAGATTTTGATCTAGTGGATGGCAGATTGTCTCCTACCTTGGGTAGGAGACCGATTCTTCTGTGAACAACATCTTTGATTTCCATCGCCTATATCTCCCGTGATTTTCGATTATTTCTCAAGATTTCTTCACCGTTTCCTTTTTCATTTGACTCCGATTGTTTTGATCCCAAGTTTTATGGGGTATATATACCCCGTGTTCTCTAACCTTGAGCACCACCTGTTGTTCCCCTATTTTGATCCCTTTTCCATTCTCCTTCGCGCGTGAGGTCTCTGATTCTTTGAGAATTGAGTTCCTAACCTCCGTCGAGGTCCCATGCATGTTTATCACCCCATGGACCGGCTTCTATAGGTTCTGTGCATAGCTTCCCTACTCCGACTGCTTTCTACCTGCTCTTAGTTGTTGTCCCGGCGGTCGGTACCCTCAGGGCCACCGGAGACGACGGCGTGATCTTTTGAATGACCTTATGAAGCTTTTTCTTCTACTAATTGAACCAGAACAGGTGTGTGTGTTGCCGGAGATCAACTGGATGTCCTGGCTGTTGCGACAGGTCTCTCTCTCTTTACTCACCACCTCCGTGTGAATTGAAGGTATGAATAGCTTCATCTTTGCTCAAGCTTTCTTCCGGTATCTTCATCACTGCGTTTCGTCAAGTTTTGGGAAATCGCCCAATCTCACCCCTAGCCTGCAGTCGTCGTGCGTGCGAGCGAAAGGAAGAAGAAGAAGGCCTCTTTTGGATTTACCATTTTGCCCTTCATTTTCCTCCTTCAGCTGTTTTGTTTGCCCAGGGGCGTTTCTGTCTTTCACCCTTCAAATCCGCTGTTTGGGAGCGAGTCGACTGAGCCTTGACCCGCTGACTTGGCCAGCGTTCATTGGGCCATGTCAGGTCGGGCCCGCTCTATCTCTCGTTTCTTATTGGACAAACGATGAATTGGCTTTTCCTGGATTTTTGATTGGTCGAATTTCTAAAA
Organism: Alisma plantago-aquatica; assembly: GCA_963693085.1. Taxonomy (NCBI): domain Eukaryota; kingdom Viridiplantae; phylum Streptophyta; class Magnoliopsida; order Alismatales; family Alismataceae; genus Alisma; species Alisma plantago-aquatica. The sequence continues at coordinate 969,626,528 of OY856411.1, read as the reverse complement.
TCTATAACAAATTAATGGATGATCAGAAAAATATAAATAAATATTCGTTGGAATCAGAAAAATAAGATCAACTAATGGTATAAGTTTTGATAACTGAATCCAAATATTAATAACAGGTGTTTTTAATGGATCTAATTAATAAGATATTAACTTGTATAATTCATAACTAAATATATAAAAGTTAGAAAAATATAATAAAATATGTTTTGAACTCAGGAAAATATAATCTAAAACATGGAGTCGTTTTGGAAACCTAATTCATATAATAATAAAAAGGTGTTTTTAGGGTTTTGTATAATTAATCAAAACCTAACCCTAATTTCACATATATGTTAAATATGTGTTTTGGAAGCCTAGGCTTGGACCTAGAAGTGGCTTTGGATCTGTTTGACTCTGAAGTTGAGGTATGTTGTATCCCCGATTAATCTTCATTGAGTAATTCACCTACTTTATCATTGTTTTGAATTTTGGCCTACACAAAATGTCTTATCTCTTGATATCATGGTTCGTGTGAACTATCTTGCTTGTTTTGGACTTGGATATTTTCTTGATATATTATCTTGTGCCTTGGTGCATTATGGTCTCTTTTATTGTTATGTGCCACTTTGAAGTGAATATTATATGTTGGTGTTGACCATTGTGTGATGGCAACCTTTGTATCATCTTCTGACTAAACTATTTACTTGCCTCTATATTTACATGCAACGTGAATCAGTAGCACTAAAATAATGTAAATTACTTTGGTTTTGGGTGTGTGCCCTTTTTGTTTATGGGATGGTGGTGGTGGTGCCCCATACCCGAGTTTCAAGGATGTGAAGCCTTGGCTCAACTTTTATATATATTGGGAGTTTGACGGTGAGTCATTCTCTATCAGGTTTTCAAGGATGTGAAGCCTTGGCCGCCTTTGTATTTTATATTTTTCTAGGACTATGTTTATCTCACATGCATGCAGGTTTGATGATTGGTTGAGGGGTGTGTGCCCTACTACCTATCTATGTGCTTTTTATGCACAAATTTTATTGTTTATGGCAAGTATCCTCTTTTATCTCTTCTGTCATGGTCTTATTCTTTTATGCCCATGTGGGTAGTCTTTATCTCTTGTATGGGAAGCATTTTACTTTTGTAGTCCTTATTTCTTAAATTGCTCAATTTTCTTTTTAGTATGCACATACCAGCCTTTGATGATGTCTCCTTTTGTTTCTTCTTTTGTTGGGGTATGCTTCCAACCCTAGGTGAAAGACTTGGATGCATGGCATGTGGACCTGGACTTAGTTTGTGATGATGAAGCTTGGAGACAATCTTGAGGTGGTTTAGATTTTCTCTACATGGATCCTTGTGATGTAAGTTTAAGTTTGTAACCCTTTGTTTTATAATTGAATAGTCAAATATTTTCTTCCGCTGCTATACATTGGTCTTTTGATTACCATTATATAAAGATTTGAAAATTTTACACGCACTCCATCTCACATTTTGAGTGTGTTTGGACTGGATGTTTTGTTATTCAAATTTTTAGTAAGGAAGTGGTTTCACTTCTTTACAGCATGATATCAGAGCCCATGGTAGTTGGAATCGACTATTTCAATTTTGTCTCCCTATAGAACCCTTGACTTAGTTAGTTACCTCTAAGTGAGATGTTGACCCTAGATTTGATCTATGATGATCTTGGTATGTAATAAGGTTTTATTTGAGGATAAGATTAGGTTATGAGGAATTATTCATATGGAAATATTGTGACTTGGTTTATCACATTGATTTTGGTACCATCTATGTTTCATCCCCAATGTTTTTTTTATCGCCAAAAAAAGATATATATATATATATATATATATTTTTTTCATTATGCTACTATATGTACAAAATTTTCTTTGATTTGTCGATGTTTTCTTGAACTAAGTCACAATGAAGAGAAACTATAGTTTGAGTAGAATCTAACCCTAGTTTTGTACCTAGGAGTTTATATAATGGTGTAGTTGACCTACCCTATGACTTATTGGATGTTCATGTAGGGTTGATAGGTTAGAGACACAAGGACCTATAACTCAACCCTAGATGGAATGACTATAGTTGGATACATGAGAAATAGTAATCTCCAAAAACTTTCATAACTAAGAGATGTGGGTAGCTAAAAAGTTGTTTAGTTTGACTTGTTAGGTTGAACCCTTTAAGGGGTGGAGAGTAGTTAGTGGTTGATGTTTGGATCAATAGATTTCGAGGAAGAAATCCTTTTTAAGGGGTGGAGTGCTGTAACATACCAGATCTAGAACCCTACCCTAGAGCTTTGACCTTTTAGGTTTAGCCAAACAAGGTTGAGGTTAGGATGATCCTAATAATCTAATGCATGAATAATGTAATATAATACGTCAAATAATTCATTTGGTGATAATAAAATGATAAATAACTTAATTGGATGCATAATGATGTTAATGGGCCTCTAATGGGCCAGATGACAAAACCCATGTAAGAAATTCTTAAAAGTGGAAATAAACTCCAAATTCGTAATCTATACATAAAAATAAGTTTACATGTCAATTTTCATTTAATTTGAACAACCTTGAAATAATATGATAAGTTAAGAGAGAGAAATTGCCTAAAAGGTGTAATTAATAAATAAAATATTTAATGACTCCAAAAGAAGATAAGATTCGTAATCTACATAATGAATATAGCCTTTGGGTGAATTTTTATCCAATTTGGAGAAAGTTTGCTTAAAAGGTAAAATCGGGAGAGAGAAAGTGTGTAAAACCTTCAAGATATTAAATAAATATGCAAATATATCCAATATGTAAAATTGATGGCAATTCGTATCCAACACATTAATTATAACTTGTGGGTCAAGTTTCATCAAATTTGGATAATCCTAAAGCCTTTATTGTAGGAGGAAGGAGAAAATAGAAATTAATTTATTTGACACATTAAAAGTCACCAAAAGGAAAATCTAATTTTATAATCAAAATCTACATGCCTAATTTAACCTATGTGCAAAATTTTGTTTAATTTGGATAATGTTTGACCCTCCAAATCAAGAGAGAGAGAAAAAGGTAACAATGCATTCACACTTTATTAATATCAGATTCGAAATTAGTATTTTGTCACGTTGGTTTCCTGATTTCACTTATACACGCTTCTTTCCCTACCGTCGTATTTTGATCTAGTGGATGGCAAATCGTCTCCTACCTTGGGTAGGAGACCGATTCTTCTGTGAACAGTATCTTTGATTTCCATCGCCTATATCTCCCGTGATTCTCGATTATTTCTCAAGATTTCTTCACCGTTGCCTTTTTCATTTGACTCCGATTGTTTTGATCCCAAGTTTTATGGGGTATATATACCCTGTGTTCTCTAACCTTGAGCACCACCTGTTGTTCCCCTGTTTTGATCCCTTTTTGGTTCTCCTTCGCGCGCGAGGTCTCTGATTCTTTGAGAATTGAGTTCCTAACCTCCGCCGAGGTCCCATGCATGTTTATCACCCCATGGACCGGCTTCTATAGGTTATGTGCATAGCTTCCCTACTCCGACTGCTTTCTACCTGCTCTCAGTTGTTGTCCCGGCGGTCGGTACCCTCAGGGCCACCGGAGACGACGGCGTGATCTTTTGAGTGACCTTATGAAGCTTTTTCTTCTACTAAATGAACCAGAACAGGTGTGTGTGTCGCTGGAGATCAACTGGATGTCCTGGCTGTTGCGACAGGTCTCTCTCTCTTTACTCACCACCTCCGCGTGAATTGAAGGTATGGATAGCTTTGTCTTTGCTCAAGCTTTCTTCCGGTATCTTCATCACTGAGTTTCGTCAAGTTTTGGGAAATCACCCAATCTCGCCCCTAGCCTGCAATCGCCGTGCGTGCGAGCGAAAGGAAGAAGAAGAAGGCCTCTTTTGGATTTACCGTTTTACCCTTCGTTTTCCTCCTTTAGCTGTTTTGTTTGCCCAGGGGCGTTTCTGTCTTTTACCCTTCAAATCCGTTGTTTGGGAGCGAGTCGACTGAGCCTTGACCCGCTGACTTGGCCAGCGTTCATTGGGCCATGTCAGGTCGGGCCCGCTCTATCTCTCGTTTCTTATTGGACAAACGATGAATTGGCTTTTCCTGGATTTTTGATTGGTCGAATTTCTAAAATCAATAACTTATTAATGGATGATCAGAAAAATATAAATAAATATTTGTTGGAATCAGAAAAATAAGATCTAGCTAATGGTATAAGTTTTGAGAACTGAATCCAAATATTAATAACAGGTGTTTTTAATGGATCTGATTAATAAGATTTTAACTTGTATAATTCATAACTAAATATATAAAAGTTAGAAAAATATAATAAAATATGTTTTGAACTCAGGAAAATATAATCTAAAATATGGATTCGTTTTGGAAACCTAATTCATATACTAATAAAAAGGTGTTTTCAGGGTTTTGTATAATTAATCAAAACCTAACCCTAATTTCACATATATGTTAAATAGGTGTTTTGGAAGCCTAGGCTTGGACCTAGAAGTGGCTTTGGATCTGTTTGAATCTGAAGTTGAGGTATGTTGTATCCCCGATTAATGTTCATTGAGCAATTCACCTACTTTATCATTCTTTTGAATTTTGGCCTACACAAAATGTCTTATCTCTTGATATCATGGTTCGTGTGAACTATCTTGCTTGTTTTGGACTTGGATATTTTCTTGATATATTATCTTGTGCCTTGGTGCATGATGGTCTCTTTTATTGTTATGTGCCACTTTGAAGTGAATATTATATGTTGGTGTTGCCCATTGTATGATGACAACCTTTGTATCATCTTCTGACTAAACTATTTACTTGCCTCTATATTTACATGCAATGTGAATCAGTAGCACTAGAATAATGTAAATTACTTTAGTTTTGGGTGTGTGCCCTTTTTGTTTATGGGATGGTGGTGGTGGTGCCCCATACCCAAGTTTCAAGGATGTGAAGCCTTGGCTCAACTTTTATATATATTGGGAGTTTGACGGTGAGTCATTCTCTATCAGGTTTTCAAGGATGTGAAGCCTTGGCCGCCTTTGTATTTTATATTTTTCTAGGACTATGTTTATCTCACATGCATGCAGGTTTGATGATTGGTTGAGGGGTGTGTTCCCTACTACCTATCTATGTGCTTTTGATGAACAAATTTTATTATTTATGGCAAGTATCCTCTTTTATCTCTTTTGTCATGGTCTTATTCTTTTATGCCCATGTGGGTAGTCTTTATCTCTTGTATGGGAAGGATTTTACTTTTGTAGTCCTTATTTCTTAAATTGCTCAATTTTCTTTTTAGTATGCACATACCAGCCTTTGCTGATGTCTCCTTTTGTTTCTTCTTTTGCTGGGGTATGCTTCCAACCCTAGGTGGAAGACTTGGATGCATGGCATGTGGACCTGGACTTAGTATGTGATGATGAAGCTTGGAGACAATCTTGAGGTGGTTTAGATTTCCTCTACATGGATCCTTGTGATGTAAGTTTAAGTTTGTAACCCTTTGTTTTATAATTGAATAGTCAAATATTTTCTTCCGCTGCTATACATTGGTCTTTTGATTACCATTATATAAAGATTTGAAAATTTTACACCCACTCCATCTCACCTTTTGAGTGTGTTTGGACTGGATGTTTTGTTATTCAAATTTTTAGTAAGGAAGTGGTTTCACTTATTTACATTGGCTTAACTAGGAACCTTGTTTGAAATACCTCAAAGTGTGGGGGTGTTTGGCCAAGGTTAAGATCCCTGAGAATAAGAAGAGAAAACTAGGACCTAAAATTGTTGATATTATCTTTATAGGATATGTTGAAAATTGTAATGTTACTAGATTCCTAGTAATAAAATCTGAAAACTCAAAGATTAGAGTTAACTCTATACTTGAGATTAGACATGTAGATGTTGTCTATTATGAAACCATCTTTCTTCTTAAGGAAAAGGTTCCTAGATAAGTTAGTGAAGATCCATCTTCCTCCTCTCCTGCAGAACCTCTTGTAGTTCCACCTTCTAATGAAGTAGAAGATGAACTCCCAGTAGATGGACCTCCGAGTGATCTAGGTAGGGGCAAAAGGACTAAAGTTGATAAGAACTATGGTCCTGACTTCTACACCTTCATAGTATAAGAAGACCCGCGTACCTATTAGGATGCCATGAAATCCATAGACTCTAGCTTTTAGAAGGAAGCTGTTGATAATGAAATAGAATCAATTATGAGAAATCATACTTGGATTCTTATTGAGATTCCTCTAGGCTGTAAGACTATTGGATGTAAATGGGTGTTTAAAAAAAGATGAGGATAGATGGTTCCATTGATAAGTTTAAGGCCAGACTAGTAGCCAAAGGCTTTAGTCAGAAGGAAGGATTCGATTGCTTTGATACATATGCACCCACAACAAAAATCTCTTCCATTTGTGTCCTAGTTTCTTTAGCCGCGATCCATAAGCTTGAAATCCATCAAATGGATGTCAAGACAACCTTCTTGAATGGAGATCTTGAAGAAGAGATTTATATAGATCAACCTGAAGGTTTTGTAGCACCTGGATAGGAACATAAAGTTTGTAGACTTGTCAAGTCCTTGTATTGACCGAAAGAAGCATCTAAATAGTGGAATGATAAGTTTGATAGAATTATTTTATCTGCCGAATTTATTGTGAATGAATCTGATCGTTGTATTTATTTTAAAAATTTTGATGATGCCTGCATAATAATGTGTTTATATGTAGATGATATATTGTTGTTTGGATCTAATTCTGAAATTATTTTTGAAAATAAATCTTTTCTTTCTAGCAATTTTGATATGAAAGATTTATGACTTGCTCATGTAGTACTTGGTATTAAGTTGAGTAGATCTACTTCTGGTTATGTACTTAATCAAACTCATTATGTTGATAAAATCTTGCATATATTTGATATGCTTGATTGCACTCCTATTAATACACCTTATGATGCTAGTTTACATCTTGTTGTACATAAGAGTACTCCTGTGGATCAACATAGATATGCTCAAGTTATAGGAAGCTTAATGTACCTTACTAATTGCACTAGGCCCGATATTTCTTTTGCTATAAGCAGGTTGAGAAGGTACACTAGCTGTCATAATGAGGACCACTAGAAAGCTTTGGTAAGAGTGCTTAAGTACCTTAAAGGTACAACTACATATAGCCTTCATTATACTGGTTTTCCACCTATATTAGAAGGACATACATATGCTAACTGGATTGCAGATTCAGATGAAACCAAATCTACCAGTGGGTATGTATTTTACCTTGGAGGAGGTGTAGTTTCTTAGAAATCATCCAAGCAAACTGTGAGAGCTAGATCCACTATGGAGGCTGAGTTTATTGCTTAGATTTAGCTTGTTGTCAGGCTGAATGGCTTAGAAATTTACTTATTGATATGCTGATTGTTTCTAAACCATTTCCTTCTGTTTGCATATTATGTGATAATAAAGCAGCCATTGACAAAGCTAAGAAATCTAAAGGCAACCCGGGTAAGCGCTTTATGAGATTAAGGTATGAAGATGTAAGAGATCACATCACCGGAGGGGTTATATCTATAGAGTATGTGAAATTTGCAAGTAACATTGTTGATCCACTTACTAAGTGTCTAGCTAGAAAGCTAGTACTCAGTTCATCGAGGGGGATGGTTCTTCTATCCATAGAATAAACATTACAGTGGTAACCCTACCTTTCTAAAACTGGAGATCCCATGAGGAATTGTTCAAAGGGACAACTAAATTGTCGTGTTATGCGGAAGCACACTTTGGAGTTTTACTCCTTGACCCTCCCTATGGTGCTAGTGCTTCGACTCTGTCTGAGTATAGGAAGATCTTTGCTCTGAATGGGTTCAAAACCATTTATTGGCAGGGTATGCACCAGACAGTATACCCCTGGGGATCCCTACTATTTGAGTGTAACCCAAGAGCCGGGGTTTATGTGAGTTGGGCATACTCACTAGAGTGCTCAAGAAATAAGATTATGTGAAGGCCGTTTATGTGCAACACCGATACAAACTTGTTGTAGTGCCCGCACTATAGTTGCTTGATTTACTAAGGTCCGAATCAGGGAGTCGGGTTCAAGACGTAGTTCACCACATCTCTCAGGATTAAGGTGAGTCATTCTAGGCAATGATTCAGAGCCACAAGCTACCAATGCTGAAAAACATAGTAATTGAAAACTACTAGAGGGGGGGTGAATAGAGTTTTATAGTGATTTTAATAATTATTTAACTCAAACAACCAAAATTGAGATTAGAAGAAGGAGACAGGCGTTTAGAGTGGTTCCAACTATAGCAAATACTATAGTTGTCAGTCCACTACCCGGTTGCTTACCCAACCGGGATTTGAAAGTATTTATTTTATTACCTCTCGAGGATTTATACAAAATACAATACTTTCAACCACACCCTTTGAACAACCTTCACTTGAAGTAGGTGCACCAACCCTGAGGTAGCCTTCTTGAAGTAACTCCAAGCTCCCCCTTGAAGTAGCCTTCCTCTCTAGAAGTAACCTCCCGTTGCACCAGCCTTCTGAAGTAGCTCAAAGTCTCCTTCTTTGCCAAGAAGATCTTTACCCTCTCCAATCCAAAGCCTCCAACCTAGGAGTAGCAAGGAGAGTACAAACAATAATAGGGAACAAGAAAGAAAACAAAAATTACAACTTATCCTTTGTAGCCCAAGGCTTGATTTGCCTAGATCAAGCGTATAGATCTCCTAACCAAGTATGTGAACTTGTGATTGCAGTGGGTAGGAGATACTAGCCTATAGGACACGAATTATGAGCTAAGGAATGAAGTGGCCAATTGTCACAATGCTCAAATTGCTCACAAACAAATTGCACAAAGTATACTCAAAGGTTTCTCAAGTGTAGCAAGTGTAAACAAGTGGGTTTAGGTGTCCTATGGCTTGTCCTATTTATAGGAATGGCCTAAGGATGCTTAAGGACATTCTAGACAACTTCTAGGGGTTTCTAAGTGCTTAAATAGCCGTTAGGTACAAAGTTGTTGCTTTAGCAACGGCTAATTAATTAATTCTGCAGTTGCTGTCAGAGACCATCTCGGTCGACAAATGGTCGACCGAGACACCTACTCGGTCGAACTTTTGTCGACCGACAGGCTCTCTGGAACAAGTGATTTGCAACGTCTTTCTTCAACTGCCAACTAACTTGTCTGTTGTGTCTAACGACTACTTTGGATCTTTCTCGGTCGAGAAGATTGTCGACCGAGAGTGTCTCGGTCGAGGAGTTTGTCGACCGAGATTGATCCTGTTTCAAGATTTCAATTTAGGCACTAATTATGTGTGTGAGTGTGCATAAGTAATCCTATTTGAATGGGATGACTTGTCTAACTGTGGTGTTTAGCTAGGGAGAATCTAACGCTTGATTTACATGCAATTCTAAGTACTTGTACATTATATTTTTGTACAAGTTTTTACAACAGTGATTACATTGCATGAAAATATAAATATGTAAGCTTGTAGATTTTCCCTTGTTGCTTTGTCATCCTGCACACTCAAGTAGCATGTTAGATTAATAAGAATGAAATGTTTGTCATACTCAAAACAAAGGGATTTATAGATGTCCATTTAGCCAACAATCTCCCCCTTTTTGAAGATGACAAACATTTCCAAAATATAAGTAAAGGAAATATAAAACATATGAGTTTCATACCTTTAGATTACCTTTTGTAGCTTTTTCTCTTGTGTATAAAATGTGTGCTTATTATTCCCCATGAATTATGGAACATGAAATCCAGATCATTTGGGAATATAGCAACTTTCAATGTAAAGCCAAGAGTTTATTTATGAAACTCATTAATTGAGTTTTACATTATTAAATTTTAGTTTTATATTTATCTCTCCCCCTTTGTCATTTCAAAAAGATAACCATTTAAGAATAAAAACTCCACCTTAATAAGATATCCCATCAATTCTAATGAAAAAAATGTCCATTTAAGCGTCAAAAATGTAAACAAGAGTTTTTTTGTTTAAGTAGCACAAATATCAAAGAAAAACATCCTCTAAAGGAGTGATAAGCAATTGCTTCCTAATGTTGTTAAATTGATCTAGTGGAAACGGTTTAGCCAATTTTATCTTCAACATGATGAAGGGAAACATGATTAATTTGCAAATATATTCAGTTTTATTGCAAACTTGACAACAGAAACCTGCTCGGTCGACGATCTTTCGACCGATAGTGTTCTCGGTCAAACAGTTTCTCGACCGAGAATGTGTCTGGATTTGTTTCATCACTGTTTTAAGTAATAGATCCTTGTTAATTTTGCCACAATTTTAAAGGTTGCATTTATTTATTACTCCCCTTATTTTGTATGCTCTACAATGATGATCTTATAATCCATATTTTGAAGATGTCTCACATGCTCTTTATAAAAATATCCATTGGAATCAAGTAAAGAAGGCCAATTTCATTAAAAGCATGTAATACAAGCATAGAAAGATAGACACATCACATAGATATGACCCATTACAATTATTCAAAAGATATCATTACAATAACTCCAATGCTTACTGGAAAGACTTAAGAATTACATCAATGTCAGGGTCTTTCCCAAGAAAAGGCTCAGTTCCATAATACTGGACCAAGGTTTTGGTGAATGGGTTTGCATTCTTTGGTTTATATAAGTCATGGCATGATGGTTATAGTCTAGTTGTTTGCTCAGGTGATATTGGGAGCCAACAATATAAGTAAGAGTGTTTTGAATGGGATCATGTGATAGGTTAGTAGAAGGAGGGGGTGGTGGTATGTCTTGATGAGATGTTTCTCCTTCAACTCTAGCCCTTTTATGACCAAAATCAATTCCCATTTTTTCTACTGTATTCTTACTTATTTTTTGTGGTCTACGCTCCCATGTATATCCCATATCCTCAAGTGGGGTCTTAAGGAAATGTTGAGTAATTTGGCATACAAAATCGGCATATGGAGGATTGCCAGAAAACTCAAGCATGTTTTTAAGAATTATGCGGATAAAATTTGTGGAAATACGTTGGATAATGGAATATATTAGACACATACGAAAAATAGGAACTTCAGACTTATTGGCTCTAGGATGTATGTTTGTTGATATAATAAGGTTTACAATCCTAGCAGCTGGTTTAAGATTTATAGCATAATATGTGCCTCTATCTTCGTGACAGGTTGTATTGGATTTAAAAATGGTCCTTTTGATGTCACTAAGACTAATGGTATGGTCATCTTGGAGAAATTGGTTAAGGGGGTTTCTAGAAGTAAGGTCAAGGGTGTCTTGATATTCATCTATGTCAATGTTTAGTATGTTAAGAATGTCCCCTTCAGTAAATCGGAAGCTATGCCCATTGACCATAGTGTAGAAGAAGATGGTTTCATTTTCAGAGTGGGAAATGAGGTTTGCATAGAATTCATTCACTACCTTGATTGAATAGGAAGGAAAAGAAGGGTTGATGAATTCTTTTAACTTTTATACTTCGAAAAGGTCCTCCAAGTCGACGATGTTGATGAAGTCCATAACTTCAACTGGTCATCGTGGGAGAGGAGCTTTGGAGGAAAGCTGTAGATATCGATCACCAGCATCTCCATCGACGAAGGCAATGTCGTTGATGATCGTCAGTGGTGGAGTGGCTTCCCGAGCTTCCCTTCCTTTCCTGCCGGCGACCTTCTTCTTCCCACGAGTAGATGATGAGGCCATTGTGTTGCTTGAAGGTGGAGAAGAAGCAAGGAAGGCTTGGGGATGAGGATGCTAAGGAGTTGCACAAAAATGCACTAGAGAGAGCCTATGGAAGCAAGAGTATGCAAGTGTGAGGAAGTGACCCGTCTTTGGTTCCTTTTATAACAATCCAGCGACCTGGTCAGTCGATGACTCGTCGACCGAGCGTCCGCAACGGTCATGTTGCAGACGCGCCACTTGGCTCCCCAATGTTCATATAACGGTCATAAACGGTCATAACAGTCGGTCTACAACGGTTATATCCAACGGCTATTTCTCGGTCGAACAATTGTCGACCGACATTGTCTCGGTCGAACATTTGTCGACCAAAAGTGTGTCCGATACTAAATCTGTATAAATTCTGTCGGTCGAGAGAGAGGGGCTGACCGAGAGGTTTTCGGTCGAAGAGTTCCTCGACCGAGAGACTTACTGAGTACGAATTTGATAGATTATTTTTGTAGAGCACATATATAGATTTTCCAAGGGAGTAATATTTTGTTTATTATTTACAATATTGGGACAAGTTGTGATCATAAATTAATTATTCTTTTAATCATAAAAGGATATCCAAATAGTTATTATGTCAAACTTATTTTAGGTCGAATTTGACTTTGACCATAGCGCCCCTTGGTAAAATTTTATTTTGACCAAGAGGCTAATTTTGCAGATTTTCAGATTGAATATGTTGAGTATAATATCTGCATTAAATGTCAAGCTGAAGCATAATACTTAAGATTCTTAATTGAAGGTACAATTAATTATCTCAAATCTTCAAAGATACTAATTTATGGATTGTGTTGCAAGCAATAACATATAACTAATAAATCATTTTGCTTGCCTATATATTTCCATAGATCCATACATACAATTTTCATTATCTATGCGCACCCAATGATGAAAGCATGGTATAATGGTAATAACAGCATACAATGATATTACATGATTAGTATATGAATAGACCAGAAAATACTTTTACGAATAATCATGTGAAAATAGGAATTTTCTTTTCATTTGACTAAGCATAATTTCAGTTTAAACTTTAAATCATCTAGGGAATAAACTAATATTAATTTCATTTACATTTGTAATTATGTAGAGTTGAGATAGACATAGAAATATGCAACTAATGTCTTTGGTCATATCTCAACTTGATTTTGTTCATTTAGTTTGGAGGTTTTGGAACCCAAACTAACTCGACATCTTTTCTCTTATAAGGACATAAAAAAGAGTAATGTCCAAGACGTGAGCAATAATGGCAACATATAGAATCAACCTCAAGTCGTTTTCTATGGTTTTGTTCTAGGTTGTTCTTTGGTAAAAATGTATTTGTTCCTTTAGGTACATATATAGATTGATGGGTTTGTGACTTTTTCCAACTAGGTTGATAGGACTTCCCTTTAGGCTTATAACCTAGTCCTCTTCTCCCAATTTGATGATAGGAATTATCTAAGATTTGATCAAGAATGCCATTATTGTTTAAATTACTGACTTTTTGTTGTAACTTGGCAATATCTTCCATTCTCTTCTTAATATCTAGTTTTGATTGATCTAGATTAGATGACAATAAATTTCTTTCTTTAACAATAGTGTCATAATCTATATGGGTGCACAATAATGGTTGTTTTTGAAGATCGTTTACTTGAGTCTGCAAGTTTGAATTTTCAACAGAAAGGAGCTTGCAATCGGCTTCCATAGATTTTAACTTAAGATCAGAATATTTATTTCCTTCTTTAAGATCCTCATTTTCAGATGCAAGAGCAAGAAGTTTAACATTTAGATTATCATTCTCTTTATTTGATTTCTTTAATTTCTTTTTGCACTCAACATATTTATTATGTGTCTCTTCAATAATAGCAACTAGTTCTTCTTTAGATAAATCAAAGAGACTTACCTCTTCTTCTTCTTCACTAGTTGTAGCAATAAGACATTCTTTGTGCTCTTCCTTTGATCTCCATGGGCATCCGGTTGTTTTGTGGCTTGTTCCTAAACACCAATTGCAGCATGTTGTGGTTTTGTCCAAACAGCACCTTTCACCATTTCCCTCCATTCTTCAAGACCTGGTTAGGGTTCCTTGAAGCCTGCTCTGATACCAATTGAAAACTACTAGAGGGGGGGTGAATAGAGTTTTATAGTGATTTTAATAATTATTTAACTCAAACAACCAAAATTGAGATTAGAAGAAGGAGACAGGCGTTTAGAGTGGTTCCAACTATAGCAAATACTATAGTTGTCAGTCCACTACCCGGTTGCTTACCCAACCGGGATTTGAAAGTATTTATTTTATTACCTCTCGAGGATTTATACAAAATACAATACTTTCAACCACACCCTTTGAACAGCCTTCACTTGAAGTAGGTGCACCAACCCTGAGGTAGCCTTCTTGAAGTAACTCCAAGCTCCCCCTTGAAGTAGCCTTCCTCTCTAGAAGTAACCTCCCGTTGCACCAGCCTTCTGAAGTAGCTCAAAGTCTCCTTATTTGCCAAGAAGATCTTTACCCTCTCCAATCCGCAGCCTCCAACCTAGGAGTAGCAAGGAGAGTACAAACAATAATAGGGAACAAGAAAGAAAATAGAAATTACAACTTATCCTTTATAGCCCAAGGCTTGATTTGCCTAGATCAAGCGTATAGATCTCCTAACCAAGTATGTGAACTTGTGATTGCAGTGGGTAGGAGATACTAGCCTATAGGACACGAATTATGAGCTAAGGAATGAAGTGGCCAATTGTCACAATGCTCAAATTGCTCACAAACAAATTGCACAAAGTATACTCAAAGGTTTCTCAAGTGTAGCAAGTGTAAACAAGTGGGTTTAGGTGTCCTATGGCTTGTCCTATTTATAGGAATGGCCTAAGGATGCTTAAGGACATTCTAGACAACTTCTAGGGGTTTCTAAGTGCTTAACTAGCCGTTAGGTACAAAGTTGTTGCTTTAGCAACGGCTAATTAATTAATTCTGCAGTTGCTGTCAGAGACCATCTCGGTCGACAAATGGTCGACCGAGACACCTACTCGGTCGAACTTTTGTCGACCGACAGGCTCTCTGGAACAAGTGATTTGCAACGTCTTTCTTCAACTGCCAACTAACTTGTCTGTTGTGTCTAACGACTACTTTGGATCTTTCTCGGTCGAGAAGATTGTCGACCGAGAGTGTCTCGGTCGAGGAGTTTGTCGACCGAGATTGATCCTGTTTCAAGATTTCAATTTAGGCACTAATTATGTGTGTGAGTATGCATAAGTAATCCTATTTGAATGGGATGACTTGTCTAACTGTGGTGTTTAGCTAGGGAGAATCTAACGCTTGATTTACATGCAATTCTAAGTACTTGTACATTATATTTTTGTACAAGTTTTTACAACAGTGATTACATTGCATGAAAATATAAATATGTAAGCTTGTAGATTTTCCCTTGTTGCTTTGTCATCCTGCACACTCAAGTAGCACGTTAGATTAATAAGAATGAAATGTTTGTCATACTCAAAACAAAGGGATTTATAGATGTCCATTTAGCCAACAGTAATGTCGCAAATTTTATTATTTATTGAATTTTCGAAAAGAATTATGGAACATGTGCGGGAATGTTGTATTCCTGTTTCAGAATTTAGTTTTCTTCAGCCAACCTTTTATCCCATACTGCCTACAGCAGAAACCACACAACTCCTTATTTGAGCTAGTGTACCCCAAGAGGTCATGACCTCTCAAGGGCATGTGAATTTAAGACTAATTGCCTAGGCTTGTGTATTTGTCAGAATAAAATAAAAACACACACACACGCGCGTTCGTTCGTTCACATGCTCGCCCGCCCGGCCCGACTCGGTTAGGTGCGTGCGTGGATTTATATTTTTACAAAATATTTTATTTTGTTTTGCTTCCCGAAATGATGCTTTATTTTCTGTGTTGCTTCATTTGGAGTTCAGTTGACAGCATTTAAGACACAGCAATAAACATCTCTTGACTACCCGTTAAAGCCGACCATTAAAGCGATGTTAATGACGCACGTTGGAGAGTCCAACAAGTGCGGGCAGTTACCGCGACGGCTAAAACACGCTCCATATAAGGAGGTGTCCGTTCTCATTTGAGAGATACAACAACAGAGACAACAAACTGAAAACAGACAAGAGATACAATGAACTCTCACTTGCATCGAGCGGCTGTACCAGAGTTGGGGTGGCTGAATCTTGGAGATAGACAGCCAGAGACGCTCGTGCTAGGAGCGGCAGAATCTATCTTGAAGATAGTGTTTCACATGCCTTCATCTTCAAGCTCTGGTGTTTGATTTCTAAACTCTTTCGCTGTTTTCTCTGAATCCGATTTACAGTTATTATTACTGCTGTATATTGGTTTAATTGCTTGCAATATCTAATTAACATCTGTCTTACAGTTACGGCAACATAATTTTTCCAACAATTGACACCTTCAAGGGCCGCTTTATCTATGGTATATAAATGCTTCTAATCTTCTCTCCGCTCCTTCGGGAACATAGCCGTTCCATATCTTCTCCCACGTCACAACACCATTGACAACATCAGCTCCATCATCCACTCTCCACATCCACATCTCAGTAGGAAAATTGTACCTTCTTCCACATTGGACATCAATGGCACCTTTTAAGCGCACCAGGAGGCACACATTTCCAGGATCCTTGTCCAAGAACATCGTTAGAGAACCACATGCATTCTCATCTAGCTTAAGCGGCATTACATTATAACTCCCATCAATAGCTTTGAAGGCTACGACTCTACAAGGGTACTCGTCTTCATCGTCATGATCTTCAAGCCAATGGTGTACTCCGTTTGCACACTCACCCCATGAAGTGACATTGAGAAGATTGTTGATGTTTATCATTGGTTGGGAGATGTTGAATGACTGACATGTGTGTCACCTAAAGTGTAGGTGACATGTACATGTGTCACCTAAACGTTTGGTGACATACATGTATGTCACCTAAATATACACTCCCTTATATATCACATGTGACTCATATACATGTCGTGATTCAAATGTATGTCACCTATTTAGTGTAACCCTTTCCATATGATAAAATGTAGGCCAAAAAACCAAAATGGCACATTTTCCATATTTTATTCCCTAAATGGCATGTTCCTGAACTTATTGCCCAAAATGACACATTTGGGAGCAATGTGTCCCAGTTTGGGACACATTGCTATGTCGCGAGCCAATGCGTCCCGGCATCAGACGCATTGGTCCCACGAGAGGGCAATGCGTCCCGGTTTGGGATGCATTGTACGCATTGCACCAATGCGTCCACTGCTGGGACGCATTGCACCAATGCATCCCAGCCCGAGACGCATTGCACCAATGCGTCCCCATGCAGGACGCATTGTTTTTTTTTCAAATATTTTTGTTGTCACTGATATTCTTTTATGGTTATGTATATTAACAATATTGATTATGTTTGTACATTTAAAATTCGTTCACTTGTATTTGGATGTCTATACTATATCCAATTATTATAAATTTGTCAATTTCAATAGCTCGTAACATGCATATGGAATATATAAGTGGTATTGCAACCAACATCAGTTGGTTCCTAGGATTATATAATAAGAATTGAATCCATAAAAAATGAGATAGCATTTAAAAATAAGGTTAAAACATGAACCAAAATGACAAGAAAATAATACACAACACACAATAGAACAATATGATAGATCGAAAATGAACCAATATTATATCATAATATCATAGATCCACATACAATAGATGTCTTCACAAAGACATATATACAACACAGTAAAATATATAAAAAACTAAGCATGTCCTCCTCGCCCATGACGTCCTCGCCCACCTCCCTCTACATCTGGCCCCTCGGTACCGATGTCATCTGAAGATGCCTGAACGGGGGACAAATGCGTAGGAGGATGTTGGCGAGCATCAAGATAGAAATGAAAAGGTGGAGGTGGGGTGAGGGGTCTCTGAAAACCAGTACATGATGCATCAGGTGGGGTGCATCCTGAGAAATCAAAAGGAGTAGGTGAATATGTGGCATAAGGTGGTGGTCGGCTCTCATGAATAACTAGTGGTGGGAATGGAGTGTATGGAACAGAAGAAGAACTTGCTCCATGGTAGGATGCTGGTTGAGGTGGGGTGATAAATGAAGAATAAGAACCAGTTCCTCCAAAGTATGGGCTTGTATATCCCCATCCCATGAACTGAGAAGTGGGAGTGAGCTCGGGAGCAAAAGTAAGTACAGGAGTAGGAGCAGGAGTAGGAGTAGGAGTAGGCGTAGGAGTGGGAGTGGGCTCAGGGGCTGTGGTATGAGTGGGTATGGGATCCCACGGCCGAGCATAGTCGGGAAGACTGTCAATGTAAGCCCCCTGGATGTTATAGATTTTGTCTCTGATCTCTGCAGGGGCGTGCTCTAAAGCTGCTCCGATCGCCACCTGTGATTGCACCTGTAAAACAAAGTATGTACACATAATTAAGACCAATTACATATATTGCAAATAACAAAGATAAAAATAACAGATTGTAAAAGAAATAATAATGATACTCACAAATTCTTGCTGGCGATAACTTTGCAGGTAGTATGTGGCCGCAGGCATAGCTGGAGGGGGCACGATGTACTGTGGATGATATCATGCGTAGTGAACCTGAGGACTGAAGACTGTATCAACTGGTGGAGCGGGAACTAAGCTCTCATGTCTGTTGTTCCACAACTGCACCTCCCGCCTATAATGAAGTAGTCAATCCTCAGCCGCATGACCCCTCCCATCTATCCAGCTAAGCTGCGACAGCTCAAGAGTAGGTTGAACTTGAACAAAGATGAACTGTCCAAGTACTCTATCGGGGAAGTGCCACTCCACTATTGTGTAGCAAAACAAAGACACTCGTGCCAACCAAACATCATTACCCTCTCTACAAATGGAAGGCAATCTCTCGAGAACATCAGCAGTGTAAGGAGTCAAATTTATCTGTTATTCATATAGACAACATGTATCATATAAAACGGAGTAAATTACAAATTAATAAAACATATATCATACAACATGTTAGTAGAGGTAAGTAAGTTATACCTACGAGGGAAAAATATGGTCAAATGTTGAATCGTAAAACTAGATTGTTCCCCTGATAATGTCACTCTTGTGGACAAAGGTAGGCCACCTGTGAAATTGGCAAAATAAATTTAGATAAACACTATGTAATGTTTGGACAAATATAAAAATTAATTGTGTAGATCTTTACCTGTAACCCAAGGGAACATCTTCTGGCCACTCCCCCCAGTTCATAAAAATTGAACCTGGGCGTCCAACTCCCAACCTCTCCCAACACCACAACTGCAATAGGCAGACACAACCTGATAGATGGACAGTTCTCCTGGACCGGGTGGTAGCCTTATACAACTCCCTATATAAGAAAGATAGAGTTACTGTACCCCAAGATAGAGTGCCACAATGTGCAAAATTAGACAGAAGAGGGAGGTACCTAACATACACTCTATCCCCAATACTATCTGGAATAAGGTAACTACCTATGAAGTATAGGAGATATGCTCTGGTGTACCTTGTCCTCAGTTCTAGTTGTTTCTCTTCATCACCCACAGCCAGATTCATATCTATGAAGTTGTCATGTAGCCAAATCAAGGAGATATGCCCCTTAGACATCCCATCTGGTGAAGCTCCTAAGAAATTATCACAATGGTGAGACCAAGACGAAAACTGTCCCTCATTTATACCTATAGGATAAGAAGCTATAACAGGTGGGCCATCAATCCTAAGAACTAGAAGCACTGCAACATCCTGAAGTCATCTCAAACGGGGAAAATCTAAAAGTATTGCTAGTATTGTCCCACTGGTTAACTAATGCAGTGATTAAACTGGGGTCAAGGTGGACAGAGGGTAGCCTATGAACAAGCCCAAAACCTGCCATGGAAATATTTTCTAAAACATTTGGGTCAGTAATAGGCCATTGTGTTAACATGATGTGGTGCTGGGAGAGTCGGTAGGTTTCTTGTCTAGGAGCCATATCTATAAAAAGTGCAAACATTACATTAAATTTATTTTACTACTTTTTCTATAACATTAACATTTTAGAACAACAATTCTACTATTTTTTAGTAACATTAACATTTCAGAACAAAAAAATGCTATTTTTTCATTAATATTAACATTTCAGAACAACAATTTTGCTATTTTTTCAGTAACATTAACATTTCAGAACAACAATTTTGCAATTTTGAAAAATAATTTTTCAGGTATTAATTAACCTTCAATTGTCATTTTATACATCATTATTTCAATAATGTGGAATTAATGAGTAGCAATACAATTATTTCAGTTGTAATATTGCATACGAATGTTAAGTACAAGTTTTGGAAATTAAACTTTTGGTAGAAAAAATACCTCAAATGGAGAGTTCTCCTTGTCAATCAAAGAATACGAGAAGAGAAAGAAGACCAGCAGTAGAATCGCCTCCAAGCAGTAGAAGAAGCGAAGAAGCAACTCCAAGATCGCCCAAAATAAGCTAGAAATCGCCTCCAAGCAGTAAAAACCCGAGCAAGAACTCCAGAGCAATGGGAGTAGAGAGCAAGAGTAAGGAAATGAAGAATGATGTGAGTTTGGAGGGATGATTTTGCCCAATATTTATAGGGGAGCAATGCGTCTCGGTTGGGGACACATTACCCCCACGTGGCACCGCGCCGCGGCCCAACGGAAAAATAGCCATTGGGTTTGGGAGCAATGTGTCCCCATCGTGGACGCATTGCCCTCGTCGCACAAACTAGTCATTAGGGGCGTCTCCTCGCGCGACGCATAGTCAAGACGTATTGCCCTCCCGTGGGCCAATGCGTCCCCTTCCGGGACGCATTACCTCGCGAGAGTGCAATGCGTCCCAACAGGGGAAGCATTGCTCCCCAAATGTGCCATTTTGGAAAATAAGTTTAAAAATGTGCCATTTAGGGAATAAAATATGGCAAATGTGCCATTTTGGATTTTTGGCCTAAAATGTATATCATCTATATTACGTAGGATTATACATATTATAGATGATTTACATGCATGTCACATAAAGTATGTAACTTTTTCAAAATGTTAAGATGCATATCATCTATTTCATACAGGTCTATACAGATTATAAGTGACGTACACGACATGTCACCTAAAATATATAATGTTTTAGGTGACTGTCACCTATACTGTGTTTTTTTAGTGCAGGCAGCGTGTTGTCGTTGCTAGGTGGGCCGAGGAAAGGCTTTCTAGGGAAAGAAACACCTGTGCTCTCCGTGAGTCCTTGACGGCGCCGCGTTGCAAAAGTGGTAAGGAGACGAGGAGTTCGAACATTTTTAGTATTTTGTATATCGCCGATGTATTGTATATAATAAGCATAATTCTATATTATCGGATTAGCAGGTGAAGCGCTCAAGGGTGATACCTTTCCCGTTACCCTACCCATCATCGCCGGTGTCGACGGGCAATAGGCAAACATGTGACAGGTAAATAATTTGCTTTTCAATATTCTATCTTACCAAGGTGATGGGTAAATGAGTAACATCCTTTCCATTTACATATTACTACCCTATAACTAAACACAAGCGACCTGTGTCTCATCGCGCTTTCTGCCTACCTTCTTCATCAGCGGATTTGTAATCCCGCAGCTCGCCAGCCTTATAATTATATTTTTGGAACCAATAGCAACCGAGTTCTATATTTCTTACTCTTCAAGCCACACATTTGGTTGTACCTTTTACTATGTAACATTAGAGCCCCCACGTAGCAGTTATAGATAATAAAAAACTGCTAGCGGACACCTGATCCTGCTCATAGTGTGGAGAGGGTCTAGCTACCACTGAAAATATACTTTGTATTATATTTTATATCTTACTACCCTAGAAAAAAGACCGTATGTGGTATGTGTTTAATCCTAGCCTTCGTTTCTCTGAGTGTTATTCATATCTTATTTCAGATGTTGCCACGTTACCCTTATCAATTTTGAATAAGTTGTCAGCTCATGCAACACTTACATACATGACTATGCCATGTGGTTGTAGATGTGTGTCTGACTACTGATCGACCAATTTAGTGAATGAAGTGTGTACCCGCCTACTAATCTACCTGATTGCTATTTTTTTTCATTTTTTTTCAAGTTAAATAAAAAGATGTGCTATTTAGCTCAGTTCGTCTGCATGGTTAAATATTTTGTCTGGTAGTAATTGGTCCAGTCTATTTGTGTGCTTACAGGTCGGACGGAGTCAGTTGACTTTTAATCAGATGCTTTCGTTTACTATGTTTTATATAGATTAGTGCATGTTAATGCAGTGATCATAAGGACTCCAAGAAAAAAATAGTTATGGCTTATATTTTGATAATGATGCGCTAAAGTTAGAGGGAGTCAATTGGTCAATTAATGGAATGCATTTGCATGTGCTCCAATAGCTTGGCTATGTTCGCATTGATCTATTCATTTTGTATTCTAACAATATGTATGTGTGTTAATCAATCCAACATGTCTGTATGCTAATCAATTCAACATGTTTATGTGCTTACAAATTAAAATGAGTTAAGTGGATGTTACTCAAGCTGCTCTATTTTAATGAGTTAGCCAATTTTATTTATAATTCATTTTATTTCCATTTAATCTTTAATTTTTGTTGTTGATGCTAGAGGGAGTCAAATGGATATTGATCGAGCATTCTCTTTTAACAAGTTGAATGTAATTATTTTTATGGTATATACAAGTCAGGTGTATGTGCCTGCTAATCGACATGTTTATCACTTTATTTTATTTAAAAAAATTACATGCATGCTACTTTTGCTTCTTTTTTCATTTTTGTTTCAGATTTTTTTCTTTTTTTATATTTTTTTGAGCTAAATAAGAAGATGAAAATGTCACACAAGTGTTAGATTTAGGTATATGTTTAAATCAGACCAGTTCGTGTGTTTTTTAACAGTTTAGGTATATGATCATTCTCATTGTTCCAATCAGTCTATGTGTTATAATAGTTTGTGTAGATTGACAATAGAGTGAAATGGTTCACTATGAAACTGATGGTGTATTAAAGCAGTAGTAATCATGAGTCTAAAGGAAAAAATAATTCTAGTTTATATTTTGGTAATGACGTGCTACAAGTTAGACTATGTTCTCTAGAAGCTTGACTATGTGCTTATTCAATGGCGGAAGAAGGGGGGGCGGGAGCCACGCCCCACCCCCAAAGTTTTTAAATATTTCTATATACATATATTTATTCTACTGGAATCCTAAAAGTCAGGCTACATGCCGTTATTACCCAGAGCGCCAATCCGCCAGTCAAAGAGCCTCGTTCGTGATGGTCTTCGCTGCTCGGTGATTTTCGGTCTCTGCATCCTAATTTTTTTGGCCCGCGTTGTTAGAAACCAAAACGGAAACCTCAAGGCAACCCTTGCTTTTTATTTTATCTATTAATCAAGTAATATATATATATTTAGGCAACACCTGCGTACCTGCAGAGGAGGCGACCAACATCTTCACCGCCTCCAAAATTTGCATGCTTGTCAAGCAGCAACGCAACATAGGGCTTGTAGTTTTCTACAGCCCGGCACAGCTGACTCTGTTTTACCGACCGTCCGACGAGTCGACGACAGGTACACACCACTGATAGATCGGACTGTAAGGTGTCGTTTTCCAACAACAAAGATTCAATACGACATCATTATCAGGATTCACGAGTTAGAATGTGCATCGTTTGGCTACATTATTTATTATTTATTCTCATGCACCCACATATTTCTTACAACCCACCAGACGACATATCATATCTGTCAGTTCAACTTAATATAATCAAGTAAGTCTCACATCGTTCTAACGACAAGTATTTATTTGTTTGTTGTTTTTTATTTGTGATTGTTTAATTGATAATACGGTCAAATATATTTTACTCTGACGTAGATACTCTTCAATTCAACCAAATATTATCATTTTTAGAAATAAATTTATTTATGAATGTAATTCTGTGCAGTTCGTTACTAAAATTATATTCAGTATAATATGTTGTTTCTTTGTTTACTTGTGTCATATATATCTACAATCAACTCTATATTGACCATATAAAAATATGATGGCCTAAACGTCAATGCTATATGAATTTGTCCAATCAGATTACTACATTAGATAAATTGATATAATATTATAGGTAAATTACAAATTAAACTATTCTTTTTCATATTTGAGTCAAGGTGAAAAAGGAATAATTCATGCCTTCTATTCAAAGAAAACTTGTGAACCACAAATTTCATCCGTCTCAAATATGGGGTCCGATGATCCTCCCCAAGAGCCTCATATTCACTCTGATGATCCTCCTCCATGTAACCTTGATGACACAATACATATTAAATCTTCAAATAAACATCCAAGATCAAAACAAGAACATATAGAAGACAAATCTATAGTTTATGATCTTGCACTGAGGTGTCAAATTTGGGAATATCCTCCTTCAAAACAAGATGAAATACGATGTACCTATATTATTGCTGGTTCATACCAACACCTTTTACAAAATTATCCAACACCAGGGCCAAAGAGGCATCCACGCTGATTTCAGCCCTCTTGGTTTCATAAATTCCCAACTTGGTTAGAGTATTCTCCATCGAAGGATGCTGCATTAAGTTTACCATGTTTTGTACTCTCCAAACCTCCATCTGCATGTTCTGGGTCTTCAACATATACAATTGACAGATTCAAAAATTGGAAAAAAGTTGGGGAAGTTAATTGTGCATTCTTGATGCATGTTGGCTTCGATCCTTGTTATCCTCATAACATAGCTGAAAAGGCATGCAAGGAGTTAATGAACCGAAAAGGCCACATAGACAAAGTCATAGAAAGACAATCATCACAACAAATCTTGTCTAATCGATTGCATCTAAGAACATCTATTGACACTGTTTGATAGCTCGCTTTTCAATCTTGTGCATTTAGAGGGCATGACGAGTCTTCATCTTCTACAAATAGAGGCAATTCTACCGAGATGGTTAAAATTTTATCTGAGTATAATAGTGATGTTGTAGAGGTGGTCTTGGATAATGCTCCTGGAAATGCAAATTACACATCACCAACTATTCAAAAGGAGATATTACAAATTATTTCATCCAAAGTTCAAAAGGCAATCTGAACAGAAATATCAACAACACCGTTCTGCATATTGGTGGATGAGTCATGTGATGATCAACAAGAGAACAACTAGCTATTGTTGTTAGATTTGTTGATGAACATGGATTTATTAGAGAACGATTTCTTGACATAATACATGTTGAAGATACAAGTTCCCTTTCATTGAAAAATAAGATCTCTTTTGTATTGTCTAAACATGATTTGAGTATGCAGTACAAACGAGGCCAAGGATACGATGGTGCGAGCAACATGCGTGGTGAATGGAATGGATTGCATGCCTTAATCTTAAAAGAATATAAATCTACCTATTATGTTCATTGTTTTGCACATAGGCTCCAGTTGGCTTTGGTCGTAGAGATGTTATTCCTGTTCACCATTTTTTTACAAAACTGACAACCATTGTTAATATTGTTGGAGTCTCTTGCAAGCGCAATGAAGAACTACACACTGCACACTTTAATAATATTTCTAAAAAAATAGCAAAAGGTGACCTTGAAACTGGAAGAGGGCTCAACCAAATGTGCACCTTTCAATGCCCTGGTGATACTCGATGGAGTTCACATTATGTAGTCTAATACACATGTATGATTCAACATGTGTTGTACTATGCAATATCATAAAAAATGGAGCCACTTACTCTCAACGTGGAGATGTAGATGCGACATATACCACCATGTTATCATTTGAATTTGTATTTATATTATTGTTAATGAGAGAAGTCTTGGGGATAAGTGATGATCTTTGTCAAGCTTTGCAGTGTCAAGAACAAGATATCATTAATGCCATGAGTTTGGTCAAAAGTACTAAGTTTCTTATTCAAGCGATGAGGGAATATGGTTGGGTGAAATTCATGGACTCTGTCAACACATTTTGCACTGAACATAAAGTACAAATTTCTAACTTGGATTCTCGCTACCTTATTTGTGGACGTGTTCGACACCAAACTGAAGAAATTACAATAGAGTATCACTTTTGAGTTGAAATATTTACTGCGGTGATGGATTCTCAACTATTTGAGTTGAATCATAGATTTAATGAACATGAAATAGAGGTTCTTCGTCTTACATCTTCATTAGACCCAAGAGACGGCTATAAATCTTTTAATGCTGACGACATATACAAACACACAGATAAGTATTATCCACAAGATTTCAATGAAGAAGATAAGGATGCATTGATGTTTGAATTGAAACATTACAAAATTGGAGTAGTTTCTGATCCTGAAATGCAAAACCTCCACACAATTTTAGATTTGTGCTAGTCATTAGTTCAAAGTAAAAAGGCAAAAAATTACAAGAAGATTTACAAAGTGATTCAACTTGTGCTAACACTTCCAATTTCAACTACTACTACTGAAAGGGGATTTTCTGCTATGAAGCTTGTGAAGACAAGATTGCATAATAAAATGGAGGATGACTTCTTTAGAGATTGCATGATTATATATATTGAGAAAAAACTAGCTAGAAAGATCACAACAAATGAAATAATTGATGAGTTCTATGATTTGAAAACAACAGATGAAATAATTGACGAGTTCTACGATTTGAAAATTTGCAAGGCCCAACTCAAATAATGTATTGTAACCATCACGATACTTTTTATCTAATTTTATATAGCTTCTTGAATTTTTTTTCTCTTACTAATTGCCCACCCCCACCAACATCTGATTTCTGGCTTCGCCCCTGTTCTCATTGGTCTATTCATTATTTGTGTGCTAACAACATATATGTGTGCTAATCAATATAGCATGTATGTGAGCTAATGAAATCAATATAACATGGATGTTGATTAATAATTTTTTATTTTGTTGTACATACCAGAAGAAGACAAGTGGATATTAGTCAATTTATTCTTTTTCAACAGGTTGTATGTAATCATTGTTAGAACTAATAATGAAACCAGAGGAAAGAGCAATTTTTCAGGTTGGATTTGAATAATGATCAAGCATTTTTATCATGTGTAATAGTATATGTCAGAGATTTTATTATGCTTATTCAACTGTTATTCATGTGCTTAGCACATGCTTTTAGCTAGTATCTAAAAATATACATATTTATTTAAGTAGACGAATAGTCAATAATAAAATTTTATTTATATAGAGAAATAAAAGCTTTGTTTTATTATTTAATAATATATTCAACTTTTAAAACCTTTTTAAATTCGTTTATGATCTATGATTTCTATTTTTTTCCAATAATTTAGTGATGTCTGTGTTAGACAAAGCAAGTACGTATAGTATCAGGTACGGAATCAAAGGGAGCAGGCAGGGCCATGATTCCCCAAAAAATAAAAAATAAACACATATATACATATTTTACATATGTTTGTAAGGTATATAATAATATATAATATTATAACGGATACTTCACACAAATAGAGAATTGGTGTAATAGTTTGCAGTTGCATTCTTGTACTAGAGGTTGTATGTTCAAATTTAAGTTAAAATATTATATATTTCTTCGTGATACATACATAATACAATCACTATGTACGTCATTTCACACAAAAATAGACAAATAAAATTGATTTTGGTACCGATAGTGGCAGACCCTTGCTCTGACCACATGTGGTCGTGGCGTCACCCAATGTAGGTCAAACCTTCAATATACCAAATGTTTTAATTACAGATAGCATCAATGATATCAGCTATCATTTGGACGTGCAGTATGATACTTACAAATTAATGCATGGTGTAATTAATGACAACAGTTTAGTCATCGTGCATAAAAATTGGAAATTTCCATAGATTACACACCCAAACATGCAACATTAAATGAATGTCCTCTCTCCCTCTTAACACATAATTATTATATAAAATATTTAACACATATGAAATAAATGCACAAGGGTAATTAATTATGACACTTTCAAGTTATCATACACGAAAAGAGGGATATAAACACAGAGATATTTTTGAACTGATTGTCTAGTTACTCCTTAAAATAAAAATATAATTATTTATTAAACCAAAACTTAATATTCTATATTACAAACTAAAGAGAGAGAAATAGACCATCTTTGATTGAAAATAATTATCTAAATTAAAAAAAAATTCAACAAACTATAAAAATAATAGAAAGAGAGCTTATTCAGATAAGGAAAGTGGTGTAGACAAAACAAATTCATATTATATTAAAGAAGAAATTTATAATATGATTATAGTAAATAGGTCCTTTGGATTAATTAAAAATGAGATATATATAACATCCACCAAATTTCAATATTTTTTCCTTTCTAGTAAGTCATAAACATATTTAATCTTAACTACATACAAATCTCTTAATAAAAAATATAATTAACATCTTTAAATATTGCACACTCACCGATCTTTTTGTGTTACATTAGGAGAAATATGTCATGATTCTTTCCATATATTTCTTTTAAAATTATTCTAATGGAAATTAATTTTAAAAAATTATACTATAGTTCTCAATGAGTTCTTTCAGAATAATTTATGAATTGCATCAACTAATTGGAGCCTTGACAATAAGAAACGACGGTATATTAGATACTCTTGAATGTAGGACTAAGTGATGTTGAGTTATAAATAATGTCACAATAAGAAATGCCTCGTGTGACCTTGTTTGTAAGTTTTATAGACTTTATTGTGCTAGACATTATAAATTATAGTTTTTATCATTTTAAGCCTAAAAATTACAATATCTCAAATAACGAAATAGTGCTTAAATCTTTTGTATACACATATCTTTTTGTTGCGCATGACATCAATACCCACTATCATCCAAGTAGGATAATACTCAGAATTTAATTCAAGGAGTAATTCATAATAACCATTTTAAATCATTTTGTATGAAAATTTAAAGTCCAATATATTGTCAATCATGCCGTAATAAAGAGGTCTGCTCTCTCCCTCTCAACCCCAATTATCATATAGAATATTCAATACATATGAATTAATGCACAAAATAATTAAGAATGGCAGTTTCAAATCACCACATAGAGGATCAAATTACGTTGGACAAAAAATATAGGATCAATGAGTCAATCATACAATAAAGAGAGGGAAAGAGCCCATCTCTGATAGAAAATATGCTATTTAATGTAAGAGAAGTGTATCAAACTATGAAAAATAATGAAACGAGAGTTTTAGGTAAAGAACAAGGTGTAGATTAAATAAATTCATATGTAATATTCGAATCAAACTAGAATATCATTATAGTAGATGCGAGGTTTTTTTATTTAACTTAAAATAAGAAAGATGGAACATCCTTCTAATTTTGATATTTATTCTTACTAATATGTCCTGATGTATTTAAACTCAACTACATACGAGCATATAAGTAAAGAATAATGTCATCTTTACGTATTGTTGATTTGCTCATCTTTCTAATTGTATGAGCAAAATGTTGTCAGGCTTCTTACCATTTCTTTTTTTCAAAGATTTATTCAGTCAGGTTCAGACAAGCCTAGCACATGTAAGTTGATGGAATTTAATTTTTTTTAAATTAAACCACAATTCTCAAAAAATGAATCCCATACATTCATAAATTACATCAACATCTAAATAACAATCAATTATGGTATATCGTGAAAAGTAATGTGACTGAGTGGGTTATCCAATTTCCCTCACTCATCAAGGAATTTTCTTGGAACCTCTTTCATCATGTGAATCTATTTTTTTTTTATAAAACTACGAGTCTTAAGATCCCATCGATAGAAAATATAAAACTTGCATACCGCGATTGCATCGTTTATATCCTGATCTTATTTTATTAATTTTAGTTCTAGGCATACTTTTCCACATTTAGCTTCGGTTATTGTTTTCGGATTTTACATTGTGTTGCCAATCGGATATCAAAAGTGCCTTTGTGTTTGTTTTTTACGTGTCTGTGTGTTTGATTCTCTAGCAGCTGTGGTAGCCCTCTTTGCACGTAGTTTAGATTTTTTTTTCTTCTAAGGCGGTTGACATCCATGTGTGCTTGTTTTTTCAATAGTTAAAGTACATGCTTGGCATGCATTTAAGATCTTTTTTTTCTTTTTATATTTCTTATTTATCTAATAGTTGTCAACTATTTTGTTATTTTTAATTGTTTATTAAGAGGGGGCATTGTTTGATGAGCAATTATTTGTGTCGGGGCCTTAAATGTGACATACAACCATACATATTATATAATATTTTTTTTTAAATTATGATTTGATCCTTTTTTTGCATACTATCCTTTGATCTTTTCTTTTTAAAAATTATATTGTGTAATGAGACTCATCAATATTATATAAAAAAAGCCATTGGGGCTGAATAAAATTTTCACCATTATTTTTAGAAATAAAAACCAGTATGTGTGTATACGCTACGCTTTTGTCTTTTCTTTTTAAAAGTTTATATTGTATAAAAAGGCTCATTGACACTATATAAGAAGCCTATGAGGAGGTTGAACTTAATTTTTTTCCATTATTTTTAGAAGTTACAAATAGGTGCATGTTTGTGTACACTACACTTTTGTCCTTTTTTTTTTAAAGTAGACTCATCCATACTATATAAAAAAGCCTACGGAGGGTGTTGAATGTAATTTTCTTAAATATTTTTTATAATTACAAACAAGTTCTTGTGTGTGTACACTACACCTTTGTCTTTTATTTTGAAAGTTATATAAGCTGTTTGGAACTCTAGTTCTGATTGGTTTGTCGTAACTGGTCCAGAAAACTTATGAACTGAGTTCCTAAAGTAATTTTTCATGATTGGTTTAAAGTAAGTGTTGGAAGTCAAGTTCCATGACTTTTGGTGAGTTATAAAGTTATATACAAAATAGAGTTTCTGAGTTCCCTCTTAAAAAGAGCGGAAAACGAGTTCCGAAACAATTGACAACATTTCCTAAATAATTATATTTTTCATTTTCATAAATGACACATGTAAAATATTTATGACTAGAAATGTTAGTGTGTGGATATGGTTTATTGTCAAAATGATCAAATAATATGATAAAAGATTGTACACTATAAGCAACACCATATAAAATATTTTACACTACAACTACCATTATCACTGTGTCTACAAAATAAAAAATATAAGAACAATACGAAAAATAATCAGACCGCACCATGAGATAAAAAATGATTTATCTATAATTTTTATATCCATGTTTAAATAATATGATGTGAAAATGATAATAAACTATAATTGTACGCAAAAAATATAGTAAAAATTAATGTTGTACATATTGTTAAATAATGTTAAACCAAAACTTATATTTACATGTGTATAAAATGTACATATCATTACAATAGTTTATACATACAAAGTGAAATAAAAATATTATAATGTAATTTGAACCACAAGTTACCATATTAAAATATTTTTCAAGGAGCAACATCTGCATCATGACCTCTTGTTGAGATTATTATGTTAAAAATATATTAATTAGTAGTTAGAGATATGATTCTTTTTTTATTTTTTTCGTCCTCTATTTTTAAGGGAGCAACATCCGCATTATGACCGCTTGTTGAGATTATTATGTTAAAAATATATTAATTAGTAGTCATAGATATGATTCTTTTTTATTTCTTTACCTCCTTATTTTTGATATATCACACAGTAAAAGTAATAATTTTTAATTTATTTCTATATTTACACTAACAACAAACCAATCATATGGAAGTGAATGGAACTTAAGGTCCAGAAACAGAACTAGAGTTTCCAGAAAATGAGTTCCGCAAAACTTATGACTTCCACCAAACCAATTGGATTATGGAACTTAAGTTCCACTCACTTCCATGTGGAAATAACTAAAAATATTATTAATTTTTATTATAAAATATAAATAAGTGAGGATGGCAAAGAAATAAAAAAAGAATCATATGGGTAAAAAAATTTCTTAAATCATAATAATCACAACAAGTGGTTATAGTGCAGATGTTGCTCTTTTAAAAATATTTTATTATGATACAATTATAATCTTAATAAAAATGTTATGATCAAAATCACATCACAATATTTTTATTTCACTTTATGTATACAAAGTATTGTAATAATATATGTATTGCATGTTCTTGTAAATATAAGTTTTGGTTCATTATTGTTTATCGCAATATAAAATATTAATTTTTATATTATTTATGTAGTGAACTTTTACTATATTATTCCTGCATTGTTACAATGATTTATCATTTTCACATCATATTGTTTAAACATGAAGAATAAAAATATATTACGTAAACCACATTGTTTTCACATGGTGCAGTGTGTTACTTTTTCATGATGTTTGTATTTTTTGTTTTGTAGATCGTACTGATAATGGTGGTTATAGTGTAAAATATTTTACATAGTGTAATTATAGTTTATGATATTTTTTCATATTATATTGTGGTTTTAGCATAGAACTATATTCACACTGCTAATATCTCTAGTCATAAATATTTACATGTGTCACTTATAATGAATGAAGAATATAATTGTATAAGAAATGATGTTAGTTGTCTCGGAACTCATTTTCCACACTTTTTAAAAGGAAACTCAGGAATTGTGTTTTGTATGCAAGTCTATAACTCATCGAAAGTCACGGAACTCAGGTTCCAACACGTATTTTAAACCAATCATGAAAAAAATATTCAAGGAACTCCAGTTCATAAGTTTTCTAGAATAGTTACGATAAACTAATAAGAGCCATATTGTATAAGATGACTCATCTATACTATAGAAAAAAGCACATGGATGGAATGAATGCAATTCTCTTCACTATTTTTTTCAAAACTACAAATCGGTCATTGGGTGTACACTACATTTTTTTCTTTTCTTTTCAAAAGTTTATATCATATAAGAAGACTCATCTATACTCTATAAGAATGCCAATAGAGAGGACCAAATGCAATTTTTTCCATTATTGTTTTGGAATTAAAAATCGATCCTTATATGTGTACACTATACTTTTGTTTTTTCTTTTTAAAATTTTATATTGTGTAAGGATAATCATCTCAAAATATAAGGTAAGTGACATGTATGTGTGTTTTCTTTTCACGTGTCTATGTACTTACTTTTCTAGCAGCTAGGGTGCCTTCTTTGCATGTACAGTAGAGTTTTTTTATGTGGATGACATGCCTATGTGCTTACTTTTCCAACATCCAGAGTGCCTTCTTGACACGCTGTACGGTTTCTAATCTATGTAATAATTGTCACCTATCTGACCAAAAAAAAAAAATTGTCACCTATTTTAATATTTCTTTTTTAGGAAATAGTAGGCTAGGGGGTATTATTTGACGGACAATTGTGTGTGCCACGACTTAAATATTATGGGTCACTATATATACTATAGAATAATTTTTTATTATTTTTGAAAATTACAATTCGATCCTTATGTTTGTGCACTGTACTTTTATGTTTTCTTTCAAAAAATTTCTATTATATAAGAAGACTCATCTATATCTATACTATATAAGAAAGCATGCAGAGGGCATTGAATGCAATTTTCTCCATTATTTTATGTAATTACAAGCAAGTCTGTGTGTGTGTAAACTACATTTTTGTGTTTTCTTTTTAAAATTATATATTTATGAGATGACTTATCTATATTATACTAAAAAGCACGTGGGTGGACTGAATGTAATTCTCTCAAATTGTTTTTCAAAATTCCAAACCAGTCCTTGTGTGTGTACATTAAACTTTTGTGTTTTCTTTTCAAAAGTTTTTATCATATATGCGACTCATATATACTATAAAATAAAATCCATGGAGGGGGCTAAATGCAATTTTTTCTATTATTTTTTGGTATTACAAACCGGTCACTATGTGTGTACACTACACATTTGTCTTTTCTTTTCAAGATTTATATTGAGTAAGGAGACTCATTTAAACTATATGAGAAAGTCCCTAGAGGGGGGCTGAATGTAATTTTCTTCGTTATTTTTTGGAATTACAAACTACTTCCTCTTTTAATGGGTAGTATGTATCTTATTTTGAATATTAAATTGGGTTCCTACTTCATACAATTTAGATTTTTGTCTTATGACATTTATAATAAGGCAGGTGACATGCATGTGTGCTTAGTTTTCGAGCAGCTAGGTTGTTTGATTAGCACACAGTTCATATCTTTTCTAACCTTTTACATTCCTAGTCTATGTAATAATTGTCACCTATTTCATTATTTTTAATTTTTTTAGGAAATAGTAGACTAGGGGGGGTATTATTTGATGGGAAATTGTGTGTGCCACATTTTAGATGTGATGTTTCACTATATATACTCAAGAATATATTTATCCATACTATACAAAAAAGCAAGTGGATGAACTGAATGAGATTATATTCATTTTTTATAGAATTATAAACCGGTCCTTGTGTGTGTACACTAAACTTCTATCCTTTTTTTCAAATGTTTTTATTATATAGGAGACTCATCTATACTATAAAAGAAAATCCACAGAGGGGGCTGAATGTAATTTTTTTCATTTTTTTGGGAATTACAAGTCGGTACCCATGTGTCTACAGTACACTTTTGTCTTTTATTTTCAAGATTTTTACTGTGTTAGGAGACTCGTCTAAACTATATGAGAAAATACCTGAAGGCGGCTGATTGTAATTTTCTGCATTATTTTTGGAATTACAAATTGGTCCCTCTTTTAGCAGGTAGTATGTATCTTATTTTGAATATTAAAGTGGGTTCCTGGTTGGCACACAATTTATATTTTTTTATCTTATGACATTTCTAATAAGGCAGGTGACATGCATGTGTGCTTAGTTTTCCAGCAACTAGGGTGTCCTCTTAGCACACAGTTCATATTTTTTAACCTTTTACATTTCTAATCTATGAAATAATTGTCACCTATTTCATTATTTTTAATTATTTTTTAAGAAATAGTAGACTAGGGGGTATTATTTGTAGGGAAATTGTGTGTGCCACGTCTTAAATGTGATGGGTCACCATATATACTATGAATAAATATTTTATTATTTTTAAAATTACAAGTCGGTCCCTGTGTCTGCACACTACATTTTTATGTTTTTGTTTTAAAAAATTTATATTATGTTAGAAGAGTCATCTATATCTATACTACATAAGAAAGTATGAAGAGGGAATTGAATGCAATTTTCTCCATTATTTTATGAAATTACAAACAAGTCCTTGTGTGTGTAAACTACACTTTTGTGTTTTCTTTTTAAAATTATATATTGTATAAGAAGACTTATCTATACTATACTAAAAATCATGTGGATGGATTGAATGCAATTCTCTCCATTTGTTTTTGGAATTACAAACTGGTCATTGTTGTACACTAAAATTTTGTCGTTTCTTTTCAAAACTTTATATTATATAGGAGACTCATCTATATTATAAAAGAAAATCCACAGGGGGGCTGAATGTAATTTTTCTATTGTTTTTAGGAATCACAAACTGGTCCCTATGTGTGTTCACTACACTTTTGTCTTTTCTTTTCAAAATTTATATTGTGTAAGGAGACTCATCTAAACTATATGAGAAAGTCCCTGGAGGGTGCTAAATGTAATTTTCTTCATTAATTTTTGGAATTACAAACTGGTCCCTCTTTTAGAGGGTAGTATGTATCTTGTTTTGAATATTAACTACATATTACCCTTCAACATACACAAAAATGATAATTTAAACTCACAAGAAAACTTATCTAACAAATTTGTTATAGCAAATGAGAATAGATGTCAACCAACTCATTATGCGATAATTAAGTCACGTGTTATATTGTCCAACTGTATAACATGTGTGTATTACGTGTCTTCTGCTCATGTTAAGATGAATATGACGTACGATGGTATGGTCCACTATCTTAAAACATTTATCCATGTATGCTAGCTATTATCTCCGCTAACTCTGAACACAGTTGTCAAAACGCAAAATAATTTTGTCACTCCATAATCTATCATCCTATAGAAAAAGTATGGTGCACTGAAGAGAAAAACATAATACTCCACAATCCACCACAGTATCTAACATGTATTGCTTTGGTTGACTTTGTTTAACACAAGTGATGTATTTGTGCAATTGTACATTATGATATGTTACTTTGTACAACTTGATTTGGCATTGAATTTTTAGCTTAGTTATTATGGTTTGACAATAGTATAATTTAGGTGGAAGGCAACAAATTGGGTGGTTGAAGGTCATATTGTACTGGTCCGATGGTGGATACTGAAATTTTTATATATTATGATATGAAAGATTTACATTGAAATAGAAGTCAAGCAAGTAAAAATTGCAGCACTAGTCCTTTTTGGATGGAAAAATTATGAAACACTACATCCAGACATGTGGTAGCCATAAAATTAGTATTCATAACTTTTTTGACCCACTTTAGAAGCTCGACAGTTTCTGGTGCTAAGAATACATAAGTATGAAATCCAAAAGGGATAAAGGCATGTTGATTCTCAATACACGCTTTCTCATGCTTGACCATTTTGGCAGAAGCAGCTTTAAGGGAAGCATGTCCAACTGTAAAGGCCCCACTCTTCAATCCCACCAATGAAGAAAATCATGTTAGATTCACACATACATTTTCCTCCTAACCATCTGAAAATTAAATCATTGGCAGGTCTAAGTGTGGATCTCCCCTTTGTTGATCAGTTAAAAAGTTCACAGGTGCCTCCTTCTTAGCAGCAACACCTACACGTCTAAGTACATCAAAGACAATGTCTCTAACAAGATCATGTCTATACTTAAAACCTAGAAATTCCATATAATGAACCACATGCTCCCCAAAAGTGTCCAAGCATGCCTGATGACAAAGTGGACATATCTTATCTACTGGAAATAAAGGAATCATGAGACGATATATGAGAATACTATGATACTCCGCCGATGACATGTGCAGACCAAGTTCAATAATAGAAATAGCAAGGAGAAAATCTTGAGCACGATCACCTCGAATACACCCAAAACTACCTTCTGTCTAACAGTCATGTCAAACTTAACCTCCATGTACTTAATTATTTTACTTCAAAGAGAACTCATCAAAGAATTTTGGGCCTTTTGGGGGACGATGTATTTTTTTGAAAAAAAACTGAGGTCAAATGAGGGATTTGTGACATGAAGACGATCTAGAAAATAATAAAAGTTAGAGTCCATAAATTGAATCTCACTATCTCACAAGATATAATTGTAAAGAAGTAAAGACTGGGCCCTAAATGCCATAAAAGTGTACAAAGAAACCTCAACTGTTGAATATATTTCCAATCCACCAAGTCAAATGGGCAATGAATCTGCCCTCCATTGGAGGTCTCTAGAAAATGGACCTCCACAACCTATAATGTCTTTAATAGACCTTCGTAAGCCTCTATCAAACAAATTTTGATGCCTCTTCCGTGTACATAGTTTGACAAGTCCTCAAGCCAAATAAAAGTTTTACGATACCCATACACAATCATAGAAAAAGTATCTCACTCTAAGGATCATCCAACTGAGGAAAAAGATGCATAAACTCAACAGCCTTAGAAACCCTATTCATAGCCAAACCCTCAATAAAATTTCTTTCCCTACTAGCAACTCCTCCTACAAACTTCACCCCTAATAAAGGTCTCCCAGTATCCATCGAGAGAAACTCTTTGTGAAGCTTCCTACCATCACATGTAGGCCAAAAAATCTCAGTTTTATGAATATTTAAAATCTGACCCAAATCTGATCCACACCGCTGAATAATACCCAAAACCTTGGCCACCTCCTCTTTATGTCCAATGACGGTTCCATCATTAACATACCACACATGAAGAATAACCTTGTAGTTATCCCTGATATGATGGATAAGTGTATGCATTACAAGAAAAATATAAGTGGGCCCAAAAGGATCACCATGTTGCACCCCCAGTGGCCGACCTAATATATTCATGCCCAAGATATAGCCTTGAAATCTGGTCATACAAGAACTCCACTATCAAGGAAATAGATGGACACATCATACTCACCTCCTGGTGTAAGGAGGACCTATCAACCATATTGAAGGCATAGGAAATGACAACTATAAGCATGGATATAGAACCATCACTATGTTGTGCGTTCAATACTCTATTGACACTATGCAAAATAGCCTCTGCCCCACCAGATACACCCACTCCAAATTGGAAGTCATTAAGATACTTGGCCATATCTTTACTTACACTTACCATAGAAACTTTGTACACTAGGTGCCTCCAAATAATGCCAATTGTGATGGGACATATACCGTTGTATAGCTTAAGTAGCAGTGTAAGAAGCACATAAGATATAAACTCTATCAAGCACAAGGGACACCTCCCTCCCAACCATAAATTAATCAAGAGGGTGATGGCATATAGGAGGTCAGTGGGCACGACAGACCCCTCTTCGAAAATAGCATAAAAAATGTGTTGGGCCCTTAAACCATCTCTACCACATGAAGTTCCTTTAGGCAAAGACTTGATCACCCAAGAATTGTGTCAACTTCCACTACCAGGGGATCTGAAGAAAAAAGAGTGTCTGGGAAGGAAGGAGGCAGATTGTATGGGTATTTCTCCTCCAAAACACTTAATGTATATTCATGGTATGGTGCCACACCTGATGAAGACAACACTTTTACAACTACTATAAAATGACCATATGCAACCTTGCAAAGGCATTTCCTAATGTTAGGGTTTGCTTTCTTATCATCCTCCTTAGAGTAGCCACCATCATGATCCATAACCTCAAGTATAGGAGTGTTCAACTCCTTGTCCACTAACTTAAAAATTATTAGCTTCTGGCCACTTAGAAAGTGAGCTAAGAATTAAAAATTATTGTAAAGACTTTATATTGTCAGACCTTCTATCCCATCTATTCTGAGGAAAGAACACCTACATAGTACAATGTGGAAAAAGCAATAGTCTCATCTAAGAAGATACAAATCCTAGCTCAACAATCACTTTGTGAACAGATGTATTCAATGCTTGAGAGAAAGCAAGTCGACAACTATGACGAATGGTCTTCCCTGTGGTGATAGGTTCTCTAAAGACCCGATCAGAAGTACAACATCTGGGGCCAACCCATCCATGAAAGTAGAAATCTCGAGACTTTGGAGATGCTTTACGATGCATACAATGCGACTTTCAATTTCTTCTGTCTCATTAGTGAACCAGACAATAACATCATCATCATGATAGGAATGACCAGTCTCTTGTATCTTCATGCACTTCCTACATAACCACTAATCAAGGACCCTCAAGGTCTCATCTATGGCAAGACATAAGCCATAGTCTTTCTGAAGGGCTCCCAACAACATGGTATATAGCTCCTCATTGGAGAGATGTGTTCTCTTAAGATGAGACATCATACATTTGAAGTCAATGCTACCCTCTCTACCATCCAGGAAATAATTAAAATTAAGAAAGGGACAATATATGGTCCCTCTACTTGAATTCTCATTGGTGTACAAGGATGACTGTTGGCAGTTGATGCAACCTTATTTTAGGGCTTAATGTCATGTCCTATTGTATTTTAATCACATCTATATCTAGTAGATTACATGTTATTTCCCCTAATTTGTGATTTCACATAACGTGTACTTATGGACATTATTTGCATGTTTTTTAGGTATTTGGACCACACTTGGATGGAAGAGAGGGAGAGAGAATGATCCTAGGGTTTCTCTACCCCTAGAGAGCCCAAAGTGAATTTCAAGGACTCCTCAACCTACCACTAGTTGTCCAAGATCAATTAAAGCAAAGATGTTCATGGATGAACCAAGTCTAAGAGACAAGTGCCGATACAGAGACCAACATGGATGTGATACCACAGAACAACCATGCTAGCCTAAGAAAATCAACAAAGTCAAAGTATTGAAGAACCTAGACAGTAGCATGGCCGTGCAACACAAAATGACTAAGCCATTATGTCTCAGAACATTCGTACAACACTACATGTTTGTGATGTAAATCAGCCAGAATGACCATTCCTCAGAGAATGAGCAGACAACTCTAGAGCCAAAATGGCCGTGGTGACCACTACGACGGTGCTATCATGCCTCACCACGACTGTGCCACCTCAATTCAAAATCCTATCTATTACTATGATTTTTTCCACATTCTCATCTCACCTAATTCCACTCCCCCACACTCGTGCTCACCATACCCAGCATGGACCTACTTCCCAACATGGCCATGATACATACATATGCATCCACTACATTCCCCATTTTAACCCCACCTGACCTAGTGCTTCCGCACCACATATACATATATACATTACGGCTAGGGCATGGGTTTAGCTACCTCCTACCACCTATTAGCTCCTGATTTTATCCCCTTAGCCATCCCATCACCATTCCACCTCTGTTTCACCATTTCCACCACCAAAACCCTACTTTCCAAGTGTTTTGACCCTTTTCCACAATCATTCCATTCCACTTCACCTTAGAGGAAGGAGGAGGATTCCATTGTAGTATATGGAGAGGAGGGTCACTCCATCTATACCAAGCTCCATGGCCATTTCCACCTATTTCTTCTCTCTTTTTTGTATTTTCCATTTCCATGAGTAGCTAGGCCCCTTAAGTGGGCTGTTTGGGGCTCAAAATGTTACTTTGATACCATACTAGGGGAAAATGATATGTAAACATTATAATTTCGTTTTCTAATGATTATGTTCTATTTTTATCTCATTCTCCATGAATTTATTATTGGTATGTGTTTGAAATCACCTAGGAACTTAGGGAAATTGGTTACAAGTGTGAATTTTGGGATTTTTTCCTAGGTCCAATTCATGAATCTCTAGCTAAATACCCATCTTCCTAAATGATAATCAATTATAATAACCCTAGGTGAGAGATTTAAGTATCTAGTTTAGATGAATTTAGTGTGATTATCTTGGAGCTTTCTCAAGGCTAGAATATGGGTGATGTGAGGCCTAAAACCTCACTTTCACTCTAATTACTACCATCATCCCCTAATCACCCTAAGATCCTCTAACCTAGAAATATAACTTTGATTAGACTCTAATTGAATTCCACCAAAACCCAAACCCAATTGATCCTCGTAAGGGTAGGTAGGAGGTGTTAGGGACTAGCTATACACACTCTATCATATCCATGGCTAATTAGTAGTTTAGGGAAATTCATTAGCCTCTAGATTTTTGTTTGTTTTGGATAATATAAATGGATGAAATATGTTAACATGTTATCACCCCAAAAATAATTGAAAGTGGATTCCCCCAAGCAACCCACACTTCTCTTAATTGATTAAAAGCCTAATTGTTTTCTTTCTTAGGTAGTGTTGGCCTAATTAGCTCTTTACTTACTTATTAGCTTCCTACCTTGTTCTTTCTTTGTTCTTGCTGTTTTAAGTATTTAATTTTGCTTGTGTTTAGTTTTCTATCTTAGTGTAGTGTAGATATTCTCTTTCATGCCATGGTGTAGCTTGCTCTCTTTGCTCGCTTACCTTGTCTTTTCTTGTTCATTGAAATGTCTAGGGTTAGCTTAAG
Source organism: Alisma plantago-aquatica (assembly GCA_963693085.1). Lineage (NCBI taxonomy): Eukaryota > Viridiplantae > Streptophyta > Magnoliopsida > Alismatales > Alismataceae > Alisma > Alisma plantago-aquatica. The sequence goes on along the minus strand of OY856411.1, from coordinate 969,585,401 downwards.
ATTTGATCTATTTTTCTTTCCTTTAATTGATTTCTTGTTCAACTTTATGTAATCAATTGAAACAACCATCAAACCCTTAACACTAGACTTCGTAGTAGGAACCTAGCCATTCAAAATAGGACGTATGACAGTTTGTAGGTCTTCCATGACCATTGTATCAAACATAGTGTTGATACCCCATCCTTTGACCATGTCATAAGAGGTTTCATTGTCTTCCCATGTGACACCATAGTCTTCCGTTTTTGACCTCAATATAGTTTTGGTGTTGTCTTGGCTGAGCTAGCCGGGGAAAATCCATAGAGAACCATATCCGAATGTATTTGTGTTTCCTCCACCCCTTCAGGTGTTGGGTCAATGAATTTTATCTGGACAACATGATCAACTTAGAGATATTTAATGCTTTCTTTGGTTCTTGGATTCTCATGACATGGTTTATGTATATTAGGTGTGAGTATCTATTTGATTACTACCTCATTTGGAGGGATGACCTTACTCTCAGACTGTTGGTTGTTTTGTGTGCTCTAGATGCCCTAGCTTTCATTGATGATGAGGGGATCTCCGTGATGTATGGCATGACCCCAATATATTCTTCATGGTTGTTTTCATCTACCTCTTGTACAAAAAAAGGCACTTTCACATGGACAATAGCCTTTGTGGTGTCTAATTTTTCTTTGTTGATAGCCATAATGTAGAGAAATTATGGATGGCGGCCTATATGCTCAAGGAAAAATCCCAATGATATAGCACCCTGAATTGATGATCTTTTTCTAGCCAATCTATCTAGTCTCACAACTCAAGTCTTGATCCAGTTGTATAAAGTTTTGGTAACCACTTCTGGTTAAATCCATCATAGTGAGCCACAACATTGAGGGATTCCATTATGATATCCACTTGGAGACCAGAGTTTGTCTGTAGGATGAGCCATAGAACCCTAGACCCAACCCTTTCTTTCTGTGTGGGAGTGGATGATCTCTCTACGCCCTTGTTGCCTGGATCCCAATCCTTGATTATGATGAATGTGAATGTCCTATAGACATTGTATGAACACTACGGAATCATAGGGGTGACGGTGGTTTCTTTTGGGTGGGGGAACCCATCTGATATTAACAATATGAAGAATCTCAAATCATAATAGGAGATCCTCACTTTGATGGAAGTTGAGATCCTCATCTTGATGGAAGTTATGGCACTAGAGCTACTGGTCTATCTGGTGATAACAGAATGCCCTAGCTGATACTTTAGCTTTAATGTAGTGATGAGGGAACAACCCAGTTTGGATGAATCCATGGCCTTCCCATGAGGAGGTTGAAGAAAGCACTCAACTACATGACCACGAATGGGACTACAAATGTTTGTGCCCCAATCTGTATCTCCAGAGTCATTTCACCCAGGGCATGTTTGATAACAATAATTTGGGACATTAATTAGAAACAAATTGTGAATTCAATAGCAAATAGGAACTTGCAAAATGACTGTCTCGCTATGTGAGATGACCGTCTCACTCACAAAATGATCGTTTGTGTAAGGCCCCTAAACTTGCTTAATACGTTGAATGATCTTAATTACCATAATTTTATGCTTATAACCCTTATATAACCTTTTTATATGTTTTGAAATCATAATACAAGCTTAAGTTTCAAATTTGGTCCAATTTGGACATTGTTTGAGCAAGTTATGCAATTTTCTGTATATTTTGGACTTTTCTACATTTTACACAATTGAGGGGTTTTCTTTGTAATTTGTCACATACATTATGTTCCTTAGATGTTATATTATTATTATTGAGTATTTTGAGCCATGTGTCTCCTAGTTAAGGCATGGTTTGAAGGTGTTTTCATCAAGGGTATTTTGGGGTTTACCCCTTCATGGATGAGCTACTTTTAGTAACTATCAACTAATGAATTATGTGATTGGCTGGGAAATTTGACAAAGGAAAGCGAAGAAGTTCTATACAGATAGTGGGAGAGATTTTTCCGTGTGTTCTTGTATAGTATTAATAAATTAAGGCCATGGACACTTGGATAGATACTAGAACTTCAACTTTTTCTTTTTGCTTTATCTTAACGTTCATACACTTATACCCAAGCATCAAACTGAAACATTTTCTCTCAACCACTCTACTCCTTCTCCCAACCTCATTCTACCTTTTTTCATCTGAGAAATTTTCTTCCCAAGGAAGAAGAAAGTGGGGATCTTCTTGGAAAAATTCTACGGTTGCAATTGATTTCCTTTTTGGGTCTGAAAAAGCTTCTTCCTAGTGATGTTGACCTAAAAGTGTAAGTTTTACCTTATTTCCTCCATTTATTTCTTTTCTGTTCTTCCTCATATATCTCTCCAGTTCAGAAATCTACTGTTCCATAGTGAAAATGACTCTAGAACTAAAAAATCCTTCCTTCTTATTTCTTTTTCTAGGATTTTACGTCTTTGCAGAGAGAACTGCATATTTAGCCAAGTTCAGATCTGAATATAGGAATTTCTTGCCTTATTTGCTCAAGATTCTTACTGTTTGGGATCTGACCTACTCTGTAGAGGTGATTTATATAACATTATTCACTTATATTGCTTGTTAGAATCTTGTTAGTTCATGTTTATGTTGTAATCTGATGGACTAAGCATAGAGAAACAATGTTTGTTTAGAATTACGAAATTTTGTGGTGTATCCTATTTTGTTCTAGTTCTATATGAACTTGTAAACATGTGTATAGCCTTTATAAGGTGTAACATGATCTGGGACAGGTTGATAGCAACAACCTATGGTGCTATGTACAAAACAATGGATGGTTCAAATTAGGGTTTTCAAGCTATTTACTTTTCTATCACACAACCGATGGTCATACCATTCAACAACCAATGGTGTTGCTATATTGGCAACTGATGTTCATGATCAAGGGTGTCAAATGTATGGTGACAACCTATGGTCACCATCTTAGGTCAGGTTTTAACTCAATTAGATGTTTAATTATCATCCACTAAGTATTCTAATGATGTTATCAATCGATGATGATATTGGGTTAATATTTGATGGTGTTAACTGAATGTATTACTGATGTAGAAACCAATGATAACCTAATGATCACAATTAATGGTGGATTAGGTCATCACCATAATGATGAATTAGCAATGTAATTGTAGAGTTGACTAAACATTGAACCAATGCTTTCTTGGTTCAATTGGTCTAATGGTTAGACCTATACTTCAATAGATAACCTTAAACAATGAACTTTATCCAATGAATAATATTGGATGCTTTAACATCCAATGGATTAGAATAAATCACATGGTATTATATGTGGATTCTAGTGATGATAATTCAATAGTTCAATACCACTAATTGGTTGTCTTACCTTTGCCATTATATAGTTATATTTGATAAATCACTATAATAAGTAGATGCGTAACTCCCATGTGATCTAGCTTGTTATACCTAACCTTGATGTAATTATATGATGTTGATTGGTTATAATAATACATCTTGAATAATTAATGTGATAATGAATTACACTCTTCTTGTGTTGAAACCACAATGTAGTACTATTTGAATATCATAGTTCCTTGCCATGTTAATATCTATGGACACATATGTGCTAATGATATTTTGAGCCTTACTATGAATAATGTGATGGTCTTAACGACCTTGGGCATGTTTGAAGCCATGATTGAGGTGAAATCCTCTTCACGTTCCAATAAGCATTAAAATTGTAGAACTTGTGATAAGATATTGGTATCTTGTAATAGTATGATGATAAGTGTGGTCCATTAATTTGCAATGAATGATAGAATGTGGTAATGTGATTAAGATTTATATCTCAAATGTTTTATATCCTTTGAAGTTGTTATACAAATACTCTTGCTAGAAAAGAGTTAGGGTTTGAATATCCACTTGTATGATAAAGCCTTAATGCATTCAATTGGCAGTATTTAATCAAGTGTAACCTTAATCATGTAGAGCCCTGTGTCGTAGAGCCATCTTCAGTGTCAGAACTTACTAGATGGTGAAACGAGTAGTCCCAAGGGAAACTCAGAGCGCTTACTGTTGAGTATGTGGGGGTGACATGTTGAGGATATATTCTTGTCATCCACAATTGTAGGTTATGGAGGATGGATATGGTCATGTCTCTAACATTTGATGTGATTGAGGACAACCGTGGTTGTACCTTAGATTAGAGGGTTTTGTATACCCTATTTTCTAGTGTCGTAACTTGTACCAAGTATGAACTAGTTGTTATCAGTTGACTATATGGCACTGTTGGTAGTTTGACTAGTATGTCACTGCAGTTTACTCGTATTGACCGATGGGAAGAGAACTTAGGATACCGACACTCCTAGATCTTATACAAAACTAAATATCACTTCACAGTGGTCAGTTGGACTTTTAGTGGTACGACTCAAACTCCCCAGGGCATATTAATAAAAGATATAATACCAGCTGTGTAGTATAATTGCTAGGGTTTAATACATATCACATTGGTTGATTAACCCTTGTCTTGTCTTTACATTACATAGTTCTTACATTATGCAAACTTATGGTTATTGTGTAATACTACTTGATGATACAACCTATTTTCTTAACTTCTTAGTATGTTTAAATTGTTCAATCTATTCATATTGCTTATTCTATACCCTAACTGCTGTATGTATTTACTATTAATTAATATGTTATAATCAATATATGTTGGAGAGAGTTATATCTCTCATTGGGACTGGGTCTTACCTATGGGTCACCACATTTTTTATTAAGGTGGTCATGGGAAACGAGGTCGATGTTGCACTGTGGAAGAAAACCAACATGGTGATTAATAGATTCAGACAGTTGGTTAGTTGTAGATGTTAGTTGTAGAGTCCTATTGTTGTTCTTGTACTCTCAGGTCCGGGTATGGGATGTGTTTTATAGATGATGTACTCGTATCGATACGATATTTTGGTAGTATGCCAATGTTTGTAAATATATGGCATGTACATGTGAAATATTTTTTGTTTGTAGGATGTGACTGAGGTTTTTGTAAATGTTCTAGAGTTTATTTACATTATTGGAATTGGTTTTAATTATCCTACATTTTTGACTATGTGATTCATTAGTAGTTGATCATGTTTTGTGTTTTGAGTAATCTCATTTAGCGTGACGAGGTGTCACAATTAAGTTGGTATTAGAGATCTAGGTTTACTGAGTCTACAAGGACATAGGACTTAGGTTTGAGTCTGTTCTTATGTATCCAACATATTTGATCATAGTTTATGCTTATGAATATATGTCTGGAGGACATGAAGAACTTATTGAGAGTAGCTATGTTGCACTAGGAGGAGTTTCAGGGAGGTAGGCACGCGATGAGAGAGTGCTAGAAGTAGGTCCAGAGTAGCCCACAATGCCTCATCTAGACCTGAAAATGATGTCCAATCCTGAGTTTCATCATATGTTTAGACAGATGATAGCCACAATTACACATATCGCTGACAGAGAGTCAACACCTCAAGCTAGGGCAGCTGCCTCTAATGTGGAGTCCTAAGGTGTTGGGAAGACATTTGAATGTTTTAGATGTAACGACCCCGTCTCCCGGTAACCCCCAATTAAGGGAGACCCGAAGGTTAGAGCCGTTATTCAATTAACAGGATCAAAGGTTCGACAAATAATCAATAACAATTAATAAACCTTACCAACTAACTGAAAACTGGTATAAAATAAAACTTTGTTTACCTTTTAAAATCTGGGATTTCTAATCTTCTATCCATGAAGATACGAATCTAACTAATCCTCCTGTGCACGTTATTCTTCATTTATATCCACATATGCTGCTTTACTAATTGTTCTTTTCATTTGTACCTAAAACGCCGACAAACAAAACATCGGTCAGCGAGAAGCTGGTATGTGGGGGAAACAATAATCATGCAACTACAATAACAAAGTAATTAGCCAATTATCATTTAACAGCCGAGATTACATTTTAAACCATACTACTCAATCCTTTCCTATCCCCTACCTCTGTGTTGTCCCTGCAGTGGACTGAGATCCCACCTCTCTCTAGGTAGATCCTTATTAAACCCCGCATGATCCTACCTAACAGGTAGACCAATATCTAGGGTTGAGTCGCATGGCACTACCCATAGGTAGTTCAATCTCTAACTCAATGTGACTTGATGGACCTACCCCATTGGTAGCCATTTACTAAGTCATCTAATGACCTGATGGGCCTACCCCATTAGTAGCCTTTTACTAGGTCAACTCATTAAGCTACAGAGGGGACTAGGATCTGAGCTAGTAGGCATATCTCTTATGTGATAGTCATATTCACATTATACTTTGCATGAATTAAATACATCCAACAGTTTAATTCAATCCATGATGGAAATGTCGATAAAACTCGAAAAACTAATTCGGGTAGTCATAAGTGTAACCACATACCTGTCAAGTTGATACGAGATAGAAATATTCCAATCAACAATAAGCAAGCAAGCATTCAATAAGATCCTGAAACAATTATACAATTTACTTTCATTACTCATGTCATCAAGATCTATTAAATATATCTCTCTTCTAATCCACTTTTAGGGTTTCCATTGCAATTAGGGGTTCCCTTCATCTTTTATTATTTTAAACCCTAATTTAACGCAATTGATCACAAACCCTAATTATTTCCACATCTAATTCTCAATTCTGGATTAAAGGCATAATTAACCATTAATTAAGCTTATTAAGCCTCTTCTATTAAAGCTACTATTTTTATCCTTTTAATCCATGACAAGATCATTATACGCATTTATCATCAACTCAAAGTTCATTATGGTCCAAATCACATATGAACTTGATTTGCTATTAATTCCACCTTTTATTCATGAGAAAACCCTAATTATTACATTTAGGGCATTTATCCACAAATTAGGAACTTAATGCTCGAAATAGCTTCGATTCAGCATATTCCAACTTTAATCATGAAATTAACCAATTAAAGCAATCAATAGTCGAATTAATCAACATTATGGTTTCAAGGCCCATTAAAGTATATTCATGCATATGGAACTCTAAATTAACTAATTAAATGCAAAGTTCATTCTTTTTCTTCCTAATGTTCCTTTTCATCATTAACAGGCTAATATCCACTCTAATCAGCTATTAAACCCTTCTAATCACTTTAATCATATCAAAATAGGGTTCTTTAAACATTAACACATTAAAGTTTATATCTTCCATTATTTTTCGAATTGCTTCAGGAATCAGGTTTCATTTATATTTTATTTAGATTCCTCTCGATTTTCTGAGCAAAATTCATGTATAAGGCACATCTATCCGATCTACGGTTAATGAGATACAAATTTTGCAAATTAACATACTTTGGGCCAATTAGAATCTGCCACGTCGCTTCCTCCATGCAAAGTTGTCCGATTAGGAATTAGAATTGAATGACTCTTTTACCCCTGCTTAAGTGGCCGGCTCTCCATACCTGGGAGGGGTACAACTGTCCAAAGCCCACGGAGTCATCTTCTACCTCCTGATCGCGCCCAGTAGCCGCCCTAGCTGCCCTTGCGCAGCTCCTCCCTCCCTCTACTGACCTCGACGACCACCAGGGAGGTGGTCGTTTCCTCTGCTGCCCCCTGGCGCACGCGAGGTGCCCCCAAACTGTGGCAAAAGCGGCCGTTCGTGAGCGAGATCCGCCCACCTTTGCTGCTGCGATTTATGCAGATCTGCAGTCCTTCGGCAAGAGCTACTCAAAGACAAGGGCGGAGGTAAGGTAGCCGATCCATCTTGGGGTGTACGTGGAAGCCTGCTACCTCCATCAATATCGTAGCACCACCCTTCCTTGCTCTGGGTATAGAACTACCCACCCGTTAGGGTTTTTGCATACAAGACACGAGAAGAAGGGAGAGATGAGTGCGTGGGTTCTCTCTGGACTCGACCCAGAGGGTCTACCCCTTAAATAGGGGAGGTCATGAGGCCCCCAGGTCGGCTATTCGTGAATCAAAGAGTTCCTTTCCAACTAGGAAACCAAATCCTTCAATGAGAAATAGCCTTCTCTCTCTTTTTTATCTCCTTGATATTCCTTATGCTTTGGTTATTAATAAATTCGAGAATTATCACTTTTAATATCCTTGCCCTTGGATTTTAATCCATTGGCCTCGAAATTAAGTTTTCCTTACAGATTATACTTCTTTTTTATTAATATCTCAAAAACCATTAATAATGTATCACATTACCCTTTTTTTATTTTGCAAATTTGGTATTTTATCTTTCCTCTTTCTTCATTGGGACTCCTTGGATCCCAAGAAACTCAAATAATTCGAAATTCCTTTTTAAGGAATACTCATTATCCTTGTAGATGCATTAATATGCATTATTTCACATTATCTTTGTTTATTTCTCATTAAAATATCTCTTTTTGAGGTTTTCTCTTTATTTCTCTTTTATTTTCCTCATTGGTATTCCTTTTATCATTAGAAATCCTTGGGATACGAAATTCCACCAAGGACAACCCAATTATACATTTTTTTCCACTTATTTCCACTATTATAACATTATTTTCAATTTCTTTCTTACTTAATTAATCTTTTCTTTTTCTTTTTGCATTATCTAGCAACTTTGGACTCCTTGGAACTCAAGGAACCCATGTGGCACGAAATCCACCTTTTGATTAAGCTCTTTTGCCTTCTAGAGGTTTCTACCTCTTTCTTTTCTCAAATATTCAATTATTCATTTACTAATTGAATTTTCTTTTTATTCGGGCCCAATAGCCAATAAAGCCCACAAAGCAATCATCAAGGCTATTGTAAACAAAATCCATTTATTCAAAATAGATTATATCATTTATTCGTTCAAATATCTTTAATATGAGAAATTATATTTCTCGGCAAATGAACCCAAAATTGGGGTTGTAACATCCTCCCCCTCTTATAAGAATTTTGTCGTCAAAATTCCATCAAGTAAGAAAACAAACAGGATAGGCCTTTCATATGTCCATCATGGCTCCTATGTGGCTTCACCCTTTCCAAGGTTTTCCCAAGAACCTTCATTATCTCATATTGTTCCATCTGAGTTCTTTCTTACCTTGGTATACCGTACCCTCATGGGTGACTCAGGACATTTCACCCTCTCAAAAGCTGAATAGGTTCAGGGCTCAACACATGGCTTGGGTACCTCACATAGTTCTCTAGATTGGACTCATGTAACACATTACACATCATGTTATCCTGTGGGGCAAGGCTAAACACAACCATTTCCACCAATCCATCTCAAATGGACCCATACATCGGGGACTCAGCTTTCTCAGTTGTAGTTCAGAGGGGTCGGACTTTCACATTATATTCCCCCACAATGAACTGCATGTCAGTCTGCTTTGCATTAGCTCATGACTCATGTCACCCTTGGGCTCTCTCTCAGCCATTGCTCGATCAAGCGACTTCATCTGCACACACTGTAGTTCTTTTCTGACCTTCGCGAGGCCTCCTTCACCAACATCATCTTAATGAAGTGGTGACCGACACTACCTCCTTATGGAACTTCTTGCATCCTGATAAAGGCTATGGTGGTTAACATCACATCTTAAGAACTGTCTCTTTGTATCACCCTGAACAACCACACTTGCTCTCATCATACCCTCTAGTCTGGGTCATACTAACCATTAGTTAGGGTGATAAGCAGTACTAAAACGAGTTCTTCATGAACCTACTTCCACCGCATGGAAGTAAACCTTCTAATCATGCTCAAGAACATTTGAACTCGCGTCATGGTGTAGTTGAACCATTTCTCTCTCTATAATAAGTAGGTCAACCCTATCTATCACTTGACAATACTCTTCCTTTTCCTGTCATCTAGGTAAGGTGATCTACCATAACCCACCTTGATCTTCCTTGGTTAAGGGGAGATTTTCCCACATCATCCATAGTGATGAACTCCCATTCCCTCTCAGGGACTCTTTTATCCTCTATGTCGATACACTGGGTTACTGGTGTTTGTCCTTCACCTCTATCATGCATGGCCATATTGTTACATCTGTGTGTTAGCCAAACTTATCTTGTTTCCAACTGAGGTTAACCTAACAACCTCTTCTAGCCCCCATCTAACTAGGCATCTATATCTCAACTAGAGCATTTATTACCACTTCTTATCCTTAAGTGTCAGGTAAATTTGAAGACATACTCTTCCATGTATTTCACTTATCATCTCAAACTCGAATTCTAAGTCTATCTTCATTGAGAATACTTTGAGCTCATCTCCTTGATATTCAAACTCAACTTTGTATAACTTGCAAATTCCACCTAGCTCATGATAAAATATCCTCAGAAGATGATTTCCTTAATACTCTTATCGTTTGTACCTATACATGTAACATTCACTCCACCAATGTACGTTATCATCTCTGTCCTCATTCCTTATAGCAACGTTCCAACTCACATCATCTTTGTCCTTGATGTGTGGCATGCATACTGTCCTATCTCTCACTCCCATAACGAGGAGAAATAAGCATTTGGCGGCCGTCCAAATACAGAGTTCTTCCCATTCCAAGAGTAGAGATGGTACAGCCCACCTTGCCAGTACACCTTCAAATCTAAGTTGAAACGTGCAACTCATGTCTTCACATCACTAACATCATGATATCAAAAATTACTTTCATGGAAAACTGGTCTCGAACCTACTTGGGTCACCACACAATCCTTAGTCATCTCCTCTAGGTCTATAGGGTGCTGGTACTTTTGGGGTCATCCCTTTTCCTTCATGCATCCAGAGAGTGCCCTACTCATCTGCCCTTTGGGTCCCATGAGTTCATGAAGGTGATCAATCTCCCAACCCATGGCCCTCAGACAATGATAGTTGTTACCTCCCGACCCTATGGTCATGTGCACTAGGGAATTAGGCAACTCCTACTTCCATCGGTCTTATCCCTACCTGACCCTAGGATAGACTTAGGATTCCCTTATAGTACATGTTCAACTTAGAACCTTACCCAAACATTCATCATCTCTCTTCTTGCATTCATGGGATGACTTTCATCCTTTCATAGGGATCATGGTAACTTGCCTACCTTGGTCAAGCCCCATACCGGTTACCTCCATGGTAACACATCCACATGCACATAGAGATGGTTATCTATGGGTCTATAGGTTCATCTAATACCATGTACTTTTCACTTAGTTTCTCAAGATCCTATGAAACCTCTTTAGGTTACCTCAAAACCAACAAAACTAGTATACACCCTACCAAAGGGTCCCTCTCCCAGGATGGGAGGAAACTGCCACTCTTGACAACAAGGTCACAACATCCTTAGGGTTTACTTTCCATATGAGCATGCTTAACCCAGCAGCTGCTAAGGCACACCTATCAAACCATGCTAGGTCATACTTGTTCTCTTTCCTCCACACTAGATCAACTTAGTCATGAAGGGTTCATCAAACATACCCTTAACCTAAGGGGTTTCCTTTACCTCTACACATGAGGAGTACCATTCTAGAAACTATAGAGACTCAAATGAGCATTGGATACACTACTTCCACTCTTAGTCTTGGGAACCCTAGGTTCTCTTTTGGGTATCCCACTGCATGCTCAATCTCTCAACCATGAATCAAGCATGTCCCAGGTATGTCATGTACTTCCATGATCCTTCTACTCGAGCAACACTTCGGAGTTGAGTCCTCTTCCAGGACAACCAGCTAGGTATAAAGCCTCTCAACTAGGTACTTGAACCTCCTCAGGGTCTAAAGCACCCTTTATCTCATCCAGCATGTAGTCATTTATTCCATGGGTACCAGAAGCATCATCCTCCCTCTAAGGTTTGGTTCCTCCACTAGGGGTCAAGCATAAGGCAACCACTATCATCCACTTAGGTTACATCATCCTCGACTCCCCACTATTCCTTATGTCTCAACATCTAAGCTTCCAGCCTTCTTGCTTGAGTCCTGCTTTTTCTCTCTAGAGCTGACTCCACATCCAGCCTTACTACCGGAGGTCCTTTCGCCATGAAGGATCAAGCTCACAGGCATACCTCTACGTGGGTGAAGTCTAGGTGCGAACTTATGTTTTCTTAAGATCATTCATAGCCCTTTATGCTTATTCCATAAGCCATCTATCCTGATCCCTTAACCAGGGTTTCATCAAGCTATACCCTACTTTCCTAAGTCCCTAGGGTAACTATAGGTTCTCCTCTAACCTCATCCATGAAGGAGCTATCCTTCACTCTGGCATGCACGACCCTCCCCAGGGTTGGGTCACCAAAGGCATCCCAAAAGGCATGTCCAACCAAACACTCGGTCAACCATGACATCTAACTCATCATGTCATCTTCCTCTCTAACCTTCACTTAGGGTTAGGGTTAACATCATCCTCAAAGGATGTTCTAGGTCTCTACTTTTAATGGAGATCTCTACCTCCAAGACTAACTATCTCTATACATCCTCCTGCCAAGGAGGTCTATCCTCAAGTCTCTCCTGAGGGCAATGACAACTCGTGTCATACGGCCTAAGCATGTATCCATTTCTTTACGCTTACTCTATTAAGCTTATGTCCATGACATCTTATTTACATGATTTTTATTAATTTGGTGGAGGATTCCTTAATCCTTATCAACCTTATCCATACCTCTAGAGGGTGAGGGAAAGAGAGAGAAAAACCCTAATCCTTAAGGTCCTTAATACAATTTAAGTTGAGAAGGGATGAACAAGATGAGAGAGTCCTAAAGGTATCTTATTTCGAATCATACCCTAAGACTTTGGCTAGGCAGTCACACGGATCCGGGAGTCCTCGTATTCTGACTAGCGGTGCGGAGGAAAATATTGCCTGCCCCCGATCGTGATCCTTTTCTAGACACCTCTGTCTTTCGGATAACCTTGGGTTCTACAGAATTTGTAAAATTTAATAATTATTAAAGATTAAGTGAGGAACCTTCGCTCTGATACCAATTGTAACGACCCCGTCTCCTGGTAACCCCCAATTAAGGGAGACCCGAAGGTTAGAGTCATTATTCAATTAACAGGATCAAAGGTTCGACAAATAATCAATAACAATTAATAAACGTTACCAACTAACTGAAAATTGGTTAAAAATAAAACTTTGTTTACCTTTTAAAATCTGGGATTTCTAATCTTCTATCCATGAAGATACTAATCTAACTAATCCTCATGTGCACGTTATTCCTCATTTATATCCACATATGTCGCTTTACTGTTTGTTCTTTTCATTTGTACCTAAACACCGACAAACAAAACGTCGGTCAACGAGAAGCTGGTATGTGGGGGAAACAATAATCATGCAACTACAATAACAAAGTAATCAGCCAATTATCATTTAACAACTGAGATTACATTTTAAACCATACTACTCAATCCTTTCCTATCCCCTACCTCTGTGTTGTCCCTGCAGTGGACTGAGATCCCACCTCTCTCTAGGTAGATCCTTATTAAACCCCGCATGATCCTACCTAACAAGTAGATCAATATCTAGGGTTGAGTCGCATGGCACTACCCATAGGTAGTCCAATCTCTAACTCAATGTGACTTGATGGACCTACCCCATTGGTAGCCATTTACTAAGTCATCTAATGACCTGCTGGGCCTACCCCATTGGTAGCCTTTTACTAGGTCAACTCATTAAGCTACAGAGGGGACTAGGATCTGAGCTAGTAGGCATATCTTTTATGTGATAGTCATATTCACATTATACATTGCATGAATTAAATACATCCAATAGTTTAATTCAATCCACGATGGAAACGTTGATAAAACCCAGAAAACTAATTCGGGTAGTCATAAGCGTAACCACATACATGTCAAGTTGATGCGAGACAGAAATATTCCAATCAACAATAAGTAAGCAAGCATTCAATAAGATCCTAAAACAATTATAAAATTTACTTTTATTACTCATGTCGTCAAAATCTATTAAATATATCTCACTTCTGATCCACTTTTAGGGTTTCCATTGCAATTAGGGTTTCCCTTCATCTTTTATTATTTTAAACCCTAATTTAATGCAATTGATCACAAACCCTAATTATTTCCACATCTAATTCTCATTTCCGGATTAAAGGCATAATTAACCATTAATTAAGCTTATTAAGCCTCTTCTATTAAAGCTACTATTTTTATCCTTTTAATCCATGACAAGATCATTATACACATTTATCATCAACTCAAAGTTCACTATGGTCCAAATCACATATGAACTTGATTTGCTATTAATTCCACCTTTTATTCATGAGAAAACCCTAATTATTACATTTAGGGCATTTATCCACAAATTAGGAACTTAATGCTCGAAATAGCTTAGATTCAGCATATTCCAACTTTAATCATGAAATTAACCAATTAAAGCCATCAACAGTCGAATTAATCAACATTAGGGTTTCAAGGCCCATTAAAGTATATTCATGCATATGGAACTCTAAATTAACTAATTAAATGCAAAATTCATTCTTTTTCTTCCTAATGTTCCTTTTTATCATTAACAGGCTAATATCCACTCTAATCAGCTATTAAACCCTTCTAATCACTTTAATCATATCAAAATAGGGTTCTTTAAACATTAACACATTAAAGTTGATATCTTCCATTATTTTTCGAATTTCATAAGGAATCAGGTTTCATTTATATTTTATTTAGAATCCTCTTGATTTTCTGAGCAAAATTCATGTATAATGTGCATCTATCCGAGCTACGGTTAATGAGATACAAATTTTGCAAATTAACTTACTTTGGGCCAATTAGAATCTGCCACGTCGCTTCCTCCATGCAAAGTTGTCCGATTAGGAATTAGAATTGAATGACTCTTTTACCCCTGCCTAAGTGGCCAGCTCTTCATACCCGGGTGGGGTACAACCGTCCAAAGCCCACGGAGTCGTCTTCTACCTCCTGATCGCGCCCAGCAGCCGCCCTAGCTGCCCTTGCGCGGCTCCTCTCTCCCTCTACTGACCTCGACGGCCACCAGGGAGGTGGTCGTTGCCTCTGTTGCCCCCTGGCGCATGTGAGGTGCCCCCTGGCTGTGGCAAAAGAGGTCGTTCGTGAGCAAGATCCGCCCACATTTTCTGCTGCGATTCATGCAGATCTGCAGTCCTTCGGCAAGAGCTACTCAAAGACAAGGGCGGAGGTAAGGTAGCCGATCCATCTTGGGGTAGACGTGGAAGCCTGCTACCTCCATCAATACCGCATCACCACCCTTCCTTGCTCCGGGTATAGAACTACCCACCCGTTAGGGTTTTTGCATACAAGAAATGAGAAGAAGGGAGAGATGAGTGCATGGGTTCTCTCTGGACTCGACCCAGAGGGTCTACCCCTTAAATAGGGGAGGTCATGAGGCCCCCAGGTCGGCTATTCATGAATCAAATAGTTCCTTTCCAACTAGGAAACCAAATCCTTCAATGAGAAATAGCCTTCTCTCTCTTCTTTATCTCCTTGATATTCCTTATGCTTTGGTTATTAATAAATTCGAGAATTATCACTTTTAATATCCTTGCCCTTGGATTTTAATCCATTGGCCTCGAAATTAAGTTTTCCTTACAGATTATACTTCCTTTTTATTAATATCTCAAAAACCTTTAATAATGTATCACGTTATCCTTTTTTTATTTTGCAAATTTGGTATTTTATCTTTCCTCTTTCTTCATTGGGACTCCTTGGATCCCAAGAAACTCAAATAATTCGAAATTCCTTTTTAAGGAATACTCATTATCCTTCTAGATGCATTAATATGCATTATTTCACATTATCTTTGTTTATTTCTCATTAAAATATATCTTTTTGAGGTTTTCTCTTTATTTCTCTTTTATTTTCCTCATTGGTATTCCTTTTATCATTAGAAATCCTTGGGATACGAAATTCCACCAAGGACAACCCAATTATACCTTTTTCCACTTATTTCCACTATTTTAACATTATTTTCAATTTCTTTCTTACTTAATTAATCTTTTCTTTTTCTTTTTGCCTTATCTTGCAACTTTTGACTCCTTGGAACTCAAGGAACCCATGTGGCATGAAATCCACCTTTTGATTAAGCTCTTTTGCCTTCTAGAGGTTTTTACCTCTTTCTTTTCTCATATATTCAATTATTCATTTACTAATTGAATTTTCTTTTTATTCTGACCCAATAGCCAAAAAAGCCCACAAAGCAATCATCAAGGCTATTGTAAACAAAATCTAGTTATTCAAAATAGATTATATCATTTATTCGTTCAAATATCTTTAATACGAGAAATTATATTTCTCAGCAAATGAACCCAAAATTGGGGTTGTAACACGTGTTGGGGCGATTGAATATGCAAGTACTTCTGATCCAACAGTTGCTGATATGAGGTTGACTGAGCTGGAAAAAGAGTTCAAAATCCTAAACATCGCTGAAGAAGGCAAAGTTAAGCATGCGGTATACCTGTTGAAGGGTAGTGATGGCCACTGGTGGGCTATAGAAGAGGAGAAAAGGCCAAGAGTTGTGATAGGATGGGAGGAGTTTCAGAGGGAATTTGTTAGCCGATATTTTCTAGAGACCTATCTAGATGAGAAAATATCTTTGTTTGAGAAGATTCATCAGGGAGCTATGACTATCTATGAGTACGAATCAAAGTTTATGGAAATTCTGAGGTTCTGCCCACACATCGCAGCAATAGACAAGGAAAAGATCTGGAGATTTGAGAAGGGTCTAAGTATAGAGTTGACTACTACAACATCAACCATGGAGAACATGGAAAGGTTTTCCACCTTTGTGGAATCTGTTAGGAGGATTGAGAGGTCTTCCATAGAGAAGCATGAAGCTAATGCTAAGAAGCGACCTATGTAGTTTCAAGGGAAATCATCTAGAGGCTTTAACAAGCCAAAGTTTTTCCCACCGCTGTCGCCACCAAGGTCAACCATCAGTGAACCAAGATCGCATGCACCATCACAGTGGACCCCTAATCAGGTAGAGGTAACAGTTTCCTATCAATGGGAGCCCACAATTACTCTTCAGTTTCAGTGATAGGTCCGTTTAGGCCATATCAGGACACTAGAACATGTTACAAATGTGGGCAAGTGGGGGCATACAAGACCTTATTGCCCTATGAAAGATGAGGAGGTGACTCAGTAGTCAAGGAAAGGTCAACAAGGTCCACAACAACAACAGTTTAGTAGTGGCAGTGGAAGAGGATGTGGTCAGGCATTCCAGTCTGGATCCTCTAGACAAGCAAGCAGAGGACGTAGACGATAGCAGGTGACAACAAGGTTCTATGCCATGACCCAGCCAGAAGCAGTGATTAATCCACGAGTCGTGACTGGTCAGATGGAGTTATTTCCTTTTGATTTGCCTACTTATTGTTTCGTATCTATGTTAGTAGAGCCAGGTGCGACACACTCTTTTATCACTAGAGAGGTGATAGATAGTTGTTATCTACATGTTTGTCATAGATCTGATAGACTACGGCTAGAGACTCCTTTGGTTGATTCCGTCGAGTTGTGGGAAGTGTGCCTTTCATCTGTTCTTTCTTTTTATAGACACAACATTCATGTGGATCTTTTGCCACTTGACATGCATGGTTTTGATGTAATCCTATGAATGGAATTTTTGGAAAAATACAAGGTAGTCTTGGACTGTATTACTAATGTGATGATGTTCCATGATGGAGATGTACAATGGATTTTTTAGGGTGATATGAAGATTCTTCCTACATGTTTGATGTCAGCTATGATAGCTGAGCGGTTGATGAGATAAGGATGTAAGACTTTCTTAGCTCATGTTGTGGATACCAAGGTGGTAGGTCCTAGTATCCAGGAGGTACCGGTGGTGTGAGAATTTGAGGATGTCTTTCCTGAGGAATTTTCTAGTATTCCCCCTCCTAGAGAGATTGAGTTTGAGATCAATCTTGTTCCTGGAAAACAACCCATATCATAGGCAGCATACATAATGGCACCAGCAGAGATGCAAGAGTTAAATAAATGGTTACAAGAATTATTAGAGAAGGGTTTTATGAGGCTGAGTACTTCCCCTTAGGGAGCTCCCGTGTTGTTTGTCAAAAAGAAGGATGGTTGAATGAGGTTGTGTATAGACTACAGACAGTTGAACAAGGTGACAATAAAGAACAAGTATCCTTTGCTGAGGATTGATGATATTTTTGATCAATTGAGAGGTGCCACTGTGTTTTCAAAGATAGAACTAAGGCCAGGATACCATCAATTGAGAATTAAGGCTAATGACATACCCAAGTCAGCTTTTAGAACTAGGTATGGTCATTATGAGTTTGTGGTTATGTCATTTGGGCTAACCAATGCACCTACAACTTTTATGGATCTGATGAATAGGGTGTTTAGACCTTATCTTGATCAGTGTGTGGTTGTATTCGTAGATGATATCCTGATATACTCCAAGGATAGTCAACAACATGAGCCATACCTTCGCCAGGCATTGACTTTGTTGGGGCAGCACCCACTATATGCTAAGTTCAGCAAGTGTGAATTCTAGTTATCTAAATTATCTTTTCTAGGCCATGTTATATCTACAAAAGGCGTTTGTGTTGATTCCAAGAAAGTGGAACATATACTAGAATGGGAACAACCAAAGACACTAACAGAGATCTGTAGTTTCCTAGGTCTGGCAGGTTACTATAGGAGGTTTATCAAATACTTCAGTTCTATAGCGTTACCCCTAACTAGGTTAACCAGGAAGGATGTTCCTTTTGCTTGGAATGACAAGTGTCAATGTTCTTTCTAGCTTTTGAAAGAAAAGTTGACTAGTGCATCGGTGTTAGGACTGCCAGAGCAAGGAAAGGGCTATATTGTCTTTTGTGATGCTTCAAAGAATGGGCTGGGAGGTGTGTTGATGTAGGATAAAAATGTGATTTCTTTTGCTTTGCGACAGCTTAATAAACATGAGGAGAATTACCCAACACATGATCTGGAGCATGCAGCGGTGGTCCTTGCCTTGAAGATCTAGAGACACTATCTTTATTGAGAAAAGTGTCAGATCTTCACTTACAACAAGAATCTATAGTATATCTTCTCAAAATAGGAGATGAATAAGAGGTAGAGGAGATGGATGGAGCTGATTAAGGATTATGATTGGACAATAGATTACCATCTAGGGAAAGCCAATGTGGTAGATGATGCATTGAGTAGAAATTCATCTTCATCATCAATGCTAGATAATGCACAATTAAATTCCTTAATGTGCCATTAGAGAGATATGCTAGAGTCTCTTCACCAGATGAATGTACATCTAGAAGTTTCCTTGCTGGTAGGATTGTTGGCACAATTACAAGTGAAACCTACCTTGAGATATAAAATTCATGATGCACAACAAAATGAAAAGTATGATGGCTTTCATGAGGCAGATGATGATACAGTTTGTTACCATAATAGGACAGTAATTCCTGATGTTGATGGGTTGAGGAAGATGGTACTTGAGGAGGCTCACTCCTCCATGTATGCAATTCATCCTAGAAGTATCAAGATGTACAAAAACTTAAAATACATGTATTGGTGGCTAGGTCTAAAGTGTGATGTGGTAGAATTCATTGCCAAATGTCTAGTTTGTCAGTAGGTGAAGGTTGAGCACCAGAAGCCTACACGAACATTACAACCGTTGCCAATACCACAGTGGAAATGCGATCATATTACTATAGTCTTTGTGGTTGGTCTTCCTAGGATAACCAAGGGTCATGATTCCATATGTCTGATAGTAAACATATTGACTAGGTCAGGAACGAACTTTTGAAGCCTTACTAAAAAAAGTACGGAGTCAATCACAAAGTCGCCACACCCTACCATCCACAGACTAGTGGTCAGGTGGAGGTATCAAATAGACAATTGAAGGCGATTCTTGAAAAAACGGTGAACAGAAACCGCACTGATTGGTCCACCAAACTTCCTGATGCCCTTTGGGCATACCTAACAGCCTATAAAACACCAATTGGGACAACCCCATTCCGGTTGGTGTACGGGAAGTCTTGTCATCTTCCAGTAGAGCTGGAATTCAAAGCATGGTGGGCCATCAAACAATTAAATTTCGATCTCAAAAGTGCAGGAGAGAATAGACAACTTCAGCTACAGGAGCTAGAAGAGAGCCGTATGACCGCCTATCAGAGTGCCAGAATCTATAAAGAGCAGACAAAAATGTGGCACGACTGTCATCTTAAAAGGAAAGACATCACCGTCGGCGACAAATTACTCCTTTTCAATTCCAAGCTCAAGTTGTTTCTTGGAAAACTTCGAACAAAATGGTCTGGGCCCTTCACCATAAAACATATTTATCCAACTGGAACTGTGATAATTATCGACAATAACGGAGGAGAAAGGACGGTCAACGGACATCGTTTAAAAAGATACTACACTCCAAAAGATAAGATGCCGAGACAGACCATCGAAATCAAAGATGCCACTCCGTTAGATTAACACCATCAAAGCTTCGTCGAGCCAGCGACGTAAAACCAAGGCGCTACTTGGGAGGCAACCCAAGATTTTAGTTTCTTTCTTTATTTTTCCCGTTCTTTTAATTACCTTAGGTTCATTTTATGAAAATACAAAAAATTATATAACCAAAACAAACATAAAAATAACAAAATTGAAAATATACAAAAAAATTTCATATAACTAAAACAAACATAAAAATATAAAAATCCGTTCGAGCTTAACCCTCCCAAACGGTCCTGAAACTGTTTGGATCCAAACGGTCCTAAACCGTTTGGATCCAAACGGTCTTCAAACCATTTGGGACCAAACGGTCTCGAAACTGTTTGGAGCCAAACGGTCCTGAAACCGTTTGGAGCCAAACGGTCCTGAAACCGTGTGGAGCCCAACAGTCCTGAAACCGTTTGGAGCCCAACGGTCTCGAAATCGTTTGGAGTCCAAACGGTTGCTAAATCATTTGACTTAGGGTTTTTGTCAGGTCAACCCCCCGTTTCCTATAAATATAAACCCTACCCCCTCGTTTTTCTTTCTTTCGACTCCCGAGCCATCTGAAACTCTCAAAGTGCTGTTCCATTGCTCTCGCCTCCGTCAACCTCTGCTTCCCCTGCTCCCACGCGACCTCCGTCTCCAGCGCCCTCGCCGTCGTCTCCCCTGCTCACAGCAGCAAGGTAGTTCAGCCACAGCAGTCGCCTTCTCCCGCAACCACCGTTTCCACCTTAGCCAATGCCTTCGTTCCCTCTTCTTCGCCGGCAACTCCACCATTTCCACCGTCAGCTTTGCCTCTATCGCTGTCGGCTCTGCCTTTTCCATCTCCACCTTCACCACCACCAGCCTCGCCGCAATCTTCTTTTACTACGTCTTTATCGCCGTCGGCCTCCTCCATCGTCGCCATCATCGCCGGCGCCTGCGCCGCCGCCTTCGCCTTCGTCGTCAGCGCTTCCGCCCTCCTTTCGCCGTTTTGTCTTCGCCGGCGGTTGCACGACGCTTCACTTTCCAAACGGTCTTGAAACCGTTTGGGACCAAACGGTCTTGAAACCGTTTGGGACCAAACGGTCTTGAAACCGTTTGAAACCAAACGGTCCTGAAACCATTTGAGACCAGACGGTCCTGAAACCATTTGAGACCAAACGGTCCTAAAACCGTTTGGAACCAAATAGTTTTCAAACCGTTTAGCCTTTAATTTTCATTTAACTTTCATAAAATTACAAAAACACATAAATACAAATAAAATCTTTTTTTTCTAATATGATTTTCTAACTCTTGATCTCCCATTTTGCAGCCATGGCATCACCAGCAAAGGAGGCCACCAGATTTGAAGACACTGCAATCTGGACAACAGAGCAACTGATGATAGAACAATCTAAGCTCCAGAAGATCAGAGATGACTTCAACAGGACTGGAAAGGCGCCACCAAATGTCAAGATGATGCAAGTCCTGTGCGACCTTGACCGAATCAAAAAGTGCCTAGAAGAGGCACCTGAAGAAGAAGTGGAAGATGTCTCTTCCGATGACGATGAAGGCTCAGAATACGAGCCAAATCCCGAGGAGGAATCCCCAGCCGAAGAGCAAAAGGGGAAACGTAAGGTCCAGGAATCTGCACCCAGACAACCTTCCAAGAAACGGGCAAGAAAACAAGTTCGCCCTGCCTCTGCTATGGACCAACCCTTTGCAACACCTACCACCACCATTCCTTCCACCACCCCCACCTTCTCAATTCTCACCACCACCGCACCCCCACCTGAAAACCTCTACATCCACACCATCCAATCCATCGACAAAATTCTGAAACCTACAAAGTATGTCTGCTCAAGCGTACTGCTGAAGATGGGGATCCATGACCGAATATTCAACACACTAGACAAAGCCAACCTTGCAAGGCTATGTCTAGTACCCGAGATCTCATACTCTGAGCCCACCACTGAATTCTTCACCTTTCTTACAAAAAAACCCGTAGATATCATGGATAGATCACGGGATGGAGGTGACAGAAGGCTGGTCACCAAAATTTTCGGCAACAAGGTGGTCTTAACAGAAAACATGATGAACGAAGTTTTCATTGACAATCAGCAGCAGCTGCAAAATGCCAAGACGGTGGGAACCGAGCACTCTGAGTTCAACAGACACATATTCTGGAAATCTTTAATTGGGCTCCCCACCTATGATGCTAAGACATGAAAAGCATCGAACATTCACTCTGGTTTTGTGTGCACCCTACACAAAATTCTTGTTGGCGCACTCTTCCCCAGGACAGAAGGAGGGAACGTTACAATCTCGGATCTCTTTGTCCTCTGGTCCATTCTGAACGAAAAGTCAGTTAACATTGGACGACAAATGATCCAGAAATTATCCGCCTTCGCCCTGGGGAAGGAAATCTGCATGGGGGGTCATGTCACATCCATTATAAAATACCTCAAGATGGACATACCCCTACCTCGCTGCACACAATTAAAGGGAGACATCCTTACCAATGAACAATCTTTGAAGAACTCCTTCATCATCAAGGAAAATGATGGGAAATTATATTATGTCTTCTGCCCTATGGTCAAGTCATCAAGAACACTCATCTCACTTCCGGAGCTCACAAACTATGACATAGACAAGCTCCTCTTCTCTGATAAGGAGCTTTCACAAATCTTAGCTTCGGTTAAAGTAGCCGAAAAGAAAGCTACTGCGGGACAGACGGAGTTAAGTATCACAGCCCCGACAGCTCGACCATCAAAAATACCTGTCAAACGACCTTCCAGAGGGCAATTGAAGGCACAACAGCTGTCGGGGACACCGACATCAAAGCCACACCCAGAAGACAACCCCCTCCTCGACGAGCACATCACCACCTCGTCTTTAGACTCTTTCATTATGAGTCTGCATGCTGAACTAACCGCCACCACCTCACTCCCTTCCACCTTCCCAACACCCACCACCCTTCCTTCTTTCCCCACAACCATGCTACCACACACATCCTCTTCTTCACCCCTTTTCCCTTCGGACTCCCCCTTCTCCATCCCTATGACCGACTTCACCACTTTCACATTCACCTCCACAATCTCTACCCCATCACTATCAACACCACCACCTTTCACATCCACCGCCACCCCGACACCACTGGTGACCCCATCTACGGTCACCACACAGTTCGTGGGACCATCATCAGTGTCTCTTCCGCAAGGCACTACTACCCTCCCTCATAGACCCCAGCCACCCCCACCCTTCCACCTCTGGGGTCCCCTTTTCCAAAATCGGTGAACAATTCGGACGTCAATTCGACGACATCCGAAACCTCCTCACCGATCCTTCTAACATTTTATATTCTATTTTTTCTTGTGTGTAGGGATTATCCAAGCAGGTGGCCACGATCGACCAACGGAACCGCGCTTTTCACAGCATCCTCCAAGGTTTTCAGCAAAGACAAGATGAGGTGGCTAAGCAAGTTGAGCACATCAACAACCACTACAACAACTTGCCCGAGTTGGTCCTTGGAGCAACGCGCCAGCAAGAAGCAACGGCTACGCAAGTCGATGAGATCTCTACGCAGACCCAACCTCTGCCCGAGACTCTCCACGAGCTCAAGCAGCAACAAGCGGCTCTTAGCATGCGCTTGGACACCATCAGTAGCACCCTCACACAGCTAAACAATCGCCAAGAGGAGTCCACTAACAATGAAATCCAGCAATTATGCGCTCAAGTTACAGATCTTACAGCGCGACTCCTCTCCGCCGAGGGACGTTACTCGGACCTAAAAGAAACACACGACGCACTGCTCGAAACACACGAGCATGTACAAGTGGCGTTCGATGAGTTGTAAGCCGTCCATCAGCGGTGTAAACAGACCGCACACAAGAAGCCAGCAGAAAAAACAGCGACTGACAAAGATGAGGACGAAGAAGACGATGATGAGGACTCTGACTCCTCAGCTAATTCCAATAATAGCACCTCCTCAGAGGACAAATCTGGTGACCCAGGCAATGCTGGGAAGGGCACAAGCTGAGGAGCTGATAAAGACCCCAGGTCCCCCCACAATGAAAATGTCAACATGTCATATGGGGACCAATTCTTGGATTATTCTGCTTTGGGATCCATCGGGGAGTCTGCCAAAAACGC
The DNA here is from genome assembly GCA_963693085.1 of Alisma plantago-aquatica. Lineage (NCBI taxonomy): Eukaryota > Viridiplantae > Streptophyta > Magnoliopsida > Alismatales > Alismataceae > Alisma > Alisma plantago-aquatica. The sequence goes on along the minus strand of OY856411.1, from coordinate 969,560,972 downwards.
AGCTTTCGTTGAGTTACACCAATGTATATTAGGAACCAGCGCAAGCCTGCCAACAACAACTCAACCTTCCCCCGTGCTTGGCAAGTCAATGCCTTCCCCCCAAGACCCGGACGATTCAGAATGAGTCATCTTAGATACAGATGAAGAACTCGATTCTGCTTCGGATTCAGATGATGAGCTGCAGGACTATGCAGAAGTCCTGGAAAAACCTTCTTCCCCCCTTCTGCAAGAACTTCCCCCGCCACCACCTCTACCGCACAAAATGCATGATCTTGATATGGCGGGAATCTCCACATTAGATGCTCAGGACATTTTTATACTGAACACTATTGTGGACGATGCAAAGGCAGGGGAAGACATCATCTACAATAACACCAAAACTAGGCACAAGATGACACGAGAAGACCACATCCTGCGACCTCGGTCCACGATGACGATGGCAATCTTCCGTGTCCTTCTCACCAACTGTATAGAAACGTACAAAAGTTCTAAGAGGCAACAGTCGGTTTTCAACGCCTCGCCTGCTCTGTCTATTGGCCTTTTATACAAAGACATAAGAGCGAAATCAATCGAGCGACTGCGTGCTGGTTTAGCACAACGGGCACGTTATCTCACCGTGCCCTTTCAAATCTTAGATCATTGGCTATTTATGATCATCGACACCGAAGCTCGGGATGCCAAGGTCTATAATTTTTGCGGCACTGAGCTACCCGCCGGTACAATAAATTTTTTCGGTGAAGCAGCAGGTGAAGTGCGGTGTATACCCTTCCGGCTGCTGAAGTTAATTTGGGTTGCACGCCCATCTCTCCGCCAAGACTGGAGCCAGCCTTGGTTCAAAATAATAAACCCTCAAGTTCAAGCTGCCGAGGGATCTGGGGATTGCGCTTTCTGCACCATACGTCACATCCAAGCGCTGAACCAGGAAATCCCATTTTCTGATCTGGTTGCTGAAGATTTTCATTCCTTGCGAGGGCTTTATGCTATGGAGCTCATCTGTGATAGACGGTTCTTCAAGGACCCGACAATGGCACCAGATGATGTCCCTCGCTACCTCTTCTCAGCTATCCAGCGACCGCAGCGGCGACCCTTCCGACAAACTCTGAAGGAGTCAGAGAAATCAAAGGAACCGGCCTTAGCTACCGAGCAAAGTAAAGGAGACATCGATCCTTTGTCTGCCATAGAACCAACCTTTCCTGACTTTGATCACAGTGCTTGCAATGGTCTCAACGACATCGAACTATGACTCATTATGGCGTGGCTTTCAGCCGAGAAGGATGAGCTCGTATTCATGTCTGGGGACATTTTAGTTATGGCAGACACGCTTTGAGAGACTTTACAGATTAAAGGATCCCTCTCCGTCAGCCTAATGAGCGCTTACCAGTCTCTACTCGGCCAACACAACCCCACTACATATATGGCATCCCCATACATGAAGGATGATCTTTTAAAACTCAAGAACTTCGGCACAACTGAAGCACTGATCTCCTTTCTACAACACACAACGTCGAAGTTCATCATGTTACCCTTCCTCTATCATGAGCACTGGATGCTCCTGGCAACAAACCTACCAGATGGAACAACCACAATATATAACAGTTCCGACAGCCAGTACAACCCACGACAGAAGAACTATGTCGTGACACCAAGGATGCCAACAGAGGTAGCGGCGAAGGACTGCGCTGACAAATTAATCGCCCTTCTCAGTCAGCGCACAAGGGCTTATGACAAAGAGCATTTTCATCGCCCTTCCTTCAGCCACAAATGTCCCCTACAAATCCGACAATCAAATGACTGCGGCTTCCACGTCCTCTACTGGATGTATACCATCATCGCCCTTCAAAGACCAGTGGAGGATATGACTGACGTAGATTACCACGCTCTACGCGGACAGTTCGCAGCCAACCTACTTCAATCCCAAGGAGCAAACTCAGGATTAACGTAAACCTGAAGCCCTTGCCTTTGTACTTCTCAACCTATCACTTTGCCACTCTGAGGACAGAGTGTGTGATACGTTATGGTAGGGGTACACTACACAAGGGCGAGGTATCATTTCTATATCCCTCCTTTTCCATCTCCTCCTTCATTTTTTGTACAATTTTTCTTAGTTTCCTCTACACATTTAGCTTCCATTTTAAATAACTCATCCAACAATAAATCTTTTGAATAAAGTCACCCTCAGTTAACTTTAGAATCATGTTAGTTCCAAAAAGTAAATAGCACTTAGACATTTAATGGCGATCTAATAATATACCTCCACTATTGATTTTCATGCTTTTGCTTCACTTCTTTATCTGACTCTCCACAGGTCAATATCAAGGCAGAAATAAGCCAAGCTCTCAAGGATGAGAGGGGCATCAGGCAACTTCCAAATCAAGAAGTTCTGCAAGTGGACCACAAACCAAATAAGTGCATGTTGAAAAACTCTAAGAACAGCTTTCCTCTCGTCAAAATAAAAGAGGCTTGGACGCCCAAAATAATTTCCCAAACAAAACCCCAAAACCCAAGCCTGTGAGTTTTCGAATAAAAGCCAGAGAGTCAAATAAAATTATGAAAGTTGTGCCATGAATAAGGATCTATATAAAGAACCGATGAAGGTCTCACCCAGTCGGCACATTCAGCTGCCCTCACAAAGGCAGATGTGTCATGCCCGGTAGTGAAACCCTAAGGTATCCAAATATATGAAAGGCTTATAAAGGACTCGCCCGACCGGTACATTCAGCTGCCCTCACAAAGGCAGATGTGTCGTGCCCGGTAGTGAGATCCTAAAAAGCATAGACAACCCCTCCCCCACTTGAAGGGGTAGTTACACTTCAAGCCTTTAGACAACCCTCATACCCTCTCTAGTTTCCAATAGGTCCTTCAGAGAGGTATAAAGCTGATTAGAGTCAACAACATGCACAGAATAAAGGTGGTCCCAATGCGAGCTATGAGATACGGAAGAAACCTGAGACCCAAGCAACTCTCGAAACCTGAAAGAGTCATGGCAAGCAATAAGACCTGATATGACCTTAGGAAAACTCAGGTTAAGAATTGAAGCAAGAGTATGGAAATCCTAACTAAATAAAATCGCCTCGCCATTACATGTCTCACCTCTATCTAACTTGAGGACAAGCTAGACTCTAATTTAGGGGGGTGATAACCTTCAATTTTGGATGTTTACCTTAGTCTTTTCTTTAGTTTTCTATACTCTTTCTCAATTAGAATTAGCCTTAATCCCTAAATATTCCCTCTTATTGTAAATATACCATTAGACTAACTTTTCCTCTTTATATATGTAGAAAAAGACATAAAAAATCATAAAAGACTAAATCAACCTCAAGATCGCATGGACTCAAACGGTCCCAATACCGCATGAAGCCAAACGGTCCCGAGACCGCATGGAGTCAATCGGTCCCAAGACCGCATGAAGCCAAATGGTCCCGAGACCGCATGGAGTCAAACGGTCCCAAGACCGCATGAAGCCAAACGGTCCTGAGACCGCATGGAGTCAAACGGTCCCGAGACCACATGGAGTCAATCGATCCCGAGACCGCATGGAGTCACACGATCTCAAGACCGCATTAAGCCAACCGGTCCCGAGACCGCATGAAGCCAAACGGTCCCGAGACCGCATGGAGTCAATCAATCCCGAGACCGCATGGAGTCACACGGTCTCAAGACCGCATGAAGCCAACCGGTCCTGAGACCGCATGAAGCCAAACGGTCTCAAGATCCAAACGGTCTTGAGGTCCAAACAGTCTTGAGGTCCAAACAGTCTTGAGGTCCAAACGGTCTCAAGGTCCAAACGGTCTTGAAGTCCAAACGGTCTCAAGGTCCAACCGGTCCCGAGACCGCATGAAGCCAAACGGTCTCCAGATCCAAACGGTCTTGAGGTCCAAACGGTCTTGAGGTCCAAACGGTCTCAAGGTCCAAACGGTCTTGAAGTCCAAACGGTCTCAAGGTCCAAACGGTCTTGAGGTCCAAACGATCCTGAGGTCCAAACGGTCTCCAAACCGTTTGGACTTCACTTAAGGCCTATAAATAAGACCCCAAGGGTCTATCACGACATATGAAGTTTTAGACGTCCAAAGGCTGCCTCAATCACTCCAGAGCAAATCTGACTTCCATCCTCCACCCAGGGGCTGCCGGTCTGAGACCCATACTCCATCTCGAAGTTGATTTCTCTCTCCCCACCAAAGAAGGTGGGAAGAGGGAGATCTCGTCATCAAGCAACCTGTGAAGTTGGGGATCGTTTCTCTCTCTCTAAGGGGTTGACTTTCCTCTCTCCTTTGTGGGGATGATGCTCTCTCTCTCTCTTCTTGCCTCCTTCTTTGTCCTAGTCATGAGCGAGTAGTCTCTCTCAGTAGGGTGCGGGGAGTAGCCCCGCTACCCATGTTTTCATATCATGCAAATGTAATCCATAAGTTGTAATATAGAGTTTATATCTTTTCAGTTCAACATCAAACGTTTAATGAATGCTTGTTGCTTGATCACCAACTTGTGTTATCCTTTATCTTTTAGTATGAATTGTCTACGTTTGTGCTATTAGATCTAAAACTCATTTGCATGTTGGTTTTAGGTGCATGTATCCACCGTGCATCTGTTTCGGTATCTAGGAGTGCCTTCCTAGAAGTGGAGTATACTCACTCCCATCGTTGTACTTTCATGCTATGAAATGGAATCAGTTGACGTATGAAAGTACAACCTTGATGAGTCGAGGAACACACTTTGCGGAGGGAATGTTGTAAAGTAAGTGACCATACCTACATGGATGGCTGGCGTTACAACATTCCCACACTCCTCATAGTTAGTCATCCGAAAGGAAGCTAAGTCTACAAAGATACTAACTGATCTAACTCTTATTGCAGGTTATGCTTTTATGTTGCATGTGTTGATCCATGTGTAGTGGTGGTGAAAACCGATCACACCCTAGTAATTCATTAATCATTGTTAACAACCTAAGTTTACTTTCTTACCTTTACTTTACTTGCATTTAGTTTAAAACAACCAAATCAACCCTTTGATCTAAACACTAATTATCAAGTGATTAAGTGAAATTCTGACGTTTTCCATCTTGTTGCTCACAACAAGACTGTTGTCCCGTGGATTCGACCCTTAACTATATTGCGATAAGACTTCCGCGTATCTTATCATACGTGGGTGGAGTTATCTATCTAGTGTAAGCAAGGCTAAACCTAAAGACTTACCATCTTTAGGATTTTTAGTTAGTGCACGCAATTCCACGTAAGTGGAAGCTCCATCAAGTCAATATAGCATTGGATTAAATATGTCAGCTCCATTTATGTATGTGATTTTAGTACTCTTTCATATTTACTTTTGTATCTGACATTTAATATCATCTCAGACTTGCAATCTATCATTTTGTAAATTATGATGTGATTATGTGTAACTCAACTGAATATATAAATCATTTTTGTTATGAATGTGTGGTTTGGAATGGTGACGGTTGGGCATCAATGCTCCCCTCTTCCAGACTATATGAATCTTCTTGTTCTTCTATTCTGTTTCTATTTATTCAGAAATTTTATTAAAAAAAATTATAACTTCTAGCATCGGTTTTCTTAAATAATCAATCCTAGAGGTCTGGTTAAGATCAATCCTTCTAGCGTCGGTTTTATTAAATAACTGACATAATAGGTCCTCTATAAGGTCGGCTGTTTATAAAAAAACTGACCCTAAAGATTGAATAACCGACTCCAGACACTCCCTCGGTCAAAAATTTTGTCGACCAAAAACCTCTCGGTCGACAATTTTCTCGACCGAAGGTCTCTCGGTCGACAAATTTATTGACCAAATAAATCTTTGATGCTTCAGACAATACTTTCTTGGTCGACAATTTTCTCGACCGAAATAATCTCAGTCGAAATATTTCTCGACCGAGACAGTTTACATGGTCGTCTTTTTTGGAATAATCGACCTTACAGGCTCTTCTTTCTCGTTTGAAATAATCTTGGTCGAAATATTTCTCGACCGAGACAGTTTACAGGTTCGGCTTTTTTGGAATAACCGACCTTACAGGCTCTTCTTTCTCGCTTGGGTCAGATTTTTTACAACCTCTAGGGTTGGTGTTTACTCTGTAAGGTCGGTTTTCTTTAATCAAGAAAACTGACGCTATAGAGCAAATTCTATAGCGACACCCACTTAGGGGTTGGTTATAAAGTGACGCTACAGGCTTAAAAAAACCGACGCTAAAGACCATTCATGTACTAGTATTGAGGTTGCTTAATAGAATTGTGTGGTCTTCTTCTCCAACCATATTCTCTGTTTGGTTTCTTATTTGGCGGTTATTTGCTTTGTCGAGGTAGCTTTTGTTGTGCATTCTTGGGATGTATCTCGTGTGATATTTTTCTTAAACTTGAAGTTTATGCATATCTCTTGAAGTGGTATTAGAGTAACATTCATGTGAGAATATCAGAAAGCGTCAGAGGCATAAAAAAGCATTACGACGTCGACACCTACCATTGAAGGCCATCCAGTATAAAATCTTGATGGAAACATCATTATGGAATAAGTGTGAGCAAATTCACATGTTTTAAATATCAACACGAGGTAGAATTCATGCAATTCATTTGCAAGGGGGAAGCGGCCATGGAGGATATTTGATTCAATGGAACATATCAAATGGTTGGATACTAACTAATCAAAAGAGGAGCGACCGAAGAGAGATCCACTAACACAGGAGGCTCGATGAATAAGTGCCACTGGAGGCGGGTGTTATGAACCTAAAAAGTGGCACATGTGATCAACTCTCGGGTGTACTCATGTGTGTGACTGTAATTTCAGCATCAAATTTTAATTGGCACAGAAGCGGAGTTAGTCAACTGTCGGAAGGAGGAAGACGTAGTAGGACCATACACGTTGTGCCATCGAACGAGTGTGATTTAGAGTAGGCACAATCCTATGGCATTGGAGCCAAATGTGCGAAGGATGTGTGACACGAATTTACCGTGCGTAGAACGCAAGTGCACGCGTCAGAGTAATATAGGCCTTTGTGAGGCCCGAGTCGAACTCAGGGAAACGTAATTATTGGTAGATTACTACTAACTACTGCAATTAGCTAGACCGGTTTAAATGATTTGAGAGTTGATTGAAAAAGAAAAGAAAATAGAGCAATCGATTAAATGTTTGGTTTAGTCAATTCAAATGGGAATCTTTAGGATTGTGGTTTCACCACAGGTTCTCATTGTATTAATTCCTACACAGTTATCCTAATTCGTCTCTCATTCTGGGTAGTGGCCTGTATTTAGAATTTCTCACTTTCATGATGCAATTCACTAACTAAATCTAGGTCGATTCCACAGTAGTAGTAACCTATACCCTAAACTAGGTGCATGAAGACCATACTCTGGGTTTCCACCATTAACTGTACATCACCTTGTTTAAAGGATTTATTAGTTAATGTGCATTTCATCTCTTTTTAGTCGTTAATTCTTCTTTCAAAGTAATTAAAGGTATTAGATTATCATTAGGGTGATCAATCATAATGATATAATGGAGAAAACAAAATCATACCATGGATTTAAGAGACAAATTATGAAATACTATGGTAAAAATATCATACAATGATCACCCGGGCTACTTTTGGTCCTAAAGATAAAGAGGATTAGCCCCGCATGTTCATCTCAATGAAAGACATGATGAGAGAAAGAGAAAACATGGGGAAAATGTGAATAGAAGTGATGTAAACCCCTGAACGGATGAGATCTAGGAATTCCTCGGCGTAGAATGAGCGACCTACAACCTTTCGGTAGTGGGAAACTCCTTCTACAGCTCTCGGAACGATTGGGGCATGGTTCTGGGCTCCGTTCTTCTCTCCTCTCCTCCTTGAGACTTGTGCAATCACTAATGACATGATCCTCTACTTAGGGCCGCCGTAATTAGGTATATGCACCACTTTTGATCGCCAAAAGATCACCATCGTCCGATTAGAAATGATCTGTAACAAAACCTGATTTGACGGTGTTGATACCATCGACGCGGGTTGATGGTATCGACCCGTCATAATATCGACAATTCTTCCTTTTTCTGACATTTCGTGCTGATGCAGACTCGATACCATCGACTTTAGTTTCGATGGTATAGAGACCTTTAGGCGTCGCTTTTATCACCAATCTGATGTTGAAGCAGGGCGAGGTCGATAGTATCGACTTTGTGTCGATAGTATTGACTTTTTGTCGATAGTATCGACCAGTTGACTGCTGCCTCCCTGTAGGTATCTCTCTACCATCGACTTCAGTGTTGATGGTATCGACTCATATTGGTTCCTTGTGGCTGTCTCACTGTGGCTGAGTTGATACTATCGACAGCTGTTGATGGTATCGACAGCTGCATGTATTCGTTTTTCCTGAAATTTCAAGATAAATTCGAATCAGCCTTGCTAAAACACATCAATATGATCATTTATAATCAAAAACATGAAATATAGTAGATTTGATGCAAAATGAGATTATAGACTAAAGCGAGTGAATCATGTGATACTAACCACAAATGTGACTAATAAACACATAAAACGCATGTAAAACTAGTCTATAAAAGCGACTCAAAGTCCTCGCATCAAACTCCCCTAAGCTTAAACATTGCTCGTCCTCGAGCAACAAAACTATAGAATAAAATTGTGAGGGTCAACTAAAGAACATACTATCACAACAGACATTACCGTATGATTCCCACCAGACATTCACATACCGGCCCTCACTAACCAAAGAATGGTAACTACCCTACAGGTGACAATGATCATCCATAATAGATATCCACTCCAAGATTAGTGAACACTATCAAATAAGGCAGTTCATATAATAAAATCTTCTGGTTCAGGCTTGGTGCATCTTGTGATCTCCTATCTACATTGCTCATAACCTAACTACCATCTACATGGAAGCAGATCTCCTGAAATACAAAAGTGAGGAGATAATCATGGGTGGCCTACCATTTTGAGCAACGGGTGGATGGGATAGGCGGTTTATGTAAGAAAAAGTAGCACAATACAGTTTGACATGCAACAGTACAAAAATGACCTACATGATGCTCATGCATATGAAAATGACCTAATGCTTACATTTAGGTGGAATGATGCATGCACTATCATTCCATCCCAATGAGAGACAGAATATCTAAAAAACTACACATGTGCTTGTTCTTCTTATTATGCATGTGAACAAGTTCCTTCCTCCTTCTGATCTTCACTTACTTATTATTTTTTTCTTCTTTCTCTTTTCAGCCCTTATTTTGCTTGATGAACTAAAATGAAATTTTTACATCTTCGTCTTGGGCTTATTCTCATAACTACTATTTTTTTTCATTGTATTTCATTTTTCAGAAAGTATGAAACAAGTTCCTTATTTTCAGAAGAAGCAAGGCACATCATGTAAATAATGATTAAAATTATGAAAAATGCAACTAAAATTACATTGACATGCATTCTAAAATTTGTGCATGCATGACTATAATGCAACATTTTTTTTCTTTTCATATATGAAACAAATGTAAAAACTAACTACAATGCAATCCTATCTACATGATATGCAATCAAGATATGACAAACTGTAAAGTGCTCCCAATTCTTATGGTGGAGTGTAAATGAGATGAGGTGGATAGATCACAAGATTAATTGATAGAACTATTGGAAGATATTATATGTCCCTCCTTACTTACATGTGTAAAATCAATGGGGTTCTCTCTCTTATTTCATATTAAAGTCCCATTACCATTTGGTCAGTTTAGGCTCAACATCCAATTCCGTCCACTTTCCTTGAATCATAGGCATGTACAGTTGTGGTCTTATGTTTTAAAGTTGACAAACCCAATTATTTTCATTAGTTAAGTGCTCAAGTTCAAACAAAGAAAGCTTGCAATTACATGAAAATTTTCAAATTTACCCATAACTCCCATGTGAAAAATGTAGAGATGACAAATTACATTAGACATCCATGGTTACACTAGATAGCATGTGGATCCTAAAAGCTAAGAAAATTGCTAAAATAAAAGAAAAGGCAATAAAGGATAAAACAAAGGAAAATAAAAGATAGAAATTGTTCCATCTCTCCCCCTAAGCTTGAAATCGACTATGGCCTCATAGTCAAAAACAATCTCAGCAGGTGGTACAGTAATACCATTTACTGCTCAGGTGGCGGGTACTATGGGGCTCTGGGATCCCATGATAGATATTGCCCCTGGAAGTTTGGATCATATGGGGGCATCAGTGGTGGCTGTTGGTAGCCCCCGAAGTAACCTTGATTCTAGAAGTGATCATAAAACGATTGTTGTTGCTGCTCGATCCTCCCCAACCAGTCATAGACCTGTTGTTGATTGACGAACAACTGACGTTCATTCTCAAAGATAGCTTGTTGATTAACAAATAGTCGATTCGTAGTATCGTGGATATCAGCAAATGACGTAGTGTGCTATTGTTGCATCTCCTGAATGCTCTATAGCATGGTGTACATGCCCTGCATAGAATAAACATCCTCTCCTTGTTGAGAGGGTTGTGGTGGCTGAGGTTGTGAGGATAATGATGCACCCAGGTAGAAGTGTGGCCGCTTCCTAGGTTCCACTCGTGAACGAAGAGGAGTAATAGTCTCCTCTTCCTCCTCCTGCTCGTCACCATCATCATTGTCGTTGTCATTGTCATCCTCATCTTCTCCACTGTCAGAGTCGTCGATGACAATTATGGGCCATCTAAAATGCTGGCCCCCTGGATGTTGAAGACGGGATCTGGAAGGGCGCACTCTTGATATTCTTTATTTACGTGGCAATGTGCATATACCACGCCATCACAAAATGTCAACAAGTTAGACTGATGCAAATGATGAAGGTTGACAGAGGTTTTACTTAGCAGGGGAGGCATTGAAGAAAGGTCTAGCCCGAGGTAGAGGGATAAAGGAGTGATGAGTCCCCCAAAATGAATTGGGGCCCGCCAAGTACTTTTCTTCACCGCCATTACACGTGTTAGGAAGAACGCGCCCCAGTTAAGCTTGCCTCGTGTCAGCAGATTATACAGAAAGAAGAGGTCGGTATCTTAATATTTACTCAGCGAAAGCTCTCCTCGAGTGAAGAAGGTAATACACAACATGTGATATAAGACCCGCACGAAGGGATGCTCAAAATCAGCCACCGCGGCATTGTGATAGTTGATCGTTTTGCCTTGAGGGGATGTCACCAGCTGTGTGAACATGGCATCGTAATCAGCTCAGTTGTCTGGTCGTCGGTGCTGTTCGGGGGAGTGCCACCAGTTGTAGATGGATTTGAATTACTGTAGAGTAAGATTATAGTTTCTGTTGACGAGCCGGAAAGACACTCGGCCTTTGATCCATTCCCTGACGGAGGCGTTGAGGTCATTTGGGACAACACAGATATCAAGCAACCCCATAAACTCCACCACCAATTCTTTATAAGTTGTCCACTCACCGAAAAAGGGGTGGCCCTCCACATGATGGGTGACCACATTGTCGAGCCTGCTCGTGTTCCCCTCCTGGCCATGGAGGACATATATCATGTTATCCTCAAATCTGAGATCTCAGATCATTCGTCTGTCGCAATATCGAGTCATCTCGATAGTTCTTTTCATCAGCTCCTCGTAAAATTTCTTCACATCCGTAGAAGGATGTGCAAGTCGGGGACGAGGGATGGAGCCTGGTGGGGGCAGAATAAACGTCTCAATCGCCATTGGTGCATCACTTGAAGATGATGCAACAGTGTTCCTCCTCGTGATGAAAGAAAGAAGATAGAAGAAAGGAGCTCGATGAAGATCGGAGTTGCTCGGAGAAGATGATCTCCAATGTCGATGAAGAGCTCGATGAAGATTGCTCGATTTCTATATGCTCGGTGAAGATCTCTAGTTGCTCAGGATGCTTGGCGTAAGAGTTGAGGGGATTCACTTTGAAGGTGTGAATAGAAATGAGAAACTACCCCTCCTTTTATAGCTGAACCCTTCGCCACTGTCGCTCTGTCGATACCATCGACGGGGTGTCGACAGTATCGACACATGGAGCACAATCCGCTCTTCGCGACCATCAACAGTTGTCGATTGCTTGATGCGGGGGGCCTGGATAGGTGACGTGTCGATACTATCGACATGGGTCGATGGTATCGACCCATCCCAAAGATCAACTACATCATTTGGTGCGCTCTGTTGATTTCTTCTCGCGGATCGGTGACGTATCACGTCAATACCATCGACTGGGTGTCGATGGTATCGACTCTTTATGGTTCGATTACCCTCGCGAGGCCCGGGCGCCACTTCCTTGCTGACCCCGGGTCAATACCATCGACTGGGTGGTCAATGGTATCAACTTCACTGAGAAGAGTTCGTCTGTAAATCTTCAGGGATCTCGCAAGCATCGACTTCATTGTCGATACTATCAACTGCATTTTTCTTGTTCGCTGATAATATGTCGATACCATCGACGAGGCCATCGATGGTATCGACTTAGAAAAATTTCTGTAGTCGCTTCCCTGGACCCATGTCGCTACCATCGACATTGTGGTCGATGGTATTGACTTTGATTCAGTACTGCACACTGAGCAAAATGATTAGGGTATCATTTTTACACTAAAAACAAAATTAAACAAAACTAACTTGCAAATATGAAAGAAAATGAAGGAACTACAAATTAAAACTACTGATGGTTGGGTTGCCTCCCAACAAGCGCCCTTGTTTAATGTCCTAGGCTTGACATAAATATACCTTTAACATCGGTTGTCAAGTGATGTCTCTAATGATTAATTTGGCAATTTGAATTGAACTCTATCATCACCAATCCCAAGTGTCAAGTAACCTCACCCAATGGTAGTGATTACATCAGCCGTAGCTTGGAACGACCTTCCCAATAGCATCTCACCTCCTTCCAGCTCATGCATGTCCATGACCACAAAGTCAATAGGGAAGATGAATTTTTCGACCTTGACTAGCACATCCTCGCATATACCTTGTGGCTTTACAATGGATCCATCTGCCAACTCAATTGTCATGGAAGTTCGTGTTGGCTTCTTTAATCCCAACTTTTGAAAAGTGGCAAGTGGTATAAGATTAATACTTGCCCCTGAGTCACACTGTGCTCGTCAAAAATTTTGGCCACCTATGGAACATGGGATGTAGAAACATCTTGGATCTTTCCTCTTCTTTGGCAACCTTCCTTTGATTATAGAACTTACTATTTCATCAACACACACAACATATGTATCTTTAATCCTCCATTTCTTGTTGATGATGTATTTCATGAATCTTCCATATGAAGGAATTTTCTCTATAGCCTCCACCAATGGAACGTTAATGTGGAGCTTCCGGAAGATCTCAAGAAATTTCTTAAAGTGTCTTTGCTCTTTCCTCGGCTTTAGACTATCCAGGAACGGCACACTTGGTTCCTTTATGCACTTGTGCGGTGGCACATATGGGCTATTTGGGGTTCCCTCCCCTAAGATTGCTTCAATTTCACCCTCTGGTGTAGGCTTTGGCACGTCAAGCACGGTTGGTGTGGCTCGTGGCTGTACATCATTCTCAGTGGTAGTAGCTCCACTGCGAAGTATGACCTTCACCTGCTCCTCTTGCCTAGATGTGGGCATGGCTGTGATGGGTTCTTGGTGGGATTTGCTGAACGGGCGACATCCTCCTGGTAGTCCATATAAGCTACGGGGGTATGGCACACTTGGTTTAGCCTCCGTTTCAAAATGCATTTTGCCCTTTTCATGGACCTCCCCCACTGGTGGCTCTGTCTCCTTAATCACAGATATATACTTCACTTGATGATGTACTTGAGAAGCCTCTACATTACCAGCCGGTCCTTGTTGATTTTGATTCTTCATGGTCGCCACTTCATTATCAATTTGGGCCACAGTCGTCTCTAGTGCCCTCATCTGCGCTCCATGACTTTGCAACGTCTGCCCAAATTTATTCAAAATCTCACCCTGGGACTGCAACTGCTTACCGAACATATTCATCAACTCTTGATTTTGTTTCACTACTTGGCTGAGCAATTTGGTGATTTTGTCCTCCGCAGTGGGTTGTGGTTTTGCATCTGGGTCTTGTAGGAAGTTGTTTGGATCCTTCCATGAGAATTTTCTATCCTTTCTCCAAGAGTAATCATTGCTCCTGTAACCCTGTTGTTGAATGAATTTAACTTGGGCCTCCTCATCAGACTCTTCCTCTTTCTCTACCAATTTTTTGGCTATGAGATCCATTTTGTCTTTCAATTCTTTAATTGCCCTTGATTCCCCTACAGCTCTGGCTTGTTCTGGTGCATTTCTGGTACCCCAGGACTGCTTTTTTGCCATGTTTTTAAGAATCTCCCAACACCTTGTATCAGTATTGTTCAGAATGAATCTTGAACCTACTGAATCTAAGTTGCCTCTGTCATGCTCATTAAGTGCGAAATAGAAAATCTTCACCTATTTTTCCTTGTCTAACCCATGATGAGGGCATCTTCTCAGCATTCTCTGGAATCTTTCTCAGGTCTCCGAATAGGTTTCCCCTGCATTCTGAGTGAAGTTGTGGATTTTCCTGATTAAATCGTTAGTCTTCTCAGGTGGGAAGAAACGCTCGAAAAAAACCTTGATCATCTGATCCCAAGTCTCAAAAATCTCATCATCCAGATTATGAAACCACTCTCTTGCATTTCCTGCAAGAGAACTTGGGAACAGTTTCAAATACAGTGTCTCCTATAGAAAACGATCGATCTTGATCATGTCACAATTCTCCACAAAGGTTCTTATGTGGGCCACTGGATCTTCGTTCTTTAATCCATGGAATGCTTGAGATTTGACTATATTTATTAGTGTCGGATCAATTTTATAAGTCGGGATGTTGATTTCCTGCCTCTTGATCGACCCTTTTGATGCAGAGGAAGAAGACGCCTTTATCTTTTCCCATATCGTCTTTTCTTCAGCCATCTCTTCTTGTTCAGAATCTGAATTTACTCTCTCGGATTGATTCTGAATGTAGTGCTCCTCGTCGTCTGATCCTGAAGATGGGACCTCTGGTAATGACTGCGCGTAGTCTGTGCTACGCGTGCTCACCATGCACTAGTACCTACAAAATGATATATTTAGTTAAGTACAGTGCTAGACGAATATAGATTTTTGAAAAATAGACAATCAATTGCAAGAATTAAAAAATGTAGCTAAAAGAAAAAGGTAGCCTAGAGTGGCCGCTTGTAGCACTCGTAGTGCCAACAATTGTCGTTTCCCCGGCAACGGCGTCAAAAACTTGACATGAATTTACCGTACGTAGAACGCAAGTGCACGCTTCAGAGTAATATAGGCATTTGTGAGGCCTGAGTCGAACTCAGGGAAACATAATTATTGGTAGACTACTACTAACTGCTTGCAATCAGCTAGACCAATTAAAATGATTTGAGAGTTGATTGAAAAAGAAAAGAAAATAGAGAAATCGATTAAATGTTTGGTTTGATCAATTCAAATGGGAATCTTTAGGATTGCGGTTTCACCACAGGTTCTCGTTGTATTAATTCCTACATAGTTATCCTAATTCATCTCTCATTCCGGGTAGTGGCCTGTATTCATAATTGCTCACTTTCGTGATACAATTTACTACCTAAATCTAGATCGGTCCCACGGTAGTAATAACCTATACCCTAAACTAGGTGCATGAAGACAATACTCTGGGTTTCCACCATTAACTGTACATCGCCTTGTTTAAAGGATTTCTTAGTTAATGTGCATTTCGTCTCTTTTCAGCTGTTAATTCTTCTTTCAAAGTAATTAAAGGTATTAGATTATCATTAGGGTGATCAATCATAATGATATAATGGAGAAAACGAAATCATACCACGGATTTAAGAGACAAAATATAAAATACTACGGTAAAAATGTCATACAACGATCACCCGGGCTACTCCCGGTCCTAAAGATAAAGGGGATTAGCCCCACATGTTCATCTCAATGAAAGACATGATGAGAGAAAGGGAAAACATGGGGAAAACGTGAATAGAAGTGATGTAAACCCCTGAACGGAGGAGATCCGGGCATTCCTCGGCGTAGAATGAACGATCTACATCCTTTCGATAGTGGGAAACTCCTTCTGCAGCTCTCGGACGATCGAGGCGTGGTTCTGGGCTCCGTTCTTCTCTCCTCTCCTCCTTGAGACTTGTGCAATCACTAATGATGTGATCCTCTGCTTAGGGCCGCCGTAATTAGGTATATGCACCACTTTTTATCGCCAAAAGATCACCACCGTCTGATTAGAAATGATCTGTAACAAAACCTGATCTGACGGTGTCGATACCATCGACGCGGGTTGATGGTATTGACCCGCCATAATATCGACGATTCTTCCTTTTTCTGACGTTTCATGCTGATGCAGACTTGATACCATCGAGTTTAGTGTCGATGGTATCGACACTTTTAGGCGTAAGCAGGGCGAGGTCGATAGTATCAACTTTGCGTCGATAGTATCGACTAGTTGACTGCTGGCTCGCTGTAGGTATCTCGCTACCATCAACTTCAGTGTCGATGGTATCGACTCATCTTAGTTCCTTGTGGTTGTCTCACTGTGGCCGAGTCGATACTATCGGCAACTGCATGTATTCATTTTTCTTGAAATTTCAAGATAAATTCGAATCAGCCTTGCTAAAACACATCAATATGATCATTTATAACCAAAAAGATGAAATATAGTAGATTTGATGCAAAATGAGATTATAGATTAAAGCGAGTGAATCATGCGATACTAACCACAAATGTGACTAATAAACACATAAAATGCATGTAAAACTAGTCTATAAAAGCGAATCAAAGTCCTCGCATAAATGTGGTTCTTTCAACCCTAGGTGGAGGCAGTACAATTTACCAAACAATACATCTTGAGGAGCTCTCACATGAAGGGTTCAAGCAACCATGCTTGCAGACACACTCCATAAAGATGTGCACGGTTGATGCTTTTTGGAACGAAAATTATTTATGAGGACGAAAGTGTAGAAGAAGAATGAGAGCAGACTTCTTGGAGGAACAACTTCAGCAGATAATATACAAGGTGGATATTGTTAGAATTTTGTTTCTTAAGAAATAACATCCAACAATATTAGGAAAGTACAAATTAATACTTGGAGTCCAAGACATTATTTCATTATCTTTTTCTATTGCCGTTTCCTAATCCATGTAGAATAGTTGTATTCTAACAATGTCTTATTGGGAGTTGTCATATCTATATAAATAGGAGTAGATACTGATGAAATATGGTGCGTTGATGTGTGTCAATGTGTGTGAGTTCCAGCATGTGGTAACTTTGAGTGTGCCAACATGAGACAACATTGTGCGCCAACATTGTGGGTAAAATGGGAATCCAAAACTATAGTCAAAGAGGGAGAGAAAACTATAGCGGGTTATAAGATTCTATTGTGGGCACGTAATTATGAGGAACGACAATTTTTAAAATTTTCTTGAGATTGTTTAATTGAATTATGCGGTCTTTTTCGTCAACCTTGATAATCCATTTGATGGTTATTAGGTTTATCGAATTGTGCACGGTCGATATCGAATTGTGCACGGTCGAAATATATCTCGTATGCGTTTTTCATACATTCAAGCCCTACAAGCTGGTTTTCCGTTACACAGTCCCTCCCGCCTCTTATATTTTTCCGTATCAGAAAAGTATTTTGCCATCCAGCTCAGTTCACTACTGAAAAGGAGCAATGCATGCTTAACATCAATGGCGCAGAAATTTCTGCACAGCTATTCCCTGCATTTAGGTACGGAAGTTTCTGCTGCTTTTATAGACTTTGGAAAACACAAAGCATGATGTGCTGTTGAATCATGGAACTTCTACACAAAATTTGGTGGAGGAATTGAAGGAAGGCGGGTAGCAGGTCTCCTGCAACTTTTGTTCGAAGCAATCAAGTCAGGAAGTCAAGACCTATTGTTGACTTGTGACGATTGAGACACCGTTTAGCAACAGAGGGGCCTTTCCTTTTCATAATGCCCTCCGATAGTGGAAATGGAACAGCTCCGCGGCCGTACTGCACTAGAGAGGTGAAACTGTGAAAGGTTCTTCGAGTCTTTTTTTTTTCCGAGTCTCGTAATACGCGTTTCTTTGATCGTGGTCCCGCAACCGCAAGCTAATGATGGCAAAGAAGGTGTGAGTGAGTGCGTACTTATGTGCAGTTCCTGCCTTGCTTCCTCGTCTATGCACCTGACGAGTTGATGGAGGCGGATCAACCACTGTCACCTGGCTTGAGACTCAGCACAACTCAGGCAAGCAATTAACCGTGGCACGTAAGTAAACTCTTTCGGAAGACAACTCAACATTTTATTCATCTTCTAATAATGCTTTAATGAATATGTCACTATATTTGTCTATTAACAGAGTAGCGATACTCAAATCCAAAACTACATCTTACAACAAAATCGATGAACGATTTAATAGTAGTCCACTGATAGTAAGCAACTGTTCATATTTTAATGTATTTTTATATGAATTTTGTTTACAAACATATATTTGTATATTTTTTCTTTATATAATTGTTAATATGCAAAACCTGGCTTATAGCGATCTGGTTTTTTTTTTTTTACTTTGGTTGGTGTTGTCTGTAGTATACATGTATTTTGTGAGTATTGTTTCCTGTAAATTACGTACCTCAAATATATACAAAATTTAACAGTTATGAGCTAATACTCAAATATGACTACTGTTTGAAAAGGTCCAATTTTTGTATAGTTTAATGTATACTTTGGTGCTATGTATAAATAATTTGTATACCTAGAAAATGTATAGATTCAACTGTTATGAAATAACTTAATTGCAACATAACAACGCTATGTAGAGTTCATTTTACTAGAAGATATTTTGTGCACTGTACATATATACTTCATATATTTCTCGTTACATACTATGTACTATATATATATATATATATATATATATATATATATATATATATATATATATATATATATATATATATATATATATATATATATATATATACACACATTTTGAGATGTAAACATGGTATATCTTCAATTTTGTATCACATATTCCTAATAAAAATGAACCCTCCCTGATTGTTACTTGTTTTTTCCTCTAACTGCCTTGAGCTGGTGCAGAATCCAATCTGAATTTAAATGGAAAGCCCTATATTCGGCCAGCCACTTTGCAAGATCGTTGACAAGCCCAATTGAATTTACCAAAAGGTCGGCAATAATATATTTGTTGCTTGTGCCAGCAGCGTGCAAGTGTGCTCTGTGGGCCTGATTCTTGCGGATTGTATAATATCATTCGAAGCCCACATCGATATCACCAAGCCTTCAATGTGGAATGAGGTACAATGCACGTTTGCGTGCCTCCTTTTTATATTTATAAAAAAAGAGAACTGACTGATCTTCATACTTTTCGCTTGTCCAATCAACCGTACACTTTGCCAGGCAAAAATAAAGTTCACTCTGAAATGTGTCATCCATCTTAGACAAACATCTCGCCCGAGAGAATGCCTGCGTTTGGCACGGGACCGAAACCCGGTTTTGTGTTGTCTTTGAGTGCCAACCCTGCCAAACAACTGCCGGTTTGAGGCTGATTCGTGTTTGATTCACAACCCTGAAAATCCTCCGTTATGGGATAACGGAACCCCCCAACCTGGGTTGTCCCAGTCCCACGAGGGGTGGGATTCCGGTTCACAAACCGGTTTTGGCGATTTGATCCTCTCCTCGCCCCACACCCATCCCAACATTTTTTGCCTTTCCCCTCTACCTGCTCTATCTTCTGCTCTGTGGTCTATGCTCTCTTCTCTCCCGAGACCTCCTCTCCCGAGACCTCGAGACGACCTCGCCATTACTATTATCGCCATTAATAAAGCTGACCCATCGTTTCCAGCGGTCGTTTCCAGCGACAAAGCCATGCCAGGCGACTGGCGTACTCCAAACCCTGCCCAGTGGAGTAGGCGGAATACCAGGTCAATCAAGCGGCAAAGTTGTGGTGGCTCGTCTGCAAGCGCCGAGCTACTCCGACAGTCTACACGCGGACAAGGAACCCTCCCGAGTTGTCAACTCGCATCAAAGCGCCCCATTTCACCGTGTACAAGCCGTGCAGTAAACCCTAGGAAGGGCAACCACTGTCGCACATGCTATATAGTTCTGCACTTCAACAACGATCTCGTCGCTTTTCACCTTCGAACCCTCCACACAGTCTTCTGTTCCGCCGCCGCTGTTGAGCCCCTGTTGTGGGAAGTCACCGACCTGCTTGCAAGGTAGGTATCAGCCGCCCCTTTTCAGTAATATTGTAAAATTGGTATATGTCTCGCCGACCTGCTTGCAACGTTTGTCTCCGCCGCCCCTTTTCAGTGACATTGCAAGGTTTGTATCCGCCGACCTGCTTTCAAAGTACCTCGTAATTACACTAATTTCTGGGACAAAATGGTATCTTCGACTTCCATTGTCAAAAAGGCTGCAAGGAGCCAGCTTGAATGAACTGAAAAAACGTGAGCCTCAAAGCAACTGTGCGCGTTTCTAATCTCGCGGGATTCAAAAATTAATGTAATTCTTGAGCGTGGTGATGATGATAGAAAATACCTTAGGACCTGTATGAATGAACTCAAAAATTATTCCAGTCCAGAATCTCGATTTCAATCATGCACATATCAGCTATAATTGCTATATTGCTTAATAATCCTTCCCATGTTTAATTTTCTGGGATTATAGAAGTATGCTGTCAAATATGCCCTTAGCTCCTTATAGTGCATTGTTTAGCTTCTCTGTATATTACCTTCTATATATCAGGACACATGCTCCTGATTAGCTAATTAGTGATCTATTTGCACTGTATGAGCAGAACTGCTCAATCTTTTACTCGAATCTTATGTTCAAATTGGATTGCTGTGAATGCTTGTAGAAGTGTTGAGTAACTCAAACCTTATGTCATGTTAGATTATTATTTCAAAATTATAATAAAGGTAACTCAAACCACCAAATATAGGGCAGTTTTGATCATTGGATGATGAGTTCCATGCATGGAGGTTTACTATTCAACTCCCCTGGTCTTGTTAGTGGTGGGTAGAATGTGAGCCTTACTCGATTATTGAGCTTCTTCTAATTTGGATAGGTAGTATGGGCAAGATTGGACTAAAAATTCTTAGATCAACCAGAGATTTTAATCAGTGTCTGGATTGTTAGTAAACATGCTTTTAACAAACTGTGTACATCTTAACTATGATTCTATTTTGTATACAACTGTATCTTATTCAAAATATGTTTCTTTTTGTTCAAATAATAAGATTGTCCATTTAGTGTATATGCAAATAATATTTTATTGTCAAACTATATTAGTTATTTTAATTAAATATCATCAATACTGTCCTCAAACTCAGGCTAATACCATTATAAAAATTGACTTACTTTTTAATATGCAAGTAGTTTCTTACTTTGGACCGAATTTGGCAACACTTTTTTGTTCACCTGCAACTTGTCAGCAACATGTTCGGTTCGGAAAACACTCAACCACTAGAATTAGTGTAGTTTTAAGCTTGGTTTGTACACCCACCTAGTGATTACTATCATCACTCACTAAATTGGGATCTCCTTGAATCATGATAGTGTATCATGTGATATAGTTTGCCTGTGTAGAGATTGATACTATTCCAACTATCAAAAGTAACATTTTTGGTTTTTCTTTTCCTTCTATATATGGTTGTATCATTGTAGGCCCATCTTGTTTCACATATCTAATTACACAAGAGTAATAAAAAACAGAGTGAAAAAAGGAATCAAACTATATACATGACTAAAATCATAGCAAACAAATTTTGTTTGACTTTTCTCAAAATGCTATGGGTTTCTCAATAGAAGTTGAATGCATTCTCATTCACAAACACATTGTGGTTTCATTTTTCTGTAAGATCACTTTATCTTCATGGTGAAGAATCCTATTTTTTGGTTCTTTATTTTACACATTGGAGCATACTCGACATGGGCCTCACTTTGACATTTATAGCTGTGATCAAAACAAATGCACACAAGATACTGCCTTGGATGGAGAAAAGACATGTAACATTAATACTATTTGTTTAAAAAATAATATTAATGAGTATCATATCTTTATTTTACACACTGGAGCATACTCGACAGTCCAGAATCTCGATTTCAATCATGCACATATCAGCTATAATTGCTATACTGCTTAAAAATCCTTCCCATGTTTAATTTTCTGGGATTATAGAAGTATGCTGCCAAATATGCCCTTAGCTCCTTATAGTGCATTGTTTAGCTTCTCTATATATTACCTTCTATATATCAAGACACATGCTCCTGATTAGCTAATTAGTGATTTGTTTGCACTGTATGAGCAGAACTGCTCAATCTTTTACTCGAATCTTATGTTCAAATTGGATTGCTGTGAATGCTTGTAGATGTGTTGAGTTTTAAGGAGTTCGAGTACAGGCTTATTTATATTGTCAACTTATATGAGAACCCTACTGTCCATTACATCATAATAACCTTAGCCATGAAAAGAAAACTATATGGCGGCAATTGTGCAAATTGTGGTTGTTGTGCTAGGGTTGTGATACATCAGACATATACCAATATTTTTACAATGTTACTATTGTACAAACTATTGATATAGCAGACACATATCAATATTTTTACAATGTTACTATTGTACACACTATTGATATAGCAGACATATATCAATATTTTAAAATTCTTATCTGTAATTGTACATGTTAATATTTTATTTTGTGAAAGATGGACTTGTGGTCAATTGCACAGACTTCATTCATGCAGTTTGGGTCAAATTTATGAGGTTATGTCATGAATTGTATCATCTCTAGTTCCAAGAAAAAATCATGATCATGTTTATAATAAAAATATATATACACCTGAAATTATAGTTAGTATGGGTAATTTTGTGATATATGTTAGTGTAGGGATATATGCTAGTATAGGGATATATAGTTAGTATATGAATATATACTTCAAATTCAGTTGTGTTGTGAGGTTAGTAATTTTTTACCAGTTAGTATAGGAATTTTGTGATATATATGGATATATACTTCAAATGCCAGTTCTGTTGTGAAACAATTATGCTTTGTGATATATGTTAGCTTGAATGAATGATTTTAATGTTAGCTTGAATGAATGATTTTAATGTTCGCTTGAATGAATGATTTTATTCTTCATGTAGACCAAAATGTACACCCATTAGTATTCTGCTGATTATATTGCAAATAATACCACTATTTCGGCTAATCTATGTTCCCTCTGAATTTCTTGTATGTACCGTCGCTGACCCTATCGCTGGCCGTGCAACTCTCTTCAACCTTCACTTGGGCTTACCAGGTATATCTCATGAGCAATACGAACACGTTTAATGTGAATGCCATGCTGAATGCTTGCTATTTATGTAGTTTTCCTGTAATGAACATATTTGATGATGCGTTTGCTACAACCATTTCAAATTTAACAACAATTTAAAATTTGTTGTACACATTTTTGATCTTATGACTGGTCCGGGTAATGGATATTGTCTTAGCCTACTTCAATACAAGTTATTGCTTTCAACTACGTAGTCTCATTCTAGGTTCGTATAACAGTTTTGTTTAAACACCCACACTACATTGATATATCGCAGTGTCATTGCTACTATGGCTGCACCCGACCCGAGGTTCCGTATTGTATGGTCGAAAGAGTTGGATGAGGCTCTGGTTGCGGCATTGAGGAGACAATATGACATGGGTATGTGCGTCAATGGAATATTTACTAGGGACACGTGGAGGGAGACGCTACGCGATTGGCATATCAGGATGGGGAGGAACGAGGGTACATTGGATCAGTTAAAAACTCGGTGGAAGAACCTCAGGAGAGACTATGCAAAGATAAAACTGGTAACCAACATAAGTGGTGTTGGATGGGATGACAGCAGGCACAAGCCAATATTGCTTGACACCCCGGAGTGGAGGGAGGCACTTGCGGTATGTCTAATAATATATACTCCCCTGACTATTATATATTAAATTAAACTTGTTAATATTGACCTAATCAGTAGTTGTCCCCTATTTTAGGCAAACAGGGAACTAGCAAGATTGATCATCAGACCATTCTACCACTACCACGACGTCGACCTGATGGGGGGGAGGAACATAGCTAGGGACCATCATGCAATGTCCTCAACTGATAGACAACCTCCTTCTGATGTTGCATCTGAAGATGATGTTGATGTTGACCTAGATGCATCTGATTCATTTGTCAGCCCAGAACCAACTGATCCATCCGGTTTCACTGACGACGTGGTTAATTCTGGGACGCAAAGTGAGGACATCAATGGCGGATCACACAACCAAGGTGTTGGTGCAAGGACTCCCACCACGATCAGACGTAGGAAGTGAGCGTCAAGCTCACAGGACAGTTGTGTCCTGTCTAATGATGTTGTGTCCGAATTCACAAAGGTGTTTTCCAAGGTACATGAGATGGGCAACAGAATTGCTACTAGGTGTAATGATAAAGACAAATACCAAACCATTTTGCACCACTTTCATACAACCTACCCTGACGCCCCTGTCCCTATTTTTACCACTCTTGTGCACGCCATAAATGATCCAGCTAACCGTAACATTTACCTTAGTCTTATGGACACCCCATAAAAAATTACCATTTGGTTGCAAGACTTGTGGGAAATGAAGAACACAACTTCTGCATCACAATCACCCTTCATGCCACAATCTCCACCGTACTTTTGAGGTTGACTAATTTAATAAGTATATCAGTATCCTGCCTTTTATTTGATGAACTTTATCAGAAGTTGTTGTTGTACTATTTTATTCTGTTGGGAACAAGCTCTGAACTATAGTACTATGTAATGGTTTATCTTGTTATTTGCTATTTGGTCAGTATTTGCTATTTTGTCGCTATAGCATTAATTTCATTTCTGCAATATCTCTATATTTCCATGATGCGGATAATCGCTTTTAATTATAGACGTGATGGCTGGTATGAATCCATATGAAACAACTAATGACATTCTACAACTACTGCATCTTATGTCTGGTCTGGCTTATGACATTGCTAACGCAATATCCTACCAAATAGCCGACCAAATTTCCCACAATATCATGCCAAATTCAGACGCCTCAACCACACACCAATCAATACCGAGATCGGTTAGTATTAGGAGCGACCATCAAAAGGTTTTAGAAATAATAATCTGCCTTGAAAGGAGGGCGTACGATCTGTATCGTATGCTACCCAACACGGTTTTAGCCTTTGTTGACAAACTTGAGGACCGAGGTTTGTTGAAAAGTACCAGAGGTGTGTCATCAGTGGAGGCAGTTTGCTACTTCCTTCAGATGGTTGGCCATGGCCATACCAACCATGTTCTTGTTGAGGACTACATTCACAGTGGTGAGACCATAAGTAGAAAGTTTAACGAGGTGTTGGATGCAGTGGGTGCTTTGTGCGGCGAATATATTGTCATGCCAACTGCATCCACAACTCCGCACCGACGCATCGACGAGAGTCCAAGATTTTACCCTTACTTCAAGGTATGACCATCACTTAGTTGACCATTGTCCATTCCATTATTAATATAACCACTATCTTCATCGTTGAGTTTGGTATTTACTTGCGTATTTCTTATATACTTGTCTTAGGATGCCATTGGGGCAATTGACGGGACACACATCCCCGTTTTGGTGAAGCGCGAAAAGCAGAACCGATATAGAAATAGAAAAGGGAATGTTTCCATGAATGTCATGGCTGCAGTCGACTTCTCAATGGAGTTTACATATATCATGACTGGTTGGGAGGGATCTGCTGCTGAACAAAGGGTACTTTAGGCATCTACAACCACAGGTGGGTTCAAAGTACCCACTGGGAAGTACTATCTTGTTGATGCAGGGTACGCCAACACCAGGCAATTTCTTGCACCATATCAAAACGTTGCTTACCATATAGCAGAGTATTGGGGTAACAGAGGCTCATACACAAGCAAAAAGGAAATGTTCAACCACCGACATGCTCAACTCTGTAACGTTGTCGAGCGAGCCTTTGGTGTGTTGAAGAAGAGGTTTTCCTACTTTCGTAAAGGAGCAACTTTTCCCGTGCAGTCTCAGTCTCGGATTGTAATGGCTTGTTGTATCGTTCACAATTTTATCCGACGCCAAAATGATGGTGATCCTATGATGGATGAAAACTTGGATGAGCCTCATACTACCACTGACATCTCGAACGAATTGAGTTCTCTGCAACAAACAAGCCAGGCCGATGCTAGAGAGGGAGATGTCTTGCACAAAACTGTTGCCAATTCTATGTGGGCAAATCAGTAATTTATACATTTGTTTTCTAACTTGCAGACATTGAAACATGTTCTACAACATGTTTCACTTACTCCCTTTTTTGTGTAACCTAACGGCCAACTTTTGTTCTCAAACTGTATTGTTCACTACAATTTTGCCTACTTATAAATAATGTGAAATTATGTCTCATTAGGTTTTCTGTCTAGAAATGGACAATGACATGCCGTCATGCCCATGTGGTCTGCAGTGCACCGTACGAGTGTACATGGATGCCACAGATGCGGCAAATGGACGGTTTGAAGACAACAATCCCCACAGGCCATATTTTACATGTGGTAGGGGTCTTGTACAAACCAGATGCCATATGAGGTTGCCCGCGCAGCAAGTACCAGCTACAGTGGCTACGCTGACTGCAATTAGGGATGCAATGGTATCACAACTCGCATATGCACGTAGTGAACGCAAGTTCTGGTCAGAACATTGTGCCGATATCTTCGCCACCGACTTCAAATTACGAGCGATAATGACTCTTCATCAGAAGAAGATGGATACAATATGTCATAGATATACTATATTATGATATGTCCAAATGAACTCCACTTGTCTGTTGCAACAATTAGCTACTCCTGAACAAATGGTCTTCATATTATCTTCGAAAACTATGTCATGAACCCGATATTTTTCTATTAATCGTCAATTTTGTTTTATTAGATGTCGATGATTCCATCTGAGGTTCCGAGGTGTGATTGTGGGCTAAATGCAGCCTTACGGCTTAACACATAGGATGCATGGTTAAATGACTTTGCCATTATGAGTCAAAGGCCGAGCGAAATGTATTACATATTCCCTACTC
This sequence comes from Alisma plantago-aquatica, assembly GCA_963693085.1. NCBI lineage: Eukaryota > Viridiplantae > Streptophyta > Magnoliopsida > Alismatales > Alismataceae > Alisma > Alisma plantago-aquatica. The sequence continues at coordinate 969,533,897 of OY856411.1, read as the reverse complement.
GTGAGGTGTGATAGTACATCAATAAATAATAGACTGTCCTTGTCGAGGTTCCGCATTCTTTGCCATTAACTTGTACCTCGTACTACATTTTAGGGAAAAGACCGATGCAGATACTTCCATTGGGCAGTCGATCTCCCCCCAACAATTGATTCATTGAAAGCGGAGATTATGTTACTAACTGTCGTGCAAGTCAGTGTGGGGTCAGGCGATGAACATGAAGGACTTCGTTGAAATTCATTACAACTACGATGAATTATACTCTAACAAAAAGTATGAGCATGAGGTTTTAGAACGCAACGTTGCCAGTCTGGAGGAAGATTGTTGTCTGCTTCTGGACATCCCTTCACCTCAAATGACTCCATAACGTTGAATGGCAAATGCATTTACATTGTCTTCTCTATTTAGAATGACTATCAATGGATGTTATGAACATCATACACTTGTTTAATTTAGGCACTTTTATAAACGTCATATTAGATTTTAAGTGGTATGAAATTTTTCTTCATGTTGATGAGTGTTTTATTAATGATGTATGTTATTATTCGAATTTTTTCTTAACGTTAGCTCAAACCAAATAATATAATTAATTGTGATATACACCCTTACTTTTGAAAAATATATTACTTACAGAATCTGTTATATGGCTGGCCAACCGCAGACACCGTCTTTTATCTGGTCTACCGAGCTTGATATGGTTCTCAGGGGTTTGATGAGAACCCAATATCATGTGGGTAGATGTGTAAATGGAGTATACTCTACACAGGCTTAGATGGAGGCATGGCACCAGTTCTTATACATAACATGAGGCCCTTACATTTCATTTCCTGAGTTGCAAATGTGATGGCAATACATCAAAAGAGAGTTTGTAAGAGACAATATGTTCATATTGGCAGATTTATTGCCTCCCCCCACATTGGTCGCACAACAAAGCATTGAACGCAACTTCTTGACGACGTGTCGCACTTACCCACCAGGGATTTTTTTTAGCACTGACGATTGAAATAAACAAATGAACTTGTAACATTTGTGCTAAATGTAGTTGTGTTTTTGCGTCGCAACAATATACATTCTCTACTTATGTGTTACATTATTATATGTTGCTACCATAATGCGATCAAATTTCCTGCTTCATTATTATCTTATTGCCATAGTTACTTTACGAATTATGTTATTTGTTCATACCTTTGTTTTTATTAATTTTAGTTGTCGACATCGCGTGCAAAGGCAAGGGCAAGGGAAAATTTTGAAAAACTTTTGATGTCATCGGAAAAAATTCAAAAATATGTTGAAGATAACCTTTTATGCACAAAACCATGTTGCAATCACACAAATGAGGAGGAGGGCAAAGTCCTCAAGGGCAAAGTCAGCCAGCATGTTCCTCATTTGCCATTATTGTTTGATTGGCCAAAAGACGACATCAAACAATAAAACAAGTAGCCGGTGTTGGAACCATGCCCAGTGTCATGGGACGAGTACGATGAGGCCATAACGTTGGCCTCATTTTAATCAAGATCCACATCCAACCATGTCTCCCCAAAGTGCCTTGTCAAAATCTTAGCTTTGGTTTGGCTGTTTATTGCTCCCATTTTTTGTCCTTCTCCCCTGACGAAGATCACCCGTAAACAATTATGTTATTATCAGTGATCGTTTATGTTTCACTAATGACGACAATATGATTATTATCAGTTGCTTTTACTGACGATAATGTAATTTGTTTATGTTATGAACAAAATATATTAGGCCAATTTCATATTTCATGTAGCTTGACTGTTACTGACGATAATGTAATTTGTCACACTAATGACGACAATTAACTATGTTCAACATTACATATATACCACATGCAAATGTACCACATGCAAATGTCATTCCAGACGACAGTAACGTTTCATTACTTTTTAATCACTACGTAAAAATTAGAATTATCATATCTTATTTGCACTATTATAAATATACAAAATAACACCCACACAACACAAATAAAATATATTTTTAATATATTCTAAACTTAGGTTGAAGTGACATCACAAATACACATTTTGCGTACTTGTTCAAACAGTGATGCAAGAACATTACAGTTAATTGTTAATCACTACGTAAAAATTAGAATTATCATATCTTATTTGAACTATTATAAATATACAAAATAACACCCACACAACACAAATAAAATATATTTTTAATATATTCTAAACTTAGGTTGAAGTGACATCACAAATACACATTTTGCGTACTTGTTCAAACAGTGATGCAAGAACATTACAGTTAATTGTTAATCACTACGTAAAAATTAGAATTATCATATCTTATTTGCACTATTATAAATATACAAAATAACACCCACACAACACAAATAAAATATATGTTTAATATATTCTAAACTTAGGTTGAAGTGACATCACAAATACACATTCTGCGTACTTGTTCAAACAGTGATGCAAGAACATGACAGTTAATTTTTAATCACTACATAAAAATTAGAATTATCATATCTTATTTGCACTATTACAAATATACAAAATAACACCCACACAACACAAATTAAATATATTTTTAATATATTCTAAACTTAGGTTGAACTGACATCACAAATACACATTATGCTTACTGGTTCAAACAGTGATGCAAGAACATGACAATTAATTTTTAATCACTACGTAAAAATTAGAATTATCATATCTTATTTGCACTATAATAAATATACAAAATAACACCCACACAACAAAAACAAAATACATTTTTAATATATTTTAAACTTAGGTTGAACTGACATCACAAATACACATTCTGCGTACTTGTTCAAACAGTGATGCAAGAACATGACAGTTAATTGTTAATCACTACGTAAAAATTAGAATTATCATATCTTATTTGCACTATTATAAATATACAAAATAACACCCACACAACACAAATAAAATATATTTTTAATATATTCTAAACTTAGGTTGAAGTGACATCACAAATACACTTTCTGCGTACTTGTTCAAATAATGATGCAAGAACATGACAGTTAATTTTTAATCACTACGTAAAAATTAGAATTATTATATCTTATGTGCACTATTATAAATATATAAAATAACACCCACATAACACAAATAAAATATATTTTTAATATATTTTAAACTTAGGTTGAACTGACATCACAAATACACATTTTGCGTACTTGTTCAAACAGTGATGCAAGAACGTGACAGAATAAGCAGATACTGACTACGCTGTCAAACAGAATCAGACTTCCAGCCAAATAGATTCAGACTGCAGTCAGACTGAAATCAGACCAACTGACCAGAATCAGACTGCGTTGCCAAACAAAATCAGACTGCATCCTGACTGCCCCAGCACCAGAATCCAGACTAACCCTGACTAACCCAGTCCGGATTCCAGAATCCCAGTCCTGTGCCAAACGCAGGCTAACCAAATCCTTTTGTAGTATTCGTTAACCATATCAGATAAAAGAATAAATCACCACCAATTGTGATGACTTCGAGAGTACAAAACAAAGAAGTACCAGAAGTACCCCCTAGTTGATCAAAACTTGCAGAAAAGCATCCCCTTAGGCAAGCCCCAACATAAATGAAAAAGGAATCCTGGAAGCTAGGAGTCTAGCAGCAAAAAAAATATCTCAGGAGAGACAAGGGGGGCACTCAAACAACACTAGATGTCATCATCTGAGGCATTCAGAAGGGACTCGAAAGGGACACCTGCAGGAGTTGGGACAACATCACCAGAGTGGACGACATAGATAGAAGGGGCACCTAAGCCCATGGTCTTCATCTTCTTTACCAAGAGGAAATCATGACCATCAATAACATATATATAAGAATAAGTCCACAGTGAACAAAATTTTGAATAATAACATCAACAAGTTTGGTAAATCAACTACAATTATTGTTATTTGAATTGATTGCTTCTCTCCTTCCAGATTGACCAGAGAATGGCTGCTCTAAGAATATCCTTGTTAACACTGTAAGTAGGGATAATAGAAGAGATACATAAGAAATATAAATAAACCTGGGTAGAGAAAGGTTCTGAATGGGATGGGAGGTTGATGAAGAATAAATTCCACAGCTGGAAAATAAAAAAAAGCAATAACAAACACATTATTTATTGTCTTACAAAGTTAAAATAGAACAAACATATATGAGGACAACAAAACCCTCTATTCATCTAAAGAGAACCACAAACTAATTTTTATTTGGAAAACAACCATAGGAACATGTTAACAAAAGTATGACATTTGATTTTTTAAACACAAGGTGCAAGGGGGTCAACGAAACCATAACTAATGAAGAAATAATAAATGTGTTTAACGGAAAAGAAAGGCGACCATTTCTAAATGACCGAATGTGTTGGATTAATCTGCCCAATCTCTATGTGGTTACCAGGGATAGGAAATTGGGAAAGAAGATCTACCAACAGTCCGCTCAGGTGCCAAGGGTCATACCGAAAAATGATTTTGGGATAGATCACATGGACTATGTTTTGTGAATATTCATAGATAACCAAGAAGGTCTATGTTGTGGATTTTTGTTCACACAGGGTCACATTCACTGTGTTAAAGAAAAAGAGTGATTGAATATTAAGGTCCAAAACACCCCAACCTCCCAATTTGTGAGGATGACATATGGAGTTCTAGTTGATGAGGTGGAGTTTATGCTTAGTATCAAAGTCATCCACAAAAAAGCACATCCAGTCTTATCAATCTGAGTAATGATGTTATGCATACGTGAAACACAACTCATAGTGTATGAGGAAAGAGGGGCAATCCACACATTAAGGAATACCAGTATGTCTGCTCTATTAAAGAAATTATTAATACTATAGCTAATAATTTCAATAATTTTGTAGATTTTGGCATGCCAGGATAATGATTTTACATTAGGGGGGGGACAAAGGAAGCCCCATGTATTTGATTGGGAAAAATTCGATGTTACACCCCAATATGTGTTGAAATTTAGTCAGAGAAATTTGATCTACGTAAATGCCAAATTTTAAGAAATAAATATTCAAACCAGATAGATGGGAGAAGATGACCATGATACATGTGAAATTGATAACCTATTTATCATCGGGTTAAAGGAAGACAACAATGTCATCATCAAATTAAATAATATTATCATCCATAATGTTAGTGTCAATAGATTTGTCAAGAATATGGTTTTCCAAAGCCAATTTGACAATACTCTCCAGAATGGATATGATAATAAGAAAGAAGGGGGAGGAGATATGGTCACCCTATCTGAGACCATTAGAAGGTAGAAAGTAGTCAGAAGGAGAACCATTCACCATTGTAGAGAGCTAGTGGAGTTACATCTATATATCCAACTGGTCAACTTTTCATAGAAATGATAACCAATAATAGTCTGGTTGATGAAGCCCCAATTCAAGTTAACAAAGACTTTATCAATATCTTATATAACAGTTATGAGAGGAAGATATTTCCTATAAAAAGATGGATAAATTTATTATCTAGAATATATGCATCTTGGATGTTCATATCTTTCACAAATGTTGATTGTTCTATACTAATGATTGAAGGGATAACAGTAGTCAATATATTGTTAAGCACGTTGGAGGTAGTCTTATATTATGAATTGATCAAACTTATAGCTATGAATTGTTTAATTTCAATTAAGAAAAATCCTTTCAGAGACCTTCTTATAAGAGTAATGTAAGTGTAATTAAGAAGTTATGGAGTTTTTCTTTCTATTACTGGACATTTAGTGGAATAATTTGGTGTTGCAATCTCCTTCCTTGATCTAAAAGACTTTTTCATATTTGTTTTCATATAATGTCAAAGTGGGAAAGAATTTATTGTAGTTTCTCAATCTTGGAAACTGAATTCGTTTGATCAAACAGAGTATGGATTCAAGGGTTAAGAGTTCTAACATGAAAAACGCAATGCTTTTATTATTATTTCAAAAAGTCCCTTTGTTCCATTCTTAAGGTTTGCCTCTAAGTTTTTGAGTATTTTCTTGTATGATAACACCAACGAAGGACAAGTTGTGGAAGTCAACCCATTAGTTAGAGAATAAAAGATGAAAGGAGGGATGTATTGTCTAAAATCATTCAAATATGATGGGCATGTGGCCCCATCTTTGTTGACTATTGTCTAGAATGATAAGGAAATGATCGAGGATGGTACACTAAAATTCTATAGTATCATATTGGGTTAAGGGTGTCCCAACATATAGATCCTAGAAAGAATTTTAACCTATACCATGGATCTCCTCTATTCCAAGTAAACTTTGAGTTAAAGCAAGAGAGATCGACGAGGTTATTAGACATGATAAAATTGGTGAAGATGGCATTGTTGGCACAAAAGGACTAAAAGTAGAAAGTTATATTTCTCCCATAGATTTCTTGAGTGAGACTAAAGTAACCATCTATTATCTGAAAAAGATTTTTTTTTTACATATTGGTGAGAGAGTCCAATTCAACAATAAATCACAACTTACTAGAAGTAGATTTTTCGTAGACTGGCCTATAGAAAAAAGTTTCTATTATAAGAAATTGAGCTCAAATGTAAAGTAATAGAGTAAGTTCCTCAGCGGTGACAAGATGGGTACACAGACAGATTCCAACCAATTAGAACTCTACCATTCAAACCTAGTGGAGGAGTTTGAATCCAATTATGAATTATTTTACCACCAACAAAATGAAGGAGGAAGTTCGTGTGAGGAGTGGGATCCCGCATGGGATCCACTCCCTACTAAAAATTTGAAGAATAAAACCTCCAGTCCAAACACACCCAAATGGTATGTTGGAGTGGGTGTAAATTTTCAAATTTTAATTAATGGTATTCAAACAATCAAAGTATAGTAGCGGAATAAAATTTCTTGACTATATTTGATCTTTCACAAAAGATTACAAAAGTACATCTTAATCTCCCACATAGTGTTTGTACGAAGGTTACAACATAAGGATCTAGATAGACGGAAATCAAACCATAACAAAATCGTCTCCAAGCTTTAACTCCTTAATCTAAGTCAAAGTCTTCATGCCATATCATCCAAGTCCTTCACCTAGGGTTGGAAGCATACCCCAACAATAAGAGAAAAGGAAGACATCAACAAAGGTTGGTGTGTGCATACTAAAAAGAAAATTGAGAAATATAGGGAATATAGGATGTCAAAATAAAAGGCTTCTCATAGAAAAGTGAAGGACTTCCCAAAGAGGGCATAAAAGAAGAGAATTAAAAATGATGAATAAAAATAAGATTAATTGCCATAAAAATAATAATAGAAGTGGTGTCACAAAAGCACACATAATCTTTTTGGGCACATAACCCATCACTATAATAACAACCTGCATGCATGTGAGGTAAACATAGCACTAGAACAATATAAATAACAAAGGCGGCCAAGCCTTATAAACTTTAAACCTGATAGAGATTGACATATAACCAAACTCAAAAATATAAAACGTGGGCCAAGCCTCATAATCTTGAAACTTGGGTATGGGGCATATAACCTCCATCCCAAAAATATAAAAAGGGAACATAACACAAAAACCAATGCAATTACACTACTCTAGGGCTACTGAGTCACATAACATGCTTAATAGAGAGGCAAGTAGCAAGTATAGTCAGATTTTACAAATTAGTCAGCACAAAAACATAACCTAAAAACCAATACAATTACACTACTCTAGGCTACTGAGTCACATGACATGCTTAATAGAGAGGCAAGTAGAAAGTATAATCAAATTTTACAAATTAGTCACCACAAAAGTGATCATCATGAACATCCACCTCAAAGTGGGCACATATCAACAAATTGAGTTCCCTCATGAACAAAGCATAAGAAAATACCAAGAGAATGTTCAAATATGATCACAAGATCAATACCAAATAAAGTATTTCACATGAACCATAATTTTCAAAAGAAAGAATATTGTGTAGGCTATTGTCCATAAGACCAAGAGAAAGAAGAAAATAGGTCATTTCTCAATGTAGAAGAATAGGAGATGCAATCATACCATAGTTAAGAATCTAAGAAATCTAAATTTAGTCCTAGATCCAAGCCTAGGTCTCCAAAGCACATATGATGCATATATGTAGAATTAGGGTTAGGTTTACATTAATTATTCAAAACCCTAAAAATTGCCTTTTTAATATGAATGAATTAGGTTATCAAAACTACATGATGTTTTAGATTATATTTTTTTAGTTCAAAATATATTTTATTATATTTTTATGACTTTTAAATATTTAGTTATGAATTTTACAAGTTATTACTTATTTAGGAAAATTTGTTAAAATCACATTTTTACAACATCAAATTTTGAAACAAAACTAGTACCATTAGAAAGCTCATATTTTTCTAATCACAGAACATATTTTATTTTATTTTATTTTTCTAAGATATAAATAATTTGTTATCAATTTTTGAAAATCAGCCAAATAGCAAAATCCACATCAACACTAATCGTTGAGAGAGGAAAAGAGAGAGAGAGAATGAGTGGGCACGCATGATGAGTTGGCCTAAATAGGGTTAGACAACTCGAACGTCCCCAAAGATAGTTTAACAAGCCGCTCAGTTCAAAAAAGAAAAATGAGATAGGGTGAAATGACCAAATTGCCCCTAAGAGAAAAACTAAAGAAAGAAGTGAAACATAGGGGCAAGGTCGAGAAATATCATGGGGGATTCATCCTCTTCGATGAATCCTCCATTGCTATAAGAAAATAAGTTGCTTGTATGGGTAGATTTAGGCAAAACTCGATCAAGTGATTAATTGAGAAAACTAGAGCAAAGAAGGAAGGAACAAGGTTCAACGAACTCACCTAGCCATGCAATTTGTTTGCTAGTATCTCTGATGACTCAAAAACAGTGCTAAAAGGGCAGGTTGAAGAATTGGGTGGTTGTAGTTGTGCGAGAAATCTCTAAGTAGGGGTGAGCATCGGTCCAAAACCGGACCGGACCGGACCGGACCGGACCGAGGACCGAAAATCAATAATTTTTGGACCGTTGACCGGACCGTTTGGTGGTCGGACCGGACCGGGACCGGACCGTTTTGACCGCGGACCGGACCGGACTGGACCGTTTGGACCGCAATCAGCCTTTTTCAGATGTTTTACAACTTATTTAATTATACAAAGTTGATAATCTTCGTCACTTCTAACAATTATATAACTTTAGTATCAAACATTTATACTAGTAGTACTTATATATGTACTTTATTTGTAGTTATTATAGAATACACCTTCAAATATATATGGATTTTATATAAAAGTTAGTCTGCGGTCCGGACCAGACCGGACCGGTTTTGGACCAGACCGGACCGAAGACCGAATTTATCGAATTTATTGGACCGCGGACCGGACCGAAGTTGAAATGGACCGGACCGAACCGGACCGAATTGAGCGGTCCGGTCCGGTTTTGCAGTCTGGACCGAGATTTGCTCACCCCTATCTCTAAGTAAATTGATGCATAGAGATGATTGTGCATGAGCCGTCGAAGACGTAGATACCTATCTTTATAGGTGGGAGGATGTATACGAACAAAGCCAAGAAGGACTGAGAAGCTTGGGACCCAAGAATTGGGCACTGCCCAAATACACAATAAAATCTCACAAATTAGGGATCGTTTTGAGTGGAAATTGATCACGGATCTATTGGAAAAAACAAATCGAGAAAAGGTTAATCACAGAGGGAGAAATCCCGACTCGAAGATATTCATGTAAACCACCTGCTTGAAAACTTGGGCGTGAGGTAGAGGATGAGCGTGAGTCATCCAATATTTAATCCAATAGTCCAAAATGCATGTGATATCAAAAATAAGAAAATTATCCGTGTGACAGATTAAATAACACTCCTAATCAAATTGGAACAAAGTGTGGATGCATCAATTTCTCTTTTTCTCTTTCTTCTTTTGAGGGTGCAAATAAACTCCAAATTATATGAAATTTTGCCTAAATGCCAATTAAGGCATGTAGATTCCAATTATGCAAATAGATTTCCATTTTGAAGACTTTTGATTCATTAAGTTAGCAAATCTCATTTTCTCTTTCCTCATACATTAATGGCTCTAGGATTCTCCAAATTTGATGAAACTTCACCCACAAGTCAAATTAGATATGTTGGATACAAATTTTCCCTTAATTTCACATCTTGAAGTTGTTTCCACATTTTTTTATTTTTTGAAGGTTCTACACACTTTATCTCCTAATTTCACCTTTTTATCAAAGATTTCCCAAATTGGATGAAAATTCACCCAAAGGCTATTTTTAATGTGTAGAGTACAAATTTGGCAGTAGTTTTTTTTCTTTTTAGAGTCATTGATGATTTTATTTTATATTTTGGAGGAAAAATACCTTTTCTTTTCAAATTGAAATTGGGATAATTATTATTATCCCAAATTTGTGAAACTTGGCCTCCAAGCCAAAACATATCGAAAGAAATTGAGTTTGATGTAATTCCTATTCCAACTAATTCTAGGGTTTCACTATCCATACATCCAAAAAATATTCATTGTGACTTAGTTTAAGAAAACTTCGATAAAATCCAAAAAATTTTGTACATATAGTAGAATAATTGAAAATATATTTTTCTTCAAAAGATCATGCGATATGAAACAAAGATGAACTCAAAATCATTGTGGAAACCAAGTCACAATTTATCTATAACAAGATCTCCTTATCCTACCATTTCTCTGTACTCATATCCTAATTTTCATCCTCAAATCAAACCTTATTGCATCAAAAATTACCTATCATCACTGACTTTTATGGTAGGGTAAGATCACCTAAAACCTCATGTCATTAAGGTGAAACTCATATCAACCTTTTATAATCACATGAATAACTTGGATCAATTCTAGGATGAACATGTAACCTAGAGGGTGACTATGTAAGACAAAAGGTTCTAAATAGGGAGACAAAATTGAAATAGTCAGATTCTAACTACCATGGGATCTGATACCATATTGTCAAGAGTGGGATCCCAAAGGGGATTCTCCCTACTAAAAATTTGAAGAATAAAACCTCCAGTCCAAACACACCCAAATGGTATGTTGGAGTTGGTGTAAAATTTTCAAATTTTAATTAATGATAATCAAAACAACCAAAGTATAGCAGCGGAATAAAATTTCTTGACTATGATTACAAAAGTACATCTTAATCTCCCACATAGGGATTAAGAGAGAAAGATTTCTCCCCCCCTCTCCCATGCCCATGGAGGAGGCTGAACGCCCGGGAGGGTGGTAAATCAAGGAAGCAACTGGGATTCGAACATGGGTCCCTTCATGAGGAGTCACCGTGCTTGACCACTTGAGACACTCCTTGTCGGATTAATCTCCCACATAGGGTTTACATGAAGTTTATGACAAAAGGATCTAGATAGAGGGAAATCTAAACCATAACAAAATTCTCTCCAAGCTTTAACTCCTTAAGCTAAATCCAAGTCTTCATGCCATATCATTTAAGACCTTCACCTAGGGTGGGAAGCATACCCCAACAAGAAGAGAAAAAGAAGACACCAGTAACGGATAATATGTGCTTACTAAAAAGAAATTTGATCAATATAAGGAATAAAGAACATGAAAATAAAAGGCTTCCCATAGAAAAGTAAAGAACTTCCCAAAGAGGGCATACAAGAAGAGAATTAAAAATGATGAAGAAAAAGAAGATTACTTTCCATAAAAACAATAATAAAAGTGGTGCCACAAAAGCACACATAATATTTTTGGGCACATAACCCATCAAATAATAACAACCTGAATGCATGTTAGATAAACATAGTACTAGAACAACATAAATAAAAAAGGTGGCTAAGCCTCATAAACTTGAAACTTGGTAGAGATTGGCACGTACATAACCAAACTCCCAAATATAAAACGTGGGTCAAGCCTCATAAACTAGAAAATCAGGTATGAGGAACATAACCTCCATCCCAAAAATATAACAAGGGAACATAACCCAAAAATTAATGAAATTAGACTACTCTGGGCTACTAAGTCACATAACATGCTTAATAGAGAGGCAAGTAGAAATTATAGTCAGATTTTGCAAATTAGTCACCACAAAAGTGACCATCATGAACATCCACCTCAAAGTGGGCATGTATCAACAAATTGAGTTCCATCATGAACACAACACAAGAAAAGACTAAGAGAATGTCCAAATATGATCACAACATCAATACCAAATAAAGTAGTTTAGATGAACCATAATTTTCAAAAGAAAGAATATTATGTAGGCTATAGTCCATTGGACCAAAAGAAAGAAGAAAAAAGGTCATTTCAGAATGTAGAAGAATAGGAGATGCAAACATACTTTCCTTAAGAATCTAAACAATACAAAGTCAGTCCTAGATCCAACCCAAGGTCTCTGAAGCACCTATGATGCATATATATAGAAATTAGGGTTATGTTTACATTAATCATTCAAAACACTAAAAATTGCCTTTTTAATATTAGTGAATTATGTTATTAAAAATACACCATGTTTTAGATTATCTTTTTCTGAGTCCAAAACATATTTTAGTATATTTTTATGACTTTTAAATATTTAGTTATGAATTTTGTAAGCTATTACTTATTTAGGAAAATCCATTAAAATCATATATTTACAACATTAGATTTTGACAACTAAACCAGTACAATATTTTTCTAATCTCATAACATATTTTATTTTATTTTTTTAGCTATAAATAATTAGTTACTTTAAAAAATCAGCCAATTAGGAAAATCCATGTCACCACTAAACGTTGAGAGAGGAAGAGAGATTGAGAGAGAGAGAGAGATGGAGTCGACACACACACTGAGTTACCCTGAATAGGGTTAGCCAACTTAGTCAGCCCCAAAGATAGCTTAGCAAGCCGATCATCATGAAAAAGAAAAATGAGACAAGGTGAAATGACCAAATTGCCCCTAAGAGAGAAACTAAAGAAAGAAGTGAAATGGAGGGGCAAAGTCAAGAAATATTGTGGGGGATTCATCCCCTTCAACCCATCCACCATTGCTGCAAGAAGAGAAGCTATTTGTTTCGGTAGATTTAGTAAAAACCCAATTGTGTGATTAATCTAGAAAACCGGAGTAGAGAAGGAAGGATCAAGGTTCGGGGAACTCACCTAGCCACGTAATTTATTTGTTGGTACATCTGGTGACTCAAGAATGTTGTCGCAAGGATAGGTTGAAGAACTACGTGGTGGCAGTTGTACGACAAAGCTATGATCAAATTGATGCATGGAGACGATTCACATGAGCCGCCAAAGATATAGATACCTATATTTGGGTGGAAGGGTGTACACGAACAAAGCCAATAAGGACCGAGAAGCTTGGGACCCAAGATTTGGGTGTCTCCCAAATACACAATAAAATCACACAAATTAGGGATCATTTTGAGCAGAACTTGCTCCTTGATCTTGTTGGCTAAAACAATTTGAGAAAAGGTTAATCAAAGAGGGAGAAATCATGATTCAAAGATATTCTTGTAAACCACCTGCTTGCCAACTTGGGTACGAGGTAGAGGATGAGCGTGAACTATGTGATCTTTAATCCTATAGTCCAAAATGTGCACGAGATAAAAAATAAGAAAATTGACCGCATGACAAATTAAATAACACTCCTAATCAAATTGGAATTAAGTGTGGATGCATTAATTTCTTTTTTTCTCTTTCTTATTTTGAGGATGTAAATAGACTCCAAATTGGATGAAATTTTGTAAAGAGACCAATTAAGGAATGTAGATTCCCATTATGCAATTAGATTTCCCTTTTGAATACTTTGATTCATTAGGTTAGCAAATCTCATTTTCTCATTCCTCGTGCATTAATGGCTCTAGGCTTCTCCAGATTTGATGAAACTTCACCCACAAGTCAAATTAGATATGTTGGATATGAATTTGCCCTTAATTTCATATGTTGAAGTTGTTTCTACATTATTTAATGTTTTGAAGGTTCTACACACTTTCTCTCTCCTAACTTCACCTTTTTATCAAATATTTCTCAAATTGGATGAAAATTCACCCAAAGGATATTTTTAATGTGTAAAGTATGAATTTGGTAATAGTTTTTACTTCTGGAGTCATTGCCGATTTTATTTTATATTTTGGATGAAAACACCTTTTCTTTTCTAAATAAAATTGACATAATTATTATTAACCCAAATTTGTGAAACTAAGCCTCCGCGCCAAAACATATCGAAAGAAAATGAATCTGAACTTCACGGAGAAAGGAGGCAGCTGAGTAGTCACTAGCAAGGAGATGATTGTCAATCCCTCTCCCATACGATCGAGTCACTTCATCCCTATGGAGGGCCAGTTCATCCCTAGTAGGTTTCTTTACAATATCTCCTTCTAATTTGTCTTCGTTTATGAGTTTTACATAATTGACATTTGTGGTCCATTATTTTGTTAGTCAATATATTATTTCATTATAATTATTATCATTCTTTCAAATGTGTCCCATATTTTCATATTATCACCAAAGGAATCATGTAAGATTATTTTGTATGAATTATTATGAAATCTCCATTTATCCCATGGAACATATTTTATGTGTCCATTAATGACCTAAAACTAATGTGAGAATATTAAGTTCATTAGGGTGTTTTATTCACGCATTAACATGTTAGGATTTCAATTAAGCTACTAATGTGCATATCTTTGTCCCTGTTTGGCTAAACCCAAAGAACCAAGTTGACTATCATCCAAGACATTTGATTAGGGAAAAGAGGCTAAGTTTTCATTCATTACAGTTTGAGAGGAACCCCTTAGCTTTTTGGATAGTGATGATATCAATCTTGTTATAAAGAATGAATTGTCTAATAATATGTTTGTCTTTATAAAGAATTTGTACCACAAAAATTTTCATAAGTCAACATCATGAAGAAAAATGTTAAAATAGAGAGAAGATACAGAATAATATGACGCAAATTGAAAGTTGAAATTTAGCGAAAAAATCATCAGTGGCCAAGTTGGCTGGTATCATGTTGTTCCAACCCATATTATTTTTAATATTGTTAAGATTATGTGGGAGTATAGGTAAGAATGTAAAATGATACCCACCATGATAGAAAATTTGAAGAAGGCATCACCATTATCCCAAGACAACATGTTTTGAAGTGGATACCAACCAATATTTGAAATTTGCTTGTTAGAGTGAACACCATCCAAATCCTAGGAGGACATAAAGTAATGTGGGAGGTGTTACCTAGATCCATTGAGAGACCTATATGTGTCAATTTTTTCTTAGGGGAAGCATGAGATCCCACAATACCCATTTTAGAGAATACAAACTAAGCAACAGTGGCCAGAGGTTGTCCCCTAAGGTTGAAGGTGTTGCTCATTTTAGAAATATGCCACTTGTGATTTTATCAATCATCATATATATTTTAAAATCTTAGAAATCAACATATTTTACATCAGGTAGACTATCATAATTCCCAACAATGCTCTAAAAATTATAGTCATAAATTTATTGGTATTTGGATGTTGAACGAATGAGAGGATGATTGGGAGTTTAGAAAATATAGCTGTTTTAGGACCACTTCCACAATAATATAAAATCCGTCTGAAATGACATAAATATGGATCTTGGAGTAATTGGAACTTGGCTATGAAAATGGAGGTCTGATATTGTAATTGATTGTGTTTCTTGTCTTTCATCTCCTAAACATTGTATTTTTTGGATTAAATGAGGTGGAAACCTGATGGTATGCCTCTTTTGAAGACACAGTCTGTGGGGGACGTAGAGGCTAACCAAGCGAGTGGTTGTTCAACATGTTTATCAAAGAATGAAGGAGGAACTT
Source organism: Alisma plantago-aquatica (assembly GCA_963693085.1). Lineage (NCBI taxonomy): Eukaryota > Viridiplantae > Streptophyta > Magnoliopsida > Alismatales > Alismataceae > Alisma > Alisma plantago-aquatica. The sequence goes on along the minus strand of OY856411.1, from coordinate 969,518,142 downwards.
AGGTTTCCTCTTTACTAAACCTAAAGAGTAAACATGAAGTTCCACTCTAATATCCAATCTCATATGAATTTAAGTACCTCCAAGAATGGAAATAAGATAGAAAGCTTTAGATAAGTTGAGAGGGAGGAGATTCTCTTAATGGATATGCTAAAGTAAGGCACCCCAAATGGCACAAATGGTTCTAAAAGTATTGGCGCCCCAAAAGTAAACCAGAAGACCTGAAATGGAAATCCAATCAAAAGCATTGTTGGGCACTTCAGAAGCCCCTAATTCTGGCCATTTCCTAATAATGGCTTGGACTAAACCACCCTCATTATTAGAAGTTGTTAGTAGTAAACGTTATAAACATTGAAACATTTAACCTTTTAGAAGAGTGTAAATCAGTTGATCATAGGAGAAATTTTTTGTAAATGGTGTAGGGCATCTTGGTATTAACAGCCCCAAAGCCCTAGTGACATCCACTTTATCTTGATTTCCTTATTTTATAGATGAAAAATGATAAGAAGGCTACAATTATCCATGACTTTATTTGTTCTCATGATGTTGATCGAAGAGTTCCAGGGCTTCATGATCGACATTATCAAAGTTATTGGGATCCATCTAAGAGTTGTCTAGAGTAAATGCATGATAGGAACGAGGAAGGATTCTACCAATATCCTTGGAAGACCTTGAGATAGGATCCAAATATTTATATGGAACATGGATACCAAAAAAATTCCAGAGTTTTGGGGATTTGACAGTTATTACTAGGTGGGTAATCCAATTTTCCTTCCCCTAAGGGTGAGAATATGTTCAATAAATGAACAATATTGATAGTATGATGGAGGGATATGAAAGGATATGACACATTAGACTTTCAATTCAAGCTCAAGTTAGAGATTTTTTATGTAGGGTTGGTGTTTGTCATGGATAAGCTCATAATAGAGTGGAAGGACATAAGAATGAACTTTCAAGGGGTAGATAATGATGTATTCTCCAAACCTTTTTAGTGAGAATAAAATTTTAGACATTGACAACCATAATCTTTGTGACCCATACTATTCTAATGTTTGTACCTATAAAAAAATTCTTACCTTGTTGTTTCTTGTTGTGAAACATTGGTTGCCAAGATGATTCATCAAGAAAATAGTCATACCCAATATTTTTCATAAATAAGCCATCTTCTCACTATAAACAATTTAATAAGGGTTTAAATGGAAGTTTCACTATCCACAGTTGGGTTTTAGAAGATAGATCATCTATTGATTTTAATATCATGGAGTATATGCATGCGTTCAAGGGAGGGATCCTCATCTAAGTTGTGACGTCCCCAGATTTTCTAAAACTTAATCCGATGTGTGATGTCTAAATTGAAACCTCACCTCAGTGAGAATCCCAATATAAACACCACACACTAGGCTAAGAAGAAGAAAATCAGAGGAAGTCAGAAGGAAACAACAGTAGCACATGCACATGAACAATAATAAAACCATACAACATATTTTCACCATTCAACATATAATTACAACATGAATTGTTACAACATTTGATATTACATATTGAACAACAAACGTAACATATGCATGTACTACCACTGAACTACTTGATCTTAAGACAACAGGTCCACCTGTGCATCAGCTCGCTATACAACTCTCAACTATCTTGGTTCTTTAAGATCATATTTCCACACCCTAAACAAAAGATTACATGTGGTACATGTCCGCATAGTATTCAAGAATATTGTACTGAGTACGTCTACGTGTCTTTTATATACCTCTCATCATATCTTGGTAATAAGATAAAACTAATACTTGGCAGTTATTAAGAAACATAAAAAAATCATATACATGCACAAATATGTTTATTAACAAAAGAGAACACATATATTTTGAGCACATTTCCATCATATATCTCATACATCTGCCACTAAGGGCTTTGATGCTTTTAGGCCTTGTCATATAACTTGTACATCTGCCACCAAGGGCTTTGATGTTACATCTTCCACCAAGTGCTTTGATGTTTCTTCAATGCACTGTACTACCAAAGAGTTTAGTGCTATCATATGATGGATTAGAATATATTATGTTTATGTGTTCATAGAAGTAGGTATGGAAAATAAAGCAACATATCATAAAAGAACAATCATTTCAATCAATACCATATGCCAAGTCTTTACTACCATATAACACAAGCATATTGTATAATAAGACAAGTAAGAGGTAATGGCGTACCTTGATCACAAATATACTAAACCATAATCATGATGTCATCTATATCCACGGTCAACCCTGATTAAGATAAGACCACATACTATCATTAGATTCTCATCATCTTTAACCCTAGTTATGTCCATTAGGGTTTAGCTTAGCTCAATAAGATATGTGCATCATTACTTGTCTTATCTTTTTGTAATTAGGTTATTGATCTTATATTCCAGATTAGGATACATAATCTGATTACTTGGTTACATATGATTATGTGCACATATTAACCCTAGGTTACATGCATTAACTTAAATTAGGGTTTTAAACCATGTATTAAGAGTCAACTTCATATAACATGGATTTCATGTATAAAATTGATCTCAGATTTACATATTATCTTCCAGTTACCGATATGAGGGTGTTCTGTGAATTTCATCATTTATTGAGCATGTATGTATTAATTGCATTTTATTTAGGGTTATTAGCTTTAATTAGCCATATGGAGCAAATTACATGATTTTGTGCATGAACATCATAATCACTGACCTTAAACGAATTATTAACATGCATATGGATTTATTGACATTTTATCATAATTTTAGGCCATCATTTGATATTTATTATCCATGAAATAAGCATTATACATCTTACTTAATATCTATGTTATCGAAGTAGAAAAAGACTGATAGGATAGTTCTATGTTATTCTATGCATTTTTCTGAGAATTTTGGTATATCATTTGTATTTTTCTATTAAACATGCTAATTTCTATCAATTATATAAGATATAAGTGTTTTCTGGATTTCTTTACCTTTTTCGGCCAATCAGAAGCTGACATGTGGCCATCAAGGCACGACCCTTAGCTCCTGGGTAGCGCCCTGGTTCAAAATTGGCTCGGACGAGTTTTTAGATGGGTCAATCGGTCTGGTCAAACCGGTCCGATTTCTTTTCTTTGGACCCGGCTCAGGGTTCTCTCCCTCGCACGAATCGGGATCTCAGTGTCTGAGTCCCACATGTGTCTGCATTCTTCTAGAGTATTCGCCGCTGTGAGGCTTGAATCCAGTGTGGAATCAGATGTGTCACGGTCATCATACTTGTCTTCTAAGGATGCCATCAGGTTTGGCTACCTCTTCCGGACCTCCACGGCTCCTCAACGCCTTAGCTCCGCCTTTGGAGGTCTGCTTCCGCAAGATCACCATCGTCAGCACTGCTATAGCAGAGCAGAAGAGGCATCCTTCCTCTTCTCACTGTCGCATCGGTCTAAAAATTTTGAAAACTTTGTAAGACCTCCAAAAACACCTCTGGGCCCTCTGATATGTACGAGCATCTCTCTTGACATGCCTTCGAGATCCGCCTTGTCCTCCAGCATACTGGACATTGTCAGCCATGGGGACCTTCACGACAACCAAGAAAAATGCCCACATCTTTCTCCTTTGGCCTCACCCTTTATTTTCTACTTCTAATTGCCCCTCTGCCCCTCTTCTTCACCTCCGACCACCACCTTCTAGCTATAATGGAAAACAGGGGAAACTGGGCTTCAGTTCTCACTACTGGAGCGGTCTCACAACTTATTTTAGGGGTCTCCGCACTCCTCTACTCGAGTTAAGAACAACCGCACCCTTCAATCCCCCACTCGGGCCATGACCACATCGTGGGGGCGATCAAAACTCAGGACCACTGATTGTCCCATGATCTCCAGTCAAACCAAAGGTAAGGGATGAAGACTCGACAATTTAAATAGAAATCTAAGGCCTGGATCGATGCATGTGATTGGGAAATCTGTGGCTTTTCAAAGCTATGTGATGCCTCCCTTGGATCTGAGATCTAGGGCTAGAATCTGACCACGCAGACCCAACCCAAAAGCAAGTGGACGTGTGACACAGAAAGGATCGAGACTTAGGTCCAATAATCATAAAAGCACATTATTTCTCAATTTCAAACCTTAATAACTCCCTCTAGGATGCTCCGATTGCCACCAAATTTTAACCATAGATTCCTCACAACTCAAGCTACCTTCCAATAAAAATTTGGTGATAAAACTCAGCTATTAGATCATTCAACTAAATACTTCAAAAAGGCATGAAGTTAAGGAACTTAATCATAATATGCTTATCACGTGCCATCCAAAATTTTGACAAGACACTTGGAACTCCCAAAATAACTCAACATGTATGAAATCACTTATGTCCTTGATAATTAAGGATTCCAAAAGTCCACTCCATCACATAAGTGCTCATCGTTTGAGTGGATCCCTTCTTATGTGGCAGCCAAGGAAGAATCAGGTCGAGACATGAGAAAGATGTCTTCTTTTAAATTTGCACACAACTAATCATGTGTAAGAGTAATGATTACTTTAAATCTATTTGGAGGAAAGAAAGGGTCATCACAGTGGATCTCTATGTTCATATAGTATTGGTGGGATCAATTTTAAGTAAGGTCCTATGTTGGATCCTGATGTTTGTCATTAGCATCCAACAATAAATTATAACCCCATTTCAATACAAAGGGCTGAGTTCTAGGGTCTAAGTATCTCAATACCAAGTAGTTTGGTCATTATCGATCATCCCTAAGATGAGGACAAGTGTTAGTGATGAGAATCTCATAGCAAGAGAACCAAGAATACTTTCTTGCAGAAAGAAACCTAACCAAAACCATGTCCAACATAAGGTGATGAGTGTCTCTAGGTAATAGGTTATTCCATCAAAATTAAATAGATCCATCTTAAGAGTAAAATTCTTATCCAGTGAAGCCATACTGGGTAAAAAGCCCAGGTAAGGGTGTAGTGTTTCCTAAGAAGAATATTGAGTATTGATCTTCACTAGTGAAGGAGGTGAATTGGGAGATAGCAACCCAAATTCCTTTTTTGAAAGAGTCACCCTTGAGGTAAATGATGCATAAGGTTGAGTGGTGATATGATGTCCATCCAAAGTGGAGGCATAGAGTCGTTGTTCATAGGCTTGTGACTTGAATTTGACAACATGATGAATTTATGGATGAGAGATCATTCACCTAAGTAATTTTCCACCTTTCCTCATTTTAGGAAGTTGCAAGAGAGATATAAAGAGAGAAGAATCTGGTAGAAATTACCAAAGTGATTTTCACCCTCAGAAGGTGAGGTGAAGGCAGTGAGAAATGACATTACAGATAACGAAAATGCCATAACAGATAACAAAAATTGTGAGAAAAATGGGGTATAGTGAAAAGGATAAATTTACATAAGAATCATATGGGGATTACTTGGATGCATGAGCCCAAATAGAGAACCATCAAATCAAGCCAACAAGAAGAATGAAGGATAGAATCACATGGGACATTAGGTAGTAGTGGCTGCCCTTTCCTTGTTGTTGCTGCTTTAGGATTTTTAGTTTCTCATTTATATATTTCTCTTAATTTTTATAATAGAAATATAATATAAAAGGTGAAATTCTTGACATTCTTGATAGCAAGTCAGCATCAAGGAATTAAAATTTATATCCCCACCTCATCGGAAATAACTACTAAATATTGGACTAGTGTGTCCCTAATTCCTATGACTATGAGATTCACATATGCACAATTAACATGATTCTTTATTTATTATTGAATATGATAACTTATAACCTCCCATTTTGTGATGTTATCTTACTAGTTTTTCTTAATTTTCCATACTCTTTCTTAGTTAAATTAGATAGAATCCTTAACTTTCCACTTTATTGTAAATATACCAATAGACTATCATTCCTCCTTTTTATTCTTATAGAAAAACCCAAAAAGAATTGCAAAAAGCCCCAAATGGTCCCAAGACCGAATGAAGCCCAAACGGTCTCAAGACAGTATGAACCCAAATGGTCCCAAGACCGAATGAAGGCCAAACAGTCTCAAGACCGAATGAAAGCCAAACATTCTCAAGAGAGAATGAAAGAGAAACGGTCCCAAGACCGTATGAAGCCAAACGGTCCCAAGATGGCATGAAGTCAAACGGTCACAAGACCGTATGAAGGCCAAATGGTCTCAAGACCAAATAAAAGCCAAATGGTATCAAGACCGCATGAAGCCAAACAGTCTCAAGACTGTATGAACCCAAATGGTCCCAAGACCGAATGAGTCCAAATAGTCCCAAGAACGAATGAGTCCAAACGGTCTCCAAACCGTTAAAGATTCAAACGGTCCCAAGACTGTTTGGGATTCCTTGGAAGCCTATAAATAGGACCAAAGGAGTCCTCATTTGGATCGAATTCGTGGATGTCCAGAGGCTGCCCCAATCACTCCAGAGTTGTTCATCCTTCATCCTTCACCCCAAGGATGCCGATCCAAGATCTAGATTCCATCCTCAAGCTACTTCCTCTCTCATTGACATAGAAGGTGGGAAGTGAAGGATTCTTCATCAAGGAAATCACATGGTGTGAAGATAGTTGCTCTCTACTCTAAGGGGTCGACCTTCCTCCCTCCTACGTGGAGATGATGCTTTCTTTCTCTCTTCCCACCTCCTTCTTTGTTCTTGCCATGAGCGAGTAGTCCCATACACTAGGGTGTGGGGAGTAGCCCCGCTACCCATGTTTTCATCTCATACATTGTAAATTCATGAGTTTGCAATAGAAAAATACTATCTTTTTAGTTCAACATCAATCATTTAATGAATGTAGTTGCTTGATCACCAACTTGTGTTATCTATTATCTACTAGTGTGAATTTTCTACGTTTGTACTTTTAGATTCGAATATCGACTGCATGTTGGTTCTTAATGTATGTAGTCACCATACATCTGTTCAGTATCTAGGAACGTTTCTCAAGGAGTGGAGTAAACTCACCTCCATCATTATACTTTCATACTATGAAATGGAATTAGTTGACATATGAAAGTACAACCTTGATAGGTTGAGGAACACACTTTGCGAGGGGAGTGATGCAAAGTAAGTGACCATTTGTTTGGGGATGGTTGGCATTGCAATAATCCTGCGGTTCTCATAGTTAGTTATCTGAAAGGAAGCTAAGTCTACAAAGATACTAACTGGTTAGACCCTTTTCTTTGCAAACCGTGTTATTATGATGTATGTTTTGATCCATGTGTAGAGGTGGTGAAACTCAGTCACATCCTAGTGGTGTCCCAAATATTGTTTACAACCTCAAATTTACTTTTCTGCCATTTACTTTACTTTGCACTTTAGTTTAATCATCAAATCAACTCCTCGATCTAAATATCAACTTTCAAGTAGATAAGTAGAATTAATATGTTTTCCATCCACTCTTAACAAGACCGTTGTCTCGTGAATTCGACCCTTAAATGTACTACAATAAGACTTCCATGTATCTTAGCATACGTGGGTGGAGATCTTATTGTAGCTCACGAAAGGCTAAACATAGAGACTTACTATCTCTAGGATTTTTAGTGGTGCACGCAACTCCACGTGAGTGGAGGCTCCATCAAAAATTGGGTCCGTTGTCAGGGATAAAGGAACATTTTAATTCCATTTGTCAACTTGCTAGTTGATTAGAATTTTACACTTTACCTTGATAATTACTTCATATATATTTTTGACCTCATCATTTCTCCACATCGTCTAAAGTGTGATTTTTCTTCTACTCAGGTAGAAAATGTGTATGCAACCTTCGCATAACATCAGATTCTCCCATGAACTAGAGTACGGCTCTGAGGTAGAATGAAGCTTCCATCGACGCATCAGACTCAACTTCCAACGAGCCAGACAGATGGTTGAAGAACAATGCTAGGCCGCTTTGGTGCTGGAAAGAGTCAATGCAGCCATAGCAGCTCAGAGAGCAGAACTCATCGCTGACACACATGCTCAAATTCAAGCTGAAGTTCATGTTGAATAGCAAGCCCATATCCATGCTGAAAATGAAGCAGCTACAACAACCACTCAACTTTTGATAAGGAACAAGAAGCTTTGGGATTACGCTATTCCTAAGAACTCCAAAGATAATCACCCAGTCCAACCACCTCTCATCAATGCTCCTAACTTTGAGATCCGAACACAATGGATCCAAATTATGCAAGGCATCTTTTTTGGTATCCAAATTATGCAAGGCATCTCATTCTCTGGGAACACTGGAGAGGATTGCATGGATCACCTGAAGCGATTCAAGACACTCTGTCGATTGGTACCACATGTCAGAGCTACTAATGATGCAATCATGCTTCAACTTTTCAACTTTACTTTGTCTGGAAGGGCATTGAGTTGGTATAATTCACTAGATGGAGAGCCAATCACCACCTGGGCTCCCTTGGAAGAAAAGTTTTTGGAAAAGTTCTTTCCTCCCTCATTGAACTACCAGATTAGGGGACAGATCAACCAATTCTCCCAACTTCCTGGAGAATCTCTAGCAGAATCCTGGGTAAGGTTTAAGGAATTACTGAGGAAATGTCCACATCACAGAATCTCACAACATCAGCTCATAGAAACATTCTATAGAGGAGTAATTGATGGCATTAAGAAGTTTTTGGATTCCTCGTCTGGGGGGAATTTCATGCGAAAGAATTATGAAGATGTCACACTCGGAGCCAAGAACCAATCTAATTGGGGAAGGCCATCTACCAGAGGAGTTATAAAGGTTTGTAAAGCTGAGGAGTCTGTAGATTTGAAAGCCATCGTTGAAGCTCTAAAAACCATAGATCATAAGCAACAAGTTCTTGAAACATCATTTGGGGAATATGATAGAAAGAAGAACTCCCAGGTTCAACAAGTTAAAGCAGCTACCGAAACTTGCAAAGCTTGTCATGCATCTAATCACCCCACATTATCATGTGGTCTCTTATACAATGTAATGATGGATCTACAACCACTACAACTACAATATGAACCAATTATTGATCATCCCGAGGATCAGCTATCGGAGCAAGTGAATTCTATCCACTCCATACTAGGCCAAGTATACTATAATCCAGATCAATCGAGATACCATCTCGGTTTTCAGTATGGGAATCCTGCGAGAACTACCAACCCACAACATCAGACATAAGGTGGGTCTTCCAACATATTACCACCTGGATTTCAAAGCAATTATAATCAAAATCAAGGAAATTATAGGGGTGGGCCTCAAAGGCTTGTCTACCCAAGAAATTCTTCTACATACTACCCTATGTTGCATCCACAATTGCAACAAACTCAACTACAACAACCTCAATTACCGGCACCTCAACAACAACAACCACAAGGGCAGCAGCAAGTTACACAATATCAACAAAAGAATGCTCTGCCTCTGCCAATAGATGAGTTATCCATGATTAGGCAAATGTTGCAATCTCAACAGACCATGCTTGCCAATCAGCAAGCCCAACAAAAGGATGTGGAAACTCAATTGGCACAGATCGCAGCCCAGCTGAAACCCCCGGTAGGTACTTTTGTTGGTCAGCCAGAAATAAACCTGAGACACGATCAACACAGACCAGAACAACTGAACGCAGACACCAGAAGGTCTGGCCGTGTCCTTGCTGAAGTCACCAATGTCATTCAAGAAGATGAAGATATAACTGAAGTCAACCCAATTGCAAGCACAAATCAAGAAACTAAAAAATTTGTTGAGGCTGGGAAAGAAAAGGAAAAAGAGCAAGTTACCAAGGAACCAGAAGTCCCACTATATAAGCCTGGGATACCCTACCCAGGTAGATTGAGAGAAACTAAACTGGATACTAGATTCTAGAAATTCAAGGAAGCTATGAAGAAACCATATGTCGATATTCCATTCCTTGTCGATCTTTCTAAAATCCCAGTGTGGTCCAAATATCTGAAGACTTTACTATCAAATAAATATATGACTGAAGAACATGAGACTGTCAAATTAGCTCAAACTACTTCTGACATCATTCTTAATAAGATGCCGAAGAAGCAGAAGGACCCTGGCTCCTTTGGCATCCAATGTTCTATTGAAAATACCTCTTGCAAGAAAGGATTAGCTGATTTGGGGGCCAGCATATCCATTATGCCATTTTCCATGTGTAAAAGATTGGGTTTTACTGATTTGCTACCCACAACAATGACAATTCAATTGGTTGTTTCTACCATCACTACACCTTTGGGAATTATTGAAGATATCCCAGTAAGAGTAGGGAAAGACTTGTATGTTCCTTGTGACTTTGTTATTATGGATATAAAAGAAGATCTGAGGTATCCAATAATATTTGGCAGACCCTTCCTTGCTACATCCAGAGCACTAATCGATGTTGAAGCTGGCACCATTACCTTAAGACTAGGAAAAGAAGTTGTTCAATTCAGAGTTTTTGATAGATTAAAAGGTCCTAGCATCCACGAAGAAGTTTTTCTTCTCGAAGCAATTGATAAAATGTCTCAGTTAAAGCAAGAACCTTTCAAACCATCTGATGATTTGGAAAACATCTTAACAAATCCAAAAGTTAAATTCCCAACTGATGAACTAGTTCAACAATGTCTACAATACCTTGAACAAGCTGAAGAAACCCCCGAAGCTACCTTTGAGGAGTTGAAATCTCTCACCGCTTTGGAAACCACAGAAGTACCCAAGACACCTGAGATGAAAGCCCTACCAGTTGGGCTCAAGCATGTCTGTCTTGACGAAGAAAAATTATGTCCGGTCATTATCAATTCCACTTTAATAGATGACCAAGAAGAAAGACTACTTATTGAATTAAGAAAGCACAAGAAAGTCATTGGATACAAGAAGACTGACCTAATGGGAGTAAATCCAGCTCTGTGCATGCACAGATTACCCATGGTAGAAGAGTTTAAACCTTCACGGGAACACCAGAGAAAACTAAACCCAAATCGCAAAGAGGTGGTTCGCCTCGAGGTTCTTAAACTCTTAAAAGCTAGTATCATTTATCCAATTTCCTATTCTCAGTGGGTTAGTCCGGTCCAAGTAGTCCCTAAAAAGGGGGGAACCACTGTCGTTTTGAATGATAAAAAAAAACTGGTGCCCACAAGGACTGTCACCGGATGGAGGATGTGTATTGACTACAAGAAACTGAACAAGGCAACAAGAAAAGATCACTTCCCTCTACCTTTCCTTGATGAGGTCCTTGAACGTCTAGCCCACCAAAAATTCTTTTGCTATCTTGACAGTTATTTAGGGTTTTATCAAATTCCGATACTCCCTGAAGATCAAGAAAAGATGACTTTTACTTGCCCCTTCAGAACTTATGCCTTTAAAAGGATGCCTTTTGGACTATGTAATGCACCCGCAACATTTTAGAGGTGTATGTCTGCCATATTCGCAGGATTAACTGAGTCCATCATGGAAGTTTTCATGGATGACTTTTCAGTTTATGGGGACTCTTTTGACAACTGTCTGCTTAACCTCGGTAGAGTGCTACAAAGATGCGAGGAAACAAATCTGATCCTTAATTGGGAAAAGTGTCATTTTATGGTGACAGAAGGAGTTGTCCTCGGGCATCGAGTGAGCGAAAGAGGGATTGAAGTGGACAAAGCAAAGATAGATGTCATTTCAAAACTGACACCACCAAAAGACATCAGGGGAGTAAGAACCTTTTTAGGGCATGTCAGATTTTATCGAAGATTTATCAAGGATTTTTCAAAAATAGCAAAACCCATGTCTCACTTGTTGACTAAAGATGCAGATTTCAATTTTGATCAAGAATGCCTACGCAGCTTCATGACCCTAAAGAATGCCCTAATCTCAGCACCTATACGAAGAGCCCCTGACTGGTCACAACCCTTCGAGATAATGTGTGACGCCATTGACTATGATATAGGGGTAGTATTAGGGAAGAGAATAGATAAGAAACCCTATGTGATATACTATGCATAAAAAACACTTGATGAAGCCCAAAAGAACTATACAACTACCGAAAAAGAGTTCTTGGCAGTCATCTACGCTTTTGAAAAATTCCTCTCTTATATGATCAGATCAAAAGTCATAGTGTACACAGACCACTCCGCAATAAAATATATGATTCAAAAACAAGATGCAAAACCCAGACTTATTCGCTAGGTGTTGATGCTTCAAGAATTCAATTTGGAAATAAAAGACAAAAGTGGGGTAGAAAATGTCGTCGCCGACCACTTAATTCGTATTGAGCCTCAGGATAAAGACAATATACCTATCTAAGACTCTCTACCCGATGATCACCTCATGAAATTTGCCACCAAATTTCCTTGGTATGCCGATATAGTAAACTATTTAGCTACAGGAATTGTCCACCCTGCTGCTTCCTACCATGATAGAAAGAAATTTATTCATGACATCAAGCAATACTTTTGGGATGAACCATATCTTTTCCTCTTATGCATAGACGAATTATTCTGTCACTGTCTCCCTGAAGAAGAAATTATTCCAGTCTTAGAACATTGTCATTCTGGCCCCACTGGAGGGCATATGTGTTTGCAGAAGACCGCCCTTAAAGTCCTACAGTCAGGATTCTTCTGGCCAACAATAGCAAAGGATGCCCATGAATTTGTGCAATCTTGTAATAAATGTCAAATGTCTGGAGGGATATCAAAATGAAACGAAATGCCACTAACTCTGTGGTAGGAGATCGAACTTTTTGATGTATGGGGAGTGGACTATATGGGTCCATTTCCCCCATCTTATGGATTCTCTTATATTTTGGTTGATGTGGACTATGTATCCAAATGGGTAGAAGCTTTACCCACTGTATCTTGTGACTCTAAGCCGGTGATTAAGTTGTTCAAGGATATCATCTTTCCTAGATTTGGAGTCCCTAGAACGGTTATATCTGATGGGGGTTACATTTCTTAGAAAGAAGCTTCGAAGCTCTTCTGCGAAGATACACAGTAAAACATAAGGTCACTGCGCCTTATCATCCATAGACTAGCGGCCACGTTGAAGTCTCTAATAGACAATTGAATGCTATCTTAGAGAAAACTATCAACAGAAACCACACAAATTGGTCCACCAAACTTCCTGATTCTTTCTGGGCAAATCTTACTACTTACAAAACACCAATAGGAACAACGTCGTTTCATTTGGTGTATGGGAAGTCATGCCATCTCCCAGTTGAATTAGAACACAAAGCATGGTGGGCTATCAAACAATTGAATTTCGATATCAAAAGTGTTGGTGAATACAGACAACTCCAATTACAAGAGCTGGAGAAACTAAGAATGACTGCCTACCAGAATGCCAGGATCTACAAAGAGCAATGTTACAACCCCAATTTTTGGGTTCCTTTGGTGAGAAATGTAATTTCTCATATTAAAGAAATTGGAACAAATGATGATATAATTTGTTTTGAATAAATAGATTTCATTTACAATAGCCTTGATGATAGTGTTGTGGGCCTTATTGGCTATTGGGCCCAATAACAAGGAAATTCAATTAATTAATGAATAATTGAGAATTTGATAAAAGAAAGAGGTAGAAACCTCTAGAAGGCAAAGAGATATAATCTAAGGATGGATTTAATGCCTTTTGGGTTCCTTGGGTTCCAGGGGGTCCAAAGATGCAAAAAGAAAGCAATAAGAAAGGAAAAGATTAATTAAGTATTTCTTTAGTAAGAAAGAAATTGAAAATAATGTTAAAATGTTGGAAATAAGTGGAAAAAGGTATAATTGGGTTATCCTTGGTGGAATTTCATATCCCAAGGATTCCTAATGATAAAAGAAATACCAATGAGGAAAATAAAAGAGAAATAAAGAGAAAACCTCATAAAGAGTTATTTTAATAAGAAATCAACAAGATAATGTGAAATAATGAGTTTGGATGCATCTAGAAGGATAATAGGTATCCTTATGAAGGAATTTCGAAATTGTGGGTTCCTTGGGTTCCAAGGAGTCTGAATTAAAAAGATAATACAATAAGAAAGAGAAAGGACTAATTAAATATTGCTTTATTTAGAAGAAATGAGTAGATAAGGCTAATACAAGACTTTCCTTAATATTTGAATGAAAAGGAATAAGTTTTAGGATAGGAGAGGAAAATCCCAATAAACATAATGGTGAGTTTCCATAAAATGAAGATGTTTGATGTAAGGGGACATATCCAAGAGAGAAGAACGATCTAGATCTTGAGTTTTGAATTCCATCCTAATGGTTTAAGGATTAAATTGCTCAAAGGATATCATATGAGAATATGCTTTCTTTGATGACTTTCGTTTACCAAGTTTAAGATTTAATAAGAATATAATAAATGTCAAGAGTTGCATATAAATGATATGTATTTTAAAGTGGTAAATGAATTTATGGAATATCATATGTACCCTATCTTTTGGGGCATTTCCTTGTAATGACGGAGAGAAAGAAGGAAAGAGTGAGAAAGGAAGTTAAAAGAAACATCTTCCTACGCGGATAGATCGTGATTTATAGGTTTTATCAGGAAGGCACGCAGGCCTCCTCTTACAGGTCCCTGGTTCTTCCACTCTCTCCTCATGGAAATCATTAGGACTCCTCCTTTGATGCCTATATAAGGAACCATGGAGGGACATAGATTACACCCTTCTTGGTCCAAGGAAATTGTTGTCGTGCTACTCTATTAACCTATAGTAGGCGGAGGAGAAGACACGTTCTCTAGTTTCTTGAATAGACCCACAAGTCCTCCCTAACCTCGTCATACAATGACAGGCCTGGGTGGATGTCGGAGGTCTGTTCACCACAACAAAGCCAAAGCAGCAGGTGCAGATGGTGTGTCGGATCTGATGACGTCGTGATAACTCATCCCTTCCTCCTCGTTCCATCACCCATGGGCGGCTCCTGTATAGGTCATCAGAAGGCAGCTTTGGCCGCTGCAACACCTCACCACATGAGAAGTCAAGGATGTATAGCCCGATAGCATGGATTGATAGGGAAGTAGTGATTCTGTACTCTGCGGATTCGGATAGATGACCAGGTTGCAGACAAGGCAGGGGCGCTCAGCCTTTTGCACTGATCGTGAGGAGGGAGAGCAGAGACAAGCAGGTGCGTGGAGAAGAAGCAGCCAGAAATCCATCGGCCACTCCTCACTGAGGTTGTGTGAGATGGAAACCCCTCCTCACGTGAGGAGGAGGGTGACGGGTAAAGCCGAGGGCAACCTATGCAAGGGTCTAGTCCCCTACAGCTCCGACGGCCGTGATCGTGGATTAGGTTGGTGCCTGGTCGCGAAACGCAACGAGGAAGAAGATGGGGGGGCAAAAGACCCGAGGGCCCCTAGTGCTTTGTGTCTCCTTCAAGGGAAAAGAGGTAATTTTCAGCATTTTAGTTATAGCTGGCAAGAATAACAAAAAGAAATACTAAAAGTTGATGTGGCGTTGTCTGATTGGTCTAATTATCATTATATTGTAAAATCCATAGTAATTGCTAGGAAGCTCCAATGGATAAACTTAATATATGAAAATTGATCAGAAAAATATAAGGAACCTGATAAAAATAATTTTAGAACCTGATTTCGTTCGTAATTGCAAAAGTATATTAAGTTGATGAAAATTTCATTAAACTTAGGTTAGGAACCCTAATTGTGTTTAAAGATTGGATCTATAATGTTTAATGGGTTAATTTGAGTACTGATAACCGTTGGATGATAATGAAAGATTCAAATCTGATCTAGATGAGTAATTGCATATTTTAGAGTTTTAAACCAAGAATCCATGTTAAGGCATGTAGAAACCCTAATCTAGGGTAAAGAAGGTAATTAACTTGGATAATTTGAAATATCTGGAAATATGTTGATATATGTTGATGCTAAACCTATTGGGAGGAAATATGACCAGATTAATTAGGGTTATGCTTAGTTTTAATGTTTTAGGGTTTGTAGTACTAATAGTGAAGATGAACCCTAAAGAAACCCTAAAAGCAAGTAGGAAACCCTAGGAAGCGAGTTCAAGTGAATAGATCTTGATAACTTGAGTAGTGAGTAGATTATTTGACTGTTTCAGGATCCTTGCTTGTGTAAATTGGTTGACTGCTTGGAATATTTTCATGCTCAGATTATTGCTAGCTTGTTGAATCAACAGGACAAGTATTTGGTAATGCTTATGACTACCCGATTTGTTTTCCAGGATTTTTATCGATGTTTCCATCGTGTCTTGAATTAAACTATTGGATGTATTAAATTCATGCAAAGTATAATGTGAATATGACTACCACATAAGAAATATACCTACTAGCTCAGATCCTAGTCCCCTCTGTAGCTTAATGGGTCGACCTAGTAAATGGCTACCAATGGGGTAGGCCCATCAGGTCATTGAATGACTTAGTAAATGGCTACCAATGGGGTAGGTCCATCAAGTCATATTGAGTTAGAGATTGGACTACCTATGGGTAGTGCCATGCGACTCAACCCTAGATATTGATCTACCTGTTAGGTAGGATCATGCAGGGTCTAATAAGGATCTACCTAGAGAGAGGTAGTATCTCAGTTCGCTGCAAGGACAACACAGAGATAGGGGATAAGAAAGGATTGAGTAGTATGGTTTAAAATGTAATCTTGGCTGTTAAATGATAATTGGTTGATTACTTTGTTATTGTAGTTGCATGATTATTGTTTCCCCCACATACCAGCGGTTTGTCGACGTTTTAGGTACAAGTGAAAGGAACAAATAGTAAAGTGGCATATGTGGAAGAAAATGAGAAATAACGTGCACAGGAGGATTAGTTAGATTAGCATCTTCATGGTTAGAAGTTTAGAAATCCCAGTTTTTAAAAGGTAAGAAAAGTTTTATTTTATACCAGTTTTCAGCTTAGCTAGTAAAGTTTATTAATTGTTATTGATTATTTGTTGAACCTTTGATCCTGTTAGTTGAATAACGACTTTGTCCTTCGAGTCTCCCTTAATTGGGGGTTATCAGGAGGCGGGGTCATTACAATTGGTATCAGAGCATAGGTTCCACAATTAAACTTTAATAATTATTAAATTTTACAAATTATGTAGAACCCGAGGGAGTTATTAGAGGAATATCCGAAAGGCAGAGGTGTCTAGAAAAGGATCACGACTGGGGGCTGACAATATTTTCCTCCGCACCGCTAGTCAGAATACGAGGACTCTCGGATCCATGTGACTGCCTGGCCAAAGTCTTAGGGTATGATTCGAAATAAGATACCTTTAGGACTCTGTCATCTTGTTCATCCCTTCTCAACTCAAATTTTGTTAAGGACCTTAAGGATTAGGGTTTTCTCTCTTTTCCTCACCCTCTTGAGGTATGGGTAAGGTTGATAAGGATTAAGGAATCCTCCACCAAATTAATAAAAAGCATGTAAATAAGATGTCATGGACATAAGATTAATAGAGTAAGTGTAAAGGAATAGATACATGCTTAGGTCGTATGACACGAGTTGTCATTACCCTCAGGAGAGGCCTAAGGATAGACCTCCTTGGCAGGAGGATGACTAGAGAGAGTTAATCTTGGAGGTAGAAACCTCCATTAAAAGTAGAGACCTAGCACATCCTCTGAGGATGATGTTAACCCTAACCCTAAGTGAAGGTTAGAGAGGAAGATGACATGATGAGTTAGATGTCATGGTTGACCGAGTGTTTGGTTGGACACACTTTTGGGATGCCATAAGAGGTTAGATGACCTAGTACCTTTGGCGACCCAACTCTGGAAAGGGTCGTGCATGTTAGAGCCAAGGGTAGCTCCTTCATGGATGAATTTAGAGAAGAACCTATAGAACCCTATGGGCATATGCAGGTAGGGTATAGTTTGACGAGACCCTGGTTAAGAGATCATGATGGGTGGTTTATGAAATAAAGGGCTATGAATGATCTTGAGCAAACATAAGTTTGAACCTAGACTTCACCCACATAGAGGTATGCCTGTGAGCTTGATCCTTCATGGAGAGAGAACCTCTAGTAGTATGGCTGGATGTGGAGTTAGATGTAGTAGAAGGAACCAAGCAAGAGCGTTGGAAGCTTAGATTCTGAGACATGGAAACAACAGAGGTTTGAGGTTGATGCAACCTAAGTGGAGGATGTGGGTTGCCTTATGATTGACCCCTGGAGGCTGATGATGTCTTGGTTGCCTTTAGAGGAACCAAACCTTAGAGGGAGGATGATGCTTATGGTACCTATGGTATAAGTGATTACCTACTGGATGAGATAAAGAGTGCTTTAGACCTTGAGGAGGTTTAAGTAACTAGTTGTGAGGCTTTATACCTAGTTGGTTGTCCTGGAAGAGGACTCAACTCTGAAGTGTTGCTCGAGTAGAAGGATCATGGAAGTACATGACATATATTGGACATGCTTGATTGATGGTTAAGAGATTGAGCATGCTCATGGGGATGTAAACCCTGGACAATTGGGCGTTTGTGACTGTTATTATCAGGGTGTAGTTTCCTCCCATCCTGGGAGAGGGACCCTTTTGTAGGGTGTATACCAGTTTTGGTTGGTTTTGAGGTAACCTAAAGAGACTTCGTAGGGTCTTGAGAAGATATGTGAAAAGTACATGGCATGAGGTCGAACCTATAGAACCATAGATAACCATCTCTAAGTGCATATGGATGTGTTACCATGAAAGTAACTGTTATGGGGCCTGACCAAGGTAGGCAGGTTGCCATGACCCCTATGAAGGGATGACAGTCAGTCATGAATGCAGAGAGAGATGAGGAATGATTGGGTAAGGTTCTAAGTTGAACATGTACTATAATGGAATCCTAAGTCTAACCTAGGGTTAGGTAGGGATAAGACCGATGGAAGAAGGAGTTGCCTAATTCCCTAGTTGCACATGACCATAGGGTCAGGAGGTAACAACTATCATTTCCTGAGGGCCATGAGTTAGGAGATTGATCACCTTCATGAACTCATGGGACCCAAAAGGCAGGTGAGTAGGGCACTCTCTGGATGCATGAGGGAAGAGGGATGACCCCAAAAGTGCCGACACCCTATAGACCCAGAGGAGATGACCAAGGAATGTATGTAAACCTCAGTAGGTTCGAGACCAATTTTCCCTGGAAGTAATTTTTGATATCATGATGATTGTGATGTGGAGACCCGAGTTGCACGTTTCAACTTAGATTTGAAGGTGTACTGGTAAGGTGGAATGTACCATCTCTACTCTTATAATGGGAAGAACTCTGTATTTGGATGGCCGCCAAATGCTTATTTCTTCTTGTTATGGGAGTGAGAGATAGGACAGTACGCTTGCCTTACACCAAGGATAAAAGATGATACGAGTTGGAACATTGCTACGAGGTGGGAAGATAGAGATGATAACATACAGTGGTGGAGTGAATGATACATGTACAGGTACAAACGATAAGAGTATTAAGGAAATCATCTTGTGAGGATGTTTTATCAAGAGCTATGTGGAAATTGCAAGGTAACCAAGGTTGAGTTTGATCTCCATGAGGATGAGCTCAGAGTTTCTTGATGAAGACAAACTTGGAGTTTGAGATGAGATAATAAGTATAATGCATGGAGGTGTATGTCTTCGACATTACATAACACCTAAGCATAAGAAGTGGTAATGAATGCTCTAATTGAGATATAGCTGCCCAGTTAGTTGGAAGCTGGAAGAAGTTGAGGTTGTTCGACTAACCTTATTTTTGGAAAAAGGATGTGTTTTGGCTAATACACAGATGTAACAAGATATGTTGAACAAGTTAATGGTTGTTTGGTTAGCCAGTTTAGTCCTTGATGTAGTAAAAGGATGGTGATAGAACCTCAGATACACTTCTTTGGATAGGAAGGTAATAAAACCCTTTTGAGAGTGGTTTAGGGTTTCTGAGGTATCAATCTTGAGGAATCATAACAATACATGAGGTCATGATATACCCTGGTACTACAAGATGGTAAGTGATGGTAGCACTCTGGATGCTTAAAATAAGGTTGCATGTAGCCTGTGGCCATGCAAGCCAGGAGGTGAAGGACGAATACCAGTAACCTAGTGTATCGATATAGAGGATAAAAGAGTCCCTGAGAGGGAATGGGAGTTCATCACTATGGATGTTGTGGTAAGTCTCCCTTTGACCCAAAAGGTCAAGATGCAATATGGGCTATGGTAGATCGCCTTACCTAGGTGACATGAGAAAGAAAGAGTACGGTCAAGGGACAGATCGGGTTGAACTACGTGTGAGAGAGATGGTCCGACTACACCATGATGCGAGTTCAAAAGTTCTTGAGTATGACCTAAAGGTTCACTTCCATGAGGTGGAAGTAGATACATGAAGAACTCGATGATAGTATAGTTTATCACCCCTAATTAATGGTTAGTATGATCCAGACTAGAGGGTCTGATGAGAGCAAGTGTTCTTGTTCAGGGTGATACATAGAGACAGTTCTTAAGATGTGATGTTAACCACCATAGCCTTTATCGGGATGCAAGAAGTTCTATAAGGAGGTTGAGTTGGTCACCACTTCATTATGATGATGTTGGTGAAGGAGGCCTCACGAAGGTCAGAAAAGAACCACAATGTGTACAGATGAAGTCGCTTTGATCATGCGATGGATGAGAGGAGAGCTTAGTGGTGACATGAGTCATGAGCAGATGCAAAATAGACTGACATGCAGTTCACTGTGGGAGAAGATGTAATGTGAAAATCCGATCCCTTTGAACTACAACTGAGAAAGCTGAGTCCCCGATATATGGGTCCATTTGAGATGGATTGGTGGAGAAGGTTGTGTTTAGCCTTACCCCTTAGGATAACATAATGTATAAGGTGTTACATGAGTCCGATCAAGAGCACTATGTGAGGTACCCAAGCCATGTGTTGAGCCCTGAACCTATTCAGCTTTTGAGAGGCTGAAATGTCCTGAGTCACCTATGAGGGTACAATATGCCCAGTTAAGAAAGAACTCAGATGGAAGAATATGAGACAATGAAGGTTCTTGGGAAGCACCATGGAAAGGGTGAAGCCACATGGGAGCCATGAGGGACATATGAAAGGCTTATCCTATTTGTTTGCTTGCTTGATGGAATTTTGTGGGCAAAACTCTTATAAGAGGGGAAAGATGTTACAACCCCAATTTTTGGGTTCCTTTGGTGAGAAATGTAATTTCTCATATTAAAGAAATTGGAACAAATGATGATATAATTTATTTTGAATAAATAGATTTTGTTTACAATAGCCTTGATGATAGTGTTGTGGGCCTTATTGGCTATTGGGCCCAATAACAAGGAAATTCAATTAATTAATGAATAATTGAGAATTTGAGAAAAGAAAGAGGTATAAACCTCTAGAAGGAAAAGAGATATAATCTAAGGATGGATTTCGTGCCTCTTGGATTCCTTGGGTTCCAAGGAGTCCAAAGATGCAAAAAGAAAGCAATAAGAAAGGAAAAGATTAATTAAGTATTTCTTTAGTAAGAAAGAAATTGAAAATAATGTTAAAATGTTGGAAATAAGTGGAAAAAGGTATAATTGGGTTATCCTTGGTGGAATTTCATATCCCAAGGATTCCTAATGATAAAAGAAATACCAATGAGGAAAATAAAAGAGAAATAAAGAGAAAATCTCAAAAAAGAGTTATTTTAATAAGAAATAAACAAGATAATGTGAAATAATGAGTTTTGATGCATCTAGAAGGATAATAGGTATCCTTACGAAGGAATTTCGAAATTGTGGGTTCCTTGGGTTCCAAGGAGTCTGAATTACAAAGATAATACAATAAGAAAGAGAAAGGACTAATTAAATATTTCTTTATTTAGAAGAAATGAGTAGATAAGGCTAATACAAGACTTTCCTTAATATTTGAATGAAAAGGAATAAGTTTTAGGGTAGGAGAGGAAAATCCCAATAACCATAATGGTGAGTTTCCATAAAATGAAGATGTTTGATGTAAGGGGACATATCCAAGAGAGAAGAACGATCTAGATCTTGAGTCTTGAATTCCATCCTAATGGTTTAAGGATTAAATTGCCCAAAGGATATTGTATGAAAATATGCTTTCTTTGATGGCTTTTGTTTACCAAGTTTAAGATTTAATAAGAATATAATAAATGTCAAGAGTTGCATATAAATGATATGTATTTTAAAGTGGTAAATGAATTTATGGAATATCATATGTACCCTATCTTTTGGGGCATTTCCTTGTAATGACAGAGAGAAAGAAGGAAAGAGTGAGAAGGGAAGTTAAAAGAAACATCTTCCAACATAGATAGATCGTGATTTATGGGTTTTATCAGGAAGGCACGCATGCCTCCTCTTCCAGGTCCCTGGTTCTTCCACTCTCTCCTCATCGAAATCATTAGGACTCCTCCTTTGATGCCTATATAAGGAACCATGGAGGGACATAGTTTACACCCTTCTTGGTCCAAGGAAATTGTTGTCATGCTACTCTATTAACCTATAGTAGGCGGAGGAGAAGACACATTCTCTAGTTTCTTGAATAGACCCACAAGTCCTCCCTAACCTCGTCATACAATGACAGGTCTGGGTGGATGTCGGAGGTCTGTTCACCACAGCAAAGCCAAAGCAGCAGGTGCAAATGGTGTGTCGGATCTGATGATGTCGTGATAACTCATCCCTTCCTCCTCGTTCCATCACCCATGGGCGGCTCCTGTATAGGTCATCAGAAGACAGCTTTGGCCGCTGCAACACCTCACCACACGAGAAGTCAAGGATGTATAGCCCAACAGCATGGATAGATAGGGAAGTAGTGCTTCTGTACTCTGCGGATTCAGATAGACGACCAGGTTGCAGACGAGGCAGGGGCGCTCAGCCTTTTGCACTGATCGTGAGGAGGGAGAGCAGAGACAAGTAGGTGTGTGGAGAAGAAGCAGCCAGAAATCCATCGCCCACTCCTCACCGAGGTTGTGTGAGACGGAAACCCCTCCTCACGTGAGGAGGAGGGTGACGGGTAAAGCCGAGGGCAACCTATGCAAGGGTCTAGTCCCCTACAGCTCCTACACACATAGATCGTGATTTATGGGTTTTATTAGGAAGGCATGCATGCCTCCTCTTCCAGGTTCCTGGTTCTTCCACTCTCTCCTCATCGAAATCATTAGGACTCCTCCTTTGATGCCTATATAAGGAACCATGGAGGGACATAGTTTACACCCTTCTTGGTCCAAGGAAATTGTTGTCGTGCTACTCTATTAACCTATAGTAGGCGGAAGAGAAGACACATTCTCTGGTTTCTTGAATAGACCCACAGGTCCTCCCTAACCTCGTCATACAATGACAGGTCTGGGTGGATGTCGGAGGTCTGTTCACCGCAACAAATCCAAAGCAGCAGGTGCAGATGGTGCGTTGGATCTGATGATGTCGTGATAACTCATCCCTTCCTCCTCGTTCCATCACCCATGGGCGACTCCCGTATAGGTCATCGGAAGGCAGCTTTGGCCGCTGCAACACCTCACCACACGAGAAGTCAAGGAGGAATATCCCGGCGACATGGATAGATAGGGATGTAGTGCTTCTGTACTCTACGGATTCAGATAGACGACCAGGTTGCAGACGAGGCAGGGGCGCTCAACCTTTTGCACTGATCGTGAGGAGGGAGAGAGCAGAGACAAGCAGGTGCATGGAGAAGAAGCAGTCAGAAATCCATCGGCCGCTCCTCACCGGGGTTGCGTGAGACGGAAACCCCTCCTCACGTGAGGAGGAGGGTGACGGGTAAAGCCGAGGGCATCCTATGCAAGGGTCTGGTCCCCTACAGCTCCGGCGGCCGTGATCGTGGATTAGGTTGGCGCCTGGTCGAGAAACGCAACGAGGAAGAAGATGGGGGGGGCAAAAAACCCGAGGGCCCCTAGTGCTTTGTGTCACCTTCAAGGGAAAAGAGGTAATTCTGAGCATTTTAGTTATAGCTGGCGAGAATAACAAAAAGAAATACTAAAAGTTGATGTGGCGTTGTCTGATTGGTCTAATTATCATTATATTGTAAAATCCATAGTAATTGTGAGGAAGCTCCAATGGATAAACTTAATATATGAAAATTGATCAGAAAAATATAAGGAACCAAATAAAAATAGTTTTAGAACCTGATTTCGTTCGTAATTGCAAAAGTATATTAAGTTGATGAAAAGTTCATTAAAATTAGGTTAGGAACCCTAATTGTGTTTAAAGATTGGATCTATAATGTTTAATGGGTTAATTTGAGTACTGATAACCGTTGGATGATAATGAAAGATTCAAATCTGATCTAGATGAGGAATTGCATATTTTAGAGTTTTAAACCAAGAATCCATGTTAAGGCATGTAGAAACCCTAATCTAGGGTAAAGAAGGTAATTAACTTGGATAAGTTGAAATATCTGGAAATATGTTGATATCTGTTGATCCTAAACCTGTTGGGAGGAAATATGACCAGATTAATTAGGGTTGTGCTTAGTTTTAATGTTTTAGGGTTTGTAGTATTAATAGTGAAGATGAACCCTAAAGAAACCCTAAAAGCGAGTACGAAACCCTAGGAAGCGAGTTCAAGTGAATAGATCTTGATAACTTGAGTAGTGAGTATATTATTTGACTGTTTCAGGATCCTTGCTTGTTTAAATTGGTTGATTGCTTGGAATATTTTCATGCTCGGATTATTGCTAGCTTGTTGAATCAACACGACAGGTATGTGGTTATGCTTATGACTACCCGAATTAGTTTTTCGGGATTTTTATCGATGTTTCCATCGTGTCTTGAATTAAACTGTTGGATGTATTCAATTCATGCAAAGTATAATGTGAATATGACTACCACATAAGAAATATGCCTACTAGCTCAGATCCTAGTCCCCTCTGTAGCTTAATGGGTCGATCTAGTAAATGGCTACCAATGGGGTAGGCCCATTAGGTCATTGAATGACTTAGTAAATGGTTACCAATGGGGTAGGTCCATCAAGTCACATTGAGTTAGAGATTGGACTACCTATGGGTAGTGCCATGCGACTCAACCCTAGATATTGATCTACCTGTTAGGTAGGATCATGCATGGTCTAATAAGGATCTACCTAGAGAGAGGTAGTATCTCAGTCCGCTGTAGGGACAACACAGAGATAGGGGATAGGAAAAGATTGAGTAGTATGGTTTAAAATGTAATCTTGGCTGTTAAATGATAATTGGCTGATTACTTTGTTATTGTAGTTGCATGATTATTGTTTCCACCACATACCAACTTCTTGTTGACCGACGTTTTGTTTGTCAGCGGTTTAGGTACAAGTGAAAGGAACAAATAATAAAGTGGCATATGTGGAAGAAAATGAGAAATAACGTGCACATGAGGATTAGTTAGATTAGCATCTTCATGGTTAGAAGTTTAGAAATCCCAGTTTTTAAAAGGTAAGAAAAGATTTATTTATACCAGTTTTCAGCTTAGTTGGTAAAGTTTATTAATTGTTATTGATCATTTGTTGAACCTTTGATCCTGTTAGTTGAATAATGGCTCTGTCCTTCGGATCTCCCTTAATTGGGGGTTACCGAGAGGCGGGGTCATTACAAGCAAACTAAAATGTGGCATGACGGCCACCTTAAAAGGAAAGATATCATTTTTGGAGACCAGGTCCTTCTTTTCAACTCCAAACTCAAAATGCTTCCCAGAAAAAACCGCACAAAATGGTCTGGGCCCTTCACTATCAAGCATATCTATCCAACTAGAGTTGTCATTATCTTTGATGACAATGGAGGAGAAAGGACTATTAATGGCCATAGACTGAAAAAATACTATACTCCAACTGATAAAACTCCAAGACAAACTATCAACATTCAGGACTCCACAACATTAAATTGATCAAGTCAGAATTTCATCGAGCCAGCGATGTAAAACCAAAGCGCTACTTGGGAGGAAACCCAAGAACTGAGTATCACCTATCTTTTTCATTTGTTTAGCTTTTGATATTTTTTTTCTAGCTCTCCTTGTTCAAAAAATATAAAAATTTATACAAGCAACCAAAACAAATATAAAAATATAAAAATCATTGACCAAATTAGTTTTGTCCTGGCATTTTGGACCCAAACGGTCTTCAAATCGATTGGTCCTCATGGTCTTGAAACTATTTGCTCTCAACGGTCTTCAAATCATTTGGACCCAAACGATCTTGAAACTGTTTGGCCCTCACGGTCTTGAAACCGTTTGTCCCTCATAGTCTCAAAACCATTTGGACGCAAATGGTCTTGAAACTGCTTGGTCCTCGCGGTCTTGAAACTATTTGACCCTCACGGTCTCAAAACCGTTCGGACCCAAACGGTCCCCAGACCGTTTGACCTAAGGAGAATTTATACAGTCGTCTCTCCTTTTTCTATAAATACTCCCCGAGCCCTCTCTTTTTCTTTCCTTCGATTCCTGAATCTTCTCTCTCTCATGCGAACCATGTTCCATTTCTTCTAGTTTCTCTACTCCCGCGCAACCCGTTCACACTCTCCGTTCACACTATCTGTTCACGACGCTTCCTCGCTCCCTCGATTCCGAGCTTACTCCCACCATCTCTGTGCATGCTCACGCAAGATGCTCTGTCCTCTTATCTGTCGCTTTGTCCTCCGCGACCATCTCCTCATCACAACAAGGTAGAGGGCACTCACAACCATCACCACTACTACAACGTGTCTTCTCTTCATTTTACAATCGATGTTATCACCATTACTATCGCTGCTATCGCCACCGCATACACCACCGTTGTTGGTACCATTGTCACTGGCACCATTTTCATTGCCCCTTCCGCTTCACCTTCCTAGCAGGTTTGGACCCAAATGGTCGTGAAACCGCTTGGACTCAAACGGTCTTGAGACCGTTTGGACCCAAACGGTTGTGAAACCATTTACACAAAAAAAACGGTCTTGAAACCATTTGGACTCAAACGGTCTTGAGACCGTTTGGACTCAAATGGTCGTGAAACCATTTGGAGTGCAACCATTTGGAGCCAAATGGTCTTGAAACTGTTTGGACCCAAACGGTCTTGAAAATCATGATTTCACCCTTAACAATTTCTCTCCTAAAAAATTTTCAATGTTGCAATTCTTTGAACATTTTCTAACATATATAATTTCTTGTTCAAAATTACAGAATGGCCTCACCTGTAAGGGATGTGACAGGAGCAGCTGAAACCCCATTCTGGACCAAGGACCAACTGCTGGAGTGTCGCTCGAAGCTTCAGCGCATCCTCGACATATGCGGAAAAACTAGAAAGACTCCACCAAAAGTTGACTTGCCCAAGGTCATCCACGCCCTTGAGCGAGCCAATAAATGTTTAGCAGAAGATTCAGATGAAGAAATTGAAGACCCTTCCTCCAATGATGAAGGTTCGAACTACGCATAAAATTCTGAGGAGGAATCCACACCTACAAAGCAACAAGGCAAAAGGAAGGCCCAGGTGGCCACTGAAGAAAGACCCACCAAAAGGTGGGCACAGAAGCAAGTCTGACCCTCAACCGTAAGTGAACAAATCCTGGTAGAACATGCCACTCCTACTGCCACCACCGCAAAACCAGCATCATCTGATCTATATATCCAAAACCTACAAACTGGTGACAAAGTGTTGCGCCCAACAAAGTATGTCTGCTCGAACATACTAAAAAGAATGGGAATTTATGACAAAGTTCTCTCCTTGCTCGACAATGTGAATCTCTCAAAACTCTATTTTGTTGAAGAAACTTCCTACGTTGAGCCCACGATAGAGTTCTTCACATACCTTAATAAAGAAACCGTGGACGTAGAAGATAAATTAAAGGATGGAGGTGACCGCATACTGGTAACCTCACTTTTTGGAAAAAAGGTGGTCTTGACTGAGAATATGCTAAATAAAATCTTTATCGACAACCAAGAACAACTAAAGAAAGCTAAGGAGGCAGGCCTGGACCACTCCCAGTTCAACAGGTACACCTTCTAGAAGTCCTTGACAGGGATTCCAAGCTACGAGGCAAAGACTTGCAAGGCCTATATACATTCTGGCTTGGTGTGTACTCTACATAAAATCATAACAAGCGCTCTTTTCCCCATGAAAAAGAGTGGGAATGTTATTATTTCAGACCTCTTTTTCCTATGGTCCATTCTCAAAGGGCAGCCGGTCAACATAGGACAACAATTGATTCAGACACACACATCTTTTTCCCTTGGAAAGGAAATCTATGTGGGTGGTCACATAACATCAATTCTGAAATATCTTAAGATGTCAGACCACTTCCCAAGTGCACGGTGATAAAGGGTGACATCCTAACAAATGAGAAGAGTCTAAAGAACTCATATATCATAAAAGAGAAGGATTCCAAACTTCATTATATCTTCTGCCCAACTGTCAAAACATCCAGGACACTGCTACCGCTTCCAGAACTAGCTGACTATGACAAAGAAAAGATTCTCTTCACTAAAGAGGAGCTTTCCAACCTCCTAGCCTCAGTCAAAGAAAAAGATAAAAAAGAAAAGACAGGGCAGACAAAGCATTGTGTCACCGCCCCAACAACAAGGCCAAAGAAAATACTAGTGACACATCTTTCAAAACTAAGCATACAACAACAATAGCATCCAGGGATGCCTACATCAAAGATCAACCTAGAGGTAGACCCACCACACAGTGCAGAGAACATAGTAAACCCAATAGTACAACCCTTCATCTTTGATCTGGATGTTGGGCTTACCCCTACAAACATCGCCACCACACTACCACCTTCCACCATTCCGCCATCCACCACTTTTCCACCATTTTCCACAATAATGCCCACCACAATTTCTTTCTCCACAACTACAACTTCACCCGCATATTCTACCTCACTCATTTTCTCTTTGGGCGTCCCATTCTCCACCGCGACGCCCGATCTCACCTTCACTTCAACCACTTTCCCCTCGACATTCTCGGTTCCACCTTTTTCACTCAGGAAGTCGCCACCATTCCCATCCACCACCACCCTGATACCACTGGTGACTCCATCTACAGTTGCCACACAATTCGCGGGTCCATTAATAGTGTCTCTTTTGCAAGGCACTACCACCCTTCCACCCCGACCCCAGCCATCTCACCCATCCATCTCTGGGGTCCCCTTTTCACAAGTCGGTGAGGAATTCAGACGAAAATTTGATGCTATTCGAAACCTCCTCACTAAACCCTCTAACATATTACACTCCATTTTTTCTTGTGTGCATGGACTTGCTACACAGGTCTCCAAGATTGACGAATGGAATCACGTCTTACTAGGCATCCTCTCAAGCATTCAACAACGGTAGGAAGCAGTGGCCCAGCAAGTCGACCGCATCGACGACCGCTTAAAACACCTGCCAGAGTCGGTACTTGATATGAAAGGCTAGCAAGAAGTGTTAGCCCAACATGTCGACAGGGTCTCTAAGCAAACTCAACCTTTGCCTGAGACCCTTCATGAGCTTCAACAACAACAAACTACCCTAAGCACATGCTTGGATGACATCAATAGAAACCTTGCACAGCTCAATTGCCGCCAAGAGGATCACTCTAACAATGAACTCAATCATCTACATGCACAAGTGACCGATCTATCAACACGACTCCTCTCTACCGAAGCAAGATATACAAATCTTAAAGCAAACCATGACACACAGCTCGAAACCCACGAGCACGTGCAAGTGGCACTCAAAGAATTACAAGCCATCCATCGGCAGTGCAAAAAAACATCAATCAAGAAAATAACAGATAAGAAAGCAGATGATGATGAAGATGAAAGTGAAGATGACGATGAGGATTCTGATTCCTCGGCTGACTCCAACAATGACAGCTCCTCCTCATACGATCAACCTGATGACCCAGGAATGTTGGAGAGGGTACCAGCCGAGGGGCAGAACCTGTAGAGAAGGGAAATAATAGAGACCACCAAGAAGGTGGAAACAAAGATACCAAGTCCCCCGATAATAATGACAATGTAACAATGTCATATGGGGATCAATTCTTTAACTTCTTATCTATGGGATCCCTAGGGGACACTGTAAAAGAAGCCGCTTTTATTGAGTTTCAACAATACATAATGGAAACCAACATTAGCCCATCCACAACAACCATTCATCAACATTCTGCCCTGGAGCAATCTGCACCCCTCCCCCCAGAACAAGAGGAATCTGACAGAGTGAGCCTCGACACAGATGATAGACTCGACTCTGGAGAGGACTTTGACAAAGATGAAAATCTACCTCAATATTTGGACGATAGCGGGAAGACTTCACTTCCTCCACCACAAGACCTTCCCCCGCCGCCACCTCTACCTCACAAGATGAAAGACTTGGACATGGAGGCCATCTCTACAATAGATGTTCAGGACATCTTTATCCTAAACACTATTGTAGATGATGCCAAAAATGGGGGGGGCATCATCTATAACAATACGAAAACAAAGCACAGGTTAACACGCGAAGACTTCCATATTCTCCTTTGACCACAATCAGAGGTGAAGATGGCTATCTTTTGCATCCTCCTTGCTAACACTATGAAGGAATTCTAGAGCCCAAAGAAGTTGTAGCCTATTTTCAACACTTCACCTGCTCTATCCTTATCCTTATTACTCAAGGACTTACAGACAAAGTCCATAGAGTGATTGTGAACTGGTCTTGCACGGAAGGCACACTACATTACAGTTCCCTTTAGAGTTTCCGGACACTGGCTCCTAATGATCATCGACATTAAGTCCTGTGACGCCAAGGTGTACAACTTTTCCGCCAGTGAGCTAATGGCCAGACAGATAAATTTTGTTGGTTTAGAAGTGGGGGAAGCATGACGCATTCCTTTCCTACTTCTCAAAGTAATATGGGCTTCCTATCCATCTCTTCGACATGGTTGGAACCAACCCTAGTTCCAAATCATCAACCCAACACTCCAAACACTAGAAGGTTCAGGGGATTGTGCTTTCTGTACAATAAGTGTGACGTCCCCGGATTTTGACTTCTCCAAACCCTATTGGGAATGAGATGTCAGAATCCGAAAATGTCATCCAATCATATCAGAAAGCGATGCGGAAGCATAATACACATACATGAACATAAACCATAACATACACCATAACATTCTCAACATTCAACATATTTATATTACACCATGAATTAAAGTTACATATTGAAAGAAGATTTACAAGTCTAATAACATGTATGCTAACAGGATCTTAACACAATAAGTACAACCTGGACAACTGCGCACTTCCCGTCTTTTATCCCACGCTAGCTCTGAACCTAAAACATACGTGAAACAACGAATCAACATAAAGTTGGTACGTGGTTGAAATATACTATACTATGCTGGCATATTTAAAATACTTGAAAAAGAAGAAAGAAAAATGAAAGCATTATTTAAGGCAGAAAATTAGGTAAACCCAATTTATTAACCATATTTCAATGGACATGTATTACTATGGTGGACTTAGCACAAACATAAATTATTGGGCCCTATCCCCGCGTACCTTGTACCATTAGGGATCTCCCCGCGTACCTTGTACCATTAGGAAGGTGCTAGTCAACATTAATACTTTCCCTCTCTAATAGGGAGATTAATGAACCATCAGTAACTACATTCCATTTTCTTTCTTTAGTGTTCTTATTATTCAAGGCGGAAATGACAATACATATAGATCTACATCCAACAATGTATTTCAAGTACAAATAAGCTAGTACATATATTTAACATCCAACAAATCTAGTCATATAATTATATCCACGTACTTGAGTTCAGAGATTTCTAACCATCTTGGATCATCTAGAACTGTGTCCATGACCTGATTAAAACAAGACCACATACCATCATCAGATTCTCATCATCTTACATCTCATCTTAACCCTAATCGTATCCATTTTAGGGTTTTCTTAACTCATTAGAATATTCTAATCATTACTTGCATTCTTGTCTTAGAATTATCTTAATGATGTCATTTTCTAGATTATGGCTCATTATCTGAACATTAGGTTCCATATTAGGGTTTTGGTCAAATCTAGATCAATCTGATGTAAGAGAGGGTTTCCAATATTTTTAGTCTGATATATATGTCATTATTAAGGTCTGGTGTGAATTTCATAATTTTATGTTACTTTCCCTATTTTCTACAATTAATATAAGGATTAAACATGTAATTAGGTAATAATGAGAAAAGGCCTTAAATTACTCAATAATATCAAGATAGGAGTCCACATTTAGTTTCTAGATTATATCAGGGTTCAAATTTATTTTTATCAGATTTAATCTCAACCATTTTCTAATTATAGCATTTAATTGAAGCATTCTCATCTAATTTAAATATCATAGATATTACTATCTCAAAAGACTGATATAAGGATCCTATAATAAAGTAGGCATTTTTATGAGTATGTGTATATTTTTAGGGTATTTATAGGCTAAGGGAGCTATTTATAATGCAATTTCTAAGATCTGTACATATACTGGATTTTCGAGTGAATTATTACCTTTAGGCGAATCAAGCACTGCCACGTGGCTCGTTTGGACTCCTTGAGCCCTCTTTGGCCGACCGGTTCAGTCGAATTGGACCCGGATCAGTTTGGGTTGACGGTCAAGGGGGATCGGTCTTCTTCTTTCTTTTCTCTCGCCAACTCTCTCTTTCTCATCTGGTCCTGCGTGATGCACATAGGACGCCTCCACGGAGCAGGGCTCCAACATGCGGTTACTGAGGATGGTAGCCCTCTCAAATCTTGCAGGTGTCGAGGAGGATCCAGTGGGCTCCCGAGACTCTGGGTGGAGGTGCTCCATTGGAACTCGCGGCCAGGCCTGTGACGGATGGCGGCGCCGCAGAAAGGGGGTTTTCAGAAGAGGAAAAGGCGGCATACTTTGGCACCGAGGAAGGGAGGATGGTGGTTCAAGAGGAGCGGCTAGCTTCAGGATCAAAGGGGGTCCAACTTCAGAGTCCATGGTGGCGTCATTCTTTGAGCAACAGGGAGGCAAGAAGCCCTGAGACCTTGACCTCCAACACCATTCACCATGTCACAGAGATTGCAGGTCATCCGTAAATCTGAAGTGGTCGAAATCTCACTGCCGAGAGGAAGTCTGAGCCACCGGAGTTGACAGACTCCAAGTTAGCTACATGAACACCACATAGGAAGATAGAAATACTGGAAGGGAGTTTTGAAACCCATCGTCGAAGGTTCATCATCCTCATTGAACCTAGAGGTTTGATCCACATGGCTCGCAGGTAGCTTAATCCACTCTTAGTACAGGACGCTGAAGATACTGAGATCTTTTTCCCCATAACCTGCATCTATGGTAAGGTGGAAGAAGATGAAGGCCCTTACCCCCAAAAAGATGACGCTTTGAGGTTTCATTCTCTCCTTCACCTCCAGCCACCATCTGTGTAAAGCTTTGGAGAATTCTAATGTGTGTATGTCAGGGGGTCTGGTCTCTCTTCAATGAATCGTTTACTAGGATTAGGGGTTCTGGTTCTGAATTCATGCCAGACTATACGCAACTTATTCCAAAGGTTGTTCAATAGTCCTAGGATTATAGGATCTAATCCTCCAACTGCAACAAGTAGAGCTCACAGATTACTGGGTAAAGGAGATCAAGGAAAATGTGGCCCTACTCGACCAGGGTTAGATCCCTTTCTAATTGGATTGAAGAGTCATTATATATGTGAGCCTTCACTTACAAGTTTTCCACCAAGAGAAGGGACGTGTGACATGCCACTAATGTGGGTGAATGAAATCAAACTAATTCCTGTTTATTTTAACCCTTAGTCATTAATGAAACAGCCAATGATCAAAATCTCTCAAAAGATTTTTCTTTTTTTTTTAATGCCAAGAGATGTTAACACAAGCTTCATAATGACTAGAATTATGTGTGACCAATATTGGATTCAAAACCATCGATAATGGAACCAATAATATAAATCTAAGTGGGTTCATTCCAAAGATCGCTTATCTCAATAGATGCCCTAGATAAATATTATGGTTCATGTGATGGTATTAGAGTCATACTTTTGGGCCAATGAAATTTGTGCTAGAGAACATGTCACCTCAACTTGGGATTAACCAACTAGGAGTGTTCATGGACCTCAAATATTGTATTGGGTACCAAAACCTTAAAATTCGGGGTCATCACATTCTCCCCACCTTAAATAGAATTTTGTCCTCAAAATTCAACCAATGCCATGTTAATCATGATATCAAGGAGTCCAACCTCATATAGGCCACCATTTCTAGGTGATAGGGCAATGTAGATTTGGATATACCCTAAGTTGTCATTTGAGGATATAAAGAACCTTGGATGTAACCACCCCACCTTATATATACTGAAGCATCGTTTAATGGCTTAGTCATAACATGAGATTATGATATCTTAGGATTGCATCCCCCCTAAGGGTACAAGTTTTGTTCATACTTTTAAAGTCCAAGAGGAATTCATTTATATACCATGACATTCAGATTGTTCAAATCTAACATCATTAACATCTTACAATGATTTCAGCATTATAGGAGATTTATCTTCATCCTTGATATTAGAATTTTGTTTTCTACTTAAGAAGGGCTTACACAACATGTTTGACCATTAGGGTTTCACCCTATGATGTGATATTCATACTCAACTTAGAAGCATATATTGAGAAGGATCAAAGTTATGAATTGTATTTCTGATCATATATCCTTTGATCCAAAAATATCTTTATATCAAGTTCATGAGTTCAACTTTTTATGTCTTGTATGTATTATGTGGAGGAAAAAAAAAGAATATACTAAGTTTATCCCATGATCTCAGCATCACATCTTTCATGTGTTATATGAAGGGGAAGAGAATATTTTGAAGTCAAACTAATGATGATTTCAATCTTGGGTACTACATGTATGATATATGGGGGAATATAGAATAGGTCAAGCCTATACGAGTGACTCCTCATATATAAATCATCTATATAGCTCAAGTGAGGTTCCTATCATCATATATTAAGGAAGAGAAGAAGAATGGAGAACATGTATTTTGAGTATCTTTTGCACAAAGCATCATACTCTCATAACTAGAGTTCATATATTACCTCACTTGCAACTAATGATGAGATTCACAAAATATGTCACTCCAGCTAGGACCTAACTCAGCCAAAGGATTGACTTTATCATATGGGTCATCTACCCATCCTTTTATTTTACCCAATTCTCACATATATATTTGAATCATGCATAAGGACTCAACTCAACACTCAAGAGTAATCTAGTGTAGGACACATTTTTTTAACACATATCTCATATATTGGAGGCTAGGTCCTATGACCTTCTCCCTGTGGGTCTTACTCTCTCTAGAGTTCACCACATATCTCATCCTACCACTAGACATCCTCCTTGTATAAGAGCTTAAGGCTCATGCACACTCATCTCTATCTTAACTTAGCTTAGTAGGAAAAAGGGAATGTACTTTCATCATCACAACTTAGCATAGATCCTCTAAGAGTGGATTCGGCTCATATACAACTCAAATCTTAATAAGGAAACTTATACCATCATGGATTAAAGATAGATAAGATTCTACATGCTTATTTCCTTCATCTTTCTTTTGTCTATCTATGTATCACATAACCTTATGAGGCTCTAGACATCTAATCTAGATCTATTCTCTCTTCTAGACCGATGTCACTCCCTTTCACTTAGATTGCATGAACACCCACTACTCTCCTCTGTGATGGACACATTTTTATATTTACATATATTTAATAAAATATTATATAGTTTTTCTCTGAGAAAGAAGACATCAGAGAAAACTGTCGAGGCTCAAGCTGATTGGAAAACAAAACCAAATCAGCAAAACTGAGTGTCCAACACACAGTAGATAGTTTGGTGGCATGTAACCTAGTGAAATGGTGAGAACATGGTATAGGCTAGTGTAGCTACCTAATACATATGAGCTCTATATGCAAAGGGTTTCAGACACTTGTCTATACCTAGTTCTCGAACATCTAGGTCCTAACCTAGAGGATAAGTCAAACCTTATTCCTATAGAACAACTTACTAAGTTTCTAAGATTTAAGGGGAAAGATGAAATTTAGTTTTGTGTTTCGTGGTGAATAATTATCAGGTGTATCTATTGTTCATGCTCTGATACCAACTATGACGTCCCCGGATTTTGACTTCTCCAAACCCTATTGGGAATGAGATGTCAGAATCCGAAAACGTCATCCAATCATATCAGAAAGCGATGTAGAAGCATAATACGCATACATGAACATAAACCATAACATACACCATAACATTCTCAACATTCAACATATTTATATTACAACATGAATTAAATTTACATATTGAAAGAAGATTTACAAGTCTAATAACATGTATGCTAACATGATCTTAACACAATAGGTACAACCTGGACAACTGCTCACTTCCCGTCTTTTATCCCATGCTAGCTCTGAACCTAAAACATACGTGAAACAATGAATCAACATAAAGTTGGTACGTGGTTGAAAGATACTATACTATGCTGGCATATTTAAAATACTTGAAAAAGAAGAAAGAAAAATGAAAGCATTATTTAAGGAAGAAAATCAGGTAAACCCAAGTTATTAACCATATTTCAATGGACATGTATTACTATGGTGGACTTAGCACAAACATAAATTATTGGGCCCTATCCCCGCGTACCTTGTACCATTAGGGATCTCCCCGCGTACCTTGTACCATTAGGGAGGTGCTAGTCAACATTAATACTTTCCCTCTCTAATAGGGAGATTAATGAACCATCAGTAACTACATTCCATTTTCTTTCTTTAGTGTTCTTATTGTTCAAGGCGGAAATGACAATACATATAGATCTACATCCAACAATGTATTTCAAGTACAAACAAGCAAGTACATATATTTAACATCCAACAAATCTAGTCATATAATTATATCCACGTACCTGAGTTCAGAGATTTCTAACCATCTTGGATCATCTAGAACTGTGTCCATGACCTGATTAAAACAAGACCACATACCATCATCAGATTCTCATCATCTTACATCTCATCTTAACCCTAAACGTATCCATTTTAGGGTTTTCTTAACAAATTAGAATATTCTCATCATTACTTGCATTCTTGTCTTAGAATTATCTTAATGATATCATTTTCTAGATTATGGCTCATTATATGAACATTAGGTTCCATATTAGGGTTTTGGTCAAATCTAGATCAATATGATGTAAGAGAGGGTTTCCAATAGTTTTAGTATGATATATATGTCATTATTAATGTCTGGTGTGAATTTCATTATTTTATGTTACTTTCCCTATTTTCTACAATTAATATAAGGATTAAACATGTAATTAGGTAATAATGAGAAAAGGCCTAAAATTACTCAATTATATCAAGATAGGAGTCCACATTTAGTTTCTAGATTATATCAGGGTTCAAATTTATTTTTATCAGATTTAATCTCAACCATTTTCTAATTATACCATTTAAATGAAGCATTCTCATCTAATTTAAATATCATAGATATTACTATCTCAAAAGACTGATATAAGGATCCTATAATAAAGTAGGCATTTTTATGAGTACGTGTATATTTTTAGGGTATTTAAAGGCTAAGGGAGCTATTTATAATGCAATTTCTAAGATCTGTACATATACTGGATTTTCGAGTGAATTATTACCTTTAGGCGAATCAAGCGCTGCCACGTGGCTCGTTTGGACTCCTTGAGCCCGCTTTTGCCGACCGGTTTAGTCGAATTGGACCCGGATTAGTCTGGGTTGACGGTCAAGAGGGACCAGTCTTCTGCTTTCTTTTCTCTCGCCAACTCTCTTTTTCTCATCTGGTCCTGCGTGACGCACAGAGAACGCTGCCACGAAGTAGGGCTCCAGTGTGTGGTTACTGAGGATGGCATCCCTTTCAAATCTTGCAGGCGTTGAGGAGGATCCAGCGGGCTCCCGAGACTCTGGGTGGAGGTGCTCCATTGGAACAAGCGGACAGGCCTGTGACGGATGGCGGCGCCACAGAAAGGGAGTTTTCAGAAGGGGAAAAGGCGGCATCCTTTGGCACCGAGGAAGGGAGGATGGTGGTTCAAGAGGAGCGGCTGGCTTCAGGATCAAAGGGGGTCCAGCTTCAGAGTCCATGGCGGCGTCATTCTTTGAGCAGCAGGGAGGCAAGAAGCCCTGAGACCTTGACCTCCAACACCATTCACCATGTCACAGAGATTGCAGGTCATCCGTAAATCTGAAGTGGTCGGAATCTCACTGCCGAGAGGAAGTCAGAGCCACCAGAGTTGATAGACTCCAAGTTAGCTGCATGAACACCATAGAGGAAGATAGAAATACTGGAAAGGAGTTTTGAAACACATCGTCGAAGGTTCATCATCCTCATTGAACCTGGAGGTTTGATCCACACGGCTCGCATGTAGCGTAATCCACTCTTAGTACAGGACGCTGAAGATACTGAGATCTTTTTCCCCATAACCTGCATCTATGGTAAGGTGGAATAAGATGAAGGCCCTTACCCCAAAAAGACGACGCTTTGAGGTTTCATTCTCTCCTTCACCTCCAGCCACCATCTGTGTAAAGCTTTGGAGAATTCTAATGTGTGTGTGTCAGGGGGTCTAGTCTCTCTTCAATGAATTGTTTACTAGGATTAGGGGTTCTGGTTCTGAATTCATGCCACACTATATGCAACTTATTCCAAAGGTTGTTCAACAATCCCAGGATTATAGGATCTAATCCTCCAACTGCAACAAGTGGAGCTCGCAGATTACTGGGTAAAAGAGATCAAGGAAAACGTGGCCCTACTCGACCATGGTTAGATCCCTTTCTAATTGGATTGATGATTCATTATATATGTGAGCCTTCACTTACAAATTTGCCACCAAGAGAAGGGATGTGTGACATGCCACTGATGTGGGTGAATGAAATCAAACTAATTCCTATTTATTTTAACCCTTAGTCATTAATGAAACAGCCAATGATCAAAATCTCTCAAAAGATTTTTCTTTTTTTTTAAATGCCAAGAGATGTTAACACAAGATTCATAATGACTAGAATTATGTGTGACCAATATTGGATTCAAAACCATCGATAATGGAACCAATAATATAAATCTAAGTGGGTTCATTCCAAAGATCGCTTATCTCAATAGATGCCCTAGATAAATATTATGGTTCATGTGATGGTATTAGAGTCATACTTTTGGGA
The DNA here is from genome assembly GCA_963693085.1 of Alisma plantago-aquatica. NCBI lineage: Eukaryota > Viridiplantae > Streptophyta > Magnoliopsida > Alismatales > Alismataceae > Alisma > Alisma plantago-aquatica. The sequence continues at coordinate 969,479,169 of OY856411.1, read as the reverse complement.
CAATGAAATTTATGCTAGAGAACATGTCACCTCAACTTGGGATTAACCAACTAGGAGTGTTCATGGACCTCAAATATTGTATTGGGTACCAAAACCTTAAAATTTGGGGTGATCACCTTCTCCCCACCATAAATAGAATTTTGTCCTCAAAATTCAACCAATGCCATGTTAATCATGATATCAAGGAGTCCAACCTCATATAGGCCGCCATTTCTAGGTGATAGGGCAATGTAGATTTGGATATACCCTAAGTTGTCATTTGAGGATATAAAGAACCTTGGATGTAACCACCCCACCTTATATATACTGAAGCATCGTTTAATGGCTTAGTCATAACATGAGATTATGATATCTTAGGATTACATCCCCCCTAAGGGTACAAGTCTTGTTCATACTTTTAAAGTTCAAACGGAATTCATTTATCTACCATGACATTCAGATTGTTCAAATCTAACATCATTAACATCTTACAATGATTTCAGCATTATAGGAGATTTATCTTCATCCTTGATATTAGAATTGTGTTTTCTACTTAAGAAGGGCTTACGCAACATGTTTGACCATTAGGGTTTCACCCTATGATGTGATATTCATACTCAACTTAGAAGCATATATTGATAAGGATCAAAGTTATGAACTGTATTTCTGATCATATATCCTATGATCCAAAAATATCTTTATATCAAGTTCATGAGTTCAACTTTTTATGTCTTGTATGTATTATGTGGAGGAAAACAAAAGAATATACTAAGTTTATCCCATGATCTCAGCATCATATCTTTCACGTGTCATATGAAGGGGAAGAGAATATTTTGAAGTCAAACTAATGATGATTTCAATCTTGGGTACTACATGTATGATATAGGGGGGAATATAGAATAGGTCAAGCCTATACGAGTGACTCCTCATATATAAGTCATCTATATAGCTCAAGTGAGGTTCCTATCATCATATATTAAGGAAGAGAAGAAGAAGGGATAACATGTATTTTGAGTATCGTTTGCACAAAGCATCATACTCTCATAACTAGAGTTCATATATTACCTCACTTGCAACTAATGATGAGATTCACAAAATATGTCACTCCAGTTAGGACCTAACTCAGCCAAAGGATTGACTTTATCATATGGGTCATCTACCCATCCTTTTATTTTACCCAATTCTCACATATAGATTTGAATCATGCATAAGGACTCAACTCAACACTCAAGAGTAATCTAGTGTAGGACACATTTTTTTAACACATATCTCATATATTGGAGGCTAGGTCCTATGACCTTCTCCCTGTGGGTCTTACTCTCTCTAGAGTTCACCACATATCTCATCCTACCACTAGACATCCTCCTTGTATAAGAGCTTAAGGCTCATGCACACTCATCTCTATCTTAACTTAGCTTAGTAGGAAAAAGGGAATGTACTTTCATCATCACAACTTAGCATAGATCCTCTAAGAGTGGATTCGGCTCATATACAACTCAAATCTTAATAAGGAAACTTATACCATCATGGATTAAAGATAGATAAGATTCTACATGCTTATTTCCTTCATCTTTCTTTTGTCTGTCTATGTATCACATAACCTTATGAGGCTCTAGACGTCTAATCTAGATCTATTCTCTCTTCTAGACCGATGTCACTCCCTTTCACTTAGATTGCATGAACACCCACTACTCTCCTCTGTGATGGACACATTTTTATATTTACATATATTTAATAAAATATTATATAGTTTTTCTCTGAGAAAGAAGACATCAGAGAAAACTGTCGAGGCTCAAGCTGATTGGAAAACAAAACCGAATCAGCAAAACTGAGTGTCCAACACACAGTAGATAGTTTGGTGGCATGTAACCTAGTGAAATGGTAAGAACATGGTATAGACTAGTGTAGCTACCTAATACATATGAGCTCTATATGCAAAGGGTTTCAGACACTTGTCTATACCTAGTTCTCGAACATCTAGGTCCTAACCTAGAGGATAAGTCAAACCTTATTCCTATAGAACAACTTACTAAGTTTCTAAGATTTAAGGGGAAAGATGAAATTTAGTTTTGTGTTTCGTGGTGAATAATTATCAGGTGTATCTATTGTTCATGCTCTGATACCAACTATGGCGTCCCAAGATTTTGACTTCTCCAAACCCTATTGGGAATGAGATGTCAGAATCCGAAAACGTCATCCAATCATATCAAAAAGCGATGTGGAAGCATAATACGCATACATGAACATAAACCATAACATACACCATAACATTCTCAACATTCAACATATTTATATTACAACATGAATTAAATTTACATATTGAAAGAAGATTTACAAGTCTAATAACATGTATGCTAACAGGATCTTAATACAATAGGTACAACCTGGACAACTGCTCACTTCCCGTCTTTTATCCCACGCTAGCTCTGAACCTAAAACATACGTGAAACAAGGAATCAACATAAAGTTGGTACGTGGTTGAAAGATACTATACTATGCTGGCATATTTAAAATACTTGAAAAAGAAGAAAGAAAAATGAAAGCATTACTTAAGGAAGAAAATTAGGTAAACCCAAGTTATTAACCATATTTCAATGGACATGTATTACTATGGTGGACTTAGCACAAACATAAATTATTGGGCCCTATCACCGTGTACCTTGTACCATTAGGGATCTCCCCGCATACCTTGTACCATTAGGGAGGTGCTAGTCAACATTAATACTTTCCCTCTCTAATAGGGAGATTAATGAACCATCAGTAACTACATTCCGTTTTCTTTCTTTAGTGTTCTTATTGTTCAAGGCGGAAATCACAATACATATAGATCTACATCCAACAATGTATTTCAAGTACAAACAACCAAGTACATATATTTAACATCCAGCAAATCTAGTCATATAATTATATCCACGTACCTGAGTTCTGAGATTTCTAACCATCTTGGATCATCTAGAACTGTGTCCATGACCTGATTAAAACAAGACCACATACCATCATCAGATTCTCATCATCTTACATCTCATATTAACCCTAAACGTATCCATTTTAGGGTTTTCTTAACTCATTAGAATATTCTCATCATTACTTGCATTCTTGTCTTAGAATTATCTTAATGATATCATTTTCTAGATTATGGCTCATTATATGAACATTAGGTTCCATATTAGGGTTTTGGTCAAATCTAGATCAATATGATGTAAGAGAGGGTTTCCAATATTTTTAGTCTGATATATATGTCATTATTAATGTCTGGTGTGAATTTCATTATTTTATGTTACTTTCCCTATTTTCTACAATTAATATAAGGATTAAACATGTAATTAGGTAATAATGAGAAAAGGCCTAAAATTACTCAATAATATCAAGATAGGAGTCCACATTTAGTTTCTAGATTATATCAGGGATCAAATTTATTTTTATCAGATTTAATCTCAACCATTTTCTAATTATACCATTTAAATGAAGCATTCTCATCTAATTTAAATATCATAGATATTACTATCTCAAAAGACTGATATAAGGATCCTATAATAAAGTAGGCATTTTTATGAGTACGTGTATATTTTTAGGGTATTTATAGGCCAAGGGAGCCATTTAAAATGCAATTTCTAAGATCTGTACATATACTGGATTTTCGAGTGAATTATTACCTTTAGGCGAATCAAGCGCTGCCACGTGGCTCGTTTGGACTCCTTGAGCCCGCTTTTGCCGATCGGTTTAGTCGAATTGGACCCGGATCAGTCTGGGTTGACGGTCAAGAGGGACTGGTCTTCTTCTTTCTTTTCTCTCGCCAACTCTCTTTTTCTCATCTGGTCCTGCGCGACGCACAGAGAACGCTGCCACGGAGTAGGGCTCCAGCGTGCGGTTACTGAGGATGGCATCCCTCTCAAATCTTGCAGGCGTCGAGGAGGATCCGGCGGGCTCCCGAGAGTCTGGGTGGAGGTGCTCCATTGGAACTCGCGGCCAGGCCTGTGACGGATGGCGGCGCCGCAGAAAGGGGGTTTTCAGAAGGGGAAAAGGCGGCATCCTTTGGCACCGAGGAAGGGAGGATGGTGGTTCAAGAGGAGCGGCTGGCTTCAGGATCAAAGGCGGTCCAGCTTCAGAGTCCATGGTGGCGTCATTCTTTGAGCAGTAGGGAGGCAAGAAGCCCTGAGACCTTGACCTCCAACACCATTCACCATGTCACAGAGATTGCAGGTCATCTGTAAATCTGAAGTGGTCGAAATCTCACTGCCGAGAGGAAGTCAGAGCCACCAGAGTTGATAGACTCCAAGTTAGCTGCATGAACACCACAGAGGAAGATAGAAATACTGGAAAGGAGTTTTGAAACACATCGTCGAAGGTTCATCATCCTCATTGAACCTGGAGGTTTGATCCACACGGCTCGCAGGTAGCTTAATCCACTCTTAGTACAGGACGCTGAAGATACTGAGATCTTTTTCCCCATAACCTGCATCTATGGTAAGGTGGAATAAGATGAAGGCCCTTACCCCAAAAAGACGACGCTTTGAGGTTTCATTCTCTCCTTCACCTCCAGCCACCATCTGTGTAAAGCTTTGGAGAATTCTATTGTGTGTGTGTCAGGGGGTCTAGTCTCTCTTCAATGAATCGTTTACTAGGATTAGGGGTTCTGGTTCTGAATTCATGCCACACTATATGCAACTTATTCCAAAGGTTGTTCAACAGTCCCAGGATTATAGGATCTAATCCTCCAACTGCAACAAGTGGAGCTCGCAGATTACTGGGTAAAAGAGATCAAGGAAAATGTGGCCCTACTCGACCATGGTTAGATCCCTTTCTAATTGGATTGATGAGTCATTATATATGTGAGCCTTCACTTACAAATTTGCCACCAAGAGAAGGGACGTGTGACATGCCACTGATGTGGGTGAATGAAATCAAACTAATTCCTATTTATTTTAACCCTTAGTCATTAATGAAACAGCCAATGATCAAAATCTCTCAAAAGATTTTTCTTTTTTTTTAAATGCCAAGAGATGTTAACACAAGATTCATAATGACTAGAATTATGTGTGACCAATATTGGATTCAAAACCATCGATAATGGAACCAATAATATAAATCTAAGTGGGTTCATTCCAAAGATCGCTTATCTCAATAGATGCCCTAGATAAATATTATGGTTCATGTGATGGTATTAGAGTCATACTTTTGGGACAATGAAATTTATGCTAGAGAACATGTCACCTCAACTTGGGATTAACCAACTAGGAGTGTTCATGGACCTCAAATATTGTATTGGGTACCAAAACCTTAAAATTTGGGGTCATCACCTTCTCCCCACCTTAAATAGAATTTTGTCCTCAAAATTCAACCAATGCCATGTTAATCATGATATCAAGGAGTCCAACCTCATATAGGCCGTCATTTCTAGGTGATAGGGCAATGTAGATTTGGATATACCCTAAGTTGTCATTTGAGGATATAAAGAACCTTGGATGTAACCACCCCACCTTATATATACTGAAGCATCGTTTAATGGCTTAGTCATAACATGAGATTATGATATCTTAGGATTACATCCCCCCTAAGGGTACAAGTCTTGTTCATACTTTTAAAGTTCAAAAGGAATTCATTTATCTACCATGACATTCAGATTGTTCAAATCTAACATCATTAACATCTTACAATGATTTCAGCATTATAGGAGATTTATCTTCATCCTTGATATTAGAATTGTGTTTTCTACTTAAGAAGGGCTTACGCAACATGTTTGACCATTAGGGTTTCACCCTATGATGTGATATTCATACTCAACTTAGAAGCATATATTGATAAGGATCAAAGTTATGAACTGTATTTCTGATCATATATCCTATGATCCAAAATTATCTTTATATCAAGTTCATGAGTTCAACTTTTTATGTCTTGTATGTATTATGTGGAGGAAAACAAAAGAATATACTAAGTTTATCCCATGATCTCAGCATCATATCTTTCATGTGTCATATGAAGGGGAAGAAAATATTTTGAAGTCAAACTAATGATGATTTCAATCTTGGGTACTACATGTATGATATAGGGGGGAATATAGAATAGGTCAAGCCTATACAAGTGACTCCTCATATATAAGTCATCTATATAGCTCAAGTTAGGTTCCTATCATCATATATTAAGGAAGAGAAGAAGAAGGGATAACATGTATTTTGAGTATCGTTTGCACAAAGCATCATACTCTCATAACTAGAGTTCATATATTACCTCACTTGCAACTAATGATGAGATTCACAAAATATGTCACTCCAGCTAGGACCTAACTCAGCCAAAGGATTGACTTTATCATATGGGTCATCTACCCATCCTTTTATTTTACCCAATTCTCACATATAGATTTGAATCATGCATAAGGACTGAACTCAACACTCAAGAGTAATCTAGTGTAGGACACATTTTTTTAACACATATCTCATATATTGGAGGCTAGGTCCTATGACCTTCTCCCTGTGGGTCTTACTCTCTCTAGAGTTCACCACATATCTCATCCTACCACTAGACATCCTCCTTGTATAAGAGCTTAAGGCTCATGCACACTCATCTCTATCTTAACTTAGCTTAGTAGGAAAAAGGGAATGTACTTTCATCATCACAACTTAGCATAGATCCTCTAAGACTGGATTCGGCTCATATACAACTCAAATCTTAATAAGGAAACTTATACCATCATGGATTAAAGATAGATAAGATTCTACATGCTTATTTCCTTCATCTTTCTTTTGTCTCTCTATGTATCACATAACCTTATGAGGCACTAGACGTCTAATCTAGATCTATTCTCTCTTCTAGACCGATGTCACTCCCTTTCACTTAGATTGCATGAACACCCACTACTCTCCTCTGTGATGGACACATTTTTATATTTACATATATTTTATAAAATATTATATAGTTTTTCTCTGAGAAAGAAGACATCAGAGAAAACTGTCGAGGCTCAAGCTGATTAGAAAACAAAACCAAATCAGCAAAACTGAGTGTCCAACACACAGTAGATAGTTTGGTGGAATGTAACCTAGTGAAATGGTGAGAACATGGTATAGACTAGTGTAGCTAACTAATACATATGAGCTCTATATGCAAAGGGTTTCAGACACTTGTCTATACCTAGTTCTCGAACATCTAGGTCCTAACCTAGAGGATAAGTCAAACCTTATTCCTATAGAACAACTTACTAAGTTTCTAAGATTTAAGGGGAAAGATGAAATTTAGTTTTGTGTTTCGTGGTGAATAATTATCAGGTGTATCTATTGTTCATGCTCTGATACCAACTATGACGTCCCCAGATTTTGACTTCTCCAAACCCTATTGGGAATGAGATGTCAGAATCCGAAAACGTCATCCAATCATATCAGAAAGCGGTGCGGAAGCATAATACACATACATGAACATAAACCATAACATACACCATAACATTCTCAACATTCAACATATTTATATTACAACATGAATTAAATTTACATATTGAAAGAAGATTTACAAGTCTAATAACATGTATGCTAACAGGATCTTAACACAATAGGTACAACCTGGACAACTGCTCACTTCCCGTCTTTTATCCCACGCTAGCTCTGAAACTAAAACATACGTGAAACAACGAATCAACATAAAGTTGGTACGTGGTTGAAAGATACTATACTATGCTGGCATATTTAAAATACTTGAAAAAGAAGAAAGAAAAATGAAAGCATTATTTAAGGAAGAAAATCAGGTAAACCCAAGTTATTAACCATATTTCAATGGACATGTATTACTATGGTGGACTTAGCACAAACATAAATTATTGGGCCCTATCCCCGCGTACCTTGTACCATTAGGGATCAACTGCGTACCTTGTACCATTAGGGAGGTGCTAGTCAACATTAATACTTTCCCTCTCTAATAGGGAGATTAATGAACCATCAGTGACTACATTCCATTTTCTTTCTTTAGTGTTCTTATTGTTCAAGGCGGAAATGACAATACATATAGATCTACATCAAACAATGTATTTCAAGTACAAACAAGCAAGTACATATATTTAACATCCAGCAAATCTAGTCATATAATTATATCCACGTACCCGAGTTCCGAGATTTCTAACCATCTTGGATCATCTAGAACTGTTTCCATGACCTGATTAAAACAAGACCACATACCATCATCAGATTCTCATCATCTTACATCTCATCTTAACCCTAAACGTATCCATTTTAGGGTTTTCTTAACTCATTAGAATATTCTCATCATTACTTGCATTCTTGTCTTAGAATTATCTTAATGATACCATTTTCTAGATTATGGCTCATTATATGAACATTAGGTTCCATATTAGGGTTTTGATCAAATCTAGATCAATATGATGAAAGAGAGGGTTTCCAATATTTTTAGTCTGATATATATGTCATTATTAATGTCTGATGTGAATTTCATTATTTTATGTTACTTTCCCTATTTTCTACAATTAATATAAGGATTAAACATGTAATTAGGTAATAATGAGAAAAGGCCTAAAATTACTCAATAATATCAAGATAGGAGTCCACATTTAGTTTCTAGATTATATCAGGGATCAAATTTATTTTTATCAGATTTAATCTCAACCATTTTCTAATTATACCATTTAAATGAAGCATTCTCATCTAATTTAAATATCATAGATATTACTATCTCAAAAGACTGATATAAGGATCCTATAATAAAGTAGGCATTTTTATGAGTACGTGTATATTTTTAGGGTATTTATAGGCCAAGTAAGCTATTTATAATGCAATTTCTAAGATCTGTACATATACTGGATTTTCGAGTGAATTATTACCTTTAGGCGAATCAAGCGCTGCCACGTGGCGAATTTGGACTCCTTGAGCCCGCTTTTGCCGACCAGTTTAGTCGAATTGGACCCGGATCAGTCTGGGTTGACGGTCAAGAGGGACCGGTCTTCTACTTTCTTTTCTCTCGCCAACTCTCTTTTTCTCATCTGGTCCTGCGCGACGCACAGAGAACGCTGCCACGGAGTAGGGCTCCAGCGTGCGGTTACTGAGGATGGCATCCCTCTCAAATCTTGCAGGCGTCGAGGAGGATCCGGCGGGCTCCCGAGACTCTGGGTGGAGGTGCTCCATTGGAACTTGCGGCCAGGCCTGTGACGGATGGCGGCGCCGCAGAAAGGGGGTTTTCAGAAGGGGAAAAGGCGGCATCCTTTGGCACCGAGGAAGGGAGGATGGTGGTTCAAGAGGAGCGGCTGGCTTCAGGATCAAAGGGGGTCCAGCTTCAGAGTCCATGGCGGCGTCATTCTTTGAGCAGTAGGGAGGCAAGAAGCCCTGAGACCTTGACCTCCAACACCATTCACCATGTCACAGAGATTGCAGGTCATCCGTAAATCTGAAGTGGTCGGAATCTCACTGCCGAGAGGAAGTCAGAGCCACCAGAGTTGATAGACTCCAAGTTAGCTGCATGAACACCACAGAGGAAGATAGAAATACTGGAAAGGAGTTTTGAAACACATCGTTGAAGGTTCATCATCCTCATTGAACCTGGAGGTTTGATCCACACGGTTCGCATGTAGCTTAATCCACTCTTAGTACAGGACGCTGAAGATACTGAGATCTTTTTCCCCATAACTTGCATCTATGGTAAGTTGGAATAAGATGAAGGCCCTTACCCCAAAAAGACGACGCTTTGAGGTTTCATTCTCTCCTTCACCTCCAGCCACCATCTGTGTAAAGCTTTGGAGAATTCTAATGTGTGTGTGTCAGGGGGTCTAGTCTCTCTTCAATGAATCATTTACTAGGATTAGGGGTTCTGGTTCTGAATCCATGCCACACTATATGCAACTTATTCCAAAGGTTGTTCAACAGTCCCAGGATTATAGGATCTAATCCTCCAACTGCAACAAGTGGAGCTCGCAGATTACTGGGTAAAAGAGATCAAGGAAAACATGGCCCTACTCGACCATGGTTAGATCCCTTTCTAATTGGATTGATGAGTCATTATATATGTGAGCCTTCACTTACAAATTTGCCACCAAGAGAAGGGACGTGTGACATGCCACTGATGTGGGTGAATGAAATCAAACTAATTCCTATTTATTTTAACCCTTAGTCATTAATGAAGCAGCCAATGATCAAAATCTCTCAAAAGATTTTTTTTTTTTAAATGCCAAGAGATGTTAACACAAGATTCATAATGACTAGAATTATGTGTGACCAATATTGGATTCAAAACCATCGATAATGGAACCAATAATATAAATCTAAGTGGGTTCATTCCAAAGATCGCTTATCTCAATAGATGCCCTAGATAAATATTATGGTTCATGTGATGGTATTAGAGTCATACTTTTGGGACAATGAAATTTATGCTAGAGAACATGTCACCTCAACTTGGGATTAACCAACTAGGAGTGTTCATGGACCTCAAATATTGTATTGGGTACCAAAACCTTAAAATTTGGGGTCATCACCTTCTCCCCACCTTAAATAGAATTTTGTCCTCAAAATTCAACCAATGCCATGTTAATCATGATATCAAGGAGTCCAACCTCATATAGGCCGCCATTTCTAGGTGATAGGGCAATGTAGATTTGGATATACCCTAAGTTGTCATTTGAGGATATAAAGAACCTTGGATGTAACCACCCCACCTTATATATACTGAAGCATCGTTTAATGGCTTAGTCATAACATGAGATTATGATATCTTAGGATTACATCCCCCCTAAGGGTACAAGTATTGTTCATACTTTTAAAGTTCAAAAGGAATTCATTTATCTACCATGACATTCAGATTGTTCAAAATCTAACATCATTAACATCTTACAATGATTTCAGCATTATAGGAGATTATCTTCATCCTTGATATTAGAATTGTGTTTTCTACTTAAGAAGGGCTTACGCAACATGTTTGACCATTAGGGTTTCACCCTATGATGTGATATTCATACTCAACTTAGAAGCATATATTGATAAGGATCAAAGTTATGAACTGTATTTCTGATCATATATCCTATGATCCAAAAATATCTTTATATCAAGTTCATGAGTTCAACTTTTTATGTCTTGTATGTATTATGTGGAGGAAAACAAAAGAATATACTAAGTTTATCCCATGATCTCAGCATCATATCTTTCATGTGTCATATGAAGGGGAAGAGAATATTTTGAAGTCAAACTAATGATGATTTCAATCTTGGGTACTACATGTATGATATAGGGGGAATATAGAATAGGTCAAGCCTATACGAGTGACTCCTCATATATAAGTCATCTATATAGCTCAAGTGAGGTTCCTATCATCATATATTAAGGAAGAGAAGAAGAAGGGATAACATGTATTTTGAGTATCGTTTGCACAAAGCATCATACTCTCATAACTAGAGTTCATATATTACCTCACTTGCAACTAATGATGAGATTCACAAAATATGTCACTCCAGCTAGGACCTAACTCAGCCAAAGGATTGACTTTATCATATGGGTCATCTACCCATCCTTTTATTTTACCCAATTCTCACATATAGATTTGAATCATGCATAAGGACTCAACTCAACACTCAAGAGTAATCTAGTGTAGGACACATTGTTTTAACACATATCTCATATATTGGACGCTAGGTCCTATGACCTTCTCCCTGTGGGTCTTACTCTCTCTAGAGTTCACCACATATCTCATCCTACCACTAGACATCCTCCTTGTATCAGAGCTTAAGGCTCATGCACACTCATCTCTATCTTAACTTATCTTAGTAGGAAAAAGGGAATGTACTTTCATCATCTTAACTTAGCATAGATCCTCTAAGAGTGGATTCGGCTCATATACAACTCAAATCTTAATAAGGAAACTTATACCATCATGGATTAAAGATAGATAAGATTCTACATGCTTATTTCCTTCATCTTTCTTTTGTCTGTCTATGTATCACATAACCTTATGAGGCTCTAGACGTCTAATCTAGATCTATTCTCTCTTCTAGACCAATGCCACTCCCTTTCACTTAGATTGCATGAACACCCACTACTCTCCTCTGTGATGGACACATTTTTATATTTACATATATTTTATAAAATATTATATAGTTTTTCTCTGAGAAAGAAGACATCAGAGAAAACTGTCGAGGCTCAAGCTGATTGGAAAACAAAACCAAATCAGCAAAACTGAGTGTCCAACACACAGTAGATAGTTTGGTGGCATGTAACCTAGTGAAATGGTGAGAACATGGTATAGACTAGTGTAGCTACCTAATACATATGAGCTCTATATGCAAAGGGTTTCAAACACTTGTCTATACCTAGTTCTTGAACATCTAGGTCCTAACCTAGAGGATAAGTCAAACCTTATTCCTATAGAACAACTTACTAAGTTTCTAAGATTTAAGGGGAAAGATGAAATTTAGTTTTGTGTTTCGTGGTGAATAATTATCAGGTGTATCTATTGTTCATGCTCTGATACCAACTATGACGTCCCCGGATTTTGACTTCTCCAAACCCTATTGGGAATGAGATGTCAGAATCCGAAAACGTCATCCAATCATATCAGAAAGCGATGCGGAAGCATAATACGCATACATGAAAATAAACCATAACATACACCATAACATTCTCAACATTCAACATATTTATATTACAACATGAATTAAATTTACATATTGAAAGAAGATTTACAAGTCTAATAACATGTATGCTAACATGATCTTAACACAATAGGTACAACCTGGACAACTGCTCACTTCCCGTCTTTTATCCCACGCTAGCTCTGAACCTAAAACATACGTGAAACAACGAATCAACATAAAGTTGGTACGTGGTTGAAAGATACTATACTATGCTGGCATATTTAAAATACTTGAAAAAGAAGAAAGAAAAATGAAAGCATTATTTAAGGAAGAAAATTAGGTAAACCCAAGTTATTAACCATATTTCAATGGACATGTATTACTATGGTGGACTTAGCACAAACATAAATTATTGGGCCCTATCCCCGCGTACCTTGTACCATTAGGGATCTCCCCGCGTACCTTGTACCATTAGGGAGGTGCTAGTCAACATTAATACTTTCCCTCTCTAATAGGGAGATTAATGAACCATCAGTAACTACATTCCATTTTATTTCTTTACTGTTCTTATTGTTCAATGCGGAAATCACAATACATATAGATCTACATCCAACAATGTATTTCAAGTACAAACAAGCAAGTACATATATTTAACATCCAGCAAATCTAGTCATATAATTATATCCACGTACCTGAGTTCAGAGATTTCTAACCATCTTGGATCATCTAGAACTGTGTCCATGACCTGATTAAAACAAGACCACATACCATCATCAGATTCTCATCATCTTACATCTCATCTTAACCCTAAACGTATCCATTTTAGGGTTTTCTTAACTCATTAGAATATTCTCATCATTACTTGCATTCTTGTCTTAGAATTATCTTAATGATATCATTTTCTAGATTATGGCTCATTATATGAACATTAGGTTCCATATTAGGGTTTTGGTCAAATCTAGATCAATATGATGTAAGAGAGGGTTTCCAATATTTTTAGTCTGATATATATGTCATTATTAATGTCTGGTGTGAATTTCATTATTTTATGTTACTTTCCCTATTTTCTACAATTAATATAAGGATTAAACATGTAATTAGGTAATAATGAGAAAAGGCCTAAAATTACTCAATAATATCAAGATAGGAGTCCACATTTAGTTTCTAGATTATATCAGGGATCAAATTTATTTTTATCAGATTTAATCTCAACCATTTTCTAATTATACCATTTAAATGAAGCATTCTCATCTAATTTAAATATCATAGATATTACTATCTCAAAAGACTGATATAAGGATCCTATAATAAAGTAGGCATTTTTATGAGTACGTGTATATTTTTAGGGTATTTATAGGCCAAGCGAGCTATTTATAATGCAATTTCTAAGATCTGTACATATACTGGATTTTCGAGTGAATTATTACCTTTAGGCGAATCAAGCGCTGCCACGTGGCTCGTTTGGACTCCTTGAGCCCGCTTTTGCCGACCGGTTTAGTCGAATTGGACCTGGATCAGTCTGGGTTGACGGTCAAGAGGGACCGGTCTTCTGCTTTCTTTTCTCTCGCCAACTCTCTTTTTCTCATCTGGTCCTGCGCGACGCACAGAGAACGCTGCCACAGAGTACGGCTCCAGCGTGCGGTTACTGAGGATGGCATCCCTCTCAAATCTTGCAGGCGTCGAGGAGGATCTGGCGGGCTCCCGAGACTCTGGGTGGAGGTGCTCCATTGGAACTCGCGGTCGGGCCTGTGACGGATGGCGGTGCCGCAGAAAGGGGGTTTTCAGAAGGGGAAAAGGCGGCATCCTTTGGCACCGAGGAAGGGAGGATGGTGGTTCAAGAGGAGCGGCTGGGTTCAGGATCAAAGGGGGTCCAGCTTCAGAGTCCATGGCGGCATCATTCTTTGAGAAGTAGGGAGGCAAGAAGCCCTGAGACCTTGACCTCCAACACCATTCACCATGTCACAGAGATTGCAGGTCATCTGTAAATCTGAAGTGGTCGAAATCTCACTGCCGAGAGGAAGTAAGAGCCACCAGAGTTGATAGACTCCAAGTTAGCTGCATGAACACCACAGAGGAAGATAGAAATACTGGAAAGGAGTTTTGAAACACATCGTCGAAGGTTCATCATCCTCATTGAACCTGGAGGTTTGATCCACACGGCTCGCAGGTAGCTTAATCCACTCTTAGTACAGGACGCTGAAGATACTGAGATCTTTTTCCCCATAACCTGCATCTATGGTAAGGTGGAATAAGATGAAGGCCCTTACCCCAAAAAGATGACGCTTTGAGGTTTCATTCTCTCCTTCACCTCCAGCCACCATCTGTGTAAAGCTTTGGAGAATTCTAATGTGTGTGTGTCAGGGGGTCTAGTCTCTCTTCAATGAATCGTTTACTAGGATTAGGGGTTCTGGTTCTGAATTCATGCCACACTATATGCAACTTATTCCAAAGGTTGTTCAACAGTCCCAGGATTATAGGATCTAATCCTCCAACTGCAACAAGTGGAGCTCGCAGATTACTGGGTAAAAGAGATCAAGGAAAATGTGGCCCTACTCGACCATGGTTAGATCCTTTTCTAATTGGATTGATGAGTCATTATATATGTGAGCCTTCACTTACAAATTTGCCACCAAGAGAAAGGACGTGTGACATGCCACTAATGTGGGTGAATGAAATCAAACTAATTCCTATTTATTTTAACCCTTAGTCATTAATGAAACAGCCAATGATCAAAATCTCTCAAAAGATTTTTCTTTTTTTTTTAAATGACAAGAGATGTTAACACAAGATTCATAATGACTAGAATTATGTGTGACCAATATTGGATTCAAAACCATCGATAATGGAACCAATAATATAAATCTAAGTGGGTTCATTCCAAAGATCGCTTATCTCAATAGATGCCCTAGATAAATATTATTGTTCATGTGATGGTATTAGAGTCATACTTTTGGAACAATGAAATTTATTCTAGAGAACATGTCACCTCAACTTGGGATTAACCAACTAGGAGTGTTCATGGACCTCAAATATTGTATTGGGTACCAAAACCTTAAAATTTGGGGTCATCACCTTCTCCCCACCTTAAATAGAATTTTGTCCTCAAAATTCAACCAATGCCATGTTAATCATGATATCAAGGAGTCCAACCTCATATAGGCCGCCATTTCTAGGTGATAGGGCAATGTAGATTTGGATATACCCTAAGTTGTCATTTGAGGATATAAAGAACCTTGGATGTAACCACCCCACCTTATATATACTGAAGCATCGTTTAATGGCTTAGTCATAACATGAGATTATGATATCTTAGGATTACATCCCCCCTAAGGGTACAAGTCTTGTTCATACTTTTAAAGTTCAAAAGGAATTCATTTATCTACCATTACATTCAGATTGTTCAAATCTAACATCATTAACATCTTACAATGATTTCAGCATTATAGGAGATTTATCTTCATCCTTGATATTAGAATTGTGTTTTCTACTTAAGAAGGGCTTACGTAACATGTTTGACCATTAGGGTTTCACCCTATGATGTGATATTCATACTCAACTTAGAAGCATATATTGATAAGGATCAAAGTTATGAACTGTATTTCTGATCATATATCCTATGATCCAAAAATATCTTTATATCAAGTTCATGATTTCAACTTTTTATGTCTTGTATGTATTATGTGGAGGAAAACAAAAGAATATACTAAGTTTATCCCATGATCTCAGCATCATATCTTTCATGTGTCATATGAAGGGGAAGAGAATATTTTGAAGTCAAACTAATGATGATTTCAATCTTGGGTACTACATGTATGATATAGGGGGGAATATAGAATAGGTCAAGCCTGTACGAGTGACTCCTCATATATAAGTCATCTATACAGATCAAGTGAGGTTCCTATCATCATATATTAAGGAAGAGAAGAAGAAGGGATAACATGTATTTTGAGTATCGTTTGCACAAAGCCTTATACTCTCATAACTAGAGTTCATATATTACCTCACTTGCAACTAATGATGAGATTCACAAAATATGTCACTCCAGCTAGGACCTAACTCAGCCAAAGGATTGACTTTATCATATGGGTCATCTACCCATCCTTTTATTTTACCCAATTCTCACATATAGATTTGAATCATGCATAAGGACTCAACTCAACACTCAAGAGTAATCTAGTGTAGGACACATTTTTTTAACACATATCTCATATATTGGAGGCTAGGTCCTATGACCTTCCCCCTGTGGGTCTTACTCTCTCTAGAGTTCACCACATATCTCATCCTACCACTAGACATCCTCCTTGTATAAGAGCTTGAGGATCATGCACACTCATCTCTATCTTAACTTATCTTAGTAGGAAAAAGGGAATGTACTTTCATCATCACAACTTAGCATAGATCCTCTAAGAGTGGATTCGGCTCATATACAACTCAAATCTTAATAAGGAAACTTATACCATCATGGATTAAAGATAGATAAGATTCTACATGCTTATTTCCTTCATCTTTCTTTTGTCCGTCTATGTATCACATAACCTTATGAGGCTCTAGACGTCTAATCTAGATCTATTCTCTCTTCTAGACTGATGTCACTCCCTTTCACTTAGATTGCATGAACACCCACTACTCTCCTATGTGATGGACACATTTTTATATTTGCATATATTTAATAAAATATTATATAGTTTTTCTCCAAGAAAGAAGACATCAGAGAAAACTGTCGAGGCTCGAGCCGATTGGAAAACAAAACCAAATCAGCAAAACTGAGTGTCCAACACATAGTAGATAGTTTGATGGCATGTAACCTAGTGAAATGGTGAGAACATGGTATAGACTAGTGTATCTACCTAATACATATGAGCTCTATATGCAAAGGGTTTCAGACACTTGTCTAAACCTAGTTCTGGAACATCTAGGTCCTAACCTAGAGGATAAGTCAAACCTTATTCCTATAGAACAACTTACTAAGTTTCTAAGATTTAAGGGGAAAGATGAAATTTAGTTTTGTGTTTCATGGTGAGAAATTATCAGGTGTATCTATTGTTCATGCTTTGATACCAATTGTGACATCCCCGGATTTTGACTTCTCCAAACCCTATTGGGAATGAGATGTCAGAATCGGAAAACGTCATCCAATCATACCAGAAAGCGATGCGGAAGCATAATACGCATACATGAACATAAACCATAACATACACCATAACATTCTCAACATTCAACATATTTATATTACAACATGAATTAAATTTACATATTGAAAGAAGATTTAAACGTCTAGTAACATGTATGCTAACAGGATCTTAACACAATAGGTACAACCTAGACAACTGCTCACTTCCCGTCTTTTATCCCATGCTAGCTCTGAACCTAAAACATACGTGAAACAACGAATTAACATAAAGTTGGTACGTGGTTGAAAGATACTATACTATGCTGGCATATTTAAAATACTTGAAAAAGAAGAAAGAAAAATGAAAGCATTATTTAAGGCAGAAAATCAGGTAAACCCAAGTTATTAACCATATTTCAATGGACATGTATTACCATGGTGGACTTAGCACAAACATAAATTATTGGGCCCTATCCCCGCATACCTTGTACCATTAGGGATCTCCCCGCGTACCTTGTACCATTAGGGAGGTTCTAGTCAACATTAATACTTTCCCTCTCTAATAGGGAGATTAATGAACCATCAGTAACTACATTCCATTTTCTTTCTTTAGTGTTCTTATTGTTCAAGGTGGAAATGACAATACATATAGATCTACATCCAACAATGTATTTCAAGTACAAACAGGCAAGTACATATATTTAACATCCACCAAATCTAGTCATATAATTATATCCACGTACCTGAGTTCAGAGATTTCTACCCATCTTGGATCATCTAGAACTGTGTCCATGACCTGATTAAAACAAGACCACATACCATCATCAGATTCTCATCATCTTACATCTCATCTTAACCCTAATCGTATCCATTTTAAGGTTTTCTTAACTCATTAGGATATTCTCATCATTACTTGCATTCCTGTCTTAGAATTATCTTAATGATGTCATTTTCTAGATTATGGCTCATTATCTGAACATTAGGTTCCATATTAGGGTTTTGGTCAAATCTAGATCAATCTGATGTAAGAGAGGGTTTCCAATATTTTTAGTCTGATATATATGTCATTATTAAGGTCTGGTGTGAATTTCATAATTTTCTGTTACTTTCCCTATTTTCTACAATTAATATAAGGATTAAACATGTAATTAGGTAATAATGAGAAAAGGCCTTAAATTACTCAATCATATCAAGATAGGAGTCCACATTTAGTTTCTAGATTATATCAGGGTTCAAATTTATTTTTATCAGATTTAATCTCAACCATTTTCTAATTATACCATTTAAATGAAGCATTCTCATGTAATTTAAATATCATAGATATTACTATCTCAAAAGACAGATATAAGGATCCTATAATAAAGTAGGCATTTTTATGAGTATGTTTATATTTTTATCAGATTTAATCTCAACCATTTTCTAATTATACCATTTAAATGAAGCATTCTCATCTAATTTAAATATCATAGATATTACTATCTCAAAAGACTGATATAAGGATCCTATAATAAAGTAGGCATTTTTATGAGTATGTTTATATTTTTAGGGTATTTATAGGTCAAGGGAGCTATTTATAATGCAATTTCTAAGATCTGTACATATACTAGATTTTCGAGTGAATTATTACCTTTAGATGAATCAAGTGCTGCCACGTGGCTCGTTTGGACTCCTTGAGCCCGCTTTGGCCGACCGGTTCAGTCGAATTGGACCCGGATCAGTCTGGGTTGACGGTTAAGAGGGACCGGTCTTCTGCTTTCTTTTCTCTCGCCAACTCTCTCTTTCTCATGTGGTCCTACGCAACGCACAGAGGACGCCGCCACGGAGCAGGGCTCCAGCATGCAGTTATTGAGGATGGCAGCCCTCTCAAATCTTGCAGGCGTCGAGGAGGATCCGGCGAGCTCCCGAGACTCTGGGTGGAGGTGCTCCATTGGAACTCGCGGCCAGGCCTGTGATGGATGGCGGCGCCGCAGAAAGGGGGGTTTTAGAAGGGGAAAAGGCGGCATCCTTTGGCACCGAGGAAGGGAGGATGGTGGTTTAAGAGGAGCAGTTGGCTTCAGGATCAAAGGGGGTCTAGCTTTGAACAATAGATACACCTATTGACAGACTCCAAGTTAGCTGCATGAACACCACAGAGGAAGATAGAAATACTGGAAGGGAGTTTTGAAACCCATCGTCGAAGGTTCATCATCCTCATTGAACTTGGAGGTTTGATCCACACGGCTCGCAGGTATCTTAATCCACTCTTAGTACAGGACGCTGAAGATACTGAGATCTTTTTCCCCATAACCTGCATCTATGGTAAGGTGGAAGAAGATGAAGGCCCTTACCCCAAAAAGATGACGCTTTGAGGTTTCTTTCTCTCCTTCACCTCCAACCACCATCTGTGTAATGCTTTTGAGAATTCTAATGTGTGTGTGTCAGGGGGTCTGGTCTCTCTTCAATGAATCATTTATTAGGATTAGGGGTTCTGGTTCTGAATTCATGCCACACTATACACAACTTATTCCAAAGGTTTTTCAACAGTCCCAGGATTATAGGATCTAATCCTCCAACTGCAACAAGTGGAGCTCGCATATTTTTGGGTAAAAGAGATCAAGGAAAACGTGGCCCTACTCGACCAGGGTTAGATCCCTTTCTAATTACATTGACGTGTCATTATATATGTGAGCCTTCACTTACAAATTTGCCACCAAGAGAAGGGACGTGTGACATGCCACTAATGTGGGTGAATGAAATCAAACTAATTCCTATTTATTTTAACCCTTAGTCATTAATGAAACAGCCAATGATCAAAATCTCTCAAAAGATTTTTCTTTTTTTTTTAAATTCCAAGAGATGTTAACACAAGCTTCATAATGACTAGAATTATGTGTGACCAATATTGGATTCAAAACCATCGATAATGGAACCAATAATATAAATCTAAGTGGGTTCATTCCAAAGATCGCTTATCTCAATAGATGCCCTAGATAAATATTATGGTTCATGTGATGGTATTAGAGTCATACTTTTGGGCCAATGAAATTTGTGCTAGAGAACATGTCACCTCAACTTGGGATTAACCAACTAGGAGTGTTCATGGACCTCAAATATTGTATTGGGTACCAAAACCTTAAAATTTGGGGTCATCACAATAAGATTCACAGAAGCACTCAATAGACAAATCCCCTTTACCGAGTAAGCCACAGAGGATATGCACTCTCTACGAGGACGTTACGCCATAGTGCTTATATGCGACATACGGTTCTTCAAGGACCCGGCAATGGCACAAGACGACATCCCTTGATACCTTTTTTCTGCTATCCAACGTCCGCAAAAGAGTCCATATAGAACAATTCTAAAGGAGTTGGAGAAAAAGAAACAACAAACCACTAAGGTCCCAGAACAACGCCAATGGGACTCTTATACTTTCGATATGGCAGATGAAAAGGGGGACATCGATTTGTTAACCGGGCCCACCATCAATAGATTATCCCAACCAATGGTGCCTCTATCTTCCATACAACCAATGTTTCCAAACTTTGACCTTGCCGCATGCAAGATCCTTTCTGATAATGAACTCAGACTCATCATGTCTAGGCTATACATAGAGAACGATGAGATTGTTTTCCTGCAAGGAAATATTCTAATAATGGTAGATTCACTCCATGAAATCGTACAAGTTAAAGGTTCTTTATCTGTGAGCATGATGACTGCCTACCAGTTTCTTCTAGCATGGGACCTGCCTACAGTTTATATGGCGTCAGCATACATGAAGGATGATTTACTCGGATCCAAGAACTTTGGAACCATGGAGGCCCTTATCTCATATCTTCAAAATATGAATCTGAAGTTCATTATGTTTCCTTTTCTTCACTCTGAGCATTGGATGTTGCTGGCAACAAACCTACACGAGGGAACTACAATCATTTACAATAGTTCCGACAG
Source organism: Alisma plantago-aquatica (assembly GCA_963693085.1). Taxonomy (NCBI): domain Eukaryota; kingdom Viridiplantae; phylum Streptophyta; class Magnoliopsida; order Alismatales; family Alismataceae; genus Alisma; species Alisma plantago-aquatica. The sequence goes on along the minus strand of OY856411.1, from coordinate 969,457,612 downwards.
CCAATTCAATCCAAACCAAAAAGAGTATGTTGTTACAGCAAAAATGCCCACGAAGGAAGTGGCGAAGGATTGTGTCGAACGACTACATGATCTTCTCGGCAAGCACACAAAGGCATACAACAATGATCATTTTCACTACCCATCCTTCAGCCACAGATGTCATCAGCAGATCAGAGAATCTAACGACTGTGGTTTCCACCTCCTTTACTAGATGTATACCCTTATTGTCCTCAGTAAGCACGTGGAGGACATGAAGGACATGGATTATCATGCTTTACGTGGAAAGTTTGCAGCTAATCTCCTATGATCATATGGAGCAAACAAGGGATTAACAGAACCGTGATACCCTTGCCCATGTACTTCTCAACCTATCACCTTGACACTCTGAGGACATAGTGGATGATAAGTTGGGGGGGGGGTACATTGGGCAAGGGCGAGGTATCACTTTCAAACCTTCTTCTCTCTACTCTTCCATTTCCATTTTTTCTTTTGCAAAAAAAAATTCTTAGATTCTTTTGATAATTTCTTGGATAAAATAGCTTTTGCAGATAAGACAACATTATTTTTGGAAAAGGGACACCCCTAGCTAAGATAGAGACAAAGTAGTCCGCACTTACATAAGTAGCATTTAGGCATGTAATGGCGAATTAATAAATCACCTCCATACATGATTTTCATGCTTTTGTTTCAATTCTACATCAGACTCTCCATAGGTTAACATTGTGGCCGAAACAAGCCAAACTCTCTCAAGGACGGGAGGGAACCAGGCAAAATCCAAATAAAGGAACCTCGCAAGTGGACCACCAAGTACAAAACCAAAACAAGTGCATGTCTGAAAACTCTAGGGAACAATTTTCTTCTTTTCAAGAAGAGGCTTGGCAGCCCAAATAAAATCCCTAAATATCCAATTCCTAAGCCAGTGAGCATATGAATAAAAGCCAGAGTGTTGAATAAAAACATGAGAGTTGTGCCATGCATAAGGACCTATATGAAGAGCCAATAAAGATCTTTCCCGACCGGTACATTTAGCTGCTCTCATAAAGGCAGATGTGTCACGCCCGGTAGTGAGATCCTAAGGTCTCCACATATATGAAAAAGCTTACAAAGGTCTTGCCTAACCAGTACATTCAGCTTCCCTCACAAAGGTAGATGTATCGCGCCCGATAGTGAGACCCTAAAAGTTTAGATAAACCATCCCCCCTTAGAAAGGGGAGTTACACATCAGCCTTCAACCAACCCTCATACCTATCTTAGCTCCCGGTAGGATTTTCAAAGAAGTATAAAATTGCTTAGAGTCAAAGACATGCATAGAATGCGATTAAGGAAAGGGTGGTCCCAACGCAAGTTACGCGATACGGAAGAAACCTGAGCTCCACACAACTCCTGATACCCGAATGAGTCAGTGCAAGTAGAAACCTTGATAAAACTATGGGAGATCTCTAGTTTAGAACTGAAGTAAGAGTATGGAAATCTTCAGTGAATAAAATCACCTCACCACTACATGCCTTATCTCTATCCAGCTTGAGGATAAGCTAGACTCTAAGTTGGGGGGGGGGGTGATAAACTCCCATTTCATGATGTTACCTTACTAGTTTTTCTTAATTTTCCATACTCTTTCTTAGTTTAATTAGATAGAATCCTTAACTTTCCACTTTATTGTAAATATACCAATAGACTGACATTTCTCCTTTTTCTTCTTATAGAAAAACCCAAAAAGAATTGCAAAAATCCCCAAACGGTCCCAAGACCGAATGAAGTCCAAACAGTCTCAAGACCGTATGAACCCAAATGGTCCCAAGACCTAATGAAGGCCAAACGGTCTCAAGACCGAATGAAAGCCAAACAGTCTCAAGATTGAATGAAAGACAAACGGTCCCAAGACCGTATGAAGCCAAACGGTCCCAAGACCACATGAAGTCAAATGGTCCCAAGACTGTATGAAAGCCAAATGGTCTCAAGACTGAATAAAAGCCAAACGGTCTCATGACCGCATGAAGCCAAACAGTCTCAAGACCGTATGAACCCAAACAGTCCCAAGACCGAATGAGTTCAAACAGTCCCAAGACCGAATGAGTCCAAATGGTCTCCAAACCGTTAAAGATACAAACAGTCCTAAGATCATTTGGGATACCTTGGAAGCCTATAAATAGGACCAAAGGAGTCCTCATTTGGATCGAATTCGTGGACATCTAGAGGCTGCCCCAATCACTTCAGAGTTGTTCATCCTTCATCCTTCGCCCCAAGGCTGCCAGCCTAAGATCCACATTCCATCCTCAAGCTACTTCCTCTCTCATCGACATATAAGGTGGGAAGCGAAGGATTCTTCATCAAGGCAATCACTTGGTGTGAATATAGTTGCTCTCTACTCCAAGGGGTCGACCTTCTTCTTTCCTATGTGGAGATGATGCTTTCTTTCTTTCTTCCCGCCTCCTTCTTTGTTCTTGCCATGAGCGAGTAGTCACGTACACTAGGGTGCGGGGAGTAGCCCCGCTACCCATGTTTTCATCTCATACATGTAATTCATGAGTTTGCAATAGAAAAATACTATCTTTTCAATTCAACATCAATTGTTTAATGAATGCTAGTTGCTTGATCACCAACTTGTGTTATCTATTTTCTACTAGTGCAAACTATCTACATTTGTACTTTTAGATTTGAATATCGACTACATGTTGGTTCTTGATGTATGTAGTCACCATACATCTGTTCGGTATCTAGGAACGTTTCTCAAGGAGTGGAGTAAAATCACCTCCATTGTTGTACTTTCATACTATGAAATGGAATCAGTTGACGTATGGAAGTACAACCTTGACAGGTCGAGGAACACACTTTGCAAGAGGAGTGATGCAAAGTAAGTGACCATTCATTCGGGGATGGCTGGCATTGCAATACTCTCATGTTTCTTGTAGTTAATTATCTAAAAGGAAGCTAAGTCTACAAAGATACTAACTCGTTAGACCCTTTTCTTTGCAAGCCATATTATTATGATGTATGTTTTGATCCATGTATAGAGGTGGTGAAACTCGGTCACATCCTAGTGGTTTCCCAAATATTGTTTACAACCTCAAATTTACTTTTCTGCCATTTACTTTACTTTGCACTTTAGTTTAATCATCAAATCAACTCTTCGATCTAAATATCAACTTTCAAGTAGATAAGTAGAATTATTACGTTTTCCATCTTGTTAAACTCTTAACAAGACCGTTGTCTCATGGATTTGACCCTTAACTGTACTACGACAAGACTTCCACATATCTTAGCATACGTGGGTGGAGATCTTATTATAGCACACGAAAGGGTAAACTTAGAGACTTACTATTTCTAGGATTTTTAGTGGTGCACGCAACTCCACGTGAGTGGAGGCTCCATCAATAACACAACATTATGTTGGTTCCCTTGTGTTTTCAACTAGGTTTCAATCCTAAGATCCTTAGCATAAACTAGAATCAGTTAATGGATCAAGGTGATGATACTCTCTTTCACATAGGAAAGGAGAGTAATCCTTCTTTATGATCTCAAAGAAATCGAGACTAATTCTTATCTCATTCCATCATACCTCATTCTCTATGACTCTCTCCTTATGTATTTTCATCCTCTTCAAATGCCTATTCCTTCTTCTTTTCTTTCCCAAAGTACCATATATTTCCCTCTATCATCCCAAAGTACCATGTATTTCCCTCTATCCTCTGCCTCTCTTATAATTCTCTCTATCCTAATACAACCCTCCAATCACTATACTTCCAACACTTCCTCCTCTTATCATTCCTACCATCTACATGCTTAATCCTCAGCTCCTCTACATTCTCATATTTTCATCTAGTTTCCACTCAACTTGACCTATATCTTTTTTAAGTAAGCCATGAGGATTTCTATTCATCCTACCCTCCTCACACATGCAAAATCAGAAGAAAAAAATATCATCACCACCACCCAAGAAGAGACAACCCTTATACACCCATATAAAGATAATAACCACCACAAAAAGAAAAACTTGTAAAACTATGATTCTCTCCAAGGAAACTAAATTGAAGGAAACCTATTCTATTCAAGAAAATCAGCCCCTTAGTTCTATGAAAAAATTAAAGGGGTCACGGTAACCCGGAGTGAGTATGTAAAATGTTCCCATTTACGAATCTTTAGGGTCACTATATTATCCTCCTTGTGGGTCCAATGTCCGACCAAGAAGACCTCATCAATCTTCTTTTGAATCTCCCGAACATGAGGTATGAGACTCCAATGGTGTTTGATATTAACGCACACCAAATTGACCATTTTTTCATATTTGCCTCCACTTCCATAACATGAATGTTATGATCCTCAATGAGTTTAAGCCCCAAAATCATAGCATGGATGTAGTTTTCCTCCTTTGTAGTCACATTAATTGATGTTCAATATGCCATGATCATCCTTCCCTCTCTCTAATGAAAAATGCCTGACATTCACCACTTACTCACACCTTCATCAGAAGTGTTTTCTCCCAAAGTAGTGTTGAGTTTGATGTTGCTAAAGTATATGGGTTCCAATGAACCAATTCCAATGTCTAATCATCAACCTAGGAATTTTCACACCAATGTTAATGGCATGATTCAAGAACCCATCCCCTCTCCAATATTCTTGAAGGTTTTATGTTGGATCTTGCTATTATTATGACTCATAATTTCCTTCCAGTAGGTCCTCACCATCCTCATTATGTAATCAAATTGTATGTGGCATCATCCGCACCACATGACCCACAAGATTATAGCCATGGTCAAAGATATAATCCATCCCTATAGAGATCTCTTGTCTCTGTTGGACCAGGGGAGGACCAGCAACTAAGGATTTTGTGTTGCTGCTTGGAATCGTGGAAGAAGTTCAAAGTCCAATATATATTCCATAGGACCTGCACTAAATCACTATGAAAAAAGGTGTGTAGTAGTCTTGATATTGTGGGAAGTACAATAACAACATCATAAGACTATTGGGATCCTACATTGGGTTATATTTTCATATGTTGCAATAGTCTTATAAATAGCATTCCATGTTAGAGCATTGTCTCTTAGGATGACATCAGTATGTCAGAGGGTTGAATGATCAACAAAGAAGTCAAATTATCCAAGGTAATAATGCTGGTCGATCTGAGAGAGAAAACAATTGAGTGGGTCAGAGTCCACAACATAATATCTACTCACTCATGAATCAATTAAAGAGATGCATGAACCATCAACACACCATCGACATTTATACACTGATTAAGTAAATTCCAATCCCAATCATTGTCTTCACTCCACATACCCTTAATAAGTATTTTGCATTTAATATCACCTGGTCTTCTAGAATAGTCAGGTAATCAAGTCGTGCACCATTTATGCCCCTAGAAATAAATATCACCACTCCCAATGCACCAATGCATGTGTTGAGGGATAATGGTGGCATGCTTCCACATCTTATGCCAAAACAGAGAAGGTCGATCAGATAACTACAAAAAAGGTGGTTTATTTCTATCAAAACTTATATGGTACTTTTTGTACCTCCTTCTACAAAATGTCACCCATCTAAAATATCCAATGAGGATTTCCCACAACTTCAAGGTATAATCAATATTAATCACCTATAAAGAATTAAACCCATGGCCACCATGATTTCTATGGCAAGTAGTCCTCGACGAAGCTACCCTAGTCTTCTTATAGATTCCATCATGGGAACTCCAATGAAACTAATTGAATATATCCTTCGTCACTTGAATGATCTCAGAAGGGATACCCAAAGCAACCAAGGGATAGATCAAAATGGCCTCTAACATATGCTTGATAAAAGTGATCTGCCCATCAAAGGAAAAGAGTTTTCACTTCCATAAGGCAAACCTTATGTTAATTTTCCCAATAACCTCATCAAAGTCTCTAGGCACCAATTTGTTATATTAGATGACCCCCAGTTACAAAAAAAGTTATCATCACTTAGCTTCTTTATATCCAACCTATTTTAAATTATGGGTGTAAAATTAAGATAACTAGGATGGATTAAGAACCCCAATTTCACCTTGTTGAATCTTTGGCGTGAGGCACACCCATAGTCATTTAAGAAAGAACCAAGGATATGGAAAGCATTATCATCACACATTGAGAAGAAAATTAGATCATCAAGAAAAAGAAGAATAGGAGGAGGAATATATCTTCCACAAGAAGTGAAGTGCTGGAAGCTACTGTCTTCCATAGATTGTTTGAAAAAGTGACAAAGAAATTCTTCAAAGTGGAGGAACAAATAAGGATAGACGGGATTGCATTGTTTGATACCACTATTCATTGGAAAGAAACCCAAGTTAATACCATTGCAGACCATCAACATTCAATAACACTCAAATAGAGAGGGCATCATCTTAATAGAATCATCAATAATCCTAACTTAGAAAGTACAACTCTGAAATAATCCCAATTGATAAAGTTATAAGATTTGGAAATGTCAATTTTTTTCATCATGTTATTCACACTATCTCATGTAGAAGGTCATGAATAAGCTCTTTAGTCAATGGTATATGATTGGAAATATCCCTACCTTTTATGAAAGCCCCTTACTCTTCTGAAATTAGGAAAATAAGAAAATTAGCTAGTATATTGTCCGTCACACAAGCTAGGATTCTTAGAGAGGCATTTTCTATTGAGATGGGTCATAAATCCTTAGAAATAGAGGAAATATAATTAGACTTTAGATTGAGGTAAACTTTGGAGCATTTGATTTTATGGTGACAAGAGTTGCTAGAAAAAATATCACCATCACTGAAAAATCATCCTTGATGATTGGGTAGGTAGCCACATAGAAGGTAGAGGTAAATCCATCAATCCCATGTGAACTAAATCGGTCAATCCAATTTATGGCACGCTAGATCTCCTCCTTTATAGGTGGGGCATAGAAATTGATGTTCTCCTCAATGGATATAAGGGAGGAAATCAACACTAGAAGGTGAGAATTTAACTCAGATGTTTCACCATATGCATTCCCATAGAATAATTCAAAGAATTTAGAAATATCATTGCACATGTGTTATTGATCAGTGATGATCATCCAATCCTTCATGATAATCTTGTTGACATGATTAATTTTTCAACTTTGTTGAATAATAGTGTGGTAGAAACTATTATTACGATCACCATCTTGCAACCATTAATTGAACCCATGGGCTTTCTTTCCATAGAAGTTCCTCTTTCTCAGAAGTATCATCAAGTTCCTTTTTAGGTATCTTCCTATTATTCTTTTTGTTTGATACTACCACACCATTTCATTTAACCATTACGACTAGAATTAACAAGGTCCATGATAGAGAGGGAAAAAGACCCCAGGTCTATAGATGTGATGGTTATTGTCAACCAAAGCAATTTTTTCTAGGGAATGGGCAACTTTATAAGAAGAACAACTAAAAAAAGAAAAAGATGTAAAATGGAAAGAACTAGCTAAGTGGGGAATGTCCTCAACCAAAAGGCCAATGTGTCTTCTCTACTTAATGTATTCTACTAGGATGATATGTGTACTAATTGGGAGTCTGATTTGATGTGGATGCTCACCACTCCATGAGATTGAGATTTATTTAGACAAGTTAACATGGCTATGTCTTCCACAACCTCCACCAAACAACTACTCTTCATCATCTCTACAATCTTCAACAACACATCACCCTCTAGACTCTGAAGGATTCTCCCGATCTTGATCAACCCTTCAATGTCAGTTGTAATATCATAACTCATCTTTGTCTATCCTTCCTCTGGCTTATAGTTTGAAGATGCTTTTGTAGGGATTTTGGAAGGAAATAATCCAAAATGATTCTCTCATATTTTTTTATGAGTATATTTAGGTCTTTTGTAGCCCATCAAATACACGACTATTGCATCTTGATCAAAGTCCCCACTTGCATGACAAAACATGGTCCATTTATTTAGTATTAACCTGGTCAAAGAGGGTATCAACTAACATACTCGATGACCAATCTCAAAATTACACAATGGTCAAGAGCATAGTAGGATGAGTCCACACCATCCTTGCTTCCAGACAGTTGAACAACATATGGTAGACAATATCCTTCTCCATGTTGTGTAAAGGACATATATCGTCACATTACAATGGCAATCAGAAATTCTACCCATAGTGGTCAAGCCTCCCATATAAACACACCACAAGAAAATCATATAATTTAGGATACATTCCCAACATTCAAATTAGCAGCCACACTCTATCATTTACAAAATGTCTGCTAGAGATATAGTTAGCTTTAACCAAGAGCCCAACCAATAAGCTAATTTGGTGGTGAACAATCCTCTGGGATCTGGACACCGGAACGATGTGTCGACTGGACGTCTGCTGCTAAGAGGGGTGTTTTCTATTTCTTCGCATACATCATATGAGAATAAAGCATATAAGGCCGCATCATCCCACTTGACTGTATAAGTATGAATAAGATCATATACCAAAATTGGGCAATTAGGCGAATAAGGAAAGAACTTGAACAAATATCCCTCTCTTCGATACACCCATGTATTCTTCCAAATACTTATATTATCTCATCACCAACACGCCATTGTTGAGCCTCAATAACCACTAATTCCCCCCCAAAAGCTCATTTAAGTAAAACTTGTAATAGTCTCTATTTGAGTCTAAAATTGATGATCTAGGAAAGTATCTAGCATTCAAAAATTTGTGCGTAAGAGAATCCATCTTTTCAAGGAGCCTCTAGAAATATTTTTCCAAGAGAGCTTAATTGACAGAATGCAAATCTTTGAACCTCAACCCTCCATCCTTTTTAGGTTTGTAAAGATTAGACCAACACTACCATGAGATCTTCCTTTTTGATCATGAGGCACCCCACTAGAAGTGGTCTATACAACTTTGAATTTCATGTATAATAGAAGAGGGGATCTAAACAATGCTCATAATGTAAGATGATATGGCTTGTGATATAGCTTTAATGAGAACCTCTTTTTCTGGATATGATAGAAATTGTTCCTTCCAACATTGAATTTTTTTTCTAGACTCGCACTTTAACAAAAACAAAAATGTATCTTTTGGATCTAACTATGGATTTAGGAAGACCCAAATACTTGTGATATATATCTATTCCCCTCATTTTGAATAGCCAATTTAATTCTTGTCTTGTTTCAACATGTAATCCTTTGCTAAAATCTACCTTTATCTTAACATAGTCTATTTGCTATCTTGATTCTTGTTCATACTGACTATGTTCAGGCACCTCTTGAGGAGAGTCTCTAGCAAAAAGAACATTACCATGTGTGATAAAAATGAGAGATATAGATGGGGCATTTTTGCTGGCTTTTATGCCATGTATAGAAGCATTAGTGTTCGTGTGAGGAATAGAAGTAGAAAATGCTTCTACACATAAAATAAAGAGATGAGGAGAGAGTGTATCACTTTATCACAGGACGCGGGAAGGATTTTTTTTCATAGACCAATATCTATTAATGGCAAAGGAATGATTGACAGTAGACACACACACTCCATGACTTTATTTCTCCAAACTTCTCCAAACACCATCTTTTCTTGTACATAGTCTAGAAAATTCCATTCAACTCTGTTGTATGTGTTTGACATTCTGAATTTTATTTCTAGAATTCCTTTCTTACATTTACCTTCACACTTCATCTTATGAAAAAGTTTGTATGAAGCAAGTACATTGTCTATAATCATTTTCCCAAGGATAAAGGCACTCTGATTCACATAATGCAATCTATTATATGCTTTAGGCAGTTTGCAAGAGCATTGGTAGTAATTTTGTAGACCACATTACAAAGGTTGATGTGTCTCTGTTCTGATAACTTTTTTGTCTTTGAAACCTTAGAGATTAAGACAACAAGGATTGAGTTCACATCTTCAATGTTTCTTCATTCTTTCCACTAACCTTTAATATAGCTTGGTACATCCTCCCCAAGCACCATGCCATATTTTTTTGAAAAATACCCAATTTCATATCGCCTGGACCAAGGGATTTATTTAGATGCATATGTTTGAGGTCCATAACAATCTCTTCATTAGTGATGTCACCTTCCTTCCAACCTATAGTTCATAGAATCATCCACTTGTTCCTTCATGCCCTATGTTGCTTCAGAAAAGTCCATTGGATCACTTATCTTGAAAGATTTTGGAAATACTCTAGCACTATATTCTCAATTTCCTTGTATTCATTTTTACATATCACATGGCTATCCTTTATCCATTCTATGTTGTTTCTTTTTTTTCCTTTGGGAATATTTGTGATGGATATAGGTTTTGTTTATGTCCCCTACCTTCATTTCATTAACTCTCTCTATCACACACCAATATAATTCCTCCTGTCTGTGCTAGTTCTATAGTTACTTAGAGAGTTTTGTATGTCTTTCCAACACTGTTGTTGTCTAGCCTCTTTCTTTGTTCATCCCTTACAATATCTTCTGTCTCTTTTATCTTTTTCTTCAAATTGTTGAATTTGTTAGTCGTCCAAATTTTTAGTTTTTCTCCACAACCATGTAATTTTCCTAGAAGTGTTCCTCTAGAAGTCTCCTTCTAGATAAAGAGATGATGTTTCTGCTTGACTCTTCAGCTAACTATGTAGGCTCAAATTGGAAGAATTTTTCCCTTCTTTTTCTTCATTTCCCTCTGGTCTGCCAAGATAATAACTAGAGTTTGATGTTGCTTGTACACAACAATGGAGAATTTTACAATAGGTAAATAGTTGCCTCCACTTAAACATCATCAATACTCTATCCAGTCTCTCTATGACTAGTGTATCCATCATGAGTCTTTGTTCCCACTTAAAGGGACTTCATGTATAACCCAGATCAAGCAAACAAAAATCATCAATAACATATCTGAAATCCAACAATAGTTTATATGGGTTCACAGAACCTCCTTGATTTTCCTCATTAGAGATAATCTCTTTACGATCACCAAGAGAAAAATGGGCAGATCAGATTTTGTTTTCATACTCCTCATTAAATCTCATATTTGGTGTTTGTGTTGTTGATTAGATCAGCCATATATGCCAATAGCCTTCCATGCTTGGTGTATCTGCATCTTTTGTCACCATACACTCTACATGATGTTGAGAAAAACTCAACATTTCCTCCCCACATCCCTCCACCATAGGCCCAGGATGCATGGCCTTCCTATACTTGAGAGGAACAAGCCATTAATAAATGAACAATCATTTTGATAGATTCCAATTGTTTACCAACAATCTTGGTTTCTAAAAAGAAAATGAAGAACAATCATTCTCTCCAAAACCAAATCTGAAGGATAGACATACTATCAGGTTTCTGCATTCCCTAATAGTTCCAGCTTAGCATTTTCATGATTGTTCATGGGGCTGGTCCCTGCCCCATTGTTACTTTGATCACAACAAGTCTTGATGCCTCAACAATACGAGTATTCCCACAATGTTGTTTTTTAACATTTCCCAACACCATAATATTTCTTCCATGTCCACATCGATCTCTTCCTCTTGTCTTATCCTTTTCTTGGTCCCATGTAATAGTTCCTTCTCTATGCCATTGATTCTTCCTCATTAATCACAATTTTCTTTTTCATGTCCAACGATTTGTGAAGGTAATTTACCATGATTTTGTACTGTCAGTCACTAGCACCTGTTATTTTTTATTTTCCCTTCTCCTTTGACCTCTAGTTCGTATCTTCAGTGACCCCCATTCTCCTTTGAAAGTTGGTTGCTTCTTTGAAGACACCCAGATCAATTCAAATGCTGACATAAAATGGCACCCACATATAGATCTTTTTGATCTGTATTGAAAATTTGAGATAGTGGTATATCTCATACTGTATTGGTGGCTTCCCTTAGGCGTATTTGATTTTCTTTTACATTTTCTACCAGATTTACAACTATTTCATCATAACTGTGAGCATCACCATATGTCTCACCCTCGTCTTGACATGCACCCCTTTATCATCCTATTGTCTTCCTATACCATCTTTATAATAGGAACTTGTTGTAACTACTCCATCTTCTTCTTCATCCTAAAGATTTGAAATAGCCCCTACATCTTATAAAGCTTGTGAGAAACTGATTTACCTAGATTCTAGCCTTCTTTCAAACCTACTCCCACTCTTTCGAACAAAATTGTGCCCCTTACACTACTTGGTCCTTATGTTGTTGTGTCGGTCAACTCTACTATCAGTGAGTTCCTTGTAGAAGTATAGTCGTCCTTCTTCCATGATGATTTCTCCAACACTTTCTAAGGTTTAGTATGGAATTCTAGTGTTCTTTTAATCAATCCTTCACCACATAATTCTTCCAAATTTGAAATATGTGGCTTGCGCAATGTTGCATTCAACTAGGCACTCCATTGTCATTGTTGTTCATCCTCCTATTCTTCAAGATTATAGTATTTATCAACATTCCCTAGAAGCCCAAATTTATAGAAAAAGTTAGGTAACTCTCATACTTCAGCTCCAACAGCACAATGTTCCCCCTCTTGTCCAATTTTTTTGGGGATTTCTTTAACGACTTATTAAAATTGATTCCCACTCTGATTTAGAATGTAGTTTCCCACCCCAATTGATCTCAGTCAACCTATACCACATTGATGGTCCTACTAGCTATAGATGTGATTTCCATTTTCAATCAATGACCTAGAGGGAGACTGTGAAGTCTTACCCAAAACAAGCATTCAACAAAATTCATACTACTTGTTAGATTAGATTCTTTGATTTGATTCATTAATAGTAACCTATTCTCAAAATTATAGGGACCCCTTTGAGAACCTTTCTCTTGTCCTTCCAACAGATGAACTGGATTATAAATATGGAGGAGTCTAGTTTCTTAAACAACACTTTTTTCAAGAGAACCCATGCTTGTGTGAGCATCCTTTTCAAATCCCAAAAATTATATGTACCTTTAGTAAGAAGCTTTGCCTCCAACACCAGATTCACATGGTTATCATGTTGAGATGCTCCTTCATTAGTGAGATCTACCATTTCTTCATCGTCCTCATCCTATAACCCTAGATGTGCATACTATGAATCTAGCTCCTCTTTCATCCTTCAAAGACCAAAAACATGAAGAATAAAAAACATAACCTTGAACCTACATGAGAGCCAAAAACCACAAGGGAGAAAAAGAACCACGTAGTAGAATAAGCAAAGACTTCCACCATCGCCTCTCCAATCATCCTACTTCCTATTATTATAGTAGTACTAGTAAATATTGGATTTCAACCAAGGTGACTAGTGAGATAACATGACACTATTCTCAAGGACAAATGATTCCTTCAATGATTATTGGTCGCTCCCACACACATCATCAATTATGTATGTTTCTCAGCCCAAAAGTTGCGATATGGAGCTATCTAAGAATATTATTATTAATTTCTCTCATTTTTCCTATTGATGATAATATAAGTTATGTTGGTCTAAAGTATATTTATCTGAATTCATTAAAATAATAACAACATCATTTACTTGGTATAGATAAGAATATTACTTTGTTTATTAAAAGACAAAATTTGTAATAACTTACTACTATTATTGATTAAACTTGTATTTCCAGACCAACATTTTGATCCATGTGAGTCCAGCACTAAAACATGTTAGCTCTTACTAGAATGGTTATCAATATATTTGGTGTTCTTCCCATCATAAAATGGTATTTCTTAGTCCTATATGATATGATGCTAACCTGTATATTGTAATATTAGTTTATTATTCTTTATAATAAATACATTTGTGCTAAACCAATTTTACTAGTCAAATTTGAAGCCAAACATGTTGAGGGATGTAGTTTCATATCAATAAAACCCTCATATAATTCCAATAAATCTAGTTTAGTGATCCAATGAGATTATTTTATCAACATCCTAGGAACTGAATATGAATCTAAAAAATCAACTAATTATAATAAATTCAAGTGATAATTAAAGGAGATAATAGTTTCTTGTGGAATTAATCCATGAACATATTTGGAAATACTATGCCAAAGTTAATATACAATGGTTATATACAGAAGATCGAGCACCAAATAATAAGTTTTTATGGTTCAATAATTAATTAGAATCTATAGTGACTATAAAATAGATCAAATTTATATCATATGATATATATATATATATATATGGAGGGTAACCTCTCTCAAGTCCTTATAATGATTATACTCAATCTAAATTCTCATGTGTGGCCCAAATGAAGACACTACACATGTTTTCCTTTACTGAAAAGATTATATGAGGTGTCAAATTGAATTTGGTTCAAGAAAATTGTGAATGTTGGGTTGGTCAAATAAACCTCTCATCAAAGTTTGGTGAATCTTAGAGTTAAGTTTCATAATAAACTAATAACAGATAGAGGATTTCAACCATCCCTATGTTGTATTCAGTAATGTGATGGTAGAGAATTCACAATCTAACCATTACATTAATACAAAATTAGTTAGTATGTGAACTAATGTTATAAAAGTGGAATTGCTAGTGTTGAAATACTTTTAGGGTGATGTTTAACTTTTACTAGACTGATAACACCAATTTTTGTGATGTTTTAGGCTGTTTTTCTGTTATCAAAACTGCCCTTTTCTGCTATTTTCCTCTATTTTGTAAGCACTTTCGCAATAATTGGCCAGGCAATGCTCTTAATCCCATTTTTCCATCTTTTGCAGAATTTCTCCTCGTTTTGGGACAATAAGGCCGTCCCGGCCCACAAATAAGTCCAACTCTGTTTCGGCCTTCCTGACGCCCGATACAACCTCTGCCCGACAGGGTGGAGCGATACAATGACGCACGACAAAGGGATTCCGCGCAAGAAGAAGCTGACGGACGACACGCCTTCTACCCGAAAGGGAGCCAAGCTCGCCACGACAGCCCAGGCTTGTCGGGCGACACGGCCACCCACCGGCCGGCGTGCCGCCCGTCACGTGACCGATAGCCGATACCCCTGCGCCGAGCGATACCCGTATCGGCCGTCCACCGACCCGTGAATGAGGAGGACACGTGGCACTTCGAGCACCATAACTTCCCCCAATCGCTGCCTATAAATAGCAGCTACAGGGAGCCGAAAAGGGAGGCGGGGTCAGTTCGGATACTTCGGAATTCGGACAGTTGGGAGCCTTGAGTGTTCTTCGGAGGAAACTGTGAGAGCAGGTGTATCGCGCCCCAGTGCTCGTGTCGGGCGACACTAGGTGAGCCTTCCTCATCCCGAGAGGGAGGGGATGGTTCACTTAGAACCGTCCCGGGCGACACTGCGGGCCGATATCGGCCACGACGATGAGCGACACAAGTGCCCGACACGATGAACGTGTCGCTCCATGCCTGGCACGATATCGAAACCGATACGATTCACCCGTCATGTGTGCCGCCCGAGAGGGTGTGTCACCCGACTTGAGCGTATCGACCAGGTCCTTGAGCGATACATTCAGCCGTCACGGTGTTCCGCTCGAGAGAGTGTGCCACCCGACACGGATATATCGGGCTAGGCCCTGCCCGGTATCGGGCGGGAGAGTCGTTGTAGTCTGTCGCCCTTCTACATCAAGAAGGTGACCTCTATCTTTAATTCTGTTATTTATTTCCTTTCTTACGCAATGTACTAAGACCCTTACTATTTAAGGAAATAGAAAAGCTTAATTACTTGTTGTTCTATGCTTGGTACAATATGTTGGATGACTGATATGTTTGATATCTGAACTCTAGCTTGCATGTTTGGATCGTGTTTCGCTTAGCTACCAAATCGTGTTTTCCCATCGCAACAACTTCGAGAGTTGTGTTGTGGCTCTAGTGTTTGGTCTGACTCTAGAGTATATGAGTGCCTGGAACGGAGTCGTTTCAGTAACATTCCACTCTAACGTTGAGCCCAGCAACCTCGAGAGGGGTGCCGAGGCTTGGTTAGAGGTATCCGCTCTGAGAGGAGGGGTGCAGGATGTTACCGGTGCCTCTTGTTATGCTATAGTCTTATCCTTCGTACCTTTCTCTAGCCCTAGTTTTATCCTTTTGTTTCTATTGCAAGAAAACCTCTAAAAACTGCTAAATGTCTAAAACCTTAAATCTTTCTAGTAACTCCACCTGGAGATAGTTTTCTTGTTTTGTTCGTGACACCTTACTTTTTCCCTTCTGGGGAATTTATCATCTCTTTATACCTGCCGGAGTGTAGCGTGTCGATTCTGGGTTCTCAACACTACCACCCTTGTCCCTGTGTTCGACCCTGTATATCTACTTCGACCCCGTAAACAAAGTTGTGGGGGCCTAGAAGGATTCAGGTTTATAAATGTAAAAGCTCGACTACCTCAAATGCGCCTCCAATTTTTGGACGCGTGATTTAGGCCGGTCAACTTTTTGGCACCGTTGCCGGGGACAAGGCAAAATGGCACTGTTGACGAATCTGAATCCACTAACTACACTCCTGTGCTTCAAGCTTAGAAATGAGCTTGATAGCATTCTTTTTCTTTTCCTTTTTTTATTACCCTTTGCCTAAACCAAATAATTCTATTTTCTGACTTGATTTCTCATGCCACTTTAGGAACACTCTGAAGAACGGTGACCTGTTCCTTTGGGATCTGACGCCATGACCCATTGTGAGCAATCCCTGTCTGAGGGTGAACTTCAAGGCCGAGATGAGATTTTGCACCAGCCCAGCTTGGTTGGCCAGTTGCACGCTTTCATAAAAAGACAAGACTCCAACATCAACCGGCTGGTGCAGGGTACGCTTCCCAACCCTAGAGCTCTGAATTCCATGCAACACCAGATGGCAAGTCTACATATGCGCCAATGGGAGGTTGATCAATGACTTGACCAGATGGCCGCTCTGATGAAGAACCCTACTGGAAAGACACTCTCCTACCCAGAAGCTTCCAGAATAGCAGTACTAAGGTTCGGGAAGATGGTGGAGCGCATTGCTGAAGCCGAACCAGAGCCTGAACCGAGGTTCAAGAATACTATTCCAGCAGGGGACAAAGGTGGACAAGAAGAAGCTCAAGAGCCTGCACAGAAGCCTTCCGATGAGCTACCTGGTGGGAGGAATTCTTATGCTCCAAGGCTGCCATTTCCGCATAAGCTGATCAAGGCAAATCTGAAAAAGCATCACGAAAGGTTCATGGACTCGATCTGGAAACTGCATCTTGAAGTCCCCTTCCTTGACTCATTGGAGGAGATGTCTATATATGCCAAGTTTCTCAAGGACCTTATCACAAAGAAGAGGAGGGGAGGAAAGATCGAGACGGTGCATCTAGCGTCTGCTTCCTCTGCCTTCGTGAAGCCCAACCTGCCAAATAAGAGAAGGGACCCCGGAGCTTTTACGATCCCGTTTGCCATCGGGGACAATATCGAGCGCAAAGGTCTCGCCGACCTAGGGGCAAGCATCGGCCTCATGCCCCTGAGTTTCACACAAAGGTTGGGTCTAACAGACATGGTTTGTACCAACATGAGAATTGAACTGGCGGATCACACCTTTAAGAGACATGTCGGCGTTGTCGAAGATGTGCCGATTAGGGTGGGTAATTTCTTCATTCCTTGCGACATAGTCATTATTGATACAATAGAAGACCTGCGCTGCCCGATCATCTTCGGACGCCCTTTCCTGGCAACAGGAAGGGCGTTGATCGATGTCTCTGAAGGGATCATCACGCTAAGGGTCGGGAACGACCACGTGGACTTCAAGCTGAAGGAAACAATGAAGAATCCTTCCCTGTCAGGATCCGCATGTTTTGTGGATGGCTACGACAAATTCTACGAGGAGATAGAAGACGATATTCAGGTGGTGGACCCCCTTGTGAGGGCTATGAGCTGCCAGGGTTCCGACTTCGAAGGTCCTGAGGTCACGCAGCATCTTGACCTTTTCGACCTTTCTGACGAAGATTTGCACAAAGAGAATAGGATGGTGGAGTCTGTGAAGTATGCCTCTCTCGAAGGTGAGCCTCAAGAGGAGGCACCCAGACCTAAGCCAGAGTTAAAAGCATTGCCTGAAGGCCTGAAGTACGAGTTCTTGGATGAAGAGTAGAGGAACCCTGTCATCGTAAATGCCAATCTTTCAGGCAATCAGCTAGACCGACTCCTTGAGGAGTTAAGGCTCCACAGGGAGGATATAGGATATTCAGTAGAGGATATCAAAGGCCTTAGCCCCTCCCTGTGCATGCATCGCATCAGCTTAGATGAATCTGCCAAGCCTCTGGCTCAACCCCAGAGGAAGTTGAACTAGATGCTCAAGGAGGTCGTCAAGAAAGAGGTAATAAGTCTTAGGGATGCGGGGATCATTTACCCAATCAGCGATAGCAATTGGGTAAGTCCAATCCACGTAGTACCCAAGAAGGGTGGAATGATAGTGGTTAGGGCGAGAAGGGCGATGAGGTTGCGGTAAGAACTATCACCAGATGGCGGATGTGTATTGATTACCGAAAGCTAAATCAGGCTACAAAGAAGGACCATTTTCTGCTACCTTTTATTGACCAAGTTCTTGAAAGGTTAGCGCATCACGATTTCTTTTGTTTTCTTGATGGCTTTTCAGGTTTTTACCAGGTACCCATCCTGCCCGACGATCAAGAGAAAACAACATTCACCTGCCTTTACGGCACTGATGCCTTCCGAAGAATGCCATTCGGGCTCTGCAACGCCCCCGCTACCTTTCAAAGATGCATGATATCGATGTTCTCAGATTTTCTAGAAGACATCGTAGAAGTCTTCATGGACGACTTTTCAGTCTATGGGAAAGACTTTGATAGCTGTCTGAAGAATCTGTCATTAGTCCTTCAAAGGTGCGAGGAGAACATCCTGGTCCTGAATTGGGAAAAGTGCCACTTCATGGTGTGAGAGGGCATCGTTCTAGGGCATAGGATCTCAAGGCGTGGGATCGAGGTGGACGTAAGCAAGGTCGAAGGGATATCTAAACTTCCTCCACCAAAATCCGTGACGGGAGTGAGAAGCTTCCTCGGGCATGCCGGATATTATCGAAGATTCATCAAGGACTTCTCGAAGATTTCCAAACCGCTGTCCAATCTTCTGGTAAAAGATGTTGAATTTGTTTTCTCTAACGATTGTCTAAGTGCTTTTCAGGCCCTGAAAAACGCTTTGATATCACCACCTATCCTTCAAGCGCCAGAATGGGGTTTACCTTTTGAGTTGATGTGAGACGCTAGCGACTATGCGGTTGGAGCAGTCCTAGGGCAAAAGAAAGACAAAAAGCACCATGTGATTTTCTACGCTAGTCGCACGTTGAACGAGGCTCAAGTAAACTACACAACAACTGAAAAGGAGATGCTCGCGATCATCTTCGCGTTTGATAAATTCAGGATGTATCTCGTCAGACCAAAGGTCAAGGTATACACAGATCATGGGGCAATAAAATACTTAATGCAAAAGAAAGACGCAAAGCCGAGACTGTTGAGGTGGGCCTTATTGCTCCAAGAGATTGACCATGAAATTATCGACAAGAAGGGCGCAGAAAATGTGGTCGCCGACCACCTATCAAGGATCGTGGCTGAGAGATAGGGAGAGCCACCTATCAACGACGACTATGCCGACAAGGCTCTCATGTTGACCGAAGCTTGAGAAGAAAGTCTACCCTGGTTTGCAGACATATGCAATTATCTTGCTTGTGGAGAACTGCCTCCTGACATCACGTACAATCAGAAAAAGAAGCTATTCGCGGATGCCAAGAACTATTACTGGGATGACCCTCTCCTGTTCAGAAGATGCACTGACAGCTTATACAGGAGGTGCATCCCAGAGGAAGAAACTACGGACATCCTGAAAGAATGCCACACCTCCCCCTACGGTGGTCACCTGGGTAGCGAAAGGACAGCGGCGAAAGTACTACAGTCAGGTTTCTACTGGCCTTCCTTGTTTAAAGATGTTGCACAATTTGTAAAAGTCTGCAAAGAGTGCCAGTTTACAGGGAACATAGGGCGGAGGAATGAAATGCCAGTGGCGAGCTGGATCGAAGTTGAAATCTTTGACGTATGGGGAGTCGACTACATGGGACCGTTTCCCCCATCCCGGGGGTATCATT
Source organism: Alisma plantago-aquatica (assembly GCA_963693085.1). NCBI lineage: Eukaryota > Viridiplantae > Streptophyta > Magnoliopsida > Alismatales > Alismataceae > Alisma > Alisma plantago-aquatica. The sequence continues at coordinate 969,437,671 of OY856411.1, read as the reverse complement.
ACATACTCGTGGCAGTGGATTATGTATCAAAGTGGGTGGAGGTGGTAGCCACCCAAACCTGCGACGCCAAATCGGTTATCAAGCTCTTCGAGAAAACCATCTTTCCTCGTTTCGGTGTCCCGCGCACGGTTATAAGCGACGGAGGGTCGCACTATGGAGAAATACAGTTTGAAGCACTCCTACGCAAGTACGGAGTGAAGCACAAGATCACTACACCCTACCATCCACAGCCGTCAGGGCAGGTAGAGGTTTCCAAAAGGCAAATCAAGCAGATCTTGGAGAAAACTGTCAACCGAACAAGGAAAGACTGGTCCATGAAGCTCGACGACGCGCTTTGGCCTACCGGACCGCCTACAAAACACCCATCGGAACCACCCCTTACAGGATGATCTACAGAAAATCCTGCCACCTACCTATGGAAATGGAACACAAGGCCCTTTGGGCAACTAAATTTTTAAACATGGACCTTGAGAAAGCAGGAGAAAAGAGATTTTTGCAGCTTCAAGAGCTCAAAGAGCTGAGAATGAACGCCTATGAAAATGCAAAAATCTACAAATAGAGGAAAAAATTGTGGCATGATGCCCACCTCAGGAGAAAAGATGTAAGCGAAGGGGATAAGGTCTTGTTATTCAAGTCCTCCATTCGTCTTTTCCCTGGGAAGTTACAAACGAGATGGTCGGGACCGTTCACTGTGTCAAAGTTATACCCATAAGGAATGATGGAGCTCTACGACAAGGATGATCCGACCAAAGTCTTTCAAGTGAATGGGCACAGGGTGAAAAGGTTTTACGAGGATGAAGCTTTTGTCAGGAGAGCAGAGATCGACCTGCGAGATATGGGTACAGTCGAGAGATGAACAAGATGATCCTACATCGGTCGAGCTGGCGATGCAAACTCCAGCGCTCATCGGGAGGCAGCCCGATTCTTTTTTCTTTTTCTAGGATAGGATGCTTTGTGCTTATTTCTTGTAAAAACAAACTTTATAAAAATTGTAATAAGGCTCGGGCCGGTGCACGCATCAAGCGCACCGACTCCTCTATTTTATGGGCCACCGCTGTCATACTTTCTGAGGTCAGGGACTTAACCCTAAACCAATGATGTTCTTCTTCCTTCTCCTAGCTTTGGTTTTCAGCCGCCTATTTTAAGTCATGTCGGACAGCAGCTCAGCTGGCGCGCAGTCACGCTTGTATCAGGCTGCAGTTTCTGGGGCACTGCAAGGGCCGTGGCAGATGGTATTCCCGAGCAACCATCATATAGTGGATGGGAATAAATGCCTTATTTTAGCTGACGTGACCATCGTCTCGAGAATTGCCTGACTCATCGGCCGACGCCCGCCCCAGAAATGCCTATTTTACCCCCAGCCGAGCTTGCTATATATAGCAAGGTGGGCTCAGCATGTCGGGCTGACTCACTTCTCTTTTAGCCACTTGTAACGCATGCAGTGATCAACCTTTGCTCGCGTGTCGGCCAGCCTTCCTTCACTCTTGTATCGGGCGATGGCTCCTATGAGCAAAGGTATAACCCGACAGTCTGTCGCCCGACACGGGGTTTCATATTGCGCGGTGCGTGTCAGGTTGACGAGCTTAGTCGATTTTTCTTTTAACACCCAACACGTTTGATGCATAACACGACGGCCGATCACGTCGCCTGATACGCCATATCAGGCGACACGTTTTCTTTTGTGACATCTTGTCGGGCAGTTGCTCTTTTGCGTCCTTATTGCCCGATATATCTGTATCGGGAGGTATGTGGTGTCGTGCAGATCTCCTCGTATCGCCCAATCTCGTATCGACTCATGTTTTCTTTGATGGACGATACCCAGATTTTGAAATAAGTCCAGTTTTGTCGATTTTCTTTAGCTTTTCCTATCTAAAGTTTTAAATGGTTAAATGAACTTGATAACAGGTAGAATTGTGGCCGCAGTTGAAGCAACAACTGTCGGACAGAAATGTCACAAGGGGCCCCCAACCACCAAAAAGAAAGCAAGGGGGAATTTTCTTGATTAGGTAGCCTCATAAGAGGCTAGTTTCCTTATCATAGTTTGTCTTCTCTAGTGGCCTGGGACCATCTACAGAGACAACATGAGTACAGCCCCGGTGGCCGCCGGGACAGCACAATAGCTCTCTTCTACCACCATAGACCTGTTTCCTTCTCGGGAGCTTTTGTGCATGTTCCGACTGAGCTGGGAAAGAAAACGGAGGCTGCAGCAAAGAAGCATATTACAGCTTCTACAAGGCACAAGCGAACCCGCTAAATAACCTTCACTGGACTAACATGAACTCACCCTCTTCTTCACTACTCTGGGACAGAGTATGGGATAAGTTGGGGGGGTACCCATGTACCAGTGAAGGAGGTATAAAAATTCTCTTGTGCCATTTTGTTCTCCTCCTATATCATGTATTTGTACCCTTTCTCATATAAAAATTCTTGAAAAATTTTGCTATATTAAATGCAACTGCTTGCAAAGTTTGTTTTCTATGTGCTTAATGTAATACAAGTTTTGTTATATCTTTCTAATAATGTTGCTTCAAACAAACATAAGATTACATTTTTCCGTGCCAAAAATTTTGAAAAATATAATAATCTCGCAAACAGCTAAGAGACGAGTATGGAGAAGGAAAAAGCTGCCCAAACAGCAAGAATCTTTTGTTTCCCTTTACCCAACAAAAATCCCAAAAAGAGAAAGCGGCCTTATGAGAGTGAATAAAAGCATGAGAGTTGTGCCCTATAAAAGAAAAGAAAAAAAAGATATACATAAACACTTGTTTTCCAAAAGTACCCATCTTTAGGCATGGTAGATCCGGGGCAGTGGTACGTAAGATGTGAAATCACTGCTCTAAAGCCAACTGGCTTGGACTGTAGGGACCACTTGCCCGTTAACGGACCCTTACCTGGATGGATTGATGGGAAACAAGAAGAAAAACCCAAAAAGCCTTAGCCTACCCTATACACAACTTTATGCCCTAAAAATAGAGTTGTTTGGTGCGTAAGCTAACTTCAGAAACATACACCAAAGTCTCGCTGAACCTGTAGAGAAAGAAAATACTTACTGAAACAATAAGGCAGGAAACGCAAGGTCTTTTGTTCATAGTGGGGCAGCATTATCTCTAAAGGCATCGCGATTCTTGTTTTACTTCTTGGCCTGAAAACTATATTGCGCAAGAAGAAGCATCACTAAATAAAGTTTAAATATTGATTGAGGACAATCAAAAAGCTAAGTTTGGAGGAGTTGATAACATCAATTTTTGTGATGTTTTAGGCTGTTTTTCTGTTATCAAAACTGCCCTTTTCTGCTATTTTCCTCTATTTTGTAAGCACTTTCGCAATAATTGGCCAGGCAATTCTCTTAATCCTATTTTTCCATCTTTTGCAGAATTTCTCCTCATTTTGGGACAATAAGGCCGTCCCGGCCCACAAATAAGTCCAAGTCTGTTTCGGCCTTCCTGACGCCCGATACAACCTCTGCCCGACATGGTGGAGCGATACAATGACGCACGACAAAGGGATCCCGCGCAAGAAGAAGTTGACGGACGACACGCCTTCTCACCGACAGGGAGCCAAGCTCACCATGACAGCCCAGGCTTGTCGGGCGACACGGCCACCCACCGGCCGGCGTGCCGCCTGTCACGTGACCGATAGCCGATACCCCTGTGCCGAGCGATACCCGTATCGGCCGTCCACCGACCCGCGAATGAGGAGGACACATGGCGCTTCGAACACCATAACTTCCCCCAACCGCTTCCTATAAATAGCAGCTACAGGGAGCTGAAAAGGGAGGCGGGGTCAGTTCGGATACTTCAGAATTCGGACAGTTAGGAGCCTTGAGTGTTCTTCGGAGGAAACTGCGAGAGCAGGTGTATCGCGCCCCAGTGCTCATGCCGGGCGACACTAGGTTAGCCTTCCTCATCCCGAGAGGGAGGGGATGGTTCACTTAGAACTGTCCCGGGCGACACTGCGGGCCGATATCGGCCACGACGATGAGCGACACAAGTGCCCGACACGATGAACGCGTCACTCCATGCCCGACACGATATTGAAACCGATACGCTTCGCCCGTCATGTGTGCCGCCCGAGAGGGTGTGTCGCCCGACTTGAGCGTATCGGCCAGGTCCTTGAGTGATACAGTAGGCCGTCACGGTGTGCCGCTCGAGAGAGCGTGCCGCCCGACACGGCTGTATCGGGCCAGGCCCTGCCCGGTATCGGGCGGGAGAGTCATTGTAGTCTGTCGCCCTTCTACATCAAGAAGGCGACCTCTATCTTTAATTCTGCTATTTATTTCCTTTCTTACGCAATGTACTAAGACCCTTACTATTTATGGAAATAGAAAAGCTTAATTACTTGTTGCTCTATGCTTGGTACAATATGTTGGATGACTGCTATGTTTGATATCTGAACTCTAGCTTGCTTGTTTGGATCGCGTTTCGCTTAGCAACCGAATCGTGTTTTCCCGTCGCAACAACTTTGAGAGTTGTGTTGTGGCTCTAGTGTTTGGTCTGACTCTGGAGTACGAGAGTGCCTGGAACGGAGTCGTTTCAGTAACATTCCACTCTAACGTTGAGCCCAGCAACCTCGAGAGGGGTGTCGAGGCTTGGTTAGAGGTATCCGCTCTTAGAGGAGGGGTGCAGGATGTTACCGATGCCGCTTGTTATGCTATAGTCTTATCCTTCGTACCTTGCTCTATCCCTAGTTTTATCCTTCTGTTTCTGTTGCAAGAAAACCTCTAAAAACTGCTAAATGACTAAAACCTTAAATCTTTCTAGTAACTCCACCTGGAGATAGTTTTCTTATTTTGTTCGTGACACCTTACTGTTTCCCTTCTGGGGAATTTATCATCTCTTTATACCTTCTGGAGTGTAGCGTGTCGATTCTGGGTTCTCAACACTACCACCCTTGTCCCTGTGTTCGACCCTGTATATCTACTTCGACCCCGTAAACAAAGTTGTGGGGGCCTAGAAGGATTCGGGTTTATAAATGTAAAAGCTCGACTACCTCAAATCCGCCTCCAATTTTAGGACGCGCGATTTAGGCCGGTCATAGACACATTACTTACTAGGCATCTTTAAGAAATACCAAAATTGTATTAAAAGATAGACTTTGAACTTTCTTGGGGAAAGTGAAATTGTAAGGAGTGGGACCCTAAAGGGGTGGTCAACTACTCTGAAAATTTGGGAATAATACCATCCAAATACAAAATATTAAGTTTACAGGAAATGTACATTTCTTTTTTTTTTTAAATGGTGCATGTCATACAGAAAAATGTTAAAAATAAGTTGAAGCATAATTATTTACAAAGTTACAAGAAAATCCATGTTTCCATTATTTCTTACCTTAAAGCTGGCAATGTGAAATAAAATGGTGGCAATAAAAAATAAAGGTTATATTGAATTACACACAACACCAATTGCAGAGAGAAATCTAGATCCCAAGATATCCTCAAAACCAAATATCATGTATATGATCCTTTTGTGTAATAGTCCTCTAAAGCACATATCTAGGTGGTTTGAGAACAACACCTAGAGAAGAGATATAAAAAGTATGGTTCGGTATCATCGAGTGTGTGGAGTAAACATATTTGATCATTATTAGGCATGAAAGAAGGAATAGAGATGTTGCCAATACACTAACAAGCTTACATCATGCTTATAGGTTCAAGAGGATATAATTAAAAGGCTAATTAAAACAGAAATAGGAAATAGAATTATGAGAATCATATATTTATTTTACATATCTTGTGTAATAAACAAAAACAATAAAAAGTTTGCATGTAAGTTAGATGAAGTCACCTATTGAAGGCTGAGAAACTATTAGATCTCGAGCCAGATTGCAAGGGGGTATAATAATTGATACCCCAATAGTAGGGGGGACTAAAACCCCAAAACCAAACACAAAAAGTGGGACACATGTCCAATATAATGGTTGTACTAAACTATCTCTACTCTACATTACTAGCTTAATGTAAATGCATGCAAAATGGTATGACAAGATGAAATGATTCCATAATCAACACATTTAATGATATCAAAATTAAATATGGCGATTGGGGTAATAATCCCAACATTGAATGATAATTCAACATTCATAAGCAATCAAATAAACATATTTCATGAGATATGGAATTTGTGTCAAGGAATACTATTCAAAAAGTGCATCATCATTGAAAATGGATTTATAATTATCTTAGTGATCAAAATTAAATAGAAGTTACCCATTCTTGATCTTGACGAATACCCTATCTCTAGGTTTGAAATTTAGCATTCATTCTTAGCAACATAAAAGTTTTTTTATATAGACATTCGTCCACAAAATTCTTCTATATGAAGTAAATGTTCCTTACTAAATTTCTATCTTTTTAAGGGTAAGTCTTCCTTTCTAAATTTATGTCTTTTTAAAGATATGTTTTAAGGGAACCAAGTTACAAATTAATACCCAACAAAAATTTCCCAATGTATCAAAGATTTTAATTATTATGATTTTATTTTTTTCCAATCATATCATGTTATATCCATATAAAAGATTATAAGTCATTCAACTTTTTGAAATAGATTTGTCTTATATGTTATTTCTCTCTTTTACCATTTGATTCAAGTTATTCTTTATCAAAATCAACAATTTTCTTTCTATCATATGTCATTTAATCCTAGGTTACTCATAAATATATACACCCTTACATTCTTATCGTGTTTCTAGAAACCATTAAATATATGTATAGTAATTAGTATTTTAATATATGACAAGGAAAAACATGTGTGGTAAGTGTGTTTTAGTAACGAATATTAAAATTAGTTAATCATTATTTGTTTTCAAATATGTATATGCAACATGTATGCATATTATAACTAATGTGACAATCATTTATAAAAAAGATTCATTATTCTGGGTTATATTTATAACCTTGTTTATATACAAGATATGTTTATTCTTAGTCTTCTTCTAGAGATATATACAATGCAATTTACTAATATATCATATATCCTCATTACTAACTTTCTAGTAATAGTATCACATTGATACAAGTGTATGCAAATAAGAAACCAACGGTTGTAAATAGCTAACGACTAACATAAATAAGTTGTATATCAAAGTTGTCTTCAAACTTCAAATTTTGAGTTTGTTATTAACCAGTTTATTATGTTTAGATGTTAAGGTAAACCATGATTACTGACTTTTTTTTTCATAATATTAAGACATGCCAACATAGTATGTGGAATATACAAAATGTAGTGAAAATAATAATATATTGTATTTATACAAGATAGTTCTATATTTTGAATGTAGAGATTGTCATCTAATTCATCACTTAATATATCATCATCTTTGATATATTTTACTGAGTTTCATGATTAAAGTGTTATGTAGGATTAACCATTTATGTGAATGGGTTAAATATGCTACCTACTAGGTTTCTTATTTGAATTGATGTTTAACGATTTGAACTTGGTCAATCCTGGGTGAAAGAGGTTGATGGGTTGTCAGACATTCTTAAAAACAATCAGATTTGGGGTTGATTGGATGTTAAGTAAGATGGTGGCACAATATATAGGTTACATTGTGATCTAATGAGGTCCTATAGGCTCTCTAAATCCTTTTGTATGCATATCATGGAATGTCGACACCATCGCTACTTATGTTTGAACTCCATCTAGTGTGATTATTGAATTGGAAGTCATCTCTTTGTATACCTTTTATTCAAAGAATCTGATGAAATACAGTTAAGGTCACCATCCACCAAGGCCTGTAATGTTTTTCCCTAAACTAAAATGACACCAAAGCAAATTCAAATATGTAGAGCTTCATACATAGATAAATTAATAGGGAAAACGAATCATAAGTGTAGAGGTAAAGAGACTAAATAGGGAAGGTGCTACTTAGTGGCAGTTATGTAGGAGAGTATTACATACTATTATCCTAGGTTTTGTTAATTATCAATGTGAGTTATTGGTCCAGGGCTTAAAGACTAAAGGGGATTTGATGATGGTATGTATCTAGATATTTGAAAGGCTCAATAACTTATTAGTCAAAGCAACAAAATGTAGATCTCATAGTTTTTTTTTGGGTCCACGGTCGTTTGTATATTTTAAAGAGACGAGAAGTCAAATATTGGTATCTTGTTGTTATTTTTATTCATGTCATAATGAATATCTATGAAAATTTTTGGGTATATTTGTATTAAGAGGACAACTATAGATAGCCAATCACCAATTATGGTTCTAAAAATTTAATCGCTCCTCTTTATAGATACAAAAAGGAGAAGAAAACATTTCTTGCAACACACACAAATCAAATAATATATGTTAACCTTCCCTCACTTTAGGTGCATATTTAATTATGTTATCACTGAATCCTATGTTTACTTATATTAAATTATGTAGGAGTAGTTGCAGTAAAGAAAATATATAGTTTTAATACATACCTTTTTATATAATGTTAATAACCAATGAATCAATTAGTTTCTAAAACTGGAGTTGGTAATACAAACTCAATAATTAATTAATCATGACCTTAAACTAGTACTTTAAAATAATTCTAACACTAGTTGATGAAAATAAGTCAAAGAATATAATATAACATATGAAATCAAGTAGTAAATTCATTAAATGTGTTTATTAAGTACAAAACTTACAAGTAATCAAGTAAAATATCAATATCTACCAAATTTGAAAATAACCTTGAAATTGGATTCCTCACATCTTGTTTAGCTTAAAAGTCAAATTGCAAGTCAATTGAAATCTATTTATCCCCTTGACTAACTAATTAAATTGACAAATTTTAATATATATCATTTATTATTTCAATCAAACCCTAAGTTTCACCTTTAGTTCATGTAGTGGTACTCCTTCTCTCTTAGATGTGCAGTTTTTTCCTTCAGTAACTAAGGATGATTGGCCTTCCTATTCTTCTCTCCCTATCCTTATTATCCTTCCCTCCCACTTATTCTTCTCCTCTTCCATCTATGTTCCACAATGCCTAAACCCTAACATGTTGTATCCCTCTCTCCCCTTCCATAGTGATCCATAGTTGTAGGAGGGTGAGGAAGTGTATAATGTCTATGATAGTCGTTACACATAGATCAAATTAGACCTCTTCCCCTTCCCTAGTAGCGATGGTTAATGCAAAAATTCTAGTCAAATTCATCTTTCACTGACCTAAAAGATGAAAACCTAGAGGACTCCCGTATGCCCTAGTTAGACACCTCTACCTCTGATGATCAATATAATGACAGTGCATTAGTTTTATCATACATTGGACTATCTCCTCTTTAGAGAAAACATTGAATACCTCCACTATTCCCCACTTGAGGACTATAAATCCTAGAATACCTAGAGGAAACCCCTAACCTATATAAATTCTCGCATCTAAACTAGAAATAATTGATCATGAAACTTAACAATCATCGACTCACAATATATTGACAATCTTCTCCACCACCTTTCCCTCCATACAGAAACTATATTCTTCAGAACACAAAACAAACTCCCTCCTACTTGTATTGATGTTCTATGCCTCACTCTATTGCCTAAAGCCTTTTGAACATTCCCTAGTTCTATTGAACTCCTATCTATAAAAGAACTTGGAAATTTCCTAACGATACAAAGGAGTGGCTGCTTTTCTGTGCAGAATTAGTCTTGGATATACCTCTGACCAGATACTAGTACCTCCCCTATAGACATATTTATCCCATCAACAACATGTGCCAAATCTTTTCAGACTCCCATTAACCAAAAGAGATCTGATGATTGCTCTCTGAATGGAAGATATATCCTAAAATATGGCGACATTCCAACTACCTCTTCTACTTAAGACATGTTTATAGTGGAGACCCTAATGGAGAGAAAAACTTCAATGATGAGAAAAGGCCATGATAGTATTTGAGAATCATAAATATTATGAGAACACAAGATCCATATCGAACCATCATGTTGCAATTTGGATGAATTCATCCCTAACACGTAAGCTTAGTCTCCTTCTTACTTTAGATTCAAATATCTACAAGGTAGGTTAATTAGATAAATAGAATGAAAAAAGTGAAAGATTATAGTGATTTAGATTAAAAAAAAAACAAATTGTGAACCTTATGACCTAGCAGTATATATAGTATGAAGTTTGCAAATTATGTATAATTATGATTCTAATATTAATATATCAAACCACATATTAAATAGTAAGCATGATATGTATGTATATAAAGAATGGTTAAAGATGATAATGTAAACTATTTGTTCAAGTAAGTTGGTACTGATCATATACATAGTAATATATGCATATTAGTAAATAGAAAGTCCCAATAACTAGTATAATTATATTGAAATATCCTAGAAACCAATGTAATTTTGGGTAGGTGTAAGAACCTAGATGCATATACATAGAATCAATACTAACTAGAAACATAATAAGAAAGTAAGGTTATATCTACCTCTGAATGTACTATATTGAATTAAATGAGGAATGAGAGAAAGGAACCTACCTATTTAGATAAAGACTAATTTGAATTAAATGGTAAATGTAGAAACCAACCTCAATTATGATTTATGAATATTGACAAAGAATAAATTGAAATATCAGTTAATAACACTTTGTGATAATTACAATCAGATATGAAGTGCTCCTAATTTTAAAACACTAAATCGACGTTAGATAAGAAATAGTAGGTTTAGATATAGTCTTGACTAGAATCAGTAATTTTGGACTAATATGTATATAAAACACTTTTAGGTCAAGAAGGACGAATCTTGAATCTCCCCCCTAGAAATAGAGTTGATCATGAATACTAGGTGTATGCAATCCCTATTTAACTTGAGGATTAACTTGTTTTCCATAATGAGGTCTCTTTTGAATACCTCTCATTCTTGACACAAATTATATACATCATAAAATATAATTGTTTTATTACTTCTAAGATGTGAAATTATCCTTTGATGTTGTCTTTATTACCCTATATTCCATCATTATATTGTGGAATATATTAATTAATAAATCTTTTCATCTCACTGTGGCAATTTACATGCTTGTCATTCAGAAGGTGATATAGAGTAGTGGCATTTTTGTATAATCATATATATTGGGCATGTGTCCCGCTTTCTATATATATTTGGATATCACAATTGTAATCCCCATTGCCCTTGGGGTATTGGTGTCTTAATCCCCCTTATCCTTAGAGGGTGGTTGTTTCAATCTCCTTGATACTTGTCTAGGGTCATATTTTTCTCATCATTACAATAAATTGACTTAGCCTAATCCACATGTATATTTAATTAGTGTTTCGATTTTATTGGGAAGGATCTCTAAAATTATTATATTGTTCTCATATTGTTTTTTTCTTTTTTAGTGTTACTTGGACAATATCCTCTTGAACTTACCAACATGAAGTAATCCCTTTTGCATTGGGAACATACCTCTTTATTCTTGCATGCCTAATAACATTGAAATATGTTAATTATGCACATACTTAATGCTTATTCACCTATGCCTTTGTTTAATTCTATATGTGTTGTTCCTAAACCATCTAGATGTAGGTGCTTGAGAGGAAAACAACTCATTAAGATCACTATAAGGAGTTTGGAGTTTAGGATAGCCTAGGATGTGTATATTTCCCTCTACAACTAGTATGGTGTACAATAAGATGTAATATTTCATTTTTTATTGCCACCTTTAAGGTGAGTAGAAATTTTATATGGGTTTTCTTCTAACATTGTAAACATTTATACTTCTGCTTCTTATAATATTTTTTCTCTATGATACATATAATTTGAGAAAAGAGTACCTCCTTTCCTTAAAACATTTTAGTATGTTTGGAATAGTATTATTTTATTCCCTCTTGGGTCCCACTCATTACAATATCATATTGGAGCCAAATGTAGTTTGTAATCTGACTATTTTAAGATATCCTCTTGTTCCTTAATTGTGTAGTTAAGAAATTTTATATGTTTCGTTGATATACCTATCCCTAAGTTGTGGAATACCAATTAGAGTTTTAGTACCCATATGATTTTGTCATTACCACATCTGAGGTTGAGATTTAGTCTTTGGAAACCCTAGACACCCTTGTTGTAACATACCCAAACCTAGCATCTTGATTCTAGAAATCCTATTCCCATGATTAGGAGATTTGTATTCTTGGTTTTAGACTTGACCAAATAGAGATAAAGATATGCCTTAATGAACATTGTTAATATGTATTACATATTATGTAACAATAAGTTCTATAATCAAATCACATATCATAATACAATGATATTAACATAATAAATTAATCATGTGCTACCATGTAAGTCAATCCATATAAGTCTCTTTTGCTAATTGAAATGCAAAAGATAAGTGTTTTGGCAACAATGTCAAGATAATAACATTTAATTTAATTAATTTTATCATAATTATGGTAATGAGACAAAATCCTAATTGTAATAGAATTCCCAAAAATAAATATCAAAACTCAAATATAATGATAAAATTGTGTTTCTTGGGTCCCAGTTTTCTTGGGTGCCAAGTTTCACATTATTTGAACAATAATATCTATCCTAATTTCATTTAGAAAAGAAAATATGAGTTTTGCTCCAAAATATTATAGAATATGTTCAATGACTACTAAAGTTGAAATAAATCCCAAATTCGGATTCTACATACCAAAATTAGCCTGTGTATGAATTTTCATATTAATTGAACAATTTATCTATCCTAATCCTATTTTGGAGAGAGAATATGCTTAGGATAAAAAATATAAATAAATAAGTAAACCACTCCCAAAGTGTAATTTAGTGCCAAAAATAGATTCTGATGTCGAAATTAGTCTAGGTGCCAAATTTATACTATTTGGACTTTAATTGCTCCCTCAATTTAACTAGAAAAGAAAAGAACTAATATTTGAAATCATGTTATTCAAATTCCTAGTTACATAAGTTCTTGTTTTTAATATGTCATGTTGGTTCTCATGACTTGCCAAACTTGGACTTCTTCTTGTCCTTTAGATTCTAATATGGTGGCCCATGCTTTATCATATACCTTGCTTTGTTTCTTCTGCTCTTGTACAAGAAACCAGTAAATTTCCCTATTTTGTTTCCTTGGTTCTCTCTCTCTACTACCAATCTTTCCTTTGGGTTCCATTACCCCTATTTTCCTTTCTCGATTCCAAATATCATGGTTCCCCTTTTTTTGGGGTTCTTTCGCACCAAACCCCTAACAAAAATGACTTCATCACTATGTTTTCTCTCACCTCCGATCTTCTTTCCCTTCTAGGCACAAAGTTGAGGCAACGAACCCCCATAAATAGGTCCCAAAGCTTATGCCAAACCTCAAGGGATTTTTCTCCATCGATCTCACAAATTGAATTATCTTCTAGTACATCTCCCCATCATCTATGATTTTGGGGCACCGTCATGGGATCCACATTGAGTTGTAGACCTATGAGAGATCTCTTGAGCACCCTAGAGGCTTCAGCGAAGACATCAGAGGAAAATCGATCACTCCGTGCACTAGATTTTTAGTAATGCTCTTTTCTCCTTTTCATCTAGGCATTTGTATGCTATTTTTCAATTTTATGCACAGCCTAATCATTTGATCAAACCTTCGTATGGTTTTCTCCACTATTGAATCTGGCATGGAGTTTAGGGTTACCTTTCTTATTGTTTCCAATGGATTCTGGTGTTCTTTAGATTCCTGCTTGCTGATCCTTGCCACCCATGGCGGAGTGAGTGGCATGGGGATCATTGAACCTTCAAAAATTTAGTTTGTAGTCTTTGGATTCGTTGGCATCTTGCGAACTTGTTGAATGGTTTACAACAAGTTCTAGAAGTTTTTTTTTTGCTTTGATTCATGGTGGGAGAGCTCTTCTGAAGCTGTCATCTTCTAGTCATGGTATTGCAATGCGAAGAAGATGATGACCTGGGTTATTACTTGGTTAGTTGTGTTTTGATATTTTCATTTCATCACGTCTTCAAGGGTAACTTATTCTTTTTGTCCAAATCCATGTGTGCACCTAGTTGTTGACCATTTCACCTTTTTTGATTGGGCCATGTCACTTTAATTTTCAAAGCAGATGATTTTATACATGTGGATTTAAGAGACATTCGAATTGGTCAAATTTTCAAAAATCATGACTTTAAATTGGTAACTCATAAAAATAAAGTAAAATATGATTTAGAATTGTATGATTTTTCTCCATCTAATGGTATCAGTTTCTTTTCCTAAACTCAATCTAATAAAAATATGATTTTTATAGGATTTTCTAATTAGATAGAATTTGTAAAATTCATATATAATAATTGATAAGTCAGAAACATAAAGTAATATATGATATGAACTCAAAAATATAATATTCAAGATGGTACATTACTGATAACCTGATTATAAATGATAAGAAGACGATTTTTTGTATTTATACAATCATTTCTAACCTAAACCTAATCTCGCATATGCCTTTAATAGGTTTCTTGTGGACTAAGATAGAATTAAGGTTTTGACTTTGGACACATGTTGACCCTATCATATGAATGTTGCATCCCCTATGAGTCATATTGAACGATTATTTTCTTTACTCTCTCTTTATTGAGCCTCTTTGAGGTATTATGGTGATTAATATTCTCTTTCTTGACTTGATGATCTATTTTGGTGTAATCTTAATGACTTTGAACTCTTTATATATGTTTGACTGTTAAATAATACTTTGCTACTTGATGAGAACCTATTTGTGAAATTTAAGCCATGTTGTTCCTTATTGTGCGATGAAATCCTAATTTTGTCCACTTTGATTGTGGATGCTTATATTATCCATCTATCTTAGGATAATATCTTTATTTCTATTTACGCGATTCAAATTTTACTTTTTTCTACATTTTGTATGCTTTGTGATTAGTAGATCTAGATTCATGTAAGTATTTGGTTTTTGGATTGTGTGCCCATTTAATATTTTTGGGATGGAGATTGTGTGCCCCATACCTAGGTTTTATTCCCACACTTTATACATTTAGGAATTTGGTTGTGTGCCTTACTCTATTAGGTTTTAAGGTTATGAACCTTAGTCACCATTGTTTAGTAATATTACCCTAGTGCTATGTTTTTTTCGCATGCATGTAGGTTGGCTATTGATGATGAATTTTGTGCTTGAAATTATTTACGTGTGTTTTTGTGTCATACCTTCTTTTATTTAATGGCTAGTGTAATCCTTGAATATTATCTTTTAAAACTCATATACTTTTGGTAGGCGCTTGGGTGGTACTTTCCTCTTTTATAGAAATTTTCCTCTTATATGGTAAGTTGTGTTATATTTAATATCCTTTTTTCCTTATATTGCTCAATCCATACTTTATATGCACATACTAGTGTGTATGCTTATAATTTTATTTTTGTCTTCTCTTCTGAGGTATGCTTCCAACCCAGGTGTAGGACATAGAAAACTGGATATGGTGACATGGACCTTATAGGTGGAACTCTTGGGGATATAGACTTGAGATATGTTGTAACATAATGAATCTTAGATGTAATCTCCATGTAAACCTTTTTCCCATGTTTCCCTTTCATTTCTGTCCTTTATATCGTTAATGTTTAATTAGTGGAATTTATAGTGGTTTAGTGAACATTTATTCACTAATTGTACTAATATAAGGGTTTATGCACAAATACCTCAGTGAAAGCTTATTTAAGGATCTAAAACGCAAAATCACCACTTTAGTAGAACAATGGTATATTAATTTGTGCTAGAAGTGCAAGGCCCTAAACCATGATTAAATGTATTAAACAAGCTTAATGACCATAATTAAGT
Organism: Alisma plantago-aquatica; assembly: GCA_963693085.1. NCBI lineage: Eukaryota > Viridiplantae > Streptophyta > Magnoliopsida > Alismatales > Alismataceae > Alisma > Alisma plantago-aquatica. The sequence goes on along the minus strand of OY856411.1, from coordinate 969,421,923 downwards.
GCTATAAACCTTAATATAACTTTTTGATGTGATTTTGAAAACTTAAAATGAGCCTAAGTTTCAAATTTGGTTCGATTTAGATGTTTTTTGTGCAAGTTATGCAATTTTAGGTACATTTTGGACTTTTATGCAATTTACCCAATTGGGAGGTTTTCTTTGCAAATTATCACATGAATTTTAATCCTTAGATATTCCCTTACCATTCTCAAGATTTTGAACCATGGGCACTTGGTTGCACCTTGGTTTGAAGGGGTTTCTCTCCAAGGGCATTATAGGGATTACCCTCTTTATAAATAAGCTTATCTTTAAAAGCTATCAACCAAGGAGGTTATTTCTTTGTTTGAAGTACGGTGGGTATGGCCTATAAGTCACCATGGGTTTTTAGGACCGACTTTTGATATACAAGAAGTCTCTATGATTTATCCTCTTGCATGGCCATGAAGCCCTAGGCTAGGGACACATGGAAAGTCCCATAGACACATCATGCTTTCCCCCTTCTTTATAAAGCCATGCCTACCCCTTCCCACCTCTCAATCCAAGAAGAAATCCTCTCCTTCTCTTTCCTCTAACTTAGATAATCATTCCTTCTATGTTTGGTCACAAAGTTGTTGTCCCAAGGTAAAAGAGGGTGCCTACCTTGGCGAAGAAGGCTCATAGGGTTCCAAATTTCTCTATTTAGGATTTCTTAAGCTCCTCCTTGGTGATTTTGACCAAAACTAGTAAGTATCCTCCTTTCCTTCCCTATTTTTATCCTATTATTCTTCCTACCACCTTCTTATAGGTCGAAACCCTGGTCTTCCATGGTGAAAATTCACCTAGAACCCTAAAACATCTCATCTCCATGCTCTTTTGCTAGGGTTTGCACCTCTAAAGTGGAGAAGGTGATCTTTGCTCAAGAAAGGAGCTTGGCTTGGAGAAACCAGACCTCCTAATCTCAGGATCCTTTTGGTTTGTACCTTCTTAGCTTCCTAGAGGCAAGTTTTGTTAACCCCCTTCTCATATATTTCTTACTACATGCTTAAAACCCATGCTTCTATGTTTAAAATTGATAATCTCCGTCTCTACTTACCATGTTCTTCTAGGGTTTTGATTTCTTACTTTTTACCTTCTCTAGAAGCTCTAGTTTGGTTACCTATGCAACTTCAACCTGATCTTGAGTCAAATGGTGTTTTCTCCCTCTCCCTCTGTCTTCAATTATCTCAATTCAGTTTGATGATGTGGCAATTTCCTATTGGTCAATATTGAAAAGTTCATATCTTCTAATATGCTTATCCAAATTTGACAAATAAATATATTTTGAAATTCTAAAATTAATCTCTAACTAATAAAAATATTTTGAAGGTATGATTTTGTGGTTTGACGAATGGTGATTTTTGTAAAATGAATTTAATGCATAAAAATCATAACAAGTACATCTTAATCCTCATAGCTCCAAAATTAACATAAAAATATGTTTTCTTGATCAAGAGAACCTAATAGGTTCATTGGTGATATTTTCAAGAGCTAAATTCAAATTTTGCTAAAAAGTTATGAAATTAGGGTTTCTATACATTAGTGTGCACATGTACTCTAATACATGTTAATACATTGAAAATAGGCAAAGTGGAACATGGACTCAACTAAACTGGTGAAAGTTAGTAATTGATATTAGTAAGAGAGGTATGTGCATTCCTTACACCCTATGTTGGGATAATTGTAGTGAAACCCTATATTTCCCTAATGAGGCTTAAATGAACCCTAAATCTTCTATTCTTTCATCCTAATGTTATTCATGCCTCAAATCTGATTATAATTTCTTCTGGTTTGGGTCTTATACCCCATTGCCATGCTTATTGAATATTATGACTACTCTTACCATGACTACTTTTATAGCATATAGATTTATGTTCTATTTAATTTAAAGAAGCAGTACTTATGTACAACCACCCACAGAGGGCATGTATTTGATTGCCCTGGGGAATGTTTTTATTCTCCCCTATATAATTGTGTAGGTGATAGGGAATGTCTTATTCTCCCCTCACCTATAGGTTAGAGGTCTGGTAGGTTCCTCAACCCTACTTAGTTAGGTAGACATAATTATCTTGCATGCAAATCCTTTTTAATATAATTGTAAATGGCAAGTTTCTTTTGAATATAGAATCATACTCTTGTTATCTTCATCTAATGATGAACCTTAGCATGTTCTTATTTGTTTTACTTATCTTTTTATCCTAGAATAGTTTTGTGACACATACTTTGTTTTCTTTCCGATTTTTCTGGGTGCTTTCCCAACCACCCAAGTGCTGGTACTGAATAAGGAAAAGGACAAGTTTCAAGGAAGTCATCTCAGGAGTAGATCTCAAGCTATCTGAAAGGATGTCTAGGTTTCTATATCTAGATCCTTTTCTCTTATCTTTTTATTTTGGGAACAATCATGTAATGAACAACGAAAGCCATGTAACATGCTTAGTACTTTTATTTCTACTGATGTTGACATTTTAGAATGTATCTGGTGCATGCTTATTTACTTGGAATATTGTACTTGCATCCCTCAATTTCTTTTGTCTTTCTAAAAAAATGGATGTTTTATACTTCCTTTAAATTTTATTAAGGAGGTGATCTCACCTCTTTATATCATGGTATCAGAGCCTTTAGGCAACTATTATGACATTAAGTTGAAGAAAAGGTGTCTAGAATGGAGCAGAGTTTTGAGGGTTGGCAATATTTTCCTCCGCACTGTTAGCTTGATTTACGAGGACTCCCGTTCTCATATGATACCAGCCTGGCCTGAGCTGATAAGAATTCCCCAAAATAGTATGCTTTTAGGAAATAGCATTCTAGATATTCTTTCCTCATCTATGCTTCTATTCTTTTCTCATCTATGATTCAAATACTCCTGGGAACTTAATATGTTAACCCTTCCTTTCAGGATAGGTGACTTGTTCGACAGCATGAACAAGGGAAAGCAGTCGAACCCTGATGATTCCAATGTGGGAAACTCTCTTGTGATTCCTTCCGTCCATAGTTTGGTCAACCCTACTACTTTGGGCACCCCTGCCTTCACACCAGAGCAAGAGCTAGCAATGTTGTGCCAGTTTCTCTCCACCATGATGGGACAACTCCACACAGTGGCCGCCAACACCAACAAACCGAGGGATTTTTCCCTCGCCGACTTAATAAAGATGCAACCACCTTACTTCAAGGGTGAAAGTGAACACAACATGGTGGATAAAGCCAATTACTGGGTCTTGGCTTTGGATCGGACCTTTGAGGGTATGGCATGCCCTCCTCACCACAAGGTTTGATTTGCGATGTATGTGCTGGATGAACCGACACATGTCTGGTGGAATGGTGTCGCCCGCACTCGAGACAACTCTACCATGGAGTGGGACCAATTCCTGAAGCTCTTTAGGGAGAAGTACATATGTACCGCCTTCCTAAGGAAGAAGGAAGCTGAGTTCTACAGCCTCAAGCAGGGAGGCATGTGTGTGGCCAACTACATCTAATGGTTCCTACTTCTGGAATGCTACACCACTGACCTTGGAGCCGAGAGAAGGGCAACATTGTTCTTGGATGGCATGAACTACCAAGTGGGCCGAAGTCTTGTTATGTAGATTCCACTCACCTTCCAGCAAATGGTGGATAAGGCCCTGGTCATCGAGTCCTACCCAGGATTCCAATGCTATGGACACAGTAATGGCTACAACAACAACAACAACAAGAGGAAGAACCCTACCCAGAACAAGAATCACAAACATGATCTGTGCAATAGGTTCTCTCGCCACCATCCTCTAGAGAGATGTCCTTCCAACAATGCACCTACTCATAGAGACAACCTACCTCCTCCAACCTTCCACAAGTGTGTCCAAGTTGGGCATATTCGACCACTCTACCCCCATTTCTAGTAGGGAGAGAATAATGCCCAACAGCCAAGGCAGAATCTGCCTCCGCGGAATAAAAACAAAAACAACAACAACCAGAACCTGAGGTGACCACCAGTGGAGAGGCAGAATGGGAGAGTGTTTTCTCTCATGTCTAAGGAAGCATGCAAAGATAATGAAGTTATTGAAGGTACCTTGCATCATAATATGCATCCTATAAAGGCATTGTTTGATTCTGGCTCATCTAATACCTTCATATCTTGTTAGCTTACTTTATGTTAGAAATACAATTTGAGTATATGGATCATATATTAGATGTAAAAACCCCTAGTGGTAAGATCTACTATTTGTATCTCCAAACTCTGACCATGTACCTCTATATATATCTAGTATAATGTTTCCCTCAGATTTCATCTTGCTCGACATGACCGCCTTTGATGTCATCCTGGGAATGGATTGGTTGAAGAGGTACAAAGTTGTTTTATTTTGTGAAGAATCAAAGGTTAGTTTGTCACATCCTGATGAAGGAATATTGTGTGTCAAGGGTAGGAAGCAGGAGGATCAGAAATTTGTTATCTCCGCCATCAAAGCTGAAAAGCTAGTCTCACAAGGGTGTAGATCTTTCTTAGCCTCTATAGTCCTCGAGGCTACACCTCCTTCTCTCAACCACATAGATGTGGTGAAATACTTCCCAGACGTCTTTCTCGAGGAGTTACTCAATTTTCCACCAACTCATGAGGTGGAGTTCTCCATCGAGCTTGTACTTGGAACTTCGCCAATATCGAAGCCGCCTTACCTCCTGGCCCCTGCCGAGCTTGCCGAACTGAAGAAGCATCTAGAAGAGCTTCTCGACATGGGCTTCATCTGCCCCAGTGTTTCACCTTAGGGAGCCCATGTCCTGTTCGTGAAGAATAAGTATGGTTTGATGCAGATGTGTATGGACTACCGCATGCTTAACCAAGTGACGGTGAAGAACCCTTATCTTTTGCCTTGCATCGACAACTTGTTCGACCAGCTGAAGTCAGCCATTGTGTTCTCCAAGATGGATCTGCAAAGTGGCTACTACTAGATGTGCATGAAGGATGATGATGTCCCGAAGATGGTATTCAGAACTCACTATGGGCATTATGAATTCATGGCCATGCCTTTTGGCTTGAAAAATGCCCCAACTGCCTTCATGGACTTGATGAACCGAGTGTTCCGCCCATACCTTGACAAGTTCATGGTAGTGTTTAACGAAGACATTTTGGTTTATTCCGATATGTTAGAAAAACATCACGAGCATCTATAGATTGTACTCAACACACTATGAGAAAATCAACTCTATGCAAAATTCTCAAAGTCTGAGTTCTTGATAAAGGAAGTGATGTTTTTGGGTCATGTGATTTCTATCGGACATATAGTTGTTGATCCTGCAAAGGTAGAAGTTGTGACCAAGTGGAAAGCTCTGAAGAATTCCTCAAAGATCTTTATTTTCCTTGTCTTAGCATGTTACTATTGAAGGTTTATCAAGAGCTTCTCTGAGTTGGCCTTGCCTTTAACCAAGCTAATGCTAAAGGAGGTCAAGTTCTCTTGGACACCAGAATGTGAGAACAGCTTCCAAAAGCTAAAGGAGTGTTTGAATTCTACTCCCGTTCTTACCTTGCTTGTTGAAGGCATACCCTATGTCATCTACATTTATGCTTCTAAACAAGTCTTAGGGTGTGTTTTGATGCAAGACAGAAATGTGATCGCCTATGCTTCCCACCAGTTGAAACTGAATGAAGCTAATTGGCCTACACATGGTTTAGAGCTTGCTATCATCATTCATGCTCTAAAAATATGGCGACACTATCTCTATGGTGTGAAGTTTGAAGTTTGCTATGACCATAAAAGCTTGAGGTACCTATTGACACAGAAGGACCTAAATCTACGACAATGAAGGTGGATGGAATATCTCAAAGATTATGAGTTCACCATTACCTATCATATTGGTAAAGAAAACATCATAGATGAAGCTTTAAGTCACAAGAAGGATGTCGTTTGTGCTGCTCTGAGATGTTCGGTGTGGGAAAATCTTGAATATGTGACTAGTTGGCGGCCTCAACCTGTTGATTTAGTGGACGAAGACAAGTTGTGTGTCCATATGGCTAGTTTGACTATTACACTGACTTGGATCTTGGAAGTCTTTGATGCACAATTGGAAAGCTCTAAGATGGAAGAGATGAAGGCCTTGACTAAGAAACCACAATCTGACTTCTCTGTTAGAGTGGATGGTGTTGTCCGCTTCAGACAAAGGTTTTGGATTCTTGACATGGATGATCTGAGACAGAAGGTGTTGAGTGAAGCACATGGGTCCAAGTACACTATTCATCCTGGCACAACAAAAATATACAAGGACTTACAATGAAGCATCTGGTGGAAGAACATGAAGAATGATATAGATATGTTCGTCATGAAGTCTTTGACATGTCAGCAAGTCAAGATCGAACATCAATGATCTGGTGGTCTTCTTGATCCTCTTGAAATTCCGGAATGGAAGTGGGAGAAGATCACAATGGACTTCATTACTCGTTTCCCCAAGTCCAAGAAATGTTATGATGTTGTTTGGGTGGTTATTGATCGACTTACAAAATATACTCATTTCTTGCCTTTCAAAACCAATTACAAAGTTGCGGATTTGGCTCATTTGTACATTGAGTGGATCATACGCCTGCATGGAGTACCTGAGGTGATAGTTTCTGATCGTGACCCAAAGTTTACTTCTCGTTTATGGGGTCAAATTCAGGAGGAGATGGGCACTGGCTTGCATTTCATTACTGCTTACCACCCACAGACTGATGGTCAATCTGAGAGAACAATTCATATTATGGAGGACTTTCTTCATTCTTGTGTGATGGATTTGGGTGGTGCATTGGATCGGTATCTGCCATTACCTAAGTTTTCTTATAATAATAGCTACCAAGCTAGTACTGGTATGCCACCTTTTGAAGCTCTCTATGGTAGACCATGTCGTTCACCTTTGCATTGGGGTGATGTCGGTGAACGTTCTCTAGTGAAGATCAATGACATTCAAATGATGATAGAAAAGGTACAGTTGATAAAGAAACACATGAAAGCTGCTCAAGACTGACAGAAGATGTATGCTGACAAGAAAAGGTCTGATGTTAACTTCCTATTGGGTGACTATGCAGTTCTAAAGATCAAGCCTATCCATTCTATTTCTAGTTCTAAATTTAAAGGAAAGTTGAGTCCCCACTATGTTGGACCATTTGAAATCTTAGATAAGGTTGGAGATTGTACATACCACTTAGCTTTACCGCCTTCCTATGATTAGATTCATAATATGTTCCATGTCTCTGTACTGAAGAAGTATGTGAAGGACTCTTTTCATGTGCTTACTGGTTGAGGCTTTGTAAATACATGAGAATCTAACCTATGAAGAGCTACCTGTTAAGATCCTTAACTCCCGAGCAAAGCAACTGAAGAACAAAGAGATTGAGCTGGTAAAAGTTTTATGGAAATATCATGGTCTGGAAAAAACCACTTGGGAGTTGAGAGATGAAATGTTATGTACTAACCCTTCTCTTCTTGCTTGATATTTTGAGGAAAAAATCCTTTAAATGGGTGGAGTGTTGTAACATAATGAATCTTATATGTAATCTCCATGTAAACCTTTTTCCCAAGTTTCCCTTTCATTTCTGTCCTTTATGTCGTTCATGTTTAATTAGTGGAATTTATAGTGGTTTAGTGAACACTTATTCACAAATTGTACCAATATAAGGGTTTATGCACAAATACTTCAGTGAAATCTTAATTAAGGATCTAAAATGCAAAATCACTTCTTTAGTAGAATAATGGTATATTAATTTGTGCTAGAAGTGCAAGGCCCTAAACCTTGATTAAATATATTAAACAAGCTTAATTACCATAATTAAGATCTATAAACCTTAACTTGACTTTTTTCTATGATTTGAAAACATAAAATGAGCCTAAGTTTCAAATTTGGATCGATTTGGTTGTTGTTTGTGCAAGTTATGCAATTTTAGGTACATTCTGGACTTTTATGCAATTTACCCAATTGGGAGGTTTTCTTTACAAATTATCACCTGAATTTTAATCCTTATATATTACCTTACCATTCTGTAGATTTATAACCATGTGGGACCTGGTTGCACCTTGGTTTGAAGGTATTTCTCTCCAAGGGCATTATGGGGATTACCCTCTTTATAAATGAGCTTATCTTTAAAGCTATCAACCAATGGGGTTATTTCTTTGTTTGAAGGATGGTGAGGATGGCCTAGAAGTCTCCATGGGCTTTTAGGACCGACTTTTTATATACAAGAAGTCTCTATGAGTAGTCTTCTTGCATGTCCATGAAGCCCTAGGCTAGGGACACATGGAAAGTCCCATAGGCACCTCATGTTTGCCCCCTTCTTTATAAAGCCATTCCTACCCCTTCCCACCTCTCAATCCAAGAAGAAATCCACTCCTTCTCTTTCCTCTAGCTTAGAGAATCATTCCTTCTATTTTTGGCCACAAATTTGTGGTCCCAAGGTAAAAGAGGGTGCCTACCTTGGTGAAGAAGGCTCCTAGGGTTCCAAATTTCTCTATTTAGGATTTCTTAAGCTCCTCCTTGGTGATTTTGACCAAAAATAGTAAGTTTCCTCCTTTCCTTTCCTATTTGCATCCTATTAGTCTTCCTCCTACCTTCTTATAGGTCGTAACCCTGGTCTTCCATGGTGAAACTCCACCTAGAACCCTAAAACATCTCATCTCCATGCTCTTTTGCTAGGGTTTGCACCTCTAAAGTGGAGAAGGTGATCTTTGCTCAAGAAAGGATCTTGGCATAGAGAAACTAGACCTCCTAATATCATGATCCTTTCTGTTTGGACCTTCTTACCTTCCTAGAGGTAGGTTTTGTTAACTCACTTCTCATATATTGCTTACTACATGCTTAAAACTCATGCTTCTATGTTTAAAATTGATGATGTCCATCTCTATTTACCATGTTCTTCTAGGGTTTTAGTTTCTTGTTGTTTTACCTTCTCTAGAAGCTCTAGTTTGGTTACCTATGCAACTTCAAACCTGATCATGGGTCAAATGGTATTTTCTCCCTTTCCCTCTCTCTTCAATTATCTCGATTCATTTTGATGATGTGATAATTTCCTATTGGTCAATATTTAAAAGTTAATATCTTCTAATCTGCTTATCCAAATTTGACAAATAAATATGTTTTGGAATTCTAAAATTAATATCTAACTAATAAAAATATTTTCAGGGTCTGATTTTGTGTTTTTATGAAGGGTGATTCTTTTTTAAATGAATTTAATGCATAAAAACCATAAAAAGTGCATCTTAATCCTCATAACTCCAAAATTAACATAAAAAAAAGTTTTATTGATCAGGAGAACCTAATAAGTTCATTGGTGATATTTTCAAAATCTAAATACGGATTTTTCTATGAAGTTATGAAATGAGGGTTTCTATACATTAATATGCACTATGTACTCTAATACATGTTAATACATTGAAAATAGGCAAAGTGGAACTTGGACTCAATTCAAGTGGTGAAAGTTAGTAATTGATATCAGTAAGAGAGGTATGTGCATTCCTTAACCCTATGTTGGGATAATTGTAGCCAAACCCTATATTTCCCTAATGAGGCTTAAATGAACCCTAAATCTTCTATTCTTGAATCCTAGTGTTGTCCATGCCTCAAATCAGATTATAATTTCTTCTGGTTTGGGTCTTATACCCCACTGCCATGTTTATTGAATGTTATGACTACTCTTTCCATGTCTACTTTTCTAGCATGTAGATTTATGTTCTATTTAATTTAAAGTAGCAGTATTTATGTACAACCACCCACAAAGGGCATGTATTTAATCACCCTGGGGAATGTTTTCATTCTCCCCTATATAATTGTGTAGGTGCCTGGGAATGTCTTATTCTCCCCACACCTATAGGTTATAGGTCCGGTAGGTTCCTAAACCCTACATAGTTAGGTAGATATAATTATCTTACATGCAAATCATTTTGAATATAATTGTTAATGGCAAGTTTCTTTTGAATATAGCCTCATACTCTTGTTATCTTCATCTTATGATGAACCCTAGCCTATTCTTATTTGCTTTACTTATCTTGTTATCCTGGACTAGTTTTGTGACACATACTTTGTTTTCTTTCCCCTTTTTCTAGGTGCTTTTCCAACCACCCAAGTGTTGGTGCTGAGCAAGGAGAAGGACAAGTTTGAAGGAAGTCATCTCAGGAGTAGATCTCAAGCTATCTGAAAAGATGTCTTGGTTGCTATAGCTAGATCCTTTTCTCTTATCTTTTTCTTTTGGGAAAAATCATTTAATGAACAAAGAAAGCCATGTAATAGGCTTAGTACTTTTATTTCCACTGCTATTGACATTTTATAATGTATCTAGTGCATGCTTATTTACTTGGAATATTATACATGCATCCCTCAATATCTTTTGTCTTTTTAAAAGGATGGATGTTTTTTACTACCTTTAAATTTTATTAAGGGGGTGATCTCACCTCTTTACATATGCATATATCCCTCTACTTAGATCCTTATGTTGTTGCTTTCATGTGTACCCTTTACGGGAGATGATGATGTACTTTTGTAAAATTGAATATAGTCATGAAATATGATTCTCCTACTAACTTTGGCTATTTTGTATATCATCATTTGAGAAATGAAAATTTTAGACATATTTTAGGATACCTTTTGAGTGTGTTTGGAATAGATGGATTTATTCCTCAACTTTATTAGGGAGTGGATCCCCACTCGGGTCCCACCCCTTACAAGATGGTATTAGAGCCATAGTGGTCAGATTTTGATCATTTCAATTTTATCTCTCTAATTAAAATTCATTCCTTAAATAGTCACCCTCTAAGTGATATGTTTATCGTATAACTTATCTAAGTTGATTAATAGGTGATGAATGAATAATTTGGAATCATAAGATGCACACATAAGAATCTCGATGAGTAAACCCTAGTGTGAGGAAACCCTTAAGATCATTTGCAGGTTTGTTACAATATATCTCTTTGGAAGTTATGACTTTCCAATTTAGGATGGAGACATGTATGAGGATGTGAATGTAGTAGGATACTAATATGTCCCTATAGAATACTTTGTGACTCAATTCTCACAATTGATTTTGTATCCACCTTTTGTTTTATGTAGAATATATTTATTCACCTAAAATATATATTTACCATTATACTATTATATTTACAAAAGAAATTTTTATGTATTTATTGATGTTTCTTTAGAATGAGTCACAAATAAGAGAGGTATGACTTTTGATATAGAAATCCAGATTCATTTGGAATGGAACTTCTAAACCCTAGTTTTCAGTAGAAGTGATGAGTAGGAAAGTAAGGTTTGTGTTAAAGGTCTAGCTGACATACCTTTATATACCATATGGCTTACTGGATGATAATGTGAATCTTACAGTTGATATATTAGTAACACAAGAACCTGAAATTCAACCCTAGGTGAGTATGACCTATGAACAGCATAAACCCCTAAAATATTCACAAGTAAAAGATACATAAGTAGCCCTAGTACTTTAATGTTGCTTAGCTTAGTTTATTAGGTTAAACCATTCAAGGGGTGGATGAAAGTTGGTTGCTAGTATAAGGATGTCTGGATTTTAGGGACGAAATCCTCTTTAAGGGATGGAGTGTTGTAACATACCCAAACATAGCATCTTGACTCTAAAAATCCTATTCTGATGATTAAGAGATTGGTATGTTTGCTTCTTTAGATTTTATGAAATTGGGATAATGTTATGCATTAATGAACATTGTTAACTCATATCACATATTATGTTGTTATAGGTCCTATGATCAACATCACATATCACGATACTCAAATATTAACATAATAACTTAATCATGTGCTACCATGTAAGTAAATCCAGATATATTTCTTTTGCTAACTAAAATGCAAATAATGACTAAAATATGTATAAAAAGAGGTATAATGTTCTTTGGGATAACAACTATAGTTTTATGTCCATAAATATGAATATTGTACCATTATATAATAAAGTATTGAACTAATAGACTTAATTTATTAAATGAGTAAAATATGAAAATTTTCCCATAGTAATATAACATAACACTTTTGGCAACAATATGAATATCATAACATTTAATTTGATGAATGTTGATCACAATGATGGTAATGATCTAAAATCCTAATTGTATTAGGATTCTCTAAAGCAATTCTCAAAACTCAAATATAATGGTAAAACTATGTTCCTTGGGTCCCCATTTTCTTGGGTGTGAAGTTTCACATTATTTGACCAATAATAACTATCCTAATTTCATTTAGAAAATAAAATATGAGTTTTTCTCCAAAATGCTAAATAATATGTTCAATGACTTGAAAATTTGAAATAATTCCCAGATTTGAACTCTATAATACCAAAATTAGTCCATATATGAATCTTCATATTAATTAAACAATCTTATATATCCTAATCCTATATAGGAGAGATAATATGTCTTATGATAAAAATATAAATAAATAAGTAAAGTGCTCCAAAATTGTAATCTGGTGCCAAAATTAGATTCTACGTGTTAGAATTAGTCTAGGTGCTAAATTTGGTATCATTTAGACTTCAATTGCTCCCTCACTTTAATTAGAAAAGAAAAAAACTAACATTTCATATCAATTTACTCAAATTACTAGTTACCAAAAGTTCTCTATTATAACATGTCACACTGGTTCCTGTGATATGTCAATCTTGGGCTTCTTCTTGGCTATTAGATTCAAATCTAGAGGCTCACTCGTTATCCTCTACCTCACTTCATTTCTTCTTCTCGTGAATAGGAAACCATTAACTTTCTCAATTTTATTTTCTCAATTCTCCCTCTCTACTCCCAATCTTTCCTTCCAATTTCATTACCCATGTTTTCCTTTCTCAATTTTGAACATCCTGATTTCCCTTTTTATAGTGTTCTCTCTTGCCAAACCCCAAAAAAAATTGGCCTCTTTACTACTACATTTTCTCTTTGTTTCGATATTCCTTCCCTTCTCGGCACAGAGATGAGGCATCAAACCCATATATATAGGTCGCAAAGCTTCCGCCAAACCTTGAGGGATCTTTTCCAAACAATCAGTAGACATATTCTCATCTAAAACCTCTCCCCCTCATCACCAATTTTTGGGTGTTTCCATGAGATCCATGTCAAGTTTTGTTCCTATGAGAGATCTACTGAGAACCCAAGAGGCTTCAACAGAGTCATCATAGGCAAACTGATCATTGTTTACACTAGATTTTTGGTAATGCTCTTTCACCCTTTTCATTTGGGCATTTATTTGCTAGTCTTTGATTTGATGTACAACTTGATCTTTTGACTAAGTGTTGGTCTTGTTTTCTCCACTATTGAATCCTCCATGGCGTTTGTGGTTACCTCGCTTAATTTTTTCAGTTGGGTTCCTTGTTCGTCAGATTCTCACCTGCTACTCCTCACCTCCCATGGTGGATAGGGTGTCTTGGGGGTCAGTGAACCTTTAAAACTTTTCTTGGAGTTTTTGAATCCACTGGCATCTTGCAGAGTTGTTAATATGGTTTACAATAAGTTTTAAGAATTTGATTTTTGGCTTTGATTCATGGTGGGAGAGCTTTTCTAAAGCTATCATATTCAGTTCATGGTGTTGTTAAGGGAAGGAGACGATGATATGGGTTATTACTTTCTTAGCCCTGTTTTGATATTTTCATTTCATCACGTCTTCATGGGAAACCCAGTTTTTTGTCCAAGCCACTTGTGCACCAGGTTGTTGTATGCGGACCATTTTTGCCATTTTTGATTGGGCCATGTCACTTTGATTTTCAAAGAAAATGATTTTATACATGTAGCTTTGAGAAATTTTCTGATTGTTTGATTTTTCAAATTTCATAACTTTAAAGTGATAACTCATAAAATAAAGTAAACTATGATTTAGAATTGTGTGATTATTCTCCATCCAATGATGCCAGTTTCATTGTCTAAATTCAATTTAGTAAATTTATGATTTTTGTAAGATTTTATAATTAGTTAGAATTTCTAAAATTCATATATAATAATTTATTAGTCGGAAGCATAAAAGTAAAATATGATATGAACTCAGAAAAAACTAATATACAGGATGGTATAGCTATGATAACCGGATTATAAATGATAAAAATGCAATTTTTAGGTTTTATATAATTAATGCTAACCTAATTGTAATCTCATACATGACTTTAATAGAATTTCTAATGGACTTAGATGGATTTAGTCTTTTGATTTTGGACACATATAGATCTTATATGAGGTATGTAGCATCCCCTATGAGTCATATTGAGCAATATTAATTTCTTTACTATCTCTCTCTTGAGCCTCTTTGAGGTATTTTGGTGACAAATATACTCTTTGTTGACTTGATTACCTATTTGGGTCTAATCATAATTACTTGAACTCTTGATCTATGTTGGATTTTTAGATTATACTTTTCTTCTTGATGAGAACCTATTTGTGAAATTTAAACCATGGTGTTCTTTATTGTGAGGTGGAACCCTAATTTTACCCACTTTTGTGGTGGATGCTTTATATTCTTCATTTATGTGATGGCAATATCTTTATTTCTATTTATGTGACTGAACTTTTTCTTGCCTCTACATTTTGCGTGCTTTGTGATTTAGAAGCACTAGATTAGTGTAAGTACTTTGCTTTTGTCTTGTGTGCCAATGTTATATTTTTGGGATGGAGTTTGTGTGCCCCATACCTGGGTTTTGTGCCCACACTTTATATATTTGGGAGTTTGGTTGTGTGCATTACTCTATCAGGTTTTAAGGTTGTGAGCCTTAGCCGCCATTTTTTTATTTATATTACACTACTTCCCACCTTTAACCCCTATCTTTGTAGACTTTTTAACATGCCTCAACTGCATACTCTTAGAGAACTGAGCATGCATGGATAACAAACTTCCAAACCCCATAAATATTTAGGGTTACAATTCTTCTTTTTGTATAAGTGATAACCTAAACTTGATCCATTATAATAGGGTAGACCTTGCATTTGACATGGAGTTTTCTTAACATAGATTTTCTAGATCCCTTATCTAAGGGAAGGATACCAACCCCACTAAGCTTGATATGTCCCATACACAAGGATTTGTTGAGGGAAGTTATATTTTAGCAGTGAAGATCCCTCAAAGTTTGCCTCTCTCATATCCACATAATGATTGAGATTATGAGTGGTTTGATTATATATTTCACCTTGTCTTATAAAGACACCAAGGTTCTCAACCATCAAGTGACGAGTAAATTGTTATATTTAATAGTTGGATAGTCATCAATGGCTCGAGATGAAGAGGTGAAGTTATGATTAGGGTGAAGTGATGAATATTTGGTGTTGTTTACTATTAGTATATGATAGAAAATGATTATGTGTAGTATGAACTTTTTCCCCTTATATGCTATATTTAAGAGATTCTTTTTAGTATGGCCTTTGATATGCTTGAAATATTTGACTTATTTAGTAGAAAGAAGTGATAGTAGAGTAATACTAGGGTGGAGATGTTTTTCTCTCCTAGTCCCAGAATATATTTCTATATGTATGGCGTGGTGTAATATGGTTGACTTGATTCTAGAATTGATTCTAGAGCCATTTTTAGAGTTCCCATCATAACGTTTTCATCATCAAACTTATTTGTTTTCTTCAATTATATGTTGAAAAAAGATATTCAATATTTTATCAATGGTTTTTAGAACCATGTAACCACCATAAAGATGTTCTATGTAGTAGATAAACCCTTTAGTGAAGAACCAATGATTAGCTATATCACCCTTGAAACCCTAGGCCTATGTTTGAAGTAGAGAATAAGAATGAGTATTGGAATATATGATCTAGATGATCTACCCTTGTTTCCTCTTTAGATGTTTGGCAAATTATATCTTAGTCCATTTAATGAGTGGGGTAATGAACTCTTTATTCACTAGGAATGAAAGTTAAATTAGGACAGTGTGAAGTTAATAATGGTTGTAATAAGTAATACATAAGTAAAATCTAGTATTAAGTTCATAGGTGTGTAGCTATCACATAACCATGGTAGTTGGGTACGCCTTGCTAATTTCACCACCAGGGATATTACTTGGATAATTACAATAATATTTGAAATTTATCTTCACTTACATAAAGTCAACATAAGTAAAAAATGTTACGAAGTTAAAAAATACGATCAATTACTAAAAGTTTGAACTCAATGGACCTATACCTAGATTTTTTAAGATCAATGGCATATATAAATACAACCTATAAACTAGGCTAAACATTTGAAACATGTTCAACTTAATGAATGTTGACCCTCACGCATTCTATTGTGGAAAACAAAATTAAAATAGTTAACTACAATGTAGTAATATTGTGTGTGCTTTACGGTGTGTACTATTATCTTGCATGATTAGTTTGATACATTACATACAGTACGTTACAAGAAAATGTGAATGGTAGAACATGTTTGCAAAATAGATTGTGTAATTTGGTTATGTTAGTCGTAATGGTAGATTGGGTTATAAATAGGTGATTTTTCGGGGATGAAATTCTCTTTAAGGAATGGAGTGTTGTATCATACTCAAATTTCAGAATATAAATCAACCTTCCCTATCCTTAGGTGCATATCTAATTATGTTATCATTAAATTCTTTTTTAAACTTGAATTATATTAAATAGGAGTAATTGTAGTCAAGAAAATATATTGTTTTAAAAATTATAATTTTAATGAATGATTAATTAATTAGGTACTCGATTGGGAGTTAGTTATAAAATCACAACAATTAATTGATTGTGACCCTAAAAAAGCAATACAAAATAACTCTAAGAGTAATGGATGAAACGAAGTCGATGAATATAAAATATTGTATCAATTTGAGTAAGAAAGACATTAAATGCATTTAGTGAGTAGTTAACTTACAAGTAGTGAAAAAAAAGATATATTCCAAAGTTGAAACAAACCATAAAATTGGATTACACACATCTTGTTTAGCCTATGGTTAAATTTAAATTCAATAGATCATTATTTACACCCACATTTTGGTAATTGAATTCAAAATGTTTAATGCATATCAATGCATCAAATATGTAAATCATACTTAAGTTACAACATTAATTCCCATAATGATTCTCCTCCTCTCTCATATGTATGTCTTCTTCTTCAATTTTGATTAAGTACGTAACCTTTTATACAATTTTATTGAAATAACAACTCACATTCCTCTTCTTCTATCTCCATCCTTCCTCTTTTTCCCTCCCTCTTACTTTTCTCCTCTGCCAACCATATTCCAAAATGCTTACACCCTAGTGGGTCGTACCCCTTTTTCCTTTTGTAAAGAAAACCATGTCCGTAGGAGGGTGTGACACCATAAAATGCTTGTGAAAGTAGTTACACAAAGATCGAAGAAGACCTCTTCCCCTTCCTAAGTAGCGATTTCCATTGCAAAAACACTATTCGACTTTGTCTGTCGCTTGCCTACACTAAAGACCACCTAGAGGACTCCCATAAACCTTAGTCAGACACCTTTACCTTTGTTCATTAACATAATGATACTTCAACTATTTTATCATCCCGTAGACCATTTGTGCCTTAGAGAAATTCTAACTACCTCCTTTGTTCCCCACTAGAAAACTATATGTCCTAGAATATTTATATTAAATATTTATCCTCCATAAGATCCGCACATCTAAAACCAGAAACAAAATATCTTTGATATTACCAGTCATTGACCTGCAATGCATGGAAAATCTTCTCTACCACATCTCCCTCCCTATAAATAACTAAATGATTGGAGAACACTGCAAAACTACAACATACTTGGATCTATGTTCTCAAACCCCCTATATAGTCATAAGTCTTTAGAACAAATCCAATTTCCCTAGAACTTCCATATCTAATAAACTTGGAGATTTCTCAAAACATAGAGGAGGGGGTGTTTCCCTTGCGACACCAGTTATAACTCTATCTGTGACCAAATACTAGTACCTCCTCCACATATGTCTTTGTACCATAATAAAGGCGTGACACCTCCTTTCAAACTCTCGCTGACAAAAATATATCTGATGAACAACTCTATTAATGGAATATATGCCTAGAATATGGAAACAATCCAACTGCCTCTTCTGCTTAAGGCACATGGACAATGGAGTATCTGGCCAAAACCAAAGGTTTGACTACCAAAAAATACCATGGTAGGAAAATGATCAAGATTCTAATATGATGACGTCCATCTCAACCCATCATGTTGCATATTGGATGAGTTCATCTATAAGATAGTAGGTCAGTCTCTTGCTTCCTTAACATTTAGTTCTCTAATAATTATGATAACTAGAGAAATGGAAAGAATGGAATGAAGGAGTATATTGAGTTAAACAAACACATCAAGTATCCTGAACCATACAATCTAGTTACATATACAATAAGAAGTCTATAAATCGTGTATGGTTATGACGATACTATTGATATATCAAGCCATATATTAAGCAATAATCACAATATGTCATGCATATAACTAATGGTTAAAGATGATAGTCTCAACTATTTTATCAAAAACTTGGTACTAATCTATATACATCAAAATATATACATTTTAGTTGATATAAAGTATTTTTGTCTTGTAAAGTTCTATGGAAATATCCTAGAAACTAATGTAGTTCTTTGTAGGTAAGAAAACCTAGATGCATTTATAATGAATAGTAACTAAAAACACAATAAGAAGGTATGATTATATCTACCTATAAAAGATAAATCATGAATTAAATGAGTTATTAAATAAAGTCACTTACCTATTTAAATAAACCTATTTTCAATTAAAAGGTAAGAATAAAATAACCTCAATTATGCATTATGAATATCAACAAAAATAAAAGAAAATATTGGTATATAGCCATTTGTGATAATGACAATCATATATAAGATAGTCCTAATATTTAAAATACTATCTAGACATTGGATAACTAATACGAGGTTTAGATACACTCTCGATTATGAATTTGTATGATTGTGGACCAATTTGTGTATAAAACATGTTAGCTCAAGAATGACACATTATGAATCTTCTCTCTAGTAATAGGGTTAGTCATGAAGACCAGGTATGTGCAATCCCTATTTATCTTTCAGCATTAATTCAATTATAAACTCATTATTCCATAAATAGACATTTTTATATTCACTTCTTGAAACAATTTCTATATGTCATGATATATAATTCTTCTATTGCTTATAAAATATGGAGTTATCCTTTGATTTTGGTTTTAGTACCCCATTTCCCACCTTTATGATGTTGAATATGTTCACAATAGAAGCATTTTATCTTGCCTCACTATTTTCATGCTTCTTATTTAAACTACTAATATAGAGTAGTGATACTTGTATACAACCATACATTATGGGCATAGAGTAGTGGACTTGTATACAACCATACATATTGGGCATGTGTCCCAACTTTCATATTTATATCTGTATAAGGGTTCTAATCCCACTTTCCCTTGAGGTATGAGGGTCTGAATCCCCCATGTCATTGGATGATCAAGATTTTCATAACCCCTTTTTCCATGGCTTGGTATTTTGTGGTGTCTCAGCCCTACAATAATTGACTTAGTCTAACCTACATGAACACTCACTATTGCTGTGATTTATTGGGAATGAGCTATGAAATGATTATATTTCTCTAACAAATTTTATTGTCTCACTCTTTATATTTTACCATTGGATTATATCATGTTGAACTTACATACATGAAGAAAGTCCCTTAATTGTTTTGATAACATGCATCTTTCTTCTTGAACCCCTAATAATACTCAAATTGTTTATCATGCACATATTTAGTGTTTAAGAACCATATCTTTATTTATATATTTGGGTGTTTCTCTGAACCACTGGGGTGGAGGTACTTTAAAGGACAATGGCTCATGAATATCACTTCAAGGATTTAGTATTTGAGGATATGTTGAATCAAGATTTCCCTCTAGAACTGGTCATGTGTATACTGAAATGTAACCTTTTTTTTAGTACCACTGAAGGTGAAAAAAGTGTATATGGATTATTTGTAGATTTGTGAATAGTTATGACTATCCTACTTAACACTCTTTTTTCGATGTGATACATACTATTGGAGAAATAAATACCTCCTTTTCTTCATACATTACAATATCTTTGGATGAAATTTATTTTATTCTTCCTATAGTAAGGAGTGTATAATCTCTTGGGCCACACTCTTTATACTTCTATTTTCAATATTTATATCTATTAGTGTATGGGAAATTTTCTTATTTTCCCAAACACTAATGTTTTAATGAACCAATTCACTTAACACAAGAAGGATACACTCTTGGGGGCCACTAATTATATTTCTATTTTCAATATTTATATCTATTAGTGTCTGGGAAATTTTCTTATTTTCCCAGACACTAATGGTTTAATTTACCAAGATCAAACCGTCATTTGTTTGACATATAAAGAAACATAGATATACATGATTTATCATATCAAATTGTTTTAGAAAAGGAAAATAACCTAACGATTCATTAATTTAGAGATGAAATATTTGTGATGTAAGCCCAAAAATGGTTCCAAAATTGACACATAAACCAAGCCAACCACTTTATACAACATACCTATACCATTATTCTATCATCACTTAGTTCCATCAAGGAGTATATTCTTCAAGCATAAAAAAGGCATGCCAAAATCATCTCTAACATGTATTATAGGATAGATAAATGGAATTTACCTATTACATTATGTCAACTTCCATCATGTCCCTATAGAATACTTAATGCACTATCCACCACATTGTCACACTCACACATAAACCATATGAGGGGAACATAACCTCATTATGGGGCATGTAGGGTTCTTTTGCCACACAGCTATCATAAGGGGAGATAAAGCTTATATATTAAGGGAACCATATAGTCATGCAACACTTAGAGTTGTTAGGTAATTATATGTCCAAACACTCTATGGGAAATATTTGGTTACCCATCTGATAAGGTAAAGGTAATATATATGAAATGAATACATATATGCTTCCTTACTAACTCTAATGTATGATACAACTAGATCTCAAGGGACATTGTATTCAATTTACTAAGAAAAGGGGTTTAAAGAAAACTATAATGGAGTAATCCTTACATAGTAGGAGAGGTCAACCCTATCATATGGAGCTTGTTCGTGTTATCACTTAAGAATATAATCCTAAAACGCATATCAAAGTTCAAATCTTATCATCCATGCATGATTAGTCCTCTAAGTGATGTAGTTGATGGCATGCTTGTAAGACAAAATGTGGGAAATTTTCTAAGGTAGGAACTATGGTTAAGGCTATGTTATGAGTGTCCCAACCAACCTACATCGATTGCAGTCAAACTAACTTTCCATAAAATAGGATATAGGAACTAAATACTATAAGATTCATGTCTTACGTAGGGATCATTCCATATCCATAAAGAAGGTAGGGGTATACATGGCTATCTAAAAGTTGAGTCTCAACCACCAAATGGTTTGTGAAGTAGAAGTCACCAAGTCATCGGGGATTGGAATACTTATTTGTATTCAATGACTTAGGATTGGGAACATTAATATCCTATAAAGGGTTACCTAATTACTAAATTGGCATATATATAGATACAACAGATTATAACTGAAATATTCAAACTCATTGACTACATTAACTTTGATACCAATTGTAAGAAGTGGGATCCTAGAGCGGGTCTACTACTCACAAAATTGGGGAAGAAGACCATACAGATCCAAACATACTATAATGTATGACGGAATACAAATAAGGGTATGAGATGAACATCTCTCGACCGTACGGGTTTGCAACACAGCTATTTTTATTGTCGTAGGTTGCGAAAGTTCAAGTTCTTTCGATCCTTTCTACTCCTGAACAATCTCATACATATTGGGAACCCTGACTCTAACCTCACCTATAAAACAAGGGATACTGGGGGTTTCCTAAGAGGCAACATAGACAACTAAGAATCAGTGCCTCTGACAACTATTGTCCTATCTAGTTGTAGTAACCAAGAGGGACTAGGAAAGTCCTACCTGATAAGGAGGGATAGCCAATGGGAGAGAACAATTGATAAGTTGTCATTGTATGAGAGCATGTTAGTGACTAGTACACAAACGGGAGGGACAACTCCTTCCTGTCTATTTGTGGTGAATGACATGAATTCTATTTGGTCAGTGTGGACTACTCTCGAGGAAGGAGTCCTTTGGCTACTTCTTGGAGAGAAAAGTCAACTTGTAGTCTATGGTGAGACCATCAAAGTCACTACAGAAGTTGCACAAACAACTGTTTGTGGGGAAGAGTAGGAGTTGCACATCTACCGTCCAAGAGCAACTTGTCAGTAGTTGCAAAGATGTGATTTTTGTTGTTGGACTTGCTCTAGGACTAGGTATAACTCGCTAAAACCATCCTTCCTATTTCATGGTAGTTGACACAATATTGTTGTTATGGGAATACAGATAGATAACATATATTGTTTCCGATGCTATACTTTGCGCCCGTATTTCCCAACACCTTTCTCCCTTGCTTCTGATCCAAGCACTCAGGAGATCCACCTTTGTCGTCCTTGTTGCGCCAGACACCACCTTGCCAATTGAGGCCATTGACGACTTGGGTGAGGTAAGGCGAAGGTGTTGGTACGCTTTCCAATCTCTTGGAGATTTATATTTGTAGAGTCAACTTCCCCCATAGACTCACCCAAGCCTACTCGTGAAGCAACAAGGTAGAAGACAACCTTCAGTGAAAGGACTTCTCTGCCCTTGACTCCCCTCTTTATGTTTGAGGCCTTTTTTGTCCTCTTCCACTTATTTTTGCTTAAGAACAAGCGAAGCAGGTGCTAGTGAGGTGTGAGCCAATTTTCTTGACTGTGGCCCCGTGGTGCGGACCTTGCTGACTAAGTCGCCTTTGTGGTGAGCTCTGGTTGGCCCAAAATGTGTTATTTTGTAAAAATTATAGAAAATTGTAGGATCATTCAAATATGATGAATTATATATAAAAGTTGATATTTTTTTTTAAGGAAATATAAAAGTTGATAAAAATACAAGGAATCCATTAAAATTAGTTCAAGACTACCTTAAATTACAAGAATGCATAAAGTTGCTAACTTTAATGTATTAAAAGCATGAAACCCCTAATTTTTTAGTTTTAATGATCATAAGTTGTTTGAAATTATTTTAATGGATAAAAACTTAACTTTTTGTATCAAAGGGACATCTTGATCTAATATAGGCTAATGAACTCATATGTTACCAAAATTAGGGTGCATTTCGGTTTTGTAAGAAGACCAACATGGAAAGGTAAACTAGCTACAAAGAATTTCAAAGTCGTTCAAGGTGTTGAACATGATGAAGTCTTTTGTCAGTTACCATGGTTAAATCCATCTAGATCATGCTTGTTGTTGTATCTTAGTCTTACTGTAAGATTTGGTATATGGATGTTAAAACTACATTCCTTAATTGGAATAATTAAGAGGATGTGTACGGGACACAACCTAATGGTTTTATCAACCCATTAATGCAAATAAAGTCTATAAGCTACAAAGGTCAATCTTTGGATTGAAGCAAGCATCTCAGAGCTAAAATCTTCTATTTGACAAGATAGTCAAAGGGTTTGACTTGAGTCAGAATGAGGATGGAATATGTGATTACAAAAGATTTAGTGGGAGCATATTAATATTCTACAAAATGATGGGGAATGACGTCCTTATCTAGAAAATGATAAAACCCTGGCAAGGAAAGTACCTTCTATATGAAGGGTTTAGGTGAAGCATCATATGTGATAGGGATAGAGGTGTATATAGATAGATCTAGAAAACTTCTTAACCAAAGTAAGAGCACATACATTTGCAAGATGTTGAAGGGTTCAACATGCAAGACTCAATGAGAGAAAACATGTACATGTTTCATGGAGTTAGTCTCTCGGGAGCCTAGTGCCCCAATTTTTATGAAGAATAGGAACACATGGATAGATGTCATATCCATTATCAATTGGATCTATCATAAATGCAATGATATGTACTTATCCCATTATCTCATATGTATTGGACATGTTGTAAAGATATCCAGTAATCTCGTATATATTAGACATGACGAGAGGATATCTAGTCATCTCATATGTATTTGACATGATGAGAAGACACATATATTCCTACCTAGAAATCTTGTATGTATTGGACATGACAAGAGGGTGTGCGTCAGATGCTAGTGAAAGTCACTGAACTACCATACAGAACATCCTTAAGTGCTTGTGAAGCACTAATAGGATCGGTTCCTTGGTTATGGTAATAAGGAAGAGTTGGGTGTAAAGAGTGACACCGATGCAAGCTTCCAAACTGATAAAATGATCACAATAATATTTGATATTGAACAAGAATTGTAATCTATAAAGGGTTCTGAGCTAATAACAATTGTCCTAATCTATAAAAGAAGTCAAGTATCTCTATGTTATGAAAACAACAGAGGATACATGGGTGAGCTTGTGTGAGGTTCCAAACCATTGATGACATAGTAGAAATAGTGATGACAACAATGGAGCTACTAGTTAGGGTGGGAATCTCAGATAGCATGCTATGACACTTCCATATCATATGAGTAGTCATACATCAAAGAGATGTGAAAATTGCAAAATACTGACTTAAAGCAAATGTTGTGAAACCCGCTATAAAAGCACTTATGCAGGAGAAGCATGATGGTAATGTTAGGTCACCTGGTATGAGATATGTGGGTGATTGGATGGAAGTGTAAGTGGGAGTCTATTAGTATGTATGCCTAGAGAGACAATCATATCATGATTGTGATGGCATAACATGTAAATGATTTTATTAATCATAAAGGAAGGCTTCCAAATTATTTTGTATATTTAGTTATGAGATAATGAATAACATAATAAATTTCTAGAGAATGATGTTACTCAACGACATATGTGTTCAAGTACGTGACCTGAAAGAATGAGATCATACAGATCTTAAGAGTATATACAATCTCATTTTGTCCCTGATCAGTTGTTATTGTGGAAGGTTGATAGACAACAATAACACATAAGATCAGAGTGTGAGTTGGTTGATGACAAAATCCTCATTAGTCATGATATGAAAATATCAAACCAAGCACACAAATACATGTTAGAGAACAATGTATTGGATAGAATCACTGTGAGACTGACACATTGAATCCATCTTCATGGAAGTCATAGTAAAGTCTCACAGTGTTTCTTAGACCTAAAATCATTGCATTCATCACATGTCGTTGGGTACACTTTGACATCATCAAACGCAGTCCTGAAACATGAGTTGTTAGAAAGGTGATGATTGGGTGACTTTGATACATGGAGATTGATTGTGAGTGATAGATATGGGATTTGTCTCTCCTTCAGGAATATGATATACAAGGCCTCTTGATTAGAGAGATTGAGAAAAGTATGGCCATACACATGTGAGTCAATATATGATATTGAGGTTACATATATCTCATGCGGTTTGCTTTTGTTCAAGGAATAAGATTGAATAATAATGAGGATGACTGCTCCATGCCTCTAGTTCAATCTGGATATCAGTGACAAATGAACTATACAAATATTATAGGATGAAGTTGCTCCCCATCTTTCCATTCACTTGGTTATTAATGATGTGTGACTAGGAACCGCTCATTGCTTGTGATGTCATAAGCTAAGTATGGACATTCACTGCCAACATGATATGGGACCTATAGGGTCACATACATAGGAACTTATCTAGAAGAGGAGTTTGATCTTGAATGATGATAGAATCGATACTAAAGTGTTTAGGTATTTCAATTCACACAACAAATCAGCTTACTAGAATTCCAAAGGATTGGTTCAAGTGTTGAGACAGTCGTTTGGAGTGTAAGGCTGATTGTATGGTACATTGGTTGAAATTTTGCCTGACGTGGGTTGTGAGAAACCCGTTTCACCTGTGAGATGGCCATCTAGTATGGTGTGTGTTACGACCCCACCTCCTGATAACCCCCAATCAAGGGAGACCGAGAGGTCAAAGCCGCACCCATAACTTTCGGATCAAAGGTTCGGCACTTAACCAAGAACAATTATTAAATTTCAACAATCTATACGAAAAAGCTGTAATACAATTTTGCATACCTTTTGAAAATTTTGGATTTCTAAACTTCTATCCATGTATGTATTCTACTCTAACTAATCATCCTTGCATTTTACTTCTTGTATTTTGCAATATGACGATTTACTGTTTGTCCATTTGGCTTGTACCTAAAACGCCGACAAAAAAACGTCAGTTAGCCGAAGCTGGTATGTGGGGGAAACAATAATCATGCAATTATTCATAACAATGTATTGCATCCAATTACCATTTAACAAACAAGTTTACGTTTTAAATATAACTGTGCGATCCATGTGTACCCTATCCCCTGCGTTGTCCCTATAGTGGACCTGGATACTACCTTCCTTATGGTAGATCCCCATTATACCCCTCATGATTTCACCTAACAGGTGAATCAGTTTCTAGGGCTGAGTCACATGGCACTACCCGTAGGTAGCCCACTCATTAACTCATGGAAAGCTAAGAGTCTCATGTCACTACACATGTGTAGCCTAGTTTCTAACTCATGACAGCCTAGACCTTGCTCTAGGTTATCCTTTTATCCCTTGCATAGCCACAGGGGTGGACCCAGATCTAGCCAGTTATACATGTATATCCATAGTGATAGTCATAGTCACTATATAGTTGCATGAAATAAAAGGATCCAACAGTTATTTCAAGCAATGAGGGAAAC
The DNA here is from genome assembly GCA_963693085.1 of Alisma plantago-aquatica. Lineage (NCBI taxonomy): Eukaryota > Viridiplantae > Streptophyta > Magnoliopsida > Alismatales > Alismataceae > Alisma > Alisma plantago-aquatica. The sequence goes on along the minus strand of OY856411.1, from coordinate 969,395,262 downwards.
ATCGATAAAATCCTCAAAAACTAGTCGAGATAATCATAAGCGTAACCACATACCTGATTTGATGATTTCACAAGCATTAAGCAAACCCAACCAAGAATGCAATCCAAGCAAGCAATTCAATCATCACATAATTCTTGAAAATAATATGTACTCTATTTATTACACACTTTATCAAGAATCTACTTTATTGACTTGGATTCACTTTCTAGGGTTTTTGTATCCATTTTAGGGTTTCTTTAATCTTCATTAGGGTTTCTTAGATCAATTCCTCAAACTTTATCCCTTTTAGGTCAACAAACCCTAAAATACTCTTTTCTACTCATATAAACCCTAATTGCTTAAATTATCCATTTTAATAGTCTTTTATACCCAAATTGACTTAGGATCATTATATCCCTATTTATTCATGGATTTGAACATTTGAAACAATTAAAAGACATATTCATCTAAATTAGGGTTTTCAAGCTCATTTATGCATATTCATGCATGAAACCCTAAATTAAGCCACTTATATAAAAAGATCATCTCTTTAGATCCTATTTTCACTTTTATTAACAGTAGGTTAACATTGGCTTGAATTATCCAATGAACAACATTAAATCCATCTATCATCAAATCTGAGGGATTTTCATTAATTACATCATTAAAGATGATAACTTTATTTACTTTTCAAATTTCAATTATATTTATGCACATAATCTCTAAATTAAACTAATTACATGCAAAGTTCATCCTTTTTTATGTTAATGTACCTTTTTACAATTAACAGGTTAATATCAACTTTAATCGTCCATTAAACTCTACCAATTACATTAATCATTTCAAAGTAGAGTTTCTTAATCTTTAATTCATTAAATTTGATAACTTACACTACTTTTTGAATAGCATGCAAAATTAGGCTTCAAACATAATTTCTTTGTGTTCCTCTCATTCTGAGGATCAATTTTCATATATTACTTGTCCTAATCGGAGTTATCAATCATTAGATATGATTTTTGCAAAATAAAAATACTTTTGGCCAATCGGAGAGCGCCACGTCGCTCCTTGCATGCAATGTAACTCGATTTGGAAAACATAACGGAAAGACGTTTCTGCCCCCACTTAAGTCATCACTACTTCATACCCCCAGAGGGTATAACCACACAACCGACTGCTTCATCCTCTACCTCACGACGGCAGTCTGTCTGCCGCCCTAATGGCTAAGGGTGGGGCTTCTCCTTCCCTCTATGGACCCCGACGGCCCTCAGCAACACTCCCCTTGCCTATGTCGTGCCGTCACGCACAGAGTGGTATCCTTGGGTCGTGGTTAGAGTGGCCAAGTCGAAGTAGCTTGACCTGCAACCGCAGTTGACCTACAGCCCTCCTGTCGGCATTGCACAGGTCCTCGGGCCAAGGGATGGAAGTCGAGCTTCTCCCCAGAGACATGGGAGCATCGTTCCTCTCAACCAATTCCCATACAAGGCTCATACTAGCTCTGGGGTTGCATTACCCCCATGTTTAGGGTTTTGGATGGAAAAGGAAGAAGAGGAAGGTAGAAGAACATGGGTTTCTCTCTCCCCTTCGAACCAAGGCTATATAGAGGAGAGTATGAAGCCCTAAGGCGTGCCTCCATGAGGACTCAAGTCCTAAACTCGAAAGGAAACATACTTTCCTTGGTTGTGAAGCAACCATATCTTTCTCTCTTCATTAACTCTTATTTCCTTGATATTCCTTATTGCATGGATATTTAGGAATTCGAAATTCCTCTCCCTTATTCTCTTTATTCTTGTCTTTTAATTCATTGGCCACGGATTTCTATTTTCTTTTACTAGAAATCACTCCCTTTTTAACAAAACCTCATAATAATTCATTATGCATCATATTATCTTCTTATTTGACTTTATTGGTATTTTCTTTTCCTCTTTCTTCATTGGGACTCCTTGGATCCCAAGGAACTCTTATTATTTCGAAATCCTTTTTATTAGATACTTATTATCCTTCTAGATGCATCTATATGCATTATTTCTCATTATCATGTTTATTTCTTATTAAAATATTTTCTTTTGAGGATTTCTCTTTATTTCTCTTTTATTTTCCTCATTGGTATTCCTTTTACCATTAGTAATCCTTGGAATACGAAATTCCACTAAGGATTACCCAATTGTACCTCTTTTTACTTATTTTCCACATTATACCATTGTTTTCAATTTCTTTCTTAATAAAGAAATACTCAATTGATCTTTTCTTTTCTTATTGCACTCTTTATGCAACTTTGGACTCCTTGGAACCCAAGGAACCCAAGAGGCACGAAATCCCTCTTTGGATTTTCCTTCTAGAGGTTTCCACATTTTTCTTTTCTCAAATATTCAATTATTCATTTACTAATTGAATTTCCTTATTATTTGGGCACAATAGCCAATAAAGCCCACAACACAAACATCAAGGCTATTGTAAACAGAATCCATTTATTCAAAACAAATGATATCATTATTTGTTCAAATATCCTTAATATGAAAAATTACATTTCTCGACAAATGAACCCAAAAATTGGGGTTGTAACATCCTTTTCCTCTTATAGGAATTTTGTCCTCAAAATTCTATCAAGCAAACAAACAATTCAGGATAAGACTTTTCCATGTCCATCATTGGCCCCTATGTGGCTTTACCATACTCATGGCATCTCCAAAGAACCTTTATCATCACATATTCTTTTCTCTGAGTTCTTTCATCCTAGCGTCTATAAACTGCACAGGTGGGCTCAGGCCATTTCAGCCTCCCTTGGGGCTCACTAGGTTCATTGTTCAGCACATGGTCGGGTACCTCACATAGTAATCTAAATTGGACACATGGAACTCATCACACCTTACTCTATCCTGAGGGGTAAGGTCAAACTTAACCTTCTCCACCAGTCCATCTTAATGGGCCCATGTATCGGGGACTCATCTTTCTTAGCTATAGCTCAGAGGGGTCGGATTTTCATGTCACATATTTCCCACAGTGAACTGCATGTCAGTCTACTTTGCATCCGCTCACGACTCTCATCGTCTCTAGGCTCCTTTCAGCCTTTGCACGATCAAAGCGACTTCATCTACACACACTATGGTCCTTTTCTAACCATCATGTGGTCCTTTCACCAACATCACCTTACTGAAGTGGTGACCGACACAACCTCTCTTACAGAGCTTCTTTAAATCTGGATACAGGCTATGGTGGTTATCTTCACATCTTTCATAGGACAAGAACTGTCTATAGCTATCACCCTGAACGAGCACATATGCTCTCATCAGACCCTTTAGTCTGGATCATACTAACCATTAGTTATGGGTGATGAACTATACTAACATTGAGTCCTTCATGTACCTACTTCCCCCTTATGGAAGTGTACCTTTAGGATATACTCAAGGACTTTTGAACTCGATTCATGGTGTAGTTGAACCATCTCTCTCATGAGTAGTTCAACTAGATTTGTCTCTTGACAGAACTCTCTTCTTTCTCATGTCATCTAGGTAAGGCGATCTACCATAACCCATATTGCATCTTGACCTTCCTTGGTCTAGGGGAGACTTATCACAACATCCATAATGATGAACTTCCATTCCCTCTCAGGGACTCTTTTGTCCTCTATATCGATACACTGGGTTACTGGGTTCATCCTTTACCTCCTGGCTTGCATGGACATATACCACATGCAACTTTATCCAAAGTCCTGCTGTCACTTATTATCTTGGTGGTACGGTGTATGGTGATCTTAAAATAATGATCTCCTATATGTCATGATTACTCAAGATCGATTCCTTAGAAACCCTAAACCACTCTAGTCGGGGTTTCATCACCTTCTTTTCCAAAGAAGTGCATCTGAGGTTCTACCACCATCCTTTCATTGCATCAAGGACTAGACTGGCTAACCAAACAACCAATAACTTGTTCAACAGATCTCATTACATCGGAGTATTAGCCAAACATATCTCCTTTCCAAACTTAGGGTTAGCCTAACAACCTCTTCTAGCTTCTAGCCAAACTAGTCAGATACATCTCAACCAGATGATCCATTACCACTTCACATCCTTAGGTATTAGGTAACATTGAAGACATACACTTCCACGCATTTCACTTATCATCTCAAACTCGAATTCTAAGTCTATCTTTATTGAGAACACTTTGAGCTCATCTTCTTGGTGATCAAACTCAATCTTATATGACTCATATCTCATGATAAAAACATCCTCATAAGGTGATTACCTTAGTACTCTTACTATTTTTAAACCATTTATGTATTATTCACTCCACAAGGATATGTTATCATCTCTATCCTCTTACCTCATAGCAATGTTCCAACTCATATCCATTTTTTATCCTTGGTGTATGGCATGCGTATTGTCCTATCTCTCACTCCCATAACAAGAGGAAATAAGCATTTGGCGGCCGTCCAAATACAAAGTTCAACCTGTTCCACAAGTAGAGATGGTACATCCCACATTGCCGATACACCTTCCAATCTAAGATGAAACGTGCAACTTATGTCTCTACATCACAATCATCTCGATATCAAAGTTACCTCCATGGAAAACTAGTCTTGAACCTACTGAGGTTTATATCCTTGGTCATCTCCTCTAGGTCTATAAGGTTTCGGCTCTTTTGGGGTCATCCCTCTTCCCTCATGCATCAAGAGAGTGCCCTACTCATCTGCCCTTTGGGTCCCATGAGTTCATGAAGGTGATCAATCTCCTAACCCATGGCCCTCAGACAATGAAAGTTGTTACCTCCCGACCCTATGGTCATGTGCAACTGGGGAATTAGGAAACTCCTACTTCCATCGGTCTTATCCCTACCTGACCCTAGGATAGACTTAGGATTCTCCATTTATAGTACATGTCCAACTTAGAACCTTGACCAAGCCTTCATCATCTCTCTTTGTATACATGGGATGACATCCATCCTTTCATAGGGGTCATGGTGACCTGCCTACCTTAGTCAGGACCCTTACCGGTTACCTCCATGGTAACACATCCACATGCACTTAGAGATGGATATCTATGGGTTTGTAGGTTCATTCTCATACCATGTACTTTTCACTTAGCTTCTCAAGATCCTATGAGACCTCTTTAGGTTACCTTAAACCAATAAAACTAATATACACCCTACCAAAGGGGTCCCTCTCCCAGGATGGGAGGAAAACTATCTCTTGACAACAAGGTCACAAAAGCTCTTAGGTCTAGGGTTTACATCCACATGAGCCTACTTAACCCTAGCAAGCTATTAAGGAACAAGCAGATCACCTACTGAACCATGCTAGGTCAGACTTGTCCTCTTTCCTCCATGCTAGATCAAGATCATACCTTCCTTTATCATCAACCTAGTTGTGGGGGGTTCATCAAACATACCTTAAACTTAAGGGGCTTCCCTTTTCCTCTATACATTAGGAGTACCATGCTCGAAACTATAGAAACTTAATTCTCGTCATGAGCATTAGGTATACCACTTCCCCTCTTAGGCCCCTAGGTTCACTTTTAGGTGTCCAACTGCATGCTCTATTTCTTAACCATGAGTCAAGCTTGCAAAAGGCATGACATGCACTTCATATCATCCTTCAACTCGAGCAACACTTGGAGTTGGATCCTCCTCAAGGACAAATAATAAGGTACAAGGCCTCATAACCTGTTACAAATCCTCTTCAGGGTATACAGAACATCTTCTTCCTTTCTCGGAAGGTAAACACTTATACCATAGGCACATAGGTGCCAGAAACCTCATCATCCCTCTAGGGTTTCATCCCTCCCATGGCAACCAAGACATCATCAACCTCTAGGGATCAAGCATGTGGTGACCACTATCATCCACTTAGGTCGCATCATCCTCAACTCCCGACTTCTCCTCATATCTCGGAGTATAGGATTCCAACCTTCTTGTTGGGTTTCCTACTCTCTCTCTAGAGATAACCCTACAACTAACCTCACCATTAGAGGTACTCTCTTCATGAAGGACCAACCTCAAAAGCATGCCCCCACTTGGATGAAGCCTATGTTCAACTTATGTTTGCTCAAGGTTATCCATAGCTCTTATGCTTATCACATAAGCTATCCATCAAACTCTCCCGGCCAGGGTTTCAACCTATTTCTCGCACCATTGATGCCTACTGGGTGCCTATTATGCCATGCTCATATCAGCTCATGGGGTTTCCATGGGTTCTTCTCTATCCTTATCAAGGAAGGAGCTATCCTTCGTCCTGACCTACACGACCCCTTTCCAGGGTTGGATTGCCAAAGGTACTCGGTCATCCAACCTCTCATGTCTCATATGGCATCCCAGGCATTTCCATCCAAACACCTGGTCTACCAAGACATCTAGCTCTTCGTGTCATCTCTCTCTCTCTAACCTTCACTTAGGGTTAGGGTTAACATCATCCTTAGAGGATGTGCCAGGTCTCTACTTTTAATGGAGATCTCTATCTCCAAGACTAACTCTCTTTACTTATCCTCCTGACAAGGAGGTCTATTCTCAGGTCTCTCCTAAGGGCATGACAACTTATGTCATACGACCTAAGCATGTATCTATTCTTTAGTTTGTGCTTAATCTATTAAGCTTATGTCCATGACATCTTATTTACATGCTTTTCATTAATTTGATGGAGGATTCCTTAGACCTTATCAACCTTACCCATACCTCAAGAGGGTGAGGAGAAGAGAGAAAACCCTAATCCTTAAGGTCCTTAACAGAATTTGAGTTGAGAAGGGATGAATAAGATGAGAGAGTCCTAAAGGTATCTTATTTTGAATCATACCCTAAGACTTTGGCCAGGCAGTCACACAGATCCGGGAGTCCTCGTATTATGACTAGCGGTGCGGAGGAAAATATTGTCAGCCCCCGGTCGTGATCCTTTTCTAGACACCTCCGTCTTTCGGATAATCCTCTAATAACTCCCTTGGGTTCTATGGAGTTTGTAAAATTTAATAATTATTAATGGTTAACTGAGGAACCTAGGCTCCGATACCAAATGTTACGACCCCACCTACTGATAACCCCCAATTAAGGGAGACTGAGAGGTCGATGCCGCACCCATAACTTTTGGATCAAAGGTTCGACACTTAACCAAGAATAATTATTAAATTTCAACAATCTATACTGAAAATTTGTAATAAAATTTTGCATACCTTTTTAAAATTTTGGATTTCTAAACTTCTATCCATGTATGTATTCTACTCTAACTAATCATCCTTGCATTTTACTTCATGTATTTCGCAATATGATGATTTACTATTTGTCCATTTGGCTTGTACCTAAAACGCCGACAAACAAAACGCCAGTCAGCCGAAGCTGGTATGTGGGGGAAACAATAATCATGCAATTATTCATAATAATGTATTGCAGCCAATTACCATTTAACAAATAAGTTTACATTTTAAATATAACTACACGATCCATGTGTACCCTATCCCCTGCGATGTCCCTACAGTGGACCTAGATACTACCTTCCTTATGGTAGATCCCCATTATACCCCTCATGATTTCACCTAAAAGGTGAATCAGTTTCAAGGGTTGAGTCACATGGCACTACCCGTAGGTAACCCACTCCTTAACTCATGGCAAGCTAAGAGTCTCATGGCACTACACATGTGTAGCCCAGTTTCTAACTCATGACATCCTAGACCTTGATTTAGGTTATCCTTTTAGCCCTTGCATAGCCACAGGGGTGGACCCAGATCTAGCCAGTTATACATGTATATTCATAGTGATAGTCATAGTCACTCTATAGCTGCATGAAATAAAAGCATCCAACAGTTATTTCAAGCCATGAGGGAAACGTCGATAAAATCCTCGAAAAACTAGTCGAGATAATCATAAGCGTAACCACATACTTGATTTGATGATTTCACAAGCATTAAGCAAACCCAACCAAGAATGCAATCCAAGCAAGCAATTCAATCATCACATAATTCCTGAAAAGAATATGTACTCTATTTATTACACACTTTATCAAGAATCTACTTTATTGACTTGGATTCACTTTCTAGGGTTTTTGTATCCATTTTAGGGTTTCATTAATCTTCATTAGGGTTTCTTAGATCAATTCCTCAAACTTTATCCCTTTTAGGTCAACAAACCCTAAAATACTCTTTTCTACTCATATAAAGCCTAATTGCTCAAATTATCCATTTTAATAGTCTTTTATACCCAAATTGACTTAGGATCATCATATCCCTATTTATTCATGGATTTGAACAATTGAAACAATTAAAAGACATATTCATCTAAATTAGGGTTTTCAAGCTCATTAATGCATATTCATGCACGAAACCCTAAATTAAGCCACTTATATAAAAAGATCATCTCTTTAGATCCTATTTTCACTTTTATTAACAACATGTTAATATTGGCTTTAATTATCCAATGAACAACAATAAATCTATCTATCATCAAATATGAGGGTTTTTCATTAATTACATCATTAAAGATGATAACTTTATTTACTTTTCAAATTTCAATTATATTTATGCACATAATCTCTAAATTAAACTAATTACATGCAAAGTTCATCCTTTTCGATGTTAATGTACCTTTTTACAATTAACAGGTTAATATCAACTTTAATCACCCATTAAACTCTACCAATTACATTAATCATTTCAAAGTAGAGTTTATTAATCTTTAATTCAATAAAGTTGATAACTTACACTACTTTTTAATAGCATAAAAAATTAGGCTTCAAACATAATTTCTTTGTGTTCCTCTCATTCTGAGGATCAATTTTCATATATTACTTGTCCTAATCGAAGTTATCAATCATTAGATATGATTTTTGCAAAATAAAAATACTTTTGGCCAATCGGAGAGCGCCACGTCGCTCCTTGCATGCAATGTAACTCAATTTGGAAAACATAACGGAAAGACGTTTCTGCCCCCACTTAAGTCATCACTACTTCATACCCCCGGAGGGTATAACCACACAACCGACTGCTTCATCCTCTACCTCACGACGGCAGTCTGTCTGCCGCCCTAATGGCTAAGGGTGGGGCTTCTCCTTCCCTCTATGGACCCCGACGGCCCTCAGCAACGCTCCCCTTGCCTCCGTCGTGTCGTCACGTACAGAGTGGTACCCTTGGGTTGTGGTTAGAGTAGCCAAGTCGAAGTAGCATGACCTACAACCGCAGCCGACCTGCAGCACTCCTACCGACATTGTGTAGGTCCTCGGGCCAAGGGATGGAAGTCGAGCTTCTCCCCAGAGACATGGGAGCATCGTGCTTCACAACCAACTCCCGTACAAGGCTCATACTAGCTCTGGGGTCGCATTACCCTCATGTTTAGGGTTTTGGACGGAAAAGGAAGAAGAGGAAGGTAGAAGAACATGGGTTTCTCTCTCCCCTTCGAACCAAGGCTCTACCCCTTATATAGGGGAAAGCACGAAGCCCTAAGACGCGCCTCCATGAGGACTCAAGTCCTAAACTCGAAAGGAAACATACTTTCCTTGGTTGTGAAGAAACCATCTCTTTCTCTCTTCATTAACTCTTATTTCCTTGATATTACTTATTGCATGGATATTTAGGAATTCGAAATTCCTCTCCCTTATTCTCTTTATTCTTGTCTTTTAATTCATTGGCCACGGATTTCTATTTTCTTTTAATAGAAATCACTCCCTTTTTAACAAAACCTCATAATCATTCATTATGCATCATATTATCTTCTTATTTGACTTTATTGGTATTTTCTTTTCCTCTTTCTTCATTGGGACTCCATGGATCCCAAGGAACTCTTATTATTTCGAAATCCTTTTTATTAGATACTTATTATCCTTCTAGATGCATCTATATGCATATTTTCTCATTATCATGTTTATTTCATATTAAAATATTTTATTTTGAGGATTTCTATTTTATTTTCCTCATTGGTATTCCTTTTACCATTAGGAATCCTTGGAATACGAAATTCCACTAAGCATTACCCAATTGTACCTCTTTTTACTTATTTTCCACATTTTACCATTGTTTTCAATTTCTTTCTTAATAAAGAAATACTCAATTGATCTTTTCTTTTCTTATTGCACTCTTTATGCAACTTTGGACTCCTTGGAACCCAAGGAACCCAAGAGGCACGAAATCCCTCTTTGGATTTGCCTTCTAGAGGTTTCCACATTTTTCTTTTCTCAAATATTCAATTATTCATTTACTAATTGAATTTCCTTGTTATTTGGGCCCAATAGCCAATAAAGCCCACAACACAAACATCAAGGCTATTGTAAATAGAATCCATTTATTCAAAATAAATTATATCATTATTTGTTCAAATATCTTTAATATGAGAAATTACATTTCTCGACAAATGAACCCAAAAATTGGGGTTGTAACAGTGTGAGATGCATGTCTCATTTACACCAGATGCCCATTTTGGGGTTGCATTTCGATTACACAAATAATTGGTGCTGACATCAAGTTGATTACTAATTGGAATTGAATTGTCGACATACGTGAAGAACTGGAAGGTGCAAAACAACCATTACACTTAGAGAAACGACTGTCTCATTGGGAGAGATGACCGTTCTAGTGCAAGCAGGTTGCGAAACTTCCAGAATTGTTGTAAAAATGCAAGATCTTTCAGTCTTTTCCACTCCTTCTTTAGTCTCGTATTGGCTGGGGAATGGGGACCCTGACCCTAAACCCTCATATATATAGAGGGGTTCTGGAGGCTTTGATCAGCCTTCAAACATGGGTCCAAAAAGGAGAAGGAAGTAGGTCTAGGTCATTGGACTTTTATATTTTATAATACTTGAATGTTTAAGACACCTACAACTAGCACGGGGTTGAAGTAGCAGTTCAGGGTCGAACATAGGGATGAGGGGGAATAGCACTTCAGAACCTAAGTTTTACTTGTCTAAGTCATCGAAAAGCCAAGGGATAAGGTTTGTTGTAAGAAAGCATAAATGAAAAGAATTGAAAGACTTAAACTAAAATCTATCTCCAAGGGGAATTACCATAAAAATAAAAGCTTTGGCATTTTGGGGTTTTGTAGTTTTTAGGGTAGTTTTGCATAAAAGTAAAATTGAAGAGAAACGACAATCATCTGGGCCAACATGAAGAAAGAAAACTTTTAACAAAACAAGCGACAATGGTCTACACCCGACGCCTTCTTCTCTCAAAGAAAGCGCCAACGAACCGTGTACTGGAAACCTCTCTCAAGGGTGCCAGAAATGAACTCACGTGGGAAATAAACTAGATGCAGCTCTGGTCCGAGGTACTCTCATACACCCGAACTAGACCGAGCTCTAGAAATTCTTGACTTTCCTCTCTCGAAGAAGTCAAAATAGGAAACATGATTCGATAGCTAGTCAAAAGCATGTAATGAAAAGAAGGGACTAGAATTCGGATGCTAGAAAGAGATCATTCAATGGAATAAAGCCATACACAGAATGATATGAGAAATGTTCCACAGATTCCAATAATCATATAAGAGAGATAACGGTTTGGTTACAATGCTATACTGAATAAAAGTAAATGATGTAAAAGGAAGATAGGTATCAGTCTCCTTGATTTAGGAAACCGATATGTACAGCAATTGACGCCCCAAACAGTTTAACCTGATACGTTGTAGTTATATCGGGTTATGATTGTGTCGGGTTGCTAACTTTATCGGGTTGCAACCATGATGGGTAGTGATCGTATCGGGATATGACTTCAATGTGATATAGCCGTGTCGGGTTACAACTGTGTCGGGTTGCAACCCTGACGGGAAGTGATCGTATCAGGTTAGGATGTGTATTGGGTAAGATACATGTTGGGTTGGCACTATCCTGGCTCTCGGGTTCTTTGTGTCAAGTTGTTCTATCTAGGCGGGTCGTCTCGGGTTTGAGCTCAGACAGAAACCCGACATGCTCAGAGAAGCTTCATGGATCATTGGGCGTTTCTCGATCTCTAAGTGAACTCCTCCCATCCCTCTCGGGATAGGAGTATGCTCACCTAACTATCGCTTCACAAACTCCTGGGAACTCGACACACCAGATTCTTTGCTCTAGGCACTAGCTTCCCCATGGAATCTGGCTCATCCCATCATAGGTCTGTAGCTGCTATTTATAGGCAGTATGTTGGTGGAGGTTGTAGCTTTATTGGTCCACGTGTCTGGCCAGTCATGACATTAGTTGGCGCTTTGAATGGGGTTGTCACGGTTGTCGCCCACTATGTTGTGTCGGGTTGTCCTTACTAGTAGTCAACAGGACAGTGATCGTGCCAGCCTATTGTGGTGTCGGGAATCAAGGCATATCGGGCGATGATACATGACGGGCTTGTTGTTGTATCGTGTAGTGGTAATGTCCACATTTGGTCGTGACGAGTTGAAGTCATATCGGGCTATGGCACCGCCGGGTGATCATGTCACGTTACAACTATACTGGGTTGTAAGCGTGACGGGACACCATGATGGGTAAAAGTCATAGCGGGTTGTGACTTGTCATGTGCCTTGCGAATAGCTGAGTCCACATGATGGTTTCTTACATTGTGTTGAGAAGTTAGGACATGGGAACCGATATCCTTTGCTGGTGGGATTATTGGGCCCATTTGTCCTTCTTTTCTTGTAGAAAAATAGGAAAGCCCTTCAAGCGTAGGGAAATATTGTCAGAAACGTAGTGGGCATAATTTTTCATGATAAGTAGAACATAATGAAGAGGAAGTTGAGTTTGGAAGCTATTTTAATAATGGAATATAAGTTCTAACAACCACAAAATGGGTGTTATCAGGCTTCCCCAGAACATAATACTACATAGACAATTGAGAATCAGTTTCTCAGACAATTGTTGTCCTCTCTAGTTGTGGTAACTACAAGAGACCAAGAAAGTTCTACCTGACTAGGGGGGATAGCCATGTGAGAGAAACAATTGAGGATCATTGTTGTGGGAGAGCATGTTGGTGACTAGTGCACCAACAGAAGAGACAACTCCTTCCTATTCATTCTAGCAAAACGATAAGAGTTCTAGTTGATCAATATGGACTATTCTAGAGGTAAGAGTCCTTTGGTTGTTGCTAGGAGAGAAAAGTCAACTCATAGTCTGTGGAAACATATGAGGAGCCACTGCAATAGTTGTCGGAGTCTACTGTCCATGGAGGAGCAATCAGACGAGTCCTACTGTGACTAGGAGCTACACAGACACTATCCAAGACATAGTGCACATCTACATCGATGAGAATTGTCACTGGACTTGATCCAGGACCATTTATATCTCTGTGAAACCATCCTAAAACCATCCTTCCCATTTCATAGTTATTGACGCGATCTACTGGTTAATGGGAAATATGTCAGTAAATTTTATTTGTATTGCCTACCTGATATCATATTTCCCTACAGTGGTATCAGAGCCACGTCAATTATTTATATTTTAAGATAATAGATATGATCAGATTTTTAGTTTTACCATATTTATTTATTGCATATAATGTAAATATTTAAACTGGTTGATGTGCACGTCTGTCTAATCTGCACATAAAGAACCCAAACAAATATATATATATATATATATATATATATATATATATATATATTTATATATATATATTATATATATATATATTATATATATATATAAAGAGGGAGTTTTTTGTATTTATTTACAAACCAGCCATTCAAACCCTATTTGACCAATCAGAAGCCAGTATTTTGAGTTGGCGTTCTCTCCTTTGTTCAATCTTTGCTCACGTTTTCTCACTTTTTTCCTATTTTAATTGCTTGTAATTCACTCATCCTCAAAACTAAACAAAAAATGAATATCCCCTCCATAACAAATCCCCACTCTCTCACCAAGTTCCTAACAACTCTTCAATTCACTCTCCCACTATTATTATCTCTCTTATGCCACTATATTTTCCTTACAATTTTCTCAAAAATAACGGACTTCCACCCTCCTCTTACGCACCCATTAACTCAATAGTAATCACTTCCTACTCTCACATCTCTCATCTCCCACAATATATTCCCCTTCCTATTACATTCTCCAACAACCTCCAATATTCTCTCCCCACGGTTCCCAACACCACGTTTACCACTCCCTTATTTAGTTGCAAATTTAAATCAAAATCATTATTCCGTCAAAAAATGATTTGCATTCTCACCATGCTCATCCCCACAATATGCCCCTTTCTATCCCCTCTTCAACCACCCACAATACTCTCTCCCTCTCTCCATGAATCCATCTCACATTTCTATCCTTACCCCAACCAATGCTCTCATCTATATCATTTTTTTCTTTGAAAACATTGCATGCTTGGGAATTAATTTCTGAATAAAAATAAGCGGTAATATATATATATATATATATATATATATATATATATATATATATATATATGCACGTGCTTCTTTCTAAATTAATGTTTGTTTTGAGTGCGCTTTATATATATATATATATATATATATATTTATATATATATTACTATAAAAAAGGGATTTTTTTCAAGTAATTACAAACATGCCATTTTAAGTCTCTCTGGCCCATCAAAGATCAACATTTTAAGATGTTGCTCTTGTTGGCTAAATTGATATTAGTATAATCTCTTTGTTTCGATGATGACAAACATTTCATTCTTCTGAATCTAACGTGCTACTTGAGTGTTGCAGGAATTAGGTGGATGATACACTACTTGGAAGATCTAAATGTTCAAAGTTGTTTTAATTCATGATTGTAATCAAATGTAAACACTTGTACAATATATATAATGTACAAGTATTTAGACATCATGTAAATCAAGTGTTAGATCTTTCCTAGACAATCACAACACTTAGATAGGTCATCCCCTAAAATAATGTCACATCTACACACTCATACACACACTTAGTAATTAGTTTAAAATGTTGAAATAGGGTCAATCTCGGTCGACAAACTCCTCGACCGAGACGCTCTCGGTCGATAAATTCCTCGACCGAGAATGACCCAGGTAGCCGTTAGACACAGCAGACAAAGTAGTTGGGAGTTGGATCAGAACGTTATATACACTTAACTCCAGACAGTCCCTCGGTCAACAAAACTTCGACCGACTGGGATCTCGGTCGACAAATCTTCGACCGAGACTGTCTCTGTCTGCAATTTTCAGAATTAATTAACTAGTCGTTGTTAAACCAACTAGTGGATACCTAACGGCTAATTGAGCACTTGGAACCCCCTAGAAAGTGTCTAGAATGTCCTTAAGCATCCATAGGCCATTCCTATAAATAGGACAAGCCATAGGACACCCAAAACACAATTGTGCATATACTTGAGCTTACACTTGCAATTGGCAATATGTTTTGAGCAATTGAGCAACACTAGCATTGGCTATTCTTTTCCTTGCTCCAAATTTCGTGTCCTATAGGCTAGCATCTCCTATCCACTACACTACCACTTCTATATACATTGGTTAGGAGATCAAAATGCTTGATATAGGAAATCAAGCCTTGTGCTACAATGGTATTGTAATTTCTGTTTTTCCTTCTTGTTCCTTTGTATCTTTTGTATTCTCCTTGCTACTCCTAGGGTTGGAGGCTGCGGATTGGAGAAGGTTCTTCTTGGTGGAGAAGGTGGACTTCGAACTACTTCAAGAAGGCTGTTGCAATGGGAAGCTACTTCAAGAGGAAGGCTACTTCAAGGGGGAGCTTGAAGTTACTTCAAGAAGGCTACTTCAAGGTTGGTGTAACTACTTCTAGGTGAAGGTTGTTCGAAGGGTTTGGTGAAAGAATTGTAATTTTATGTAATATCCTTACGAGGTAATAAAATTTAATTCTTTCAAAATCCCGGTTGGGTAAGCAACCGAGTAGTGGATTGACTGCCTTAGTATTTGCTAAGGTTGGAACCACTCTAAATCCTTGTCCCCTTGTCCAATATTTTTGTGGTTGGTTGTTTAAGTTAAATTATTATTAAAATATTCATAAAACCCTATTCACCCCCCTCTAGTGGTTTTTCAATTGGTATCAGAGCAGGGCTTCAAGGAACTCTAACAAAGTCTTGAAGAATGGGTGACGGGGTACTCAACAACCTCAACTTAGAAGGAACAATCGTGGCTAGACCTCCATCTTTTGATGGCACAAACTACACTTACTGGAAAAGGAGGATGCAGTATTTCTTCCAAGGAATCAGTTGGGACTTATGGAGAATGGTATCTACTCCATATGAATTTTCTCTAACGGAATATGCAAATTGGGATGTTAATACGGTAAGATCAGCCCAAATGAATGCAAAAGTTGTAAGTATACTTTATTGTTCAATTTCTGTTGGTGAATTCAATAGAATATCAAATTGTGAAACGGCATATGAGATATGGCATAGACTCTCTATAACATATGAAGGAACTGTTCAAGTTAAGAATTCTAAAATTGGAATGCTTAAGCAAAAATTTGAACAATTTCGTATGGATCAAAATGAGTCTATTAGTGAAATGTATGCAAAATTTTCTTCTATTGTAAATGGTTTGAATGCTTTAGGCAAAGTAATCGCTGAAGAAGATCAAGTGTCAAAAATTCTTAGATCTCTCCCTCCCAAGTACAAGCCCAAGGTGACTGCTACTGAAGAAGCAAATGATCTCACTCGACTAAGGATGGAGCAACTCATTGGCAACCTAGAAGCACATGAGGCAACCTTAGAGGAAGAGGAACGATGAGAACATGAACTTCAACAAGGGAGAAAGAAGGACATTGCATTCAAAGCATCAACCAAGAATTGTCATGACACAAGTGAAGATGATAGTGAAGAAGAAACTCTCATTGTAAACGGTAAGCAATATAAAAGCTTTAAAACTAATAAAACTTCTAGTGTTTCTTCTTCCAGGTGCTTTGAATGTGGCAAAAAGGGACACATGAAAGGTGATTGTCCAAAACTCAAGAAAGGAAAGAAATCATCTCACAAAAAGAAAGAAAGAGCATATAAAGCTGCATGGGATGATTCAAGTGATGATAGTGATAATGGAAAAGAAGAAGTAGAATGTCTTATTGCTACAACAAATGAAGAAGAAGAAGAAGAAGAAGAGGTAAGTCTTTTTGATCTACCAAAAGAAGATCTAATTGCTAGTCTTCAAGATACACATGAGAAATATATTGAATACAAGAAGAAATTTAAGAAATCAAATAAAGTAAATGATGAGTTAAATGCTAACCTTCTTGCTCTCACATCTCAAAATGAAGATCTCAAAAAGGCTATTGAAGATTATGATATTAGGATGAAATATGTAGAAGCAAATTGTAATCTTCTTTCCCTTGAAAAGTTAAATTTGCAAACTCAAGTAAATGATCTTCAAAAACAACCTGTTTTGTGTACAGATCTAGATTATGATATTATTGTGAAAGAAAGAGATTCTTTGTTATCTAATCTAGATCAAGCAAAATTAGATATCAAGAAGAAAATGGATGAGATTATGAAGTTACAACAAAAAATGAGTAGCTTGAGTAACAATAACATTCTTGATAATATCTGAAATGATTCTTATCGTCAAATTGGAAGGAGAGGACTAGGTTATAAGACTAAGGGAAAATATTATCAAAAACCTAGTTGGATAAAGACACAAATACCAAAGAATCAATCCATGTATGTACCCAAGAACAACTCAACTCCTAGAAAGAGAAATGAGATTGACTCTATTAGTTGTCATTATTGTTTGCATCTTGGACACTACTCTTTCTCATGCCCATACAAGAAAAGGAATGATGATCTAGCTTGGGTTCCTAAAACTTAAGAAGTTTGAATTTGATTAGTTGAGATTTGACCTAAACTGATTCTTGATATACAAATGTCATATTTCAACACAATTAAGTTCTTATTTATGTTACTTAGAAACAATTACTGAAAATAGTTCTAAAACAGTACAGAAACCTCCTCGGTCGAGAAATTGTTCGACTGAGAACATTATCGGTCGAGAAATGGTCGACCAAACAGGTTCCTGTTTTCAAGTTTGCAATAAATTTGAACCTGTTTCTAGTTTGCTATCAATTTGTTGTTGATGATTGATTTAATATGCAAATCAAGAATAAATCTTGGAGACCATCTTTTCATAAAAACATATTGATCTTTTGCATCATGAATGAAGATATAACATTATGAAATCCATAACACATATTGCAAAAGTGCTATATGAAGACTGATTTTAAACAAACCTTATTTATTGATTGAAAACGTTTATCAAACATGATCCTTTACATAGTTTGTCTTAAATTTGAAAATCCATCAATCATGAATGAGATTATTTTAGTTTATCCTTTACATGGCTTGGCTTAAAACTGAAAATTATAAGCCATGTTGGTTTAATCAGGGAAATTATTGTTCTATCATAGTCCACATGGTTTATTCTAAGTATTTCTTGGTCTATCTATAGGAACCATGTGTATTAAAATTTAAATGGTCATAATCATTATATTTCATGAAATTACATGCTTCTATCTTGATCATTATATTGAGGATATGCTTCTACTATCATAATCATTGTACCATGATCATTATGTTTCATTGGTTTGTCTACAATTATCTTTGATCCATATATGCAAACCATGAATGGATATTGTTTTGATCATTGTGATTCAGCTCATTTGAAGATGCCATTTTGCATAAATAGTAAAATTTCATGGCACAAATACATTTTATAATCTGCAGAAATTATACTTCATACATAAGTGTTCAAATTGGAAATCTGTAGAAATGGCCTCTTGGTTGAAATCAAAGTTTGACCAAGGGGTGCTATGGTCGAAGTCAAGGTCGACCTAAAATAAGCTTGACAAAATACTTATTTGTACATCATTTTACTGTACTTAACCTTAGTATCTTGATTCAAAATGTGTTCATCATATTGAAAACATAAAGCTCTAATAAAAGGTCAAAATCAAATCTTAATAATCATTTGTGACCTTAGAATCCTTAAATTGTCTTAATTATAAGATTAAGGGGGAGCTCACAAAAACTATTATAAGATTAAGAAGCTTACAAAACTTTTTAAACATCATTTGAAGCTTGTCTTGACCTTAGTATTTTTAATCTTGGTTATAAAGGAATCTATGAATTTCATGAATGTGATATATATCTTGTTCTTAATGGAATTCTCTAAATAAATCTGGGCTTAACATCCCGTGCATTTGGTTAGAGATACTTTTTATGTACTTTAAAGCTCAAAGGATTCTCATATCATTTTCAGGGCTTAACATCCCTTGTACAATGGATGAGAAATCAATACACATATGCCATGAACTTAAACGGAACTCATATCATTTCAAGGCTTAACATCCTTTGCAAATGATTGAGAAATAAATTGTGGCTAAAATTAACAATAATTGCTTTGCATTAATCCCTTGCTTTTTTTGACTATCTCTTTAAGGGGGAGCATAGCATAAAATTAAGGGGGAGATATAAAAGTCATACAAAATGATTTTCCTAGATATCTTTTTGAAATGACAAAGGGGGAGAAATAATATAAAATGAGTTTCATAATATTTCGGCCAGCATTCACTTGCAAAACATGAATGGCTACAAAAGGTAAAATTCAGATATGAAACTCACATGATTTATATTTCCTTATTTTATATTTAGGAAATGTTTGTCATCTTCAAAAAGGGGGAGACTGTTGGCTAAATTGACATTAGTATAATCCCTTTGTTTCGATGATGACAAACATTTCATTCTTGTGAATCTAACGTGCTACTTGAGTGTTGCAGGAATTAGGTGGATGATACACTACTTGGAAGATCTAAATGTTCAAAGTTGTTTTAATTCATGATTGTAATCAAATGTAAACATGTGTACAACATATATAATGTACAAGTATTTAGACATCATGTAAATCAAGCGTTAGATCTTTCCTAGCCAATCACAACACTTAGATAGGTCATCCCCTAAAATAATGTCACATCTGCACACTCATACACACACTTAGTAATTAGTTTAAAATGTTGAAACAGGGTCAATCTCGGTCGACAAACTCCTCGACCGAGACACTCTCGGTTGACAAATTCCTCGACCGAGAATGACCCAGGTAGCCGTTAGACACAGCAGACAAAGTAGTTGGGAGTTGGATCAGAACGTTATATACACTTAACTCCAGACAGTCCCTCGGTCGACAAAACTTCGACCAATTGGGATCTCGGTCGACAAATCTTCGACCGAGACTGTCTCTGTCTGCAATTTTCAGAATTAATTAACTAGTCGTTGTTAAACCAACTAGTGGATACCTAACGGCTAATTGAGCACTTGGAACCCCCTAGAAAGTGTCTAGAATGTCCTTAAGCATCCATAGGCCATTCCTATAAATAGGACAAGCCATAGGACACCCAAAACACACTTATGCATATACTTGAGCCTACACTTGCAATTGGTAATCTGTTTTGAGCAATTGAGCAACACTAGCATTGGCTATTCTTTTCCTTGCTCCAAATTTAGTGTCCTATAGGCTAGCATATCCTATCCACTACACTACCACTTCTATATACATTGGTTAGGAGATCAAAACGCTTGATATAGGAAATCAAGCCTTGTGCTACAACGGTATTGTAATTTCTATTTTTCCTTCTTGTTCCTTTGTATCTGTTGTATTCTCCTTGCTACTCCTAGGGTTGGAGGCTGCGGATTGGAGAAGGTTCTTCTCGGTGGAGAAGGTGGACTTCGAACTACTTCAAGAAGGTTGTTGCAACGGGAAGCTACTTCAAGAGGAAGGCTACTTCAAGGGGGAGCTTGAAGTTACTTCAAGAAGGCTGCTTCAAGGTTGGTGCAACTACTTCTAGGTAAGGCTGTTCGAAGGGTTTGGTGAAAGAATTGTAATTTTATGTAATATCCTTGCGAGGTAATAAAATTTAATTCTTTCAAAATCCTTGTTGGGTAAGCAACCGGGTAGTGGATTGACTGCCTTAGTATTTGCTAAGGTTGGAACCAGTCTAAATCCTTGTCCCCTTGTCCAATATTTTTGTGGTTGGTTGTTTAAGTTAAATTATTATTAAAATATTCATAAAACCCTATTCACCCCCTCTAGTGGTTTTTCAGCTCTCTCCTTCACTGACCCTCTTCTCAGAATTTTTATCATCTTTTTTTATTTTAATTTCTTGTTTTCTCTTATGTCTCTTACTCTCCACTCCACGTCCTTCCCTCTTCCCTATATCTCTCCATTTACTATCTCCCCTCTCCGCCCTATATTTGTGGATCCCAATAACTCCCTCTCTCCCATTATCTCTTATTAATTCTCATAAAATTGTGTTCTAAGGTAAACAAAAACCATTCGTCTCCCTTGACCAAGTTTGTTTTTAATTCTCTCAACCCAAAAGACCAATGTTAATAGCCCCTCTCTCCAAACAAGACCATATTTATCTTCTTTCAAATTTCTTTATTCTCTTCCCACTATCTCTAGATGTCAATAACTCCCCTCTATGTCATTATCTTCTTTTAACTCTCATAATTATGCACTGTAAAAAATAAAATGAGTAAAATTTCATTCAAAGAAAATGAAAATCTTTCATCTCCCTTGACCACATTTTTTGTGACAAACTTTCTTAATACAAAAAGTACATTATTTACCCCTCTCTCTTCATGAAACCATGTTTTATCTACTTTTAAATTTCTCTCTATGGATTTCTTTCCCTTCAATAAATTAATTTTCCTAATAAAAATAAACAATAATAATATATATTTATGCATGTGCTTCTTTCTATATTAATGTTTGTTTTAGTGTGCTTATATATATTATATTACTATAAAAAGAGGTAGTTTTTTCAAGTAATTACAAACATGCCATTTTTAGTCTCTCTGGTCCATCAGAGATCAACATTATAAGATGTTGTCTCTCCTTCACTGACCCTCTTCTCAGAATTTTTATCATCTTTTTTTCTATTTTAATTTCTTGTTTTCTCTTATGTCTCTCACTCTCCCCTCCACATTCATCCCTCTTCCCTGACTCTCTCTATTTTCTATCTCCCCTCTCCGCCCACTATTTGGCGATCTCAATAACTCCCCTCTTCCTTTATATCTTATTAATTCTCATAAATTTTGTTCAAAGGTAAACAAAAACCATTCGTCTCCCTTGACTAAGCTTTTTGAAACAAACTCTCTCAACCCAAAAGACTCACGTTACTAGCCCCTCTCTCCCAATAAGACTGTGACGTCCCCAAATTTTCTAAAACTTAATCTAATGTGTGACGTCCAAATTGAAACCCTCACCTCAGTGAGAATCCCAATTTAGTCACCCCACACTAGGCTAAGAAGAAGAAAATCAAGGGAGTCAGAGGAAACAACAGTAGTAGCACATGCACATGAACAATAATATAACCACAACACATGTTCACCATTCAACATATAATTACAACATGAATTTTTACAACATTTGATATTACATATTGAACATCAAACTTCTAATACATATACATGTACTACATCTAAACTATAGGATCTTAAGACAACAGGTCCACCTGTACAACCGCTCGCTACACAACTCTCAACTATCCTGGATCTTTAAGAGCATTACCACAACCTAAAAAAAAGATTACATGCGGTACACGTCAGCACAATATTCAAGAATATTGTACTGAGTACGCCTACGTGTCTTTTATATACCTCTCATCATATCTTGGAAATAAGATAAAACTAATACTTGGCAGTTATAAAGAAATATAAGAAAAGCGTATACTTGCACAAAGATATTCATCAACAAAAGAGAACACATATTTTAAGCACATTTTCCATTATATCATACATGCATTTACTACCTGGGAGTTGAATGCATTAAGGCCTTTATGATCAACTACCAAAGAGTTGGATCATTTCACAATGTGATCTACTACCAAAGAGTTGGATCACTTCCAAGTACTTTACTACCAAAGAGTTGAAGTACTTATTTCCAGCACTTTACTACCAAAGAGTTGAAGTGATTAGATATAATGGAACAGATACATTATGTTTGATGTGTTCATAGCAATACGTATAGAAATTCAAGCAACATATCATACAAGATAATCATTTCAATCAATACCATATGCCAAGTCTTTACTACCATATAACACAAGCATAAAGTATAATAAGCCAAGTAAGAGGTAATGGTGTACCTTGATCAAGACAAACCTAATCATCACACATATCCAAGAGTCAACTATGTATCCCAGGTCAAACCCTAATATGAATATAACTAGGGTTAAGATGAGAATCTGATTACAACATGAATTGTTACAACATTTGACATTACATATTGAATAGTGAACATGTGTTGTATGGTTTTATTATTGTTCATGTGCATGTGCTACTGTGTTTCCTTCTGACTCCCTTGATTTTCTTCTTCTTAGCCTTGTGTGGGATGTTTAAATTGGGATTCTTGCTGAGGTGAGTGTTTCAATTTGTACGTCACACATTAGATTGAGTTTTAGAAAATCTGGGGACGTCACAAAGACCATGTTTTATCTTCTTTCAAATTTCTTTCCTCTCCGCCCACTATCTATGGATGTCAATAACTCTCCTCTCTGTCATTATTTCTTCTTAACTCTCATAATTGTGCACTGTAAAAAACAAAATAAGTAAAATTTTATTCAAAGAAAATGAAAACCTTTCATCTCCCTTGACCACGTTTTTTTGTGACAAACTTTCTTAACACAAAAAGTATGTTACTCACCCCTCTCTTTTCATGAAATCACATTTTATCTACTTTTGAATTTCTCTCTATGGCTTTCTTTCCCTTTAATAAACTCATCTCCCTAACATACTCACCTCTTCTATCACATAGTTGACCAAATTAATATAAATACTATCATTCATTGTATCTCCACGTCCATTTGAATTAAATAACAATTAATTAATAATAATTTATGACATATAAAGAAGTGTACTTTTGTTATAATTTTTTATCACACCCTCCCTCTTCGTCTCCCCTCTAATGTCTATTCTCTCTACTAGTTATCTCCTATCCAGATGATACTACTAATTTTATGGTATCTATTTTTATTAAAGAACTACAAGTTGAAGATGGATTCCAATTTGTGTAAGTTCTTTTTCATAAGCACTTTTCCCATTTATAGTTGCATATCATCCACGATCACGACCATGACGCAATTGATTTGAAGTGCAGATACAGTTATGAGCATTGTGGAGGATAGAGATAAGACGATTTGTAGTGAAGGTAATGGTCATCACCATCCCTCATTTTATGTCTTTCATGTTCTTATACTACCTTATCGATCTCATGCTCCTCTCTATGGATCAGTGAAACAACAAGATCTGGTATTACATGACTATTTACATAGGGTTCAATGCTTGCTAAAAAATAGAAGATACTAACTACAAGAGCTAAAAGAAGCAATGTGAAATACAAAGTAATCAACTATACCAAATAAGAATCTTGACACACGGGGAAGGATGAAAGGAAGTGGTGCCATCCGTCGGCGTCTCAAATTTTTGATAGCCTCTAAACAAATGGTTTAGTCTTCTAAGTGTTGTAGTTTAAAGTTTCCTTGTACCTGCATTTCTGAAATCATTGTTCGACATACATAAAAGATGTTTTCATTTCTCTTGTGCTTGAATGTGATGACATCAACTTGGTGGATATCATGACAAGTTATGTTTTGAAGAATTGAAATTTATTTTCATGTTGTCATTAAACATCATCTTGATAGATAATATGACAAGTTATTTTTCCCTCTTACATGACACATGCATCTATTTTTCACCTTTTACATAAAATTGCCTTATATTTTAATGGATGTATCTCATAAAATGAATTAAACTGATATATTCTTTACATTCGTATCTTGGCACATATGCAATATGACTTTTATTTATCATTTTTTATATTTAAATTCTCAATCATGGAAAATATATGTCTAAAAGTTTCACGTCATATTATAGTTATCATTTCAATTAGAAAGATTTTCAAACGCTTCTTATGTTTGTAGCATTCTATCATATTTTGGGACTATTATCTTATACTAATTGTGTGCTTGATATTATCATTAATAAATTTTGAATAAACATATGTACACAATACTTCTTGTTAGAAGTTTATGAACAATATACACATATATTTTGATACTTTGTCACATAGTAAAAACAAGATGATGATAAAAATAAAATAGAACAAATAAACTAAACTCTTTTGAGTATTTATATACGTACTTTTGAGATGAAATGTGCACGGCATAGTGATATTTTTTTCCTTTTAATGTTCTCTTAATTAAGAGAGTTTTATTGTATCGAAGAAAATGACATATTTGTTCTTATTTTTATAAAATAATGGTTTATTTAAATTGATTCTATTTTAGAAAAAAATAATGATGAATTACTTAACAATATTAATAAGATGATAAACTCAATTTAAATATCATTATGTTATAAAACAATTAATTATAAAATACTCAATTTTCAAGGTGATGTGAATGTTTATTAATATAATATAACAATTGATTCCCTAATGATCCTCAATGCTTCACTCACATATCTTTCATCCAATAATAAATTAATTTTGTAAATGGTTCCCATCATATCCTTAACTCACTCACAACTATTTTTGTAGCAATTTATGTTGTATTTATATTCTGATGGAGTTCATAAATGATCTCCACTTACTCACCCCACTATTTTTTTTCTCACTTGATCTTCTAATTTCAAATCTAAACCCATGCTCACCATGTTCCCTATGAACACTCCCTTCAATTATCTTACTTGCACATTCCCTATGCAACAAGTTGATACATAATTTGTAAATAAAGCAAATAATCAACTATAATTCTCATCCCTCCACCTCATCTTCCTATTTTCCATTTTCTTTCTCAATCCAACAATCTTACCAAATAAAAACCACCTGTCATATTTATATAATAAAATAATTTTCTTAACATACATAATGATTAAATATACATAAATGATGACTGGACATAAGTATTTATTTAAAAAATTATCATATTAAAATGTGTGTAATTTTGTGGTCACGTGCATGTGCACGTGCATGTTTACTAGTGTCTATATATATATATATATATACTATAAAAAGAGTGAGTTCTCCAAATAGTTCAAATACACCTGCCCAAACTCATCGTGACCAATCACACAACACCATTTTACCAACATGTGAAAACGTTACACTCTCCTTCACTCAATCTGCTCTCACATTTTTTCAGTTTTTTTTACTTTCAAAAAATGATTTAATTTGAATTCTCTTTCTTCCCCACTTCTTTTCAAAATGCTGGAATTTTCTTGTTACCCTCTTCTGTCGATATTTTTTTTTCAGTTTCTCAGCATCCAAATTTTAAATCCAAATTTTGAATTGTTATTTTTCCCGGTCATTTGCTTGGTCAAATAATATTCCCACTCACGTTCAGTTATCTTGTTTTGTATAATGCAAATTGGCCCACACATATTTGCTTGGTCAAATAATATTCCCGCTCACATTCAGTTATTAAATGAAGCATAAAATCTGAAATCCCACACGTATCTGCTTGGTCAAATAATATCCCCGCTCACGTTCAATTATTGAAAGAAGCACAAAATTCGAAAGTTGTTGGATAATTTAAATATAGTCACGTACAAAATTATCTCAACGTTTAGTTACAACATAATTATCCCTACACTCTATAGATAAAGATACAAAACTGAATTTGTTACAACAACCACGTCTATCACGACGTCCACGCCTTAAACTCCAACGTCGTCCACCACTTCCAACTCCAACCCAACACCCCCTACGCCAACCTTTTATTATCGCTCGAGCTTTGAAGGTTCCTCAAACTTTTCCCGAATGTTGTTAGAAAAAAACACAAGCAGGTGAGATATTTAGTCAACCTAAAGATATTCTATGCACCAGTTATATTTTTCTCACCTCCTATGACCTCATGATCAACAGAGCCGCCAGTCCATATTGTGTTGTTGTCAAGACTCATGGTGACTTCATACAGTATCCTGCCAGCAGCACTGCCACCAAAACAGAGGTGAGATTTTACACTAACACATTAACTACATCGCAGGTGAGATATTTAGTCAACCTAAAGATATTCTATGCACCAGTTATATTTTTCTCACCTCCTATGACCTCATGATCAACAGAGCTACCAGTCCGTATTGCATTGCTGTCAAGACTCATGGTGACTTCATACAACATCCTGCTAGCAGCACTGCCACCAAAACAGAGGTGAGATTTTACACTAACACATTATCTGCATTGAGTACCATTATATATTAGTGTTCTCACCTCCTCAGTACTCATGCCCTAAACAACAGAGACAACAACTCCCTACCTTCAGAGTCGGTACTTGAATCCAGAAAGCATGTTTTTCTAAGAAAAAAATTAAGGGTGAGTTTCAGTATATACACAAATATTATGTACTTCAAATACAATTATCTAGCAGTGTTCTGACCTCCTCAACCCTCACGCAGGATCCTAAACAGACACAAGCAGCCCCACTTCAGATCATACAAACCAGAAAATCAGACTTCCATCTCTTGTTGGATGTTATTTTCTTAATTATCTTGTTACTGATGCTATACGGCAGCCTCCTATAAGAGGAAAACACATTCAAGTAAGAAATGTAATCATAAAAATATGTTTTATGCATATACAAAATATCAGATAAAATTTTCTTCCACATCAGCAAATAATGTTCAATAATGTTTCCATGCATTCTAATAAAACCTAAGAACATCAGCAATGTTTTACGAAATATTCTCATACTAATTAGGACACCAATTATATTTTTCTCACCTCCTATGAACTCATGATCAACAGAGCCGCCAGTCTGTATTGTGTTGCTGTCAAGACTCACGATGACTTCATACAGCATCCTGCCAGCAGCACTGCCACCAAAACAGAGGTGAGATTTTACACTAACACATTATCTACATAGAGTACCATTATATATTAGTGTTCTCACCTCCTCAGTACTCATGCCCTAAACAACAGAGACAACAACTCCCTACCTTCAGATTCGCTACTTGAATCCGAAAAGCATGTTTTTCTAAGAAAAGAATTAAGGGTGAGTTTCATTATATACACAAATATTATGTACTTCAAATACGATTATCTAGCAGTGTTCTCACCTCCTCAACCCTCACGCGGGATCGTAAACAGACACAAGCATCCCCACTTCAGATCATACAAAGTAGGACATCAGACTTCCATCTCTTGTGGGATGCTATTTTCTTAATTATCTTGTTACTACTGCTATACGGGAGCCTCCTACAAGAGGAAAACACATTCAAGTAAGAAATGTAATCATAAAAATATGTTTTATGCATATACAAAATATCAGAAAAAATTTTCTTCCACATCAGAAAATAATGTTCAATAATGTTTCCATGCATTCTAATAAAACCTAAGAACATCAGCAATGTCCTATGAAATATTCACATACTAATTAGGATTTTTGTTGCAGCTAAAGGGCATGTATGTACCAAACCTAGACTCTTATAAGCTTGTATAACACATCCTTTTTAGAACATATATGTGAAGAAAAATATTTGTAATAATACTAAGACATTTTACCACAGATCAGACCTACAACTTCCTTCAGTTGACCTATGTTGAAGCTTCAATGCCTCTTCAAGAGATGGTCTAGAAAAAAGTTTAGGGTTAGCAATAATCCAATATTTTCATGTGTAATCAGTATGGAAGTAGAGAGCGAAACACCTGTTAATAATTCATATAATAGAAACATAGAATAATATTTTTAATATCCTTGAATGTTGTTCTATGCTTAATCAACTAACCATATAGTCCCATATACTGATATAAGACACCTAATTAGAACATATAAGCATAGACAAATATTTCTAATCAACCTTGCATATGGCTAAGTATATTGCCTCTTCAAGAGATGGTATAGAAAAAAGTTTAGGGTTAGCACTAATCTAATATTTTCATGTGTAATCTGTATGGAAGTAGAGAGAAAAACACCTGTTAATAATTCACAAAAATATGTTTTATGCATATACAAAATATCAGATAAAATTTTCTTCCACATCAACAAATAATGTTCAATAATTTTTCCATGCATTCTAATAGAACCTAAGAACATCAGCAATGTCCTACGAAATATTCACATACTAATTAGGATTTTTGTTGCAGCTAAAGGGCATGTCTGTACCAAACCTAGACTCTTAGAAGCTTGTATAACACATCCCTTTTAGAACATATATGCGCAGACAAATATTTGTAATAATACTAAGACATTTTACCACAGATCATACCTACAACTTCCTTCAGTTGACCTATGTTGAAGCTTCAATGCCTCTTCAAGAGATGGTCTAGAAAAAGGTTTAAGGTTAGCAATAATCCAATATTTTCATGTGTAATCGGTATGGAAGTAGAGAGCAAAACACATGCTAATAATTCACATAATAGAAACATAGAATAATATTTTTAATATCCTTGAATGTTGTTCTATGCTTAATCAACTAACCATACAGTCCCATATACTGATATAAGACACCTAATTAGAACATATAAGCATAGACAAATATTTCTAATCAACCTTGCATATGGCTAAGTATAACTCATAGCATGCACAATTTAGTCAATTAAATCTGCATAACGTTTTTCAATAATGTTTCCATGCATTCTAATAAAACCTAAGAACATCAGCAATGTCCTACGAAATATTCACATACTAATTAGGATTTTTGTTGTAGCTAAAGGGCATGTCTCTACCAAACCTAGACTCTTAGAATCTTGTATAACACATCCCTTTTAGAACATATATGCGCAGACAAATATTTGTAATAATACTAAGACATTTTACCACAGATCAGACCTACAACTTCCTTCAGTTGACCTATGTTGAAGCTTCAATGCCTCTTCAAGAGATGGTCTAGAAAAAATTTTAGGGTTAGCAATAATCCAATATTTTCATGTGTAATCAGTATGGAAGTAGAGAGCAAAACACCTGTTAATAATTCACATAATAGAAACATAGAATAATATTTTTAATATCCTTGAATGTTGTTCTATGCTTAATCAACTAACCATACAGTCCCATATACTAATATAAGACACCTAATTAGAACATATAAGCATAGACAAATATCTCTAATCAACCTTGCATATGACTAAGTATAACTCACAGCATGCACAATTTAGTCAATTAAATCTGCATAAAGTTTTTCAATAATGTTTCCATGCATTCTAATAAAACCTAAGAACATCAACAATGTCCTACGAAATATTCACATACTAATTAGGAATTTTATTGCAGCTAAAGGGCATGTATGTACCAAACCTAGACTCTTAGAAGCTTGTATAACACATCCCTTTTAGAACATATATGCGCAAACAAATATTTGTAATAATACTAAGACATTTTTCCACAGATCAGACCTACAACTTCCTTTAGTTGACCTATGTTGAAGCTTCAATGCCTCTTCAAGAGATGGTCTAGAAAAACGTTTAGGGTTAGCAATAATCTAATATTTTCATGTGTAATCAGTTTGGAAGTAGAGAGCAAAACACTTGTTAATAATTCACATAATAGAAACATAGAATAATATTTTTAACATCCTTGAATGTTGTTCTATGCTTAATCAACTAACCATACAGTCCCATATACTGATATAAGACACCTAATTAGAACATATAAGCATAGACAAATATTTCTAATCAACCTTGCATATGGCTAAGTATAACTCATAGCATGCACAATTTAGTCAATTAAATATGCATAAAGTTTTTCAATAATGTTTCCATGCATTCTAATAAAACCTAAGAACATCAGCAATGTCCTACGAAATATTCACATACTAATTAGGATTTTTGTTGCAGCTAAAGGGCATGTCTCTACCAAACCTAGACTCTTAGAAGCTTGTATAACACATCCCTTTTAGAACATATATGCACATACAAATATTTGTAATAATCCTAAGACATTTTTCCATAGATCAGACCTACAACTTCCTTCAGTTGGCCTATGTTGAAGCTTCAATGCCTCTTCAAGAGATGGTCTAGAAAAAAGGTTAGGGTTAGCAATAAAACGTGAACAGCAAACATATCCAGAGTAGAAGGTTAGGATATTCTAAAAAGTTATGACCCATAAAAGCAGACACAGAGGTGCAAACTAAGTTAGCTGTTGAAGATTACCATGTGATAATCATATGAAGTGTGTGGAATCAGACTAATCTTATTAGTTCTTAAATATGATTAGCAAACCAACAAATAAAGACCTTATGTAAGTTCTAAAATCTAAAAATGGCATCTAGCATGGTGAATAGCTATCTGCAATGCAAACAAACCTACATATCCATCGTTCATAAAATATTATATGCAAATATTGAATCAAAACTGCAAACAAATAGCTAAGAATATACCAGGACATTAATAGAATTATTTAATCAAGTCATGAAAGAATAGGATTAATTTCAAATCCAAGTCAATATTTAAAAGTATTTAAATCTGAGAAAGTATACAAGATGTACACTTCCCTTATAAGTGTTTTTACATCTTGATCTTTACTTGATTTCACATTGTACATGCATCCTTCTTTTAATATATTCCTGACAGAAGTACATGCAATAGTAAGTAATCCTAACATACATTAATATCCAAAAATAGAAAGTAACTATAGTTTGTGAAACTAAAATCAGCATTTGGATACTTGCTTACCTTGCATGTTTTTGAATCTCTTGCCAAATTGGGATCCAACTTCCTTTACTTGACCTGTTTTGAAGTACACAATCCCGCTTTGGAAGAGCCTTACTGAAGTGCGGTACACAACCCTACAAAAGTCCATCATAATCATTCTTTTAGTTGATTCCTACATCTTATTGTCCATCACACATCCTACATAACAATTACACCTAATTGACATATCAATTTTCCTTAAGAAAAAAATACACCTTTAGATGCCTCAATCTTACAAGAGAATTACATACACTGCAATCCACTATTCTCATTGAATGTAGATCTCACATAGCTTACATATGTATGCAACAAGATAAAGCCACAGTTACCAAATGTATTAAGCAACCAATTTGAAATTATAACCTTAAAAAGTAAGACACTCAACTTCCCAGTTCAGATGGTGGTCTGGGATAGAACAACATATGCTCAACATAGGATTTCCTATTCAATCAAATATATACCTCACCAATTTCAAGCAAACAATACTTTTAGATGCTTAATAAAATTAATACAATTATTTCTAATCACCTTGTTTTAGAAAAAAAAATAGACCTTTAGATGCCTCAATCTTACAAGAGAATTACATACACTGCAACAAAGATTACAGTTGGAAGGACACCTAATAAGTATGTGCATCATAGAAACATAGACTATTTCTTCCACGAAGCTGACCTATAAACCATATGTAAATTTGATTTTGATATAAGAAACCATAAAAGAAATGGTTTATTTTAAAAATTAAGATTTTTCTGAATTTCTATTGATGCAAAAAATATAAGATTTAAGCCTTCATTTTGGCAGTTGAACAAATTTCAAAGGAAAATAGTACCAACACCTACATATAAACGTCTAATTCTTCATTAGGATTTTTATTACAGTTGAAAGACACTATTCTACCGAATATAGATTCTGATATACTTATATAATACATCATGTTAAAATTAATTGTACACAATATCGAAGGACATAAATGATGGCCACATTCACATAAAGAAATTAACATCACATGCATAGAAATTTACGAGATGGCATTGCCAACACAAGCAGATTCATATAAAATTATGACACTCGACTTCATAGTTCAGATGGTATTGTGGGATATAACAGTATAAGGCATGCAATACCTCAGATTGACCTAAATCTGATATATTTTCTAGAGCTCAGATAGACCTAAATCAGACATGCAATAACTAAGATTGACATAGATCAGATTGTAAATCTACCTCACCTAAAATGGCTTATGTATCGAAATCATACCAAGAAATCCAACATACACATACAAAGAAATATCTCATTTCAAGCAAAAGGAGCAGCACTGAAGATATCTTCTGACCCGCAAGCATCAACCAACTGGAAAGGTAGACAAAGCCTTAGATTCGTGAGCATCAGCCGACCAGAAGAGCAAATAATTAGGGCTAGGTTGGGGAATGAGACAGAGTGAGACACAGAGAAATTGGACATTTATAATTAGGAGTGAGACACAATAGATATGACGTGATCTACTCTTGGGACAACAAATCCAGGGATATAGAATTAGGGCACAGAGAAACTGGGCTAGGGTCGTGATGCATGTCTGTGAGAAATAGAAACCATTAAGAAATCGGTTTGTCGGAAAACAAATCGAACTAGAGGGAGGAAAGGGAGGCCTCTGCCCTCAGGTTAGGTCACCGGAGCAGTCCAAATCATCATTGCTACGATTAGGGCACGAAGAAGCTTGGGGGTCGGGGAGTGCTAAAATGAAGAAATCAGTTGTCGAAAACACAAACGGAATCAGAGCGAGGAAATGGAGGACTCTGCTGTCGGGTTAGGGCAAGGGAGTAGGGCACAAAGAAGCTTGGGGGCCGGGGAGTGTTAAAATGACGAAATCAGTTGACAGAAATGAAAAACAAACCAGGGAAGCAGGGAAGCGGTGGTCGTAGATGATCCTAAGAGTTGTCGTCATTAGAGAGCTCGGCGTTGTTGGCGGCATTTGGCATCGTTGGGGTTGGAGGTTAGACCATCAGGCCGAGCAGACTGTCATAAGGGTAGAGTTGCATCTGTGGTCGGGACTCGGAAGTGAAGGGCAGAGTGGCTGTTGTGATTATGTTGTGGAGTATTGGAGAAATTGGAGCAGTGAGAAACCTAGAACTGGTGTCTGGTGGAGGTCGGAGAGGATGGAGACGGTGAGAACGCTAAATGTGGTGGAGATCGGAGAGAGAGACATAGAAACCCTAGATCGCCCGAGCGAGAAGGAGTGTCGAGAAATAGGATTTAGGGTTAAGACAACAGAGAGTCGAGAGAGAGGGCAGTTGGATAAGGAATGGGAAGATATCGGGGAGTGGGGCGGGGGTGGTGGGGGTGGTGTTTATACTGAAGGGCATCGTTTAATGAGAAGGATGAGAATATGGGGTCAACTTATGTATACCCCATAATTCTTGGTCACCAAATGTTGACAAATTTTGCAAACTATCTTAATCGAACACATTCGCTTTTTATTTTGATGTGTCATACGAGAATTTAAGATAATAAAATAATGAGTCATATCACTGCATATAGAATCCTTCTCATTGTTTGCACTTTCCAACATGAAGGATTCATTCAAACTATGGTGGAACCGTTCCTATCTTCTATGATGAAAATGGTGAAGGCAAGGTCTATCCCAAATGTAGAGCAAAAGATAGTGTCCTCAGCCAATTTACCTTCTTTTATCATATAATACATCTATATATTATAATTAGCTTATAAATTAATATTTCGTTTTTTTTATTATAGGTACATTATGAAAGTTGAAGTCATGGACGCTTTTGATTCTATTAAATTAACATTATTTGACACAGCTGCATATCATCTCCTTGGTTATACCGCTATAGAGCTAAACAATATCCACTCACATGTATTCCATATTTTTATACATATATACATATAATATTGATGAACTTTACATCTGTATTAATATTAAATTGGTCTAATAATATAGAAAATGGTGAAGATATGGTGGATATCATATTATCAAAGGAAAAATGGAATCAATTGCTTTTTCATGTCAAAGCACAAGATGCCCAACCATTTTTTCAAGAATCACAAGGGATGCCAACAACAATGAAGCAATCAGCTAAAGTCTTAGATGTAGTTCCCTTAGATATTAAGCAAGAATGTATGAGTCTTTTATTTGACATCAAACACATCATTACTTTTTGATTTGATTTTGTTTTGTGTATATCTTAAAATTTGAATTGATACTTTTGTTTTCCATATAATTTATATTCCCAGTTGTGTTTTACGATACAATCTTTTTATGATTGTTATTTATATATACTTACAGTAAAAGTCATTCCAAAGCTTCGTGTGACAACAAATACAAAATCATCAATAATTACAGTTGAAACACAACATTTTGCCAAAATAATCACTAGAACTGTAAGTATTTTGACTGCATATACTATTATATTATTGAATTGTCTGAATGTTTACAGTAATCATTTTTTCATATGTGAAAGGTTCGAAATATAATTATAAAATCTCTAGGATTAAATCACCAGAAAGTGATTACATGCATTGATAATAAGTGAGATATTATACTATAATATTTATTATTTATTTATTTCTTATTTCTTATTAAATAATTAAACTAATATTTTCTTCTCCAATCAGGTGTCCACCTCCCTTTTATTGTTCGTATGAGAATGAACTCATTAAACTCCAATTTTGGATGGGAAAACAGACGCGTCACATCACCTGCAGAATTTTGTCACATAATGAACTTTCAGTTACAAAATGAACATGTATTTTTATTATTTATGAAAGCAATAGTTTAATTTTTCTTATTTAATAATATTAACATTATGATATTTTTCTATTGCAATACCAACAACTTTTATATGTCACGTGCATGTGCACATGTGCGTTCACTAGTATATATATATATATATATATATATATATATATAAAGAGAGAGAGAGAGAGAGAGATGATCCTATGAGAGCCTTTTTTTAAATGAGAGCATGCCAGCCCTTACTATCATTCGTTGGATGTAGCAAGCGGCATATGTGCAATTCAGCTAAGAGTAGCCTCACAT
Source organism: Alisma plantago-aquatica (assembly GCA_963693085.1). NCBI lineage: Eukaryota > Viridiplantae > Streptophyta > Magnoliopsida > Alismatales > Alismataceae > Alisma > Alisma plantago-aquatica. The sequence goes on along the minus strand of OY856411.1, from coordinate 969,359,697 downwards.
GGCCTTCATCTATACTACTATAAAAAGAGCGAGTTCATGACGTGTTCTCCTTGATTCTCTCTCTTCTCATAATTTTTCTCAACTTTTTTTTATATTTCTTCTATTTTATTTTTTATCTTTTATGATAAAATCAGTTGTCGCAAACCTCTCAACTTCTATGTCACATTCCTTGCTTCAAATGTACGTTTCAGAGTCAATAAACAACACGTTTCCAAATTTTTTACAAAGCAATTACGAGAATTACCATTATCATTTTAACAAATCTTATTTTTTTTAATATTAAATGTAAATCGAACACATTCAATGGGGCACCTACATGTGCACGTGTGTGCTACCTAGTAATAAAATAAACCCATTACTCTCCCACTTTCGACTCTCTCTCTCTCTCCATTTGTATAAATGATAAACCCCAAATCTTTGTCGGACTGCTTCTGAGCCGCCGCTGCATCACCGGACGACCACTTTCGTCAACAAGCCGACATTCTTCTGATGCATGAGGAGCGCTAAGCAGTCCTAGCCCATATGAAAACTGTCCTCATCTTTTTCTACACGAGCATGACGAAGAGACTAAAATAAATATGTATGTTCTCACCGTCAATTCTTGGTCCATTTATACTACAGAAATTCACAGATGCCAGCTTGCTTCCGCAACGACTTCTATTTTGGCAACGATCAACATATTGTTGGATGGGAGAAAAAGGTCAGCATTGGCGAGCCTAGATGACATTTATCCTTCACATCTTTGGCAAAACGTGAACATAGCATCAACCTGTGTGATTCCAAGCTACCCACAAGACGTGACGAGCACTGCATTGCTTTATCTCTGCTCATTCAGTATCACCACCGAGGAGTCTACTTACAGTGAGGTAATCATAAGCTTGATAGTTAAATTTTAGGATTGCTCTTCATTCTAAAGAGAATCCGTAGTAGAATCTGGTAAAAATAATTTACAAGTCATACATATTTGTAATACAAAAGCAATTCAGAAAAACTGATTACGGGGTTACACAAAGTATTCTTCTACCTGTAGTTTCTAGTCACCCCTTTCATATTGGTTTCCATCGTCATTAGCAAATAATTTTTTATTCTCATCAATGGGAATAGACAAGTCGTCTGGAATTTACACTTAAAGATGGATGTTAGCAAATAGAATGATTGATTTTCTATGCAGTAGTCTCATTTTAATAAACTTCACCACTCATTCATATTAATAAACGTAGTAAGGATTCTTAATATATGTAAACTTAGATATGGTTGCATTTATCAATCCTTATTAGCCATTTTTATTTTTATATAGATAAAGAAAATGTCATTTGATATCATATCACCTGGTGGTGATTCCGTTAGTCAAGTTCAAATATCACCAAGAATTGAGGTACTTTTATTTAGTGTGGAATCTTATTTTTAAGCTAATATTTCAAATTTCATTTGTACGAAACATTTTCATATTGCTTCCCATATACATTTCTGGAAGTTGAAACAGTTCTTGGAGATGTTGATATCATGAAACTAAACATTGGTATGACCTTTGATTCTATATCTATAGCAGAGGAATTCTATAAAAATTATGGCCATGCAATTGGATTCAGCGTTAGAGAATCTTCTGAAACTAAAAGTAAGAAAACAAATGAGTTGATTTGGAAATATTTAGTATGCTCTGGGCAAGGTTATAAAGAAGAAAGGACTGACTGAAAAAATTCTAGATCAGTTGGCTGGGAATGATGTTAGTTTAATCTCTAAGGCAAGCACTAAATTAGATGAAATAAAATAAAAAAAGAATAGAAATATAACAAGAGAAGGGTGTGAATCAATGATTGCTTTTAGGAGAAACAATGATAATAAGTGGGAAATTGCTAAATTTGTTGAACATCATGATGATGAAGTTGCTTCCCCTAGAAAAAGGCAATTTTTGAGAAGTCTAGAAATGTGACGTCACTCACAAATCCTTATACAATGCATTTTTTTTTTTTACATGTTTCTAGTGTGGAGATTGATGATCGTTCGGTCTATGGTATGTTGTGGGGAGCTGAAGTTGCGCCTTGGAAGATCGTTAATTTGATCAAAGAGGTGAAGGAGATCATTGCGGAGAGGGACATTACTGGATCGTTAGTGCATAAAGTTATCAATTCGATCCCAAAGGAGATAGGGAGATGGGGTTTGCATTTGACTGAGCCGCTTGTTGTTTCTGACATGAGGTTTGTTCCTAGTAGGATTAGGGGCATGGTGTTTCTTGAGAAACACAAGACGCCTTATGTTGTGTTGCGGAGAGAGAGGTAAGAGGGGTTTTTGGGTCGGTTTGTGCGGCCTAGTTTGATGTGTGTTGTGTGTTTGGTGTGTTATGTGGGGTTTTACCTGCGATTCAGCAGGAGATGTATGTTTGCTTTTGATTGTGCCCACACGAGGGGAGTGGGGTGAATAGATGGTCCCCTGGCTTATACAATGCATTTACTCAAGATAATGTTGGGGCTTCTAAAATGATGCATGTGCTGAAAGCCCAAGTTGGTGGTTACGAAAATATTGGGTGCCAAGAAAGATATCTTAGGAATTATGAAAGAGATTTGAGAGAATCTACCAAAAACTCTGATGCTTATTTATTCCTTGAAAACTTTAAAAAGATAAAAGAAAGATATCCTTCTTTTTATTATGCTTATGATCTGGATGAGGATAGAAAGCTAAAGCATGTGTTTTGGGCAGATGGGATTTCCAGGAGAAACTATTCTCTTTTTGGAGATGTTATTTTTGACACCACTTATCAAACCAACAAGTATTCTATGATTTTCACACTTTCACATGTGCAAACCACCATAGACAATCTATTACATTTGGTGCGGGTCTGATCCAAAATGAAAAGATAGAGTCATTCATTTGGTTGTTTCGTAAGTTTTCGGAGGCAATGAATGGAGCTCAGATGAAGATTATTACTACTGATCAAGATCCGGCAATGAAAAATGCTATTCCAAGAGTTTTCGGCAAAGCTCGTCATCGACTATGCATGTGGCACATCATGCACAAATTATCAGAAAAAGTTAGTTTTACGTTGAATACAGATGAGAGGTTCAACTATTTATTCAAAAGATGTGTGTGGGCTTCTGAGCTGCCAAGTGACTTTGAGTCGAAATAAAATGATATAATTACTGAATTTCATCTAGAAAACAATTGTTGGCTGCAAGACATGTATAATTTGTGGGATATGTGGATTCCTGCTTACTTTAGAGACTTGTTTCTAGGAGGATTAAAAACCACTCAGCATTCAGAGTATGAACTCCTTTTTTGGTAACTTTCTGAGTAAGAAATTAAGCTTGATTGAGTTCTGGGTACGATTTGATAATCCTATTGATCAACAACGTCACAGTGAACTACATGCTGATTTTATGGCTTTTTATTCAAAACCTAAGCTGAAAATGCACACTGAGATGGAGAAGCAAATGTTAGATATGTACCCTCCTGAAATATTTTGCATATTTCAAGAGGAATTATTTAATTCTTGTGTGCATTGCATTGTCACCAAGCTTACCGATGATAGCTCACATTTAAAAAATGTAGTTGTAGATACAAGCTATGGTACATGTAATGTTATCAAAAGAGAGGTACAAATATTGCTAGCTGTTCTTGCAAAATGTTTGAATCGGATGGGATTCCATGTAGGCATATACTTGTTGTTTTACGGTGGTCGTTCATTCATCTTCTTCCAAATAGCTATATATTAAATAGATGGACGAAGAAACCAACAAGTATGAATGTGACCGAGGACCATCATGGGTCACACTATCTTCACACGACGTGGATGGAGTAGATCTTCTAGATTTGTGGGGTGTATTTTCGAATTGTTTGCACTTGGCTGGTCAAAGTAATGCAGCCCTGACTCTTGCAATGGAAAATGACAAAAGCCTAGAATTGAACCTGAAAAATTGTTTAGGAAGTATCCCCCATGAAAGTGGAAAGGAAGCAGAGCCAATTTTCAAAGATTCAAACAATGTAGATGAAATGTATGTATTCCCACCAATTTCATCCAAAACCAAAGGAAGTGGTAAAAGAATGAAGGGTGGAAAAAAAAAGTCAATGGAACAACTAAAGAAAGCACCACGTCTTTGTAAAGCATGTGGTGAACATGGTTATCACGATGATCATAATTTCCCGACTGAAAATGGCAATGATAACTGGATTGGTTTACTTGCTATATTGTTCTCTTTTTTGACTAACCTTATATGCATATAGGTTTGCGTAAATTAGATGTCATAACCAGTGATGAATAGGAGCAGCAAGCATGACCCTGTGTTGTTGCATTTAAAGTCTACACAGAGTGAAGGGATGTACCTTTTTGAGTTTTTTCCTTTATGAAACTATCACATGTGAATAGATCAACGTGGTTGTAATAGACATCCATGTATTATGATACCATGTCTATGGTCTCTTCTAAATCAATGTAAATGTGTCAATAACATAATTCACTGATTTACTTTGTTAGTTGTTCCTTTAAAAATTATCCTTATTCGCATATCCTTGTGCATAAATTAGGAGTAGCAGCCCCTCTCGCAGTTGAAGAGGAGCATCGTGCATAGACCATGTGTCAGAAATGAAGGGTTGTACCTTTTTGATAAGGAGCATTGCAGATTATCACGTGCAGATAGAACAAGTTTACTTATAATGATTCTGCACATATTTTGAGATTGTTCATGTTCTGTTCTGAAATCTTGTATGGACAGTGAATATTAGGATATGCCATATTATATATTTGTATGTGCTTTTTATTTAACTACCTTTCTCTGTAAACTTTTGCAGATTTTTAGGAGTCAAAACCTCTTAGTCATTGACGAGGATCAAAGAGGATTCTACCGTTTTGCGCTTCAAAGATATGAAAAGAAATGAGCTCTTAGGAAACAGAGGTTTTCTTATATTTTGATATTGAACTCGGGAAACCAATATATGAAAATTATCGTGTTTAGTTATGTGGTTCTGTTGTGCATGTGTTTTGAGATTGCCCACATGTTTTAAATTCTTATAAGGATGGTGGCTATTTGGATTTGCCAGTTAATTTATTTCATGTTGTTTTATTCAACTACACTTCTTTGCATATAGATTTAGATGGGGAGTAGCAAACATAGATCATATATTCTTGCACATCAAGAGTCTTAAAAAAATTACAGTACTTTTGGAATAAAAGGCTGTCCCATGTTGATAACGAGACTGGAAAATATTATTTGCAAACAGACTAGGTGTAGTATAATGGTTGTGCATGCATTTTGAGAATGTCTGTGTTTTCTTCATGTATCTTGTGATAAGATTTGTTGTTCTTATCTTTTACTGTTTTTCGTATCTTACTAGAGCTCTTTGTATACAGATATGCATTAATTAGGAGCAGCAATCCTTGCAACAGTTGGTGAGAAGCAACAGGTATATGACCCTGCGATGTTGTACTTCAAGGATATGCAGAAAAGTGGGAGTTCTCAGGGAGGAGGAAGCACCATCCCATTTTAAGACACGTTGTTGCTTTCATTTTCGGTCATGTATATTGGCACCATTTGAAAAGGTTGTGCCATATATTTATTGGAATGCAGTTGTGCAGTTATCCTAAAGGCCATATCTATGTTTCTGTATATCTTTCATAATGTTTGTGAGGTCTGTACAAACAGCTGTTTTAAATGAGTAATTCGACTCCATTAACTTGATCTTTGCTTATATAAATAGATGTTGATCGGGATTACTGAATTTTATCGTGGTCAAAGATATTATGACCAATTTATACACATACGTTTTGCAGTGATCAGATTCAGATATATAGTTTCACTCGTTGCTTTCAAAGTAGCACTAGCCACAAGCAATATCAGAAAGTGTTATCCATTTTGCCGCCATTACTTTATAAATTCAAAGCGGTTGGCTGATTTGACCTGCCTGTTAAAAAGCCAATTTTGTGACCGGATATTGCTCATGGCATTTCCAATTACCATCCTATGTTTTGTCACACATCTTTTTTTTTGTGTGTGCACTGCGTGTTACGCTCAGTTCAGCAACTCAATGGTATGTTTTAAATCTGTAATGCGATTTACTTTTGGCACTTGAAAGCTGGAACTGGGTTTTACTTCAAAGATGGAACTCAGTTGCACGAATGTTTATTTCAGTAACATATTACACCAAGGTTGGCATCGCTGACCACCCAACCAATGAAGAAAAAGATCTGAAATTTCACAAGCCACGTTTGTAGTCAAGATGCAGACCATATTTGAAACAAAAATATATAAAATCCATCAGCTTACGTTAATACAACACTAGATTGCAAATCAGAACATGCATTGCGATCCTTGTTGTTCGACTTAGTTACATGCTCTTAAGCATACAATGGAACCATACGGAACCCATTATACAAAGACACGCTTGGCCCATATTTAATTAAAAATATATTACATTATGTAGCAGTACAAACACTTCCAACAATTCCACACGAGCAAGTTTAAAGTATTGCCCTCTAAACCTTTCAGAAATTCGAATCCCATTTAGTCCATGGTGAGACAATGTCATGCTCTTCTTTAGCCGTCAATATGTGCTACAGTTTTTCAGAATATCAGAAAGCAAGTTATGTTGATCATCCATATTTGATATCCATTTAATCTTTTATAGAAGTCAGCCAAGATTCAGTTTGGTGCTGGAAACTTTGACAATTTGAGTGAATTAGAGAGAGTAGACAGACTTAGCATTCCTTCTCCTTTCAAGGCCTACCGAAAGAGAATCCAGTACCTCTTGGTCGTACTTCTTCTTTCAAGGCCGAACCGTCCCCCGTGGATATACCAACACGCTATATGCACTCAGCAGTACAACAGTTGCGTGGACTCTGGTATTCTAGCTAGATGGTATTCAGTTTGGTGCTGAAATATTCGAATTCGACAGCTTGTGTGACTTGAATCCTCCACGATTTTCTGGTGGCAGAACCATATCCCAACAAGGCTGCCTTCCTCCTCTTCCTTCCAATCCTCTTCTCTGCCCAGAGCAGGACGATTTCCGGCGGCTGCTTTTCCTTCAGTAGACTACCATGTCTTCTGTGTAGAACTTCATCTTCTAATACGCTGACTTGGCCCTTGTAGCAGCATTGACGCCATGATTGCAATGCCGAATTATCAGACATGTTGCGGCTCTGTCCAGTTTTTGTCGACCTAGAGGAGGACGGCGTCATCTTGGCGCTTGTCGCCCATCGAATAAATTCTGGGTCGTTGCCGAAGGCAGGCGCGGCGGAGCAAGCCGAGGAAGCGACTGTGGATTTTCGTTTAATAAGGCCGGAGCAAGAATCAATGGTGGTGTAGCAAACGACGAGGACATTCGCTCATCTGGGCTTACGACTGTTTAGCGCTCCTCACGCATCCGACGACCGCCGGCTTCTTTGACGAAAGTGACCGTCCGGTGATGACGCGGCGGCGAGAAGCAGCCGAACAAAGAATTGGGGATGATCGTTTATACAGATGGAGATAGAGAGTGGAGAGTGGAAGAATAATGAGTATATTTTATTATGCACGATCGTGGGTGCACATGCACGTGACATATACAATTTATTGGAAATTTACATGGAAAGGACTCGTCCGTGAAATAGTCCTTACGATAAAAAATATTTGTGTTGGTTGTTTGAAAGGAGAGAATCAAGGAATCGTTTTCGTGGGATGGAGAGAGAAATACATAATTAAAGATAATAAATGTTAATAGGAGAGTGTGAAAATAAATATTTGTAGGAGCAAAATTTCTTTAAAAAGGAGAGAAGAGAGTAAATCAAGGAGAACGCAGCATCAAACTCGCTCTTTTTATAGTAGTGTGTGTGTATATATATATATATATATATATATATTTATATATATATATATAATATATATATATATGGCCCATCTTTATTGCCCGCGCGGGTAGCTACCCGCCCTTCCGACCACTTTTTTTCAAAAAAATCGCAATTGTAGAGGATTATTTTGTCTAGCTCTCCAAAAAATTTTAGCCAAAAATAATATCATTTGCCCCTCCAAAATAAAAAAACCCGTCCTTGTATATATCTGCTGTATATTTTGTACAGAGTTACTCTTTTATTCGTGTAGTTACTTTCTGTTCACCATAATTATTTTTTGGACATCAGAGATACTTTTTTGGCCAGGAGAGTTACTTTTTTGGCTGTCGGGTAGCGAAAATCCAAACTACCCGCGTGGGCAACGAATGAACACCCATATATATATATATATATATATATATATATATATATATATGACCATTCATTCGCTATCCGCACGGGTAACTAATTTTAGTTACCCGTGGACTTATTTTGTAATAGAAATGCACATATTTATCATGAGACAGATACCATTTGTAATGAAATGACTAAGTTTGTAATACAAACACTCATTTTGTAAACTACTGTCATAAATATTAGTTTTACTGTAATCAGACGCGTAATACAAAATGGTTGTTTGTATTACAAATTTGGTCATCTCATTACCACCATTGTCTATCTCATTACAAACACGTACATTTCTATTACAAAATAAATCCACAGGTAACTAAAGTTAGTTACCCATTCGGGTACTGAATATATATATATATATATATATATATATATATATATATATATATATATATAAAGAGAGAGAGTCGGGCTAGTGTACACTCGAGTGTACCGGAGGCATCATACACCTCAGTCATTTTTGAAGATGCAATAAATTTTTGAAAAATCTAAACCGTTGATCTTCTTAATTATGATAAGAACATACTATATAATAATTTTTAGCTCATTTGGACACTTATAGGTCGTGCATCTAAAGGAGGCAAAAATCATGTATTTCAAATTAGTTTTGTGCGTCGATTTTGTTGTCCTTGGATGAGTGATTACACTCATCCAAATTAGTTCAAATTTTGTATGTGACCTATTATTATTGTAACTATGAAGATCAATGGATTAGATTTTGGAAAAACATGGTCTAGATAGGTAAACACCATTGGGGTGTACGGTCTGTACACTCGAGTGTATTCTAGCATGACTATATATATATATAATTTACATATGTCACCTTAAATGCCAGTTTTGTTGGTGGATCTGTAGCATAGTTATAGCCAATAACTGTTATTATCTATGAATGGTTGTGTGGTTAGTTAATCCAGTTTTATCTCCGTCTGCGAACCGAGCTTTTATCTCATCTTCCCAATGTAAAGTTAATTCTTTCCTACCCTTGCTCCCCTCAAATGTAACTTGAGATTTCTCTATAATCATGTAATAGTAGGATAATTTACTTTCTTGTTATGATGAACAAGAAGGATCTTCTAATAATGCCAACCGACCGTCTTGAAGACGAGCCGACCGGTTGGAAGACTAAGGAGGACTAGAAGGATGAGCCGGCTGGAGTAGCCAGCAGATGGTGGACAGAAGAAACATACGACCGGTGATACGACCAAACAACTGGCCAGGAGGTGAGCCGATCAGTTCAAAGGTTGACTCGATCAACTCGAATTGGAAAGCACGGATCTTCATCAACAATAAGTTTATGCATGTGATGTAGACCTAGGTTTTAGTAATTCCTTGTGACTCCAAGGAATTACATTAGGCTGGTCATAACCATCGTTTTTGTTTATTGCATGTTTTCATTGTGGGATATAACATGTATATGATACATACTATATATGTGGTGATTGGATAAAGTATGTGTATTTATAAATACAAACTCCTTCAACTAAATATTAAGTCTTAGATGCTTTCCAAAAGCCGCACACATGAAAATCTTGTTCGACCAAGCGTGGACATCCCAAGGATGGTGTGCCGTCTATCTCGTAGAAGTGTGATGGTAATACTGTGGGCACCCCAAGGATGGTGCATTATTATGGTGTCAGCTTTTGGGTCAGACTTAACTGGTGATTCTTAGAGCGTCTAAGCCCAGAAGCATGCAAATGATTATGGCAAAGAGTTGACATATCATCTATTTAAGAGTTATAGAAGATGCAATTGGAAAGAGTTGTCTATCTTGATAATTGACTATGGACACTGACATTGGCTGGGTAATAATTGAATTATGTTAGATCTTGACCCACTAGAATATTGTACACTATAATATTCCGAATTGATATATCAGGGATATCAATTTGAATAAAATAGTGGGAGTAATAATAATGAAAGACCTAATTAATATCGTAAAAAAATTTCAAATCAAATCAAAGTGTTTTTGACATATTGTAAGTTTTCTCTTGTAGAGTCAAATGATAAACAAATTTGTATTGCGATCGGTCCTGAAGGACAAACTTACAGGATAAATTTCCACAACTACTTTTGGACCTTGAGAAGGGTTCTCAATGAAGAGTGCAAGCTCTACGTCCTTTGCAAACTAGTGCCATAAATACCTACTCTTGATGCGCCTAGGGTAAAGGTGGATGCTTACTGGAAGCATGTGAATGATGTCTTGGAGATAAAGTGCCTTACACTAAGCTTTATGAACTATGAGTTGCATGAGCAGTGTAAGGACATGGGTATTCTTGAGATGGTAACACATCTGAAAAAAGTGAACCTAGGCCTTACAAAGCAAGAAATGAATGATATCATAAAGGTGTTCATTGAGTCTAAGATGACAAAGGGAACCTCAATAGAAAAACATGTGCTCAATATGATGGACATGTGTATCATCTCGAAGAACTAGGATTTATCTTGAGCCAAGAGTTGGCCATAGATATGATTCTAAAGACATTGACAGAATCATATAGACACTTTATTGTGTGCTATCACATGAATAGTATGGCCAGGATGATGTCATATTTGCTTGGTATGTTGATACATGCCAAGGCAAGAATGAAGAAGGAAAGATCCGTGATGATGTCAACAGAGATGTATCCAAGGATAAAACCAAGGCCGTGAAGAATTCTGAGGCCAAGACCAAATCCAAATCTTCAATACTCAAAATGAGGAGAAAGAAAAGTACAAGAGGAACTTATCCTTTGTACTTGAAGGAACTCAGGAAGAAGAAGATGGGTATGGTGATCTTCATTTCAAGTATATATGTTATTGAGATAAATATATCTACTTCTTCATCATGGGTAATAGATACCAGATTTAGATCTCACATATTTTTGAATATGCAGGATCTAAAAAGAAGTAGGTCTTTGGGAAAAGGTGAGGTGGAACTACGAGTAGAAAATGTCACAAGATTTGTGGCCAACACAGGCTTGTAATAGAGTTAGAGAATTAATATTATGTACCTTCTATAAATAGAAACATCATTTCTATATCTTGTATGGATAAGGATGCATTTGAATTCCATACTAAAAATGGTTGATGTTTTATTTCAAAAGATGGGATCTCTTATGGCGGTGCCTCAATGTCTTATGATCTTTATTTATTAGATCTAAAGACAGATGTTTATAACATAAATACCAAAAGACTAAAATTCAACAACTCAAACAAGACATACCTTTGGTGTTGTTGACTAAGTCATATAAATGAGAATTGCATATCTAGACTCCATAAAGATGGGTATCTAGGCTATTTTGATTTCGAATCAATAGAGACATTTGAATCTCTTATTTATTGGGAAAGATGTTGTAACAATGAAAGGGCTAGTGATCTATTAGGACTCATACATACTGACGTATGTGGACCTTATAGAATGACTGCTAAAGGTGGGTATTAGTGCTTTATTACCTTCATTGATGACTTCGGTAGGTATGGCTATGCTTATTTAATAAAATATAAGTCAGAAACTCTTGACAGGTTCAAGGAGTTTATGAATGAAGTATAGAATCAGCTTGGAAAAAGTATTAAGGCACTTTGTTCTGATCAAGGTGGAGAATACTTAAGCCAGGAGTTTGAGAACCTTCTTAGAGCCCATGGGATTATATCCCAATTGTGGGCTCTGATCTCCAAACCATGACATAAACACGATTAAAACTTAGCGGAAGCGAATCGGTAATCAGCAGAAGACAAAAATCACGGGAAATTAAAACTTTTCGAGACAAGAGCTTGAATCCATAAAAGCTTCTTTCATAAAGAGAGATAAACTGTTTTACATCTCAGGATAATTACTTCTTGAGTAATTATATACATCAAGATACAAAATCTCAAGATCTCATAACATAAGACTCCAAGACCTGAGAGTACAGAGGACACATAGGACTGACTCTAACTACACCACATGGCAGGACAATCTCCACCTGAGATCACTGATGCCCCTGGTGCTGCTACTGCTGAGACTGGACACCTGTAGGCTGGTTCCTTCGTCTCCGACGTCCACCTAAAAAGTTGAAGTCTACGGGGTGAGACAATTATACATAATTGTCCCAGCGAGAGTTATAACTCTTCGCCAGAAACTTTATTATAACATCAAAGAATATCTTAAGCAGTAAAGCTTTCAAAGTATTCTATAACAGTTGCAAGTATAACCAGATCTCTACAATTTAGGAGATATGGAGAATATAAACACTATTGCAATGTAACATCAATCAACTAACTTGGAGTTATCTCTAACAAGTTATACTACATGGTTGATTATGTTTTACAAACAACATTATGCCCTGTGGAGATGAGGCATACCACTCATACTCCAACTGATCGCTGAGAAGTCACATCAGTATCATACATAGGTCATTAAGAGAGCTGGATTCTCATGACCTTCACCTTCCTCAGTCAGTAAGAGGATCACTTGTAGGACATCTCGTGTCTCTACTACTATAGCTCACCAGGGTAAACTGGTCCTTCGATATTCTAGAGTCACAGTGGCGTTCTGTACTCTCTTCGTCATCAGGAGGTTTCATATTTACCTACCACTGATACAGATATCTGTGCTTTCTTCATCATCAGGAGGTTTCATGTTTACCTACCACTGATACGGTATGGAATTATAGTGAAGGATGGATGGATTACACATCTACATCACTTTCCTACACTAGGATGTAAGGTTCTACACACCCATGTACCCCACATACTCAAAAGTATGTGCTCCAGGAGTTCCCTGAGGAAAACCTATTTCACCATCACTTAGTCTCTGACAATGATGGATCTATGATCAGAGCTCTACATTATAGGTACATTCAGTATTCTTTAATAGCATACATTGTTCTCCAAACAATAACAGTAGCATATCAGCTATAAAAGAAGAATACTAAATGTAACAGGTCTAACTCATATCAATCATTATTTCTCATTATCCTCATCACAAGTCATCTCTAAGGCATGACCTTGATGGTATTCATGGCTCTCACAGCCCATTATCAGCATAGGTTGCCACTGACAAGGCATCAGATTACTTTACTTATTCATAAGGCTAACAACATGCCTTTAATGAATATAACATCAACATCCATACCTGGATATGATTACCTTCATATCAGAACCTGCATGGTTAATGCAACTAATAAAGGTAATACAAAAATAAGGAATATACTTCCTACTCTTGTCATAAGAGTTAAATCTCTAATTCTCATCAAATAGAGTTTAATACTCTAAAGCATGCCATTACCCTTGAATTAGGGTTTACTATTCACATTAAGGTGAATTGAACTCATAACATCATCATGTATGAGTAACATCTTCATTGATGCTCTTAGATTAGTTAAAGGTTCATCATTTATCATAATTAGGGTTTCTATGATCTCACACAGGTGGATCATACCCTAATTATGCTCATTCCTGTGCATTGGAGATGCTTTAATTAAGTTTTCACCTGAAAAGGGTACTTTCTCTCTCTAGAAGTACTTTCTCTCTCTAGAAGTACTTTCTCTCTCATCATAAAGTTAGGTGATGTCAACATCACTCTAGATCAGGTCGGATTAAGTCATCATAGGCTAACATAGCCCAAAACATCACCATCATGTGATTAGGGTTTGATTTGATCAAGGTATTACTTAATTTACCCTTCAGGGGTATATTGGTAATTCACCCCATTGATCATCATCATGGTCAAAACCTTAGTCCATTAACCCCTTAATATCCTAGGTTATCATTAGGGTTTGATTAGGGCAACATTGAACCATTTATATCATCAATTGATTGAAAGAAGTCAACCTTGAATTATCTTGATCGATCTCAACCATCGACCCTCAATCGATTTGAGACCCATTGGTTGAGTTGACCTTTTGACCAATTGACATCAGGACCACGAGGCCTCTTCCTCCTCCAAGACCGCGAGCCCTCCATTTATTCAAGACCGCAAAGACTCAAATTGAGGTTAAGACCGCGAGGATCATGAAGACTGTTTGCCCTTCTTTGACCTCAAGACCGCGAGGATCATGAAGACCGTTTGCCCTTCTTTGACCTCAAGACCGCGAGGATCATGAAGACCGTTTGCCCTTCTTTGACCTCAAGACCGCGAGGATCATGAAGACTGTTTGCCCTTCTTTGACCTCAAGACCGCGAGACCCCTCGCGGTCTTGAGACCGTGAGCCCTCTCACGACCTTGAGACCGCGAGCCTCCTCACGACCTTGAGACCGCGAGCCTCCTCACGACCTTGAGACCACGAGCTCACATGGTCTCAACCACTTGGACCATCAACAAGATTCAATGGTTACAACCTATAATGTCAACCGATGTTGAAGCCCTTAAAAGGTCAAAACCATGATGACCACTTATGAATTGGGTCAATTAAGATTTTGCTTGACCACTTGGTCATTCAATTGACCCTCAATTGTTGACCAATTAGGGTTGAAGTCGATTCAATTAGGGTCTATCAATGTTCACCCATCAACACTCAACAATGTGACTCAACACAAAGTTGAACCCTTCAATTGAGCTCCAATTGGCCCAAACTTGGCCCAAACGGTCTTGAGGTCATGTGGGTGGACCCCACAGGGTCTTGAGACCGTTTGACTAAGATTTCATCAAAGTCTAAGGTGATTTGATAGGGGTTGAATCATGATTGAACCACAAAATAGAATTTTGATTAAATTGATAACTTATTTGCAATTAGGTCCTCAATTGGTCAGATTACTTAACCCTAGACCTTCAAACGGTCTTGGGTGATTGTCCTATCGGTCTTGAGACCGTTTGGATGAGTTCCAAACGGTCTTGAGACCGTTTTCCCATCCAACTTTGGATTCTAGTAAAATTTCTTCAAAGTTGGATCAATTGAGTTGAGGGTTATATCAATATTTAATTGCAATGTAATTTGGTGTAAATGTACCCTCAATTGGTCAACTATTCTTGACCTCAGACCTCCAAACGGTCATGGTTGATTTCCCTCGCGGTCTTGAGACCGTTTGGGTGACTCCTAAACGGTCTTGAGACCGTTTAGGTCAATCAACCCTAAAAACCCTAACTAGGTCACCATAATTTCAGTACTGATTTCATCTAGGGTTAGCCCTAGTATTCACCCTTCAACTCTTAGCCCATTTGGAATTAGACCATCAAACTTGGTGAGTTGTTAATTAACATTATTTTGAACAGTAATCTCATACGGTCAATGCCTGGTCAACGACCTTACATGGTCTTGAGACCGTTTGCCCAAAAAGGCAATTTCAGACCGTTTGAGAATCAGGAATAAATTCAAATAAAGTTATTACTTAAAAATCATATCTCCCGATTCCCTTGGAGTTAACCTCCCAAATTTTGAGGGTAATTAGCCTATATAATTAGGAACAGATTTCTTATACGGTCCACGCTCGGTCAATGGGTCCAAATGGTCTTGGAGACCGTTTGCCCTGTCGCGGTCTAGAGACCGTTTGCTCACCTCGCGGTCTTGAGACCGTGAGAGAAAACTGGTGAGACCGTTTAAGGAAGTGAAAAGCGGTGGGTTTTTCTTGGAAATCACGCCTTCATCTCCTAGCTCGAGAACAGTATGAATATCCCATGGATTTGCTTGCAAAATAGCAGGGAAAAGTAGGGAAACATGAAGAACTATCATCTAACCGCATATAAGAGATGTATATAGTAAAGCATGGGTTTAGAGTTATAAAACCCACCTAAATCTTGCTTCTTGAGCTCCAAGCTTTCAAGCTCCAAGCTCTATGGCGTCCTTGAGTTCCCACGGGTTGGCCAAGGTGAAAACTCCAAGGAAGAACGAAAAGAGATGGCTAGAAAGGTAGGGTTTCAAGAGTTAGCCATGAAGTTGACCTTGAATTCGAGTTCTAACCATGGAATTAGGCAAGAAGAGGGGTTCAAACCTACCTTGCACCCTTGGTCGTTCCCCTTGAGCTCCAAGACAGTCCTTAGTCGGCCAAGCAAAGAGGAGACAGTGATATGCACGAAGGAAAAGTTCCTTTGCTTGAGAGGTGAAGTATACATATACTTGGGTGATGTTTCATTAAAGGCCCATAAGTTTCCCCATAATTCCCATTAAGTCCTTCCTTCATTACTTGCTCGTCCCTTCCTCTTTATAAGGACAAACCTTATCTTAAGGTCTAGAAAAAGAAGGCAAAGAAGAACAATCTAATAATAAGGTACATACATAAAGAGATATTGTACATATACCCTGATTATTCAATCACAAGGCATATTTCATAACTTGATAACTCAATTGAGGTGACTCCCTCATCATTTCTTCTCTTAATGATGGCAAGAGTCTAAAAAGATACATTAGATGACATATTTCACAATTTGCATCCCTTAATTTGGGTAAATTGCATTTTACCCCAAATTAAGGTTTCAAGCACTAGGATTGCTTCCACAACTGCACCTTGGTGCCCTAGCTTGGGAAATCCCTCAAACTTTACCAAAAAGATTCTCATGATGTCTCAACATCAGAGGAACATCTCAACATGTGAAAATTGCAAGCTAACCCTTTTAACTGGGTAAATTGCACATAGGTCCCTGTATATCAAAACAATGCTACAACTTTAAATAAAAAGAGCAAATATTGAAATATATGTTTTTGAGAAACTTAATTTCATGCTCAGAGTTAATCACAAAGATTTAATTACATATTTAGGCAAAACACCTAGGGTTAACTCATAACCCAGGTCAGGGATGTTACAAATTATCCACCCCTTACAAGGATTTCGTCACCGAAATCGATAAGACATATCAAGAGAAAAGGGCAGGATACTTCCTTCTCATCTCATCCTCTAACTCCCAAGTGGCTTCTTCAACACCACGGTGGTTCCAGAGGACTTTCACAAGACTTATATCTTTCTTCTTTAACTTTTTAATTCGTTTATCAAGGATTGACACTGGTCCCTCCTCATAGGATATGTCATCATTCAATTCTACCTCCATAGGTTGTAGAACTGACTCGGTGTCTGGGTGACATTTCTTCAACATAGAAATGTGAAACACAGGATGTAACCGCTGTAACTCAGGTGGTAGCTCTAGTCTATATGCTACCTTTCCAATCCGTTCGATGATTGGATAAGGCCCCATATATCTAGGAGCTAACTTCCCTTTCCTTCCAAAATGAAGGACCCCTTTCCAAGGTGAGACCTTGAGATACACTCTGTCTCCAACCTGGAACTCTAAAGGTCTACGACGTTTGTCAGCATAAGATTTCTGCCTATCTTGAGCAATCTTAATCTTATGTTGTATTACTTTAATCTTTTCTGTGGTTTGCTGCACCAGGTCAGGACCTAACAACTGGTGCTCACCAGTCTCAAACCAACACAAGGGTGATCTACAACGTCTACCATATAAGGCTTCATAAGGTGCCATATCAATACTATGCTGATAGCTATTGTTATAGGCAAACTCTATCAAGCTTAGGTGTAGATCCCAACTTCCGGTGAACTGGAGAACACATGCTCTCAACAGGTCCTCTAAGGTCTGTATGGTCTTTTCCGACTGTCCATCAGTCTGCGGATGAAAGGCCGTACTAAACCTCAGCTTAGTGCCTAAGGCTCTGTGCAACTGTTCCCAAAAATGACTTGTAAACTGAGGACCTCTGTCAGAAACTATTGTGACAGGAACTCCGTGCAACCGCACTATCTCTTGAACATACAACTATGATAACCTTTCAACAGAATAGGTTGTCCTGACAGGTAAGAAATGTGCTGTCTTAGTTAACCTATCAACAATTACCCAAATGGAATCATGTCCTTTGCTTGTCTTGGGTAGGCCAACAACAAAGTCCATGGTCACATGGTCCCACTTCCATTGTGGTATGGGTAAAGGTTGCATTGTTCCTGCAGGCTTCTGGTGTTCACCTTTAACTTTCTGACACACGGAACACCTCAGTACAAACTCTGCAACGTCCTTCTTCATCCCAGGCCACCAATACAGATCTTTCAAATTCCGATACATCTTGGTGCTCCCTGGATGCATAGCATACATGGAAGAATGGGCTTCTTCCAGGACTAACTTTCTTAAGTTGTCCACATCTGGCACTATCATCCTTCCATTATAACAAGCTACTTGGTCCTCTGAGTCATGAAAACCATCTTGCTTCTCATTATCATACTCAGATCTAATCTGCTGAACTGCAGCATCACCTAGCTGTGCTTCTTTAATCTGCTCTCTTAGGGTAGGTTTAATATGCATCTCAGCCAACAATCCGGCTAACAATGACACCTTCAACTGTACATTGTCTTGCCTTAAAGAGATAAGCATATCTCTCCTAGAGCATACTAAAGAGTTTAGTTGTGCTCTATTCATGGTTGATGTTGCTGATTTCCTACTCAAGGCATCTGCAACAACATTGGCCTTGCCTAGATGATAATCAATTGTACAGTCGTAGTCCTTGATTAACTCCATCCAGCGACGTGGCCTCATGTTGAGCTCATGCTGAGAGAAGATATACTTAAGGTTTTTGTGGTCTGTGAAAATCCGGAATGTCTCTCCATAGAGATAATGTCTCCAGATATTCAAAGCATGAACCACAGCAGCTAACTCCAGATCGTGTGTTGGATAATTCTCCTCGTGTTTCTTAAGCTGTCGGGAAGCAAAAGAAATCACTTGTTTATCCTGCATCAACACACATCCTAGTCCGTTCTTGGAAGCATCACAGAAAACTACATATCCTTTTCCTTGTTCAGGTAGCACTAGCATAGGTGCACTTGTCAACCTCTCCTTCAGCAACTGGAAAGATTGTTGACACTTATCACTCCAAGAAAAAGGAACATCTTTCCGGGTTAACTTGGTCAAAGGTAAAGCTATAGAACTAAAGTTCTTAATGAACCTTCGATAATAGCCAGCTAACCCCAAGAAACTTCGAATCTCCGTCGGTGTCTTCGGTTGTTCCCATTGTAGAACATATTCTACCTTTGTAGGGTCAACACGAATTCCCGAGGCGGATATCACATGTCCAAGAAAAGATACCTCCGGCAGCCAGAACTCACACTTGCTAAACTTAGCGTACAGCTTATGTTCTCTTAGCAAGGTCAGAGCTTGGCGAAGATGCTGCTCATGCTGCTGAGCATCCTTACTATAAATTAGAATGTCATCTATGAAGACGACAACACACAGATCAAGGAAAGGTCGAAAAACTCTATTCATGAGTTCCATGAATGCAGCTGGTGCATTGGTTAGTCCAAATGACATAACCGTGAACTCATAGTGACCATATCTTGTCCTAAAGGCAGACTTGGATATGTCACTATCCTTAATGCGGAGTTGATGATATCCAGACCTCAAGTCTATCTTTGAAAAGACTGTTGCTCCACGCAACTGGTCAAAGAGATCATCAATCCTCGGCAGAGGATACTTATTCTTTATTGTTACTTTATTGAGTTGTCTATAGTCGATGCACAACCACATTGACCCATCTTTCTTTTTAACAAACAAGACCGGAGCACCCCAAGGTGAAGTACTTGGTCAGATAAAACCTCTCTCAAGTAACTCTTGAAGCTGTTTCTTGAGTTCTGCCATCTCGGCAGGCGCCATCCTATACGGAGTTTGAGCTATGGGTTTCGTATTTGGGATCAGATTGATTTCAAAATCAATCTCCCGAGGTGGTGGTATACCAGGAAGTTCTTCAGGAAACACATCTTCGAATTCCCTGACTATAGGAACTTCAGCAGGATTGGAACTTTCCTTGGTAACATCTACCACATGGGCTAAGAATGCATGACATCCTTGCCTCAACAGCTTATCAGCAACCATAGCTGATACAAGATAGGTGGGCAGAATCTTTCTTTCTCCTTGAAAGATCCATGTGCTGCTTTCATCAGCAAACACAGCCAACTTGGACTCACAATCCAAGACAACTCTATACCTTTCTAAGGTATCCATCTCGAGGATTATATCAAATCCCTGCATATCAAGTGGTATAAGATCCACTTGAATGCGATGGTCAGAAAAGAAGAGGATGCAGGGAGAACATACCTCCTGCAAAACGGCAGACCCACTCAATGGAGTCTCCAACAACAAACTATATGTTCTATGACTAACAGTCACATTGCAGTTACGAATCACTTCACGAGTGATGAAAGAGTGCGTAGCACCCGGATCAATCAGAACAGATACAACACAGGATGTAGACATATCAGAATATAAAAGTTTCATCTGTCTCGGGGGTTGTTGTGTCACACTGACAGGCCTAGAACGGCAATCCTTCATCAAGTGTCCCACCTTACCACAGTTGTAGCAACTCTTCTCCTGTTGCTGTGGTCTGGGTGGTCCAGTAACTGACACTGATGCAGAACTGTGCGTCCCTTGAAGTGGTTGACTCCGTCCTCTACCTCTGCTTGGTGTCCATTGAGTTTGAAAACTCGATCTGGGTGGTGGAGGGTTAGGTTCAGAGAATCTAGGTTTCTTGGAATCCCTAGATGAAGAACCCTGGAACTGTGGATATCTTTTATGGGTTTGTCTTTTCTCAACCACAGATCTCTCTATCCTTCGGACTGACTCAACAAAGGTAGATAATCTCTCTCGGTTCTCTAAGGTAGATACAGGGGTTGACATATCAGAATTCAAACCCTTCTCGAATCTTATGATTCTCTCCTCATCCGTAGCAGCCATGTGCGGACAGAACCGCATCAACTCCATGAACTTAGCTTCATATTCGCTAATGTTCATCATACCCTACCTTAGTTTCTTGAACTGAGAGATCTTCTCATCTAGGAAGGTCTTTGGAAAATATCTTTTGATAAATTCCCGATGAAACTCTTCCCATGAGAACTCTACTCCAGGCCTCTTCTTCTCTTCCATGTTCCACCAGTGACCATCACTGCCTTTGAGAAGATAGACAGCATGTCTAACCTTCTCAGTTTCTGGAATCATAAGAATCCTGAAAGCCTTCTCCAACTCTGTCAACCATAAGTCAGCATCTACAGGGTCGGCAGTTCCGAAGTACTCGGTAGCTCCGACACGACGAAGTCGTTCGAATGTCTTACCGATACCTTGTACTTCAGGATGGACAGGTGCCCTAGGTGCAGGAATGGGCATCCTATCAGTTATGTGTGTCATGGCAGTCATGAACTGCCCGAACATCGTCTGTACAGCTGGATTACTCATGTCAGCTGGGTCGAACTGGGGTGGCTCTCTTGGTGACTTAGGTGCATGTTGTTCTATTCTCAGAACTCTTGCACCGCCTCGAGGTGCACTAGCACTACTCTCTGCCACGTACTCATCGTGATGTTCTGACATTCTTATGTATCTTCTTATCTTGAGGAGCAGAAGATTCTATTAGATAAGGAAGGAGTACTAAAAATAGACTCGACATCCTAAGTCCTATGCCTCTGTAGACTCAACTGACCTAGAGCTCTGATACCACTAATTGTGGGCTCTGATCTCCAAACCATGACATAAACACGATTAAAACTTAGCAGAAGCGAATCGGTAATCAGCCGAAGACAAAAATCACGGGAAATTAAAACTTTTCGAGACAAGAGCTTGAATCCATAAAAGCTTCTTTCATAAAGAGAGATAAACTGTTTTACATCTCAGGATAATTACTTCTTGAGTAATTATATACATCAAGATATAAAATCTCAAGATCTCATAACACAAGACTCCAAGACCTGAGAGTACAGAGGACACATAGGACTGACTCTAACTACACCACATGGCAGGACAATCTCCACCTGATATCACTGATGCCCCTGGTGCTGCTACTGCTGAGACTGGACACCTGTAGGCTGGTTTCTTCGTCTCCGACGTCCACCTAAAAAGTTGAAGTCTACGGGGTGAGACAATTATACATAATTGTCCCAGCGAGAGTTATAACTCTTCGCCAGAAACTTTATTATAACATCAAAGAATATCTTAAGCAGTAAAGCTTTCAAAGTATTCTATAACAGTTGCAAGTATAACCAGATCTCTACAATTTAGGAGATATGGAGAATATAAACACTATTGCAATGTAACATCAATCAACTAACTTGGAGTTATCTCTAACAAGTTATACTACATGGTTGATTATGTTTTACAAACAACATTATGCCCTGTGAAGATGAGGCATACCACTCATACTCCAACTGATCGTTGAGAAGTCACATCAGTATCATACATAGGTCATTAAGGGAGCCGGATTCTCATGACCTTCACCTTCCTCAGTCAGTAAGAGGATCACTTGTAGGACATCTCGTGTCTCTACTACTATAGCTCACCAGGGTAAACTGGTCCTTCGCTATTCCAGAGTCACAGTGGCATTCTGTACTCTCTTCGTCATCAGGAGGTTTCATATTTACCTACCACTGATACAGATATATGTGCTTTCTTCGTCATCAGGAGGTTTCATGTTTACCTACCATTGATACAGTATGGAATTATAGTGAAGGATGGATGGATTACACATCTACATCACTTTCCTACACTAGGATGTAAGGTTCTACACACCCATGTACCCCACATACTCAAAAGTATGTGCTCCAGGAGTTCCCTGATGAAAACCTATTTCACCATCACTTAGTCTCTGACAATGATGGACCTATGATCAGGGCTCTACATTATACTTGATTAGTTAGGTACATTCAGTATTCTTTAACATCATACATTGTTCTCCAAACAATAACAGTAGCATAGCAGCTATAAAAGAAGAATACTAAATGTAACAGGCCTAACTCATATCAATCATTATTTCTCATTATCCTCATCACAAGTCATCTCTAAGGCATGACCTTGATGGTATTCATGGCTCTCACAACCCATTATCAGCATAGGTTGCCACTGACAAGGCATCAAATTACTTTACTTATTCATAAGGCTAACAACATGCCTTTAATGAATATAACATCAACATCCATACCTGGATATGATTACCTTCATATCAGAACCTGCATGGTTAATGCAACTGATAAAGGTAATACAAAAATAAGGAATATACTTCCTACTCTTGTCATAAGAGTTAAATCTCTAATTCTCATCAAATAGAGTTTAATACTCAAAAGCATGCCATTACCCTTGAATTAGGGTTTACTATTCACATTAAGGTGAATTGAACTCATAACATCATCATGTATGAGTAACATCTTCATTGATGCTCTTAGATTAGTTAAAGGTTCATCATTTATCATAATTAGGGTTTCTATGATCTCACACAGGTGGATCATACCCTAATTATGCTCATTCCTGTGCATTGGAGATGCTTTAATTAAGTTTTCACTTGAAAAGGGTACTTTCTCTCTCTAGAAGTACTTTCTCTCTCTAGAAGTACTTTCTCTCTCATCATAAAGTTAGGTGATGTCAACATCACTCTAGATCAGGTCGGATCAAGTCATCATAGGCTAACATAGCCCAAAACATCACCATCATGTGATTAGGGTTTGATTTGATCAAGGTATTACTTAATTTACCCTTCAGGGGTATATTGGTAATTCACCCCATTGATCATCATCATGGTCAAAACCTTAGTCCATTAACCCCTTAATATCCTAGGTTATCATTAGGGTTTGATTAGGGCAACATTGAACCATTTATATCATCAATTGATTGAAAGAAGTCAACCTTGAATTATCTTGATCGATCTCAACCATCGACCCTCAATCGATTTGAGACCCATTGGTTGAGTTGACCTTTTGACCAATTGACATCAGGACCGCGAGGCCTCTTCCTCCTCCAAGACCGCGAGCCCTCCATTGATTCAAGACCGCGAAGACTCAAATTGAGGTTAAGACCGCGAGGATCATGATGACCGTTTGCCCTTCTTTGACCTCAAGACCGCGAGGATCATGAAGACCGTTTGCCCTTCTTTGACCTCAAGACCGCGAGGATCATGAAGACCGTTTGCCCTTCTTTGACCTCAAGACCGTGAGGATCATGAAAACCGTTTTCCCTTCTTTGACCTCAAGACCGCGAGACCCCTCGCGGTCTTGAGACCGTGAGCCCTCTCACGACCTTGAGACCGCGAGCCTCCTCACGACCTTGAGATCGCGAGCCTCCTCACGACCTTGAGACCGCGAGCTCACATGGTCTCAACCACTTAGACCATCAACAAGATTCAATGGTTACAACCTATAATGTCAACCGATGTTGAAGCCCTCAAAAGGTCAAAACCATGATGACCACTTATGAATTGGGTCAATTAAGATTTTGCTTGACCACTTGGTCATTCAATTGACCCTCAATTGTTGACCAATTAGGGTTGAAGTCGATTCAATTAGGGTCTATCAATGTTCACCCATCAACACTCAACAATGTGACTCAACACAAAGTTGAACCCTTCAATTGAGCTCCAATTGGCCCAAACGGTCTTGAGGTCATGTGGGTGGACCCCACAGGGTCTTGAGACCGTTTGCCCAAGATTTCATCAAAGTCTAAGGTGAGTTGATAGGGGTTGAATCATGATTGAACCACAAAACAAAATTTTGAATAAATTGATAACTTATTTGCAATTAGGTCCTCAATTGGTCAGATTACTTAACCCTAGACCTTCAAACGGTCTTGAGTGATTGTCCTCTCGGTCTTGAGACTGTTTGGATGAGTTCCAAATGGTCTTGAGACCGTTTGCCCATCCAACTTTGGATTCTAGTGAAATTTCTTCAAGGTTGGATCAATTGAGTTGAGGGTTATATCAATATTTAATTGCAATGTAATTTGGTGTAAATGTACCGTCAATTGGTCAACTATTCTTGACCTCAGACCTCCAAACGGTCATGGTTGATTGCCCTCGCGGTCTTGAGACCGTTTGGGTGACTCCTAAATGGTCTTGAGTCCGTTTAGGTCAATCAACCCTAAAAACCCTAACTAGGTCACCATAATTTCAGTACTGATTTCATCTAGGGTTAGCCCTAGTATTCACCCTTCAACTCTTAGCCCGTTTGGAATTAGACCATCAAACTTGGTGAGTTGTTAATTAACATTATTTTGAACAGTAATATCATACGGTCAACGCCTGGTCAATGACCTTACATGGTCTTGAGACCGTTTGCCCAAAAAGGCAATTTCAGACCGTTTGAGAATCAGGAATAAATTCAAATAAAGTTATTACTTAAAAATGTCATATCTCCCGATTCCCTTGGAGTTAACCTCCCAAATGTTGAGGGTAATTAGCCTATGTAATTAGGAACATAGTTCTTATACGGTACATGCTCGGTCAATGGGGCCAAACGGTCTTGGAGACCGTTTTCCCTGTCGCAGTCTAGAGACCGTTTGCTCACCTCGCGGTCTTGAGACCGTGAGAGCAAACTGGTGAGACCGTTTAAGGAAGTGAAAAGCGGTGGGTTTTTCTTGGAAATCACGCCTTCATCTCCTAGCTTGAGAACAGTACGAATATCCCATGGATTTGCTTGCAAAATAGCAGGGAAAAGTAGGGAAACATGAAGAACTATCATCTAACCGCATATAAGAGATGTATATAGTAAAGCATGGGTTTAGAGTTATAAAACCCACCTAAAGCTTGCTTCTTGAGCTCCAAGCTTTCAAGCTCCAAGCTCTAATGGCGTAATTGAGTTCCCACGGGTTGGCCAAGGTGAAAACTCCAAGGAAGAATGAAAAGAGATGGCTAGAAAGGTAGGGTTTCAAGAGTTAGCCATGAAGTTGACCTTGAATTCGAGTTCTAACCATGGAATTAGGCAAGAAGAGGGGTTCAAACCTACCTTGCACCCTTGGTCGTTCCCCTTGAGCTCCAAGACAGTCCTTAGTCGGCCAAGCAAAGAGGAAACAGTGATACGCATGAAGGAAAAGTTCCTTTGCTTGAGAGGTGAAGTATACATATACTTGGGTGATGTTTCATTAAAGGCCCATAAGTTTCCCCATAATTCCCATTAAGTCCTTCCTTCATTACTTTCTCGTCCCTTCCTCTTTATTATAAGGACAAACCTTATCTTAGCCCCTGTTTGGAAACGGCCTGGACCGAGATTAGGGCTTTTCGTTTTGCTCCACGGCGGCCCAATCCGGTCCGGCTTGGTCAAGAAACCTGTTTGGCTAGCATACCAGTTTGAGCCCCGTTTTGGCCTAACGGAATCCCAATATCAGGTTTAAGTCAATCCCCATCGAGGCAGGATTGGGATTTCCAATCCGGTTTGGCCCGACAACCCTCCTTGATCCCTCGCAACCCCGCAACCCTCCCTCTCCCTCTCGCCAGACGACCTCTCGCCAGACGATCTCTCACCCATCTTCTCTCGGTGCATCTTCACTACTGTTTGTCCGTGAGAAGTAAAAGCGAAAGCTGCTCGAGGTCGCAGATGGAGTGCTGCTCGAGGTCACAGATGAAGTGCACCGGTCGACCCGTGGAGAAGCGTGGAGCATCATCAATGCTGCCGCCTGCCAACACCGGTCTACCTGGGCGGCTAGCTCCCTCGAAAGCAAGGTACCCATGCCCTGCCCTGCTCTTTTGTACTACCTGCTTTGACATTGAATTGTCTTGTCGACGCACAGAAGAAACCCTAGCTCGTCCAAGGCAAGAAGAAACCCTAGCTATCATCTGTGTGCCTTCTTATTCCTCTCCTTCTGCTGCGAGGTTGTTCACTTCCACATACGCCTTTTGGAGGAGCTGTTCACAGAAGCTGGTGGTCGTCCTTTGTTGCTGAATTGTGCTCCTCAATCGTGCTCCGGCGGCTCCGGCGGCCCTGCCCAGACCTACGCTTCCGCACTCTGTCTTCGTTCTCTCCCCCTTCTGCTCAGGTTGGTCACAAATTAGGGTAGACGGTGCTTTATTTGTGAGGTCGATTAGGGCAGAAGTACAACAATCAGGCATGTGTATCGATTAAGTGGCAAATGAGCCGACAATACCTGGAAACAGTCGTTGTGTATGACACTGATTTATTCTACTTCTTACTACTACTTTTATCTAGAAATGCATCAATTTACCGCTATTATGTGTGTTTGTGTGGTAAGTTATAGTACTAAAGCAAATAAAAGGCACTACCGTGCTTGATTTTCTTGATTTTTCCCGGCAAGGTTATTTTGAGGATATCGATATGTGTTAGTAGACCATTGAGTAGTGTTGTCCTACATTTCATTTTCTGTCATTTGTTTTTCATCCTTTGGTTTCTGGTTTGTGTGCCTTTGTCTTTGTTTTTCCAACATGATTGGGTAGTAATGGCCGATTCATCCTTAGCTGGTTTCTGGTTTCTGTGACTTTGTAATTGTTTTTCTAACATTATTGGGCGTCGTTAATGTGTTGGACATATCTATGAATGTTCTGTTATTTGTTCTGTTTTAATGTTCTGTATTTTGCTGTTATGTTTTTTGTGATACTATTATGATATCATAATAGTAGCAGCTATGGATTTCATAAATCTGGAAATTGGATATACAAATTGGATATAGAAATTGGTATATAAATCCTCCAATATATACCATGGTTGAACCTAATTTTTGCCTACATTAGCTCACCATTAGCAGGTACTATGTTTGATTTGGAATGCGGGAGCAGTCATGGTTAGGTTAATAGGGTTTAAAACAACAGCAGATTTAAAACTTGTTTAACTAAATCAGTGTGAGGTCTAGGTTAGGTGAATCCCTGCATCTACACATTGATGCCTGGAAAAGTTATTTCACTATACAAATGAATATTTTGTTTATTGTGTGGTATTTTACCATGAGATATGTGGTTAGGTGAAACCCACAGCTCATTATATTTTACTGTCATTTAATTAAACACATTAGTCTATGTTTTATATCTTCTTTGTTAAATTATTTTCGTTCATGTAAACCACCAATTAATCATAAAAAAGATCAATCTTAGCAACATTTAACTCCTCATGGAGATGACCTCTATTATGCAAGTGGTTTGAGTTATAACATGTATTCAAAATTCATGCAAATATACTAAATAGTATTAACATGCAGGTGTGACATTATAGTATGTTTTAATTTACAGAACATAATTTCCCTCCAAGATACGAATCTATCATATGGTAGTGGTTAGGTTAATAGGGGAAACAACAGCAGATTTAAAACTTGTTTAACTAAATCAGTGTGAGGTCTAGGTTAGGTGAATCCCTGCATCTACACAGTGATGCCTGGACATATCTGTTTGCCATATTTATGAATGTTCTGTTATTTGTTCTGTTTTAATGTTCTGTATTTTGATGTTATGTTTTTTGTGATACTATTATGATATCATAATAGTAGCAGCTATGGATGTCATAAATCTGGAAATTGGATATAGAAATTGGTATTCTGGGAAAGATCATTCATTGATTTCAGCTATGGATTTCAGCTTTCATTGGTTTTACTTTCCTCTCTATGTTGTATTTAGAGTAACCATTATTAATCCTCCAATATATACCATGGTTGAACCTAATTTTTGCCTACATTAGCTCACCATTAGCAGGTACTATGTTTGATTTGGAATGCGGGAGCAGTCATGGTTAGGTTAATAGGGTTTAAAACAACAGCAGATTTAAAACTTGTTTAACTAAATCAGTGTGAGGTCTAGGTTAGGTGAATCCCTACATCTACACATTGATGCCTGGAAAAGTTATTTCACTATTCAAATGAATATTTTGTTTATTCTGTGGTATTTTACCATGAGATATGTGGTTAGGTGAAACCCACAGCTCATTATGTTTTACTATCATTTAATTAAACACATTAGTCTATGTTTTATATCTTCTTTGTTAAATTATTTTCGTTCATGTAAACCACCAATTAATCATAAAAAAGATCAATCTTAGCAACATTTGACTCCTCATGGAGATGACCTCTATTATGCAAGTGGTTTGAGTTATAACATGTATTCAAAATTCATGCAAATATACTAAATAGTTTTAACATGCAGGTGTGACATTATAGTATGTTTTAATTTACAGAACATAATTTCCCTCCAAGATACGAATCTATCATATGGTAGTAGTTAGGTTAATAGGGGAAACAACAACAGATTTAAAACTTGTTTAACTAAATCAGTGTGAGGTCTAGGTTAGGTGAATCCCTGCATCTACACAGTGATGCCTGGACATATCTGTTTGCCATATTTATCAATGTTCTGTTATTTGTTCTGTTTTAATGTTCTATATTTTGATGTTATGTTTTTTGTGATACTATTATGATATAATAATAGTAGCAGCTATGGATGTCATAAATCTGGAAATTGGATATAGAAATTGGTATTCTGGGAAAGATCATTCATTGATTTCAGCTATGGATTTCAGCTTTCATTGGTTTTACTTTCCTCTCTATGTTGTATTTAGAGTAACCATTATTAATCCTCCAATATATACCATGGTTGAACCTAATTTTTGCCTACATTAGCTCACCATTAGCAGGTACTATGTTTTATTTGGAATGCGGGAGCAGTCATGGTTAGGTTAATAGGGTTTAAAACAACAGCAGATTTAAAACTTGTTTAACTAAATCAGTGTGAGGTCTAGGTTAGGTTAATAGGGGAAATAACATCAGATTTAAAACTTGTTTATCTAAATCAATGTGAAATTAAATCAGTGTGAGGTCTAGGTTAGGTGAATCCCTGCATCTACACGGTGATGCCTGGACATATCTGTTTGCCATATTTATGAATGTTCTGTTATTTGTTCTGTTTTAATGTTATGTATTTTGATGTTATGTTTTTTGTGATACTATTATGATATCATAATAGTAGCAGATATGGATTTCATAAATCTGGAAATTGGATATAGAAATTGGTATTCTGGGAAAGATCATTCACTGATTTCAGCTATGGATTTCAGCTTTCATTGGTTTTACTTCCCTCTCTATGTTGTATTTAGAGTAACCATTATTAATCCTCCAATATATACCATGGTTGAACCTAATTTTTGCCTACATTAGCTCACCATTAACAGGTACTATGTTTTATTTGGAATGCGGGAGCAGTCATGGTTAGGTTAATAGGGATTAAAACAACAACAGATTTAAAACTTGTTTAACTAAAACTTGGGGCCAATAATAATTTGTAACTTGCCTATATGCTCGTTGGTGTTTCATTATTTGTTTTTCGGTGTTAATCAATGCAGCTTGTGTATCTGCTGATTGAATCAGTAATGAAGGAACACACATAAATGGTTTCTGTTGTGACTGAATTTAATTAAACATTTACACTGATTATGTCATCAAATATTGCAGCAACTACACGAGTATGCCTCCCGTCGACCCTAACAACCGTATGGTATGGACAAGAGAGTATGATGTCGCTGTGGTGACAGCATTGCGTAGACAATATGACCTAGGCAGGTGTATTGATGGTAATTTTACTAGGGACTCTTGGAGGGAAATAACTTCTGATGTCAATAATAGGGTTGCCGTCGTGTTTAAGTTAGACCAAATAAGATGTCGCTGGAAGAACCTTAAAAGGGACTACGTCCATTTGAAGGGTTTGACCAACAAGAGTGGCGTTGGATGGGATGAAGAAAGGCACAAGCCCATTGTACCGGACACCCCTGAGTGGAAAGAGGCCATTGCGGTACGCACACTATACATAACTTTTATCCTAACAAATTGTAACTGTACATGTAAACATGATTATCTTAATACACATTTTTTTTAAAGCGTAGGCAGACAGGGACCTGACTAGGTTGCTTAGGCGCACGTTTCCCCACTACTACGACATAGAGCTAATGGCGGGGAGGAACATTGCTAGAGGACACCATGCAATGTCTTCGGCGGACACTCAGATTCCTGCAGATGTTGCGTCTGAGGATGATGTAAGTGTCGACCTAGGCGCGCCTGATACACCCATGTAAACACACTCGGCAACAGACAAGCGTAGCGTACCCGCAACTACCGGGCAAAGTGAGGGTGAAAGCGCGCGGCCTGTGCGAATGGATAACCCGTCAGTTGGGGGTAAGAGTCCTTCTACCCATACGCGCAGGAGACGCCAATCAACGCCGCAAGAGCGATGTAGTCTTTCCAATGAAGTTCTGGCTGAGTTCACACAGGTTTACACAAAGGTTCACGACTTAGGGACATCCATGATGACCAAAGCCTATGAAAAAGAAGAGTTGTCAAACATTTTAGAACATTTTAATGCCAATTTCCCCGATGCCCCCACCGCTGTTTTTACTACACTTGTGAATGCCATCAAGGAGTCTACCAACCGCAACATCTACCTTAGCCTCAAAAACACCCCTGCGAAGATAACGTTGTGGTTAAACGACCTTTGTGAAAGGTCACAATTCGGTTTTGCCACATCTGTACCTCCCATGCCTTCATATTATTTCCCGTCTCCATAGCCATTCCCTTCACCCAACTTCAACAGCACGTCGTCTCACCCACCATTTATGTCATCTTCCTCTTCACCCAACTTCCCAGGCACATCGTCTCAGCCACCATTTATCCCGCCACCCAACTTCCCAGGCGTGCCACTGATGTGGTTTCCTTCATCCAGTGATGCTGGCCCATCGGGAACATAATTGCAGGGGTTATTTCGTATGCATTTGATGTTAATTATTTTCCGTCCAAACATTTATATTTCATTGACTGTTGTAATAATTTACTTTCCGCACACACATTACATATCCGTACAATTTCATTTGATTGAGTGTTGTAATAATTTATTTTTCGCATGTTAATTGGATTGTCTTATGTTGTAGCAATTATTATGTAGTTGTTTTCATTGTACATGTAGGCATCATGTCTAGCAATGACCAACCGCAAACACAAGACATGCTCAACAACCTTTTATTAGATACCTTGTTGTGGCCAGTGATTCACGTTGGTGATTTAATTGTCGACTCTATTGCATACTCAATCATGGACGCAGTAGACGTTGATGCCTCCACACCACCTCGTATCCCTAGGTCAGTTAGCATCAGGAGTGGCCACATAAAGGTCTTAGAAATATTGACCGGTCACGAACAAAGGGCTTATGACCTATACCGGATGCGTCCACAAACTATAATGACCTTTGTCGACAAGCTTGAGAGTCGTGGCTTGTTGCGAGGTACTAGAGGCGTCAGCTCAGTTGAGGCCGTATGCTATTTCCTGCAGATGGTTGGCGATGGAACACAAATCGTGCTTTGGCGGAGGACTACATTCACTCCGGTGAGACCATTAGCAGAAAGTTCAACGAAGTGTTGGACGCTGTTTGTGCGTTGACCCATGACTACATTGTCATGCAAACCGCAACTACATGCACAACAACACATACTCACATTTTACATAACGCAAGGTTCTACCCATACTTCAAGGTAATAGTTAACTCCCTAATAAATTTAATTTATTTTCAAACATTGTGTATGTTTACAACATTATTTTGGTTTATAGAATGCCATAGGGGCTATTGACGGAACACACATCCCTGTCTTGGTCAACAGAGACAAACAAAATCGATACCGTGACAGAAAAGGGAATGTCTCTCTCAATGTCATGACTGTAGTAGACTTCTCCATGGAGTTTACATATGTCCTCACTGGGTGGGAGGGGTCGGCTGCCGACCAAAGGGTCCTGCAATCGGCAAGGACCCATAGCGGGTTTATAGTTCCGCCGGGGAAGTTTTACCTGGTAGATGCAGGGTATGCCAACACTTGTGAATTTGTTGCACCCTATCGCAACACAGCATACCATATTGCTGAGTACCGAGGAAACAAACTTGCCTACACCAGCAAGAAAGAGATGTTCAACCACAGACATGCTCAACTACGTAATATTGTAGAAAGAGCATTTGGGGTGCTGAAGAGACGGTTTGCATACCTTAAGAAGGGGCCGACATATCCTATTCATTCGCAGTGTTGCATCGTACTTGCTTGTTGGATCCTACACAATTTCATTCGACGGCAAAATGACGGCGACACCATAATGGATGAACTCCCAGATGAGAATTCATCATCTGCCATTCCCCCGAGTTCAGGTCAAGGTTCAACTCAGGCCGATTCAAGGGAGGGCGAAGTGTTACGTGAATCCATTGCAAATCTCATTTGGGAAACTCGTTAGTCGAGTATCTGTAATAGATTGATTCCCGAATTGTTTATTTCGAACCTGATCAGAATCGTCACATTGTGTCAATATAGGTTGTCTTCAAATGGAGAACGGAATGCCTCGTTGTCAATGCGGCCTTCAGTCCACTGTACGCGTATATATGGATGCCAAGGATGCACAAAACGGACGTTTTGAAGACAAGAACCCACACATGCCATATTTTACGTGCGGTAGGGTTCAAAATCAAAATAGATGTCATATGAGGTTGCCCACGCAACGGCTTGTACCCACAATTGCCACACTAACCGCCGTTAGGGCTGCAATGCTTTCACAACTTGCATATGCACGCAGTGAACGTCAACTATGGTCTTCCCAGTGTGCCTATCTGTTCCAGCAGAGCAGACACTGATAGGCTACAAGTAGAAATTACAGATCTACGATCGCGGTCCCAATATCTTCGCCAACGTCTTCACATAACTAGCGACGACAACACTTCCAATGAGGACGGTTACAATACATCATAGATGTATAACATCATTGATGTCTGTCCACCATTCATAACATAAGTTTATCTGTAATAGATTTAACAAACAATGGGGTCTATCTTGTATGTTATTGTTTTGATTTTCAATCTAACTTCATTACCATAAATCGTTTGACTGATTCAAATGCATGGTGTAGATGTCTATTAATACAACTGAAGTTGTGCGGTGTGACTGTGGGTTAGAGGCAGGCTTGCGACTTAACACTGACGATGCAGGGTTGTATGACTTTGGAATTCTCAGTGAAAGACCAGGTGAAATGTATTACATATGTCCTTCTCGCGAGGTGCGCTTGTACACACATATTATGTAGCCACTGTGTACGTTACACATTCATTGTCATTTACGTAAACTTCATAATATTTTTTAGGGAAAAGATCGATGCAGATACTTTCGCTGGGCAATCGATCTCAGTCCTACAATTGATTCTCTGAAAGCTGAGATTGCGTTACTCACGCTCGAGTGCAAGTCATTGTGGGGTCAGACAATGAACTTGAAAGATTTTGTTGAAATTCATCACAACCACCATGATGTTTACAACAACAAAAAGTATGAGCATGAGTATCTAGAACGCTACGTAGAAGAACTAGAGGAACAATGTAGGCTTCTATTGGACACTCCTTCACCCCCGACGACGCCGTAACATCGAATGGCGGCCATACCTTTCATTCGCGTCATCAGTTTTCCATTTTATTTTTGTTGTTTGGAAGTTCCCGTGTTAAGTGATGTTGATTGTTTTTTGAAAACGGATATGCCATGCTCTGTTGTTTGGAACTTACATATTAACTAATATGCTTAGTCATTCGAGGCCTCCTCATTTTGTGTGGTAACATGGGATCTCGTTTATTACATGTTCTTATTCTTCTTGTTTATTACAGGTAACATGGGATCTCGTTTATTACATGTTCTTGTTCTTCTTGTTTATTACAGGTAACATGGGATCTCGTTTCCTTGTAAAGGAGTATGATCTCTCAAACAGGGAGTTTATGAGACGCGTCTCCCTTCCCCTAACCTGGATGTGCGAGCCATTTAAGATAACTCCTGGCTATGCTATGGTGGGGGTAGGCAGAATCAACTTTGATGTACAGATCAGGTGGTCTACACCTGAAGAAAGAATATGGAATAAGAAAGGTAAATATTTAATCATGGATGAAGGTTGGGCTGAAATGTTGGACAGACTAAAAGCCAAACCAGAATGGACCGTGACCCTACAACCAAAACCCAAGGACGACACTCACCCTACAATCTTTTATTTGTGGATTCATGGTGATGGGGACAACTCTGAATTGCTTAGGTATATTTACCCGAGACCAGAGGGTTATATATCATCTACTTCAGACTCGGCTAGTGATGAAAAAACTGATGTTGAATATGTTGCATCAACAAACAATTATTAGTTTTTTTGTTTTGTGTATTATCTTTATTTTGTTTATATAGCATTACAGGCTTGTTATGGGTGCCTGCCCACTAAGACAATTTATATTTATCAAATGTAGCTGAATCTGTTTAACTTTAAAAATGATGTTCATGTTTGGCTATTTTTCGAACGTGTTTCTTGGTCTGACGGGGTTACCTCATATCTTGGGGTATTAAACATAGCATGTTAGGCATATTCAACCTCAATGAAACAACCAAAACACCCACATAAACACCCCACAAAAGGGTAACACGCCTGACTCACATCTCAACAACAAAATGAGAGTTCTTAAACCAAAGTGATATAGATAACAATTAAGTTATTTTTAAGTTACTTTTTTTTTAAACTTCTGTTAAAAACGACGTCACAAGGCCACATTTGTAACAACAGTTCTGCGAGAATAGGACAGATTCAGCTAATCCTGCCTACAGTTGCCAAACAGAATCAGACTAAACCCAGCCTGCACAGCCAAACAGAATCAGCTTGAAACGAGTCTGAAACGAGTCCAGCCCCCCAGAATGAGACTGGTTTGCCAAACAGAATCAGACTGGTTTGCCAAACAGAATCATACTCTAGCAGGCCTAAACCCGTCCAAGCCAGGCAGGCTTGCATAAAGCTAGTCCCGAACCAAACAGGGGCTTAAGGTCTAGAAAAAGAAGGCAAAGAAGAACAATCTAATAATAAGGTACATACATAAAGAGATATTGTACATATACCCTGATTATTCAATCACAAGGCATATTTCATAACTTGATTACTCAATTGAGGTGACTCCCTCATCATTTCTTCTCTTAATGATGGCAAGAGTCTAAAAAGATACATTGGATGACATATTTCACAATTTGCATCCCTTAATTTGGGTAAATTGCATTTTACCCCAAATTAAGGTTTCAAGCACCGGGATTGCTTCCACAGCTGCACCTTGGTGCCCTAGCTTGGGAAATCCCTCAAACTTTACCAAAAAGATTCTCATAATGTCTCAACATCAGAGGAACATCTCAACATGTGCAAATTGCAAGCTAAACCTTTTAACTGGGTAAATTGCACATAGGTCCCTATATATCAAAACAATGCTACAACTTTAAATAAAAAGAGCAAATACTGAAATATATGTTTTTGAGAAACTTAATTACATGCTCAGAGTTAATCACAAAGATTTAATTACATATTTAGGCAAAACACCTAGGTTAACTCATAACCCAGGTCAGGGATGTTACACCAATAGACTCCACGTGGAACACCACAAAACAATGGTGTGTTAGAGAGAAGGAATCCCACATTACTAGATATGGCGCGATCAATAATGAGTTTAGATGAGCTTTTGACTACCTTCTAGGGGTATTCTCTAGAAACCACCGCGTTTACACTAAACCGAGTCCCGTCTAAATTGGTTCAAAAGACACCATTTGAGATGTGGTATGTGAAGCGTCCCAATACGTCTTTATGAGGATTTGGGGATGTGAAGCTTATGTTAAGAAAATATTTTCTGAAAAGTTTGGCCCTAAGTCTGATAAATGTTATTTTGTTGGATATTCTAAGGATACTAAAGGATATTACTTGTATTCCCTATCTAACAACAAAGTGTTTGTTGCCAAAGATATTGTATTCCTAGAAAAGGAATTTATTTCCAAAGGAATCAGTGGGAGGAAAGTGTAATTCGAAGAGGTTTGAGACAAACATGAAATCATTGAATAGATAGTTGTACAAGAGGAAGAAAGAGAATCACAAAGTGTTTTAGAGACTCAAATTCCTCAAGTAACAGAGGTACCTTATAGATCTAATAGGAAACACCTTGAACCTAAGAGATTTGGATATCTTGTGACCCAGGAAGGCAGGAATTGGTCATATATGATAAGTAAATAACATATATAGATGCTATTGAGGGACCATAGTCTGAGAAATGGCTTGAAGCCTTGAGATCTAAGATGGAATCCATGTATTCCAACAAGGTATGGACCTTGATGAATCCCCCTGAAGGGGTAAAACCTATAGGGTGCATATGGGTCTTCAAGAAGAAGACAGAAATTGATGGAAAAGTTCAAACCTATAAGGCCATATTGGTTGCAAAGGGTTTCAAACAAGTTCAAAGAGTTGACTATGATGAAACCTTTTCACCGCTAGCCATGGTGAAATTCATCAGGATCATGCTTATCATTGCAGTTTATCATGACTATGAGATTTGTAAGATGGATGTTGAAACCACATTCCTTAACATGAATCTTCTTGAGTATGTGTATGACACTATCTGAAGGTTTTATAAATCCAAAGGATTCAAATAAAGTCTAGAAACTACAAACCCTGACTCAAATACAATCACTTGACCAGTTCGGCGCTCACAAGTTGTGAAAATTCAGATCTTCATGTCCTTTCCACTCCCACATAGACTAGGAACCCTAACCCAAACCCCTCCTATGAATAGAGGGATACTGGGGGATTCCTAAGACACCCAATTGAGAATCAGTTGCTATGAAAGTTGTTGTCCTCTTTGGTTGTTGTAACTAAGAGAGTCCAAGCAAGTCCTGCCTGACTAGGGAGGGATATCCAGGGAGAGAACAACTAAAAATCATTATGGGAGAGAAGGTTGGTGACTAGTACACCAATGAGAAGGACAACTCCTTCCTTTCTGTTGTAGCAAAATGACAGGAGTTCTAGGTGGTCTGTGTGGACTTCTCTAGAGGCGGGGTAGCCTTTGCCCATTGTTAAGGAGGACAACGTCTTCCAGCAGTCCATGGTGAGAGGAGCTGCTGCAGACAATGACATTTGAGTCTGTTGTCCATGGATGAGTTGCAGAGAGTCCCAATACAACTAGAAGATAGTTACACATCTACAACAATGAGGAGTATGTCCTAGACTTTCTCTAGGACCAGGTATATCCTTGAAACCATCATTTCCATTATATAGTTGTTGAGGCGATCTGCTGGTTTATGGGGAATATGACAATAAATATTTTCTTTTGCTGCCTAATTTTTCTTCCTATTTCCCAACAATACTGACCCCATGTTTTGTTTCTCTATGTTTTAGGTAGCTAACATACATAATGTTATGAAGGAATGGAGACTAAGATGAATATATTATAGACTATATATTTAATGTTAGAAGGAGGACTAGTTAGAAAGAAATCTATTTTCATGTAGTGTATCTCTTATTGTAGTTTCTCTTTTACATGAAAATTATGTGAACTCCTATAATGGAAGAAATTATCATCCTTATATGAAATGAAATTATTGGTTATTTCTTAGACTGGATCCTAGAAAAATGAGATGATGATCTTTCTCCTATGGTCTGCCTTCAATGGTGGGTAACTTGGGGATGGGTTCGCAGATAACCAATGATCTTTGTCAATTACATGCCTGTTAATATCACACCATGAGATAAATGACTCTGTATATGTTGAAAATTGACAATAATCTTGGGAGATCAAGTTAATTAGATCTCCTCAACCAATTATTAAATATTATACCTTCACCAACAGTATCGTTTGAGATTAGTTTTATAATTGTATCCATCAATCAGTACAACACAACCATGTTTTGTTGTTTTGATATGAATTCCAAATACTTATTATATGCAAGTTCATTAAGAATAACATAAAATTCATCCTTTACAGATTAAACTACAAGTAATGGGAATTTGTATAAAAAAAGAAAGGTATTAAGCTATGATTAGTGACCATGAACATGTATACATGGATAGATTGTTACTTACTTCTCAGGTTGTATTGATCGTGGAGTTCAGGAATAATACTATCTCTGACCATCCACTATTCACCTATCTATTCCATTGTGGAGTCTTGTAGATTGAGTGTCTGAAGTACTTTTGTGGGCACTATAGGTGGCATATCAATAACAATACATTTATGATTGCATTCTATATGGTTGGGTTTTAGAAATATATTTGAGATTCCCATTGATAAACATGGAGTAGGTCTTAAAATTACATTTGAAGATGGTCAAGGAAATAGAAAATTTCTTGAAACCTATTCGTAACATAAACAGTGATAACATTGAAGATTGATACATACCAACACAGTTCACTAAAATATCTAGAACACAAATATGAACACAGTTCACATCCTACTAAAACATCATTTAGTGTGTCCCATAAGTCATGCAATTGCACCTATAAGATTGAGGGGAAAAAATCAATTATTTACTGTAATAAAGGAGAAAGAGGTGATCAAATTCCAATGAAAGAATTCAATTTAAGAACAAAAAAATAAATCTAATGGGAAGGGACTACATGTACAACATGTTTCAATGATAAGATGATGATAAATAAATGGAAGGCATCAAACTTCATATTAGTATCCATTAATTCAAATATTCAAGCAACAAATAGGGCCCTAAAGTGTTTAAGAAAATGATAAGCATCTGACATTAGTTAGATTTTGATGCATATGAATGAAAAAATTTAGAGCATAATGGAATCAATTTTGATAACCATAACCAAAAATGAATAAAAAATACATTAATATGAAGAGGCCATGTGAGACATTTTGGTTATTTAGTATCTTCACATAAACAAACATGGGGATGATAAAAAGTTATATATTCATCATCTAAAAATATTCAATTTAAGTCAATGTATATAAGTGGTCATGGAGACACCTAGTTTCCCATGGTAAATTATTTGCCTCTTGTGTCTACCAACTAAAATTCGTCCTAATTTACCAAAATGTGTGATAAACTTCTTTAGTCTTTTTCCCCAAAACCACCATGGTCAAAGGGAAAATGGAACTATTCAGTAAGGTGAGAAGAGAAGTGCTACTCCTAATAGCAACATTCATTCCAAAAAACTGCACATTCACCTTATTCAGTCGAGAATGTTTTTACTATTTTCCAAAATTTAGTGGACGTTATCATTGTAGTATATGATTGTCTATTTTACTAAGATCACAACAAAACATGACTTCAACTAGTACCATGACTATATATGACTATGGACAGACTGCCTCAATATTAATTAATTGAGAAAACACATCCGCAATAGGAATATGGACGAGTATGAAATTAGTCATAAGAATACCAAGACCATATACACCTAAAGAAAATATTTAATAAAAATTCCTATCTAGCAAGAGACCAACTGTAACATCCTAAGATTTGAGGCCTCCGATGAAATGATCTTAAAAGGAATGATTGGACTACCCATATCACCAAGGTGCACCTCTTTTTCTGGGAGCCCATCACTAAAGAACTCCATAATTAAGGGTGCTCAGCTTGGAGTAGTACTAGGATGGGTGACCAGTCGGGAAGTTGACCCCGACTTGCACGTCAGTGAGGACAAAGTACGCAGTTAAGGCTAGTGGTGGTCTGTGGGGACAATCATCATTCCTAAAACTCTACTAGAGCGTTGGGTAGTGGGCCCAGGTGTTACAAATGGTATCAGAGCCAATTCCCCTCCAGTAGGTGGGGCCCACATGGGCATGTGGCATGCCAGTCTTGAGCCGTGCAGTCCAGGCATGTAGGAAAGGGCTATCCATGGTGACATAGCCACCCTTGTGCTGGTATTCCATGATCATGAGTTGGGTGTCCATGGGCCATTCTGGGTCTGCACTGAAATGGGGTCAGATTATGAGGCCATATAATTAAGCCTTGACGAGGACATCAAGAGTCTAAGTGGGGGAGATTGTAACATCCCAAGATTTGAGGCCTCAGATGAAATGATCTTAAAAGGAATGATTGGACTACTCATATCACCACGGTGCACCTCCTTTTCCGGGAGCCCATCACTAAAGAACTCCATAGTTAAGTGTGCTCAGCTTAGAGTAGTACTAGGATGGGTGACCAGTCGGGAAGTTGACCCCGACTTGCGCATCAGTGAGGACAAAGTGTGCAAAATTACAGAAAATTGCTTTTCTTTACAAAATTGATAGAGATCACTAGGAATCTCCAATGAGGAAACTTTCACTACTACAGAAACTACCTTTAGTGTAGGTTATTTATGGCCTTTAGTGTCGGTTTCCGAGCGACGCCTATGTGGGCGACACTAAAAGGTCACCCATTACGCGTCGGTTCCAGAACCGACACCCAAACTCTTTGCGTGCGACCGAAAATGCGCCATCAGGGGACTATAGGCGTCGGTTATTAGATAAGAAACCGATGCCCAAACCCTTCGCGCCACAGAAAGGGTACCATCTTGGGCGCTATCAGTGTCGGTTATAAGCCAACAACCGAAGAAA
This sequence comes from Alisma plantago-aquatica, assembly GCA_963693085.1. NCBI lineage: Eukaryota > Viridiplantae > Streptophyta > Magnoliopsida > Alismatales > Alismataceae > Alisma > Alisma plantago-aquatica. The sequence goes on along the minus strand of OY856411.1, from coordinate 969,318,513 downwards.
TATGTCTTCGCGCCAAAAGAATATGTGTCGGTTACATTTAAATAACCGACACTGTAAAGTTATGTGTCAGTTGTTTACAATTACCGACGCCTGTTATTGGCGCCAGCTTGGGCACTATCAGTGTCAGTTTGTATTAAGAAACTGACACCATATATGTTCGCGCCACAGGAAATAGGCGTCGGTTATATCTAAATAACCGACGCCTAGTGTTTTTTTTATAGACCTGCAAACCTGCTGTGGCTGGTCGCAGGATGAGAAACCTGCAGTTCAGTTAACTGAACTGTAGGTTTTACGACATCCATTGATATCAGCCAACAACAGGCCACAAACCTACAAATTTAACAACAAAAATATTCACACATGCATTTAGCAATACAACCTGCAGTTCCATTTTATTTTCACACATTTTGAAACATTCATGTAGCTAGCAATCTGTAGTTCCATTCATTCACATTCACACATGTAGAAACATTCATATAGTAACCAACACTTTCATTCATTTTCACTCAGACACATGTAGAAACATCTAGACATGTAGAAACATTCACACATATTATAATTCAGAAATTCATTTACAAAATCCCCACTATTTGTATGGTTGTTGCCCATTCTTCTCTTACTTCATTTAATTCTCCCATCGTATAGGGAGCATGTACATCTGGTAAGTCCGTTCCTGTAGTGGGGTCAGCTTTAAACACCTATAAAGAGAATGATGTATATATATAATTAATGAGCTATAAATAAGATTGATATATTTCATATTATCTAATGAGACTATATAATACCTGAGCAATACAATCGATGTCCATACAACATGACAGACTAACACATATATAGTACATAACAAGAGCAGCGTCGAATTTACATACAACACTAGCTTAGTACATATATAGTGGGACTTATAAGGTGACGATTTCACCTAGTAAAATAGGTTACCGACAACTACATGTTACGACTGGGAGGTTGTGATTCAGCAACAGTATGCATTAGCAGGAGGACAAACAGATCACCATATGTTTGTCCTCATATGGTGATCTGTTTGTCCTCCTACTAATGCATATGTTGCTGAATCACGACCTCCCAGTCGTAACATGTAGTCGGTAACCTGTTTTAGCAGGTGGTATCGTCACCTTAGTCCACTATATATGTACTAAGTTAGTGTTGTATGTAAATTCAGAGCTGTTGTTGTTATGCACTATATATGTGTTAGTCTGTCATGTTGTTATATGAATCTGAACCACTTGTGTGTGCTGCACTTCATTGGGGCTTCTTCCTACATATCCTGCATAGCTATGTCATGTCCGTCCTGCATATCCTTCTTCCTATATTTATTTTTCAAAGAGAATACAAACAAAAACTATTAGTGTAGAGTTAGTGAAATACTGATCAATGTCTAGAATTGGAATAGATCAAGAACCTACTCTCAGCATCGCGTATGTAATCTCGGGCGAGATTGGTCCTATAGTTCTTTAGCACCCTCCCACAATGTTTAGCATTTGTATTAACTAGAAGATAATGAAACATCAAATCAGAAAATGATATTGATATTAAAAAAGTAAACATTTAGCATCAATAAAATAATATAAACATGCATGCCTCTAAAATTGTGATCTTTTATCAATTAACAATCCTTCATTGTGATCTCCGCGCACATATAAGTCATCATTAGCTTCAATATTTTTTGGAGTTGGCAACCCAACTGAGAATGGACTGGAGTCATCATATTTATCATAGTACTCTTCTTCATCTATAGGATCTTCAATGAACTATCTTTTACCATGAAGAACAACCGACCATTTATCATTTGCAGGATCATCGATATAAAATACTTGTTTTGCCTGTGATGCCAATATGAATGGTTCAGCCTTCTCGCCAATCTTTTCAAAGTTCACTAAAGTGAAACCCAATTCATCCACTATAACTCCTTTGGTGTTATCAACCCAATTACATTTGAAGAGCGGAATTCTGAAATCTATGTAGTCAAATTCCCATATCTCTTCAATGACACCGTAATATGACATTTTAGCTTCACGTGGACTCTTATCCTTTGCACTTGCAAAAAACATAGATGATGCTTGAAGGGTGACCCCACTGTTTTGGACGACACTCTTATCATCTTGGCGCTTTGTGTAATATGTGAATCCATTAATGTCATACCCTTCATAAGACATAACAGTCAACTTTGGTTTAAAGGCGAGGCATTTGATAGTTTCAGTAATATCATCTGGTGTTTGAGATAGTTGATGTAAGACTTTATCTTCAAACCACTTAATAAAAGTCTTGTTATGCTCTCTAGCAAGCCACATTGTATTGGCTCGAGGATATTGTCTTTTGATGAAATTGGTATGTTCCTCGATATAAACGTTCACTTCGTCCATGTTGTGTAAAATATACAAATGACCTTGTTCCAACTGCTCACGGCTGATTACTTTCACACGTGATCCCAAAATTCCTTTGCCAAATAGCTCGTAAATATTCTTGTCATTATCAGGAGTGTCATTACCACTGAGAAAGTCATTGCAGAAATCCATAACCTCTCTCACCACATAACCTTCAATAATACTCCCTTCAGGCCGATAACGGTTTCAAACATCACCTTTAAAAATGCTCATGTATCGTTCAAAGGGATACATCCAATGCAAGAAAACCGGGCCCAAGATTTTCACTTCCCTAGTCAAGTGGACAACAAGATGTACCATGATATCAAAGAACGAAGGAGGGAAATACATCTCAAGCTGACATAGGGTAACAACCACTTCTCTTTGCAAATTATCGAGAGTCTCAGGGTCAATAACTTTGCTGCAGAGACTGTTGAAAAAGAAATAAAGTCTGGTGATTGCAAACCTTACATGCTTCGGCAATATAGATCGAATTGCCACTGACAATATTTGTTGCATTAGAGTGTGACAATCATAAGATTTAAGTCCTATCAACTTCAGATCTTTCATTGATACCAATCTACGGATGTTGGATGAGTAACCATTTGGCACCTTAACATTTATCAAGCATTCACAAAAAGCTTTCTTCTCTTTTCTAGACAACGTGTAACATGCGGGAGGTAAGTATGTTCTTTTACTACCCATTTCACGTATTTCTATTAATTCTGACCTTATTCCCATTTCACGTAGGTCCAGTCTGGATTTTATCCCATCTTTAGTCTTACCTGGTATATTTAACAGAGTACCAATGATGCTATCACAAACATTTTTCTCAACGTGCATTACATCGATACAATGTCTGACTGTCAAAGAACTCCAATAAGGAAGATCCCAAAATATTGACTTCTTCTTGAATGAAGAATTGTCACTCCGTGTAGTACCTTGTGATCTCTTACCAAATTCATTGACAAAGTCTTTTATTCTTTCATAAACAACCTCCTCTGGTATAGGTTTAGGTGCACTGCGTTCCTCATTCAATCCATTGAATGCTTTGCGCTTCCTATGATACAGATGGAATTTTGGAAGAAACCTTCAATGACCGAGATATACATTCTTACCGCCATGTTTTAGTCTTGTTGAATCAGTGTTCTCTTCACATATAGGACACGCTTTAGCTCCTTTGACACTATATCCAGACAAATTCCCATATGCTGGAAAGTCATTAATAGTGCAAAACAACATAGCATGCAAACGAAATGTCTCTCTTCGTGAAGCATCATAGGTCATCACACCTTCACCCCAGAGTTTCTTTACGTCATCAATCAGAGGTTCAAGATAAACATCGATGTCATTTCCAGGTTGTTTAGGGCCCGATATCAACAACGACATCATTACGTACTTATTTTTCATACACAGCCAGGGAGGAAGATTGTATATAACAAGCATGACTGGCCAAGTGCTATGTTGGCTGCTTAATGTCCCGTACGGATTCATCCCGTCTGTACAAAGCCCAAGTCTTAGATTCCTGACTTCTTCACCAAATTCAGGGTACAATACATCAATCTTCTTCCACTGTGGGGAATCAGACGCATGTCGTAGGATCCCATCATTAATTTTCTTAACATTTGCATGCCACCTCAAATTCTTCGCATCTATCGGATTGGCAAACAAGCGTTGAAACTGTGATATTATAGGTAGATACCACATCACCTTGGCAGGAGAACCAGTTTTGGACTCCCCCGAAGTCGTCAATTTATACCGTGACGCACTACATTTTGGACAATCTTTCAAATCTGCATAGTCCTTTTGAAATAATACACAATCATTAGGGCATGCATGTATCTTCTTGGCATCCATTCCCATTGGGCACAACAATTTCTTTACCTGGTATGTTGAGACTGGCAGCTCGTTTCCTTCAGGAAGCATTTCTTTCAACAAAGACATCAATGACGTGAAGCTTTTGTCGCTCCATCTATTGTTAGATTTCAACTTATACAATCTCAACACAGTGTTAAGCTTCGTAAACTTAGTACAACCTGTGTATAACGACATCTCAGCATCTTGCACAATGTTTCTAAAAATGGGAGGTGGATCGGTGTGCTCTACCCCACAACTATCCAACATCGCATCAACGATGTCTACTGGAACTGGTTCATTCACATCTACGTCATCGTAGGTAATTTCTTCTTCCATACAAGCACTGCTATCGACATCCACTGGTTTCGGGTTTGAAATCTCTCCATGTCAGTGCCATTCTGTATAGCCTTGTATAATCCCGTTGCACATGACATGAGTCATGATTTTGTCACCAGTGTTGACTTTCAAGTTGTTACCACAATGTCTACATGGACAGTAGAACCTATCTCCAGGTTGTTTCCTATGTTCCTTGGCAAATTTAATGAACTGGTGAAGACCAGAAATAAACTCTGGGGTGCAGCGATTGCAAATGGACATCCATGATCTATCCATTCTATGATCAAAGAGAAAACAAGTATATATTAGGACAAGATTAGGGTCTAGGGTTAACAAATACATGTGATGTCATTATTATATATAATAAATGTGTACCACCTATCCATTCTTGAACACCTAATCTCACTAGTAAGTGTATAATGTGTATTGGGTTTTCAAGAAAATTTCGGCAGCATTTCCCCGCTGTTTTCCAAGTACATATGTACTTAGAGAACAAACGGGGAAATGCTGCCAAAATTTTCTTGAAAACCCAATACATATTATACACTTACATCCTAAGCGAGATTAGGTGTTCAAGAACAGTCCCAAACTGGGGACTATCCAAGATTTACTCCTAATGAGTAAATCTTGGACGGGTTTCTAGGCCAACAAATAATGTAATGTCATTCTTATACCTAAAATCCTAGTTCTTCAATTTAGGGTGATTATTGATGTCTTTAAAAGCATGATTGGCAATTTAGGGAAAAGTTCATCATTTACATTCCAAGCATGTCACATGTGTGCATTACAGTTCATCATTAAGCAAGATATAAGCAAGTATGTCATATTAAAATAGACTAAACAATATGAGAAAATAGTAGTGTAATCATGCAAATGGGAACATTCATGGGAACACACACTTCAGTTATAAGCATTCGTGTAGCAACTTTCAGTTCCATTCATGGGAACACACACTTTAGTTATAACAATAACTAAACAAAGGGGTTGGTGTACCCCTAAACATGCGCATAATTAAAAAAACTATTACTACAGGCAAGTCTAGATAGATAGACAACTAAATACTACACCAACATGGTCCCGCATGCATCAGTAACTTCTTTTTGATGATGAAGCTGTGTCACGAAGCTCCTCACTGTATTTAGACGAATCTGAACTGACAGGGGCCTCAGATTCAGATTTGTCCGAGCTGATATGCGACGCCGTGCGCTCATACCGCAGAAGATGATCGGGGGTCTCGCAGTTGCTGTTGGTTATCCAAACTTTGATGGAATTATCGCCAACTGGACGGAGAAAAAGCCTGTTCCAACAGACCACATGCAGCTCTCCAATCCAATCACGCCAACCGGATTTTGATACAAGATTTCCCGCCAAATCATACTCAATCTCGATAACATGTGAATAATTACCAAAAGTTAGGGTCACTTTACCAGGCATGTAGTGTCTTCCTTTTAGAAAACTCCAATGTTTGGGTATGACCAATTGGTTTAAGGAACGATCATCTAGGATGATGTCCAATTGTTCTTCAATAGGGAACGTTAATATTGACATAGAGGCCCAGTTCATAGTAACTGTTATGGGTGGACAGAGACTGCACAATATTAGTATTAACAAAGTGTAAGTACATATAACGATGTTATATATTTTCAGAAAAAGTTGTATAACATCAGTTAACCTTTTATTGCTTGTCATAACCAACTTTATTGTGGTAGACATGATAGCTTGAAAAGAAGTCTACAAATGTACTTAGAGAACAAATGAGGAAATGCTCCTAATGAGTAAATCTTGGACGGGTTTCTAGGTGCTTACTAAAATAGAACCATTATATGGAACTAATCCTACATTATACACATACTTTTCCTGAGTAAGATAATGTGCACTTCATGGAATTATTAAGATCTGAATATATATAAGTTGTTTCTACCTACTTTGATGGGATTTTATAACATTCGAGTCTTCCATTTATAACATTAAGATCTGAATATATATAAGAATCCCATTTGATACACACGATTGAGAATCTTTTACGATACTAGGAAAATACACTAACTAGATATCCATTTAGGTGTTAGACATCAATATGTGTATGAGCCCTAATTAAAACTGATTCTCATAAGAAGTAAATAAATTAAAAAAAAAAGCCCAGCAGCAGGGCGGCACCTTGAGGGAAGACGAGCAGAGGAAGAAGAAGAAGGCAGGGCGGGCACCTTGAGGGAAGAGGAGCAGCGGCCGAGGCAATGTCCTAGCAGCTTCCGGCGGCGAAGAGAGGAGCGGCGGAGAGGGCGGCGAGGCTAGGAGACCTAGCTGCTACCGGCAACAGCGGAGAAGAGGCCGGCGGGCGGAGAAGAGGCCGACGGCAGAGGAGAGGCCGACAGGCAGAGAGGGAGGCCGGCGGGCGGGCGGAGAGGGAGGCCGACTGCTTCTCGCTCGACGGAGACGAGCGGCGAGCATGGAGGAAGGAGCGGTGGCGGCGGCGGCAGGAAGCAAGGGAAATCTCCGGAGCTAGGGAAATCGGGAACGAAATAGGGAAATGGGAAGAATCGTTCGGGCAGGGTGAGCTATTAAGTTGAAAATACGTGTCGGTTCTTTAAAAAACCGACAACTAAACCAACAGTGTCAGTTCTTTGCCACAAACCGACAACTATACTAGATTATAGTCATCGGTTTTTGATTAAACGATAACCGACAACTATTCCTATCTCACGAATACCCTTTAGTCGTCGGTTATTTAGTTACGAACCGACGCAATATGTAAAATATTGGAGCCAATTTTTTCGCTGGAATTTTGGGTTTGGCGGTTGATTTTAGGTGTCGGTTTTTTATTAATTAACCGACACTTAATAAAAGTGGTACCCGTGTCTGGTCGACCTTCACGGATTGGATGTCGGTTTCTGTTCCAAACCGACACAGTAGGGTTTATGTGTCGGTTTTTGTATACAACCGACACCTTGAAAAGTGACTTTATAAGCCATTTCTGTAGTAGTGTTTATATATGAAAGTTGAATAGAAAAATACGAGGAACATGATAAAAATATTTTGAGAATCTAGTTCTATCTCGTTTTGCAAAAGTACTTTAATTTGGTAGAAAAGTGTATTAAAAAGTAATTAGAAACCCTAATTGTATATAAAGGATGCATCTTTGAAGATTAATAGGTTAATTTGAAAGGTATTAACCTGTTGATTAGTAATATAGAGTTTTCATCCGTTTTGTATGCAAAGTTGGTAATTTTAGGGTTCTAATCCATAAATGAAGGATAATATATATAGAAACCCTAATTTGGGGTAAAAGAAGAGAAAAACCTTGTTGATTTCGAATTATGGAAAAAGGTTGCTAAACAATGATCCTAATTATGATTAGGAATAGTAAGATGAGAAATTAAAGGTTTTGTGTAGATTTGATGAATTAGGGTTCATAATATTAAAAGTGGAGGCAAAACCCTAATTTTCAAGAAACCCTAAAATTGGAAAAGAAATCCTAAGGAATAAGATGAAATTGGATCAATTTTGATAAAAGGAAGTTGGAATGTTTATTTCAGGATTTCTGTGCACTTTGCTTGCTTGATTGAATTTTCTCTCTCTACATAATTCTGTCTCCAAATCTACAGTATAGGTATGTGGTTACGATTATGAATAACCGCATTAGTTTCATGATGATTCTCGGAGATTTAATCGATTGTTTGAAATAAACTACTTGGATGACTTTTATTTATTGCAACTGTAAAGTGACTATGATTATCACTATTAATGTATATATAACTGGCTTAGATATGGATCCTCCTCTGTGGCTTTGCAAATGTTAAAAAGGGTAACCTAGAGTAAGGTCTAGGCTATCATGAGTTAGAAATTGGGCTACCCACGTGTAGTGCCATGAGACTCTTAGCATACCATGTGATAAGGAGTGGGCTTCCTACGGGTAGTGCCATGTGACTCAACCCTAGAAATTGATTCACCTGTTAGGTGGGATCATGAGGGGTATAATGGGGATCTACCATAAGGAAGGTAGCATCTAGGTCCACTACAGGGACAGTGCAAAGGATAGGATATGCATGGATCACGTAGTTATATTTAAAATGTAATTTTTTTTTGTTAAATTATAATTGTCTGCATTAAGTTGTGATGATTAATTGCACCTTTACTGTTTTCCCCCACTTACCAGCTGTGTGCTGACCGAAATTTTGTTTGTCAGCATTTTAGATATAAAAACCGAAAAGGACAAATAGTAAAACATCATATTGTGAAATACGTGAATTAAAGTTCAAGGAGGATTAGTTAGAGTAGAATTCATATGTGGATAGAAGTTTAGAAATCCAATTTTTCAAAGGTATGTTTTTTTTATTTATTACAACTTTCCAATATAGTCTGGTAAAGTTTGATAATTATTAATGTTTATTTGTCAAACCTTGATCTGGAAATTAGAATAATGACTCTGACCTCCTGGTCTCTCGTAATTGGGGGAAATTATAGAAAATTACAGAAGTCAGCCCGCCTTCCAAATGTAACGACCCCGCCTAAGGAGGTCTCATAGGATCTTGAGAAGCTAAGTGAAAAGTACATGGTATGAGAATGAACCTGTAGACCCATAGATAACCATCTCTATGTGCATGTGGATGTGTTACCATGGAGGTAACCGGTATGGGGCCTGACCAAGGTAGGCAGGTTGCCATGACTTTATGAAAAGATGGAAGTCAGCCCATGAATGCAAAGAGAGAGATGATGAAGGCTTGGGTAAGGTTCTAAGATGGACATGTACTATAATAGAATCCTAAGTCTATCCTAGGGTCAGTTAGGGATAAGACCGATGGAAATAGTAGTTGCCTAATTACCTAGATGCACATGACCATAGGGTCGGGAGGTAACATCTATCATTGTCTGAGGGCCATGGGTTAGGAGATTGATCAACTTCATGAACTTATGGGACCCAAAGGGCAGATGAGTAGGGCACTCTCTGGATGCATAAGGGAAGAGGGATGACACCAAAAGTGCCGACACCCTATAGACCTAGAGGAGATGACCGAGGAATATGTGTGGACACAAGTAGGTTCGAGACCAGTTTTCCCATGAAAGTAACTTTGATATCAAGATAACTGTGATATAGAGACATAAGTTGCACGTTTCAACTTATATTTGAAGGTGTACTAGCAAGGTGGGATGTGCCATCTCTACTCTTGGAATAGGAAGAACTCTGTTTTTGGATGGCCGCCAAATGCTTATTTCCTCTTGTTATGGGAGTGAGAGATAGGACAGTACACATGCCTTACACCAAGGATAAAGATGACGTGAGTTGGAACGTTGACATGAGGAATGAGGATAGAAATGATAACGTGCCTTGTGGAGTGAATGATACATGGATAGGTACAAACGATAAGAGTATTAAGGTAATCATCTTGTGAAAATGTTTTATCATGAGCTACGTGGAATTTGCAAGTGATACACGATTGAGTTTGATAACCAAGAGGATGAGCTTAGAGTGTTCTGATGAAGATAGACTTAGAGTTTGAGATGAGATGATAAGTGGAATACATGGAAGTGTATGTCTTCAACATTACCTAATACCTAAGGATGTGAAGTGGTAATGGATGCTCTGGTTGAGATATATCTACCTAGTTTGTCTAGAGACTAGAAGAGGTTGTTAGGCTAACCCTAACTTTTGAAAGAAGATAGGTTTGGCTAACCCTCAGATGCAATGATACTGGTTGAACAAGTTAGTGGTTGTTTGGTTAGCCAGCCCTTAATGCAATAAAAGGATGGTTGAAGAACCTCAAATGCACTTCTTTGGAAAGGAAGGTGATAAAACCCTGATGAGAGTGGTTTAGGGTTTCTGAGGAATCGATCTTGAGGAATCATGACATATAGAAAATCATGATTTTAAGATCACCATACACCGTGTACTACAAGGATAGTAAGTGATAAATAGTACTTTGGATGCTTAAGATAAGTTGCATGTGGTGTTGCCATGCAAGCCAGAAGGTGAAGGATGAACACCAGTAACCCCGTGTTTTAACATAGAGGATAAAGAGTCACTGAGAAGGAATGGGAGATCATCATTATGGATGTTGTAAGTCTCCCCTAGACCAAGGAAGGTCGAGATGCAATATGGGTTATGGTAGATCGCCTTACCTATATGACATGAGAAAGAAAGAGTACTGTCAAGGGACAGATCCGATTGAACTACATATGAAAGAGATGGTTCAACTAAACCATGATGCAAGTTCAAAAGTTCTTGAGTATGACCTAAAGGTTCACTTCCATAAGGTGGAAGTAGGTACATGAAGAACTCGATGTTAGTACCGTTTATCACCCCCTAACTAATGGTTAGTATGATCCAGACTAGAGGGTCTGATGAGAGCATGTGTGCTCGTTCAGGGTGATATCTGGAGATAGTTCTTGTCTTCGGTAGATGTGATGTTAACCACCATAGCCAGTGTCGGGATGTAAAGAATCTCTACAAGGTGGGTTGTTTCGGTCACCAGTTCATTAAGAGGATGTTGGTGAAGGGACCTCAAGAAGGTCAAGAAAGGACCACAATGTGTATAGATGAAGTCGCTTTGATCCTACAATGGCTAAAAGGAGCCCAGAGACAACATGAGTTGTAAGCTGATGCAAAGTAGACTGACATGCAGATTCACTATGGGGGAATATGTGACATGAAAATCCAACCCCTCTAAGTTATAGCTAAGAGAGCTGAGTCCCCGATGCATGGGTTCTTTTGACATGGTTTGGTGGAGAAGGTTAAGTTTGCCCTTACCCCTCAGGATAATGTGATGTGTGATGAGTTTCATGTGTCCAATTTAGAGCACTATGTGAGGTACCCAGACCATGTGTGGAACAATGAACCTAGTGAGCCCCAAGGGAGGCTGTAATGACCTGAGTCACCTATGAGGTTTATAGATGCCAAGGTGAAAGAACTCAGAGAAAGGAACATGTGATGATAAAGGTTCTTTGGAAGCACCATGGATGGGGAAAAGCCACATAGGGGCCAATGATGGACATGTAAAAGTCCTATCCTGAATTGTTTGTTTGCTTGATGGAATTTTGAGGACAAAATTCCTATAAGAGGGGAAGGATGTTACAACCCCAATTTTTGGGTTCTTTTGGTGAGAAATGTGATTTCTCATATTAAAGATATTTGAACAAATAAAGATATAATTTGTTTTGAATAAATAGATTTCGTTTACAATAGCCTTGATGATTGTTTTGTGGGCTTTATTGGCTATTGGGCCCAATAACAAGGGAGAGACAAAAGGAACTCCATTATTAATAAGTAATGGAGAAAATAAAAATGTAGAAACCTATAGAAGGTAGAAATATATAATACAAAGGTGGATTTCGTACCTCTTGGGTTCCAAGGAGTCCAAAGTTGCAAAAAGAAAGCAATTAGAAAAGAAAAGATCAATTAAATATTTCTTTATGAAGAAAGAAATTGAAAACAATGATAAAATGTGGAAAATAAGTGAAAAGAGGTATAATTGAGTTATCCTTGGTGGATTTTTGTATCCATGAGGTTTCTAATATTAAAAGTAATGCCAATGAGGAAAATAAAAAGAAAGATAAAGAGAAATCATCAAAAAGAGATATTTTAATAAGAAATAAACAAGATAATGTGAAATATTGAATATAGATGCATCTAGAAGGATAATAAGTACCATTAAAAAGGAATTTCGAAATATTTGAGTTTCTTGGGATCCAAGGAGTCCCAATGAAGAAAAAGAAAGAGAAAATACCAAAAATAGAAAATAAGAGAATAATATGATGCATAATGAATGTTTTTGGGGTATTGTTAAAAAGGAAGTAATTTCTATTAAAAGAAAATAGAAATTCGTGTCAATGGATTAAAAAGCAAGAATAAAGAGAATAAGGGAAAAGGTTTTCAAATTTCTAAATATATAAATAATAAAGGATATTAAAAGGATAATGAAGAAAGAGAAGATTTGCTTTTTTTAAAGGGAAGTTGTTTCCTGTTAGGAAAGGAACTTGTTTCCCTCTTATATGAATGTCTTGGGGCGTGGATGCCCTCCCCTATATAAAAGGTAGACCCTCTGGTTTGAGTCCAGAGAATCCCACATTTCTTTTCCTTCTTCTTCTTTCTTGTTTCTGTCGATAAACCCTAATAGTGAAAAATAGAACGACCAGGGAGCAACAAGGAGATAAGGATGGTTTGTTATGGAGGCACCATACCCATGTTGTTGAAGGGAAGGTTAGCCCTCGTCCTTAGGCCCTAGACAAGGTGCAACAGCGACCGCATGTCTGCAAAAGCTGATGCACGTCACAGGCCAGAGGAGCAGGTAAACGACTATGTCAGCCACAAGTTCGACGACGCCCTAGGCGCAGAAGGGGGCGGTGGAGGCAGGGCACCCGTCAGTGGTGCCCCTCGAGCCTTGGAGGTGTAGGAGAACCCTCCCCAAGCAGCTCCAGTCGATGGCTAGGGCGACGCAGCGGGGCTGCGTGAGGTTGAAGGAGACGAAGCGGCATTGGACGGATATGCCCTTGCATGGGCTGAAGAAGAACTCACTTAACTGGGGGTAAAAATGACCTTTTGAAATTTTTTCCAAGTTGCACATCAACGTTGCTTGATTGAGGAGACGTGGCGCCTCCTGATTGGCCGAGGTAAAGTTTTATTGCAAAATTCATAACTAAATGTTGGTAACTCCGATGATAGCAAATAATATATGCATTTTGTTCAGAAAAATAAGAGGAATTCATTAAAAATATATTTGAAGACTAATTACTCTTTCTATTCAAAACGTAGTGTAAGTTATCAACTATAATGAATTAAAGATTAAGAAACTCTATTTTGTGATGATTAATGTAATTAGTAGAGTTTAATGGATGATTAAAGTTGATATTAACCTAATAATTGTAAAAAAGGTACATTAAGCACAAAAAGGATGAACTTTGCTCATAATTAGTTTAATTTAGAGTTTTCTGTGCATAAATATGCTTTAATGGGCCTTGAAACCTTAATATTAATAAAAGTGACTCATAATGGTTTTAATTACTCAAAATCGTGAATAAAGTTGAGATATGATAATTCTAAGCTATTTTGAGTATAAAAGTTTCTAATTGTGGATAAATACTCTTAATGTAGTAATTAGGCTTTTTCTAATGGATAAAGGTAATAATTAATGACAAATAGAGTTCATATGTGGTTTAGACCATAATGAACTATGATTTGATAATAGATGAGTATAATGATCTTGTCATGGACAAAAAGGATAAAAATAGTATCTTTAATGTAAAAGAGGCTTAATGGACTTAATTAATGTTTAAGTGTGCCTTTAAATCGAAATTAGGGTTTAAAATAATAAAAGATGAAGTGAAGCCCTAATTCCAAAGGAAACCCTAAAAGTGAACTACAAACCCTAGGAAGCGAGCTAGGTTTAATAGATCTTGATGACATGAGTAATAAAAGAGAATTGCATGATTATTTTAGGATCTTGTTATGTGTGCTTGCTTGCTTGTATTTCTTACTTGCATGGATTATTCTGTCTCAAATCAGCCTGACAGGTATGTGGTTACGCTTATGAATAATCGCTCTAGTTTCACGGTGATTCCCGAACGTTTTATCAGTTTCTTGGAAATAACTGTTGGATGCCTATTTATTTCATGCAACTATAAAGTGGCTATGCTTATCACTATAAATGTGCATACATGACTGGCTCAGATCCTGGTCCACCTCTGTGGCTTTGCAAAGGCTAAATAGGGGTAACCTAGAGCAAGGTCTAGGTTATCATGAGTTAGAAATTGGGCTACCCATGTGTAGTGCCATGAGACTCTTTAGCATGCCATGAGTTAAGGAGTGGGCTACCTACGGGTAGTACCATGTGACTCAACCCTAGAAATTGGTTCACCTGTTAGGTGGGATCATGAGGGGTTTAATGGGGATCTACCATAAGGAAGGTAGCATCCAGGTCTACTGCAGGGACATCGTAGAGGCTAGGGGATGTAGGGATTGATCAGTTATGCAGAAAACGTAAAGTTGATTGTTTAAATCATAATTGACTGATTACGTTGTTATCATAGTTGCATGATTATTGTTTCCCCCACATACCAGCTTTATGCTGACCGAAGTTTTGTTTGTCGGCGTTTTAGGTACAAGCCAAAAGGACAAATAGTAAATCGTCATATTGTGAAATACATGAATTAAAATATAAGGAGGATTAGTTAGAGTAGAATTCATATGTGGATAGAAGTTTAGAGATCCAAGTTTTCAAAAGGTATGCAAAGTTTTTATTTTTACCATATTTCAGTATAGTTGGTAGAATTTAATAATTGTTATTGATTATTTGTCAAACCTTTGATCCTGTTAATTTGGATAATGGATCTGACCTTCTGGTCTCCCTTAATTGGGGGTTATCGGGAGGCGGGGTCATTACAATTGGTATCAGAGCCAATTCCCCTCTCGTAGGTGGGGCCCACATGGGCATGTGGCATGCCAGTCTTGAGCCGTGCGGTCCAGGCATGTAGGAAAGGGTTGCACATGGTGACGTAGCCACCCTTTCACTGGTATTCTGTGATCGGGAGTTAGGTGTCCATGGGCCATTCTGGGTCTGCACTGAAATGGGGTCAGTTTATGAGGCCATATAATATAGCCTTGACGAGGACGTCAAGAGTCTAAGTGTGGAGGATTGTAACATCCCAAGATTTGAGGCCTCAAATGAAATGATCTTAAAAGGAATGATTGGACTACCCATATCACCAAGGTGCACCTCCTTTTCTGGGAGCCCATCACTAAAGAACTCCATAGTTAAGCGTGCTCAGCTTGGAGTAGTACTAGGATGGGTGACAAATCGGGAAGTTGACCCCGACTTGTGCGTCAGTGAGGACAAAAAGTGCAGTTAAGGCTAGTGGTGGTCTGTGGGGCCAGTCATCATTCATGAAACTCTACTAGAGCGTCGGGCAGTGGGCTCGGGTGTTAAACCAACAATACAATTAATGAGTAAAAATGAAATGATCACACAATTAGAATTACCTTATGTCTGAGTAGTAATGGTTTAGTTTTTAAAGGAATGATGGAAATTCCAAAATTTTCAATGAATGATTAAATTAAAAATAAAGTGATCACTAATAGACTCTAAGTTACTTAAGAAGTAATCTTTTGCTATATTACTTGTGTCTGAATATAGATAGTTCACATATTGATATTTCTTTGGGATTGCCAACATAGATATGGTACATAGAATTGTTCCATATAGTTAGGAAGGAAATTGCTCATGGGTAGGTCTCCCACATCATTTTCATACCATCACCTTTTTGCTTCCTTAAAGATACTCAATTAGATAAAAAGAAGTGATGTCGGTACTATAGAAGGCAATATAAGAAATGACTACATTTGAATGCATATTGTTTCTGAACTTAACAAACATAACTTGGATCTTAGGTGTAAACTGATGGATGTTGAAGTTCATACACATATTATATGTAGAAGTAATGGTAGATACTATGCAGACACAAGCAATGATATTTAAGAAAGCAATCAAAAAGAAAATTAATATCCTTGTGATCATGGAACAAACAAGAATGTATACATGGTGTAGAAATGTTAAGTTAGGGAGTAGACTGTGACTTACTAGACATGTTGATGACAAAATAGAAACCATATGCCACTACCAACATGCCATGTTTTGATGAACTTTTGGCATAGGAAATACACAATATCAAAAATATGTTATAAGAGAACGATAATCAAGGGCTTCATTCCTACTTAAAACCATTACTTGTAAAGAAAAAAATTCAAAGGCTTAATTTTGTGAAGTAATATGATTGACGTCTAACAACTAGAGTTGGGTATCCATGCTAAAATTGCTAAATATAAGTGTCACTTCAAACCAGCCCAACTCTAGCTAATACTTAGGACAAAGTATATTGATATCTAAAAATTGGATTCCTGTATCATATAAAAATGCTTCAAGACTAGTTTATGTATCATGCGACTAAAGTTATTTTTATGATTATATTTATGAATTTGAACTATATTTGTACCAACATTCTCTTCTTTTACAATAATAAAAGGAAAAGGTTGAGTTGAATTATTTTATAGATCCCCAACTCCTCTCCATATGGATCATAGTGAGCCTCTGCTCTCCATACTTGGTATCCAACAAGGTGATCCTTTGGTTTCACTCTTATTTGGTTGTTTATGTATCCTCTTATTATGGAATTGAAGATGCATGCAACATCAACCTTTTAGCTTTTTATCTTGATGATGGAACCCTCATTGGTGACATTGCCAAAATGTCCAATGTATATCTATTATCTAAGAACTAAAGCTAAATTTTGGTCTTCATATCAAGTATTAAGAAGAAAAAATTCATTTTTCCGTAAGATAACCTCATGTTTTATGCAAAATTGTATGCTTCTTTCTAGCATATCTTCTCTTGTACATGCAGTAAACCCTTAGTGTTGGCTTTTTGGATATGCCACACTCTAGTCTTTATGATGCAAATATTTCCCTATTGTGTTATCAAAATGTGCATTTAGTTTTTTGGTGGTCAAGGAACTTACACAAGATCCAACAATAAAGAATATGCAATATTATATGTGTTTGGATTCTTTTAGGATAAGTTGTACAACGTATGTACTTTATACAAGTAAACTTTGGGAAACTTACTAGGAATAATGTAAACACAAATGATGATCAACTTT
Source organism: Alisma plantago-aquatica (assembly GCA_963693085.1). NCBI lineage: Eukaryota > Viridiplantae > Streptophyta > Magnoliopsida > Alismatales > Alismataceae > Alisma > Alisma plantago-aquatica. The sequence goes on along the minus strand of OY856411.1, from coordinate 969,301,303 downwards.
ATCCTATCTTAAACCTCTTTTTGCACATATATCAAGGCTTTAGGATACATACCTATCATTAAAATAATCATTTAATATGTTCTCCAAAAGTTTAAAAATGTATTTATGGACACATTTTTGATTGAAATACACTTCGTTGTAGAAATAGAGCCATTGTAGAAAATAGTAATTGCAAATTTTGGGAGGAGAGTGATTCTCAATTGAACTGATCTCGGTCAAAGTACAATTCAACCAAGAAATCAACATTAATTTTCTATCTGTTGTAAACTGGATTTTTGATATCTTAGTGGCTAGTTTAGCATTTAACTTGGTCAAAACACTCCCAACAGCTATGTTAACAATTCCTAAGTCTTTTTTATATATAGAAGTGCTTACTTAGAATAGACACTTGAGCAAATCTATTGCATGCTATCTTTCTTTATGCTAAGAGTTCTACATTGCTATCTTCATATCTAAGTCATAGCTCAATAATAGTGCCATACTCCACCAAATATATCCTTTCCTATCCTTGTGGAAGTTCATCGTCTCTTGTTTATCGATAGTTTCATATTGTAAATCTTTTCAAGAATTGGTATTATGTATATTGTGATCATTGGTGTTCTCTCTCTCTGATCTTGTTCAACAACATCGCTCGGTGCCCTTTAAAGCCGTTTAGAAAGAGATCAGTGCTCTTCCTTGATAGTTAAAGAAGAGGTGAAAGTTTTGAGTTTTTTCTCAGATTTTAAAGAAGAGGTTTTATGCTCTTCAAAATTGTTAAAAAAGTGGTTCAATACTCTTCCTTGGTCATGAAAGAGAGGGTAAAAATTGTATTTTGTATTGTTTCTTTTTGGTCGGTCAAAAATGCATGTTGCTAATATTACCAAAAACTTTGGGTACTTGGTACCCCATTACATCAGACAGAAAAAGCACATAACCCCACACAGGGGGAACAAGGATCTCTAGATGGATCAAAAGTAACTAAGAAACCTATCAAACTTTCAGGCTAGTTCCAACACACTCCTACTAGAGAAGGACTAGAACAAAGACACGATTACATACACTTCAGCATACCCACATATAGTAACCACATCTTGAATTAGTCAAACACCAGCCATCCTACCTAGAACTAGCCTTCAAGCATCCAACTTTCTCATCTAGCTATCTTAAAGATTCCAAAGGAGAGAACCCGATCAGAACCTCCATGTCTAAACATAAAGCAACGACTAACTATGTGATAAGAAAGAATCAAAGAAGTTAATTGGAAAAGTGTAGCACGAGCAAGGGATTGAAACTCGACCTTCTTGCCTAGCACAAAACCAACTAACAGTAACCACACCCACAGAGTGTGGCAATGCACTAAGAATCAGGAAGAATTCCTCACAACTAACTCAAGCTAACAGCTCTGATGAACCTGCATCGACTCTTCCAATCGTCACTAGTTTTGGCTTCAGTCATCCAAGCAAACTTGGAAGAATTGACAAGCACACAACAGCAACACAGCAAATGGGATGCTCATCGAACACCTTGGGGGTGTCCCTTCGCCCAGCAAAGGAGGGGAAGTCAGGAAGACGGATCCGACCCCACAATTCCTTACTGTAGCCTTGACTAGGAACAAGCTCCGAGGAGTATATCAGGTCGAGCACCTTGAGGGTGCTCTACCTCGTAGCAACAGAGAGCCAGCCACACCTGATGTACAAAGCGTCTGGGATCACCGGAAGACGCCACCGCACCAGTGCTTGAAGCCCATCTCAGCTGAAGGTCAGCTCCGCCCAAGCCCCCTTCCAGCAAACAGAGGTGGACGCCGACCACCATCAGAGCCCTCAGGGAAATCGGAGGTGCCTCAACAAACCTTCAGTCAACAGAGAACCTCATCACAAATGGAGAGAGTAGACGACTGATTGCAGAGTTGGGGGCACCGCCAAGCATGGAGCACAGCCGGACGGACCCATACAACCAACGTGGCTCGGCCACCCTTGGACAGAGGACACATCTGCAGGTCAAGGGAGAGGCCCTTTAGTAGGATGAAACACGAAAGTAGACCCGTTGAGGATCCCAAACTTTGCCTTGGATGCCAAAATAGGGCTAGTTGCAGGCGACGACGCCGTGAACCTGGGACTAGGTCATTTCATAAGGGGAAGGTGGCACAGGTGCCATGGTCGATGGAGCAACAAATGTGAGTGACGATTGGGGAAGGCTCTTCTCCATTTGTCTCTATTGAACAAGACAGAGTCAATTGAATCGAAAGGTGCCGACCCCGATCAAGTCGCATCTCACGCAGCGCAACTTGCCCATGCTTCCCAGACCCGATTGGGCTGCCGTCAGAGCAACTGGCAGCTCAGTGCCATTTTCTCCAAGAGAACACACTCTAAGTCTCAGTCACCATGCATGAATGGAAGCCAAGGGGAGGGCGCGCCAGAGAATACGCCCCTACCCCAGCGACGCCACCGGGTAGAGAGAAGCTAGAGCAAACCCTAGAGAGAGAACGACACCCTATTTTTTTCTTGCAAGTCTAATAAAATTTTATTGTTACAAATATTTTTTGGGAACAAATAGGAAGTGGACTAACACCTTTTGGTGAAACCACTCTACATCAGGTGTTTCCTGTGGTTTTCTTTTATTGTTATAACCTCATTTTTCTAAACCATGTAATGAGATTTGTAAATCTCCTTTTAATGATAAATGAAATCAATGGTTGATTTATTTGATTGAGTTGATTGGTTTGCATTCATAATAGTCTTGTTTGTTTTCTTAGTGGGCTTTATTGGCTTTTAAGCCCAATTGAAATAAAAAGAAAAAGAAAGGAAAAAGGAATTTATTTGAATAAATAAGAAAATGGATAAGAGATAAGGAAAAGGCAAATGAATATTTCCCAAGATGGGATTTCATGCCTTTTTGGTTCCTTGGGTTCCAAGGAGTCCAAGTTGCAAAGATAATGCAACAAGAAAGAGAAAGGATTAATTAAATATTGCTTTATTAAGAAGAAAATATGAGATAATAATGAAATACAAGAAACATGTGGAAATATGGATAATGGATCCATCTTGGATAATATTTCATCTCTACATGGTTTCTAATAATAAAAGGAATTAAAATAAAAAAATAAAAGATTAGGAGAGAGAAAATATAAGTTTAAGGAATAAATAAATGCCTTATAAGTCATTTACTTGCAAACAAAGAAAATTTATTCCTTTTGTATTTTGGCTCCAAACTTGGAACATAAGCATATTAAGTCTTTATGGACTCTCCTTTACAATTTGGTATTAATTAGATAATTGGTTTGAGAGTTATGATTTTTCCAAAGTAAAAGGGAATCCTTTATTTCTAAGAGAATTATCCTATTTTCCCTATTTTCTATTTTTTCACGTGGCATGACAGACGTTGATCTAAGATCCGATGACGTCTGCATTGTCACCCACCTCGGGCCATCTAAGGAAGGTAGCAGAGTTTTCCAAGGGGATTTTCTCATGACTGTATGTGTAGACAAACTCGGAAACCTTTCCAAAGAATTCGAAGGATCAATCCGAGTTGATCTACCCCTAGTTTACCTGTGTTTCGTTGCCTCTAGGCATTTTTTCCAATTTAGGGCTTCTCAGAAGCCATAAGAGGACCTGTATATCGGGGGGGGGGGGCTACCCGACATGTGCATAGCGCCAGAGTACCTCAGTGAGTCTGTGCTGATGAGGCGATTTGATATGAGCAACAAATTGTGGGAAATTGCCCACTCTGCACCCCTGAACGGCCGAGCTTCTTACCGGAGAAGAGCTGCTACACCCCGATGACTTGGGAAAGCATCGAAGAAATTGAGACAACATTCAAGTTTGGGGAGGTTCGGCGCTGCGTTCTGCACCTTGGGTGCTTCTCTGGTGGCCTATAGCTCTGGGTCAACCTCTAGGTTGACCTCAGCCTGGCTGCTGTTCGCGGTAGCATGGGCAAGAGGTGGAAGATGAGAAAGGACAAAAAGACCTCCTTGCCCCCGACACTTGTGAATGAAGGAAAGGGAAAAATTGAGTTTTTTGGGATCCGTGCGGACTCGAGATCAATAGGTAAGCGCTGACGTGGCATCGCTTGATTGGTCAATAATTGTTTTTCTTGCAAAAATCGTAGGAAAAGATTGGTAACTCGTATATCAAAGTGTTATATATGAAAATTGATCCTCAGAACGAGAGGAACAAAAAAAAATTACATATGAAGCCTAATTCTTCTTGGAATTCAAAAGGTGTAAAAATATGCTATCTTTAATGGTTTAATTAATGAAAAACCCTAATATTTGATGATTAATGAATTGGGAAGGGTTATATAGATGTTTAAAGTTGGTATTAACCTATTGTTAGTAAAAAGAGAAAATTAGATCCAAAAGGATGATCTTTATGCATAGTTGGTTTAATGTAAGGTTCCATGTACATGAATATGCTTTAATGGGCCTTGAAACCCTAATTTTGATAATTATGACTCTTAATGGCTTTAATTGATCAAATCCAATTCTAAGCTATTTTTAGTATAAAAGTTCCTAATTGTGGATAAATTCCCTTAATTTGGTAATTAGGGTTTTCTAGTGGATAGGTGTGGAATTAGTAATAAATAGAGTTCATATGTGAATTAGACCATGATGAATTATGAGTTGTTAATCCGAAATAAACCAAAGATGATAATTGGGCCTAATGATCTTGACATGACTTAAAAGGATAAAGATGGTAGTTTTAGTGTAAAAGAAGCATATTGGACTTAGTTGACATTCAATTGTGCCTATGATGTTGAAATTAGGGGTCGTGAACTAAAAAGACATTAAAAGTGATAAATGTGTTATGGAGACTAAAACCCTAATAAAACCCTAAAGTTGGCCTAGAAATCCTAAGGTGGAATCCAAGTCAATCTTGAGAATGTTTTGGATAAAACAATGACACTTGGATGTTATGCATTAAATTTCAGGATATTATTGATTGCATGATTGATTATTCTTGAATATTCTTGCTTGGACATCAAGTTACTCTGGATCAGGTATGTGGTTACACTTATGAATATCTCGAACTAGTTTTCTGAGGATTTTTGAAGTTTTCGTTGGTGTCTTGAATTAAATTGTTGGATGAATTTAATTCATGCATACTATAATGTGGATATGACTATCACCTAAGATATATTCCTACTAGCTCAGATCCTAGTCCCCTCTGTAGCTTGATAGATTGACCTAGTACATGGCTACCGATGGGGTAGGTCCATCAGGTCATTGGATGACTTAGTACATGACTACCTATGGGGTAGGTCCATCAAGTCACCATGAGTCAGAGATTGGGCTACCTTTGGGTAGGGCCATGTGACTCCACAACCCTAAGTAATGCTTACCTGTGAGGTAGAACCATGGGGGTAATGATATACCATATGAGAGAGGTAGTATCCAAGTCCATTGTAGGGACAACACAGAGATAAGGGGATAGATATGGATTGAGTAGTATTGCTTAAAATGTAACCTTGATTGTTAAATGATATTTGGTTGTTTACATTGTTACCATAGTTGCACAATTATTGTTTCCCCCACATACCGTCATATTCATTTATGTTGACCAACATTTTGTTTGTCAGCGTTTTAGGTTCAAATTGAAAAGGACAAACAATAAAGTGGCATACTATGAAATTAAGAAATAAAGTCCAAGGAGGATTAGTTAGAGTATAGTCCAGAGGTGGATAAAAGTTAAATATCCAAGTTTTTGAAAAAGGTATGCAAAGTTTTATTTTTATTCCAGCTTTTAGTATAGTTTTGGTAGAATTTAGTAATTATTATTGATTATTTGTCAAACCATTGATCCAGTTAATTGGGATAATGGCTCTGACCTTTTGGTCTCCCTTAATTGGGGGTTACTGGGAGGTAGGATCGTTACATTTGGTATTAGAGACTTGGTTCCTCATTTAATCATTAGTAATTATTATATTTTACAAACTCAGTAGAACTCGAGGGAGTTATTAGAGGATTTTCCAAAAGACAGAGGTGTCTAGAAAAGGATCACATCTGGGGGCTGGCAAGATTTTCCTCCGCACCACTAGTCAGAATACGAGGACTCCCATATCTGTGTTACTGCCTGGCTAATGTCTTAGGATCTGACTCAAAATAAGATACCTTTAGGACTCTCTCATCTATTTTCGTCCCTTCTCAACCCTAATTCTGTTAAAATTCTAAGGTTTTTGGTTTTTCTCTCTCTTCCTCACCCTCCTGAGGATAAGGTATGTGTGATAAGGTTAAGGAATCCTCTACCAAATTAATGAAAAGCATGTAAACAAGATGTCATGGACATAAGCTTAATAGTTTAAGCATAAACTAAAGATTAGTTGCATGCTTAGGTCGTATGACATGTGTTTTCATGCCCTCAGGAGAGACCTGAGGTTACACCTTTTTGTCAGGAGGTTGAAGTAGAGTTGGTCTTGGAGGAAGAGACCTCCATTAAAGGTGGAGACCTGTCACATCCTATGAGGATGATGCTAACCCTAACCCTAAGTGGTGGTTAGAGAGACATGGCATGATGAGTTAGATGCCATGGTTGACCATGTGTGTGAGTTGACATGCTTTTTGTTTTGGATACCTATGAGAAATATGAGCTATGTGAGGTTGGTTGACTTAGTGCCTTTTGGGTGACCCAACCCTGGTAGAGTTGTGTGTGTTAGGGTGAAGGATAACCCCTTCATTGATGAGGTTAGTGATGACCCTATAGAAACCCTATGGGTTGATATGAGCATGGCATAGTATGAACCCAGAGTACATTAATAGTACTGGAAGTAGGTTAAAAACTCGGGCCTAAAGGGCATAATGGATAGCTTATGAGATAAGCATAAAGAGCTATTAGTAACCTTGAGCGAAAATAGATTGATCATACGTCTCACCCATGTAGGTGTATGCATATGAGCTTGATTCACCTAAGAGAATGAACCTATAGTAGTAAGGTTGTTTGTAGGGTTAGCTCTAGAGAGAGAGAGAAAGACCCAAGCAAGAAGGATGGAAGCTTAGACTCTGGAATATGAGGAACCCTGAGAAGTTGAGTATGTTATGACCTAAGTGGATGGTTGTGGTTGCCTCATGCATAGTCCTTGTAGTTCTTAGTTGCCTTTAGAGGAACTAAACCCTAGAAGAAGGATGAGGTTGTTGGTACCTATGTGCAGATGATATAGGTGCTTACCTTCTAAGGATAGAAAGAAGAGTTCCTTAGACCCTGAGGAGGTTTAGTAACAAGTTATGAGTCCTTATACCTAGTTGGTTGTCCTTGAGGAGGACTCAACTCTGAGGTGTCATTCAAGTGTAAGGATAATAGGACATGCATGGTGTGCCTCGTACATGCTTGGTTCATGGTTAGAAAGTTGAGCATGCGGTTGGACAACTCTTGTAGAAAAGTGAACCTAGGGTTCCTAGACCTAAGAGGGGAAGTAGTAGTATCTGGTGCACCTGATGCTCATGATGAGATTTGAATTTCTATATATTTGAGCATGGTACTCCTCATGTTTAGAGGAAAGGGAAACCCCTCAGATTAAGGAGTATGTTTGATGAACCCCTACATATAGTTTGGGACATAGACATGTATGTATGATGATGGTCTAATGTTTAGGAATAAGAACAAGTATGACCTATCATGGAGACCTAGCATGGTTTAGTAGGCAGTCTGCTTGTTAGCTATGTGCCTTAGTAGATTGCTAGGGCTAAGTATGCTCATGTGGATGTAAACCTTAGGCATAAGGACGTTTTTGACCTTTGTTTCTATCAAGAGATAGTTTCCTCCCATCATGGGAGAGGACCCTTTTGTAGGATATGAATCAGCTTTTGTTGGATTTGAGGTAACCTTAAGAGGTCTCATAGGATCTTGAGAAGCTAAGTGGAGAGTACATGGTATGAGAATAAACCTGTAGACCCATAGATAATAATCTCTAAGTGCATGTGGATGTTTTACCATGGAGGTAAATGGTATGGGGCCTGGCCAAGGTAGGTAGGTCGTCGTGACCCCTATGAAAGGATGCAAGTCAGACCACGAATGTAGAGAGAGTTGATGGAGACTTGGGTAAGGTTCTAAGTTGGACATGTACTATGTTAGAATCCTAAGTCTATCCTAGGGTCAGGTAGGGATAAGACCGATGAGAGTAGGAGTTGCCTAATTCTCTAGTTGCACATGACCATAGGGTCAGGATGTAACAACTATCATTGTTTGAGGGCCATGGGTTAGGAGATTGATCACCTTCATGAACTCAGGGACCCAAAGGGCAAATGAGTAGGGCACTCTCTGATGCATAAGGGAAGAGGGATGACCCCAAAAGTGCCAGAACCCTACAAACCTAGAGGAGATGACCAAGGATGGTATGATGACCCAAGTGGGTTTGAGACCAGTTTTCCATGGAAGTAACCCTGATATCGAGATGTTCATGATGTGGAGATATGTGTTGCACGTTTCAACTTAGATTGGAAGGTGTACTGGCAATGTGGGATGCACCCTCTCTACTCTTGGAACGGGAAGGACTTTGTGTTTGGATGGCTGCCAAATGCTTATTTCCTCTCATTATGGGGGTGAGAGATAGGGCAGTATACATGCCATACACTAAGGATAAATATGATGTGAGTTGAAATGTTGCTATAAGGATAGAGATAATAACATACCCTTGTAGAGTGTATGATATGTGGATGGTTTACAAACATCAAGAGAACTAAGGTAGTCATCTTATGAGGATTTTTTTATCATGAGCCATGTGGAATATATGAGTTATACAAGGATTCGATAACCAAGAGGATGAGATCAGAGTTTTCTTGATAAAGATAGACTTACAGTTCAAGATGAGATAATAAGTGGAATACATGGAGGTGTATGTCTTCAACATTACCTAATACATAAGGATGTAAGGTGGTAATGGATGCTCTATTTGAGATGCAACTGCCTAGTTTAGCTAGAGGTTAGAAGAGGTTGTTAGGTTAGCCCTAAGTTTGGAAAAGGAGATATGTTAGGCTAACACTTAGATGTAACGAGATCCGGTGATCGAGTTAGTGGTTGCTTGATTAGCCAACCTAGGGCTTGTGGTGATAGAAAGATGGTTGTATGACCTCAGATGCACTTATCTTGAAAAGAAGGTGATGAAACCCCGACTAGAGTGTTTTAGAATTTCTAAGGAATCAACCTTGAGGAATCATACATATAAGAGATCATGATTTTAAGTTCACCATACACTGTGGTACTACTAAGATAATAAGTGGTAGTAGTGCTTTGGATGCCTAAGAAGTGTACGGAGTTGCATGTGGCTTGTCGCCATGCATGTCAAGAGGTGAAGGATGAACACCAATATCCCATTGAGTTGATATGGAGGATAAAAGTCCCTGAGAGGGAATGGGAGTTCATCACTATGGATGTCGTGGTAAGTCTCCCTGGACCAAGGAAGGTCAGGATGTAATATGGGTTATGGTAGATCGCCTTACCTAGATGACATAATCTAAGAAAAGAGAGCGTATTGTCGGGAGACAGATCTGGATGAATTACATGTAAGAGAGATGGTTCAACTATACCATGATATGAGTTCAAAGGTTCTTGAGTATGACCTAAAGGTTTACTTCCATGAGGTGGAAGTAGATACATGAAGAACTCGATATTAGTACAGTTTATCACCCCTAACTAATGGTTAGTATGATCCAGACTAGAGGGTCTGATTAGGGCATGTGTGCTCATTCAGGGTGATACATGGAGATAGTTCTTGTCCTATGTAAGATGTGATGATAACTACCATAGCCAGTATTAGGATGTAAAGAAGCTCTGTAAGGGAGGTTGTGTCGGTCACCACTTCATTGAGATGATGTTTGTGAAGGGATCTCACGAAGGTAAAAAAAAGACCACAATGTGTGCAGATGAAGTCGCTTTGATTGTGCAATGGCTGAAAAGAGCCCAGGGACGACATGAGTTGTAAGTTGATACAAAGCAGACTGACATGCAGTTCACTGTAGGAGAATATGTGATACAAAATCCGACCTCTCTAAGCTAAGAAACTTGAGTCCCAGCTGCATGGGTCCATTTGAGATGGATTGGTGGAGACGGTTATGTTTAGTCTTACCCTTTAGGATAACGTAATATGTGTTCCATAAGTCCGATCTAGTGCACTATGTGAGGTACCTAAGCCATGTGCTAAGCCATGAACCTATTTAGCTTTAGAAAAAAAGCTGAAATGTCCTGAGTCACATGTGAGGATTATGGATGCCAAGGTGAAAGAACTCAGAGAAAATAATATGTGATGATAAAGGTTCTTTGGAAGCACCATGGATAGGGTAAAGACACATAGGGGCCAATGATGTACATGGAAAAGTCTTATCCTGAATTGTTGTATGATTGATGAATTTTGAGGGCAAAATTCCTATAAGGAGAGGAGAATGTTATAACCTCATTTTTCTATACCATGTAATGAGATTTGTAAATCTCCTTTTAATGATAAATGAAATCAATGGTTGATTTATTTGTTTGAGTTGAATGGTTTTCGTTCATAATAGCTTTGTTTGTTTTCTTAGTGGGCTTTATTGGCTATTAAGCCGAATTGAAAAAAAAAGAAAAAGAAAGGAAAAAGGAATTTATTTGAATAAATAAGAAAATGGATAAGAGATAAGGAAAAGGCAAAGGAATATTTCCCAAGATGGGATTTTGTGCCTTTTGGGTTCCTTGGGTTCCAAGGAGTCCAAGTTGCAAAGATAATGCAACAAGAAAGAGAAATGATTTATTAAATATTTCTTTATTAAGAAGAAAATATGAGATAATAATAAAATACAAGAAACATGTGTAAATATAGATAATGGATCCATCTTGGATAAGATTTAATGTCTACATGGTTTCTAATAATAAAAGGAATCAAAATAAAGAAAATAAAAGATTAGGAGAGCGAAAATATAAGTTTAAGGCATAAATAAATGCCTTATAAGTCATTGACTTGCAAATGAAGAAAATGAGTTATTCCTTTTGTATTTTAACTCCAAAATTGTAACATAAGTAGATTATGGACTTTCCTTTAAAATTTGGTATTAATTGGATAATCAGTTTGAGAGTTATGATTTTTCCAAAGTAAAAGGGAATCCTTTATTTCTAAGAGAATTATCCTATTTTCCCTATTTTCTATTTTTGTGTGTGGCATGACAGCCGTTGATCTAAGATCCAATGACATCTGCATTTTCACCCACCTCGAGCCATATAAGGAAGGTAGCATAGTTTTCCAAGGGGAATTTCTCACGATTGTATGCGTAGACAAACTCAGAAACCTTTCCAAAGAATCTGGGGGATCAATCCGAGTTGATCTGCCCCTAGTTTCCCTGGTTTTCATTGCCTCTAGGAATTTTGCCCAATTTAGGGCTTCTCAGCAGCCATAAGAGGACCTATATATAGGGGGGGGGCTACACACCATGTGCATAGCCCCAGAGTACCTCTGTGAGTCTGTGCTGATGAGGCGAGTTGATGGGAGCAACGAATTGTAGGAAATTGCCCACTCTGCACTCCTGACCGACCGAGCTTCTTGCCAGAGAAGATATTCTATGCCTCGATGACTTAGGCAAGCATTGAAGAAAACGAGACCATGTTCAAGTTTGGGGAGGTTCGGCGCTGCGTTCTGCACCTTGGGTGCTTCTCCAGTGGCCTATAGCTCAGAGTCAACCTCTGGGTTGACCTCAGCCTGGCTGTTGTTCGTGGTAGCATGGATGAGAGGAGGAAGACAAGCAAGGAGGAAAATACCTCCTTGCCCCAGCGCTTGTGAATGAAGGAAAGGGCAAAAATGAGTTTTGCTGGGATCCACATGGACTCAAGATCAATAGGTAAGCGCTGATGTGGCATCTCTTGATTGGTCAATAATTTTTTTTCTTACAAAAATCATAGGAAACGATTGGTAACTCATATATCAAAGTGTTATATATGAAAATTGATCTTTAGAATGAGAGGAACACAAATAAATTATATTTGAAGCCTAATTCTACTTGCAATTCAAAAAGTATGAAAAGATGTTATCTTTATTGGTTTAATTAATGAAAGACCCTAATATTTGATGATTAATGAATTGGGAAGGGTTATATAGATGCTTAAAGTTGATATTAACCTATTGTTAGTAAAAAGGGCAAATTAGATCCAAAAGGATGATCGTTATGTATATTTGGTTTAATGTAAGATTCCATGTACATGGATATGCTTTAATGGGCCTTGAAACCCTAATTTTGATAATTATGACTCTTAATGGCTTTAATTGATCAAATCCATGAATGAAGCTGAGATATGATGATTCTAAGCTATTTTTAGTATAAAAGTTCCTAATTTTGGATAAATTCCCTTAATTTGGTAATTAGGGTTTTCTAGTGGATAAGTGTGGAATTAGTAATAAATAGAGTTCATATGTGAATTAGACCATAATGAATTATGAGTTGTTAATCCAAAAGAAACCAAAGATGATAATTGGGCCTAATGATCTTGACATGACTTAAAAAGGATAAATATGGTAGTCTTAGTGTAAAAGAGGCATATTTGACTTAATTGACATTCAATTGTGCCTATGATGTTGAAATTAGGTTTTGTGAACTAAAAAGGAATTAAAAGTGATAAATGTGTTATGGAGACTAAAACCCTAATAAAACCCTAAAGTTGGCCTAGAAATCCTAAGGTGGAATCCAAGTCAATCTTGAGAATGTTTTGGATAAAACAATGACACTTGGATGTTATGCATTAATTTCAGGATATTGTTGATTGCTTGATTGATTGGTCTTGAATATTCTTGCTTGTACATCAAGTGACTCTGGATTAGGTATGTGGTTACGCTTATGAATATCTTGAATTAGTTTTTCGAGGATTTTCGAATTTTTCATTGGTGGCTTGAATTAAACTGTTGGATGAATTTAGTTCATGCATACTATAATGTGGATATGACTAGCACCTAAGATATATTCCTACTAGCTCAGATACTAGTCCCCTCTGTAGCTTGATAGATTGACCTAGTACATGGCTACCTATGGGGTAGGTCCATCAGGTCATTGGATGACTTAGTACATGGCTACCTATGGGGTAGGTCCATCAAGTCACCATGAGTCAGAGATTGGGCTACCTTTGGGTAGGGCCATGCGACTCCACAACCCTAAGTAATGGCTACCTATGAGGTAGGACCATGGGGGTAATAATCTACCATATGAGAGAGGTAGTATCTAAGTCTACTACAGGGACATCACAGAGATAAGGGGATAGGTATGGATTAAGTAGTATTGCTCAAAAACGTAACCTTGATTGTTAAATGATATTTGGTTGCTTACATTGTTATCGTAGTTGCACAATTATTGTTTCCCCCACATACCGACATATTCATTTATGCTGACCAACGTTTTGTTTGTCGGCGTTTTAGGTTCAAATTAAAAAGGACAAACAGTAAAGTGGCATACTATGAAATTAAGAAATAAAGTCCAAGGAGGATTAGTTAGAATAGAGTCCAGAGGTGGATAAAATTTAGATATCCAAGTTTTTGAAAAAGATATACAAAGTTTTATTTTTATTCCAGCTTTCAGTATAGTTTTGGTAGAATTTAGTAATTATTATTGATTATTTGTCAAACCATTGATCCAGTTAATTGGGATAACGACTCTGACCTTTTGGTCTCCCTTAATTGGGGGTTACCGGGAGGCAGGGTTGTTACATTTATTGTCTAATTACTTGCTTTATATCTCCACAATATTATCTTTTAAGCAAGTAGCTATCTAACCTCCTTAGTGTTTGAAATTGCATAAGATTATGTTTATCTCTATTAAACACCCTCTAGAGTAGATCAGTTGGTATCACAATAGGCTTCAAGGAACTTTAGCTAGTCTTAAATATGGGGTAAAGTATAATGGGATAACTCAACATTGAAGGATCATATGCAGGGTGACCACCGGTGTTAGATGGAGCAACTTACATATATTGGAAGAAAAGGACAATATTACTTCTAAGACTTGAGCTTCAACCTATGAATAATGGTATCCTTACCAAATGAACCTCCAATGATAGAAATGGATAAATTGGATCCATATACGGTAAGAAAGGCAACTCTAAATGCCATAGTAGTAAGTATTATATATTGTCATGTATCTGTTAGTGGGTTTAATAGAATATCTTCATGTCAAACCACGTATGACATATAGAGAAAACTTTTGGTTTTGCATGAAGGAACTCAACAAGTTAGCAACACAAAAATTACTATGTTGAGATATAAACATGAGTTATTCTGCATCACTAAAACTAAAACTATTACTAAAATGTATGCTATTTTCTACTCTAATAAATGTGTTGAGTACCTAACAAAAACATATATCATAGGAAGGGCATTTCTCTAACATTCTTTGGTCCTTGTCATGAGAATTTAAAGACAAGGTCACTGATATAGAAGAATCTAGTGTCCTTTTAAAATTATTAATGGAGAAGCTCCTTGGAAACTTGGAAATAGATGAAGTGAAGCTTCAAGAAAAAGCAAGATTAGAAAATGAAGAAGAAAAATTCGAAGAGAAAAAGGGTGTGGCATTCAAATCAAGAGATTTAGATACATCTTCTTCTAGTGACTCATCTAGTGGTGAAGAAGATATATATCATAAAGGTCAGAAATGTGTACTTTCTTCTTCTAGAGAAAATGTTAGATTTTTTTCCATGATATGTTGCATATTTGAAGAAAAAGGATATTTGAAATCTGATTTCCCGAAACTCAAGAAGAAGAAAAAACTCAACAAGAAGAAAGACTCCAAGGGAAAAGGAATAAGGCATATCATGCTACATGGGATGATTCTTCAGACTTAGAGGAAAGTGATGAAGAAATATGTCATCATGCATTTGAATGAGTCATAGATGAGCATGAAGAAAATGGTGACTATGATGAAGATGCACAAGGTAATGTTGATAAGGTATATCTCTAAACTTTTTATAAAATTGAAATTATTCAACTTGTTAAACTTAATTCGAATAAAGTTGAAAATATAAGGGAAATAAAAATAATTTGGCAAATATTATTGATCTTTAAATGAACAACTTAATGAGATACATTATCATTATAAAAATGAAAAGAAAAAGATATATGAACTTATTTTTCAAAATGCTTCCTTACAAAATCAAGTGACTACACTTTTAGTCAAATTGAGTAATATGGAGAAACAACTAATTATTTCTCACATTTTAATTATGATTGTATACTTGAAACAAATGATGAGCTAAATGATAAAATTAATATTCTTAAAGAAAATATTTCTGGTACAAGAAAATGCTTACTTTCTACTACCAAAGACTATCTATTTTTTACATGGAAAATGAAAGTTGAAAATATCTCCAAAATAATCTTCAAATAGTAAAAATATGTTAAATAATGTGTTCATTCTCATTCCTAACAATAAGAAAACAAAGGAAAAGGAAGATCCTATTTTTATTAAATCAAAATGTCGATCGTATGTTCCTATCGATCATGTTAGTTGTTATGGCTCTCACATATCTGGGTATTTTGTTTTTTCATGCCCATTTAGAAAGAACATGGATAACAACATGGTTTGGGTTCTCAAAACCTTCCTTTCAATGGGGTTTGAAAGATCATGAGCTTAAATAGATATATCTTTTATCTTGCTCAGGAATTAAGTTTTTGACTAGTTTATTGTCACATTAAAAAAAAGATTTGATAGAGCTCATACATTAATTGTAACTTTTTTCTTGGTTATGTTCAGAATTGGTTTTTAGATTGATTTTAGTTATTTATTTCTTTATGTTTAAATCTAAAGTGATCGTTTTTCCACATTATATATACATAAGTTTGGCTCTATATTAATGGTACAATTCTTAGTTTGAGCTCAATTTTTAAGAGCATTATATTGGTGGGGGGGCTGAAATTATTTGTTATTTACGTGCATATCTATGTCATTTTTGTTTTGAATGGCTTATCTATATCAAAATGGGCTTAACATCCTTTATATTTGGTCTAGATATTATTTGTTGACCTCTTTAATCTTAATTGTCTTCTCTATATAAATATGGTATTAACATCCCATATAATTGGTCTAGAGATTCTTTATTGACCTCATTTTGTGCTTAATGAATTGTCTAACCATTTTTGGGCTTAACATCGCTTGTAAGTGAATGAGAAATCAGTTTTGGCTTTTCCTTGATTTTTATGGAAATTCTCTATATCATGAAGGACTTAACATTCCTTGCATTGATATTGAGATATTCTTTAGGAAATTGGTGTTATTCATTAAAAATATTTTTATCATGGAGGAGTTAACATTACTTGCATTGATATTTAGATCTTATTTAGAAAATTGGTGTTATTCTTGGTATCTCCATATCATGGTGGAATCAACATTCCCTACCATTGACTTAGAGTATCTTTTTGATATATTTTTCTAAATGGTATCTTATTATCATGAAGTATTCAACATTTCTTTCATTGATGTTTAGACAATTTTTTAATGTTCCTTGATCAAATATGGTTGTTTGTCTATGAAATGTATCTTAAGTCAAATCGATCAATCCTTATTTTTCCCAAGGTATATTTATTCCCTCTCCAAAATGACTATCTTGTTAAGGTACAATGTTTCCTTAAGGAGGAGCATTATAAAGTATAACCCCTTTTTCACTTAGATAAAGGGGGGCATCCCAAAAGATAATTTTGACTATCTACATCAATTTAAAGGTATGATGATCTAAATTGTCTACTTTCATTATTATCTTATGAAAATACTTGTCATCGTCAAAAAGATGATATTGTTGGCTTTTGGATATGCCACACTCTAATTTTGATGATGCAAATATTTCCCTATTGTGTTGCCAATATGTGCATTTAATATTTTATATGATCAAGGAACTTAGACAGGATCCAACAATAAGGAATATGCAATATTATATGTGTTTTGATGATTGTAGGACAATTTATACCATGTATATACTTTATACAAGTGCATTTTGTGCATATTTATAGGAATGATATAAGAACAAGTGATGATCGATCCTATCCTATCCTAAACCTCTTTCCACACTTATATCAAGTCTTTAGTATAGATAGGTGTCATTGGATAAATTCATTTTGTATATTTTCTAAA
Source organism: Alisma plantago-aquatica (assembly GCA_963693085.1). NCBI lineage: Eukaryota > Viridiplantae > Streptophyta > Magnoliopsida > Alismatales > Alismataceae > Alisma > Alisma plantago-aquatica. Next base: position 969,284,283 of record OY856411.1, on the reverse strand, counting down.
AGTTTAGAAGTGTATCTACAAACACATTTTCGGTCAAACTATACTTCAACAAAGATTTATTATAAAAATAGAGTTATTTTACAAGACAAGCTTTGCAAAATTTGAGAGCAGACTGGCACTCGGTCAAAATATAGTTTGACCATGAATAAGTCTACAGTCAAAATCAACATTAATTGTATATTCATTGTAAACTTGATTTCTTACATCCCAACAACTATTTTAGCAATTAACTTGGTCAAAAGCCTCCCGCCAGCTATATTGACCATTCCTAAGTGTTTTTTATATATAAGAGCTCCTATGAACACTTAAAATGGATACTTCAAAAAATCTATTATCTTTCTCCAAGCTTAGAGTCTTCGGATTTAAGTCATAGCTCAATAATAGTGTCGTACCCCACCAAAATAGCTGTTCCTATCCTTGTGGAAGTTGATCATCACTTGTTTATAGAGAGATTCATAGTTTAATCCTTCTGAAGAATTAATATTTGCAAATTGGAAATTTGTGTTCTATCACTCAAATCTTATTCAACAACATCGTTCGGTTCTCTTCCTTAGTCATTTAACAATAAGTTTGATTTTCTTAAAAAATGTCAAAGAAGAGGTCAGTTCTCTTCCTTGTCTATTAAAGAAGAGGTGAAAGTTCATTTCTCTTATTTGGTCATTGATGAAGAGGTTTGATGCTCTTCAAAGTCATTAAAGAAGAGGATCAGTGATCTTCCTTTGTCATGAAAGAAGAGCATAATAATATTGCATTGTTCTTTGTGAGGTTGATAAAAGTTGATTGTTACAAATCCTAGTTGGGAACAACTAGGTAGTGGACTGCCATCTTTTAATGAAACCACTCTATATCGGGTATCTCTTGTGGGCTTTCATTGTCCAGTTACTTGGTTTACATTCCCAATGCATTATCTTTTAAGAAAGTTGCACTCTAACCTCCTTAGTGTTTAAAATTGCATAAGATCATATTTGTTATATTCACCCCCCACTTTAGAGTAAATCATTTAGGAGGCATTGTTTACTTGGAACCAACTATTTCCATGGAGCTTCTTAAGGAATGTGTGGATAAAACTCTTGCAACAATGGATCTCTTACCTTTTCTTTAGGACCCTGTACTAAGATTCTTCTTCTTTCATTATATTTTGGTATGCCCAAGTTGTTGTTTATTCTTCAAATAAGACCCACAACTTATATTGGCTTTTTATTGGATGATTTTGATCGTGTGTTTGTCGATGCTTGCAACAAATTACACTTGGTGATCGAATAGGATTTGGTGATTTACTGTGGAGCTTGGTTATTCTTCCTATATACCTCAAAGGTTTGGGCATCAAATCTTAGCATGATGTCAACAAGTTCTCCTATATTTCCTCTTAGATCAACATCCAAAAACTCCACAACCATATTTTACAAGACATTGGATTTGTTCCTAAAGGAGCTTCCTTGGTTACTTCACACCATCTATAATATCTTGTCTTTCTATTGAAAGTCCCAACTATCATGTACGCCTACTGTCATCCCAAAGACCCAATCTATTTTTGCAAACACTTAATACAAAAATGTCCTCCAGAATTAACTACAAGTGGTCTCTCCTAGTGACAACTGGATAGCCTCACTTCTCTTCAAGATGACCATACACAAGACTTTTTTTCATTATCATTAATGGTTTTAGTTTTTCCATGTCATCTTTTCAATATCGAGTTATCCTTTTGTACTAGTTGATGATTCCCTTATACCCAAGTGATGAACATTTCTCTCTTTGCAACACAATAGACTTTGACGCCTTTGGTGAACATTTTGTTCATTTCACACATGACCATGCTATAAGTTTGACATAATGTAGTTGGTAATATTCTTTTTGACCTTGTCTCTTTAATTGTATAAAAGGTCCTACACGAAGCTCATGTGGCCTTCTTTATAACATGACTTAATGATCCCACTACCAAAGTCCTCTAACATCTTGTCATTTGATTAGACTAATGGAAATAACACATGTGTTGACCTGACAAGAGTATCTCCCATGATAGAAGTTCTTTCAAGTAACTTTAAAGTAGTCCTAGAAGCTTGTGATGGCATTGAAAAAGTGGTGAAAAAGCATAGAGAAACTTTTATGGCAAATCACCATCATTTTTTCTTCTTTCGTGATACTTTCATAATATTTGTTGATGATGTGGCATCTCTTTCGTGGCACCTTCAACACACAAACAATAGGAACCTTAAGATTCCTTGATCTACATCTTATAATTTTTCCCTCAAGAAAGGGTTGGAAACCCAATTTGTTGTCTGTGCTCTTATTAAGGCAATTTATAATTTTTTTTTATTTTAGAAAAGATTAAAAGATAAATTGGTAGCGTTGTGAAAAAATAGGATATGCAACATCCTACCCATCCATGCTTCCTCCTCTGAGTTAAAGGTGATGGTGCATGTCCTTTGTTTCTCCCTACCCTCCTTCTCTACTCCACCCTCCACTCTTCTCCTCTCCTCCCAGGCCTCCATGGCTCCTCCACCTTTCCCCTTCTACCTTGTACTCCTCCTCCTCCCCTCCACCTCTCATCCTTTCAGTGACTCCCTCATCTACCCCTTTTTCCAATCTATCTCCAAGCTTTAACACCCTCAATCCCTCATCCTTGACCTTGAACCCTCCATCTACACCTCTTCCCTTTCTACCTTTGAGCATCACCCCACCGTTCCCCTCATATGTGTCCTCCTCCTCACCAAATCCCCTCCAACCCACTTTGATATGCACCTCCTTCTTCTAACCTTTTTACCAACCTTTTTCATCATTTTCCTTCTATCCACCTCCCCCCTTGACCACATCCATCCCCTACTTATCCACCTCCAACTTTACCTCTCATCCCCATACCCTGTTAGCTTTCCACATACACTCCTCTACCTCCTTCTTTCTCTTTCCCCTATTCCTCTCTTCCTCGACAATGAAAATACAGAAGGTTCACGGAAATAAAAAGGTGCTAAGTTCTACAGGAATCATGGATGTGGTTAGATGAGTAAGGAAGCACAAAGTTTGGGAGGCAATGGTAATATTATATACTTATCTTTTTTACACTGAATTATTTTTATATTAACTTATATAAATCTCCACTTAAAATATAAAATATAAAGTTATATTATATTAGTTTAATTGGTTTGCTATATTTAGGGATGGAAGTGATGCGTATATTAGGATTTTAAATGGAGTTGGTAAGATCTTACCCTTACCCTTATCCACCAGGTGTAGTGGGTAAGGGTATGGGTAATTCCCCACTGCACCAATATCATTACCCACCCTTACCCTTACCCTCTTATTCCCAGGGTAAATAGGGAAGGTAAGGGTAAAGTGGGGAATTTATATGTCTTCTAAACATGTGTGCTAATATTAACAATAATGACATGCCTAATATATTTATATATTTAAGTAAACTATCAAGATTCTCCATATTCATTATTAATTATTCAAAATGATTCTAAATAATCCTATACAATATTATACACATGATTTGTGTTGTATTCAAAATATTTTGTTAATGCATTGCTTGTTGTATACACAAATAATAGTACGCCTAAAATTTATGTATGAAAAAACAAGTCACTCTCCAATTAAAAATAATTCTACATTAAAATGATATCTAATGAGAATATGCCTGAACAAGCTGTTTCTTCAAACATACATATCTTATATACTCTAAATTGTTATTTTATAAAAAAGTTAAAAACAAACTAAGTATATTAAACCACTATAAATATGAATGGTAAGTCAACAATTAAGTCTTGTTACTATATACTTATGTGTATTACAACTTTATGTTTTGTATCATATACTATCAAATAAGTCCCAAAAGAAGTAGATACACCACACACAAAATATAAAACGTTGCATATCCGATCAGACTACTAAAAAACCTCCAAGCCAAACATTGTATAAATGATCAAATTAGAAACATAAGAAATATGACGGCATATTAGGTAATAATTCAAATACTTAAATGATATGATGAGTATATATTTAATATATTATACACAAACATTGGCGGGGTAGCATGTAAGGCCCCTGACCTTGCTTAATATGTTGAACATTCTTAATTATCATTATTGAGTACTTAAATCCTTAATATAACCTTGTGATCTATTTTGGTATCATTTTACAAGCCTAAGTTTCAATTTTGGACCAATTTGGATACTGTTTAAGCAAGTTATACAAATTTATGAACATTTTGGACTTTTCTACAATTTGCCCAAATTTGTGATTTTATTGTAATTTTTCACATGCATTATGTTCTTTAGATGTTATCTTATCATTCTTGAGGTTTTTGAGCCATGGGGTAGTTGTTTGAACCTTGGTTTGGTGGTGATTCTCTTCAATGGCGAGTCAGGGTTTTATCCTTCATGGATGATGGAGTTCCTAAGTGTGCAACCAAGGAGACCAAAGGTTCTAACTGGTGGGGGTGCCAACTGATGGTTTTGTTGGATGTAGGGAGACCAAAGGTTCACTCTGGAAGTGGTGCAACTGATGGTTAAAGTGGGTAAAGGCTCTCAATCGATGGTGGGGTAGAATGTACCTTTTTGCCCTTCTGTGGTGGTATGTGATGGCCAATGGTCCTTTTAGGGGTGGAGACCGATGAATATCCTATGCTTGATGACCGATGGCCCTTCTAGACATCAAGTACCAAATTTTAGGTAGCAGAAAAACCAATGGAGCTTCTTCTTTATTTTCCATGGAAGCTCTAGGCCATGGACACATAGAGAGCTGCTTGGACACCTCAAGCTTCTTCTCTCTCTTATCCTTAAGATTTATATACATATCCTTAATCACCCAAATAAAAATTTTGGTTCCCTGTATGTTCTTCTCTCTCTGTAGCTCAACTTTCTCCTGTTGGTAGGTGGAGGAGCTTCCTAGGGAAGAAGAAGGTGGCTGACCTTCTTGGTTAAGCAACTAGGGTTTCGTTTTGCTCTCTTTTAGGGTTTATAAAGCTTCCTTTTGATGATATTGACCTAACACGAAAGTATATCCTTCTCCGCTTAGTTTCTTCTTATGTTCTTCTTCTTGTTACCTTCCTCCAGGTCAGAACTATGTCTTTCCATGGTAAAAGTTGTTCTAGAACTCAAGAACCTACCTTTCTTGCTTCTTCTATCTAGGGTTTTGCTTCTCTTGTGGAGACATGTGCTACTTGGACGAGTTCAGACCTAAAGTTTTGGTTTTCTTACCTTCTTTTCTCAAGTTTATTGCTTCTAGAAGTCTATTCTTCTCCCTAGAGGCGAGTTTTATGACATTCTTTACTTATATTTCTTACTATAAGCGTGTTAGCTCAAGTTCTTGCTTAAAAATCATGATCCAAGAAATTAGAAGCTACACTTGCCTAGGGTTTTGCTTATTATGCCATTTCTTGCCTAGTTTCTAGATCTAGATGAACCTGAAATTAGATGCACGTTCTTTTAAGGTAAAAGATGACTTAGTTTGGGTTGGTATGACAATAAATGGTGCTAATCACCTATCAAACTATGATCAATATTAGGGTTTCTAGGTTGTTTTCTTCTCTAAACACGTGACTTGATGGTGTTGTCTTCATGTCAATTGATGGTGGTGATCGATGGTGTCAACATATGGTCACATGTTAGGTCAGTGTTAGGATCTTTTGGAAGCTCAATGAGCAATGTTTTGGTGCTCTAGTGATGGTATCAACCAATTGTGACATTAGTTCAACAACCAATGGTGAGGAATGATAGTAGAGATGATCATATCAACCGAATATGACACTATGTTGTCACAAGTGATGGTGGACCAGGTCACCATAACCAATGATGAGTCATGGTTGCAAACGTGGCTTCGTTTAAGTCCTAAACTAATGTTTTATTGGTTCTATTAATTCAATGGTTAGACTTATAATCAAATTGATGGTTTTAACTAACAAACCCGATCCAATGAATGTGATTGGATGCTTCAACATCCAATGGATTAGAAGGAATATTGTGGTATTATATGTGGGTTCTAATGATGAGAATTTGATGGTACACTGCCCTTCATTTGTACCCTTACCTTTGACCTCGTATGAATATATTTGTTAAATCACCATAACAAGTGGATGTGTACCCCTAATTAAAATGGCTTGCACCAACTCTAAGTGGTAGTGATTTATTGTAATCAGCCTTATTAAATGACTAATGTGACAATGAAATACTCTCTTATTGTGTTGAAACATCATATTTCTTGCTATGTTAATCTTATATGTCACATGTGTGATTGGTGATCTGTTTAGCCTTGTTTTGATACATTGAAAGACAATGATGATCATGTAGGAATTAATGTGATAGTCTTTAAGACCTTTGGGCATGATTGAGCCCTAATGAAGGTATACTCCTCTTAATGACACAATAAGGGTTGGAACCCCGAAACTTGAGATAAGAAATTGTACCTTGTAATGGTATGATGACAAGTGTAATCCCATGATTTTGGAATGAATAAGTATACTATTGTAATGTGATTTAGATTATATTCCTCATACATTTTATATCTTCTAAAGTTCCAATATTTTTACAATTGATAGAAATGAATTAGGGTTTGTATGTGCATTTGTATGATGAAGCCTTAATTCACCCAATTGGCAGTAACTAATCAAGTGTAACCCTAATCATGTACTGCCCTGTGTCTCTAAACCATCTTCAGTGTAAGAACTTTGTGGATGGTGAAACGAGTAGTCCTAAGGGAAACTTGGAGTGCATATTGTTTAATATGTGGGGTGCTTGTCACCCTTACCCTAAGAGTTAGGGAGGATGACTTCGGTCATACCTAACCCTCTTTTTTAGAATGATTGTGGTTGTGTCTTGGTGATTATATATGGAATGTGATTGGAGGACAAACACATTTGTACCTCAGTGGCAAGGTTATACTTTGCATGCCCTGGTAAATAGTGTTGTAACCTATGCCAAGGGTGGACTAGGTGTTAGCATCTTGGCTATATGTCAATGTAGTGGTATCTTGATTGATATCTCACTACATTTTTGTCTCATACTGGCTGGGTAGAGGAGAGATCTTAAGACACTAGCACTCCTTGATCTTATATGAAACTGAATAGCACTTCATAGTGGGGAGTTGGAATTTGAGTGGTATGACTCAAAATCCCCAAGGAAAATAATAAAAGATGTAACACAAGCCATGTAGTATATCTGCTGAGGTTAAAAGTGTCTCACATTGGTTGATTATCCCTTGCCTTATCTTTATACTACACAATTCTTACATGATGAAGACTTATGACATTTGATTAATTTTACTTGTTGCTAAATCTTATTTTCTTAACTGCTTAGTATGTTTAACTTGTTCAACCTACTCAAATTGCTAGTACTCAATCTGTTCAATCTATTTACTGTTAATAAATTTTTTGTAATTAATATCTATTAGAGAGAGTTATATCTCTGCCTGGGACTGGGTCTCATCTCGTGGGTCACCATATTTTTTTAGGTGGTCTCCAAAAATGGGGTCGAGGTCGTTCTATGAAGAGGAATAGCCTGGAGATTAGTAATCTTAGAAGGTTGGACAGTTGTAGATATTAGTAGTAGAGTCCTAGTGTCATCCGTGTTCTCTCAAGTCTGGGTATGGGATGTGTTTTATCGATGATATATTTGTATCAACATGAGATTTTGGCAGTATGCCAGTGTTTGTAAAATATGTCATGTACAAGTGGAAAACCTTTTGTATACAAGATGTGGATGAGACCATTGGACACAGATGTAAATACTTGTTATGGTATGTGAAAATGGAAAAATATGGACCTCTATGTAATTGTTTCATAGTATGTTTATATTGTTGAAATATGTTTTAATTTTTCTAGTTTTCTGATTATGTGGTTATTTAGTAGTTAATCGTGTTTTGTGTTTTGAGTAATCTCATTTAGTGTGACGAGGTGTCACAGTTAATTTGATATCAGAGCTATAGGTTTGCTAAGTCTACATAGGACTTAGGTTTGAGTTTATTCTTATGTTATCCAACATATCTAATCATAGATTATGCTTATGCAGATATGTCTGGAGGACATGAAGAACACACTAAGAGTAGTTATGTTTCACCAGGATGTGGTGCAAGGAGGCATACACACAATGAGAGAGTGCCATAGATAGGGTCAGAGTAGCCCAAGATGCCTCAAATAAACCCAACAACAATGGCCAATGTCGATTTTCAGTCTATGTTTAGACAAATGATGGGCACAATTACACATATAGAGGACAGAGCACCAGAACCTCAAGCTAGAGCATCTGTCCCTAATGTGGAAACCCAGGGTGTTGGGAAGAGTTTTGAACATCTTAAATGTGTTGGGGCTATAGAGTGTACTAGTACATCAGACCCAATAGATGTAGACATGTGGCTAACAGGGATGGAGAAAACATTCAAGATCCTAAACATCCCTAAAGAGGGTAAAGTTAAGCATGCTATTTACCTACTAAAGGGTAGTGCTGGTCACTGGTGGGCCATGGAAGAGGAGAAAATGGTAGGAGTTGTGATTAGTTGGGAGGAATCTCCATGGAATTTTATCAACCGAAACTTCCCAGAGACATGCTTATATAAGAAAATCTCTCAGTTTGAGAAGCTTTTTCAAGGAGTGATGGCCATTAATGAGTATGAGTCAAAGTTTATGGAGCTTTTGAGGTTCTTCCCTCACATGGCAGTAAGAGATAAGGAAAGGATTCATAGATTCGAGAAGGGTTTGAGTACACAGTTGACTACTACATCGTTAGCCTTAGATAATAGAGAAATGTTTTCCTCCTTTGTAGAGTCGGTAAGGTAGATTGAGAGGTTTTCCATAGAGAAGCATGAAGCTAATGCTATTAAAAGACCTTCTAAGTTCTAAGGGAAATCATCTAGAGGCTTTGAGAAGCTCAGATTTTCTTCACCACAGTCGCAACAGAGGTCGACTTTTAGTGATAAGAGGTCTTTTACACCACCATAGTGGACATCGACTAAGGGCAGAGGTCGCAATTTTCCACCGACCGGAGCTTGTAGCACATCATTAGTTTTAGTAACGGAGCCATCTATGCTATAATATGATACCTAAGCTTGTTTTAGGTGTGGATAGGTTAGGTAAATGATGTTTGCATGCCCTATGAAGCATGAGGAGGTGACTCAACATCCAAGGCAGAGTCAACAAGGTTTACAACATTGACAGTTTAGTAGTGGACGTGGTAGAGGACGTGGTCAGGTGACCCATGCAGGTTCCCCTAGATAGACTAGCAGAGGACATGGACAATATCAGGTGACACCTGGGTTTTATGCCATGAGCCATCCAGAAGTAGTGGTAAACCCACGGGTCGTGACATGCTAGATGGAGTTATTTCATTCTCATTTTTCTACTTCTTGTTTCGTATTTGTACTAGTTGACCAGGGTGTGACACACTCCTTTATCACCAAAGAGGTGATAAATAGTCGTTATCTACCTGTTAATTAGAGATTTGATAGTCTTCAATTAAAGACTCCTTTGGTTGGTTCTGCGGAGTTGTGGGAAGTGTGTTCCTCTTGCATTCTTTCTTTCTCAGGATGCAACATTGAAGTGGATCTTTTAGCACTTGACATGCATGGATTCAATGTGATCCTAAGAATGGACACCTTGGAGAAGTACAAGGTGACTATGGACTCTAGTTCCAAGATAACAAAATTCCATGATGGAAATGTCTCGTCGATCTTTCAAGGTGATAGGACGATCCTTCCTACATGCTTGATGTCGGCTATGATAACAGAGCATTTGATGAGACAAGGGAGTGAGGATTTCTTAGCCCATGTTGTGGATATCAAGAGGAAGAGTCCTATTATCCCTGAGGTTCCACTGGTATGAGAATTTGAAGATGTTTTTCTTGAGGAATTTCTCAGAGTTCCCTCTCCTAGGGAGATTGATTTTGAGATCAATTTGGTTCCTGGAACACAACCCATAGCACATTCATCATACATAATGGTGCTAGCAGAGATGCATAGTTCAAGAAATAGTTGCAAAAACTATTAGAGAAGGGTTTTATTAGGCCGGGCAATTCCCCTTGCGGTGCTCCAGTGTTGTTTAGAAAGAATAAAGACGGTTCCATGAGGTTGTGTATAGATTACAGACAGTTGAATAAAGTGATGATAAATAATAAATATTTGTTACCAAGGCTTGATGACCTTTTTGATCAGTTGATAGGTGCCACTATGTTTTCAAAGATAGACCTCTGGTCAGGTTATTACTAGTTGAGAATTAAGGTAGATAACATACCCAAGTTAGCTTTTAGGACTAGGTATGGTTACTATGAATTTGTGGTTATGCCGTTTGGGCTAACCAATGCACCAACATCATTCATGGATCTGATGAACATGACGTTTAGACACTATCTCGATCAGTTTTTAGTCATTTTTATAGATGACATCCTAATATACACCAAGGATAGTCAACACATTGAGCAACACCTTCGCCAGACATTGACTTTATTGAGGTAGCACAAGCTATATGCTAAGTTCAACAAGTGCAAATTTTGGTTGTCGGAAGTGTCATTTCTGGGACATGTTATATCAGCTAAACATGTTTGTGTAGACCCTAAGAAGATTGAATCTATACTAGAGTGGGAACAGCCCAAGACACAATAGAGATTCACAGTTTCCAAGGATTGGCAGGCTACTACAGGAGGTTTATTAAGGACTTTAGTTATGTAGCATTGCCCCTAACTAGGTTAACTAGGAAGGATGTTACTTTTTCTTGCGATGACAAGTGTCAACATTCTTTTCAATAGCTAGAAGAGAAGTTGACTAGTGCACCAGTGTTAGTGTTTCTAGAGCAAGAGAAAGGCTACATTGCCTTTTGTGATGCTTCAAAGAATGGGTTGGGATGTGTGTTGATGCAGGATAAGAATGTGATCTGGATCTTATAGTGGAGGTCTGTGCTTTAAAGATATGGATACACTACCTTTATGGAGAAAAGTGTCAGATCTTTACTGACCATAAGAATCTGCAATATATCTTTTCAAAGCAGGAGTTGTATATGAGGCAGAGGAGATGGATGGAGCTAATCAAAGATTATGATTGTACAAGGGACTACCATCCAGGCAAGGCAAATGTGGTAGCTGATGCATTAAGTAGGAAGTCATCTTCATCATCATCAATGAAAAACAATGCACAATTGTATTCCTTGGTGTGCCATAAGAGAGTTAGAATGCTAGTGTCTCTTTGCTAGATGAATGTACAGTTAGAAGTTTCTCTATTGGCATGTTTGTTGGCACAATTATAGGTTAAGCCTACCTTGACACGTTCAATACATAATGCACAACAAAACAATACTATTATACAAAAGATCTAATGAGAGTTTAGCAGTGAAAAATATGATAGCTTCCGTGAGGTGGATGACAGTACAATTTGTTTTCATAAGGATAATAGTTCCTGGTGTTAATAGGTTGAGGAAGATGGTACTTGAGGAGGCTCACTCCTTGATGCATGTGATGCATACTAGAAGTACCAAGATGTACCACAACCTAAAGGACTTGTATTGGTGGTCAGGTCTAAAGTGTGATGTGGCAGAGTTTGTTGCCATATGTCCATTTTGTCAGTAGGTGAAGGGTGAGCACCATAAGCCTGTAGGGACATTACAACCTTTGGTGATACTACAATGGAAATGGTATCATATTACTATGGACTTTTTTCTTGGTATTCCTAGGACAACCAAAGGTCATGATTGCATATGGGCGATAGTGGATAGATATATTGACCAAGTCAGCTCACTTTATTCCAGTCAAGATGACGTTTACAGTAGAAAAGTTAGCACTAGTACATGTTGATGAGATAGTTTGTATGCATGGAATTTTAGCAACTATAGTTTCTGACAGAGGTCCACAGTTTACATGTCGGCTTTGGGAATGTCTGCATTCAGTGATGGGAGCACAATTGAGACTCAACATAACTTCTCACACACAAATATATGGCCAATTAGAATGGACTATTTAGACATTAGAAGATCTTTTGAGGTCTTGTGTGTTGCAATTTCTTGGGAGTTGGGATATACACCTGAGTCTGATAGAGTTTGCTTATAATAATAGCTATCAAAGGCTCATAGATATGGCACGTTATGAGGCTTTGTATGGGAGATGTTGTCGGCCTTCACTTTGTTGGTATGAAACGACTGAGTATCAACTTTTGGGTCCTAAGATTGTACAACAGACTACAAAGAAGATTATAGTAATACAACATCAATTGAAAGCGTCTCATGATAGGAAAAAGTCTTATGCATATAAGCTTCATAGACCACTTGAGTTCCAAGTGGGAGATAGAGTGCATTTAAAGGTTTCTCCTTGGGAAGGTGTGATGAGGTTTGGGAAGAAGGGAAAGTTGGCTCCTAGATTTATGGGACCATAGCCTATCTTGGGTCATATTGGAAAGGTATAATACAAGTTGGAGTTATTGCCAAAGCAACACATGTACATAATGTTTTTCACATCTCCATACCGAGGAAGTTCCATCCAGACACACAGTAGAGAATCCATCCAATGGAGGTTGAGTTAGATGAAGATGTTTCCTATGTTGAGGGTCTTGTTTTTATCCTAGAAAAAAAGAGTGAAAAAGTTGAAGAAGAAAGATATAATGTTAGTGAAGGTTTTTTTATCATCATTTTGGCATAGAGGAATCCATGTGGGAGCTAGCTGATGAGATGTATAGGAAGTTCCCTTCTCTCTTTGCAAAGGATTTCGTGGCAAAATCCTTGTTAGGGGTTTATAGTTGTAAGGCCCTTAACCTTTCTTAATATTTTGAACATGCTAATTATCATAATTGAGTGCTTAAAACCTTAATCTAACCTTGTGAATTTTTTTTGGTATCATTTGACAAGCTAAAGTTTCAAGTTTGGTCCAATTAGGACACTATTTGAGCAAGTTATACAATTTTATGAACATTTTGGACTTTTCTACAATTTAGTCAAATATGAGGTTTTTCTTGCAATTTATCATATGAATTATGTTCCGTAGATTTTATCTTATCATTCTTGATCTGTTTGAGACATGGGTCACTTTCTTGAACCTTGTTGTCGTGGTGATTCTCTTCAATGGTATGTTAGGGTTTTACCCTTCATGGATGGAGTCACTAAGTGTGCAACCAAGGAGACCGAAGGTTTTTCCTAGTGGGGGTTCCAACCAAAGGTTCCTTTGGATGTAGGGAGGTTGAAGGTGCACCATGTAAGTGGTGCAATAGATGATAAATGTGGTTAAAGGCTCTCAACCGATGGTGGGATAAAATGTACCTTTTTGCCCTTTTGGTGTGGTATATGATGGCCGATGGTACTTTTAGGGGTGAAGACCAATGGATATCCTATGTTGGATGACTGATGGCCCTTATAGGCATCAAGGACCAAAGGTTAGGTAGAAGAAAAGCTGATGGAGGTGCTACTTGCATGTACGTGGAAGCTCTAGGCCATGGACACATGGAGAGCTGCTTGGACACTTCAAGCTTCTTCTCTCTCTTATCCTTAAGCTTTATATACTTATCCTTAAGAACCCAAATGAAACCTTTGGTTCCCTATATATTCTTATATCTCTAGATCTCATATTTCCTCTATTGGTAGGTGGAGGATCTGCCCAAAGAAGAAGAAGGTGGTCGACCTTCTTGGTTAAGCAACTAGGGTTTAATTTTGCTCTCTTTCAGGGTTTATAAATCTACCTTTTGGTGATCTTGACCTAAATGAGTAAGTATATCCATCTCCCCTTAATTTTTTCTTCTATTCTTCTTCCTCCTACCTTCCTCTAGGTTGGAACCATGGCTTTCCATGGTTAAATTTGTTCTAGAACTCAAGAACCTACCTTTCTTGCTTCTTCTATCTAGGGTTTTGCTTCTCTTATGGAGAAAGTTGCTACTTGGCCGAGTTCAAACCTAAATCATGGGTTTTCTTACATTCTTTACTCAAGTTTCTTACTTCTAGAAGTCTGTTCTTCTCCCTAGAGGTGAGTTTTATAACCCTTTTCCACTTATATTTCTTACTATAAGCTTGTTAGCTCATGTTCTTACTTAAAAATGATGATCTAAGCATTTAGAAGTTATGCTTGTCTAGGGTTTCGATTTTTATGATGTTTGATGCCTAATTTCATGCTCTAGATTAACCTAAAATTAGGTGTAGTTCATCCTAAGGTAGAAGATAACTTATTTCAGGTTGGTATGACAATCAATGGTGCTAAGGACCAATAAAATAATGGTCCATATTAGGGTTTCTAGGTTGTTTTTTTCTCTAAATAGATGACTCGATGGTGTTGTCTTCATGACAACCTATGGTGGTGACCAAGGGTGATGACCGATGGTCACACCTTAGGTCAGTTTTGTGAACTTTTGGAAGCTCAATAACAATGGTTTGGTGCTCTAATGATTGTATCAACCAATAGTGGCATTTGTTCAACAACTAATGGTGAAAAGTTATAGCAAAGTTGATCCTATCAACCAATGGTATATCATGTCTCCACAACCGATGATGAGTCAACGTTGCAAAATTGGTTTCATTTAAGTCCTAAACCGATGGTTTGTTGGTTCAATTAATTCAATGGTTAGACCTATACTCAAATTGGTGGTTTTGAATAATGAACCCAATCTAATGAATGAGATTGGATGCTTCAACATCCAATGGATTAGAATGTCTCCCATGGTATTATATGTGGGTTCTAATGATGATAATTTGATGGTTCAATGCCCATAATTTGTATTCTTACCTTTTCCCTCGTATGAATATATTTGATAAATTACCATAACAAATGGATGTGTACCCTTAATGAAACATGGCTTATTACACCAACTCTAATGTGACTAAGTGGTAGTGATTGATTATAATTAGCCTTCTTAAATGATTACATGTGACAATGAATTACTCTATTCTTGTGTTGAAACCTTAATATAATGATCATTGAACATCATAGTTCTTGCTATGTTAATCTCATATGTTTGATGATCTATTGAGCCTTGTTTTGAGGCATTAAAAGACAACGATGATCATGCATGAATTAATGTGATACTTTTTGAGACCTTTGGTCATGGTTGAGCTCTTATGAAGGTATAATCCTCTTCATGATACAATAAGGGTTGGAACCCTAGAACTTGAGATAAGAAACTATACCTTGTAATGGTATGATAACAAGTGTTACCCCATGATTTGGGAATGAATAAGTATAATGTAGCAATGTGATTAAGATTATATAACTCATACATTTTATATCTTCTGAGTTATAATATTTATACACTTGATAGAAATGAATTAGGGTTTGTATGTGCATTTGTATGTTGAAGCCTTCATTCATGCAATTGGTAGTAACTAATCAAGTGTAACCCTAATCATGTAGTGCCTTGTGTCATTGAACAATCTTTAGTGTCAGAACTTACTAGATGGTTAAATGAGTATTCCTAAGGAAAACTCAGAGTGCATATTGTTGAATATGTGGGGTGCTTGTCATCTTAACCCCAAGTGTTAGGGAGGGTGATTGTGGTCATACCTAGCCCTCTTTTTGAGAATGGCTGTGGTTGTGTCTCGATGATTATATGTGGAATGTGAAGTGAGGACAACAACGGTTGTACCTCAATGACAATGTTATACTTTGCATACCCTTGTGAGTAGTGTTGTGACATGTACCAAGGACGGAATAGGTGTTAGCATCTTGACTATATGTCATTGTCGTAGTAGCTTGATTGATATGTCAGTACCTTTTTGGTCTGTACTGACTGGGTAGAGGAGAGATCTTAGGATATTGGCACTCCTAGATCTTATCCAGGATTGAATAGCACTTCATAGTGGTCAGTTGGACTTTGAGTGGTATGACTCAAACTCCCAAGGACATAATAATAAAAGATGTAACACAAGCTATGTAGTATATCTAATAAGGGTAAATACATCTCACATTGGTTGATTATCCCTTCCTTATATTTATACTACATAGTTCTTACATGACGCAGACTTATGAAATTTGAATAATTTTACTTGTTGCTAAATCTTATTTGCTTAACTTTTAGTATGGTTAAACTGTTGAACTTGCTCAAATTGCTTGTTTAGTACTCAATCTGCTCAATCTACGTACTACTAAATATTTTTTTGTGATCAATATCTGTTGGACAGAGTTATATCTCTCGCTAGGACTGGGTCTCACCTTGTGGGCACCCCATATTTTTAGGTGCTCGCCAGCAATGGGGTCGAGGTCATGTTATGGAAGAGGAGAAGCATGGTGATCAATAATATCAGAAGGTTGGACAGTTGTAGATATTAATAGTAGAGTCCTAGTGTCATCCATGTACTCTCAGGTTTGGGTGTGGGATGTGTTTTATAAATGATATACTCTCAGGTCTAGGTTAGAGGAAATAAAGAGGAAGAAGGAAGGCACTGAGGCCTCCACTTTAGGTATTAATGTTATAAGATAAATTTGATTAATTCTTCATTTAGTATGTGATACCAAATAGAGATCTGACATAATGATGTGCAAGATCTGACAATAAGTAAAGGCCTCCATGGAAGGACAAAGATGGAAAAAGGCGGAGCAAGTGTTGCGGAATCTTTAGCTTACATTTAAATTTATATTAGCCTAATGGACATGTAATATAGTTAGTTGAACTATTATTTCATTATGCCATTAGAAACATTTCTTTTATGCATCTTGTATGACAAGGATGATAAATCAATAAAAGGTTGTTAGTGTTTCTATTTCAAAAGATATGATCTTGCATGGAGATGCCCAAACATCTAATGATCTTTCTACAAAAGACTTTGAGATGAATGCTTATAACATTAATACCAAAAGATTATAATTGATAACTCAAGACTACCATTAGAATTAGTCACCTAGGACGTACATATAAGACATGTATGTATAGAATACATGTTGATGTTAATCTAGGTTCCCTTGGTCATCAAACCTATTGAAATATGCAAAGCTTTACTTACACACAATGTGACATGACATCCTTCACTAGATGTAGTGGTAGGATATGGTTACCATCAGACATTATACATGTGATGCACGAAGATCTTATGGAATGAATGATATAGATAATTACTTATACATCATATTCATTTACTGGTAATATGATGATATGTACTCAATAAAATGGAAATCTCTTAAAATGTTCAAGGAGATTATAAATGAAGTATGACTTTGATGAAAGTATTGAGGAACTTTGATGAGATCAAATGTTGAATACTTTGCATCCATATCTTGAGTACCTTCAAAGAAAGGACTGTGATAATGTATCACGAGTCAAATTCATCTGAACATGATGATGTGTCATAATGAAGGAATTATATCATGATGAGTCATGATATGATTATCAATTAATCTAATTTTCTTATATCCTCATAAATATAAATATATCACTAAATAATGTACCACATGAATGGTTTATAAGAAATAATATATGATATGATTTGGGAATGTCCCAATATGTCTATAGGATTGAAACCTACACTAAGAAAAAAGTTTTTTTGAAAAGGTTTATCCACAAACCATAATTGTTGAATATCACTGTTAGCCCAATCCAATAAGAAAAGTGTTTTGTCGATAGAATAACTGAGTTCCTAAAGAATAAGTGGGATTAAAAGTAGAACTCAAAATGTTCAAGGTCAACAAAGAGGTACAATGATAACTAAGAGTATCACAATATGTTATGTAATCTCAAGTTCATCATGTAACACAGAATAAAATAGTTCTAGTAGAACATGTCTTAAATTGAGGATTGTGAATCCAACTTCTCAAACAAGTTGGTGATAACATGATGAGCCAACAAATCAACTAGAATTTGTTAAATACCATTATCTAATTAAAGCCTTAAGGCCATTATGTGATATGAATTGATTCCTCAACTTTTCTAGAAATAGTGTTGTAGATTCTAAATGCCATACTAGAAGTTGAATATCCCAAAAAGAATCCTTTTTGTGATTTAGGGTCAAATTTATCTCTATCATGGTTTGTGTTTTAGATGTAACAAGGTGTACCAAAGGTATGAAATTAGTCAACTCTAGGTTTCTTGTTAAAATAGAGTTCATAAGGAGTTTCTTAAGATGAGAGTGGATTGAAAAACAGTTTGATACATAGCATGTTGTATTTAATTCTTCAACCCAAAACGTTTTAGGTGTATTATGTTCAAGTAACATTGTTCTAGCCATTTCTTGTAAGGACTGGTTTTTTCCTTTCTACGATCCTATTTTGTTTTGGGGTGCGTGAAGCTGAAAATTGCGAGTATACCCTTGGGATGTACAAAATTCTTCAAAAATGTGATTTTCAAACTCCCCACCATTATCACTCCTAATGGTGCATATTTTGTTTTATAGTTGATTCTCAATCTTAGAAAAAAAATGAATGAATATTCTAATAGTGTCATCTTTTATTGAGAGAAAATGAACACAAGTATATCTACTAGAATCATCAACAATGAAAAAGCAATATCTTTTACAACCAATAGATTGAGTCCTCATGGGACCAAACAAATCCATGTGAATAAGTTCTAATGATCTATTAGTACTAAGCAAGGATCTAGATTTGAAAGAAGTTTATTTTTCTTGCCTAGAGTGCATGGTTCACAGTTTTTAGGTTTATCAAAAGAAAGTTTAGGTAAACCACGAAAAAGATCATACTTCATCAACTTTTGGATAACATGTAATCTTGCATACCTAGCTTTCTATGCCATAATTTTAAATATTCATCATTTGCAAGAAGACATTTTTCAACAATGGCTTGCATAGCGTTAGGTTTAAGTTTATAGATATTTCCTATTATTTTTCCTTCATAAACAAAATCATTAGTGTTTTCTATGAGTAAATTGCAACAAGATTTGTTAAATAGAACATCATAGCCACTATCATACAATTGACTAACACTAATAAAGTTGTGATTCAATCCATCTATAAGTAGCACATTTTTTATTTGAAAATTTGCACCAACATTACCTATCCCAATAATGTTACCTTTGGCATTATCTCCAAATGTGACTGTTCCACTCTTCTTTTCTTCAAGTGTATGGAAAGCCTCCTTGTTTACAGTCTTATGTTTGGAACAACCAATATCAACCACTCAATCCTGTAAAATAGGTATTTTTGATACCCATGTGGTGGTTTTTTTGGTTAGGAGAATTATTTTAACATTTCAAGTTTTAGAACAACTTAATATGAAGAACTTATTACAGTTTTAAAGCACCAAAGTTAAATGTAAACACATGTTTTTAATTTCAATAAACAAGTTTGACATAACTATCCTTGGTCGAACTTTTCTTTGACTGGAAGAGTTCTAGATAAAACTATTTTCCAGTAAACACAAGTTTTGACAGAACTTCCGTTGGTTGATTATTTCTTCGATCAGAAGAGGTCTCGATCGAGTTCTTTGTCGACCGAGATGAATTTATGTGTATATTTAGTAAGTTTAACATTTGTGATGTAGAAGAATCAAGCTATTATTTTTAGATAACATAATGTAACAATCAAGTCATACAAGAATATACAAGTTAAAACTTATTTTAGTTGAGATAAGACATTGTGGATTTCAAAATGAAGTTTAGATCAAACCTCAACTAAATGTCCCATATTTCTATCTTGGTGGTTTGGAACCCAAACCAAATCTTTGTTCTTATTTTTCTTATAATTGCATGAAAATGAATAATGTCCAAGTCGTAAACAATGATTATAGCAAATGAAATCAATTTCATTTCTCTTCTTAGCATTATGGTCATGAGCTAGATTGTTTTTAGGTGCATACATTACTTTGGTCTTAGGTACTTGTGTCTTTCTAGATCTAGTTTTTTAATAGGATTTATCTTTGGGTACATAACTTAGGCCTCTCCTTCTAATTTGACCAGTAGAACTTTCTAGTATTTTATCAAGAATATCATTATATTTCATGCTATTAATATCTTTTTGCAACTTAACAATCTCATCCATTTTCCTTTTAATATCTAACCTTGCTTGATTTAAGCTAGATAAAAAACTATCTCTTTCTCTGACAATAACACCATAATCTAAATGAGTGCATAAAATAGGTTGCGTATGAAGATTATTTATTTTAACAAGCAATTCAATCTTTTATTGAGAGATAAGAGTATAGTTATTTTCTAGAGAAAGTAACTTGATATTGTGATCATTAATAGATGATTTCAAAGTATCTTTTTAAGATATAAGACTTTCATTTTTAGAAGAAACTACATGCAATTTAGCATGCAAATCATCATTTGTTTTTCTAAGCTTCTTCAATTTCTTTTTACAATCGACATATTTATCATGTAGTTCTTCAAGGCTAGTAACTAACCCCTCTTTAGATAAATCAAGAATACTTACCTCACTAGAATCATTGTTTTCATCTTCCTTAGCCATGAGACACTCCACTTCTTCTTCCCCACCTTTGCTTGATTCATCCAAAGCTTCTTTGTAAGGTTTATCTCCCATGTCTTTCTTTTTAAAAGAATATTTCTTTCATTTCTTAGTCTTAGGACATTCATTCTTTACATGTCCTTTCTTGAAGCATTCAAAACACCTAAAGGAATAAGAATACCTTCAATATTTCTTACCATTTACAATGAGTGAATCTTATTCATCATCTCCTTCCTTGTTTCATCACTTTCTTGAGTGATGAATTTTGATTGATCATTGGTCATAGCTTCTAAAGCAATGTCCTTTTTCCTTTTTGAAGTTCGGCCTCCAGTCTTTTTCTTCTTCAAGGGTGACTTCATGTGTCTCTAGATTGCAAATGAGTTGCTCCATCCTCAATGTGGTAAGGTCATTAGCTTCTTCAATGGCCATGATTTTTGGCTTGCATTTTGGAGGTAGGGATATAAGGATCTTGAACACCTAGTCTTCCTCACTTATATACTCAAGATATTAACCATAGAAGAATATCTTACATACGTTTCATTAATAGACTCATTAGGTTGCATACATAATTGTTCAAACTTTTGTTTAAACACATTAATTTTGGTATTTTTAACTTGAGTGGTACCTTCATGTGTAATTGAAAGTTTATGCCATATTTCATAAGTTGTTTCACATGAAGATATCCTATTAAACTCACCAACAGAAAAGAAACAATATAATATGCATACCTCTTTTGCATTCAATTGAACTTGCTTTACCATATCGGGATTCCATGCTGCATATTCAATAGTAGGAAGTGCATAAGCTAAAGATACCATTCTCCAAAGCTCCAAGATGATCCCTTGGAAGTAAAATTGCATTCTTCTTTTCAATAAGTGTAGTTGCTTCCATCAAAGAGTGCTGGCCGATTCACATGAGTTCCTTCAAGTTTAAGGTCTCTAAGCAAGTTGTCCCCCATTTATTAAGGACATGTTAGGGCTCCTTGAATACCTACTTTGATACAAATTGAAAGATTTGGAGGGGGATTGAATAGAGTTTTTTGTACTTTCAAATTGAATTAAAACGCAAACAAAAGAAGGAGGAGGAAACAGGGAAGACGCTTCAATGTAGAGTGGTTCTAATCTTTGAATCAAAGGTTGTTAGTCCACTATGAATTTTCTCTAATTGGGATTTTGAAAGTGATTTATTTAATTACCTCTAAGGATATAACAAAAAAATACAATCACCTTCCTTGAAGTATCCTTCACCTAGAAGTAGCCTCAACCTTCTAGAAGCAGCCTTCTTGAAGTAACCTCAAGCCCTTAGAGCAACCTTCACCTCCTTGAAGTAGCTCCACCACCTTGAGATAGCCTTCACCTATAAGTACCTTCAATCATCCTTTAAAGCAACCTTCTTGAAGTAACCTTGAGCAACCTTGGAGCATCCTTCTTCACCAAGAAGTCTCCAATCAAGCTCCCTTAAGCAGCCTCCACAGCTTGGAGTAGCCAAGGAGTACCCATAGTAGAACCTGTGAATAGAGATTATAAGAAAGGAAGTACACCAATGGAGTATTGTGCTTTGATCCTATATCAAGCGTTAGACCTCTCAAACCACTTATGATGGACTTGGATGGTGGTTAAAAGGCCATGGTTATAGGACATAAACTTAGAGCTTAAAGAACAAGATGGCAAGTGTTTCTCAGCTTTGTTGCTCACTAGAATGGATTATCAACTGTTTATTGTGTGTTTTAGGTGTCCTATGGCCTCTCCTATTTTAAGGAATGGTTTGTAAGTGTTTAGGGACGTTCTAGGGAGTCTCTAGAGTGTTCATTGTGATTAACTAGCTGTTAGGTAGAAGGTAGTTGGCTAGAAATGGCTAAATAGTTCGATCTTGGAAGAACAATCCATAACCCTATCTGGTCGATAAGTATGTCGACCGACCATGTCTCAGTTGAGCTTTTCTTTGACAGAGCCTGGTTTGAATGCAAATATGTACTAACATCTATTTTTAACTCCTAGCTACTTGGTCTAACGATCATATACTTTGGATCGAGGATGATTCGGTCAACCATATGTTCAATCGAAACACATTTTAGAGAAAAAACATGTAAGTTTTCAATAGTGCTCTAAGTACTCAACCAAGGTGGTTCTCGATCGACAATATCTTCAACCGAGGGTGTCTCGGTCTACTAGTTTCTCGAACGAGATGTGTACTATTTCAGGTATTTGAACCACCTATTAATGTATGTTCTAATGCATGATAATGACTCTAATATCTAGGGGGACCCTAAATAAGGGTTAAGAGTGGATATAGAAGATCTAATGGTTGATTTACATGATATCTAAGTACTTGTACATGATATCTTTGTACAAATATTTACATTGAGTATAATCATAAAAATATAAATATTGAATCTCAATGATCTTCAATTTGTATTGATATTCAATTATCCACTTTGTATGATCTCCTTATTTCCTTGAACCTTGAAATACTCAAGTAGCACATTAGATCCACAAGAATGAAATTTTTTTCATAATCAAAACAAAGGGTATGCTAATGTCCAATTTAGCCAACACGTCTGGGTGAGCGAGACAAGCATCTTGCATGGATGAGATAGCTCAGTTGGGGACAAATGAAGATTC
Source organism: Alisma plantago-aquatica (assembly GCA_963693085.1). NCBI lineage: Eukaryota > Viridiplantae > Streptophyta > Magnoliopsida > Alismatales > Alismataceae > Alisma > Alisma plantago-aquatica. The sequence continues at coordinate 969,261,384 of OY856411.1, read as the reverse complement.
TAGATGTTTCCCAAACTTGTTCTATTGCACATGAATTGTGGTGCAAGGAATTAATCTCTAACTTTAATGGGAATCAATTTGCCAAATTTTTATGCAATTGGGAAACTACTAAACGGCCATTTGGCAGGGCGAGATGACCGTATTATGTGATCGGATGACCGTCTGGGTCACTAGACGATCGTCTCATGGCTCGTAGGTTGTGAAATTTCAAGATCTTCCAGTCTCTTCCACTCCCACTCAATCCCGTACAGACTGGGAACCCTGTCCCTAAGCCCATCTATAAATAGAAGGGTATTAGGGGCTTCCCATAGAACAACTACAAAACAGACAACTGAGAATTGATTCCTTTGGAAATTGTTGTCCTCTCTGGTAGTAGTAACTGAGAGAGCCCAAGAACGCCTACCCAACAAGTGAGGGATAGTGACAAGAGAGAACAAATAAGAATCGTTGTTGTGGAAGAGCAAGTTGGTGACTGGTACACCAATGGGAGGGGAAACTCCTTCCTGTCAGTTCTAGTTGAACGACAAGAGTTCTAGTTGGTATGTGTGGACTACTCTAGAGGAAGGAGTCCTTTGGCTGCTGCTAAGAGAGCAAAATAAGCCTATCGTATGTGGCGAGACCATAGGAGTCACAATAGAAGTTGTTCTATTCATTGTTTGTGGTGAAGACCAAGAGCTGCACAACCACTGTCTAAGAGCAACTAGTTAATAGTTGCATTGAATTGTGTTGTTGTCATTGAACTTACTCCAAGACCAGGTATAACTCATTAAACCGTCCTTCCTATTCCATAGTATTTGATGCAAACTTGCAATAATGGGAATATGGATAAATAATTTTTTTTATTTCTGCTGCTATACTCTGTACTCGCATTTCCCAATAGTGGTATCATAGCCACATAAATTTACTATGTTTTAGGATAATTGATATGATTGGATTTTTTGTTTAATCTTTTATTTATTGCATACAATGTGAATATTTATAATATCTCATATGTGTATCCGATCAAAGACCACATAATCTCATATATATATATTTATATGATATGATATATATGCAATTTCAATGTGTTGCACTAAAAGCACTTTTGATGGTCGATGTGTAGCGTGGTTATGGCCTAAACCCTATATCTGTGTTTGGTTGGATGTTTTGGTTTTATTCCTATTAATCTCATTTTGCATATTGAACCTCTACCTCCATCTTCCCAATATAAAGTTAATTCTTTCCTACCTTTTCTCCCCTCAAATGTAACTTGAGGTTTCTCTTTACAATGTAAAAGTTTAATAGAAATAGGTAAGTTTCTTTTCTTATAATGATGAGGAAGACGATCATTGTAGGATGAGATGACCAGTCTATGAGATGAGCTGACCGTATGGAGGACCATAGAGGACAAAAAGATGGAACCAGATGACCGCATGGTGGACTCACCTGACTATTTGGAACGAGTCCAAACATTGGTTGGACTTGAGGCCAGACGACTATCCCTAAGGACCAACTGACCGACGAAGAGGTGAGATCACCGCTTCAAGGGTTGAACTGGTCTACCAAGATTGGCAAGCACAGGTCTACACCAACATCAGGTTCATACATGTAATGTTATGATTGACCTAAGTGGTAGTAATTCCTTATGTCTCCAAGGAATTATAAGTAGACATGGCCATAACTAGCACTTTTTATTTTATATTGCATGTTTACGTTGTGGGATATAGCATGTATATGATATGTACTATATATGTGGTGATTGGATACAATATATGTATATATATCATATATATAAAATCCCTCAAACCAAACATATTAAGTCTAAGATTCTTTCTATAAGAAATACACATGAAAAGCTTGATCGATCAAGTTTGCGAAAAGCATGGTGTATTGCCTATCTCATAGAAGTGTGATGGTAGATATGTAGGTTTGAACAAAGCATGGTGCATATCTATCATATTGGCTATTAGGTCAAGCTTAACTAGTGACTTAGAGAGATTAAGCCCAGAGACATACAGATGATCATGACAAGGAGTTACACATATCATCTATCCAAGAGTTGCATATGATGCAATTGGCAAGTTTTCCTGCCTAAATAGTCAAGTTTTTGGCGATCAACAAAACATGACTCATGATTTGATGAAACATGGATCTTGTCTCATTAGAAAATTGTTTGCTGCAATTTTTTGAACTGATACCTGAAGTTATCAATTTGATCAAAATAATAAGAATGATAATGAATTAAAGACCTAATTATTATCTCCCCAATTCTAATGAAAACAAATTAAAAATGAGTTTTTGACAGAATTGCAAATTCTTTTATAGAATCAATTGGAAACAAACAACAATCACTTTTCTCTGTGATCGTCTGATCCCACTGATAACGAGTGGGACCAAATAATTCAATTAGTGTTGTTGTTACTAGAACTGCTTCAGGATATGAGAATCATTCTCACACAGGAGCACAAGCTCTGTGTTCTAGAGACACCAGAACTAGAGGAACCAACTTAAAATGCACCAAGGGCTGACAAGGATGCTTAAAAGAAGCATGCTAAAGACACCATGAATGTCAAGTGTTTGATTCTATGCTCCATGAACTATGAGTTGTAGACACAACATAAGAACATGGATGTGATTGAGATGGTCACACATCCTGAGAACATGTTCCAAGATCAAGCAAGACAAGAGAGATACAATGTATTTAAGGTGTTGTTCGAATGTAACATGGCATAAGGTGACCTAGTAGGTCCTCATGTTCTCAAACTAATTGGAAATGTGGAGAACCTAGGTAGAATGGGATTCCCCTTGGGTAAAGAGTGGTCCAATGACGTGGTTCTACAGTCTCTGCTAGAATCATATAGTCAGTTTGTCATGAACTACAACATGAATGACTTTGACAAGTCATTGACAAAGTTATTGGGCATGTTCAAAATAGTTGAGGAACAGGTGGAGAAAGACAAGCCCAAGTTTGTGATGATAATTAGCAAGACAAAGGGGGAGTCTAAAGGTAAAGGCAAAGCTAATAAGATTTCTAAAGCTATCCAGATTCCCAAGTCTTCAAATCTCAAAGAAAAAGGTGGTGTAAAGAAAATAAGAGGCGATGATCACCATTGTCACCAGCTTGGACATTGGAATATAAATTGCCCAATCTCGTTAGAGGAATTAAAGAAGAATAAGGAAGCCACTGAGGCCTCCACTTCATGTATAAACATTATAATATAAATTTGATTACTTCTTCATTTGGTATGTGATACCAAACAAAGATCTAACACAATGACGTGCAAGGTCAAATAAGAAGTAAAGGCCTTCATGGAAGGACGAAGATGGATGAAGGTGGAGCAAGTGTTGCGGAAGCTTTAGTCTACATTTAAATTTATCTTATCCCAATGTGCATGTAATAGAGTTAGTTGAACTGCTATTTCATTATGCCATTAGAAACATTTCTTTTTTGCATCCCTTATGACAAGGATGATAAGTCAGTAAAAGGTTGTTAATGTTTCTATTTCAAAAGATAAGATCTTGCATGCCAACACCCAAACATCTATTGATCTTTGTACGGAAGATCTTGAGATGAATGTTTATAATGTTAATACCAAAGTATTATAATTGATAACTCAAGACTATCATGAGCATTAGTCACCTTGGGCGTACTTATAACAAATGCATGTCCATAATACATATTGATGTTAATCTAGATTCCCTTGATTATCTAACCTAAGGAAACATGCAAAGTTTTACTTACTCAAAATGTGACATGACATCCTTCACTAGATGTAGTGGGAGGATACACTTTCCATAAGACATCATACATGTGACGCATGAAGATCCAATGGAATGAATGCTAATAATTACTTATACGTCATATTCATTTATTGGTAATATGATGATATGTACTCAGTAAAATGGGAATCTCTTAAAATGTTCAAGTAGATCATAAATGAAGTAGGACTTTGATGAAAATATTGAGAAACTTTGATGAGATCAAATGTTGAAATACTTTGCATCAATATCTTGAGTACCTTCAAAGAAAGGGCTGGTGATAATGTATCACGAGTCAAATACATATGAACATGGTGATGTGTTAGAATGAAGGAATTAAATATAAAGATATCACTTAATAATGTACCGCATGAATGGTTTATAAGACATCATATATGATATGATTTGGGAAAGTCCCAATATGTCTAAAGGATTGAAGCCTACATTGAGAAAGTAGTTTCTTAAAAAGGCTTATCCACAAACCATAATTCTTGAATATTACTGTTAATCCCAAACCAATAACAAAAGTGTTTTGTCAATAGGATAACTGAGTTCCTAAAGAATCAGTGGGAGTAAAAGTAGAACTTGAAACGTTCGAGGTCTACAAAGAGGTACAATGAGAATTAAGAGAATCAGAAGATGTTATGGAATCTCAAATTCATCATGTAACACAGAATAAAATAGTTCTAGTAGAACATGTCTGAAATTGAGGATTGTGAATCCAACATCTCAGACAAGTTGTTTACAATAGGATGAGCCAACAAATCAACTAGAAGCTATTAAGTACCATAATCTGATTAAAGGCTTAAGTCCATTACGAGATCTAAGTAAGCTAACAGTAGGACCTTGATATTGCCACCTAAAGGGGTAATACCCAAAGGGTGCAATAGGGTCTTGTGGAAAAGACATACTTGGATAACATAAACAGACAGATTGGTTGAATAATATTTTCAAAATTTGTTGAAGGTGTTGAACATGAAAAAAATTCCTTTACCGATTGTCATGCGTGTTGTTGTAGTTAAAACAGACTATGAGATTTGTCATATGAAGTTAAAATAGGATTTCTTAAAGGTAATAAACAAAATATGATGTGTATGTGAAACAACTTAAAAAAATTTATAACTTCAAGAATGCAAATAAAGTCTATAAACTGCAAAGTTCAATCTGGGACTGAAACAAGCATCTCTGAGATGGGATCTTTTGATTTGAAAAAATAGTTAAAGAGTTTGACTTGAATCAAGATAAAAGATGAAATTTGTGATTACAAAGGAGCATATATGAATATTCCACATATGATGAGGAATTGCACCTTAGTATTGTGAATATTAAGATCTAGCATCAAAATACCTCCAACAATGAAGGTTTAAATGAAACATCTTATGAGCTAAGGATCAAGACCTATGAGATAGTTCTTTAATGGAAGTTTGAGCACTTATAATAGCAATGTGTTGAAAGAGTTCAACAAAAAGGATTTAGTGATAGAGAATATATTAGTCTCTCATGGACCTTATGTTCCAATTCTTGTGAAGAATGGAAATGACATGATAAATATGCCATAGGATGAAGCAATTGATCTATCATGAATATATGTACTTATCCCATATAATATTATATGTACTGGACATGACAAGATGATACTAAATTCCAATTAGGGTTATTGGAATGTCATTAAAGGTATCCATTAGTACTTGGGAAGTACATAATGATAGATTGATAGTTAATAAGGATAGCAATATAAGGAAGAGTTGGATATAAAGGGTTACATCTATGCAAACTTCCATAATGACAAAAGTAATCACAAATTAAAATATGTTTGATTTAAAAGGAGAAATGTTATTAGTTGAAGGGTTTTGAACTAATAGCCATTAATTCTATTCTACAATAGAAGACAAATATACTTGTGTTATGAACACAACGTGATACTATATGGATCTAGAAGTTAATATGATGAACTTACAGATGTTCCAACCATTGATGACTCAGTATAAGTATTGTAATAATAATGGATCTACTTGTTAGCCAAGGAATATTAGATACCATATTATGGTGGTTTCATCTGAAAGCATTGAGATAAGAAACATGCAATATACCAACTATAAGCAAAGTGTTTCTAACCCGTTGGATTAAGCACTTGCTTAGCAGAAGCATGGTGGACATATTTGGATCACTAAAAATGAGACACTTGGGTGATTGACTCTAAGTGCAACTGGGAGTCTGTTGGTAAGGTATGCCCAAAGATCCAATCATGTGATGATTGACATGGGAAAAATCATAAAGGATTTGATTAATACTCATAAAGGCAAACTTCCAATCACTCGATTTCACTCAGTTATGAGATAATGAGGAAATATTAAGAATGTCTAAAGAATGATGATACTCAATGACATATGTCTTAAAGTATGTGACTTAGAAGGATGAGATCATACAATTTCTAAGAGTGTGTACATTCTTATTATGTACCTTGTCAGTTGTTACTATAGAAGGTGGATAGACACCAATAACACTAAAGACTAGAGTGTGGGTTGGTTGATGACAACATCTCATTTGTCATGATATGGAAATATAAAGTCAAGCACACAGATACATGTTAGAGAACAATGTATCAGACAGAACCACCTTGATAGTAACACATGTGTTGGTGGTCATAGTCATCTCTCACAGTGAAGGTGGTGATTGTGATTCTTAGACCTAAAATCACTACACTTGTCACTTTTTGGGTACGCTTTGACATCATCAAACACAGTCCTGAAACATGGGTTGTTATAAAGGTGATGATTGGGTAACATTGACACATGGGGATAGACTGTGAGTGATAGATATGAGATTTTCCCCTACTACTAGAGTTTGATATCCTGGCCACTTGATAAGTGAGACTGAAAAACACATGTGCATGCACATATTAATCAATATCTGATATTGAGGTCACATTATCTTAGACAGTCAGCTCTAGGTTCAAGGAACATAGATTAAACACTGAGAGGATGATGATTCCATACCTCAAGTTCATCTTGAATATCAGAGACAAAGGATTTATACAATCACTGCAACACCTTACACAAATTGTAGGTTGAAGTTGTTCTCCAACTTTCCATTCACTTGGGTAGCATTGATGTGTGACTAGGCACCACTCCTTACTTATGATGTCATAATCTAGTTATGGACATTCACTGCCAATGTGATATGGGACCTATAGGGTCACAAACATAGGAACTCATCGGGAAGAGGAGTTTATCTTGAATGATGATTGGATTGTTTACTAAAGTGTTTATGTATTCAATTCACACAACATATTGGATGATTGAACTACCAAATGACCATATCAAGTGTTGAGATGGTTGTTTGGGTAGCTAGATGAGCATCTCAAGTTTTGAGACGTCCGTTTGGGTGGTCGGGCTAATTAGAGTTTGAATTGGCTAAGTTCTACCCAAATTTAGGAGTGAACCGAACAGTTCAATCTGTTGAACCGACTGGCTCAACGCAGGCTGACCAGATGGCCTTCTGGATGAGCGAGATGGGCATCTTGCATAGTGAGATGGCTCAGTTGGGGCAAAAAGAATATTCTAGATGTTTCCCAGACTTGTTTGATTGTACATTATTAGTGGTGTAAGGAATTAATGTCAAACATTAGTGGGAATTGATTTGCCAAATTTGTATGTTATTGGAAAACTACCAAATGGTTGTTTGACAGTGGGAGATGATCATATCGTGTGACTAGATAACTGTATGGGTCACCATATGACCATCTTTTGGCTCGAAGGTCATAAAAATTCAAGATCTTCCGGTCCCTTCCACTCTGCACAATCCTGTATAAACTGGGAACCCTGACCCTAACCCTGCCTATAAATAAAGGGGTGTTGGGGGCTTCCCAAAGAACGACTATAACACAAACAACTAAGAATCAATTCCTCTGACAATTGTTGTCCTCTCTGGTTGTGGTAAGCTAAGAGAGCACAAGCAAGTCCTACTTGATAAGGGAGGGATATCGACAGGAGAGAACAACTGAGAATCGCTGTTGTGGAAGAACAAGTTGGTGGCTAGTACACCAATGGGAGGGACAACTCCTTGTCTATTCTAGTTGAATGACATGAGTTCTAGTTGGTTCGTGTGGACTACTCTAAAGGTAGGAGTCCATTGGCTACTTCTAGGAGAGCAAAGTCAGCCTGCAGTATGTGGAGAGACCATAGGAGTCACTACAGAAGTTGTTCGGTTCATTGTTTGTGGTGAATATGAGGAGTTGCATAGCCACCGTCCAAGAGAAACTGTTGACAGTTGCATTGAAGTGAGTTGTTGTCGTTGGAATTTCTCCAGGACCAGGTATAACTCATTAAACAATCCTACATATTTCATAGTAGTTGACGCAATCTTGCTGCAATGGGAATACGAATAGATAAAATTTTTGTTTCCGCTGCTATACTTTGTGCTCGTATTTCTCAACAATAATGTTAGGGATGGTTTTGTGGAATCAATGCGGTGTAGTAATGAATTCATATTCATCCCAATTTTAGCTGCATTTTCAGTCTAATTTAGCATTCATATAGATTAGTTTTCATTAGAATAGCTTTGTTTTGATCTACTTAGGTTTTTATGTTTATTTGTAGGAATTTGATACTTTTCTTGACTCCCTTTGTAGGTTTTGGATTTCATCACTCTACAACAAGTTTGCCTAGGGGATCCCATTCAACACACTTAATGCTCAACAACAGTATTTCCCCCCTTTGGTCGACATCCACACAGAACAACACCCAGACTCATCGATGATCCAGGTCGACAGCCATGTCTGCCCCTCTCCTCGACAATGTCATTGAGCAATAGTCGGCAAGTAAATCAACAATCAGTCAACACACTTATCGACAACCACAACTACTTGCCATCCTTGTCGACCCTCAAGGTCGATGATCCCTTCGACTGACAGATTGACAATAGGAAGTTCAAAAGCCATCGACCCTCCAGGTCAATATACCTATTGACTGACAGTAATGGTCAACACTGATGGAAAGAGGTCGAAAGCCTCGACCCTATAAATAGGCCCCTAGCACAACCATTCAATTCATCTCAGATTTTCTAGAGACAAAATGTTGCCGCTGAGTTCAAGAGCAAGAACGACGCCTGTCAACCTAACTAGTTCTAGCAACCTAGTTGGTCGACACCTATCAACCTCAAGAATAGATTGATAGTTCCTTTCATTCAGAAACTCCAAAGTCGTTGATCCTCCTTCTCCATGGTGATCAATCTCTTCCCCGAGCTGTCGTCCGTCTACCTTCTTTTGTTGCAAGTCAGGGTTAATACCTAAAGGAGAAAGGAGGGCAGTCCTCTACCACACATCACGCCAAGCCACTTCTACCATAACCATGACCATGCTCGTGTACTCTTCCCCTTCTTGTGATATTAATCTTTCCATGTCGAGGGAGTAGTCTTTTCACTAGGGTGTGGGGACTAGCCCCACTTCATGTTTCTTACAATTTCATTCATGTTCTAATTCTTGTATGAACTCATATAATTCATAGGCAATCATTTATCACATGTTTTGTAGATTTATCACCCACTTTAAATGATTAATTATAATCTTTTACTATGAGAACTTCAACATTTAAGTTTTGAATACCGATTTGCTTTAGTTGACACCCTGACGAGAACTTCCAACAAAAAGTCTCTAGAGTTTTGGATTGAGGATCCATAAGTAATGAGACATCAAGATTACATGGATATCTACTCATACAATTTTCTGACACCAAAAGGGGGAACTTGCATAACTCTAAGTATATCTTCATACATGTTTCGATTTGAATGATTGCGCAGATTCAAGTAGCGGCGGTGAAACACAGTTCCACCCTAGTGTTTCCATCCATTGATAACTAGAACCTTAATCTATATCTTTTTATTCTTGCAATCTTAGATTAATCAAACCAATCTCAACTTTTGTGATAAATACTAGTTCTTTCTAAGTTACTTTGATTAGATAGTTCTTAAACAAGTTGACCCTAGGGATTCGATTCTCAACTATACTGTGATAAGATCCATCCATTTGCGGGTGACATTATTGCAATTTGGTTTTGGTAAACTCTAGGAATTGTATTCCTAGTGAATTTGCAGTGTGATTATAATCCACTTCATGTAGAAGAATCCATGTGGGATCTAGGGGATGAGATGCGTAGGAAGTATCCATCTCTCTTTCTGAAGAATTTCAGGGCAAAATCCTTGTTAGAGGTTTATAGTTGTAAGGCCCCTAACCTTGCTTAATATGTTAAACATGGTCGATTATCATAATAGAGTGCTTACACCTTTAATCTAACCTTGTGATCTATTTTGGTATCATGTGACAATTTGAAGTTTCATGTTTGGTCCAATTTGGACATTGTTTGAGCAAGTTATACAATTTTATGAACGTTTATGACTTTTCTACAATTTACCCAAATTTGAGGTTCTTCTTGCAATTTTTCACTTTTTGACATGTTCATTAGATGTTATCATGTCATTCTTGAGCTTTTTGATCCATGGGAACTTTCTTGAGCCTTGTTTTTGTGGTGATTCTTTTCAATGATGAGTTAGGGTTTTACCCTTCCTAGATGATGGAGTTGCTACGAGTGCAACCAAGGCGACCGAAGGTTTTGCCTGGTGGGGGTGCCAACTATGGTTCTCCTACATGTAGGGAGGCTGAAGGTGCACCTTATAAGTGGTTCAATAGATGGTTAAGGTGGGTAAAGGCTCTCAATCGATGGTGGGGCAGAATGTACCTTTTTGCCTTTTGCAGTGGTATGTGATGGTCGATGGTCCTTTTAGGGGTGAATACTGATGTATATCCTATTTTGGATGACCGATGGCCCTTCTAGGCATCAAGGACCAAAGGTTAGGCAGTAGAAAAATTGATTTATCTGCTTGTTGCATGTCCATGGAAGCTCTAGGCCATCGACACATGGAGAGCTTCTTGGACACCTCAAGCTTCTTCCCTCTCTTATCCTTAAGATTTATATACCCATCCTTAAGCACCCAAACAAAACCTTTGGTTCCCTATATATTCTTCTCTCTCTAGATCACTTCTTTCCCCTACTGGTAGCAGAGGATCTACCCAAGGAAGAAGAAGGTGGCCAACCTTCTTGGTTAAGCAACTAAGGTTTCGTTTTGCTCTCTTTTTGGGTTTATAAAGCTTCCTTTTGGTGATATTGACCTAAATGAGTAAGTATCTACTTATACCCTTCGTTTCTTATGCTATTCTTCTTCCTCCTATCTTCCTCTAGGTCATAACCATGGCTTTCGACGGTAAACGTGGTTCTAGAACTCAAGAACCCACCTGTCTTGCTTCTTCTATATAAGTTTTTACTTCTCTTGTGGAAAAAGACGCTACTTGGATGAGTTCAGACCTAAATATTGGGTTTTCTTACCTTCTTTTCCAATTATCTTACTTCTATAAGTCTATTCTTCTCCCTAGAGGTGAATTTTATAACCCTCTTCACTTATATTGCTTACTATAAGCTTGTTAGCTCAAGTTCTTTCTTAAAAATGATGATCTAAGCTTTAGAAGCTATGGTTGTTTTGATTTTTATGTTGTTTCTTGCCTAGTTTGAATCTCTAGATGAACCTAAAATCAGGTGCACATTCTTCCTAAGGTATAAGATGACTTAGTTCAGGTTGGTATGACAACCAATGGTGCTAACCACCTATCAAACGATGGTCCATGTTAGGGTTTCTAGGTTGTTTTCTTCTCTAAACACATGACTCAATGGTGTTGTCTTCATGACAACCGATGGTTGTGACCAAGGGTGATGACCAATGATGTTAATGGATGGTCACACCTTAGTTCAGTGTTAATCTCTTTTGGAAGCTCAATGAGAAATGGTATGGTTCTCTAACTATTGTATCAACCAATGGTGACATTAGTTCGACAACCAGTGAAAATTGATAGTACAGTCGATCCTATCAGCTGATGGTGACACAATGTGTCACAACTGATGGTGGATCAGGTCACCATAACCAATGGTGAGTCAAGGTTGAAAAAGTGGCTTCATTTAAATCCTTAACCAATGGTTTCTTGGTTTAATTAATTCAATGGTTAGACTTATACTCAAATTGGTGGTTTTGAATAATGAACCAGATCCAATGAATGAGATTGGAAATTTCAACATCCAATGGATTACAATGAATCCCATGGTATTATATGTGGGTCCTAATGATGATACATTGATGATACAATGCCCTTAATTTGTAATCTTACCTTTTCCCTCGTATGAATATTTTTGATAAATCACCATAACAAGTGGACGTGCACCCCTAATGAAACATGGCTTGTTGTACCAACTCTAATGCAACTACGTGGTAGTAATTAATTATAATTAGCCTTCTTAAATGATTAAATGTGACAACAAAACTCTCTCTTCTTGTGTTGAAACCTTAATATAATGATAGTTGAACATCATAGTTCTTGTTGTGTTAATATTATATGTCACATGTATGATTGATGATCTGTTGAGCCATGTTTTGAGGCATTGAAAGATAATGATGATCATGCCAAAATTAATGTGATGGTGTTTAAGACCTTTGGGCATGGTTGAGCCCTGATGAAGGTAAAATCCTATTCATGATACAATAAGGGTTGGAACCCTGGAACTTGAGATAAGAAATTGTACCATGTAATGGTATGATGACAAGTGTGATCCCATGATCTGGGATTGAATCAGTATAATGTTGTAATGTGATTAAGATTATATACCCCATACATTTTATATCTTCTGAAGTTGCAATATTTATACACTTAATAGAAATAAATTAGGGTTTGTATGTCCATTTTCATGATGAAGCCTTAATTCACCCAATTAGCAATAACTAATTAAGTGTAACCCTAATAATGTAGTGCCCTGTGTTGTTGAACCATCTTTAGTGTCAAAGCTTACTAGATGCTGAAATGAGTATTCCTAAGGGAAACTCAGAGCACATATTGTTGAATATATAGGGTGCTTGTCACCCTAATCCCATGTGTTAGGGAGGATGACTTCTCCCATACCTACCCTTCTTTTTGAGAACGGATGTGGTGGTGTCTTCGTGATTATGTATGGAATGTGATTGTAGGACAACCATGATTGTACCTTAGTGGCATGGTTATACTTTGCATACCCTGGTGACTATTGTTGTTACCTATACTAAGGACTGACTAGGTGTTAGTAGCTTGACTATATGTTGTTGTTGTAATGTCCCCACCCCTCGACAACCCCAAATTAAGGGGGGCCAAGAAGCTAGAGCCATTATCCCAAACATGATCATATGGTTTTACAAATAATCAAGAATAATTAATAAATTCTACCACAACTAAGATTAAAGTAGGATAACATTTTTCTATTCACATACCTTTCAAAAATAGGATTTTATAACTTTACCCAAGGAAATAACTAGCTAACTATAATCCTCCAAACATTATTTAGCCTTTTTCTCTTTCAATGTCACTTTTTTTTTTCTGAACATCCACTTTCCATTAAGCTTGTAGGCATAACTGTATATTAGCCTAAAACACTAACAAATAAAATGTTGGTCAATATAATGAGTTATACTAGCCCTCTTTGGTCCTACCCCAAAGGTAAACTAAGACCTAGAGATGTATAGTCGTATGATCCTACCCAAAGGTAGACCAAACCTCAACTCATGATAATCTGTTGATCCTACTCCAAGGTAGACCACTACCTAGATCATCAATTTCTCACATATACGCAAAGGAGGATTAGGATTTAAGCTAGTCATGCACATATTTATGGTGATAAACATGACCCCTTTATAGTTGCAAGAATTAAAGTTCATTCAAGCAATTAATTACAACCAACCAGTAAAACCTTGAAAAGCACTATAAAACTAGAGCAATTTGCCATAAGTGAAACCACATACCTGATTTGGTTGTCTCAAAACCAAGAAAGATAGCTAATCCAATCAAGAAGTCTAATCAACCAATCCAAGAAATAAATTAAGCAATTTGATCCTGAAAAGTATTTATAACACCTAATTTTTGTAATCACATCCAAACATCTTTTATTGACTTGGGATTCCATTCTATTGTTTCTAAGGCTTATTAGGATTTCCTTTAGGATTTCTTGGATTTACTTTCCAATTTTACCCCATTTTCGGTCAATAAATCCTAAAATCACTTTTCTACTTATAAAACCCTAATTACTTCAACTATCCAAATTAAGGGTCTTTATCCAAAAATTAGTTCAAGAACATCATATTTATGCCTTCTTGATTGATTTCCATATTTAAATCCATTAAACCTCATAATTATCAAAATTAGAATTTCTAAGTCCATTAATGCACTTTTATAATCATGGAACCCTAATTATGAAAATTATGAACAAAAATCATCCAATTAGATCTAATCCATCCTTTTCATGTCAAAAGGCCAATCTTTTCTCATAATAGTAAGGGGACATCATTACATCCATTAATCTTCAAAACTTAGGTTTTTAAATTAATTAAACAATTAAAGATAGCATACTTATGCACTTAGAAGCATATTTTGATCATGATCATATTTTTATTGGAATCCTTGTGTTCTCCTGATAAATTTTCATATGTAGTTTGTCTTAATCCAAGTTACCAACAATTAATTATGAATTTTGCAAGATAAAATACCATTGGCCAATAAAAGAGCACCACACCATTAGTTTGGTTGATTTCTTTTCCAAGTGGATCAGGGATCTACGAGTCAAGACGTTCTACATGGAAGCTTGCTCCATGCGATCGCAACACCTCTCCTCTATGCGAGCCAAGGTAGAATGATAACTCAGCCCTCGCGTCCCTTGACTTTGGCCTCGTGTGCCCTGGGGTAAGAAGGACGTAAATAGACATTTCCTTTTCTTCAACCTTGCGACCCACCTTCTTCGCAAAGCAGTGCCTAGCCGTAGTCGCGGGTGTTGATTCTTGGCCTCAAGGCTCTAGAGAGGAAGATGATGGTCCTTGCCCCTCCGCCATGACCCATCGAACTCAACTAGGTCGTCAATTGCTCTGCAACATCCCAAAGCAAGGGAGATTGTATAAGAATAACTCTAGTGGGGTGTAGAGTAGAAATCAAGAGAGAGTGCAGGGTTTTGGGGAAACCAAAGGTTGGGGAAAGACTATCAAGTCAAAGGGGATCTTGCGAGCAAGTTTGTGACCTCACACAGGGCCTATGGTCCTCTATATATATCTTTCCTATGTCGGCAGGGTTGTCTCATGGAGGTATATTAGTCAAAACCCCTATAAGCCTTACAACTGGGTCAAAATTAGGGTAGGTAGCTTCGCCTAGTCCTCACAAAGACAACGTGTAAGTTCCCTTGCTTGCTCATTCATCAAATCACTAGGAAAATGGTTCGGAAGCTAGCGAATTAGGTTGGTGTTTCCTTCTTTGGCCGAGGTAAGTGACAAATAGATTATAGTTGGATCTCAGATCTAATGGTCATAATTCCATGCACATAATAAGGGGGCGTAAAAGGATTTTCAAAGTTTGGAAAAATTATTGGGACATTAAATATATTCCTCTTAAACCCCTTAACTTTTAGGGAAACTAGGAAAAGTCACATCTCTTATGTCTTTAATCCTTTTCCTCCCAAATTTTAAGGAACAGTCTTTAATGACTTAAATTACTTATGTGCAAAGTTTGAAATTGAAACTAAAAAATAAAAGAGACTTTTCTTCATATGCAAGTCATCCACTTTTAAGACATATATTATGCAATTAAAATTCATTTTTCTCTTTTTTCTCTTCTATTTATTATTATTTTGATTTATTTTCTTATTAGAAACCAAGTGGAACTGAAACCTAATCAATCATGGTCATCCATACCACTTTCTAGAGAATTCTACATAATTCTCACATATGCACACAATTATCCCTTTATTTCTTTTCCTTTTATTTATTATGGGATTTCTTTTATCTCTTTTTCCCTTTTATCATCATGGGATTATTAGAACAACATAACCCACATATTTATGCCCTTAATAGAAATTTTGCAAAAGAATCCATTCTTTGAAAACAAATCATACAATTTTCCATTCAAATCCCTTTTATTTGAAAATTTGATTTCAATTCATACAAGTAAAATTGAGGTTATAACAACTATAGTGCAATCTTGATTGATATGCCACTACCTTTTTGGCTCATACTGACCAGGTAGAGGAGAGATCTTTTGATACTAACACTCCTATATCTTATAAAGTAATTAATAGCACTTTGTAGTGGTCAGTTGGAGTTTGAGTGGTACGACTCAAACTCCCCAGGGCATAATAATAAAATATGTAACACAAGCTGTGTAGTATATCTACTAATGTGAAATATGTCTCATATTAGTTGATTATCCCTGCCTTATCTATATACTATACCGTTCTTACATGATGCCAACATATGACATTTGAGTAATTTTACTTGTTGCTAAAGCTTATTTACTTAACTACTTAGTATGTTTAAATTGTTCAACCTACTCAAATTTCTTATTCAATATTCAACCAGCTCAATCTATTTACTGTTAAATAATTTGTTGTAATCAATATCTGTTGGAGAGAGTTATATCTCTCATTGGGAATTGGTCTCACCTCATGGATAACCACATCTTTTTAGGTGTTCTCTAGCAATGGGGTCGAGGTCGTGATGTGGAAGAGGAGCATCCTGATGTCCAATAGTATCGAAATGTTGGACATTTATAGATATTAGTAGTAGAGTCCCAGTGTCATCCCTATACTCTTAGGTCCAAGTAGGGGATGTGTTTTATAGATGATATACTTGTATCGACAGGAGATTTTGGCTGTATGTCAGTTTTTGTAAAATATGGCATGTACATGTGGAATACCTTTTGTATACATGATGTAACTGAGGCCGTTAGACACATATGTAAATACATGTTATGGTATATGAGTATGAAAACAATGAACCTTTATGTAAATTTTTTAGAGCATGTTTATATTGTTGAAATTAGTTATAGTTCTTCTACTTTCCTGATTATGTGATTAATTAGTAGTTGATCACATTTTGTGTTTTGAGTAATCTTGTTTCACGTGACGAGGTGTCACATAGCGAGTTAGAGGGCATGGGTAAGGGCTTACCCTTACCCTTTCCCACTAAGGTTGCAGGTTAGAAGGTAGCATCTAGGAGGGTAAATGGTAAGAAAATCATTTACCCTTACCATTCCCTACAGCAGTGGTGGAGCCATCCGCCTGATGAAGGGGGGCACATATAAAAATAATATTAAGTACATATTTGGAATTCATATTGAGTGTCAACATGTCTCAATCGACATATTTAGTTTGATCTAGATAAGAAAATAGATGGAACTTAAATAAATAAAAAAGATGTTGAAGACATAGCTCATCACTTGGTGGAGTACTTAATTTTAGATCTATGTATATGGATTATTGTATATGTATATTATAATATGCTACATACATTTATCTTTTTTTACATTTAAGATGAATTTGAAATGGTGACTTCTAATATTTAAAAGTTTTAATCTTTTTTATAAGACCAACTATTATATTAAATTAATTCTCCATAAATATATGCCATTTTGAAAAAAACCACATAAATTTATAGTTCAATATTGATTATGTGACAAATAATTTCCTACATGATGAGCTTGACAACTCAAGTAATTAAAAAGTAACATAAAATCAAAGAAAATTGAATATATAAGTAGTACCATTTGGAAATTACTATTATTATTTAAAAATCAAGAAAACAACACTATAACAATTTATTGTTAAATAAAAATACTTATGATGGTGTTAAACCTATTTATTAATTTTACCTAATAAATTAATAAATGTTGTGAAAATATATTGTACACTAAATTATTATGATTGTTATTTCTATGTTGAATTGGAAATTAGGTAAACATAATTTTTTTATCTTTGACATCATGATGAAATAATATGTATACTTTAGAGGAATAATATTTGCACAACTTGCATATAGAACTATAATTTTAAGAATTAATATCATAAGATACATGATATTACAATATTTTAATAAATATTTATTGATGTATAAAATTCAAAAAAATACACATATTTTAAAAATATTATAAGTAAATTTATCGTGAGACCATGTATTACTAAGAATATCATATTTCATTTTACGTAATTTTTCCTAACATACATTACACTCATAAAGAAAAGAGTCGGAATAAATCTATACATGTAACATATACACTTATGGACTACGTTGTTGTTATATTTGTTATATATTTAATTATTTATACATAATATAATACTATTTAATATCACATGGAGTATATTATTAATTATAGATATTGGTTTTTTTGCTTTCACATTACCCATGTACTTGCTATATTTATTACACACTTAATTATTTATATATACTTGATGAATCCTCCAGATTCATCCTCACAGTCACCAATTCTAGGGATTTTGTGCATCATATCGACTGATCTACCCTTATTTTGGTTTACTCTAAGTATCTCCTCAGTTTCATGTAAATAGTACACTACTAGTTCTAATTACCCTAGTTTTCAGTTTATTTGATATCATCCTCCTTTACTCACCTTCCTTCTTCTCTATAGATCATTCTCATCCATCCGATAACATATCCACATCTCCTCGCGGTTTGGCCATCCATCCAGTTTTACCCTTCATACAGTCTCAAGACCGTGTGAAGTCACACGGTCTCAAGACCGTGTGAAGCCTCACGGTCTCAAGACCGTTTGACCCAGGACTGTTTGGAAATGAAGACCGTTTGGATCCCGAAACCGTTAAGACTCCAGATCGGTTAGACAGCAAGACTGTTTGGATGAAGACCGGTTTCCAAAACCGTTTGGACCCAAGACTGTTTGGATCCAATACCATTTGGAGCCAAGACCGTTTGTATCCAAGACGGTTTAGAAGTCAAGACCATTTGGAGCCAAGACCGTTTGGGGCCAAGACCGTTTGGACCCAAGACCGTTTGGAAATGAAGACCGTTTGGATCCCGAAACCATTAAGACCCCAGACTGGGTGGACAACAAGACTGTTTGGATGAAGACTAGTTTCCAAGACCGTTTGGATCCAAGATCGTTTGGAGTAAAGACCGTTTGGATCCAAGACTGTTTGGAAGTCAAGACCGCTTGGAGCTAAGACCGTTTGGACCCAAGATCATTTGTATCCAAGACCGTTTGGAGTGAATACCGTTTGGAGCCAAGACCATTTGGACCCAAAACCATTTGAAGTATTCTCATGCCAAAAACATGAGGACCTGACCAGTGCCTATAAATAGAACCGCACGGGTCCTCAATTGATCATCAGATCTGAGAGGCCAGAAGGCTGCTCCACTTCCATCTCATCTCCATCAAGCTCTTCTCCACCATTGTTCCACCTTATTCCACCCTTGCAATTTCGGAGGTAGACACGAGGATCGAGGTGGAGAGACGGACTTCATCGACCAAGTCAGAGCAGTCCCGAAGACTGGGGCGATCTACACCGAGCTATCACAGATCTACTCTTCTACTCTGACGATGATTTCCTTCTCTCTCTTCTCTTTCTTTGTTGCTCCCTCTATGAGGAGCGAGTAGTTCCATCCACTGGGGTGCGGGGACTAGCCCTGCTTCCTGTGCTTTGTAATTTGTACCAAAAGATATTATCTTTCCGATTTAATACTAAATCATTTCATACATGCTTGAATGTTGGCCACATTCTTGTATGCATCTATTTTCTTTCGTTGTGGTTTGTCTACGACCTCTCTTAGGACTCGAATACCGATTTAGTATTGGTTTCTGGTGTGTGTATCCACCGTACATCCGTTTTAGTATCTAGGAATGCTTTCCAAGGAGTGGAGTAAACTCACCTCCATCGTTGTACTTTCATACTATGAAATGGAATCAGTTGACGTACTAAAGTGCGATCTTGATAGGTCAAGGAACACACTCTACAGAGGAAGTGGTGCAAAGTACTTGACCATTCGTTCAAGGATGGCTGACGTTGCAACACTCCCACATTTCTCGTAGCTATGTCCTCGAAAGAGGGATGGTCTATAAGGATACTAATCGAATTGGTAATTATCGCTCGCTTGTTAGTTTTCTGATGCACGTTTCACGAGGTTGAGTAAGATTCTCTCTTTAGAGACAACATATCTTCATTGACACATAGATATGTACCAGATGAGAGTTACTCAACTCGTGAAGATGTGTGCAATACTCTTATCCCACAAGACATCAGTATTGTACAACATCCATGTATCTTGCTTATAGGTCTTGCTATGATTGGTACATGTACAATGCATGTGTAGTGGCGGTGAACATCCGCATAACCCCAGTGATTCATCATCATTTGCAAATCTTAGATTTTATACCTTAACTAAGTTTTTATACTTGCCTTTACTTTTGCATGTTCTAGGTTAAATAACTCAAATCAAACTTTTGGTCATAGATGATTAACTTAGATCGAGACAAAATGAGATAAAGACACTCAGATTCTTAACGTTGTCATTTGGGTTCGATCCTAAATCTGTACTATGATAAGTCTTCCACATTCTTGTGGGGTTGGATCTTTTATCTAGAACTAGTTCTAGGTAAACCTAGAGAGAACATCAACTCCCTAGGGTTTTTGGTGCACATTAGGACTTCCATCGGAAGATCAATCTTTTGGTGTAAATCCTAGCCCATGAAAAAATGGGGTCGTTGCCGAGGACAACGGTGTAAGAATCATCTTTTTCGAATTCCATGTCAATTTAGGTTTCTCTAGGGTTTTTCATTTCCTTTTCAAAAACCTATAAAAAGTGATGGACTTAATCTTGCATATCTTCTTGGATTTGAAGTGGTTGGTCAAATTTGATAAACTCATTCTTTGATTTCAGGTACCAACTCTCTTTAAAATGAAGCAGTCGACACCACCAACCGTTAGATGTCAGCTATGTGGTGACTATTCTCATGCATCAATTTTCTACTTCAACATCCCTCCTCACTACGTGATGGCTCTGCGTCAAGTAATCGTGAATCATATTGTTGGGAAACTCAAAGCAGCCTCTTCATACAACTATGGATATAGCGCAAGTTATAATCCATATCACCCTGGAGGCTACTACGAAGAACCTAACTCTGGCAGATTTCAAGGCATATACTGCAATGTAGGAGGGAACCTGGAAAACAATGCAAATCAATACTATGATGAGGAGAGCTATTATCAACATCGACCCAATGGGTGCAGTGAAGAGCCTTCTTATGGAGATCAACATACGTTAATGGAAGAACTACGTGCCTTATAGGCGTCGATGGCTCAACAACTAGCCGATCAGACAACCACAACCAAGAAGTTGATAGCTGATCTTGATCAACTTACGCAATTCGTCAATGCCTCTGACCAACATGTAGAACAACTGCCAATTTCAACTAAGCACTTCTCTAGTCCACATGTTGATTATGATGATGATTATGAAATCATATGGAATATGCCTTCCAATGATCTTCAAACGTCAGTGCAGGGTGAGGAATCATCCTCAGAGCTAATAACTGAACTCAAAGATGATTTCTCCAGAACATCATAAGAGAAAGAATCATTTTCTGAGCCAAGGTCTCACTCGGATAATGATTCCTACACTATGCTCTTAGATGAAAGATTGAGTAGCCAATATGGGGATTCTCTACAGTCAGGAGATCTGTGACATCCCCGGATTTTCTAAAACTTAATCTGATGTGTGACTTCCAAATTGAAACCCTCACCTCAGTGAGAATCCCAATTTAAACATCCCACACTAGGCTAAGAAAGAGAAAATCAAGGGAGTCAGAAGGAAACGCAGTAGCACATGCACATGAACAATAAACAAACCAAAACACATGTTCATCATTCAACATATAATTACAACATGAATTGTTACAACATTTGATATTACATATTGAACAGCAAAACTTATACATATACATGTACTACCACTAAACAACAGGATCTTAAGACAACAGGTCCACCTGTACATCATCTCGTTATACAACTCTCAACTATCCCGGATCTTCAAGAGCATAACCATAACCTATACAAAAGATTAGATGTGGTACACGTCAGCACAATATTCATGAATATTGTACTGAGTACGCCTACATGTCTTTTATATACCTCTCATCATATCTTGGCAATAAGAATAAAACTAATATACTTGGCAGTTATAAAGGAATATAAGAAAAGCATATACTTGCACAAGGATGTTCATTAACAAAAGAGAACACATATTTTAAGCACAATTCCATCATATATCTCGTGCATCTGCCCCTAGGGCTTTGATGTCTTTAGGCCTTGTCATATAAATCGTACATCTGCCCCTAGGGCTTTGATGTTTGTCAATGCACTGTACTACCAAAGAGTTTAGTGCTATCATATGATGGATCAAATATTTTATGTTTCATGTGTTCATAGACATAGGTACGAAAAATCAAGCAACATATCATGCAAGAACAATCATATCATCCAATATCATATGCCAAGTATTTTACTACACATATAACACAAGCATATTGTATAATAAGCCAAGTAAGAGGTAATGGCGTACCTTGATCACAGATAAACCTAATCATCATATCCTCATGTCATCTATAACTTTATTAAACCTGATTAAGACAAGATCATATACTATCATCAGATTCTCATCATCATACATTTCATCTTAACCCTAATCGTGTTCATTAGGGTTTCCCCTATCTCTTTAGTATATTTCCATTATTACTTGAATTCTTGTCCTAGATTTATCTTACTGATGTCATATTCCAGAGTATAGTTCGTTATCTGAACATTAGGTTCCATATCCTTTTTGTGCACATATTAACCCTTGATTATATACATTATTCAAATTAGGGTTACAACCCATGCATTAAGGGTCATCTTCATATAACACGGATTATTTGTATCATCCTGATATCATATTTAAATCTGAGGTTCCAAATGCTGATATGAGATTACTCTGTAAACTTTCATCAATTATTGATCATCTATACATTTATTACATTTTATTAGGGTTATTAGCCTTAATTAGCCATATTAAGAAAATTACATTATTTCGTGCATCAACATGACCATATCTGACATCATATGCACTATAAACATGATTATAGACTTAATGACATTTTTCCATAATTTTATATCATCATTTGATATTTATTACTCATGAACTAAACATTAAACATCATACATGATATCACTGAGATTAATGCTTCAAACGCCTGATATTATTGTTCTATTGTGTTCTACTCATTTTTATGAGAATTTTGGTATATTATATGTATTTTTATGATGCTCGAGCTAATTTTTATGAATTATGCAAGATCTAATAATTTCTAAAGAAATTACCTTAATTGGCCAACTATGTGTTGCCACGTGGCGTTCAGGGTTGGGCGCATCTCCTTTGCTCACTACCGCCGGTTCACTTCCCATGAACCTGGTCCGTTGCCTTAGACCGGCCGCTACCGCACCTCTCTTTCTTCCTCGCACGATGCCTGTGTGCATCCGTTCTCGGCGCCGCACGACACCCGCAACCCAAGTGTGTGTCGCCTCCTGGAAAATGGCCGCCGCCGAGGCACCCTCATCCACCGACTGTAAGGGAGCTCGATGTGTCTATCCATGTGAGTCTGCGGTGATAGGTATCCGTGGTGCCGCCGTCGCTAGCCTCTTCTCCAGCGAGTAAAATGGTTGCCCACCTCTTCTAAGGCGACGAGATCTCCTTCCATCTGCACTGGAAGCGTCTCCCGGACTCCCAACTTCTCCAAGTGATCTACTTCCGCTTGTTGTTGGGCCGGGCGGTCTGACCTCTCTCTCTCCCTCTTCTCTGCATTCTCATGATAACAGAACCCGACCCCGCGTTCTCACGCGACCACGGCCACCACCGCCTGGGAAAGGTTCCTGGCGTGCAACCAAGAACCGCCATCGCTGCCGAGTAGCAGGTCCTTCCTCCTTGTCCACTTCTCTAGCAATTCTAAGAGCATCCACGACGCTCAACTCGAAAACTGGTTCCGCTCAATTTCCTCAGTCTTCAAAGCATCCTCCTCCCTCACACATGAACCCGGGGATGACACGGTGGAAAGCGGATCCCTTCCGCAGATGGACTCCCCACCGGTGTTGTTCCCAGCGGTGAAGTCTCCTTCTTGCAGGTGGAGAAGCTCGATCGAGCTTACAATGGCACCGTAGGAGAAAAGAGGGAAGTGCAACCCTGTTTGTCTCTCCACCAACACCTGCAATCGGTAGTGGAGAAGTGGTGGATGAGGAGGGTTTTCTCTCCCTACTGAAAGGCATGGTTGTTCGTGCAATGGTGGTAGTACGAAGCCAACAGCTCACCTACAGTTTGACAATTAAAGTTTCCAGTTCCACTTTCCCACGATTCCATCGCTCCATGACGTGGAGGTTGGCTTCCCACAACCGTCTTCTAACTTCATGGCGAAATATGATACACTATAGGCCATTAGATCTTATCCAAGGGTTTCTATTTCTTCTCGGAAAAAGCCTATCCATGGCTTCTAAAACAAGGCGCTCATGTATATGAGTTGGCTGCATGGTTCACTAAAGTCACCAGCTATTTACTAAGTTGAGAGCTATAGTCTTTAACCATAAATCTAATTATTAATTTGGGACCTCATTTGAACATGAAACTTTGAACATATGTCCATAACATCCTAAAGTGCTTTCTTGCCAACTTGAGGTCAAACTTCACAAAGGCATGAACCTAGGGATCTTAATCATGTATCAACATCTAAGCTTTTCCAAATCACTTATAACTCTCAGAACAACTCAACATGCATGACTTTACTTATGTCATTGCACATTTTAGGATTCCAAAAGTCCACTTCATCACATCCTACACACCTTAAAAGAAATTTTGTCCTCAAAATTAAATAAACAAAAAAACCACTTTGTCACATCATATACATCTTAAAAGAAATTTCGTCCACAAAATTGAGCCATACTCATACTCCAAGGAAAAACTAAGGATCTTCTTCCATATGTAGGAAACTATCTTAGGTGCGACATATCCAAAAACAAAGCTCCATAGCCATCTCCAAACTACCATTAGGAGGTTTTTAAAACATCTAAGGTGAAACACCCCTTCATATAAGGCTCAAACAAGGGTTTAGAAACTATGATTAGGTCATGACATATTTCATTGTTAGGGTTCCTTCCTTATCTTTGCCCATGAGTTTGGGTTCTGTCATCATATTACCATGTTCTAAAGGAGTTAACTAAAGTTAACTGATTATGTCAATGTGTCATCAACATTATGTTGTGCTAGTTGTCAAACTATATTTTACCTCTTTATCAAGCACTAAGATTAACACCTCTTATAACATGTTTCATTCATATGACCTTATTTCATTGCTCATAATATATTTCAACATTTACTATTGATTTCATAGCAAAATTAACCAACTATATTACGTGATCATTATTCATGCACATGCATCATTAGTGTCATCTCGTTGTGCTTTCTCATATTAGTTGAAAACTTTATTAGAGATGCATCATAACTTAAGCTGATTATTCACATTATCATCATTATTAATGTATATGGTTAACCATTTATGTATCGATATGTATTAAACCATTTCTAGGTTTCGATCATCTCATATCCATATGTCAAAACTTAAGATTAGATAACATCCTTACATATTTTATGTCATGGTTTTGCTAAAAAACTTATGCAAGTGGCTCATATATCAAAACTTTACTTAGGCCAAAAGAGGTTCCTCTAACCCATACCACGAGGGTTGTGCCATGCTCAGTCTCTCTGAGCTAACTCAACTCTATGAGTATCTCATATGTATATACTTTATCTTTCATATCTCTTAGGCTTGGGTCCTGGATTACCTCATTGGAACTAGCGATAGCTTTACAAGCTCTAGCCACATAAGCACCAACCAGAACATGTTATGACATTCTCTTCATAGATCTCTAACCATGTAACATCTTACCTAAAACTCTCTTTTATACACCACTAGATTCCTATGTGGGAAACCATCAACCCGAGCATGAGGCTGTACAAAACTAACATAGCTACCTCCTCCAGGGTCTTGGGCTCTCTCCCTCACCCAGATGGTAGGCACTCATATTGATGTTCACATATGCACATATATAACCAGCCTCTCTCTGTCTCTAGGGTTTGGTCCTCCCAAGGACATCTAGGGTTCCACAAGACAATAGGAATCCTGCATAAAGCGACTCAACTCAATCACTCAGGAGTATTCTAGTTTAGGACATATCACATATTTCTCGTATTTCTCATATCATGGAGTCTAGGTTCTATGACCTTCTCCCTGTGGGTCTCACTCTCTCTGGAGTTAACCCCAAAACGGGTCCTAATACTAGAGGTCCTCCTTTGTAAAAGAGCTTGAGGCTCATACTGACTCACAACCTTGTCTTAACTTAACAAGTCTGATCTCATAAAAAGCCTAGTTACTTGCATCATCAAAACTTATCTCAAATCCTCAAATTGAACTTAAGTCCTCTAAGGCAAACATAGATCATCATAACCATCTTATTTCATCTATGTAAGACTTACATCATATCATCAAAACTTATATCATCTATTCCATCTATCATATATTCCAACAAGGCTCTAGACATCTAATATAGGACTACTCTCTCTTCTAGACTGATGTCATTCACTTCCACTTAGGTTGCATGACCACCTCCTACTCGTACATGTGTGGGGACACATTTTTGTAATACATATACATAATAAAATATTATATAGTTTTTCTCCGATAAAACAAGCGTCATAGAAAACTATCAAGGTTCGATCCAATTGGAATCCAAAACCAAATCCAGAAAATGAGTGTCCCACACATTGTAGAGAGTACAGTGTCATGAAAACTAGTGAAAAGGGTGAGAACATGGTGTAGACTAGTGTAGCTACTCTAGACAACGAGTGCCATATGTCTAGGGTTTCTCTTCCCTTGATGCACATCATTTCCAAATATTGCAACGTCCCATACCACTGCACTATAAGGAAAGAACGACAACTAAGGACATGCTATGCCACAAGCACTAGTCTAGACCTAGTTCTCGGACATCTAGGTGCTAACCTAGAGGCTAGGTCAGATCTAGTCTCTAAAAGATGACTAATCTAACCCTAAAGATTATTAAGGTTCAAGGTTATTTAGTTTTGAGTTGCATAATGAGCACATGTCAGGCTTTGCTATTGTTCATGCTCTGATACCACCTGTGACGTCCCCGTATTTTCTAAAACTTAATCTGATGTGTGACGTCCAAATTGAAACCCTCACCTCAACGAGAATCCCAATTTAAACATCCCACACTAGGCTAAGAAAGAGAAAATCAAGGGAGTCAGAAGGAAATGTAGTAGCACATGCACATGAACAATAAACAAACCAAAACACATGTTCACCATTCAACATATAATTACAACATGAATTGTTACAACATTTGATATTACATATTGAACAGCAAAACTTATACATATACATGTACTACCACTAAACAACATGATCTTAAGACAAAATGTCCACCTGTACATCAGCTCGTTATACAACTCTCAACTATCCTAGATCTTCAAGAGCATAACCATAACCTATACAAAAGATTAGATGCGGTACATGTCAGCACAATATTCATGAATATTGTACTGAGTACGCCTACATGTCTTTTATATACCTCTCATCATATCTTGGCAATAAGAATAAAACTAATATACTTGGCAGTTATAAAGGAATATAAGAAAAGTATATACTTGCACAAGGATGTTCATTGACGTGTATTTTACTACGCGCTAAAAACGCAAGTGTACGCGTCGAGTAATATAGGCCTTTGTGAGGCCCGAGTCGAACACAGGGATACGTGAATTATTGGAGACTCCTACTAACTAATTGCCATCAGCTAGACCGGATAACAAAGTTGGTTTTGTTGTCGAAATTAAAAGAAAATAACATAAAACAAAGCAAACAATCGATTAAAGGTTAATTTAATCAATTCAAAAGGATATCTTTAGGATTTCGGTTTCACCGCGGGTCAACATTGTATTAGGTTTTATATAATTCCTCACTCTTCTCTCTCTATCCGGGTAGTGGCCTGAAAACAGAATTACCCACTGTCGTGGTGTAATTCACTACTTAGGTTTAGGTTGATTCCACCGTCGTAGTAATCATTCCCCTAAACTAAGCGCATAATAAACGGTCTCTCAGTTTCCACCATTAATTTTACAACTCCTTTGTCAAGGGTTTTATCGATTAATGTAGGTTTTGTCTCTTTTCAACCGTTAATCCTTCTGTCGAAGTGATTAAGGGAATTAGGTTATTATTATGGTGATCAAGCATAACAATATATATGGAGAAAAACGAAACTATACCACGGATTTAAGAGAGAAAACATGAATTATTAATATAAAATTGCCATACAATGCATTCCCGGGCTACTCCCGGTCCTAAAGATGGAGGGTTTTAGCCTCGCATGTTCATCTCACACAAATACATGGTAGAAATAGGGGAATTCATAAGAAAAACGTGAATTGAATGGGAAAACCCCTGAACGGAGAAGAACCGGTGGATCCTTTGCGTAGAACACGAGCTTTCCCACCTCTCAGTGGTGAAATTCGTCTTCGGCAGCGTCCGGATCGACAGGGATGAACTTCTGGCCTCCGTTCTCCTTTCTCTCGCTCCTCCGCACTTGTGCAATGACAAATTCGATGATCCTCGTCTGGGCGGTCGTCATTAGGTATAAGTCCCTAATTAGGTCGTCAATTAACTCCAGCTGTCCGATTGAGATCGAAATGAATCCAACGCATATCTGCCGGCGTCGATACCATCGACGCGGGTCGATGGTATCGACCCAGCGTATTAGCAGCAGCCTTCTTTTCTTTTCGTCTGAGTGCCTGTGATCATCTCGATACCATCGACTTGGGTGTCGATGGTATCGACTCTCTGTACCGTCGGTTTTGTCGTTTAGCGACGTTGTAGCCTCCATGTGTCGATGGCATCGACTTGAATGTCGATGGTATCGACTTTGTGATACTCCTCCCGGCTGGCAACCTGTTGCCTGGTCGATGGTATCGACTTCCGTCGATGGTATCGACGGAAGCAGATACTTGTTTTTCCTGAAATTCCAAGACAAGACCAAATAAATCCACACAAATTATGATAATATGATAAATAATGCTCAAAATGATAAAACTAAGGGGATTTGACATAAAATGATGGCAAAGACCGAAATGAGTGAATTATGCAATATTATCCATAAAAATGACTAATTAGAGCATAAAACACATATGAAAAAGGTCTATAAATGCGACTCAAAATCATCGCATCAAACTCCCCTAAGCTTGAACATTGCTTGCCCTCGAGCAACTAATCCTTAGAATAGAATTGCAAATGTCAACTGAAAAACAACACACCAACCCAACATCCCATGTGACTCCCACTGAACATTCTCAAACCGGCCTTCTCTAACCACAGAACAGTAATTACCCTAAATGCGACAATAATCATCAATAAGAGAAATTATCCTTCAAACCGATGAACACTATCACATAAAGTAGTTAACATAATAAAATTTGCTGAATCAGCATTGGTGCATCTTGTGATCACCTATACTACGTTGCTCACCCTAACTACCATCTACATGGAAGCAGTTCTCCTGATAATCATTAGTGAGGAGAATTTCACGGTGGCCTACCAATCCGAGCAATGGGTGGATGAAAATGGGTGGCTCATGGAAGAATTCGGAAGTATTGTACAGTTTCAACATGCATAATACAAAAATGTCCTATATGATGCATATGCACATTAGAAATGCCCTAATGCCTAAAATTGGGTGAAATGATGCATGCACTAACCTTCCACCTCAAAATGAGATGGACATCTAATTACATTACATCATGTACTCAATTTCCTGTAATGCGAGTGATATCTTGTTCCTTTCTCCCTCTTATTTCACTTCCTTCTGAATTCTCTTTTTTTTCAGATTTTCAGAATATTTTTTCTTTAGCCCACATATCCATAATTGCTTAAGGACAAGTTTATTGAGCTATTTTCTTCATGCTTAGAAATCTTTGCAATATTTAGAAGGTATGGAACAGTTTAATTCACCTTTGAGGAAAAATTGAGATACATGGTGTATTTTATGCATGAATGCCATGAGTGCAACTACATGGCATGCACCGAAAGGTAATGTGCATGAATCCTTATATTTTTTTCTTTTTATGCAAAAGTATGGAAAATATCAATGCAAGTCCTATCTACATGCTATGCACACAAGAAGGAATTAAAATTGCACTTTACTTCCAATTCTTAGGTGGATTATGGAAAAATGAAGTGGAATGATCACAAGATTAACTGACTGAACCTTAGAAAGATATTATGTGTCCCTCCTTACTGACCTGTGTAGTGGTTTAGAGGGTTCTCTCTCTTACATCCAATTAAGGTCTCATTACCGTTTGGTTAGGTTAGGCTCAAACAACCGTTACTATCCACTTTTCATGAGTCAATAGGAGTATAGGTGTGAAATGTTGTTTTAAAGTTGACATAATCAATCATTTTCGTAGGATAAGTTCCCCAAGGACAACCAAGTCAAGCTATCCAAAGACACAAAAATTTTTAAATTTCCCTTAAATTTCCCATGAACAAACAGCAAGATGACACACATTTACGACATCCACAGTTACACTAGATAGCACGTGGATCCTACAAAAACTAAAAATGCAAGAAACAAATAACACTGCTAAAAATTAAAAACAATAAAAGAAAAGATAGAGCTGTTCCAACTACCCCCCTAAGCTTGAATTCGACTATGGCCTCATAGTCAAAAACAAACTTAAGAGTGGAACAGAGATACCCTGATCATTCTTGTGGAGGCGGAGGTGGGTACTGTGGGGCCGTAGGATCCCAAGAAGGATACTCCCCCTGGAAGCTCGGATGGTAATGGGTCCTCGGCGGAGGTTGTGGATAACCTCCAAAGTAGCTCTGACTCCAGTAGTGGTCATAAAAGGGCTCCTGTTGCATCTCCATCCTTTGCAACCGGTTGTGTATGTGCTGTTGGTTGTCGAGGAGGAGACGCTCATTCTTGAACATTGCCCGTTGATTGTCCAGTAACCGGTTCGTAGTGTCCTGAATACCGGTATACATAGCTAGATGCTGCTGCTATGTCTGCTGTATATCCTGCAGCATTGTGTACATTCCCTACATTGAGTAGACATCCTCGGCTGGCTGCGAGGGCTGTGGTGATGGCGGCGGGGGCTATGATGATGAAGACGCACCCGGATGCATCCTAGGACGCTTCCGTGGTGCTACTCGTGCGCGAAGAGGTGTGAAAGCCTCCTCTTCCTCCTCAGCCTCGCCTTCTTGGTTGTCGTTACCGCCTTCTTCTTCATCGGACTCGACGGCTATGATCGGCCACCGGAAGTGTTGTGCGCCCTCGATGTGGAAGACGGCGTCCGGCAGTGCGCACTCCTGATAAGCATGGTTGACGTGGCAGTGTGCGTACGCCAACCCATCCCGTAGAAGGATAAGGTTTGAACGGTGCAGATGTTGCACGTTCACCTTACTCATCGTGGAAATCGACGTCATGGTGGAGAAGTTGAGCCCGAGGTAGTGCGCCAACTTGGTGATGAGCCCACCAAAATGGATCGGAGCCTTCCTTGTACTCCTCTTCACCGCTAGGACGCGCTGTAGGAAAAACGCACCCCAGTTGCATTGTTGTCGCTTTAGGAGCATGTAGAGGAAGAAAAGATCGCTCTCCTGAAACTTGCTCAATGCTAAATCGCTCCGAGCAAAGAACGTAAGGCTCAACATCCGGTGTAAGACCCGGACGAAGGGATGCTCGAAGTCTTCTACCGCAACATTGTGGTAGCTCACTGTCTTTCCCGCCGGCATTGTGGCTAGCTCGGCGAAGATCTTGTCGTAGTCGGTGCGGGAATCTGGTCTGCGGTGATCATGTTGGGAGTTGTTCCAGTTGAAGATGTTATTGAACTGCCTAAGAGTGTTGTTGTAGTCGATGTTGAACAGCCGGAACGATACCCGGCCCTTGATCCACTCATGATCCGACGCAACCACGTTGTTGGGCACGACGCAGACTTCGAGGGACGCCATAAACTCCGCCACCAATTCCTTGTAGGTGGGCCATTCACCGAAGAATGGCTGCCCATCCGCATGGTACTCCAGCTCGTCTGGCCTTCTGCTGGTGTGGCGTGCTTGACCCTTCAGCACATAGGCCAAGTTGGCCTCGAATCCAAGATCGCGGATCATATCCCGGTCCACATACCGGGTCGGCTCGATCTTCCACTTCATGATTTCCTCATAGACCTTCTTCACCTCCGTGGATGGGTGAACCAGGCGCAGACGTGAGACTGAAGCAGTAGGGGGTGGAACAAACTCCACGATCTCCATGGGATTCACGTGTGAGGACGATGATCCGGCGGCGTGCACCATTGTTGCAAGAAAGATGGGATTAGAAGAAGAGAGCTCGGGGAAGATGGAGAAGTGATTCTCCGCTCGGTGAAGATCCTTGCTCGATGTTGCTGCTCTTCAGTCTTGGAGGGCTTAGGGGGAGTGCTCGGCGCAAAGGAGGAAGTTTGCTCTGAAGGTGTGACGTCAAATGACGTTGCAATTCTCCTTATATAGACTTGGCCGGCGCTACTGTTGACCCGTCGATACCATCGACGCGGGTCGATGGTATCGACACGTCTCGCTGCTATCTGCCCCGCTCGCGAGTATCGACGGCTGACGTTTGCTGGATCGGGAAACCCGGATTGCTGACATGTCGATACCATCGACGCAGGTCGATGGTATCGACGCAGCACCCGGATCGCTGACGTGGACTCGCGATCGCCGTCGATGTCTTTGCGCGGATTGGTGACATGGATGTCGATACCATCGACAGATGTCGATAGTATCGACTTGACTTCATTGCGACACCACCACTTTTTCACTTCAACCTATGACCATGTCGATACCATCGACGAGGCCGTCGATGGTATCGAGTTGACTGAGACAAATCGTTCTGAACTTCTCCAAAGATCTCGATGGTATCGACTGCTGTGTCGATACTATCGGCAGTTGTTCCGCGACCTGCATGTAGGTGTGTCGATACCATCGACGAGACCGTCGATAGTATCGACTCAGAACGAACCTTGCAGTTGTCAACCTGAACCTATGTCGATACCATCGACCAGTGCGTCGATGGTATCGACCCTGCCTCAGCCTGCACAAAGAACAAACGGATCAAGGTATCTTCTTTACATCAAAATTTAAACGAAATGAAAGCAATCTATGACTATAATTAAACTATCCTAATGTACTGATGGTTGGGTTGCCTCCCAACAAGCGCCCTTATTTAACGTCTTAGGCTAGACGGTATGAAGCTCATCATCTTTTCACATTGGAGACTGTGCTTAGAGGATCATGCGGTAATTTGAATTCAACTCGATCTCCTCCAATTCCTAAGGACAAAGTACCTCTCCCTAAGGCAGTCACGACGTCCGCTGTTGCTTGAAACGGTCTTCCTAGAAGAATTTCACAGCTTTGGAGCGGTGGCATATCAATAACAACAAAATCCACCGAGAATATGAATCTATCCACTTTGACGAGCACATCCTCACACACTCCATATGGTCTCACGATAGACCCATCTGCCAATTCAATTGTTGCGGCCAACTTCTTTATCTCTTTTAACCCAAGCTTTTAAAATGTCGCCAAAGGCATGAGATTTATGCTAGCGCCGGAATCACATTGCGCTTTAGGAAAATGTTGACCACCTATTGAGCACGGAATGTAAAAACCTCCTGGGTCTTTTCTCTTCTTTGGCGAACTCCCATGAATCATAGAGCTCACCGTCTCATTCATCCGACAAATATCATCGTCTTTTATCCGCCTCTTCTTATTGATGATTTCCTTGATGAACCTCCCATAGGCGGGTACTTTCTCGATCATCTCCACTAATGGAATATTGATGTGGAGTTTTCGGAATATTTCCAGGAATTTCCTAAAATGACGATGCTCTTTCTTTGACTTAGTATTAACCAAATTTGAAACATCTACTGCATCAACACGCCTGTGAGGTGGCACATATGAGATTTTCGGGGGTACCTCCCCTAAACTTGCTTCAATCACTCCCTCCGACGTGGGCTTTGGCGAGACATCCTCAATAGTAGCAGCTTGTTGTGGTTCCTATCTCGCCTTAGATGTCTCCGCATGTGCACAAACAACCTGCACTTGTTCTTCTAGCCTACATGGAGATACAATATTCACAACTCTCTCTGATTTTCTGAAGAAAGGGTTTCTGCCCGACAATCCATAGTAAGTGCGTGGATACGGTATTGCCGGTGTCACATGCATATTGAAAGTCATTTTTCTTTCTTCTACATCTCCTTGCACTTGAAATTCCTCCTCATTACTCACCACAAACATATACTTGACCTGATTGTGTGCTTGGGCCACGTTCGCATTCTCGACTGGTTTCTGTTGATTGGCGTGCTTGATTGCCGCCACTTCACTCGAAATCTGTGCCACGGTGGTTTCCAATGCCCTCATTTGTGCTCCATGGCTTTGCAGCGTCTGCCCAAACTTGGTTAGGATGTCACCTTGAGATTGCAATTGCTTACCAAACATGGCCATCATCTCTTGGTTTTGTTGTACCATTTGATTTAGTAGTTCAGTGTTCTTATCCTCAACTCTTTGTTGTAGCTTGGCATCCGGATCCTGCAGAAAATTATTTGGATCCTTCCATGAAAACTTTTTATCCTTTCTCCATGCATAGTCATTGTTTCTATAGCCCTGTTGTTGCATGAATTTCACTTGGGCTTCCTCATCCTCAGATGCATCTTCTTTAGTTAGCAGTTTCTTGGCTAGAAGATCTAACTTATCGTTCAGCTCCTTAACTATTCTGGATTCGCCAGCAGCCTTGACCTGTTCCACGGCACCTCTGTCACCCCATGACTGTTTCCTAGCCATGTTCTTTAATATCTCCCAACATCTGGTATCCATATTATTCAGAAAGAATCCGGATCCGGCTGAATCAAGGTTGCTTCTATCATGATCGGAGAGAGCAAAATAGAAGATCTTCACTTGGGTCTCCTTATCCAGCCCATGATGTGGGCACCTCCTCAGCATAACCTGAAATCGCTCCCAGGTCTCCGAATATGTCTCACCAGCCTGTTGAGTGAAATTATGAATTTTTCTGATCATGTCGTTAGTCTTCTCAGGAGGGAAGAACCTCTCGAAGAAAACCTCCACCATATGATCCCAAGACTCCACAAATTCGTCATCGAGGTTATGTAGCCACTCTCTTGCTGCTCCTGCTAGAGAACTTGGGAACAGCTTGAGGTATAAAGCGTCTTGTGGAAACCTGTCTATCTTTACCATATCACAGTTTTCAACAAACTGGCTGATGTGTGCAACATGATCCTCATTCTTCAACCCATGAAATGCATTTGATTTTACCAAATTAATCAATGCTGGATCGATCTTATATGTCGGTATGTCGATCCCCTTTTTCTTTATTGGCCCCTTTGAAGCTGATGAAGAAGAAGCTTTGATCTTCTCCCATATGGTCTGTGGCTCGGCCATGTCTTCTGGTTCAGATTCAGAATCTATCTCTTCTTGGTACTCGTGCTCAGAATGTTCCTCGTCCTCAGGTCCCGAAAATGGAACCTCGGGTGCGCGTTCCGCGTATTCAGTACTACGCGTCTGCACCATACACAGTACCTGAAATAAGAAAATTCGAGTTCAGTACTATGCTTAGACAAGTATAACAATTATAGTGCAATGTAGAAATATTTGAATTTGAATGAAAATTAAAAAGAAATTTGTGGCCTAGAGTGGCTGCTCGTAGCACTCGAAGTGCCAACAATTCGCCGTATTCCCCGGAAACGGCGCCAAAAACTTGACGTGTATTTTACTATGTGCTAAAAACGTAAGTGTACGCGTCGAGTAATATAGGCCTTTGTGAGGCCCGAGTCGAACACAGGGATACGTGAATTATTGGAGACTCCTACTAACTAATTGCGATCAGCTAGACCGGATAACAAAGTTGGGTTTGTTGTCGAAATTAAAAGAAAATAACATAAAACAAAGCAAACAATCGATTAAAGGTTAATTTAATCAATTCAAAAGGATATCTTTAGGATTTCGGTTTCACCGCGGGTCAACATTGTATTAGGTTTTATATAATTCCTCACTCTTCTCTCTCTATCCGGGTAGTGGCCTGAAAATAGAATTACCCACTGTCGTGGTGTAATTCACTACTTAGGTATAAGTTGATTCCACCGTCGTAGTAATCATTCCCCTAAACTAAGCGCATAATAAACGGTCTCTCAGTTTCCACCATTAATTTTACAACTCCTTTGTCAAGGGTTTTATCGATTAATGTAGGTTTCGTCTCTTTTCAACCGTTAATCCTTCTGTCGAAGTGATTAAGGGAATTAGGTTATTATTATGGTGATCAAGCATAACAATATATATGGAGAAAAATGAAACTATACCACGGATTTAAGAGAGAAAACATGAATTATTAATATAAAATTGTCATACAATGCATTCCCGGGCTACTCCCGGTCCTAAAGATGGAGGGTTTCAGCCTCGCATGTTCATCTCGCACAAATACATGGTAGAAATAGGGGAATTCATAAGAAAAACGTGAATTGAATGGGAAAACCCCTGAATGGAGAAGAACCGGTGGATCCTTTGCATAGAACACGAGCTTTCCCACCTCTCGGTGGTGAAATTTGTCTTCGACAGCGTCCGGATCGACAGGGATGAACTTCTGGCCTCCGTTCTCCTTTCTCTCGCTCCTCCACACTTGTGCAATGACAAATTCGATGATCCTCGTCTGGGCGGCCGTCATTAGGTATAAGTCCCTAATTAGGTCGTCAATTAACTCCAGCCGTCCGATTGAGATTGAAATGAATCCAACGCATATCTGCCGGCGTCGATACCATCGACGCGGGTCGATGGTATCGACCCAGCGTATTAGCAGCAGCCTTCTTTTCTTTTTGTCTGAGTGCCTGTGATCATCTCGATACCATCGACTTGGGTGTCGATGGTATCGACTCTCTGTAGCGTCGGTTTTGTCGTTTAGTGACGCTGTAGCCTCCATGTGTCGATGGCATCAACTTGAATGTCGATGGTATCGACTCTGTGATACTCCTCCCAGCTGGCAACCTGTTGCCTGGTCGATGGTATCGACTTCCGTCGATGGTATCGACGGAAGCAGATACTTGTTTTTCCTGAAATTCCAAGACAAGACCAAATAAATCCACACAAATTATGATAATATGATAAATAATGCTCAAAATGATAAAACTAAGGGGATTTGACATAAAATGATGGCAAAGACCGAAATGAGTGAATTATGCAATATTATCCATAAAATGACTAATTAGAGCATAAAACACATATGAAAAAGGTCTATAAATGCGACTCAAAATCATCGCATCATTCATTAACAAAAGAGAACACATATTTTAAGCACAATTCCATCATATATCTCGTGCATCTGCCCCTAGGGCTTTGATGTCTTTAGGCCTTGTCATATAAGTCATACATCTGCCCCTAGGGCTTTGATGTTACATCTGCCCCTAGGGCTTTGATGTTTGTCAATGCACTGTACTACCAAAGAGTTTAGTGCTATCATATGATGGATCAGATATTTTATGTTTCATGTGTTCATAGACATAGGTACAGAAAATCAAGCAACATATCATGCAAGAACAATCATATCATCCAATATCATATGCCAAGTATTTTACTATACATATAACACAAGCATATTGTATAATAAGCCAAGTAAGAGGTAATGGCGTACCTTGATCACAGATAAACCTAATCATCATATCCTCATTTCATCTATAACTTTATTAAACCTGATTAAGACAAGATCATATACTATCATCAGATTCTCATCATCATACATCTCATCTTAACCCTAATCTTGTTCATTAGGGTTTCCCCTATCTCTTTAGTATATTTCCATTATTACTTTAATTCCTGTCCTAGATTTATCTTACTGATGTCATATTCCAGAGTATAGTTCATTATCTGAACATTAGGTTCCATATCCTTTTTGTGCACATATTAACCCTTGATTATATACATTATTCAAATTAGGGTTACAACCCATGCATTAAGGGTCATCTTCATATAACACGGATTATGTGTATCATCCTGATATCATATTTAAATCTGAGGTTCCATATGTTGATATGAGATTACTCTGTAAACTTTCATCAATTATTGATCATCTATGTATTTATTACATTTTATTAGGGTTATTAGCCCTAATTAGCCATATTAAGAAAATTACATGATTTCGTGCATCAATATGACCATATCTGACATCATATGCACTATAAACATGATTATAGACTTAATGACATTTTTCCATAATTTTATATCATCATTTGATATTTATTACTCATGAACTAAACATTAAACATCATACATGATATCACTGATATTAATGCTTCAAAAGCCTGATATTATATTTCTATTGTGTTCTACTCATTTTTATGAGAATTTTGGTATATTATATGTATTTTTCTGATGCTCGAGCTAATTTTTATGAATT
Organism: Alisma plantago-aquatica; assembly: GCA_963693085.1. NCBI lineage: Eukaryota > Viridiplantae > Streptophyta > Magnoliopsida > Alismatales > Alismataceae > Alisma > Alisma plantago-aquatica. The sequence goes on along the minus strand of OY856411.1, from coordinate 969,223,183 downwards.
ATGCAAGATCTAGTAATTTCTGAAGAAATTACCTTAGTTGGCAAACTATGTGCTGCCACATGGCGTTCAGGGTTGGGCGCATCTCCTTTGCTCACTACCGTCGGTTCACTTCCCATGAACCTGGTCCGTTGCCTTAGACCGGCCGGTTCCGCACCTCTCTTTCTTCCTCACACGATGCCTATGTGCATCCGTTCTCGGCGCCGCACGACACCTGCAACCCAGGTGTGTGTCGCCTCCTGGAAAACGGCCGCCGCCGAGGCACCCTCATCCACCGACTGCAAGGGAGCTCGATGTGTCTATCCATGTGAATCCACGGTGATAGGTATCCGTGGTGCCACCGTCGCTGGCCTCTTCTCCAGCGAGTAAAACGGCTGCCCACCTCTTCTAAGGCGACGAGATCTCCTGCCATCTGCACTGGAAGCGTCTCCCGGACTCCCAACTTCTCCAAGTGATCTACTTCCGCTCGTTGTTGGGCCGGGCGGTCTGACCTCTCTCTCTCCCTCTTCTCTACATTCTCAGGATAACAGAACCCGACCCCGCGTTCTCACGCGACCACGGCCGCCGCCGCCTGGGCAAGGTTCCTGGCGTGCAACCAAGAACCGCCATCGCTGCCGAGTAGAAGGTCCTTCCTCCTTGTCCACTTCTCTAGCAATTCTAAGAGTAGCCACAGCGCTTAACTCGGAAACTGGTTCTTCTCAATTTCCTCAGTCTTCAAAGCATCCTCCTCCCTGACACATGAACCCGGGGATGACACGGTGGAAAGTGGATCCCTTTCGCAGAAGGACTCCCCACCGGTGCCGTTCCTGGCAGTGAAGTCTCCTTCTTGTAGGTGGAGAAGCTCGATCGAGCTTACAATGGCACCGTAGGAGAAAAGAGGGAAGTGCAACCCTGTTCGTCTCTCCACCAACACCTGCAATCGGCAATGGAGAAGTGGTGGATGAGGAGGGTTTGCTCTCCCTACTGAAAGGCATGGCTGTTTGTGCAATGGTGGTGGTACGAAGCCAACTACTCACCTACAGTTTGACAATTAAAGTTTCCAGTTCCACTTTCCCACAATTCCATCGCTCCATGACGTGGAGGTTGTCTTCCCACGACCGTCTTCTAACTTCATGGTGAAAGATGATGCACTATAGTCCATTAGATCTTATCCAAGGGTTTCTATTTCTTCTCGGAAAAAGCCTATCCATGGCTTCTAAAACAAGGCGCTCATGTATATGAGTTGGCTCATGGTTCACTAAAGTCACCAGCTATTTACTAAGTTGAGAACTATAGTCATTAACCATAAATCTAATCATTAATTTGGGACCTCATTTGAACATGAAACTTCGAACATATGTCCATAACATCTAAAGTGCTTTCTTTCCAACTTGAGGTCAAACTTCACAAAGGCATGAACCTAGGGATCTTAATCATGTATCAACATCTAAGCTTTTTCAAATCACTTATAACTCTCAAAACAACTCAACATGCATGACTTTACTTGTGTCATTGCACATTTTAGGATTCCAAAAGTCCACTTCATCACAAGATCAATTGGAGATAAACTTCAACACTTACCTACCTTCTGACTTCATAAACCCAGATCCAACTATTGAGGAGAAATTAGCAATGATCGACTCCCAAAATGACAAAATCTCTTCAACTTCAACTGTCTCATCAATGAAGTCCATAGAAGAAGGGTTTATGTCACAAGAACTCTACACTCCTTCACAGTCAGACTCAAAGGAATACATGACTGATTTGAATAAGGAGATATCTTTTATGAAAGAGACTCAACTAACTCCATTACTGGAACACGATCTGATTTTTCCTTATGAAGAAATTTCTGATCATTCGGCTGATCTAGAAATAAACTTCGAGGATGAGACTGATAAAAATCTTGATTAAAAAATGGATCATGCTATTCTCACTGACCCTGATGATGAAAAGAATCATGGGAGGAGGATGGCTCTCAAGATGATGAATCTATAACCGATCATTTCCATGAGTTTACGTCACCAGAGATACCACCTCTACAAGAAGTCCAGACGGAGACAATTCTCGAAAAAAAGCATGATCTTTCTATTGAATCTCCTTCTAGTCACTTGAATGAGTTAATAGTGCACTATGAAGAGAAACATGAACCATCCCTTGATTTTGGAATGGATTATGATATTTCCATAGACTCTTGTAATGACAAAAAGGACCCGTGGGAGGACATCGAGCCACAAACCTATCTTCTTATAGCAACTCATCCCTATGGAGAAACTCCTCCTGAGCTACCACATATTCAAGAGAATGAGATACTTCCATTACCTACACAAGGTTTCATTCTTCCCATAGTGACTCTTCCCGGGTACTTAATAGAACCGGAGGAGTACTATGAAGAACCGGAACAACAACCTGACTTAGAAATGGAGTATTTTAGTCCCAATATCGAGGAAATGGAGTCATCGGGAGATTCTAGTCCTCAAAACATTATGTCATGGACTAATCCCTCCCATGAAGAAACAACATTGGAACCTCTACCCCGGAATCCCATGATTCCTTTACCCGAGCAAGAGTTTGTTTTACCAGTCAAATCCTCTTCTAGTTACTTGGATGAATTAAGGATGTTCTACGAGGAAAATTCTGAACAAAATTTTGAAAAGAAGAATGATGCTCTCATCAATTTCAACATTGATAAAGATGATGATACTTCTCAAAATAACTCCTCTGATGAAGAAACGTCATCCTGGCTACCATATCCTACACAAGAAAAGCCAGGTGACAAAATGAAGCCTGAATCGGATCCGCCACCTGATCCAGGACATGAGGAAGTTCAAGTGGCCGACCCTCAATCAACTGCTCTGGATTTTGAAGAAAGAAGTTTTAATTTCAACTTCTAGGGCGAGCCACAATTGGAGGAGACAAATAGGCATGACTTTGATTATTCACCTAGTCCCCCAGTTTCGATTGCATATATTCCACCTCCCCCGCTGATGGGGGAAGGTCTCTGGATTCTTCTAGATGGACAAAGAGGTGAAAGAAATGTGCATCCAAGTTGTCCAGAAAACCCGTTCGAGTTGCCATAGGTTGTCTGTGCCACTTCCTCTCTCTCAGTTCCGACCCTCATGAAACATCTTCATTGGACCTTCTTCCAATTATGAGAACCATCTGGTTAATACTGCGTAACTCTTCCCCTCCAGCTCGAACTTAGTGTTTGCTCGAAAACAAGTAGACTCATAAGTTCGAGGTGGAGGGTGGGTGGTATGTCTCTCACTCCACCCTCTATCTTTACTATTTTCTATTTCTCCATTATAGCTCCTTTTTCGTAACTTTTCCACATTTTCATAGCCTTCTTAAAATAAAGCCTTTATCTAGTCAGATTTTGCTTTTCGAATCTGTGTTCATTGCCTCTTTTCGTTGCAAATCCACGAGAAAACAATGCTTAGAACTAGCTGATAAATGATTTCATCGTGTATAATCTGTGAATCCTAATGTCATATCCTTAATAGAAAGAGGTGATAAGCTTCAATAAGACTGAGATAGATCAAATGCATCATGCCTCTCACTGATTAATGGATCGGCTGTATGGAATTCTGATTTGAAGTTCTATCATGTCACTATTTGAGCAAAAGGAACCCATCATATGGAATCGCTAAGCAAATTGCATTATGATCCAAACTATCTTCTACACTTCTTCCTTCATTTTCATACCTCTCCACTCACGAATTATGCCAAAGATTCAAGTTTGGTGTGGCACACCACACTCCTTTCTAGTGAAAACTAGAACATTGTCGAACTCTAAGTTTGGTGTGGTGAACCACACCTCTGCCGAACTCTAAGTTCAGTGTGGTAAACCACACCTTTGCTGAACTCTAAGTTTGGTGTGATACACCACAGCTCTTTTTCCACTACTGCTTCTTCCATACCTCTCAATACATTACATGGGCGTATCACCTTCTCATTTTAATTCAAAGAGTATACAATGATGATTTTGCACATACCAAGGTTGGTGAAAAATCTACCCTGATTGCAAAAAGAGGCCTGGCAGCCCAAATTTACAAAAATCCAAAATTACCCTTTCTCCTAAGACAAGTGAGAATGAATAAAAGCCAGAGTGTGAATAAAAACATGAGAGTTGTGCCCTGAATAAGGATTACCGATAAAGGTCTTGCCCGGACGGTACATTAGCTGCCCTCACAAAGGCAGATGTGTCGTGCTCGGTAGTGAGATCCTAAGGCTCTAAAAATGACCCCTTACCTCCTATGGAAGAGGTAAGCTAGCCAAAAAGCCTTAAGCCAACCTACACACACTTCTGAGTTACCTTTAGAAAAACAATCGGGTGTAAGGCCAAGTCAACCAATATTGTGCACAAAATATTCAAAGTGTCTTGATGAATTACCAATAATAAGATTCTTGAGTCAATCAGAGGAGAGACTCTTATCTCTGGATCACACCTCTTCCCTTCCTCTTTCATACTGGCACCCCAATCGCCTCCACTTCAACCTTTCTCTTGAAAAGACCAATGACGATCATATGCATGTTTGTTGATTCTATGGGTCTTTTCAAAGTATCATAAAGCATCTAGACATGACCGAAACAACAAAAAGTGAGAAGGAAATACTCCAGTGAGGTGAACTCAGAAATGAGGATATCACAAGATGTATTACGTGTTCTAAGGAAGTCTTGATGTTGTATCAGTCTGAGCCATAAACAAAATTATGATATGACATAAGGATGAGGCAATCACGAGATGAACGATTTCATTAGCGACTGTTTTAAGTTTTCCATTCCTCAAGATGAGCAACACTTAAGTTCAGTGTGGTGATGAATCCTCTAGATTCATCCTCAGTGACCAATTCAAAGGATTTCTGACATTTTTTCCCTAATTTTCTTTTGCCTTTTCTCTCATTTTCATGAAAATTCTGACATTTGCACGAAGATGAGGTAATTATGAGATGAACGAGCATTTTGGCGACTATCTTAGGCTTTTTCATTCCTCGGGATGAGCAACGCTTAAGTTCGGTGTGGTGATGAATCCTCCAGATTCATCCCCACAGTCACCAATTCTAGGGATTTTGTGCCTCATATCAAATGATCTACCCTTATTTTGGTTTACTCTAAGTATCTCCTCAGATTCTTGTAAATAGTGCATTACTAGTTCTAATTACCCTAGTTTTCAGTTTATTTGATCTCATCCTCCTTTACTCACCTTCCTTCTTCTCTATAGATCATTCTCATCCATCTGATAACATATCCACATCTCCTCGCGGTTTGGCCATCCATCCGGTTTTACCCTTCATACAGTCTCAAGACCGCGTGAAGTCACACGGTCTCAAGACCGTGTGAAGCCTCACGGTCTCAAGACCATTTGACCCAGGACCGTTTGGAAATGAAGACCGTTTGGATCCTAAAATCGTTAAGACTCCAGATCAGTTGGACAACAAGACCGTTTGGATGAAGACTGGTTGCCAAGACTGTTTGGACCCAAGACCGTTTGGATCTAAGACCGTTGGAGCCAAGACTGTTTGGATCCAAGACCATTTAGAAGTCAAGACCGTTTGGGGCCAAGACCATTTGGACCCAAGACCGTTTGGAAATGAAGACCGTTTGGATCTAGAAACTATTAAGACTCCAGACTAGTTGGACAACAAGACTGTTTTGATGAAGACTGGTTTCCAAGACTGTTTGGACCCAAGACCGTTTGGATCCAAGACCATTTAGAGTCAAGACCATTTGGATCCAAGACCGTTTGGAAGTCAAGACCGTTTGGAGCCAAGACCGTTTTGGGCCAAGACCATTTGGGGCCAAGACCATTTGGACCCAAGACCGTTTGGGCCCAAGACTGTTTGGATCCAAGACTGTTTGGAGCCAAGACCGTTTGGACCCAAAACAGTTTGAAGTATTCTCACACCAAAATCTTGACGACCTGATCGATGCCTATAAATAGAACCGCAAGGGTCGTCAATTGATCATTAGATCTGGGAGGCTGGAAGGCTGCTCCACTGCCATCTCATCTCCATCAAGCTATTCTCCACCATTATTACACCTCATTCCACCCTTACAATTCTGGAGGTAGACATGAGGATCGAGGTGGAGAGACGGACTTCATCGACCAAGTCGGAATAGTCCCAAAGACTGGGGCAATCTACACCGGGCTGTCATAGATCTACTCTTCTGCTCCGATGATGATTTCTTTCTCTCTCTTCTCTTTCTTTGTTACTCCCTCTATGAGGAGTGAGTAGTTCCATCCACTAGGGTGCGGGGACTATCCTCGCTGCCCGTTCTTTGTAATTTGTACCAAAAGATGTTATCTTTCCGATTCAATACTAAATCATTTCATACATGCTTGAATGTTAGCCACGTTCTTATATGCATCTATTGTCTTTCATTGTGGTTTTTCTATGACCGCTCTTAGGACTCGAATACCGATTTAGTGTTGGTTTATGGTGTGTGTATCCACCGCACATCCATTTCGGTATCTAGGAATGCTTTCTAAGGAGTGGAGTAAACTCACCTCCATCGTTGTACTTTCATACTATGAAATGGAATCAATTGACGTACTAAAGTGCGATCTTGATAGGTCCAGGAACACACTCTGTGGAGGAAGTGGTGCAAAGTACTTGACCATTCGTTCAGGGATGGCTGACGTTGCAACACTCCCACATTTCTCGTATCTTTGTCCTCGAAAGAGGGATGGTCTATAAGGATACTAATCGAATTGGTAATTATTGCTTGCTTGTTAGTTTTCCAATGCACATTTCACGAGGTTGAGTAAGATTCTCTCTTCAGAGACTACATATCTTCATTGACACGTAGATATGTACCAGATGAGAGTTACTCAACCCTTGAAGGATGTGTGCAATACTCTTGTCCCACAAGACATCAGTATTGTGCAACATCCATGTATCTTTCTTGCAGGTCTTGCTATGATTGGTACATGTACAATGCATGTGTAGTGGCAGTGAACATCCACATCACCCCAGTGATTCATCATCATTTACTAATCTTAGATTTTAAACCTTAACTAAGTTTTTATACTTGCCTTTACTTTTCCATGTTCTAGGTTAAATAACTCAAATAAAACTTTTGGTCATAGATGATTAACTTAGATTGAGAAGAAACAAGATAAAGACACTCAGATTCTTAACACTGTCCTTTGGGTTCGACCCTAAATCTATACTATGATAAGGCTTCCACACTCTTGTGGGGTTGGAGCTTTTATCTAGCACCAGTTCTAGGTAAACCTAGAGAGAACATCAACTCCCTAGGGTTTTTGGTGCTCATTAGGACTTCCATCGGAAGAGCAATCTTTTGGTGTAAATCCTAGCTCCATCAATACTTTATAAAATATTTGGTATTCCATAAAGTATACACAATACTTATATATATTAGTCTATTTTTCCTCATTAACCATAGAACTATGTACATTTTATATTTGTTATATAATTAAGTATTTATTTATACATATAAAAATATTTGACATGTAATAAAGTATACTATTAATTATATATCATACAGTATATTATTAATTATAGATATCAATTTCTTATTTAATCATTATAAAATTGGTGTAAATTAGTAGTCAACTAATTGACATTAATGTATGTATTTTTGGTATTGTTGTTAATATGTTTAATAAAAAAATACAACTTGTTAAATATGTAACAATGAGATATATTTATAAAAATAAAGAAACGTCATTTATTTTATAATATTCACTCTAATTTCATGTGTTTATATTAGTAATTTTTACTTAAAATCGTATGAATAATAATGTTATTTATAAAAGAAAGTTTACATAATTTGAAAATTGGTTAATAAGTGTGTGAAGCGGATAAAGTATAAAAATAATTATTAACTTTGATACCATGTTACATATACATTATATATATATATGTTAAAAAATTCAAAATTGGAGGGGGGAACTTGCCCCTGCTTGCCCCCCTCCCACCGCCACTGTTCTACAGGGTATGGGTAAAGGGTAAATGGGGTTACCTTACCCATTAATAGTCCTAGAGAGTATGGTGCGATTCATAGCAAAACCATAATCACACCGTTTAAAAAAATCAAACACCATATCTGCATCATATCCACTACAGTTTTTAATATGAGAAACCATATTGACACTACCAAAAAACTATTATTAACTACACCGCACCGTACTACACCACATCATGAACAAATTTCTATTAATGCAGTGCTATACACAAAATTTTGGAAGTTGCAAAAATACCAACATAGACTTTGAAAAACCAATATTCTGTTAAAAAATAAATAATAAAAAAATTAATGTTTTGCCCCATGTGATCGAACATTATAACTACTAAACAAAAATATAACTCTCTACAACTGCATATTCTTTCCCATTCAGAGTTCAAACACCATTCTCTTATATAATGACTCATTAAGTTCTCCCCCACTTAAATATATCATTTCTTTTTGTGTAAACAACAATATTCTATGTAAAATAGCTCCTCTAAGTCTTTTTTTTCTATTAAGTTGTCATCCTCATTTTCAAATATATACAATATATTTCTATCTTATTTAGATTTATTTTTAATTAGATACAAGCAAGATAATATTTAAAATTAAATGTAGTATTATATTATCTGAGTGAAAGGGTTAATATAAAATTATTAGAATAGGAGGGTGGTATACTATTTGAAATAACTATAAAGAAAGATAATTAACAATGAGGGTTGTAATTATCTCTTCTTAACTTTCTCTCTCTCTCTCTTATGTATTCCTTTATTATCTTCCCTTTCTTTATTTCTGTTATCTTGATTTCATCTCCACTAACAACTACATCGCTCAGTCAATGCATAATAGTTCACGTATAATAATGAGATCATTTCTCATCTTAATTATCCATCTCCCATTATGTAATGTTTGCACATTTTGATTAGATATTTTTATGAAATAAGTTAATAAAGTAGAATACAATATATGATTCTTACAATGATCCCAACTCTATTTTCCATCATTATACAAATGACTATATAAATTTGTGGAAGTAAACATAGATATTAAGTGCAGAATATACAAAAGTAAAATTCATTTGATTATATTTGAACGTACAAAGAGCACATGTACATTTATTACTTTTACAAAGAAGACAACCATGTTTGCAATAGTTGTTTAAAAAATATAAAAACCCCTACTTTTCAATCCATCAGATTCTATTTAAAAACTGAGATATATCTATCTACGTAAGAATGACAACAAATAATATGTACATGATAATATTATACTTATATTTATATATATGAATTATTTATGGGGCATATTTTATCCATGATTTTATCTCTAGAATCATAACTGCACCACGCTGTAGTTGTCCTAAAAATTTAAAACCATATTTGTACCATAACTCCATGGTACTGTTATGTTGTGTGAAAAGTGGTGTGCTTATCTACGGATATGGTTTTTCTACAAAATGATTTCCATCCCTAGCTATATTTCCTTGTGACTAAAATAGTTGATCCAGTGCCTAACTTTTAAGGGTGGCATTTGGAGATTATTTATAGAGCTAATTCTTGATCTCTATCAAAGTTAATATTTTTCACTCTCTTAGTAACTCTCCATGTTTTTTCACTTGACTTAATGCAGGATGAGATCATATAGATTGTACTCTTTGCGTAGAACCACTAATAAAATGCACTTACTAAATTTTTTACTCTAAACATCTGTTACTTAATAAAAAATCATGTGTGTGACTTATTGTAAAGAGTGGGACATAAGTGGGGATCCACTCCTTACTTAAATGAGGAATAAAACACTCTAAATCTAAACATACAAAATTGTATGAAGGAGAAGGAGGTATTTATTTTATTTTTCAAATGTTAGATATCACATAGAAAATGACAAAGAACTTGTGAAAATATAACTATTTTCAAGGTTACAAAACATTCCATATACAATTGTAACTTGCCTTAAAGGTGGCATGACAAAATAAAAGTTTACATCCAGTTATCTAAAACACTAAAGGAACACTAAAAAATATGGCATCCCAAGCTATCATCAACTCTAAAATCTTGTAATGATCTTCATGAATTATTGTCCTCTAAATAACATACACTAGGTTGAAAAAGGAATGAGGCAATACATTTTTGGTATCAAAAAAATCATCTCAAATATCTTGCCCAATAAATCACAACAATAATATAAGGTGCATGCCGGTTAGACAAAATGAACCTACTCTTGTGAAAAGTCACCATAGAATCTTGAACTAGGGAGCAAGGGAGATTAAAAAATCTTGGTCCTTAAAGGATCAAAGGGATTAGAACCCTAATACCCCAATGGAAGGGGGATTAAAACCCAGATACCATAAATATAAAAATTGGGACACATGTCCAGAATTTATGATTGTACAAAAGTACCGCTATTCTAGATTCCTATTCTAATAAGCATGCAATATGATATGGAAAGATGAAATTATTTCATACCTGGATTGTCACATTATTTACCATCCTTGATATTCACTCAGGAATGATAATTTCTTCGAAGTACAATCTAGTTTTCCTCAATCCCTCATTACTGGACAAAGAGAACACACCACATCTCAATAATGTAAAGATGGAAAAAGAGGTAATAAAAACAACATCAAAGAAAAGTTCTATTTTTTAAAACAAATAAAATAATTACATTCATGTTGTATGGAAATTGTGTCAAGAAAGAAATATTCAAAAACATGCCTCATTATGAAAAAATGGGTTTGTAGTCATGTTAATGCTTAAATATTAATAGTGATTGCATATGCATGGTCTCCACATTTAACCCTATTTCTATGTTTAAAATTCACAATCCAAAAGTCTCTAAGGACTGGTGAGGGGAAGCTACAAATTTGAAGAATATATGGTACTATGTGTCTTATTATCAAATCTTTCTCAATTTGAGTTACTTATGATTGGGATTTCATCTATAGAATTGTTATTTCATAGAACTAATATATCATATCAAAACCAAGGTTTTATATTGTATATTATCTCTAAGATCCATATGTAGACATAAAACTCTAGATGGGTACAGGTTAAATACAAGTTTGGGTAATGATGTTCATTTTTTCCAGTTTTGGTTTTGTGATGTCATTTTATTTCTAAAACCATATGTTTCCTTATTAAATCCAGAACAATATATCGCATGCATATTAGGGTTTAAACACATTGTAATCCTTATTATTTCCAGAACAATATATTGCATGCATATTAGGGTTTAAACACATTGTATTATATAATTCTTGAATATTCCATGAATGTTAGTATTTAATATATATATATATATATATTTATATATATATATATACAATTGGAATTATATTTGAATTTAGACTTAACCAACATGTCACCCACATTTATGCCTATAAATATACATTTTTGTATATATTTGATGTTCCCAATCAAACAAAATTTATCAACCAAGATAGGTGTGCTCCCTAGACCCATATGTATTATAATTATCATCTAATTGTTATATATGTACCTAGTATTTCAACGCCTAAAAAGAATTACAACAGTATCTAGGATGTTTTTCATATGATTATACTAGTCATTTGAACATACTATTTACTAGCATGCATATATTGCAATGCAAATACTCAATCTCAAGATGATCGATCAAACAACTTATATTATCATTACCGCCCTACTTTGTGTACTACATATTGGTTATTCTCTAATATATTATCTATTATACATTCACTAACTCGACATTATGACATTAATAGACACATATATACTATATAATTGATACTAATATATTGTTGTATCTATATTAAGAATTTTGTAGAGTTAAAGCATAGTCATCTAATCAATTAGTATATTAGATTGAGTATTATTTAGGGCCTTTCAGAGAGATCATGGTCATTTCCTACACTTTAGGACCGTTCCTCTCCATCCTTGTGATATTTGGGGTTATTAGGTTTCTTATTGGGGGTCATTTGTAGAAAAATGACTTCTATACGAGGTCAATATAATATTATCAATCACTAATGGTTAGTAGCCTTGCTTTGATACCAAATTGTATTGCATGGAACATTTATTAACCACAAATACTATATGTGGAAGCATCAATTCACATATATAAATAAAAAATGGGCAAGCATCACATGGTTGACATACTAAAGCATTCAAATAACCAAAACATCTGAGTTCAAGGACATAGTCTAACATAATGAAACTGGAAATTTAGGAGTAACCATTTCAACATGAACTAAAAAGAAACAACTGAATGAAAATTCTAAATATAGAAGGATTGCCTAAGATAATGTCCCACCAGTGAAAGATATATCCTGAGTCTACAAGTCTTCAGGCTACTCTTCAGAAAACTACTCACTATTTGTGTACGTCGCATCCCCAGCCATGCAGACAAGAGGAAAATTTAGGAATTAGAGTAAGTGGCAAGAAAGCTACTACAACAAGAATAGAATGCATCAAAGACTTAAAGATATATTTAAGAGAGTAAGCATATTTTAGTTACTCATTTTATCTTATTGACCATCATTGTATGATATGTCTCTACTATGACATCAAAGTGTCCTCTATGGTGTAACACCCCCTCTATTAGCCCAATGTGCCCTCTATTGATACTGAAGTATTTTCTATGGTGCAACACACCCTCTATTGGAACTACATATCCTTTGTGACACCCACAATGTCCTATGAGTCTTCTTGAGACCCTCTTGTGAGGTCCCATTCTATAATGTATAAAATTAATGTTCTAATGTCATTTTCTATCTATGATCTTAATTTCTTATCTCTGAATCTAAATCTATTATCTCTGAATATGTATCTTTGTTTTGAATTGAATCCAAATCTACATCTAAGATCTATATTTCTGCTCTTTAATTCTAAACTAATGATAAATTGAGTCCATGAGTACAATCTATATATACTCTAATATCGAATATTTGAAATCTAATTATCTTAAGTATAACAACTGATATCTTGTAATATGTCCAAAGGGACAAAATAGGAAGAATATTATGGAAGAGAATATTTTGAATCTTAATAGTTTAGAACATGTCTAGATATGAAGTATGAATTAGATTTCTAGGGCATAACCCACTTACGTGTAAGAAGAAAAAACTCTAATAATGCTTCTCCCAACAACCAATCTAACTCTAGCATGAAAAACCCAAAGGTTTTATTAAATTACATATCCTTCCATTTGGTCAAAATCTATAGGGTCATTAGATTTCTCTTTCATGTTAATCATCACATGCACAGAGGTATGTTAATTATCAAGGTGTACAAGGTTGGGTCATTGGTATTCTTTGTATATGTTGGTTCGATAGTCAAGATGATATAATGGTCCTTATATTAGGTTTTCAACTGTAATGAAACGGATTTTGTATACTATTTATCTAAATCTTAGTCCATAAGTGTTACACCCTAATCTCACAATTACCACTAATCATGAGATTAGGACATAAATTGAGGATTTAACGTAATAAAAAGATCACCCTTAACTTTTTCTTCTTTTTCAAACTCTTTGTTTTTCTCACATTGAACCACAGGAACTAACTTTACAAGGGAGTCTGAGCATTGATTTCTCTAATCCAATTTCAACAGTAAAAAAAATGCATGTATGAACATTCATTATGTTTCTCATACTTTTAAGCACATAAGACTTGCTTATTTGCATATATTGCTAAAAGAGGAATAATGTTATACATCATCATTTACAACTCTCTCATATTTCTTTACAAGGACCTAAAGTGACAAGGACCGACTGAACTTAACTATACTCAGACTTAACTCTTGTGATAGATCTACTCTAATGCAATGATATCTTCAATCCCCATGGTTTCCCTAAAATTTTTGAGTAGAGGGGTGAGCCTACTCGTGCAGTGAATGAGTAAAACAATAATGCAGTCTAAAAACTGAATCAGACATTTATCATTCTTGGATAATTGAAATAAAACAAGATAGTAATTTCAAATAAGAAGACTAGATATTCAAAAACTTACTAATAACATTGAAGCCTACATCATTAGAAATAAACAAGTATGGAAATATAATCCTCACTATATTCAATATTACATTTAAAGAACAACTACTATGAAACTGAAATCAAACCTTTCTTAGCCTTTCCTATTTATAAGAATCTCTTTAAAACTTATATTATCATATTTTATCTTATGCCCTAATCATATGTAGTGTACTCTACATATGAAGACTCGTAGCGAACTACGATCTCACCATACAAGACTTAGCTGACACACCCAGGACGCTAAGCCTGACTACGTCACTGGTCTGCAGCAGGAAAATGACACTCTGGCCTCGGCACACCCATGGGCCGTAAAACTAGACTCCTCCTCTAACCTGAGAACACAGGCAGAGAGTCAAGCAACCTATTAGCTTTTCTGTACTCTAGTGCCACCAGGACCTCTGGTTGATGTTGGACACTACATGTTGTATTTTAAGGAGACTTCCACTAGGGCTTCGTCCCCGTACCACCTGTTAGTACGTTCCGACCTCTGTCTACTGGACACTTCCAGGGTTAGGTCGTTTCATCCCTATGGCGCAAACCTCTCATAGGAAATCTACGGTGTTCAGGGCCCCTAAGTCTATTATTTTATTATTCTTGGAAAGCTCTTACTATATTGTATCTTTTCCTTACTTATACTTGACTCTGGTATCTCTATGGTACCACGTCTATTTATCTAAAGTTTATAAGTATGACATGCATCTCATCCTTAACTTGGCAGAGCAGTATATTCAAAACAATGTAATATACTGAGAAATCAACATACTATTCATGCATGCAGACTGAAATACTTAAATAAACAGAATACATGTCCACTTGGCACTTATACAGTGTTCAGGGATACTATTATTAGTGTAACTTAGATTATATCTTTCTCTTAGACTGATCCCTTTTAACTCTATATATTAATGACTACTCAGACTATTGAATTGAAATCACTAATGCTACTGAACTGAATGCTTAACATATTGTTTACCCCTTTCTTAGGGTTTCTTTTTACTTATGCACATATAGCACTTCTCATGTATCCAAACATATATCATGTCTACTAATATGAATATTCTCATTCAACATTTCTCACATTTATGCATGGCATCGATAACATACCTATCTAGGGTATGTCATATCTCCACTTGCAATAGCATAACAACATATGCATTTCATAACAAGTATTTGAGTTAGAAAATCTGAATCTCATAAACAAAGCATATATGCATATAAAATAATATTCAGATAAAATCCCACAATATCACATGAATCATTTCAATCAGCCATTTACTACTAAATTAGATATGTATACTTGTAAAAGCATACTAGATTGGGTTTCCATCCTTGATTACTTGCTATTCACAGGATATGTATTGTGAAAATCAGAAACTCTATTTGTCCATATATCAAATCAAAGAGATCAAACATGTAGAATTATATGCACTAGGAACATATGTAAGATCATATAGACATAAATCCAAATTTTAGCTATAATGTTATTCAAGCACCTGAATAACTTGAAAATTCATATCTTTAGAAGATTCTCAATAAACATCGTAATTCTGTAGTATTCAAGATACATGGATATCTATATCCATGTCATCATATAAACATTTTCAGATCATAGCTGGAACATGAATTGAATTATTATATAAACTGAATTCCAGAATAGTTCTTTTCATTTATTGCCATCTAGGGAGAAGTCGAGAATATGAATTAAAACCATCTAATTGAGTACAAATTACTAAAATATTCTTTTACCCACTCAACTAAGTTGTAAAACATCTTAAAAATGTATCCCATATCTAAAAATCTCGAATCCATATCAAAATTGTAGCAATCACCACTTTCTTCTTCCTTTCAACTCAAAAACCATGATTTCATCATTCCTCAGACCACAAAACCCTAGGTCAGCATCTCCATCAATTTCTCCTCTCAAACCCTAACTCTCCCTCACTACAACAAAACTGCCCATTAGTGGCATTTATTTAAGTGGTATTTATAAAAAAAGCCACTATCTTTCGAATATACATGCATTTTTAATTAAAATGCAGCTAAAGCACCTATTATAGGATTTCTGAAAAGGACATAATATTAGAGACATTTTTATTTCTAATTAGTGGAAATCTTAAATTTCCATACCAAATTAGGAAATATTTTGCTAAACTATATTGACTTCCCGCTCCAAATTAAATTTTCCCTTCACGCTGCACTCTCCACTCATTCAGCCTGACATTTCCGATCTCCCCCTCTCTCCCTGTGCGACTTCCTCTCTCCCTGGCCCATCGTGCCCTAGGTCCGTTGGTGGCTCGCGATCATCGGCAGACTGGGAGAGATTGGTGGCGCCTGTTGTTCTCTAGTTGTCGTCTGTGATACCAATAGTTGTTGGCTATGGAGTGTCATGTTGACAGTGCCACAGTGACACCTTGTCTGTGATCGTGAGTGTTAGTTCTTCCTCCTCCTATTTGAACTGAGCCCAACCGAAGCATACTCAGGCACCGTTCGTTCTTCCTCATCCGCCTTTGTGGACCGAGCCCAGCCGAAGCACCACCGCAGACTCAATCTGCCCCTCTGGCATCGGCAAGCTTGAGTGAGGGACTCTGATCAATCCTCTTCAGGTAACCATCGCCGCACCCTATTTTGTTAACTAAGATGTAGCTTACATACCTCCTTCAAGGTCTCTTTCATGACCGGTGGTTAATAGGCATGTAAAGTGTCAACAATTCTCATGCTTGGATGAAAAATCTGTAGGTATCGAATGCCATGCCACTTGGAATTTTGTGTTCATCTACAAGTTATCCTAAATCATCAATAACTATTAATGGGAAACCTTGCAGCAGAATAAAAAAACATATTACGACTAATAACTTGTTTACCAATAGTAGTCCACTCTTGTTTCCAGCCATTTCAATTGACAATACTTAAAAGGTATTTGCCTTGGATCCGACTTCTATTCTACATACATTATTAGTACTTTTTATCTGTAGTGTTATAATTTTGAAGAAAGACAAGAATGAAGAAATTATAGAACTTCAAAGATGTTAACAGAATATGACCTATAGAGTTCATGTAAACATCACATGTAAATAATCAGTTCCCTATTAAGATGGTGGATTGGTATTTTCTATTCGATGTTTACATGGTCTTCCCACAAAATCATTTGAGAAACCAGGTGATGTGAAATGCAGTGATCAGTATAATTGAAAAGCATAATGTAGACATAATAATTCATAAGTGATCTCCTTAAAACATACATAATAATTCATAATGTAGACTATGATAATTGTTGGTATAATGACATAATCGTCTTACTTTCCATCTAAGTCTGATTTGTATTTCTCAAGTTGTCTCTGAACATATGTAACATCATTATATATACTTATTGAAAATATATAACATCATTATATATACTTACAATTGTTAGTAATAATATTTTGTAGTATCTTTCCACCCACAGAAATCACTATGGCATGGGCCTCAACCCCCCTATCCTTTTCCCTAAAACAGAACAGCTGGACATCACCCTAGACCATCGTACACTAGCACAACTCACCATTACTAGACAGTGGCGTCATTTGAACGGAAGACGCTACACGGCTGGTTAAGTGACTTTAAAGTATGGAACCTCGACAACTGTAATTGATGTTCAGTATGATGGAAAATGCACTTTAAGGTATCCACAACCTTTTGTCTTGCGTGGATTCAGAACATGCTAATTGGCCGAGAGGACCAGGTCTGGCTTCTGAACATGCTAATTGGATCCGTCTACAAGGGACTCCCTCTGTAACACAACATCATCAACAAAACGGCCAAGTCACCAGTCAAACGGGTGTCTCAATTCTTGATGAAATTTTGTTACTTTTAAATAAGGAAATCACCAATAAATGTATTTTTTACTATTTTTGTAGAATGAAATTTTGTTACTTTTAAATAAGGAAATCACCAATAAATGTATTTTTTACAGTATTTGTCACAATTCACCAGTAAAACGGGTGTCACAATTCTTGATGTTATATTTTTTACTATTTTTATAGAATGTATAAGTCTTGGATAGAAGAGGATGACCGAACTAGTAGTAAATACCTAAGTGGAGTATCCAACTTTTTGGATTTCACTTTTCAACATTCAGTGATTGGAGACAAGATTGTATGCCCTTGTAGAAAGTGCACTAATGTATACCAGGTCACCAGACAGACTGCATTGACTCATCCATTGTGGAATGGCTTCTTACAAAGCTATATTTCTTGGGCTTTTCATGGAGAAGATGCCGATGTTGAAATGGATGCTCCAACTGATCAGGGTGATTGTCTAGATTATGAAAATTTACAAGATATGTTGCAGGATGTTTTTTCGAGTTTCAGTGAAGACAAAAATATGGAAGGAGTACAGTCGGCTGCTGATCAACATTTAAATACTAACAAATTTTATATCTTGTTAAAGGATTCTGAGACAGAATTATATCCAGGGTGTAAGAAACTTACCAAACTTGCTTGCATCCTAGAATTCTATCACCTGGTTTGTCTTAATGCCTTGAGTAAGAAAGCATCATCTATGTTTCTTAAGTTCTTTAAAAAAATGCTACCAGAAGGAGAACAATTACCTAATTCCTTTTATGAGATGAAGAAGACAATAAAGCAGTTGGGATGACATTATGTGAAGATTCATGTTTGTTGAAATGGTTGCATGTTGTTTTGGAAGTAGTCTGCTGATAAAGATGTATGTGATACATGTGGAGAATCAAGATGGCTAACGAATTCAACACCAGATGATGATGATGAGGAGCTAGTAAACAAACCCAAGAGAACACCTGCCAAAGTGCTCAGACACTTTCCACTTATACCATGACTGAGGAGGTTGTTCATGTCATCAAAAACTACTTCCTTAATGAAGTGGCATGCAGAAGAATATGAAAAAGATGACAAGTTAAGACACCCAGTAGATTCACCTGCATGGAAAACATTTGATGTTATGCATCCAGAATTTGCTACAGACGCTAGAAATATTCGATTGGGACTTGCCACTGACGGATTTAATCCTTTTGGGACAATGAGTAATTCTCATAGTACATGGCTTGTTGTAATTATTCCTTATAATTTACCTCCTTGGTTGTGCATGAAGCAACATTATTTTATGTTGTCCCTACTAATTTTTGGACCATCTTCGCCACATAATATAGATGTTTACTTGCGTCCATTGATTGATGAGTTGAAAGAACTATGAAGTACTGGTGTACAAACATATGACGCTGGAGCCAAGGAATTCTTCTAGATGTGTGATTCTTTATTATGGACTATTAGTGATTTTTCAGGATATGCACATCTATCTGGTTGGAGTACTAAAGGCTACAAAGCATGTCCTTATTGTAATAAAGATATTGTCTCACATTGGTTGCCACATAGTTGTAAAGTTTGTTACAGAGGACACCATAGGTTTTTTCCAGTTGGCCACAGATTCCAGAAAGAAGCTAGGGAATTTGACGGTGAGCAATAATTTAGGAGTCCACCTAAACCTCCTTATGGAGCTGAAATCTTGTCACAATTGGATGGCGGAAGCACTGTAATTGGTATGAAAAGGCCGAGAGGTAAAGATTCGACACACAATTGGGATAGGAAAAGCATATTCTTCGAGCTACCATATTGGAAATCTAACATTGTAAGGCACAATCTAGATGGCATGCACATTGATAAGAATATATGTGAGAGTATTGTTGGAACATTGCTAGGTCTGAAGGATAAAAGTAAGGACAACTTGAATGCAAGGAAGGATTTGGAGGATATGGGAATTAGATTTCCGCTTCATCCACAAACCGTTGGCACACATTCCATACTACCTCCAGCTTTCTATACGATGAGAAAAGAAGAAAAAAAATCATTTTGCAACCTCCTAAAATCTGTCAAAGTTCCAGATGGGTATGCATCTAATATATCTAGATGTGCACGACTGACGGATCAAAAGATGCTACCAATGAAAACTCACGATTATCACGTGTTGATGCAACAACTTCTGCCATTAGCTGTCACTGTGTCTTTGCCCAGTAAGAATGGTAAGTCATGTATTATTAATCTTTGTCTCTATTTTCAGAGGTTGTGCACTAAAGTCATAGATCCAAATGATTTTGCTGCATTGGAAAATTCAATAGCTGTGAAACTTTGTGAGATGGAGAAGATTTTCCCTCCATGTTTTTTTGACACAATGGTGCATCTATCAGTCCATCTCGTTTTTGAAGCTAAGATAGTCGACCCTATTCAGTATCGTTGGATGTATCCAATTGAAAGGTAAATTTTCATACGTCGTGATGACTTCACCTATTGGAATTTAATTTGTCATAATATTTTTGCCAACTTTGTTATCAGGTATCTGCAGACCCTAAAAGGATATGTTTGTAATAAAAGATATCCAGAAGGATCAATAGCAGAAGGATATATAGTTGAAGAGTGTCTTACTTTTTGTTCAAGATACTTGGATGGAGTTTAAACAAAATTAAATCGGCCAAATAGAAACGATACTGACGAAATAAATTTGGAAAATAAGCCAACACATGACAGTGATGATTGGTCGATTTTCTTGAAAGTAGGTCATGGTGTTGGTAAAATGATAGCATGTATCTTGGACGAACATACATTGCAACAAGCCCATAAGCATGTATTATTCAATTGTGACACAGTTGAACCCTACATTAAGTAAGTTAGTGACAATTTTCTTCTATTATTAAAACAATATTACATATTCCAATTACATATTGCACATATTTTGTTTTCAGGAAGCACTATGACATCATTAGGCTAAAACATCCTCATAAGTCCTTAAAGGAGGTACAAATAATACATAGTAACTCATTTTGTGGATGGTTTAAGGAACATGTAAGTTAATTTGTCATAATTACATTTTTTTATGCTTCATGATTAAATACTAACAAATTTTTCTTGTGTTAGATTGAGACACTCCTAAGAATAGAGATGGAGGATGATAAAATCAAGTTTCTTTCTCAAGGTCCACATCAATTGGCCGTTAAGTATAAGGGCTACATTGTCAATGGTCATAGATTCCATACCAAAGCAAAAGATTGACATCTAACAACACAAAATAGTGGAGTCTTTCTGGTAGCTAAGACTGATTGTTATGCTAAAACCATTGGCCGCAATCCAATTACTAGAGATGTTACCTACTATGGTGTTTTGAAGGATGTTATTGTGCTCAATTATTATGAACACTTTAAGGTGACATTATTTAAGTGTGATTGGGTGGACATCTACTCCAAGAGGACAATCAAGCATGATGAACATGGGTTGACTTTGTTAATTTGAGACGACTTCAATCAACTGGAGAACCATATGTAGTGGCATCTAAAGTTGGACAATTATTTTATGCAGAACATGTCACTGCAAAAGGGTGGCATTTTGCTGTAAAGATTCCCCCACGAGATACGTTCAACATGGAAGATCCATCTTGTAGTGAGACTGTTGAAGCTTATGTGCAAGGTGAACCTAGAGATGGGCCATCAATGACAACAGAGGATGAAAATGCAGACTGTGACATAGTTAGATTGGATATGGAAGGAATTACTATTGATAGTTCAACAATTGAGAAAGACCAATCCCAAATTCAGCAGGATGACGAAAGTGTATATCAAAGTGATGAGGATGACAGTTTTGAATGAGAAAATTACAAAGTAGCAACCAATGTTTATTTTAGTTTTTCGTTATTATTTGACTTATATATGCATGTTTTGTTGGCATGAAGTTTCCACTGTCTGAAATGTATCTGACATATTTTAGTTGCATGCTTCTATGTGTGTTGGATTATCTTGCATATTCTCGAGAGAGAAGGTTGTCTGATCAGCTCCTTCGATGTATTGTAGCCTAGACAAAGTGGTATCTAAAAGTAGTATCTAAAGTAGTATGTTCTGCTTCAATTCTGATGTCCAACTTACTAACAATGATGATCACCTTTTGCCTTGCCTTAATGTAGGTATATGTAATTAGAGTTTCATTTTATGCAATCCTCTTCACTAACACTACTTCTAGCTCTACTGTTACTGATATGTTGACAATGACTTTGTGTACCTCTACAGTTTTGCATTCTAATTTCTTTGAAGAGGTACGTTAAGTCTTTCTCAACATGTCAGAACTATGCCATGGTGGAGAAGTCTACGAAGAAGCCTTAAGAAAGAATGGTTTCTCCAAGAGTTTAAAGGCCATTCTCGAGAGATAAGGTTGTCTGATCAGCTATGTTGATGTATTGTAGCCTAGCCAATGTAGTATGTAAAAGTAGTATCTAAAGTAGTATGTTTAGCTTAAATTCTGATGTTATACTTACTAACAATGATTATCACCTTTTGCCTTGCCTTAATGTAGGTGTATGCAATCAGACTTCATTTTTATGTAATCCTCTTCACTAACACTACTGCTAGATCTGCTGTTACTGATATGTTGACAACGATTTTGTGTACCTCTATAGTTTTTCATCCTAATTTCTCTGTAGAGGTACATGAAGTCATTGTCAACATGTCATAACTATGCTCTGGTGGAGAAGTCTACAAAGAAGCCTCAAGGAAGAATGGTTTCTCCAAGAGATTAAAGGCCATTCTCGAGAGATAAGGTTGTAAATGTATTTTTCTTCCTACTCTGGAAAGTCTTCTTACATGTTTTGCAGTTACTAGTTTTTTTCATGTGGTGGTTGCCATGACTGGTGATGGTGTCAATGATGCACCTGCTCTGAAATGGTAGACATTGGTATTGCCATGGGAATTTCTGGAACTGTGGTGATTATATTCGCTATGGGAATTTGTATATCTATCTTCTTGTCTTTTAGTAATTATTATCGATAATGATGTTTCTTCTCTTTTTATGTGTCAGTCCAGGTTGCCAAGGAGGCTTCAGACATGGTTCTTACTGATGATAACTTCAGTATAATATTTATTGCAGTTGATGATGGGAGATCTATCTATAACAACATGAAGGCCTTCACCAGGTTCTGCTCTTATTAATCATTTTATGCTTTCTTACCTTACTAAAATTCTTTCAACTTATTATGTATAGACTATAGTTTTATGAGAACACTGGATGAGATTGTGTTTGATTAGAATCTTTTGCTTTTACATAATTGTCAAGATTGTCAGCTTTGCCCCCTTTCTATAATCTGCTTAGTTGTGTGCTTAGCTAAATGTCTAAAGCTTTGCTACGTGGCAAACTCTATTCAGCTGACATAATGTGAAAGGTACATTTGAAATTGTCACCCCTGTCGAACTTATTAGGAATGGTGAGAAGGTGGGTTCTTGTGAGGCTGCCCTTCTTGCAAAGCTCGACATTAGGCCCTTCTCATATGGACTAGTTGTGATGTCAGTTTATGACAGTGGATCTGTATTCAGCCCTGAGGTCCTTGACCTTACTGAAGATGACCTTATTTATAAATTTGGCAATGGTGCTATCTTCCCTGATACTATCTTATTACATGCTAGTGTTGTAAGTTTTTTTGTCTTACATTTGCATGCAAGTGCTCAACTTTTTGCTCACTTCATGGAAGGATCCTAGCAAGTTTGTAGTTGTTTCTACCCCTACTACTGCTTCAGGCTATGCAGTTGCACCTGCGGCTTCTGCTGCCAAGGTGGAAGAGAAGAAGGAAGAACCTACTGAGGAATCTAATGACTTTATGGCCGAATTATCTTATGCTATCACTACAACTGAGAAGAAGGATGAACCTTCATTACAGTGTAGCTGGTCTAATCCTGCAGAAGCTCACAACTACTTGGAATGCTAGAATGGAGTTGTATGTTTTTGTAAGAAAATGAGTTTGTATTCCTTTGGGGGTCTCCAAGTGAAAACTAAGTTGATATCCAGTTAGTGATCATGTCTAGAATATGTACCATATATAGTCATATGTGATGGTGTTGTATTGAATATAAGGGGCAAGGTAAAATGTCCTCCCCATGTAATTGTCATTTGATTATAAATAAAAAAGTTCAATACTTCTGGAAAAATGTGTTCGACTTCAATTGGCATTCAATTAGAAAACTTGATCATGAACTACAAATTGACTTACTAAAATCCATAAAAAATTAGTAATGCAGAACTAGTATGTCATTATTGGCTTTTTTCATAAGCCACTACATTCAATCAAAACCATTTTATACAACAACATTATACAAAACAGTGGCATTTGTATAAAATCCAAATGATGGATAATGGCTTTTCAATAAATGCCAAATGATGGTTTAGTGGCCTTTATGTGGCATTTATTCGAAGCAACTAAAGACAAACATTTAGCGGCTTTTATAACATAAGACACTATCTTCCTAGTGGCATTGGCGCTAGAGGTATTTTTTTAAATGACAACAAATGCCGCTAAACCTGTTTACTGGCTTTTTTCAGTGGCATTTCTGAAAGGCCGTTGATGTGAATGTTTGTTGTAGTGCCTCTCTCTCTAGGATTTTATTTCTCTGGTTTGAATTATGAATTATGAGAGCTCCTTGTGTGTTAGGTTGACCATATAGAGCAATTGAGCGGCTTTGGTCAATTGCACATTGGCCCCTCACTATACTTTCTCTTATTTCAGATGAATCATAAAAATATTACTGTAATTCATCTACTGATAAGGACTAAATGCATCAAAAAATTATGAAAATTTTACATATTGTTTATGATTGAGTTTCATATCTCTAGTTAAATTTCAGATCATTTGGAGTTACCAATAAATAACTAAAAATAAAACACTACACTGTTGAAAAGCACTCTGCCAGCATTTTGGTCGAAGTATAGTTTGACCGATAACCACATTCAAAGAACACTCAAATGTTCTGAAATTTTTCTCCAATATGCATGATTAAGTTATCCATATCATATCCAAAATTAAATTAAATAACAATTTGTAGAAAATATGAAAAATTATTTACCACACTGCTATCCTGATCAAATTCCATATTCATGTACTATCAAAACCCTAATTTTTGCCGATTAGGGTTTACATTTCTCAAATCCTAAATCTTCAAACTAAAATCATTGTTAGAGTTTTTCTTAGGTTTGAAACATCACAATGATCTACTATAATTAATCAAGTCTAAACGATGTTCAATCTAATCAAGCATGTAATCATTCAAGTAAACCCTAGTTTACCAATTAAGCACAAATGTGGTCATTACAATAAGTAACATCATCTTATCATTAGTACATAACTTCCATATACTTAGCATTATTCATATAGTAGTTTTTTCATGCCTCAATATTATTATTACTACTTACTAATTTAGGGTTAGGATGTTTAGGGGTACGGTTATAAATATTAGACCGGGTTAGCATCTTAGAACACCAAGGATATAATCATATTACATTGACTCATTAATAATACTAATCATAAATATGGAAATAGTGAGAAATTTTTAATTATCTAAATATCAGATATAAAATAAGACTAAACAAGGGCTCCATTAGGATCAATATTTTTTTGGGGTTATGGTTAGATTTTGGAAATTTCATGACGCATAGGATTTTTATTAAGATTTATTCGATTTGTACTCATGAATTGACCAATCGTCTTAGGGATAAGAGGTAAATATAGTGCAAATTAAAAAAAGAAAACCAAACTAGGACTCATGACTCATGCAGACTGTTTGAGCTTGGAATCAATGTCACTGAACCGGTAGATGATGCGATGATTTTGAGCCGCATTTATAGACCTGTTTGATATGTGTTTTGTACTTTTATTAGTCATTTTTATGGTTAATATTGCATAATTCATCCATTTTGGTCTTTGCCATCATTTTATGTCAAATCCCCTTAGTTTTATCATTTTGAGCATTAATTATCACATTATTATTATTTGTGTGGATTTATTTGATCTTGTCTTTGAATTTCAGAACAAACGAGTATTTGCTTCCGTCGATACCATCGACATGGTCACAGGTTGCCAGCCAAAAGAAGTAGGAAAAAGTCGATACTATCGACCTTGATGTCGATGGTATCGAGTCACCTTCAGGTTGCTGGCAAAGAAGCAGTCGATGGTATCGATGCCGTAGGATATGAGTTTGCTTTCTAATGATCTCAATCGGACGGTTGGAGTTAATTAGCGACCTAATTAGTTACTTATACCTAATGACGGCCGCCCAGAAGGCGAAAGAGAGCTGTTTAGCCATTGCACAAGTGCTGAGGAGCGAGAAAAAGGAGAACGGAGGCCAGAAGTTCATACTAGTCAACACGGACGCTGCCGAAGACGGATTTCACCACCGAGAGGCGGGAAAGCACGTGTTCTACGCAAAGGATCAATTGGTTCTTCTCCGTTCAGGGGTTTTCCTATTCAATTCACGTTTTTCATATGATTTCCCCTATTCCTACCATGTACTTGTGTGAGATGAACATGCGGGGCTAATCCCCTCCATCTTTAGGACCGGGAGTAGCCCGGGAATTCATTGTATGACAGTTTTATAATAGTAATTCATATTTTCTCTCTTAAATCCGTGGTATAGCTTCGTTTTCTCCATATATTGTTATGCTTGATCACCATAATAATAATCTAATGCCCTTAATCACTTCGACAGAAGGATTAATGGCTGAAAAGAGACGAAACCTACATTAATCGATAAATCCCTTGAACAAGGTGGTGTAAAATTAATGGTGGATACTGAGAGATCGTTCGTAATGCACTTAGTTTAGGGAATAGGTTACTACGACGGTGGAACCGACCTAAACCTAAGTAGTGAATTGTACCACGACAGTGGGCAATTCTGTTTTCAGGCCACTACCCGGATAGAGAGAGAAGATTGAGGCATTATATAAAATCTAATACAATGAAAACCCGTGGTGAAACTGCAATCCTAAAGATACCTTTTGAATTGATTAAACCAACATTTGATCGATTGTTTCTTTTGTTTTGTTTTTATTTTTCTTTTAGTTTTAACAACAACTCTCAATTTGTTATTTGGCTTAGCTGATCACAAATAGTTAGTAGGAGTCTTCGACAATTCCGAGTATCCCTGTGTTCGACTCGGGCCTCACAAGGCCTGTACTACTCGACGCGTATACTTGCGTTTTTAGCGCGTAGTAAAATACACGTCAAGTTTTTGGCGCCGTTGCCGGGGATACGGCGAATTGTTGGCACTTCGAGTGCTACGCGCGGCCACTCTAGGCCACAATTTTTTTTTATTTTTCATTCAATTTCAAATATTTTTACATTGGGCTATAATTTTTTTTATACTCGTCTAAGCATAGTACTGAACTCGAATTTTCTTATTTCAGGTACTGTGTATGGTGCAAACGCGCAGTACTGACTACGCGAATCCCACACCAGAGGTTCCGTTGTCGGGACCTGAGGACGAGGAGCATTCTGAGCAAGAGTACCAAGAAGAGGTAGATTCTGAATCTGAACCAGAAGACATGGCCGAGCCACAGACCATATGGGAGAAGATCAAAGCTTCTTCCTCATCAGCTTCAAAGGGGCCTATAAAGAAGCAGGCGATCAACATACCGACATATAAGATCGATCCAGTGTTGATTAATTTGGTGAAATCAAATGCATTTCATGGGCTGAAGAATGAGGATCCTATTGCACACATCAGCCAGTTCGTTGAAAACTGCGACATGGTAAAAATAGACCGGTTTCCACAAGATGCATTGTATCTCAAGCTTTTCCCAAGTTCCTTGGAGGGAGCAGCAAGAGAGTGGCTATATAATCTAGACGATGAGTTCGTGGAGTCTTGGGACCATATGGCGGAGGTCTTCTTTGAGAGGTTCTTCCCTCCTGAAAAGACTAACGACATGATCCGGAAGATTCATAATTTCACCCAACAGGCTGGTGAAACATATTCTGAGACCTGGGAGCGATTTCAAGTTATGTTGAGGAGGTGTCCACATCACGGGCTGGACAAGGAAACGCAGGTGAAAATCTTCTATTTTGCTCTCTCCGAGCATGATAGGAGTAATCTGGATTCAGCTGGATCCAGATTCATTCTGAATAATACAGATACCAGATGTTGGGAGATATTAAAGAACATGGCTACGAAACAGTCATGGGGTGACAGAGGTGTCGTGGAGCAGGTCAGAGCTGCTGGCGAATCTAGAGTAGTTAAGGAGCTGAATGATAAGTTAGATCTCCTAGCCAAGAAGCTGCTATCTAAGGAAGATGCATCTGAGGATGAGGAAGCCCAAGTGAAATTCATGCAACAACGGGGTTACAGAAACAATGACTACGCATGGAGGAAGGATGAAAAATTCTCATGGAAGGATCCAAATAATTTTCTGCAAGATCCGAATGCCAAGCCACAGCCTAGAGATGAGGATAAGAACACCGAACTACTGAGTCAAATGGTACAGCAGAACCAGGAGATGATGGCCATGTTTGGTAAGCAATTGCAATCTCAAGGTGATATTCTGACCAAGTTTGGACAGACACTGCAAAGCCATGGAGTACAAATGCGGGCATTAGAAACCACCGTGGCACAGATTTCTAATGAAGTGGCGGCCATCAAGCACGCCAATCAACAGAAACCGGTCGAGAATGAAAACGTGGCCCAAGCACACCATCAGGTCAAGTATATTTTTGTGGT
Organism: Alisma plantago-aquatica; assembly: GCA_963693085.1. Classification (NCBI taxonomy): domain Eukaryota; kingdom Viridiplantae; phylum Streptophyta; class Magnoliopsida; order Alismatales; family Alismataceae; genus Alisma; species Alisma plantago-aquatica. The sequence goes on along the minus strand of OY856411.1, from coordinate 969,194,712 downwards.
AAGCAATGAGGAGGAATCTCGGGTGCAAGAAGCTAAAGAAGAAAGAAAAATGATTTTTAATACGCATGCGACACCGGCGATACCGTATCCACGCACTTACTATGGACTACCGGGCGGAAACCCGTTCTTCAAAAAATCACAATGACTTATGAATATTGCATCTCCATCTAGGCAAGAAGAACAATTGAATGTTGTTTGTGCACGTGTGGAAACATCGAATGCGAGAGAGGAACCACAACAAGCTATTTCTGTTGATGATCTCTCACCAAAACCCACGTCAGAGGGAGTGATTAAAGCAAGCTTAGGGGAGTTGACCCCGAAAAGCTCATATGTGCCACCTCACAGGCGTGTTGATGCAGCAGATGTTTCAAAACTGAACAATACTAAGTCAAAGAAAGAGCATCGTCATTTTAGGAAATTCTTGGAAATATTCCAAAAACTCCACATCAATATTCCATTAGTGGAGATGATCGAGAAGGTGCCCGCCTATGGGAGGTTCATCAAGGAAATCATCAATAAGAAGAGGCGGATAAAAGATAGTGATATTTGCCGGATGAATGAGACGGTGAGCTCTATGATTCACGGGAGTTCGCCAAAGAAGAGAAAAGACCCAGGGGGCTTCTACATTCCTTGCTCAATAGGTGATCGACATTTTCCTAAAGTGCAATGTGATTCCGACGCCAGCATAAATCTCATGCCTCTGGCGACATTTCATAAGCTTGGGTTAAAAGAAATCAAGAAGTCGGCCGCAAAAATTGAATTGGCGGATGGGTCTTTAGTGAGACCATATGGAGTATGTGAAGATGTTCTCGTCAAAGTGGATCGATTTATATTCCTGGTGGATTTTGTTGTCATGGATATGCCACAGCTCCAAAGCTGTGAAATTCTTCTAGGAAGACCTTTTCAAGCAACGGCGGATGTCGTGACTGCCTTAGGGAGAGGTACATTGTCCTTGGGAATTGGAGGAGATCGAGTTGAATTCAAATTACCGCACGATCCTCTAAGCACATGCCCCAAAGTGCCAAGATGATGAGCTTCAAGCCGTCTAGCCTAAGACGTTAAATAAGGGTGCTTGTTGGGAGGCAACCCAACCATCGGTACATTAGGATAGTTTAATTATAATCGTAGGTTGCTTTATTTTTGTTCAATTTTTAGTGTAAAGAAGATACCTTGATCCATTTGTTCATTGTGCAGGCTGAGGCAGAGTCGATACCATCAACACACTCGTCGATGGTATCGACAAGGGTACAGGTTGACGACTGCAGATTTCGTTCTGAGTCGATACCATCGACGGCCTCGTCGATGGTATCGACATACCAACAGGTGGTCGCCAAGCAACAGTCGATAGTATCGACAAGGGTGTCGATACCATCGAGATCTCTGGAGAAGTTCAGACCGGTTTGTCTCAGTCAACTCGATACCATCGACGGACTCGTCGATGGTATCGACATGGTTCCAGGTTGAAATGCAAAAAGCGGCGGTGTTGCAACAAAGACAAGTCGATACCATCGACCCATGTCGATAGTATCGACACTCCACATCACCGATCCACGCAAACGAATCAACGGCGATTATGGCTTCCACGTCATTGATCCGGGTGCAGCATCGATACCATCGACCCATGTCGATGGTATCGACACGTCATCGATCCGGGTTTCAAGATCCAGCCATCGACGACCGTCGATACTCGCGAGGGAGGCGGATAGCATCGACAGGTGTCGATACCATCGACTCACGTCGATGGTATCGACGGACCAACAGTGGCGCCGTCCAAGTCTATATAAGGAGATTCATGACGTCATTTAACGTCACACCTTCAGAGCTCTCTTCTTCCTTTGCGCCGAGCACTCCCCCGAGCCATCAAAGCCCGAAGAACAGCAGCACCGAGCGACGATCTTCACCGAGCGGAGATTCAATTCTCCATCTTCACCGAGCTCTTCTTCTAATCCTTTTCTCGTCGCAACAATGGTGCATCCAACTAGAGCTTCTTCCTCGTGCACTCATATGATTGACATCCCCGAGTTTTGCCACCACCGCCATCATCGGTCGCACGTCCTCGACTTGTCCACCCATCCGTGGATGTGAAGAAGGTTTACGGAGAAATCCTGAAGCGCAAGATCGAGCCCACCCGTTACGTGGATCCGGAAATGATCAATGATCTTGGCTTCAAGGCAAATCTGGATTACGTACTGAAGGGGCAGGCCCACCAAACGGGCCATGGACACGATGAGCTTGAGTACCATGAAGACGGCCAGCCATTTTTCGGCGAGTGGCCAACGTATAAAGAGCTGGTGGCAGAATTCATGGTGTCACTGGACGTCTGTGTTGTGCCCAATGAGATATCAGCAAGCGACCGCGAGTGGGAAAAGGGCAGGGTGTCTTTTCGGCTGTACAACCGCGACTACACCATCACCCTCGAGCAGTTCAACGACATCTTCAACTATAATCACTCGCGGTACGACTACAGGCGGCCGGATAACCGCACCAACTACGACGCTCTCTTCTCCGAGCTGGTGACGGTTCCACAAGGGAAGTCGGTTAGCTACCACAATGCTGCGGTAGCCGACTTCGAGCACCCATTTGTCCGGGTATTGCACCGGATGTTGAGCTCCACCTTGTTTGCTCGGGGCGACCTAGCCCTTAGCAAGTTTCAAGAGCCTGACCTTTTCTTTCTCTACAAGCTCCTGACGCAACAAGAGTGCAAGTGGGGCGCCTTCTTTCTGCAACGAGTTTTGGCGGTGAAGCGGAGTACGAGGAAAGTGCCGATTCACTTCGGTGGGCTAATCACCAAGCTGGCTTCATACCTTGGCTTGAATTTCCAGACCCTCACTCCTCTATCTACTAAGAGCAAGGTGAACTTGCAACATTTACACCGGTCCAATCTCATTCTTCTCCGAGATGGCGTGGCGTTCGCACACTGCCACGTAAATCAAGCATATCAGGAGTGTTCTCTACCCGATCCCGTCTTCAACATCGACGGCGCGCAGCATTTCTGGTGGCCAATCATAGCCATCGATTCTGATGAAGAAGAGGGCGGCAACAACGGTGGCGATGACGACGAGGCGGTGGAAGAGGAGGAAGAGGCGTTCACACCTCTTCGATCACGAGTGGCACCCCGGAAGCGCCCTAGGATGCATCCGGGTGCATCTTCATCTTCTCCGCATCGGCCTCCACCACCGCCCTCGCAGCCCAGCGAGGATGCCTATTCCATGCAAGGCATGTACAATATGTTGCAAGACATCCAGCAGACGCAGCATAGCCACACAGCTGCATATGTCGGTATTCAAGACACCACCAACCGGCTCTATGTCAACCAGCAGGCGATCTTCGAGAATGAGCGCCTTCTTTTTGCAAATCAGGAGAACATCCATGATCGGCTGCACAGGATGGAGCAGCAATAGCAGCCGTTTTATGATCATTACTGGAGACAGAATTACTTTGGGGGGTACCCACAACCTCCTCCACTGCCCCAGTATGATCCGACCTTTCAGGGGCAATACCCGTCTTGGGACCCCACGGCGCCGCAGTACCCGCCTCCACCTCCACAAGATTGATCTGGTATCCCTGTTCCAATCTTTAAGTTTGTTTTTGACTATGAGGCCATAGTCGAATTCAAGCTTAGGGGGGTAGTTGGAACAACTCTATCTTTTATTGTTTTCAGTTTTTAGTGTTATTGCTTTTGTTCTTCTGTTATTTGTTTCTTGCAATTTTAGTTTTGTAGGATCCACGTGCTATCTAGTGTAATTGTGGACATCATAAAAGTGTGTCATCTTGCTGTTAGTGCATGGGAAATTCAAGGGAAATTTGAAAAAATTTTGTGTGTTAGGATAGCTTGTTTTGTTTGACCTTGGGCACACATCCTATGAAAATGATTGATTATGTCAACTTCAAAACAAAATTTCATACATGTACTCCTAATGATTCATGAAAGTGGCCGGAAATGGTTGTTTGAGCCTAACCTAACCAAATGGTAATGAGACCTTAATTGGATGTAAGAGAGAGAACCCTCTAAACTACTACACATGTCAGTAAGGAGGGATGGATAATATCTTTCTAAGGTTCAGTCATATAGTCTTGTGATCGTTCCACTTCATTTTTCCATAATCCACCTAAGAATTGGAAGTAAAGTGCAGTTTTAATTCCTTTTTGTGTGCATAGCATTTAGATAGGACTTGCATTGGTATTTTCCATATGTTGCATAAAGAAAAAAAAATATAGTGATTCATGCACATTACCTTTAGGTGCATGCCATGTAGTTGCATTCATGATATTCATGCATAAAGTATATCATGTATCTCAATTTTTCCCCAATGGTGAATTGATTGTTCCATACCTTCTAAATAGTGAAAAAAAAAGTTTCTGATCAATGAAGAACATAGCCCAAATAAACTTATCTTTAAGAAATTATGGATATGTGGGCTGGAAAAAAAAAAGCTGAAAATCTGCAATATAAAAAAAAAGAGAAAATAAAAAGAATTTAGAAGGAAGTGAAATAAGAAGGAGAAAGGAACATGATATTAGTTGCATTTCGGGATAATTGAGTACATGATGTAGCTTGACTAGATATCCATCTCATTTTGAGATGGATGGTTAGTGCATGCATCATTCCATCCAAGTTTAGGCATTAGGGCATTTCTAATGTGCATGTGCATCATATAGGACATTTTTGTATATGCATGTTGAAACTGTACAATACTTCCACGTTCTTCCATGAGCCACCCATCTTCATCCACCCGTTGCTCGGATTGGTAGGCCACCGTGAACTTCTCCTCACCAATGAATATCAGGAGAACTGCTTCCATGTAGATGGTAGTTAGGACGAGCAACGTAGTATAGGCGATCACAAGATGCACCAATGTTGAATCGCCGAATTTTATTATGTTAACTGCCTTATGTGATAGTGTTCATCGGTTAGGAGGTTAATTTCTTTTATTGATGATTACTGTCGCCTTTAGGGTAATTACCGTTCTGTGGTTAGAGAAGGCCGGTTTGTGAATGATCAGTGGGAGTCGTATGGGATGTTGGGTTGGTTTGTTGTTTTTTAGTTGACATTTGCAATTCTATTCTAAGGCTGAGTTGCTCGAGGGCGAGCAATGTTCAAGCTTAGGGGAGTTTGATGCGATGATTTTGAGTCACATTTATAGACCTGTTTGATATGTGTTTTGTGCTTTTATTAGTCATTTTATGGTTAATATTGCATAATTCATCCATTTTGGTCTTTGCCATCATTTTATGTCAAATCCCCTTAGTTTTATCAATTTGAGCATTAATTATCACATTATTATTATTTGTGTGGATTTATTTGATCTTGTCTTTGAATTTCAGAATAAATGAGTATTTTCTTCCGTCGATACCATCGACGGAAGTCGATACCATCGACATGGTCACAGGTTGCCAGCCAAAAGAAGCAGGAAAAAGTCGATACTATCGACCTTGATGTCGATGGTATCGAGTCACCTTCAGGTTGCTGGAGAAGAAGCAGTCGATGGTATCGACACCGTAGGATATGAGTTTGCTTTCTAATGATCTCAATCGGACGGCTGGAGTTAATTAGCGACCTAATTAGGGACTTATACCTAATGACGGCCGCCCAGAAAGCGAAAGAGAGCTGTTTAGCCATTGCACAAGTGCTGAGGAGCGAGAAAAAGGAGAACGGAGGCCAGAAGTTCATACCAGTTGACCCGGACGCTGCCGAAGACGGATTTCGCCACCGAGAGGCGGGAAAGCACGTGTTCTACGCAAAGGATCAATTGGTTCTTCTCTGTTCAGGGGTTTTCCTATTCAATTCATGTTTTTTATATGATTTCCCCTATTTCTACCATGTACTTGTGTGAGATGAACATGTGGGGCTAATCCCCTCCATCTTTAGGACTGGGAGTAGCCCGGGAATTCATTGTATGATAGTTTTATAATAGTAATTCATATTTTCTCTCTTAAATCTGTGGTATAGTTTCGTTTTCTCCATATATTGTTATGCTTGATCACCATAATAATAATCTAATGCCCTGAATCACTTCAACAGAAGAATTAATGGCTGAAAAGAGACGAAACCTACATTAATCGATAAATCCCTTGAACAAGGTGGTGTAAAATTAATGGTGGATATTGATAGATCGTTCGTAATGCACTTAGTTTAGGGAATAGGTTACTATGACGGTGGAACCGACCTAAACCTAAGTAGTGAATTGCACCACAACAGTGGGCAATTATGTTTTCAGGCCACTACCCGGATAGAGAGAGAAGATTGAGGCATTATATAAAATCTAATACAATGAAAACCCGCGGTGAAACCGCAATCCTAAAGATACCTTTTGAATTGATTAAACCAACATTTAATCGATTGTTTCTTTTGTTTTGTTATTATTTTTCTTTTAGTTTTAACAACAACTCTCAATTTGTTATTCGGCTTAGCTGATCACAAATAGTTAGTAGGAGTCTCCGACAATTCCGAGTATCCCTGTGTTTGACTCGGGCCTCACAAGGCCTGTACTACTCGACGCGTATACTTGCGTTTTTAGCGCGTAGTAAAATACACTTCAGTAGACTTCTCCTTCATGATCTCAAAGCGGCAACACATTCAACAAGAACTGAGGTGGGGATCGACTTCGTTGGACAAGACCGGACCCTTGGCTTGTTTGGTCGATCAAAGGGTTCTTCAAACCAGTTAGAGGGAGGCAAGGAGTAGTGAGCTCATGCTGCCATGGTTGAGCACCAAAAGAATAGGTAAAGCCACAGAGGATGAAGCAATAGCAGGTATCAATAGAGGGGCTCGTGGCCTAAAGACAAAGCAAAATGATTTGTGCGGTCTAGGTGGAGGCAAAGAAAGAACGACATCACAAAACACACTGGATCAACGGAGATAGTACAACCATGACATAGGGTGAATTGAGAAAAAGTTGGAATTCGATAATTACCTCATAAATTGATTGGGTAGATATTGGAGGAGCTTTAGCCACCTACACAAATTTTCTCGCCGCTTTGCTACAGTCCCAACACGTCCAGGCTATCACCAGTGAAAAGCTCCTCAGTGCCCTCAACAACAACTAGTCTATAAGTAACTTCATTGGATCATGTAGCAATTAAAGACCAAGGTTGAGTTTCCTGTGGCAAAGGGATCTTCCTTGTCTGGGCGGTTTAACGGGAGTGGTGTGAAGGAAGAGAATGGCTCTATGCACCGGTGAGAGAGACGTGGAGTAGGGTGGAAGTTTTTTGCTTGAGATGACAAAAATGATGGTTGGGGAAAGCTAGGACGAGGGGAATGAAGCTTTGCAACTACTCATAAGAGTAGTGAAGTGTTCTGAGTAAATCTACAAGTCAGGGAGTCGAGAAAGGTTGGTGGAAAAAGGGGTGTTTCTTGTACAAAAGTTAGGTTCGTGGAGAGGTCTAAAAGGTGTGGTTTGATCTTCTAAATCTCACAAAGGAATTAGTTTTCAAAATGTATGAGGAGGTTGAGAGAATGCAAGATCGAAAAAGGTAGAATCCTATTCGTGGAGAGATTTAAAAGGTGTGGTTTGATCTTCTGAATCTCATAAAGGAATTAGTTTTCAAAATGTGTGAGGTTGAGAGAAAGCAAGATTGAAAAAGGTAGAATCCTATTACAACTGGGTTCAAGGAGGAAGACAACAAGGGGAATAGCGGGGATCAACGCAGTTCCTCCCCCATTAGATTCAAAGGCTAGCCAAAAAGGCTAAAAGAAAGGGAATTCTATTAACCAATATTATCTATTCCAAAATCTCATTATATTGTAAAAATTAGTTACCCAAACAAATAAGCTCCCATTAGTTCCAAAATTCGGCCAATTGTTATATTTTGCATCTAGAATATTCTAGAGGAGTCGATTTTCCAAAAGTTGACTAGGATAGTCAATATGGTTAAAACAAGATAAAACATAAATACTACGTA